>CM046880.1:57875102-60275102 GCA_025667525.1 Glebionis coronaria | reverse complement strand
ACAATGGCAAGCAGTTCACGGACAACCCATTCAAAGATTGGTGTGCATCATTGAACATCAAACGGCGCTTCGCGTCCGTTAAGCATCCACAAACGAACGGCCTTGTCGAACGAGCAAATAGGAGCTTGGGGAATGGAATCAAGGCGCGACTGGATGAACGACAGGGCAAATGGGTCGACGAGTTGTCACACGTGCTATGGGCACATAGAACCATGATCAAAACAGCCAACGGAGATACTCCATTTGCATTGGCTTACGGCACTGAAGCCGTTATACCAGCAGAAATAGGGATGCCTACTATCCGCACGGCGGAGGTTAACGTTGTCACAAACGATGAACAACTGCGAATCAACCTGGATCTGTTGGAAGAGAAAAGGGAAGTAGAAGCCATCAATGAGGCTAAGTCCAAGGCTAAGATGAAGGCTTATTATGACGCCAAGGTCAAGGGTGTTTCTTTTCGACCGGGAGACTACGTCTATCGCGCTAATGAAGCGATTCGAGTGGAGAATACAGGAAAACTGGGCCCTAAATGGGAAGGACCGTATGAAGTCACTGAAACCTTAGGACGAGGCGCGTACAAGTTACGTGATATGGATGGCCGCGACCTAGAGCGCACATGGAATATCTCCAATCTCAAAAGGTGCTATCTTTGAAAGCTACGGCTTCCGCATGGGTACTTCGCTATAGGCGGTCTTAATAAAGAACCATGCGGGTTATTTGTTTTGTTTGTTTTTCTTATGTTTGTTTAAGTTTCCCTTCTTGTTTTTTAGGACTTGTCGTCATTATTCAAACAAAAGTGTAAACGTTCTAATAAAATACCGTGGTGCCTAGCTAGCTCCACGGCCTGTTTCGTGCAAATCATTTTCCTTTCTTTGTTAGATTCTTTGTTAGCCGTATGAATTTTACTTGTATTATAATATGCCATGTTTCATTCGTATGCATTCTCTCAAATTACCGTACATGTACTATACGCCCCCAGGTGGGGTAAGAGGATTAAGTGAACCTACTAATTCAACTTGCCGCGTAAGAGGGATGCAACCCCAGCCGCACGGATCATGTATCCTTACTAGACACCTTACTCACAAGACGTTGGGGTAAGTTTTTTGTGTACCGTATCCACACGGTACTCTGCATAGTAAAGACGCACGTCGCATGTCTAGTAAATTATAGACTTGTATGTATTTTTTCTTTATGTGTAAGACGTGATACGTCACGCGGCATTAGAATACAATGAAATACACAAGTTTCAAAATTAACAATAAACAAAATGACCGTGGTTGTCACGGACTTATAAAATAAAAGGACAAGTTATTACATATATGTCTTAGCCGTGTACATACACGGACGAATATAGTTACCAATGTTTACAACATACCAGTTACAAGGGGGAAGGAATTCTTCTAGATCCTTCTTCCCTTCCTCAATTAAAGCACGAAGGGCCTCCCCGCGAGCATCTTTCCCGTCCTGAACTTTGACTGCAAGAGCGTCTAAGGCTTCACCAAGCGGCTTCTCACCCGACATGGCTTTGGATACGAAATCATAGGTAGCCAGCGTCAAGGGAAGTGGATCAGCACTCAACCGGGACATTATTGCTTCATTGGGAGCATCTTTCATGGCTTCAAGCTCGTCAAGGAGGGGGTGTTGAAGGTCTGCCAAGGCATCCATGGACGCTGTCATCTTACCCGCTGCGGAGGGGTTGTGATACGGATGCTGTGTGATATCCTCATTCTTTGTGATCATCTCCGCAGCTTGGACCATGCCTTCATGCCTACCACGGTCGATCCTGTCAGATACAACCCCAGCAAAGGCCTGCAATAGATGTGGAGCGTTAAGGGCCCCACTTACGGCAAGCCGCAGTCCTTGCCCGATAATCCACCTACGACCGGCTGTCGCGGTCAGTAGGGGGGGCATACTCTCTCCGCACAGCTGACGACCACCTTGCTCAACTCTTCATCAGCAGCGGCAACTTGATTTTCAAGGTTGTTTTGAGCCTGCTTCAATTCCTCCTTCAGTGCGTCACGCTCCTGAGCAATGCTGAATGATTGCACGGTCACCGCCTTAGTAGCAGCCTCAGCCGCAGACACCTGCGTATGAAATTTGGAGTTAGTACACGAATATATATTTTTGGGCTACATACACACAAGAAGTAGGAATATATGAACAACATGTTTGAAAGTTTACCTTCTCGTTTGATGCGGCTACGAGGGCCTCCAACTCAGCGATACGCTTCTCTCTTGTCTCGGCATGAAGCGCCTGCTCCTTCACCGTTGCCTCAGCAGTCAATAACGCCGCTTGCAAGGATGTGATGGTCTTCTAGTTCTTTACGACCAATGCCTCACGGCGGGCTATCCTTTTGTCGGCACGGCTCACATTGGTGAGGGCCTTGATCAGTCAGCGTCTCAGCGCGGCACCCACCGTTACCTGATGTGCGGATGACACATCAAACTGTTCAATCAGGGCCTCATGGTCTAGTTCATCCAAATCCTGTGCGAGGGCAGGCGGGGTGATGTGTTCGATGAATTCCGAACACTCTGATTCGGCCTCCAGCCGTGTCAAGCTTGATAGGTTCCATGCTAGACGCAAGCTCTCTTCTGTCCCCTCGGGGCACGGTTCCTTGGCACGGGTGGTGATGGGTGAAGGGGGATTGTTAGTAGCCGCAGGGGATGGATTTCTCCCCACTTCTTCTCCTTGGGCTGCGACTGCCGGATTCACCCTGTCGTTCAACAAAAAAAAAAGGGGAAAAATTTTTTTAGTCTACATATATCATACGAAGATACAAATCATAATCATGAGGGGTACTTACGAGGTGCCAAGAGCAGGGTCTGGGCCGGTAGGAGCTACGGCGCTCACAGGGGCGACTCGCAGAACTGGCCCTTCCATGATCGGGGTAGGGTCGGCTTGACCAGTCATGGTGCTGCCTTCTTCTTGATACTGAGGATGGTCTTTCCGCAACTTTTTGGGAGGAGCATTTGCAACTCCAGCATCTTCCCCAGTCTTCTTCGCCACACGCCTGGTTGTTTTTCTCTTTTTTGAAGTAAGTGTGGTGGATCCGGACGCTTGCGTGGTGTCTTCATTCGGATCGCGCTCCTCCTCCTGGTTGATGGTGCCTCCCTCCAGCAAGGGGTCGTCGCCATCTTCGTTATGAAAGTCCAATGGGGACTTCTCGATAACAGGCTCTTCTTCGTCCGAACTGGGTTCGATTGTCTCCTCCAGTGGAATCGTACGGTCGGCTAAAGCTTCTAGCAAGGGGAGCTCGTTCGGCTTTAACGGCCGGAATCCTTCCCTCACCTTCATGGGGTCGCCTTGACGAAGTAATCCGTGGAGGTTCATCTCTGCAAATGATTGTAGAAGTATATGGGTTAGTAACATTTTACACATATGTGATAGATCAAATTTACAAGATATATATGACCTACCCTCGCCCTATTCCGTTAAGAAGCACGGATATAAGTCATCCCTCCCAAAGTAACGGCGGCTTATCCCTACTAAGCACAGAAAGTTCTCCGGCAACCCTCTATGAAATTCCGTGCGATGGGTATCTAGTATTTTCAGTTCCCGGCTAATATAATCTTTGGATTTGGGCGGATAGTCTTTTGGGGCCTTGGTTTTAAGTACGAAGGGGGTGGGGAATACTTTCTCATCTACAAAGAAGTAATGGTCGTACCAATTCTTCAGGGAGTCAAGGGGTTTCCTATATGTCATCGGGGCATTGCCGGGTCGTTTCTTGAACGACAACCACCCGTTCACTAACTGGGGAAAGTAGAAAGCCCTAAACAGGTTTACGGTGGGGGTTACCCTGCAGGTATGGCATGTAATCTCAAACTGGTTGATTTTACACGCCCCTATACAGTGGAGCTGGGTGATATGAAAGTCATAGTACAAAAGAAGGTCTACTAAGAACTTAGACAACGGAATACGGTAGTTGGCTGAGTCAAACAGGCGTATGTATATGCCTATGTTCCCCGCCGGTGCGTCCGTAATAGCTTCACCATCACCCGGAAAGGTGGGGTGTACGCTTTCGGGCACATAATACTTCGAGAGGAAGTCGAGGTATTTCTCCCCCGACATCACATTCAGGACGTCCGTGATGAGGGGGTTATCCTTGACCATAATTTATGAAAAGGTTTTTAAAGGCGTGGTAATCTAACCTGCGGTGACGGATATCCGTGGAAAAGAAGGCAAAAGTTTTGAAGGAAAAAGCTTGAAGTTAACAATGGCGGAAGAATGAGTGAGTTGTGTGTGTAACATACACGCATACTCACTCTTATATAGGGTGACCTCGGTTTCCGAGGTGCCGTGGATCTTTGACACGTGTCAGTCACATTCCCTATCCAATGGATAGGGTTTCTGACATTTCTGTAACGTCAGTAGGGGACCCACGGGTAACTTCTTAAACAGTTTCGCGTGGCTCAAGGGTGGTCAGTAATCATGCACTTTTTACAGACATGCGACTGGATTGTTGAATATCATTAATGCGACTAGATTCTTGTCGGGTTATGCGGCTCTTACGTAAGACCGTATTAAATGTTGCATTTAATTTGTCTCGGCCATTACGTGCGGCTGAGGTAGTATTCATTAAAGTATATTCCTACGACCGGTTGCCACGTGCGGCCGGAACAAATTTTCCAGTGTCATTTCCTAGGCCTTTCTTGATATGACCGGAGAGCAGCTTGATAGTCTAGAGGTTACGCCTACGGCTGTAACAACTAGACTGGGGGGACATGATGACGTATAGTCCCCAACCGGGTCATGAGCCCGGCTCACGGGTACTACCCGTATCCGGCCCATCACAGATGGGTGGATAAATGTCATTCAGGCGTATGGGCTTGAGTGAACAGTGCCCGCACATGTGTGCGGCCCACGGCCCAAGGCGGCCGATATAAGATCAGACGGAATAATATTCTGTCTAGGTATATCTTAATCCCAATACGAAGAGATATTCATTACCAGAATTAGAAGATAACAATCATTCTAATTCTGGTGCTTATCTCTTCCTTGGGGCCGAAGGATCAGTGAAAGCCCACTGGGGTTTCACTGCCTATAAAAGGAACCCCCAAGGGTTCCACAAAGGTATTACGACTCACTCTAAACTCATATAACCCTAAATCGATTACTTACTCTCACGCTGGAGTCTAATCGTGGGAAACCTTCCCACGGTAAGCTTAACGCGTGTTGTTTAGTGTGCAGGATCCCAACCAAACAATTCACTTGGTGCAGGAGCCGGAGCCCAGCCAACCCGAATTAAGCCTAATTCGGGTCTAAGTAAGGATCAACCAACTTTTGCATCAACACAAACCAAGGGCAAAGACGGAAAATTAGTCTTCTAGGGTTTCATATCAGTTGTAATTCTAGAATCCTCCTCTCACTAGTATTTAAGGACATTCGCATGTGAATGCATCCTTGTTCAAGATTTTTAGCTTGTAACTTTTTTTATCAAGTATTTAAAGTAATTTTAAAATATTGCATGTGAATTCTTTGAGTTCCATATTTACCGCTTTCTTAGATAATCCTTTATGTTATTGCAAATGTTAGTGTAAATCATCAAAACATTTTTCTTAATCAAAGATTTTTTGGCAAAATTCTATTTTGAGAACCTATAAGCTATAAGCTGGCTTATGAGCTCATTCTGACAAAATAAGCCTATAAGTTGCCCGTATAGCTCATAGATACTCTTGGTGTTGGTTACTTTAAGTTTCAAGTGGTTTAAAAAGAATTTGGTTTCAAGATTTTTTCACAAAATCTTTTATCTTTTCTATTATTGGCTAACCATATCATAAGCTCACCAAAAGTTGTTTGACAAACAGCTATTGGTAAGTCTTTGGTAGTTGGAACTCTTTCTTTGTTGTGTTCTTAGCAGGAGCATAATCCTTTTAAGACATATTGGGTGTGTGGACTGTTGTAGTCCACCACCATCATCTTTCTTGCATACAATAGCCCTGCACATACCATCTTCCACAAAGCTAGCTAACAATAAAGATGACTTTTAAGCCATAGTGGGGCCTGGATGTGTGTCCCACAAGGTATACCCTTGGGCATGAACCCTCAATTTTAGTCAAGATTTGTGGACTTTGTGATTTTGTGGTTGAAGCTGTTTGAATGCTTGTGTAGTGTTTAGTTCATGATTTTTGATCATTATATTCATGTTTAGTTAGATTTTGCTCAGATTGGTTGTGGTTTTTATGCATTTCCTTTGTAAAGTTTTCATATCAGTTGTTAAGAGGGTGTTTGGTTAAGACTGGTTTAGGTCTAGGGTGACACTAGGACTCACTCATTCTTGCCTACACACTAAGATTTAGAGTAATTTAGTCTAAATTTTGTCTTCAGGTTTGATATTGTAGGATAACATAAAGTTTGCATGTTAGTCTAAAACCTGCTTAGAAATCAGTAGGCCTTAAACTAGTTTGATTTTGTGTTTAAGATCCTCAAATCTTGTAATCAGTTAGAATTATTGTTAGTGTAGGGGTGTATGTTGTTAGTTTTGGAATTGGTATGCTAATTTGTTAGTTTTGATCAACTAAAATTCACCTAAGTGTACATCATACCAGCAAGTAAACCACCAGACCATGTTCCTGTTTACTAGTGAGTGTATTTGGCATTGAATTATGATTTTTGTGTATTGAACTGCTAGTTTTTTGTGTTTATCTTGACTCCCCACACTCCACTGAGTGGGGGGTGCCTTTGTGTACCAATAACATCCACAAAATACCAAGGAAATCGTCCATTTGTGGTTTCTGTGACCAAGTAGTGGGAAAAAGTTCCCACTGCTAGCTCAAGTTTAACCACTGATTAGCTAGAGGACAAATGTCAACAGACCTATCACTTTTAATCCTTGGATTTTTTTGTCTTTAGTGCCTTTTTCATCCTTTTTCAGTGATTTTAATTTTCCCTGGTTAGTTTATTTATTTTAATATTTTTAGAAAAGTTAGTTTTTATTTTCTGATTATTTTAACATATTTTGCATTATTTTTAGTTTTAATTAGTTTTAATCAAAACAGTTTTTGTCTTTTAGTGATAAAAAGTTTTGTTTTTCCGATTTTCTAATTTTCCTATTTTCAGTTATTTATTTTAAGATTTTTAGAAAAGAAATTTCATTTTACCATTATTTAATTAATTTCAAGAATTATTTTAAGTTTTAAATAGTTTTTATTTAATCTATTTGTAGAACTATGATACTATATGATCTAACAAGAGGGTTGTTGTTTTTAGAGAGAGAAACTAGAGAGAGAAAGATTGAGAGAAAATGTGTGTTTATTATGTAAAAAGTGAAACAACCAACACCCTCTCCATCAAAGGAGGGGGCTTATATACCCAAGTCCTTAGTGGACTTGGGCCTTCCAACCCATGGACAAGCCCATGGGCTAGGATAATAAAGTAAATATAGTAACTTACTAACTACGAGCTTACAACGTTTAATAATATTCTTGGAGTGACCGATACTTCTAATATACGTTAAAAACGTATTTCCAACAATCTCCCCCTAAGGGAGGTCACTCCAAATTACAAAGTTCTAAACCTAGCATACTATACTAAGTCTTCGTTCTTGAGCTCGTAGTTGTGTCTCTTTTCTTCTTTTTCTTTTTTTTCTTGTGAATATGTTGTAATAATCTTTGAGCTTTGGCTTGCAACATGTTGTTTTAGCTTTGAATTGTCTTGTAACTTGAGATCATCTTCACGTGCAATATTTGCCTTCTTGTGATGTTTTCCTCTTTGTGACTTCATGTCCCACATACCTATCCTTTGTTGAATTCTTGAAAGTCTTAGAGTTGATACAGCGGAAGACTTTTAGGTCAGACTTTCTTGAATTTTGCTGAAATATTTGATGTAGAAGGATTAAGTATGTGAGGGCGACTTCATCTGGTATCCCGCAACGCCACCGTCTTCAAATGCAGCAACATACTAAGACACGAATAAAATGTCTTTGACTTATTCTGATTCGGTAGCATTTTACCTCCGGTCGGTGAAGAACGTTGGACGATAATAAATATCGTACTTGTGACATGTAGCTCTAATTAAAGATCTCCTTGACAAGATTTCGCGAGTAAACCCGTTCTCTTTATTCGACCGTCCAAAGCTGACTGCGAACATAAAGAGTGAATCACTTGGATAATAGATATCCTTATGATTGAAGCCGTCAATTCATGAACATGGAACAAGTGAATTTCAATTAAGGTTTTCACCATCGTTTCTTTCCAGTTGTCACGTGCTTGATTCTAATACAATCTTGCTTGTCACCTACCGCAATGCTGTTTGATGTTGACACTGGAAGGATTTCCACTCTTCACTGTGAACACTAAAGAGTGCCACTCTGATTGTTCTGGTAAGATCACTCGGATTTTGCATAGAGGCACTGGAACAAATTTAATCTTAATTAAGAGTCAAACCATCGTTTCTTTCCAGTTATCACAAGATTAGTTCTTAAAGAACCGCGCGTGTCACCTACCATGAGCTTGTTTGATGTTGGCTCAAGCAGGATTTCCATCTTCATTGTAATACTTTCGTATCACTCAGATGTTCGGGCAATATTATAAGAATATTGCGTAGGACTCATAAAAAATCTTTTTTGCTTTTAAAATTGTTTCCTAATGAGACTTTTGATGATTTCGTGGCTCTAGACTCAATGGTGTATTTTGTTTTGGTGAGCGGAGGCTGGAGAGGATTGCCACCTTATCAATATCAATTTATTCGGAGTGAATAAACCGATAGATAACATGTATAACTCCGTGACATTAAAACAAATATCTTTTGAGAGATATTTGAGTTGGCTGGGAGGGGTTGTGCATCGCATCACTAGGTCCATGATACTTTGTCTTCAAGATGAGTTGACCCGGTTTCTGCCTAAGTTGTAAGGAGGGCTTCTTTCTTTACACCCTTTATCTTTACATTTCTTTTTCATTCTTCAACCCCTTCAATGCTTACCAATACATCATCACTAGCACCTTGTTGTGATTGTTCCAGTGCTAGCATCAGTAGTTGGTTGGCATTCAGCTACGTTCACAAACCATTCTTCATCTTTCCTAAGGACTTCTATTTTCTAACTATGTAATTATCCTTGGGAAGATTCCTCCGGTTCTAGAAGAATCATTGGACTAGCACCTAATCCTACCACCCTTTTGTCACCACATCCGTGAGTTAAGTTTGTTTTGGGTAAGCGTTCGTCTTCATGAAAATTCCTTAAAATCACTGAGGTACTTGTGATATAAATATCAAGAGTGTTTTGTACCTTCGGTGTTTTTGATTACCAAATTCTCCCCCTTAACATATGCATAGCACATATCAAGTTGGATTTTTCATTAAGCTCTTTTCATTTTTAGCCACATATGTTAACAATTCTCCTTAATCCTATTTTATCCCCTTATCCAAAATGTTAACCATCAATATTTTGGATATTAATGGATTAACCGGTCTTTGGGTAACAAAATGAAATCAATTTTTGGCCATATAACATCTCAATGCTCCCCCTCAAGTTAATAAGGGTTAGTTGTAGTGCTTGAGTATGATATATTTTGAAAGATTTAGAATCTCGTGAGAAATTCTAGAAAAATTATCATACTTTGACACTACAGCAAGCCACAAAAGCACAATATTCATTGTATTTACATATTCACATGTAAAATATGGAGTTGACCTGAGATAGTAAGACCCATTTTAAATGGATCGTTCCATTAGCTTGTGATGCGCTCCATATGGTCTACCACCAACAAATCGTTCTAGACTCCTCATTAACCGTCTTTCCCTCAGCTTTTCATTAATCTTGTTGATCAGGTAGTGAGCACTTGTTTCGTATCCTTTGTGCCACTGGACGGTAACCTTGGGATGCTTCTTGGTTCTGTTGAGCTGAATCAGTGTGTCACGTACTTGTTGAAGAGTCCCGTCACTAAACTTGGGAAGTTCCGCGACTCTCATGAATTTCTTTTCACTGGATCCTTTTAAGTAGAAAGTGCCTGGAACCGGTTTTGTAGTACTCGAGCAGGGACTTTTGTCACGATGGATATCAGTAAACTTTAGTGTATGGAGCAGTGAGGTTCAGCTTCTTCTGATAACTTTCAACACCAAGTTGCAAGTCTTCAACTCTCTTCTTGATTACAATGCGACGAGTATACATTCTTAGAGCAGAATTTAAGGCAGCTTCCAAGTGTCTGAGGGTACCTTGAGTCATCAGAAGCAACATGTCTTCAATGTCTTCGAGAGGAAGATCCGAAAGTCTCCTTCCATGATGTTGTAGTGGTTGTCGTCTTCTCTTTTCAGTCTGATCTCTGTTAGATTATGGTAACCGACTTTTGTTCAATTCTTATTCATATAATGGATTTGACTATGAAATTAGATACAACTGGAGTGTTTGATTTAAATCCACATGCATAGCTGTAAGCTTTTCGTATGGTTTCTCCCCAATGCGATGCACCCAATTCAGCAAAGTGATCACACTGACGAATTAATTTCCTTATCCAGAGACGCTCAACCTTTTCCTTAATCCATGGTATTGACCCCCAAGTTGCAGCTTTAACCAAAGTTAATGAAGTCGCATACTTGTTTGCGCCTTTTACCAAATAATCAAGGTCATGGCAGACAAATAAATCACGTATAATTTAATTGTTACCGTCAGCTATCGGGAGAGGAGCATTTTTTGGCCTGTGGTGACATGATCATTGAGGAATGTTCATTGCTTTCAAAAGCTCATTCACATTGTATTCAACCTCTATTCTGCTGATTCTTGAATTAGCGAGGATGGTGGGATCATGAAAAGCTCGAGTTACCATAGCTGGAGTTATGTTGTCAGTTCCATAAGTGTAGACTAGGTATGCTAAGAAGTCGATGGGATTGCTGAGGATTTGGGAGAAGTCTGATACATCTTCTTGAGTTAGCGGACTGATGAGACTGTATTTATACATAGTCTCGTCGTCCAAATCGGGCTTAAAACGCTTAAAATATCATTAAAATACCCAAAAATATGCCTGTGTTTGTTCATTGTGTATTTCAGGTACGGACATCGTGAATTCACCAAAAGATTACAAGAATAGAGCAAAGACGAACACGGGAAACGAAGCCGCACAAGAAACCGGGCCCAATAATGAAATTTCCAAAAATACCCTTGAAGTTTTGAAGATTGGCAAGATTGGTCCCTCATCTTTGAAGATTTGTCATAATTGGTCCTTGGGAAATCTTATTTTGCAAGAAAAATCCTCCATGTTTGAAGAATTGATAAAGCAAGCCCTTGAAGAATGCAATATTTGCATATATGATCCTTGATATAACTTTGCAAGAAACTTGTGCCAAGTTTGACAAGTTATTCAAACTTGTTTACAAAAGGAAATAAGTTTTGAGCTGATTTATTACAATGTGAATGATGCATGAAATATGGGGGGCCTCTTCTGACAGACAACAATTCTCCATCCCTCCACTCCCAACACGCCACGTCACCCACTAACTTCCCTCCACCAATCACATTTCATTCCTTCGCCACCTCACCAGTCAACACCTAGTCAAATTTACCCACTAACTAAACTTTTTTAAACCGGATTTAATATACTAAAAATGCGTGGGAAACAAATACTATTCATTCACCTGCCCTAATTACCCCCAAATCCCAGTCAAAGAACCCTAATCTAATTGGGGTGAAAAACAAAGGGGTTTTACCCAATCTTTTCCAGATTGATAATTCACACTTCCCTAAACTAAACCCATTCACTTAAACCTTGCCAGCTAGTCACTTGGTCCCCTCCCCATGTTCCCCTGCTACACTTTTTATAGCAAATATGGTATCTTTCAGAGATCCAACGACCAAGGGTCCAAACTTGGTCCCAAAGGCATGAGATGAACGTCCAAGATCAAGGCAACAGCAAGCATATCAACATCATTCACGTGAAGGATTTTTGACCAAATTCAAATCAGTCAAGCAAGGGCACATTGGGAAATTTATAGCTGTTAGGGTTTCATTGTATTCCCCTTTTCTAGATTCTTCCTTAGTTGTTTATAAAAGCTAAGTCGTTTGTGGCATAAGTTTCTTGTTCCAGCCTTTGTAAATTTTTTTTAATCAATGAATATTTAAAGTGTTTTTTATAATTTTACAAAAGCTGTGTTCCAATTTTAATTCATGTTTTAGCATAGTTTGTTTACTTTTCTAGCAAAGTTTAGTGTAACTCTTTATCAAAATTATTTTTGTTCAAAGAAATGTTTTTGGCGAATCTAAGTTTTGAGAACCAAGTATCAAAGGCTGTTGGTTAGGGTTGATTGACAACCAAACCTAAACAAAATCCTTGAATACTTGTTAAGATTTCAGTTTGGATACCTTCTTTATTTGCAATTTGTATTTTCATTGTTTTTCAAAAGTGGTATTTCAAGTTTTTATTAAAATCTTACTTGTCCTTTATTGGTTAACAGCTTATTCTCATAAGCTACCAATAAGCTCACTGACACTGAGCTTATTGGTTGTTTATGGGTACTTGTTCTTTTATTGTGTTCTCTTGTTTTGTGTAGGTGTTAAGGAAGCAGTAAGCAATATTCTCCTTCCGGTTCCATTTTCTGTTTCGTTGAAGACATTTGTTACCCCGGTTCAGTTGTTGAACCACAACGGGGCTCTCTACACTTCCTATAGTTCTAACCATCCAGAAAGCTTCTTGAAAGCTGGTGGCATCCACCTCTTAAAAGGTGTGAACTCCCTTTCAATTTTTCTTCTTGAGTATGTGCTATGTGGATTGTATGTTCTTGGTGTGAAACTGTTTGCAAGTGAGTTGTGTTGTTAAGTGATGTTTTATATGCATGTTAGAACAACAATTAATTAGTTTAGTTATGATTTTAGCTGCTTTGGTTTGTTGAATTTTTAGTTTTCAGAAACTAAGGGGTGTTTGGGATTAGATCTTTATACAAGCAAATATTACTTATTTAGCTTAAAATCTGCTTAGACATGCCCCAGTAAGGTAGTAGTAGTTTAAAGGCTATTTGGTTTGAGTTGAGTAGGAGTATTCAAACAATTGCATGCTCATTTGATACATTCTGCCTAGAAAATCAGTAAAGTCGTTTTTCTGTTCATTTTTAGTGTAAATTTGGCCTCAAATCTTGCTAGTAGTAGGGTAAGGTGGTTATTTAAGATTGCATACTAGTTTAGAGTGCATTGGTGTGCATTTATGTGAGTTGTGGCCTGCTAAAATTCGTACAAGTGACCAATTGCACAAGATCACTGTTCATCAGACACCCTTAGGCTATAGCAGTTACTTATTTTGCCATTTTTGTGCTTATCTTGTGTGTAAGTTGCTTGTTTTTGTGCTTTTCTTGACTCCCCACAACCCAACTGGTTGTGGGGGTGCCTTATTGCCCAAGAAAAAGCCCCCACTCAAGCTTTCCTAAGCTCATTTTCGCTCAGACCTGAGAATTGCGCTAACAGTGGGAACAAATTTCCCACTGCCAGTATAAAAATTCCCACTGCTTTACTACAAAACAAAAACAGTCACGGGGTCACTATCAGATTCTATTTTTTTGTCTTTTGTGGACTAATTTAGGAGTTAGGTCTTAAAACCAATTTCAGTATTTTTCTTATTTAATTCTTGATTTTTCTGTTTAAATAGTTTTTATTTTACTGTTCATTTTATATTTTTTAGATTAAATAGCTAATTTAAATTACTTTTTAAATACTGTTTTTGGCTTTTAGTGTAGAAAAGTTATATTTTTCACTTTTAAAAATTTTCTTATATTTAGAAAAGTGTTTTAAGATTTTTAGTTAAAAAATATTTCACTGTTCATCTTTTAATTAATTTTTATAATTAATTTAGCTTAATTAGGGTTTTAATATTAAACTGTTTTGTCTTTTAGTGCAAGATTTTACATTTTTCAAACTTTTTTAATTTTCTACTGTTCTTTAGCATAAAATAGGATTTTTCAAAAAGTCAAATTAATTTTTTCATTATTTTATTATTTTTTATGATTATTTTAGTTTAAAAATAGTTTTAAGTGTTTTAAAAATAGAAAAATAGTTTTGAAAATTTAGGAAAAATACTTTTTAGTCTTTAAATAATATAAGAAACTTATTTGTTCAATAAAATTATATTTTGGGCATTTTGTTAATTATATTTAATTTTAGGGCTTTAATTAGCATTTAAAATTGAATATTTAATTAATAAAAGGTTTTAAAATATATTTGTTGGATTTTTATTCTTATTTATATTATTTTAGACTTAGTTTAAACTTTTAATTAATTTTTAGGTTTAATTTTTAATTTTGTCGCGTTTTACGTATTTACGTTCGCGTTTTACGTCAACGTCGTAGTTTAATCGTAGTCGTAGCTCGTCTTTACTTTTTTCTCTCCTAAACCAAAAACGTCACTAATCCAAACATTGTTATTTTACATATTGGCACATTAATACACACACCTCCTTCGAGAACGAACTTGGAATTTATTCGGTTTCGCGTTTTTCCTAAATCGTGCAACTTAATACTTGCCACTCATACGCGTTTTTCCTAAAACGTGTACAATTTACTCAACATCATTTTGGCGCCGCTACCGGGGAGGTGTTTAGTGTGCCATTATTATTAGTATCGTGTTTGTGTGAGTAGTGCGTTTTTGCTTTTCATTTTTTTTGGAAAGCGTTAATATCGTACATACTCATTTTTGTTATTTTTCTCTAATATATTATAGTATCCAAATAAATCGTGTTTAATTTTCCTAAATTAAACACAAAACAATCTTTTACTATATTGTAGATATATTGGTTTTCGTTTTTCTTGTGAATATATTATTACTATATTGTATCTACGTAAGAACAATAAATATACAAGTACTCCAAAAGCGTGAAAACGCAACCTTGATTCGGGATTTCATCACTCGATCATTGTATTCGAATCTAAAGCAAAAGTTTAAAGGCAAAATAGATAAATACTTTCGTGAGGCTTAATTTCAATTAACACCAACTATAAGGTGGGTATAAGGCGGTTGTATTTCACGACCTAAGGGAAAAAGGCTCTTAAGTGCTTAGCGCCGCCTCGTTTCCCCCGCTTGCTTGTGCGTGTTTTGAGAAAGAATGCTAATCGAGGGTTTGCCGCCCAAGTATTATCTACGTATACTATATTTGCTTGTGTTTTCAAGATTAAACCCTCTTGAACGTTTTGGTGTTCCACCAACGTTCTAAAGTCATCGAGAACGTTCACTCCACATGATCGTTTTCATTCTTTGAGGCTCCTTTAATCGAGAAAGTCGATTCGAGGGGAGATTTGTAGATTTGTGTCTACGTAATACATTCAACAATCCAAAAAAAATTAAAAAAACAATCAAAAGCCAAAAAAATGGAAAAAATCGAAAAACCGCAAAAAGAATCTTCTTTGCTACCACCCATTCTACGCTTAGTGCATGCGCACTCGATCGAAGGATTATTCCTTCTAGCGAAGCTTCGAATCGACGCAATCGTAATCGAAGGAATCGACGACGTAGACGATAATTAGAAACCGACGTTCCTAATATCGTTGTTGAAGAAACCGTAGAGGAGATGGCCGACAATCGTTCGATGATGGAATTGCTCCAAGCGCCCACTGAGGGTTATGGAGACGCGATCGTAATTCCCGCTATCGAGGAGGAGAATTTTGAGATTAAGAGCGGAATGCTTTTGTTGATTCAAGCTACGAAGTTTCGAGGTCGTGAAGCCGATAATCCTCACGACCATATTCGGAATTTTGATCGTCTTTTGGCCACGAGCAAGTTTAAGAACGTCGACACCGATGTCGTCAAGCTTATGCTTTTTCTGTACTCGCTCGATGGTGCCGCCAAGGATTGGTACGAGAAAGAGCCACCTAATTCCATTACTACGTGGAAGGATCTCGTTGCCAAGTTCGTTAATTATTTTTTCCCATCGTCTAAGACAACGTTTTACAAAAACGAGATTACGAAATTTGAGCAAAAACCGAATGAATCTTTTAGAGACGTGTGGGATCGCTTTAAGGAATTGCTTAGGCAATGTCCTCACCATGGTTTTTCCGAGTTGCACCAAATCGATACGTTTTACAACGGTCTTAATTTTCAAGAACAAGATTCGTTGAATTCCGCCGCCGGTGGCAACTTTTTGTGCAAAACTCCGAAAGACGCTTTGATAATTATCGAAAACCGATCCAAGGTTTACCAACTCCGCAACGCACCGAGTGTTGCCAATGTCGCCAATGTTAGTAGTTCTAATCGCGACATTGAGACAGTTGATGCAAAAGTCGACAAGCTTACGAATGTGTTTACGTCTTTTCTCGTCGAAATGCAAAAGAAAGACGCTCCCGCTACGGTGAAAGCGGTTGAGGTTTCGTGTACGTTTTGTGGTGGACCTCATAATTATTACGAGTGTGCGGCTACGGATGGCCAAACGTCGAATGTGAGTGCGTTAAACAACAATTTTTCTAATCAAAATCAAAATAACGCCGGTCCATCACAACAAGGCAATTATAACCAAGGCAACAATTTTCAAAATCGAAACAATTTTCAAGGAAATAATCAACAAGGAAATTTTTCGAATCAAAATCAAGGAGGTTATAATCAAGGTCGTAATATAACTTGGCAAAATCGAGATAATAATCAAAACTCGAATTTTTCAAACAACAACAATCAAGAAAACAATTTTTCAAGTGGGAATCAAAACAATTTTCAAAGAAGTAATCAAAACCAAGGGAACTTTAATTCAAATCAAAATAGTTCGTCAAACGATTTTCAAAATTACATGAAAACGAATGAGGATAATATGAGACGATTAGAGGGAGAAATTGGTACTTTGAAAAACGACTTTTCTAATACATTGAAATTGCAAAACGCGAAGATTGAGCAAGGGCAAATTGATATTAAAAAGATGTTTTCGGCCATAATGAACAAGTCCTCGGGTGCGTCATCGAGTTCGTTACCTAGTGACACCGTTGCTAATCCGAAAGAACAATGTAAAGCCGCCTCGTCTCGTGAGAAAGGTCGTGTGATTACCTCTAACCTTGAAGGATTCCGTGTTGTTTATTCTTCTCAACCCTCGACTTCTAAGACGTCTTCTTGTTCTAAAGTCGATGGGGTGAACGTGGCGACCAAGGAAAAGAGTGCACGCCCTCGTGTACCTCAAATTCCATCCACGGTTCAAAAAGAGAGCTTTGTCGGCCTTACCAAAGTAACCCTTGAAGAAACTTGTGCTTCGATCCTTCTTAAAAAACCCAAAAGGCGTATGCCGAGAAAGGAAAAGGATCCGGGCCAATTTCTACTACCTTGTGATTTTTCCGAGATTGAGGGATGTTTAGCCCTTGCCGATTTAGGTGCTAGCATCAATCTCATGCCTCATTCTCTTTGGAAATTGATGAGATTGCCTTCGCTTACCCCCACGAACATGACTATCGAGCTTGTAAATTGTACACCTTTAATACCAATTGGAATAACCGAGGATGTCTATGTCAAAGTTGGAAAGTTTGTTTTTCCCGTGGATTTCGTTATATCCGATTACGAGTGTGACCCTAAATGTCCCATTATTTTAGGCCGACCATTCATATCGACGGCTAGAACAGTAATCGACGTTCACGAGGGGAGACGTACTATGAGATATGGGGATGAGAAAATAGACTTTTTCGCTAGAAAATCCCAAGGGTTTAATGAGAATGAAAAAACCGAGGTTTCAAAACCTAATGATTCAAATCCAAATGATTTCAAAATGTTCACTTTAGCGGAAAGAATGAAGCTTAATGCATGTTTTGAAAGAATTAAGAAAAATCGTTTTAAAGATGATGATTTTAATGATAAAGAATACGTGTACCTAACTCAAAAGGGTATGTGTAAATTTATGGATGAAAACTCACTTTGGGATGTTTTTAGCGAAACAAGTGAAACACCAATTCCGAAGGGCGACGTTAGTGCCATCACGACAAAGACCAATATGGGCTCGTCTTCACCACCTTCGAAGGACCACGTCTTGAGGCTTCAACTTCTAACTCCATCGAAGTGCCTCCTTTGCCTAGCCCATCACCCGTTGAGGCTAAAGGGTTGATCGACATCGATCCTCTCGTCTTAGAAAAGTCACCTAAGCATAGTCATTCGACTTGTAAGTCCATGGTTGTGAGTGCTCACATCGACTCTTTCTTTGACGATGACGATGGCGATTTCGCCGAGATTGATCACGTACTTCGAAATCCACATGCCATTTTTGATTCTCCTAAGAAGAAACATGTGAAGTATGATGATTATGAGTTTGATCCCGAGATTGAGGAAATTATTGAACGAGAGCTAGCTCTTATGCCTCCACTCCCACCTACGAGTGAGGTTGATCTTTCCAAAATCGAGGATGAACTAAATGAGTTGGAACGTCTTATTTTCGATGACGAACCAACTCATGTGACCACTAAGAATCCAATTCTCGAGGAGTTACCTAATCAACACTCCTCATTTGAGAATGACGTTTACCACATTCGTCAGGATCTAACTTATCAACGATCCCCACAAAAGAATGATGGTTTCGTGCTTGATCGTGATCTTTTCGAGAGAGTTTCTAAGATACTCAAGGAGGGGAATGACAAACCTTGGTTTGACAAGCCTATCTTTGATGAAGAAATCGATGAGATCGACGTTCATGAGGATGACGAGTATGTAGACCCCGAGGGGGCGGTGTTCTTTATCGACAAACGTTTTGAGAACTTATATAATCCGCCACCCCCTCCCACCAAAGACTTAAATGTGAGGATTTTTAGCGCGACTAATTTTCAATTTGACACGCCAAATATTTTTGACATTATCAAATCGGGTTTTCATAGAGAGTTTTTAAACGAAGAAAAAGGAAAGGATTTTAAAAATGTTTTAAAAGAATTTTCTACAAGTTTAACTCCGTCATCACCGCGTTTCATGAGTGCTACCACCTCGTCTACTCCTTTTGACGACGGTTGGTGTGGATCTAGTGTGGGGGAAGCCCCAAATGTTCCCTCACATTTCTCCACCGAGGACGAGATTTACGATCCCGGAATTGCTTGTAAAGAGAAATCTCGGTCTTCCACCGATGCAATAAATGGAAAACTTATCTATTTGCTTGGTGTGAGTCTACCTCGAGTAGCTCATTTTTGTGACTTACCCATTGCACCACCTTTCTACTTCTTATCTCCTTTCTTCTACCCCATTGGGGTTTGTGTTGAAGTAGCGTTGTTTCGTCTTTCATCCGAAAACGAAGACGCTATCTTTGACCCCGGTATTCGTGTATCGGGTTTTTAAAGTACTCCATGTACTTTTGGGCATTGTTTATCATGTAAGCCCCACCAAAAATGACCATACCAAGATTATCCCTAAATGATCACATTTATGGGGATTCGAGTCGAGCTTTTGACTCGGTTATAAAAAACAAGGTGCCTCGTGGGGGATTCTCATGCTTATCCTTGTAAATATTATCGCTTTCTTAGTTAACATAACGAGGGGACTTGTGCTCTTCCTACCTTTGTTTCGTGGTTGTTTGTGATTGTGATTCATTAGGTTCATCGACACCATTGAAGCCTCTCGTGTTCGTTTTATAGATAACTGGAGCTTCGATCGTTGCCTTTGGAGATTCCGATATCCGATGATATCCTTTTATGTTCTAACGTTTATCTTATTAGCATAATTCATAAACGGCTTTTAGGTTACTCGTTTTACCCTTTCCATGCTCGAGATTAAGCATTCGACTTCGTCTCTAGTATGGGGTGTTTACACCCCTAGACTCGAAACATTGAGGACAATGTTTAGTTTTAGTATGGGGGGGTGAGTAGATACTTCACCTTGCTTACGTCACCACGCAATCCAATATTCATCGTTTTGTTATCGTTTTGTTGCAAAATAAGGCTAAAAATGGCCAAATTTTAAAATTTTTCGTATTTTTCATAAGTGTTTAAGACACAAATGTAGGTTTTCCGATGGTGAGAATGAGAGTAATTTTTGACTCGACCGTGCGTGTTGAGCACTTAGCTTCGATTCCTTAACTTTTTAGGCTAAGTCTCTTAAATGAGGACGAGAAATGATAGAGTTATTTATAAGTCTCGTAATCGTCACGATCTCATGTGTAGTAATTATTAGCTTATTCTCCCCACGCTTTTGCATAATAAATTGTTAATAAATATTGATTTGGCGGTTTAGTCACTATTGTTGGTTTCTAATTTGTTTTGGTAGGTTCCATGTAATTAAATTGGGAAAACATTAAGGTATCGCCAGCGTCACGGTTTTGAAGTATTGGCACCCGAATAATCAAAAGCTTCACCTAATAATAAGATTTCAAGTGCTCACCTAAATTAAGCAAAAATTTGAAGCCCCACAAGGCCGAAAAATCTATGCAAAATTGAAAGTGAATCAAGCCTTAATCTTCGAAGCTTTAAAGATCCAAAATTCGCTTTAGCGTGAGGATATACGTCTTTGGCTAATAAAACCACCAATGAGGCGGATAATAAAAGGCAAGGCAAGACCGAAGTCATAATAAAAGCTTCATGGCGAAGTTGAATAAAAGATGGAGGTAAACCAAAGATAATAAGGCCCTTCCGTTAAGGGGCGTATAAAAGTCTTGGTAATAAGTCTCATGTTCAAAACCGTTATAAAACCGTGTTTATCGATCCTTCTTGTTGACTTAATTTTTTGACATCGTTGTCTATTAGGATGAATTATTAATTTAATGATTTTGGTTACACCGTTAAGTTTCTATTTTTAGACTTAATCTCTATTCACGCATAAGTCGATGATGTATCCTCGTGATCATTAAGACATAATAAAATATAAGAGATACCAAGTACGAATAAGGGAGTTTAGGTTCGTAATTAACACTCATGAGATATGATTTTGTTTCTAACTTATAATAACAATGATCTCGTTACACGCTTAGCATGGAATTGGGTGAAAATCGAGGACGACGAAATTATTTCTAACGAAGCATTCACGTGTTCTTGTTCTATGATCCCAAAAGTCACTTAATCGTGATGAAACAATACATTATGTCTAAAACGCGTGTAGTAGTTTATTTAAATTTATGTCTTCAAATAAAAGTCATCATAAAATGAGTTATGGAAGTGCTAAGATACTTAATTCTAGCATTGCGTGGGGACACGGCAATGGTTTAGTATGGGGGAGTGATGAGACTGTATTTATACATAGTCTCATTGTCCAAATCGGGCTTAAAACGCTTAAAATATCATTAAAATACCCAAAAATATGCCTGTGTTTGTTCATTGTGTATTTCAGGTACGGATATCGTGAATTCACCAAAAGATTACAAGAATAGAGCAAAAATGAACACGGGAAACGAAGCCGCACAAGAAACCGGGCCCAAGAATGAAATTTCCAAAAATACACTTGAAGTTTTGAAGATTGGCAAGATTGGTCCCTCATCTCTGAAGATTTGTCATAATTGGTCCTTGGGAAATCTTATTTTGCAAGAAAAATCCTCCATGTTTGAAGAATTGACAAAGCAAGCCCTTGAATAATGCAATATTTGTATATATGATCCTTGATATAACTTTGCAAGAAACTTGTGCCAAGTTTGACAAGTTATTCAAACTTGTTTACAAAAGGAATTAAGTTTTGAGCTGATTTATTATAATGTGAATGATGCATGAAACATGGGGGGCCTCTTCTGGCAGACAGCAATTCTCCATCCCTCCACTCCCAACACGCCACGTCACCCACTAACTTCCCTCCACCAATCACATTTCATTCCTTCGCCACCTCACCAGTCAACACCTAGTCAAATTTACCCACTAACTAAACTTTTTTAAACCGGATTTAATATACTAAAAATGCGTGGGAAACCAATACTATTAATTCAACTCCCCTAATTACCCCCAAATCCCAGTCAAAGAACCCTAATCTAATTGGGGTGAAAAACAAAGGGGTTTTACCCAATCTTTTCCAGATTGATAATTCACACTTCCCTAAACCAAACCCACTCACTTAAACCTTGCCAGCTAGTCACTTAGTCCCCTCCCCATGTTCCCTTGCTACTCTTTTTATAGCAAATATGGTATCTTTCAGAGATCCAACGACCAAGGGTCCAAACTTGGTCCCAAAGGCATGAGATGAACGTCCAAGATCAAGGCAACAGCTAGCATATCAACATCATTCACGTGAAGGATTTTTGACCAAATTCAAATCAGTCAAGCAAGGGCACATTGGGAAATTTATAGCTGTTAGGGTTTCATTGTATTCCCCTTTTCTAGATTCTTCCTTAGTTGTTTATAAAAGCTAAGCCGTTCGTGGCATAAGCTTCTTGTTCCAGCCTTTGTAATTTTTTTTAATCAATGAATATTTAAAGTGTTTTTTATAATTTTACAAAAGCTGTGTTCCAATTTTAATTCATGTTTTAGCATAGTTTGTTTACTTTTCCAGCAAAGTTTAGTGTAACTCTTTATCAAAATTATTTTTGTTCAAAGAAATTTTTTTGGCGAATCTAAGTTTTGAGACCCAAGTATCAAAGGCTGTTGGTTAGGGTTGATTGACAACCAAACCTAAACAAAATCCTTGAATACTTGTTAAGATTTCAGTTTGGATACCTTCTTTATTTGCATGTTTGTATTTTCATTGTTTTTCAAAAGTGGTATTTCAAGTTTTTATTAAAATCTTACTTGTCCTTTATTGGTTAACAGCTTATTCTCATAAGCTACCAATAAGCTCACTGACACTGAGCTTATTGGTTGTTTATTGGTACTTGTTCTTTTAGTGTGTTCTCTTGTTTTGTGCAGGTGTTAAGGAAGCAGTAAGCAATATTCTCCTTCCGGTTCCATTTTCTGTTTCGTTGAAGACATTTGTTACCCCGGTTCAGTTGTTGAACCACAACGGGGCTCTCTACACTTCCTATATTTCTAACCATCCAGAAAGCTTCTTGAAAGCTGGTGGCATCCACCTCTTAAAAGGTGTGAACTCCCTTTCAATTTTTCTTCTTGAGTATGTGCTATGTGGATTGTATGTTCTTGGTGTGAAACTGTTTGCAAGTGAGTTGTGTTGTTAAGTGATGTTTTATATGCATGTTAGAACAACAATTAATTAGTTTAGTTATGATTTTAGCTGCTTTGGTTTGTTAAATTTTCAGTTTTCAGAAACTAAGGGGTGTTTGGGATTAGATCTTTATACAAGCAAATATTACTTATTTAGCTTAAAATCTGCTTAGACATGCCCCAGTAAGGTAGTAGTAGTTTAAAGGCTATTTGGTTTGTGTTGAGTAGGAGTATTCAAACAATTGCATGCTCATTTGATACATTCTGCCTAGAAAATCAGTAAAGTCGTTTTTCTGTTCATTTTTAGTGTAAATTTGGCCTCAAATCTTGCTAGTAGTAGGGTAAGGTGGTTATTTAAGATTGCATACTAGTTTAGAGTGCATTGGTGTGAATTTATGTGAGTTGTGGCCTGCTAAAATTCGTCCAAGTGACCAATTGTGTAACACCCCCAAATTTATACAACTCAATACAGCGGAAGACTAGTTGGTGTTACGGGATAACACATTACTCACATCATAGACAACGCATAAAAATCGCGTCGTTTATTAATAAAGCATTTCCATTCATAAATATCAAAGTTACATCGGTCCCAAGTCATATTATTTCATACAAAGTTTTACAAAGTATCTGAATGGAAAATATTATTTAAGTGCGGGCCATGAATTCCTGTCGTCTTCCCGAGAATTACCTTCAAGTACCTGAGACAAGACATGTTAAAAGAAAAGGTCAGCGATAACACCGAGTGAATTCATAGAGTTTAATAAATTCCATCAATATAATATCAGTATAAAATTATTACTGAAAATCATTTTGTACAAATCATTTTAATAGGCCATAAAATAGCCAAAGTCGTTTTAAACAAATCCTTATCAAAAATCATAATATGGGCATTTGCCTTAAAAATCAGTATACGAGCCAATGTCGTAAAAACATCATACAATACGTCTTATGACGTTGTATGAAAATAAAAACCGTTATATGAATATGGTTATGAAAACCAAAACACAAACATAATATCAATAGTATGACCCCGTATTGCTAGTCAGGCAATACTTCGTAATTCGTTGCGTCTAATAGTATTTCGTTAGTTTTGGATTATTATAAGCCGCATGACATTGTTACCTATAGTTTTGGATTATTATAAGCCGCATGACATTGTTACCTTACTAAACCAACAACGGGTAGCTAACCCGATACCAATTTTGCCCATCTAAAGTAGCGTGTCGTCACAAAGGTCACGCTATGGAAATCTTCTCATACATAAATTCGCTTACCAATCAATGTGGCACGACGGGGATCAACCGTCAAGGCGCGAACTGGGGTGATCGTCCCCAAATAGTACTATTAAATGCATAAGCGTCTACCAAATCCCGGTAGTTCACAATTCACGCTAATGGGACTTTTAGTGACATAACCTAACTTTAATAATCCATTTAATTTCATCTATCGGGTCCTTTAATCATTTATCGGGTCATACAATCGGGTCATTCAATCATTCGGGTCCAAAATCAATAAACAAACAATCAGGACAAATGGTGTCCTATTTTATAAAAACTAACATGTTATCTCCCTCGCGGGTTTATAAAACATTTATAAAAACATTTAAAAGAGTGCGAGGCTATGAACTCACGTTGATGTGGGAAGGCGGGTTATCGGCAACTCGGACGTACGGTACGTGCTTCAATCACGGAAACCTAGACAAATAATAATCGTCTTAGACTCATGTCCAATGACTTTATAAAAATACCAATTATGTATACATATGATGATTATATATATATGATGATCAAGTGGGTTTACATATTCTCGTTTACTCATTTTAGTGTTATGTGTCGGTAACGTTTATACTAGTTTACTAGTTTTACCTATTTACGTATTTTAAGTCCAATAAACTTATTATAAGTTCTTTAACTTGTTTTAATCCATTTTATACTTATATTATCAGTATATATACTTTCCATGTTGGGCCCAAATGGGTTAAGCCTAATAATAAGTTTATAAGTGTTTTAGTCCATTTTTGTTGTATTATTAGTCCAATAACGTTAATTTAGTTCGTTAACGTCCGTATGTCCTATAGTTCGGTTCTATCGGTTTTTACTTGTTATACATGTTTATATATATCAGTATATAAGTTTTATAAAGTTTACATTAGACGGGTCCAACCGTCTAAGTTTTATTTAGCAAAAACGTTAATTTTACGGTATTAGCCGAAAAAGTCGTAAAAATCATGTTTATAGTTTTTATAACTTATAAAACATAACAAGTTACCATTTTTATAAAATGTCCACTTATTTATCATTGTACATATTTATATAAATAAAATCCAAGAGTTAGTGGGTTTTAACTTTACATTTTATACAATATAATTTTGAGTGCTTATATAATAGTATTATACTTTATTTTCCAAAATCTGATTTTTATCTTCACTTTCACCAAAACTGCCATATCTTGAGTTCTATATGGAGATAGAAGCTCAAATTTTTATCACATAAACTAGATGATATGTGCTACATTTAACTCTTTTATAGCTACTGTTGAATCAACTTCTAAATATTTTCTAAAAATCGTCCAAAATAGTAACCTCAGATTTATACCCTAAACTTGTTTTGATCATATCTCACTAATTATTTTGATTCCATTGCATGGCCAACTCTCACATGTGTACAAGACCCATAGATTACTGTAAATACATTCTACTTCATCATTTTCTCAGTCCATGACCTGTTTATTTACTGTTTTATACAGCCAACAAATTTAACCAAGATTTTAACCTTGTTTCTTATGGTTTTTCACCTTTTTAATCATGTTTCTCAACACCAAATCCCCACATAACATTTTTATCATCATATAATCATCATATACATATACAATAGAAAATAAAATACATGTTTACATAATCAAAATAACAAGAAGATGAGGAGGACAATCTTTATACCACCAAGTTGATGTAGGTTATGGTTTGGACATGGTTTTTGATGGAGAAGCTTGTGAATAACCATGACCATCTTCAAGACCACCATTCTTCATATACTCCTTGTGGAAAATCAGCCTTAGTACTCCATGGAAACTCCTCCATGGATGTTATAATCACCATCATTCAAGAGAGCTTCAAAAGGGCTTCAACATGTATGTAAATAACAAGAGATTTCATGGTTAAATTTGATCAAGTGATGGTGGTTTATGGTGAAGAATGGGACGGCACATATGAGGTTAGAGAGAGAGAGATGTGTGTTGTTTGCATGTATGTAAATGGGAGTAGTGGTATTTGCTAGTGGTTTTGATGTAAGCTTGGCTTACTTTGTAAGCTAAGTAACAAGTGTAGTTAACTTGTTGTAGTTTTGACACATCACATGATGTGTTGGTGAGTTTTGGCCGCCCCATGTGTAGTGGGGTGGGATAAATTAGTTTGTCCCATCCCACTAATTCACGGGTACTCCTCGATTCTAGTTTCCTCGATTTGCGTGCCCTTGGGTCGTTTTACGAAGAACGTTTTTATAAATTATGAATCATCGTCACAAAACGAATCCAATAAAAATTATCTCATCAAAAACGGAGTTCGAAAACGTAAATACGTAATCCTAGGGTTTCCGGTTTAGTCATAAAGGACGTTAAAATAAAATCGTAAGTCCTAATCTCTTCTCGTAAATTTGTGAGTTTGTGAACTAACACAAATTTAAAACTCCAAAATAATATTTACGGATAAATTTATTTTCTGAAATGTCGGACTGTCACCAAAGACGGTGTATGTAAACGTAAGCACGTAACGTTGAATCCTCCAGTTTAGACGTAGTCAATGCTACTTCAAGACGTAAATCCAAATTTCTTCCCAAAAATAAGTGAGTTCATATTGTAACATTAAAATAATGTTTTTAAATAATATTCGAGAATAAAATATCAACCATAAATTTGACGGATTGTCACAGCATTTACCCCTAAACAGGATCTTTGTCCTCAAAGATCATCTTACCTTACTACTCGCTTCTTATAGAGTTAAGGCCATGTGGGTATTTCCTCCACATTCGGTCCTTTCTCACAAGTGCAATTCATTACAATACGCGAGTTTCATCAAACATAACTACGGGAATAAGATCAGGCTTAATGTTGACTTACTTTCTCTATCCATGATGTTCGCGGGTTTTTGATGAATGCAACTTTTCGCCGATCTAAGCTTTACTAAGAACAATCAGATTCTCACTTGATAGATATTCCATCAAGTTCGATATACGAAACATAATTCACGCAGTCTTTGAAGTCCTAGGGTAGATCCAGCTTATATGCCTTTCAAACCAATCTTTTATATCATCTCAATGGTCCCATACAACGGGGACTTATATCCCATGATTTGTCAGATCATGAATTCATTTTTCCAAAGTTAAAAATTTTGGCATAACTTCGCTACCCATTTGGCACTTCAGGATCTACATTTCATATTCACATAACCTCCTGCCCACTATCGGCAGTTAATAATCAAATCCAAATTTCAACAATCATTTCAGATTTCGCGGGTCGGGTATTTTGTAAGGATAGGTTCGCCATCAGAGGAACCTTAAACCTAAAAGACATGTCCAACTCACAATGGGTGTATGTTGGGTGTCTTTATCTCAACTCCTGCTTACAGATGCTCTAATTTCTAAATCTTAACAAGATTCGATCTCGATCCTAATACGATGATTATCAATGATAATCTCTCCAAAGGAAAACGATTATACGGTCTAATACCAAAGGTCAATTATTCAAACATAAAACAACACTTATATTACCTTGTATCGTTACTTTACCTCGTCCCTTCGATTTGGGGTGGTATATAGTACTCTCATCAAGGTTCGTTCTCAATGATTTCTGAGCAAATTTCTAGAAATTCGATGCGAAGCGAGGATCTTGATAAAGATGTTCGATACAGGCACACTATGTTTACATAACTCTTTTGCATTTATCATTAACGGGAATGATATTAGCAGATTTGGTCAGTCTGTCGACGATGACTCAAATCAAATCAAATTCAGATGATGACCTTTGCAATAGCTAGACGTTTACTAATGTATGAGGCGAGGTCTGCCTTCATAATTTGTCATTAGTACAACTTCTTCAGACAAAGATACTTTTAGTCAAAAATGACATACATATAATACTTATACTTACAAGATTTCCAATTTAACTACATCTCACAATCTTCCATATTTAGGCAACCATAAGTGGTCTTTAAAATATTTAACGCTATTGGCTTCTCAATTTTAATGGTTCGCATTAACCGCCAAACCCTTTTATTATCTATATTAACCTTTTTATAAGCATCAGCTATATTTTAAATTGTTCGGCAATTTATTTTGCACCTTCATTATTAAGAAATATATCCTAATTGGTTCTTAATCTTTTATACATAATGTGTCGGTATCTATGTTCACTTCTCATGATGATATAATTATCATGTCCGCAATTCACTCAAATATTCTTTCTATATTATGCGTCAGTAATTACGTTCACCTTTCAGATGAAATAAATATCACAACCGTATTTATTCAAAATTCTTTCTTCATATCTACTATGTTTTAGTTTCGTCTTTACTATCATTTTTATCCGTTTTACTCAATCCGTCGTCTAAAGCGTCGATAGTTATTACATGTAAATTAACAATAATTATTTAATTTTTATGAAACGTAAACGTAAAAATTTTAAATTTCTTAGTTCGACCAATTATATAAAATGTTCAAAATAAATTTTGAATTTAATTAACAAGATTTTTGTTGATTTATCGAAAATGATTATTAAGATTCGTAAATGTTTGAAAAACCTTTGTTTATACTTTGGTCAAAATTTCCTTTGTTTGAAAAGCGTAAATTATCGTTTCAAATTTCAAGTCATGTTTTAACGGTTCTACTCAATCCTTCTTAAGTCGTCTTGAAGTATACACAAACATTTACCCCTAAACAGAAGTTTAGTTAAATGGTTTGTGTATAAGGGAATAATCCCTTTAAAAATCCTTTGTTAAAACATTTGTCAAAACATATTTCCATTTCTTTTTGGTAAAATCCAAAGTCTTAAAAGGGCTCTTAATTTTTGAAGAGTCTATATGCATACATCTTACCATTACTAATCCAATGGTCATTTTATGTAAAGGATTAAGTTTTTAATCCCTAAGCGTTAATGGTTCTAATCTTTGAAAAGTTAATATAGCTTCCATTATCTATTAATCACACGGTTAAATCGTATAAAGGATTAAGTCCTTAATCACATGTTAAATATTTAAGGTATAGGTTTTCATTGTATAGCCAATTCAGGGCAATCTATAATTAATTATTAACTCCTTTCTATTCTTATAAACAAACATATAGTTCTTAATGATCACGAGCATGAATTTATCAAAATACAGACTACACACGTGATTCACCAAATTTATGAATGCTACATGTGCATTGGTCAATCCAAACGACATCACGTGAAACTCGTAATGTTCATTACAAGTACTGGATGTAGTGATTGGAATACATAATCTTTTCCGCAGATGCGAAGTTGATGATAACCAAGTCGTGGATCAAATTACTAGAACCTTGTAAATGATCGAACAAATCTTCCATTTCGAGTTATGGATATCGTTTTCGATTGTCAATTTACTCAGTTTATAGTAATCTCTAAATATAAGGAATGATAACACCATAGCTCTTCATGATGACAGGCTTGGTATAATAAAATCTTTCTCCGACAACTCTAATAGTTGTACGGTAATTCCTTTAATTCAGATGGTGCTGACGTACAGTGCACAAGCCACAGGTGCAGCACCGGGAATATAATCAATACCAATTTCAACTTGCCTTAGTGGCGAAGGTCTAGGTAATTTATTAACAAATACCTCCTAAAGTTTAGATAACATAAACATCTTTTAATACATTTATTTTAAGTTCTTCTAGATTACAATATCTATATCTAGTTCACAACCATTCACGGTATAATCTCAAGTCTAAATACATGATATGGTTACCCATCGAGAATTATTTAGATCACTTTTGATAACAACATCTTATCATTTAGGGGAATTCTACTCGAGTTCCCATCAATTAAGACAATGTCGTCATGTCATAATCAATCAATCCATTCTACTGGCACTATTAACTTTCCAGTTTCGTCACCATTGATAAGATGTGAACTTCTCAAAAGACTAATAATAATTCATAATCCTTCACAAATTCGAGGATATCTGGAGACATAACTAACCTTAAAAGAGTAAGGTCAACGCATAATCTATACGAGAGAATTTCAAATCAGATACAGACGAAAACATTTAACGAATATGAATATATCCCATGTTTTCATAATTTGAGTACGCATTCGAAAGCTCCTCGGATCGTTACCCAGGTCATTCAAATGAAACCAAATCAAAAGAAATGATAGGAATGTCGATACATCCAGTCGGGTATCAACACTCGGTACTCAGATACTTTTCCTAAGAATCTCACTACGGGAGAATTGGACAAGAAAGAATTGTCAATTGTCAAATAAGACAATTTCCACAGACGAGTAAATTCGACTCAGAAGAATAGATGATACAGGCACATATGTAGGTGTCCCTAACACTATGTCCTTATTTTTCACTTCTTGCAGATCTCATTAAAATTTAATCTTTCAAAATCTTCAAAGAAAATGTTGTGTTTGTTTATTAGTTTTATGGTGACTACTAATTAGTCTTGCATAGTCCATTCCAAATTGTATGTAGGCGCGCAACTATATACAATTTCAAGATCAACGATGCAATACTCAGTTCGTCAAAATTTTATCATCATGTTTATAATAAAACATTTTCATGCTCAATTCTTAGATAAGAATCAAGAATAATTTACAAAGATTTTCCTTGTTATGAAAACAATTAAGTTTTCCAAGGTGTTTTATAAACAATTTCATTTCGATAACAATCACTTATAAATCTCACTTTGAATAATCCTTATAGTGATGAAAATTCAATTTTTTTTTCTCAAGGCATACTGTTTTATCTTATAAAAAGAATGAGTGATCTGCAAAAGAGTGATGAAGAGTTGTTCACCAAGAACTAACTACAATATGATAGGAAATGAGCTTTAGCCAAATAATCATGAGGTTCATGACCTCGATGGCACTCAAAAGAGAATAATTCACAACGTAACTCAAATCAAGATGAGTACTTGTTCAATGGTTGCATCACTAATGCGAACATTGGGATGAAGCAATAAAAGATAGATAACATCGATACATGTAGGATTTAGCAATCAAAGGTAGTCTTTTTCATTAATCACAAACAAGTCAAAATTGTACCGCAACACATTACGTGTCACTATGTTATACAATTCTCAGAACTCATCCTACCAACTGATGTCTCAGTTAAGTTAGGGATTCTTAAAAGATACCACAATGAATACTAATCTACAAGAGTCACTAGGTGTTCCACATGTCCCGGAAGATCCATCGGTCTCAATTCAGAAGAAGATTTCTTCAATTAATTTCTTGGACACTGGGCATCCTCATTAGTGGACAATGGCCTAGGAACAGCCTTTAACACGAACCTACAATCATTTAAAACGTTATAATTCAATCACAGAACTTAACGACTTATATTAACAATCTCATATTCCATACAGGTTAAATTTTACTTTATTCAAGTTTCAATCAACTTATACTCAATGCGATATTCTACCTCATTCTCCAATACTTATAACCTTATTCTTCGGCCTTAATAGGCAATAAAAGCTCGATATGAACAACACTTAATTTCCAATCCTATATCTCTTAAAACAACAATTATCAAATGAGTCATTAATATGAAATGACTCGATCATTCAGTTAAACTTCTCGGAAAGGTATTAGTGGCATGAGGCTTCTGGGTAATGGTTCCATTGACAGCCTCAAGTGTAACATTCACCCTTTCGATTTCAAATTTAAGAATTGGATGACAACGAATCAGATGACATCTTTCCAGGTGATAACATTTTGTCAAACTCCACTCTATAAGGAAAGATCGTCATGACATCGATATCGGATTTAATCTCGCCAATTCTTTTTCAATATCACAATCAACTAATATCTATACTTCTACGAATATCAACCATTTGTTGGGATCATAAATATCCGCAACTTGGTTTAGATCTAGGATAGCTAGAATTCCTACGAGAATAGCTTCGATTAATTTACTAGGGGGTTTAGGGTATATTGTGACAATCTACGTCGTATAAATACCTCGTATAAATATCAAAATAATCATCAAACAATCATGTAATAAAATTACATCATATATATATATATATAATCCAAGTTATATATATATTAAAATAACACTTCTCAGTCTTGGCCTTGTCGGTAACTCGGGAATTCTTCGGCACCGTTATATTGTCAAAAGATTTTTAGACATTTTTAGAAAAATGTTTATAGTTAAAAGATTTTGAAAAGTTTTATTCAAAACCTTAGTTTTAAAAATCTTTCGTTCTCAATAACGAGAGCTCTGGTACCAAACTGTAACACCCCCAAATTTATACAACTCAATACAGCGGAAGACTAGTTGGTGTTACGGGATAGCACATTACTCACATCATAGACAACGCATAAAAATCGCGTCGTTTATTAATAAAGCATTTCCATTCATAAATATCAAAGTTACATCGGTCCCAAGTCATATTATTTCATACAAAGTTTTACAAAGTATCTGAATGGAAAATATTATTTAAGTGCGGGCCATGAATTCTTGTCGTCTTCCCGAGAATTACCTTCAAGTACCTGAGACAAGACATGTTAAAAGAAAAGGTCAGCGATAACGCCGAGTGAATTCATAGAGTTTAATAAATTCCATCAATATAATATCAGTATAAAATTATTACTGAAAATCATTTTGTACAAATCATTTTAATAGGCCATAAAATAGCCAAAGTCGTTTCATACAAATCCTTATCAAAAATCATAATATGGGCATTTGCCTTAAAAATCAGTATACGAGCCAATGTCGTAAAAACATCATACAATACGTCTTATGACGTTGTATGAAAATAAAAACCGTTATATGAATATGGTTATGAAAACCAAAACACAAACATAATATCAATAGTATGACCCCGTATTGCTAGTCAGGCAATACTTCGTAATTCGTTGCGTCTAATAGTATTTCGTTAGTTTTGGATTATTATAAGCCGCATGACATTGTTACCTTACTAAACCAACAACGGGTAGCTAACCCGATACCAATTTTGCCCATCTAAAGTAGCGTGTCGTCACAAAGGTCACGCTATGGAAATCTTCTCATACATAAATTCGCTTACCAATCAATGTGGCACGACGGGGATCAACCGTCGAGGCGCGAACTGGGGTGATCGTCCCCAAATAGTACTATTAAATGCATAAGCGTCTACCAAATCCCGGTAGTTCACAATTCATGCTAATGGGACTTTTAGTGACATAACCTAACTTTAATAACTTAATTTCATCTATCGGGTCCTTTAATCATTTATCGGGTCATACAATCGGGTCATTCAATCATTCGGGTCCAAAATCAATAAACAAACAATCTGGACAAATGGTGTCCTATTTTATAAAAACTAACATGTTATCTCCCTCGCGGGTTTATAAAACATTTATAAAAACATTTAAAAGAGTGCGAGGCTATGAACTCAAGTTGATGTGGGAAGGCGGGTTATCGGCAACTCGGACGTACGGTACGTGCTTCAATCACGGAAACCTAGACAAATAATAATCGTCTTAGACTCATGTCCAATGACTATATAAAAATACCAATTATGTATACATATGATGATTATATATATATGATGATCAAGTGGGTTTACATATTCTCGTTTACTCATTTTAGTGTTATGTGTCGGTAACGTTTATACTAGTTTACTAGTTTTACCTATTTACGTATTTTAAGTCCAATAAACTTATTATAAGTTCTTTAACTTGTTTTAATCCATTTTATACTTATATTATCAGTATATATACTTTCCATGTTGGGCCCAAATGGGTTAAGCCCAATAATAAGTTTATAAGTGTTTTAGTCCATTTTTGTTGTATTATTAGTCCAATAACATTAATTTAGTTCGTTAACGTCCGTATGTCCTATAGTTCGGTTCTATAGGTTTTTACTTGTTATACATGTTTATATATATCAGTATATAAGTTTTATAAAGTTTACATTAGACGGGTCCAACCGTCTAAGTTTTATTTAGCAAAAACGTTAATTTTACGGTATTAGCCGAAAAAGTCGTAAAAATTATGTTTATAGTTTTTATAACTTATAAAACATAACAAGTTACCATTTTTATAAAATGTCAACTTATTTATCATTGTACATATTTATATAAATAAAATCCAAGAGTTAGTGGGTTTTAACTTTACATTTTATACAATATAATTTTGAGTGCTTATATAATAGTATTATACTTTATTTTCCAAAATCTGATTTTTATCTTCACTTTCACCAAAACTGCCATATCTTGAGTTCTATATGGAGATAGAAGCTCAAATTTTTATCACATAAACTAATGATATGTGCTACATTTAACTCTTCTATAGCTACTGTTGAATCATCTTCTATATATTTTCTAAAAATCGTCCAAAACAGTAACCTCAGATTTATACCCTAAACTTGTTTTGATCATATCTCACTCATTATTTTGATTCCATTGCATGGCCAACTCTCACATGTGTACAAGACCCATAGATTACTGTAAATCCATTCTACTTCATCATTTTATCAGTCCATGAGCTGTTTATTTACTGTTTTATACAGCCAACAAATTTAACCAAGATTTTAACCTTGTTTCTTATGGTTTTTCACCTTTTTAATCATGTTTATCAACACCAAATCCCCACATAACATTTTTATCATCATATAATCATCATATACATATACAATAGGAAATAAAATACATGTTTACATAATCAAAATAACAAGAAGATGAGGAGGACAATCTTTATACCACCAAGTTGATGTAGGTTATGGTTTGGACATGGTTTTTGATGGAGAAGCTTGTGAATAACAATGACCATCTTCAAGACCACCATTCTTCATATACTCCTTGTGGAAAATCAGACTTAGTACTCCATGGAAACTCCTCCATGGATGTTATAATAACCACCATTCAAGAGAGCTTCAAAAGGGCTTCAACATGTATGTAAATAACAAGAGATTTCATGGTTAATTTTGATCAAGTGATGGTGGTTTATGGTGAAGAATGGGACGACACATATGAGTTAGAGAGAGAGATGTGTGTTGTTTGCATGTATGGAAATGGGAGTAGTGGTATTTGCTAGTGGTTTTGATGTAAGCTTGGCTTACTTTGTAAGCTAAGTAACAAGTGTAGTTAACTTGTTGTAGTTTTGACACATCACATGATGTGTTGGTGAGTTTTTGCTGCCCCATGTGTAGTGGGGTGGGATAAATTAGTTTGTCCCATCCCAATAATTCACGGGTACTCCTTGATTCTAGTTTCCTCGATTTGCGTGCCCTCGGGTCGTTTTACGAAAAACGTTTTTATAAATTATGAATCATCGTCACAAAACGAATCCAATAAAAATTATCTCATCAAAAACGGAGTTCGAAAACGTAAATACGTAATCCTAGGGTTTCTGGTTTAGTCGTAAAGGACGTTAAAATAAAATCGTAAGTCCTAATCTCTTATCGTAAATTTGTGAGTTTGTGAACTAACACAAATTTAAAACTCCAAAATAATATTTACAGATAAATTTATTTTCTGAAATGTCGGACTGTCACCAAAGACGGTGTATGTAAACGTAAGCACGTAACGTTGAATCCTCCGGTTTAGACGTAGTTAATGCTACTTCAAGACGTAAATCCAAATTTCTTCCCAAAAATAAGTGAGTTCATATTGTAACATTAAAATAATGTTTTTAAATAATATTCGAGAATAAAATATCAACCATAAATTTGACGGATTGTCACAAATTGCACCAGATCACTGTTCATCAGACACCCTTAGGCTATAGCAGTTACTTATTTTGCCATTTTTGTGCTTATCTTGTGTGTAAGTTGCTTGTTTTTGTGCTTTTCTTGACTCCCCACAACCCAACTGGTTGTGGGGCTGCCTTATTGCCCAAGAAAAAGCCCCCACTCAAGCTTTCCTAAGCTCATTTTGGCTCAGACCTGAGAATTGCACTAACAGTGGGAACAAATTTCCCACTACCAGTATAAAAATTCCCACTGCTTTACTACAAAACAAAAACAGTGAAGGGGTCACTATCAGATTCCATTTTTTTTGTCTTTTGTGGACTAATTTAGGAGTTAGGTCTTAAAACCAATTTCAGTATTTTTCTTATTTAATTCTTGATTTTTCTATTTAAACAGTTTTTATTTTACTGTTCATTTTATATTTTTTAGATTAAATAGCTAATTTAAATTACTTTTTAAATACTGTTTTGGCTTTTAGTGTAGAAAAGTTATATTTTTCACTTTTAAAATTTTTCTTATATTCAGAAAAGTGTTTTAAGATTTTTAGTTAAAAAATATTTCGCTGTTCATCTTTTAATTAATTTTTATAATTAATTTAGCTTAATTAGGGTTTTAATATTAAACTGTTTTGTCTTTTAGTGCAAGATTTTACATTTTTCAAACCTTTTCAATTTTATACTGTTCTTTAGCATAAAATAGGATTTTTCAAAAAGTCAAATTAATTTTAGCATTATTTTATTATTTTTTATGATTATTTTAGTTTAAAAATAGTTTTAAGTGTTTTAAAAATAGAAAAATAGTTTTGAAAATTTAGGAAAAATACTTTTTAGTCTTTAAATAATATAAGTAACTTATTTGTTCAATAAAATTATATTTTGGGCATTTTGTTAATTATATTTAATTTTAGGGCTTTAATTAGCATTTAAAACTGAATATTTAATTAATAAAAGGTTTTAAAATATATTTGTTAGATTTTTATTCTTATTTATATTATTTTAGACTTAGTTTAAACTTTTAATTAATTTTTAGGTTTAATTTTTAATTTTGTCGCGTTTTACGTATTTACGTTCGCGTTTTACGTCAACGTCATAGTTTAATCGTAGTCGTAGCTCGTCTTTACTTTTTTCTCTCCTAAACCAAAAACGTCACTAATCCAAACATTGTTATTTTACATATTGGCACATTAATACACACACCTCCTTCGATAACGAACTTGGAATTTATTCGGTTTCGCGTTTTTCCTAAATCGTGCAACTTAATACTTGCCACTCATACGCGTTTTTCCTAAAACGTGTACGATTTACTCAACATCATGGAGGAATGCTAGAAGCTTCCGTGACCCAAGGTTGCTCGGGTGCATTTTCATCTACAGTAATTGTATCCACCCACGAAGCTCACTTGATTCTTGAATGACAGAAACTAGTTCAATGGCTGGAGTCTCCATGATGAGTTCAGATTCTGGTTCATGTTCTGGAAGTGACTGAGTTTCTAGAATATCCATTACTGGAGCAGATTCTGAAACTTCAAGTATATGCTGATCAGATTTCGGTAAAGGTTGTTCAGGTGCTTGTGTTGTAGATGTGGTAGTTGGAGCAGATTGAACTTGAGCGGATGAGACGATCATATTAGCAGCAACATCATGATGGTTTTTGGTGCGTTTGGCCTTTTGAGGTGCCCCGGTTTCTGGAGTTTCCTCGGCTGCTGAAGTGGTTTGATCTTTGGTAACATCATCCTTTTGAGACTTGTCACCTTTTCTTGAATTTTGAGCATCATTATCATCTGTCTTGTCTTTGTTTGTGTTATCATCCTCAGCCTTATCTTCATCATCTTTTTTATTTTCTTCATCATCCTCTGTCTCATCCTCATCATTGACTTGTTCATCCATGCTGTCATCATCATCGTGTTTTTCAGCATCATAATCATCACCTTTGTCACTGTCATCGTTATCGTCGTTATCATCTTCATCTTCATCTTCACCGTCATCGTCCTCTTCACCGTCGTCATCTTCGTTATTATCAGAAAATTCATCGGGTGTCTCTGATTCACCCTTTTCTTCGTTTTCTATATGTTGTTATACAGTACGGTACGGGACGACGAAGCCATGCTTTTCAAATATCTCTGTGTCTTGATCCATAGCCGTCTTTAAAGCTTTGTGGAGCGTTATTTGTTCTAGTGTTTGGTTATGGGTCCCTATTTGAATCATCCTAGCATGTAACAGCTTCTTCAACTCGTAGTCTATGAGCCTTTGGGCAATTAGATAGTCGGACTGCTGATGTCTAAAGACTTGATCATCAGTTTTCTTGCTGCAATGACTTTTAGTTCTTCTCGCAGAGCAGGGAGTGCTGTTGCAATAGATCCTTGAACCTTTTCATTGATGGATTCAATGAGTGTAGCATTACCTTGAACAAGTTCTTCTTTCTCTTCTTTGTACTTTCTTTTGAGTTTGCAAAGACGTTCAATCTTTTCTTGATTTATGTCTGCTTTAGCTTCTAGTCTTGCTCTTAATGACTTCAGATTGTTGACGACTTGCTAATTCTTCTCGGAGCTGGTTGATTTCTTTTTCAAAATCTTTCTTTAATCATTTTAAGTGCTCTATGACTTGAGTAGTTTTATCTTCTTGATCTTTTACTCGTTGTTCTATTCTTAACAATTGTAAAAATATGATAATCTATGATCTAACAAGAGGGTTGTTGTTTCTAGAGAGAGAAAATAGAGAGAGAAAGATGGAGAGAAAATGTGTGTTTATTATGTAAAAAGTGAAACAACCAACACCCTCTCCATCAAAGGAGAGGGCTTATATACCCAAGTCCTTAATTGATGATCTATAGCTTCATCAGCTTTCATGAAATAGTTGATGATGAGCTTTGTGAATCGTGGAAACTAAAGGTTGTCAGATTTCTTCTTAACATTTCTGAAAGCATGATAATGAAATTCTTTCCATATGAGAGAGGCATAATCTACATTGAGTCTATTGTAGATTCCATAAAATATACGAGCCTGACAAAGTCTCAGGGAATCTGCACCTCTGGATTTTCTTGTCAAACATCGGATAATGATGCTAAAAATTGCTTTCCACGGTTGTCCAAGCCTAGAAGTATTAAACTTGTACAAGTTTGGCAATTCTTTATCATAGCCAAGTGACATAATCAAATCTATTATTTCTTTTGCGTCTGGAACAAGAGCATACTTTTTCCCTTTAGCTAACGAAGGGAATCCAAAGATTTTGCGAAAGTGATTAAGAGAAAATTCCTTCTTCTGACGATTGATGTCGAAAGAAAACTTTGTGTTTGTGGTGGCTTTGATAGATGACCAAAACTCATGCATGTAAATTTCAGGAACACTTGCAGAAATCCGTAGTACAGATTTGATCGGTGTGAGATCAAGGATTTCGATAGTGATTCTAAATGTTGCATGTTATTGAATGAAGCCTTCTTTCAATCGTTTATTATTGGGAGTGATTGGAAGACAGTTTTCTTCTGGTATGAGTGCATTGTCAAGTTGAATTTGTTGCTCTTGAGTGCGAGCCATGATAGCTGCTAAGACAAAACATACACGTTGATACACAAGAGAGATATATCTTACTGTATAAACCTTAAAAGCGTCGTATTTAAATTTCCTTAAAACATAGAAAATAGTACATGAAATACCATACAATCACTACCCAAACTAATCATCAAGTTGAAATCCATATGAATGAACAATTTGAAAATCATAATCCTAAGCAAGCATATAAATCCAAAATCCAAATAATGAAGCATAAGTCGGAATCTGTTTTTACAAACCTAATTCGGAATCCATTATAACACACATAAGTCGGAATACATCATATAAACATAAGTCGGAATAAATCATAAACACATAAGTGGGAATACGTCATGCGAAACATAAGTCGGAATACACTCAATCCACACATAAGTCAGAATAAATCATAAACACATAAGTCGGGATACGTCATGCGAAACATAAGTCGGAATACACTCAATCCACACATAAGTCAGAATAACTTAATCAACACATAAGTCAGAATCGGTTATCACAACATAGTTCAAAATCGGTTATCACAACATAGTTCGGAATCCGTTATCACAACATAGTTCGGAATCCGTAATCACAAAATAGTTCGAAATCCGTTATCACAACATAGTTCGGAATCCTGTTATCACATAAGTCGGAATCCGTTGAGTTGACCCTAAGTTGGGATACATCGAGTTATATCCTTATCCGGAATCCATGATTTCTAAAGTAGTTCGGAATCCATGAACTTAAGTCGGAATGCAACGTTTTAAAACATGATTTCTTTGGTTCGATTACGATTCTTAGCATGTGTTTAAAGCAAAAAAACCCAGCAAGTCCTATGATTATACATACTATAGGAACAAATCCCCGCTATCAGTTACAACTTATCACCACCCAAAAATTTCAAACCCTAATTGGATTAACCGAGACTTAGGTTTCGTTTAGGAGTAAAAAGACCAATGATAATCATAGTAATGACATATATAAGATGAATACCTAGATGCTGTAGCAGATTTAGCACACAAAAATGAAGGTTAGAAGCTTTAACAATGGTAGCAGAGAGTAAGATATGTTTGTATGCGAGTTAACCAAAAAAGAAGAAACAGGGGGGGGGGGTATTGACTTCGTTCAACCAATATTTGCAAAAGTAACAATTTGGCCCCCCTTATTGCAAGTTGTTGCAAACTGCCCCCCCCCCCCAGTTGGTAAAGTTGTTTAGTTAACACTTGTATAAACAAGTGAACTAAAAAACCCACTAACCCGTAACTTCTTATCTTGAATACAAACACGATCACATACACCTAATACACAATTCAAATTCCTAGCGTCAATTCAAATTCCACACAAGGCACACATAGCATATGATGATGACGATTATCGTTTTCTATTTTTCTGAAAATACTTTTTGAAGACCAATTCATTTCCAAAATAGTTTGATATTTGCTCCCCCTTAAGCACTGACTCGTTTTCTATTTAAAGAGTGGTGGTCATTGTTTTAAAGAGACAAATATCCATGAAGACTTTTTCCGTTTAGTGATTTTATTAAAACGATTCGGGTGGCAATAAGATTTCTCTTATTTAAACAAAATAAGTGCATTGACACGTACACATATTTGTGTTAGACCAAGTTATAAAGTAAACTTGATCCCTTAGAAGGTTTTAAAGTAAACCTTACCCAAGAAAATTAATTCCCGTTGTGAGCCAATGTTTTCAAAAGAAATACGTGACTTTAATGCAAAAAAGCGGGTTGCAGTCTGAAATAACTACAAGCCATATGCGCATGTTTTAAAATATGTAAAAGTTTCATACGGACTCTATTTATGGCGCTGTGTCAATTTTAATCGACCCTTCTAAGGCTGTAAATATTACCGTACTAAAAGACATGCCCGATTTAAAATGAAAATATTTTTATATTTTCTTGATTTTATATTTTTATGGTTTTTGTATGTTTTATATTTTTGTATTTTTCTTTTGGTGGTTTATATATATACGATAATATACAAGATCACGATAAAATGATACTATAGAATAGTTTACCACCACTATTCTGCAGATTCTTCTACCAACTCCTTAGAGGCGCCGGTGAAAACGATTCCATGCCCAGCTTTTCGATCAAAAACTCGATACGTCCTCGATCTAAGGCCTTTGTGAATATATCCGCCAGCTGATAAACAGTGTTGACAAAATACAACTCGATCACTCCATTTTCCACTTGCTCTTTGATAAAGTGGTAGCGTATGTCAATGTGCTTCGCCCAGGACTGTTTAACGTAGTTGCAGCAAAGGGCAATGGCGCTTTTGTTGTCATAGTACATCGGAATTTTGTTGAATCCAAGACCGTAGTCAGTTAATTGTGATCTCATCCATACAACTTGAGCACAACAACCGGACATAGCAATGTATTCAGCCTCTGTACTTGATATCGCAGCGCTTTTCTGCCTTTTGGATGCCCAACTAATCAGTCTATCTCCAAGAAGTTACTGATACAATGATTTTGTATGGGGTTCTAATTCTCTCGGTATCCTCTCGAATTGATCTCGGCCTTAAGTGGAATGATTGTTCTTGGTTACTAAATAAAAGGGTTTGGTTTTCTAATCTAATAAAAAGTGTAAATGAAAATTTAAATCAAAGACAATTACTTTAATGACAATTAATAAAAACGTGGATTAAAATTGAAATTAAGTTTAAAATTAAAATTAAAGTTAAAGTTGAAGTATGAAATATAAGTTGTGAAATAAAAGTAAAGAAACAGATAAACAGTAAAACAGAAACACTAACAAGAAATTGATTCGGAAGTTTTAACCTTCATCCGGAACTTTTGATAAAGAAGTTGGTTTGGAAGTTACTGTTCATTCGGAAGTTGGCCTTCATTCGGAACTTTTAAGTTTATTCGGAACTTTCTACTGATTCGGAAGTTTTTGGTTCATCCGGAACTTTTCACTCGGAAGTCTTTGATTCAGAACTTAAGTTGGTTCGGAAGTTACTGTTCATTCGGAAGTTTCATTCGGAAGTTACTGTTCATTCGGAACTTTCTACTGATTCGGAAGTTTTAAAACAAAACTCATTCGGAACTATTAATTGACTCGGAACTTTTGAAAACAAAACTCATTCGGAACTTTTAATTGACTCGGAACTTTTGAAAACAAAACTCATTCGGAACTTTTTTTAAAGACAAACTCATTCGGAACTTTTTGGTTCGTTCGGAACTTTTTGGTTCGTTCGGAACTTTTGCTTCGTTCGGAAGTCTGGGAAACCCAGATACAGAAACAGTACCCGAAGAACAAGGAAAATTGTTTTAATCCAAAAATCACCAAATTTTTAACCAAATCTTAAATAAAACTACACACAAAGCATCTACTAACCATAAACTACAAATGATTAATGATGATGAACAAGATAAAATGGAAAGATTAAACAAGAACTTGTATTAAATGATTAATGTTTTAACAAGATAAAACAAGGATTAAAATAACAAGATTGGAAGAACAAATCTCAACATTGGGAAGAGAGGTAGGAATACTTTTGCAAGCATCATTAAAGTGTTCTTCACAAGCCTCATCAAGAACGTCAATACAATTAACGCTCTCATATGAATAAGGCTGTTTAGACAACTTTCCCATGTTGAAGACTACTTTATCGTCACCCACTCTCATGATAAGCTCACCGGCTTCAACATCAATAAGAGTGCGACCGGTCCTCAAGAATGGACGTCCAACAATTAGTGGCACACGGGGGTCCATCTCGTTGTCGACGACAACAAAATCAGCAGGGAAGGTGAATTTGTCGACTCCGACAATGACGTCTTCGGCTATCCCCACTGGATAAGCAACCGTACGGTTAGCTAATTCCAAAGTCATTTTGGTGGGGACTAGCTCTGGGAGAGATAATTGCTTCCAAACACTTAGAGGCATGAGATTAATACTGGCACCTAGATCGGCTAGGGCCATGCAATTCTCTACTCCCGGGAAATTGCAAGGGATAAGAAAACGACCCGGATCACCAAGCTTAGTTGGCAATTTCCTTAAGAGTACTGCAGAGCAATTCTCATTAAGTTGGGTGTTGGCAATATCGAGGAGCTTTTCCTTGTCGCTCAGAAGATCTTTAAACATTTTCGCGTATTTGGGCATGTGAGCGAGAGCCTCAGTGAAGGAGATATTGAAATTCAGTTGTTTGAACATTTTAAGGAAGTTCGAAACCTGAATATCATCCTTGCTCTTTTGCTTCTCTTTCCTCAACCTTGAAGGATAAGGTATATTGGAAGAAGAGGAAGGCTTTAGGGGAATAGGATCACTCACAACCACGGGTGGAGGAGGGGTAGAAGGAAGAGGTCGAGAAATTGGGGAAGGAGAAGGATGGGGAATAGGAGCAGGCGACTCGTTCTCCTTAGTCACAACCACCGGTGGAGGTATAGGAAGCTCAGGTTCCTTGGTACCTTTGCCACTTCGAGTAGGGATTGCTTTCATCTCCCCTCTTGGATTCGCAATGGTGTTACTCGGAAGAGTACCCGAAGAAGAGGGTTGATTACCATTGAAGAAACTAGCCATCATGTTCCTCAGATCATTAGTTTGGGTATCCAACGTGTTTCTCATGTCAGCTCTTAAATCATTTCCTTGCTTTACCAAGTCTGCCTTTAAGTTTCGCACTTCCTGTTGGAGATTTTCCACAATCACATCATTGGTCCTCATGTAGGTTGCAACCTCTTGGTGTAATGCAGTGGTGGTTTGGTTGGGAGGAGCATTGTATGCAGGTGGTTGGTAAGCAGGTTGTTGGTAGACTTGATTGTTACGTTGAGGCGGTTGTTGCTGCTTGTGAGGAGGGATGTATGGTTGTCGAGGTTGTTGTTGTTGTTGAGGAGGGCGATTAAGGTTTTGTTGTCGGTTTGGGTTGGTAGGAGGAAAACCAGGTGGTGAAAGATAGTTGTTGCTGCGGTAGCTAAGTAAATTACAGTCACCTTGAGGTCTAGCTTGATAAGCAGGTTGAGGATAGGTGCCATATGCCGCATTCACATTCACAGCAGGGTAGTCTTGGGTGGCGGTACAAGTTGTGTAAGAGTGAGGACCACCGCATATCTCACAAGGTTGGCTGACAGCGTTCACTTGAGCGTTTTTGGCGTTGTTGCTGTTGTTGTTGCTGACGGTGTGGGTGACAAGCGATTCAAGAAGCGTAGTGATTTTGTCCAATCGCTTGTCGCTGTCACTTGTGCTAGCACCAGCGACATTGGTCCGAACACTCTTGGTTTGCACACGAGATTTATTCTCAATGATGTCCCAAGCAGCATTGGAAGTCTTAGCCAATAGATTACCCCCCGAGGCACTGTTCAGTGAATCTTGGTCACTCATGCTTAAACCATTGTAAAAAGTATTGATTTGATGTACTTTGGTAAAACCATGTTGTGGGCATTTTCTTAAAAGATCTTTAAAACGATCCCAAGATTCACTGAACGACTCATCGTACTTTTGTTCAAAATTTATGATTTCATTCCGCAATGCGGTAGTACGAGAGGGTGGAAAAAAGTAATTGATGAACTTTGTTTCCAAATCCGTCCACGAGAGAATACTCTGTGGCGGTTCCTTAGCAAGCCAATGTCGGGCTTGTCCCTCTAAAGAAAAGGGAAAAAGTTGTAACCTTATAACCTCTTGTGGAACGCCATTGAATTTGACCGTGTTGGTGAGTTGCAAGAATCTCTTGATGTGGTCGTGTGGATCATCAATGGTTCGTCCCAAGAATGGTTGAGCGGAGACCATCTGGATAAAGCCTGATTTTAGCTCAAAGTTGTTGGCGGCAATTGGAGGTATAACAATTGGATCCGTGTTGCCATCGACATGAGCTTGCAGCAGTTCAATCATCGGGCGATTATCCGGAAGGGGCTCATTGTTGTTGTTATTGTTCATGTTGTTGAAAGGCGGGTTGTTGTTGTTATTATTGTTGTTTGGAGGTGGTACACCGGCCATGTCTAAGTGATCGAGAGGCTCGGGCTCTTGATATGACGTGGATCGAGTGCGCATACACTTGCAAAAGAACGAACAAAGAAAAGCAAAGCAAAAATATTTTTGGTTTTTATGTTTTTTAATTTTTTTGTATTTTTGAAAATTTTATATTTTTTTAGGATTTTTTTGAAAATTTTTGATGAAAAAGTAACGTTCACGGGGAACGGATCCCAAAATCCAAGTTCTCACAAAAAAACTTTTGATCTTAACGAGAAGAGCCGGCAGCGGCGCCATTTGATACAATGATTTTGTATGGGGTTCTAATTCTCTCGGTATCCTCTCGAATTGATCTCGGCCTTAAGTGGAATGATTGTTCTTGGTTACTAAATAAAAGGGTTTGGTTTTCTAATCTAATAAAAAGTGTAAATGAAAATTTAAATCAAAGACAATTACTTTAATGACAATTAATAAAAACGTGGATTAAAATTGAAATTAAGTTTAAAATTAAAATTAAAGTTAAAGTTGAAGTATGAAATATAAGTTGTGAAATAAAAGTAAAGAAACAGATAAACAGTAAAACATAAACACTAACAAGAAATTGATTCGGAAGTTTTAACCTTCATCCGGAACTTTTGATAAAGAAGTTGGTTCGGAAGTTACTGTTCATTCGGAAGTTGGCCTTCATTCGGAACTTTTAAGTTCATTCGGAACTTTCACTTCATTCGGAACTTTCTACTGATTCGGAAGTTTTTGGTTCATCTGGAACTTTTCACTCGGAAGTCTTTGATTCGGAACTTAAGTTGGTTCGGAAGTTACTGTTCATTCAGAAGTTTCATTCGGAAGTTACTGTTCATTCGGAACTTTCTACTGATTCGGAAGTTTTAAAACAAAACTCATTCGGAACTTTTAATTGACTCGGAACATTTGAAAACAAAACTCATTCGGAACTTTTAATTGACTCGGAACTTTTGAAAACAAAACTCATTCGGAACTTTTTTTAAAGACAAACTCATTCGGAACTTTTTGGTTCGTTCGGAACTTTTGCTTCGTTCGGAAGTCTGGGAAACCCAGATACAGAAACAGTACCCGAAGAACAAGGAAAATCGTTTTAATCCAAAAATCACCAAATTTTTAACCAAATCTTAAATAAAACTACACACAAAGCATCTACTAACCATAAACTACAAATCCCATTAACAAAAACACAAATCCCAACAACTTTTGAAGATCAAATCAAGAAAATAAGAACTTAAGAACTTGAAAAGAAAAATGATGATGAACAAGATAAAATGGAAAGATTAAACAAGAACTTGTATTAAATGATTAATGTTTTAACAAGATAAAACAAGGATTAAAATAACAAGATTGGAAGAACAAAGATCAAAATCACCGATCACCCTAGTGGTGATGGTGATGATACGAACTAAAGAAAAAAAGGTGGAGGAGAGAAAAACTAAAACTCACTAAACACTAACTGCCTAAAATGTGTAAGGGGTGGCCTATTTATAGGCTTGTCTTTTGGTTGGTGAGTGGGCTTTCTCCCGTTCTTCTTGTCTTTTCGTCTTTTCAGAAAAGTTTCCGTTTTCGATTCTGATTCGGGATTTGTCGTTGATTAAATTCAACTCGTCTTTTAATTTCTTCGTTTAATAGACTTGAGTTTCTTCGACTTATGTAAATCTTCCATCTTTGGTCCTTTTCTTCGATAAATCTTCGAATAGGCCCAGTGACTTCAAATCTTTTGCATCTCTTGGACAATAGACTTTATCTTGAGTCTTTTTCTTCAGTAAAACCCGTGCAATCCCATGTTTTCTTCAATATTCATCCGGTTGGCTCTGAAAACACAATAAACACAAAAACCACGCATAATTCCAAACAAATGATATTAAATACGTGTTTTCGTCTCGTTTTAGCCCGAATTAAGTGGTAAAAGGATGGGTGTTTACACACCTATCAGTTACACACTGCCAGAAGTGCTACATCTAGTATCTTGACACCCAGCACAATCCGCATCTGCATATGATATTAGTGCAATAGAGGAATCCTTTGGATACCACAGACCATGATGAAGTGTTCCTTTAAGATACCGAAAGATCCTTTTCACAACATGTAAGTGTTTTTCGGTAGGTCGCGCCTGATACCAGGCACACATATAACAAATTGCAAATCAGGCCTGCTAGCAGTCAGATAGAGAAGGGTGCCAATGATTCTACGGTAAAGTTTAGGATCGACATCAATCTCATCCCTATCCTCATCTAACTTGATCTCTCCACCATTGGAGTATCCACGGGGTCACAGTATTAAAAATGATACTTTTTCAAAGATTGAAGAGCATACTTGGATTGATTAATAAAGATGCCTCTAGGATTTTGAGAAATTTGCAACCCTAAGAAAAATGAAAATTTTCCCATCATCGACATCTTAAAACGTGTGGACATGATTTTCTCAAAATGGTCAGACAGTCTTTGAGTAGTGGCAGCAAATATTATATCGTCAACATAAATTTGTACCAGTATCATGTCGTTGTCCTCCTTGAGAATGAACAATGTTGGGTCCACTTGCCTTTGGAGAAGCCTTCCGAGATCAGATAAGACGATAGGATATAGTACCACGCGTTTGGAGCTTGTTTCAACCCATAAATAGCTTTCTTAAGCTTGTACACATGATTAGGATACTATGGGTTTACAAATCCACTCGGTTGACTAACATATACTTCTTCCCTTAAATCACCGTTGAGAAATGCCGTCTTTACATCTATTTGGTAGACGATCTTATTCATATGAACAACATAATCAAGGAATAGTCTAATCGCCTCCAGTCTAGCAACAGGAGCAAAGGATTCTTCAAAGTCAATACCCAATGATTGTTTGTAACCTCTCGTAACCAATCTAGCCTTGTTCTTTAATAAGTGTGAAAACATTTATCCTTTTACCACTTAATTATAATAATAACCAAGCCAAAACGTGTATTTAATGTCGTAAATGTCAGAATTATGCGTGGTTTGTGTTTTTGTTGTGATTTAGGACCAAAATGTGAAAATGGAAGAAAACACGGGCTTTCACGGGCTTTTATCGAAGAAGACAAAAGACGAAGTCAAAATATCAATAGTGCAAAAAGAACGGAAGTCCAAGGCCTATTCTGAATATTTATCAAAGAAAAAGTCTAAAGACGCTAGTCTAATGAAGTCGAAGAACCAAATCTAATAAAAGAAGAAAATTAGAGGACGAGTTCGTTTCATATCGACTAATCCCGAGACAACGTCGAGAAAGACGAAGAATTTAAAGTGGAGAAGCAAGAAGAAAGCACCAACACATTTTCCTCCTCCTATATATAGTCCTTAAACACGTCATTAAGGAGTAGTAGATTTTAGTTTAGTTTTTGTAAGGTAATTAGGAGTAGCTTAATATTACTTTCTCTCTCTAGATTTTCTTAATGTTTTTAAAGCTTTCACTTTAATCTTTAATTTTTGAATCTTAATAATCTTAAATTTAAGCTTTTTCAATTAATCATTCTCATTCTTCCTTTCTTAATCTTTTTAATCTTATGTTTTGAATTGGTTAATCATGTAGCTTGATTTAATCTTTATGCTTATTTGCTTTATTGTTGTGCTTATTGATTTTTAAGTGTTTGATGTTTTGTCTAATTGCTTTTCTAGCTTATTGTGTTATTTTTCTTATTTTTAGTTAAGTGCTTATTAGTTTATTTTTATAAAAAGTTGTTTTTAAATATTTTAATTATTTAGTGTTTTTAAAAGTTTTTAAATTTTGGCTTATTTATTTTTCTTAAAATCATTTTGGTAAAGTTTTTAGATAAGTGCTTATTTGGTTTTTAGCTTAATTTTAGTTTGCTTATTTTAGTCTAATTCAGGTTCCTTTAAAACCCTAGTTTCCCGAACTAGGTGCATTTCCTTTTTCCCGAACTAGATATAGGATTGCATTTCCCGACTAGGTTGAGATTTCACTGATTCCGAATTAGGTCCAGTACTTGTTTCCAGAATTAGGTTTAGTTTTTGTTTCCTGTTTTATTTTTAAATCTTTATTTTTCCGCCATTTTCTTTATCCTTTATTTTTAGTTGTTTTACCTTAAAGTTATTCAAAGTTTACATTATTATTAAGTTTTAAAATTTATGTTTTGTCAGGTTTTTAATTTCTCGTCATTTATTTTAAGTCTTAATTTTTAGTTTTAATGTTTTAAGCTTCCACTTTTACTTAACGACATTTACATTCTTATTTTTTTATACATTTTTTTCTTTAGTTTAAAACAGATAACCATTTTACTTTATCTTCCACCAAGAACGACTGAGTCACACGTTAACCAGTAGTCAATTCGAATCGAATCGAGACGATAACTTCTTCATACTTGAAGATTAACAGTTTATTTTGAGAGACGCGTTGGATTTTGGGATCCGTTCACTCTTGAACGTTATTTTTCTTGTCTAATTTTCAAAAAATTTCATAAATCCATAAAAATTAAAATTTTCAAAAATCCAAAAACATTTTAAAAATCATAAAAAGTATTTCTTTTTGAAAGTTTTGCACCAAAATATTTTCTTTTTCACGTTAACTTTATTTCTTCTATTTCTTTGCTTTTATTTTCTTTTGTAGGTGTATGTGTACTCGTTCACGCAAAAGGAAGTCCATTCAAGCCGCTATTATTGATCCTCCTGTTGTAGAGCATCCCATTGTGAACACAATGGAGAATCGTCCAATGATCGAGCTCTTACAATCACACGTCGAAGGAAACGATGATGCGATTGTGGTGCCGGCTATTGACGCCAACAACTTCGAGCTCAAATTCGGTTTCATTCAAATGGTTTCCGCCACACCTTTCTTAGGTCGTACTCATGATGATCCACACGATCACATAAAAAGGTTCGTACATTTATCCAATACTGTTAAATACAATGGGGTTTCACAAGAGGCAATTCTTTTGCTCCTCTTTCCTTTCTCCCTCGAGGGACAAGCCCGGACTTGGCTTGATAAGGAACCACCCCAGAGTATTGTCACATGGATGGACCTTGAGACAAAATTTATCAATTACTTTTTCCCACCCTCGCGTACTACCGCTTTGCGGAATGCCATTATCAACTTTGAACAAAAGTACGGTGAGACATTTAGTGAATCTTGGGATCGTTTTAAGGAAATTTTAAGAAAGTGTCCACAACACGGTTTTACAAAGGTACATCAAATTAATACTTTTTATAATGGATTAAGTTTGAATAAAAAAGATTCACTGAATAGTGCCTCGGGGGTAATATTTTGGTTAAAACTATGAATGAAGCTTGGGCTATCATTGAAAATAAAGCCAAAGTCCAAACCAAGAGTGTAGGGGCTACTATGGCTACTGCCAGTGAGAGTGAAGTCACTACTCAAATTAAGGATCTTACTTCTATAGTAAAACACCTTGTTCTAAGAGATAACCCTCCTACTCAACATGCCCATGCTCTTAATATAACTTGTGAAACTTGTGGTGGGCCACACTCTTATGTTAATTGTGATAAAGCTTATGATCAATCTCACGGGGAAGTGTATGCTTACAACAACACGGAGAGAGTTCATTTCAAGCCTAATGTCGATGTTAATCATTTGTCCTATAATTCTACAAATTATTTGGCTTCACCCGACTTTCAACAAAGACCTCCCCCACCCAACCAAAACAACCAAGAGCCACCAAGAGCTAATTTTCAAGGAAATGCCAATGTGAAAGGCTAAAATGCAAACCAGGGAAACTATCACATGGAAAATCAAGGCTTTCCAAACCAAGGTTTCAATCCTAAAGGTTTTCCACCTTATAACCAATACCCAAACCAAGGTTTTCAACAATAAGGGTTCAATTTACCTCATCAGCCAGTGGACACATGCTTAAACATTGAGGACAATTTTTATATTAAGTGTAGGGGGACTTCTATCGAAGTTAAGTGGGCTTTTCCTTGTATATGTCCTCATTTTTAACCGGAAAATTGATTTTTCGACATTTTTCAAAATTTTTAATCTATTTTAGCCTAGTTGTATTTCCTTTTATTATCTTTATTTTCTTTCATTACTAGAATAAATTTTAATAAATTGTTTTAACAAGTTTAGATTTCTTTGATATATTAGGTCCGTCATGAATTTTTTGACTCAACCCGAGTTTACTTATTTTAGTTTACTCTAGCTAGTATCCTTAACGTGTTTAAGTCAAGTTTTGCTAGGCTTTTATATAGGGAACTTTAAACGCGAAATTCTTAACTCTTACGGGTTAAGAACAAGAACTTTTCGCAAGTTCCTATAAATGATCCTAGAAAGTCGTTTATCAAGGGAACTTTAAAATGCGAATTCTAAAACTTGAAAAAGTCTAAGAAGTTGCAAATCCTATAGATGACTTGAAAACCCGAAACTTTTATTTAATAGGCTAAGCATCCACGAGTCTCATTCCTTAAGATTTTAAACTGTGGAGAACGAGAGATGATAGAGTCAATTATAAGTTTGGTATTCTTTCAAGAATTTATGTGAGTTAATTATGAGCTTTTCTCCCGTCGCTTGTTAATAAATTTAATTGCAATAAATAAGGTCGTACGATTTGAAAAGTTACTTAGCTTCTAGCCCAAGATCGTTTAAAAGTTGATCGGTATTAATTAGAGTTCATAGCCAAGGCATAACTTATTGAAGCGGGATGCGAAGATTGGCGAGTCCGAAAAGGCCCTAACTAGGCATGAGGGCTACATTTTGTTTCTAAAGATCCAAAGTGATGTGAATAATCATTTATCAAAAAGCAATATGAAGGATCAAGACACACGACGAAAAGCAAATACTCCCCTAAAGATCATGGAGAAGTCTATCCGAAAAGACCCTAGAAAGGTATGAGGATAAATAGTTCCAAGTCCTAAAAGGAGGCGGATTGTTGTATATCAAAATCCCCTAAATAAAGATTGGAGAAAAATGAAGAAGTCGTGGTCTAAGTTTGAAGAATCTCTCAAAAACGTCAAGTGAAGAAATTCCTATTATGAAGAAAAGACCATTATTTCATGAACGGCTCTCAAGATTTAAAGAATGAAGTCAATGTAAAATATCAATCCGAGAAAGGTCTCAAATCGTGAAGCGAGTTATGCCAAGATATGAACTTTATGAGGTCCCAAGAAGCAGTTTTAAAATATTTTGTCCTTTAGCTAACTATTGATTAAATCGTCCTACTTTATTTTCAGCCTAAATAAATTATCGAAATAAGTCAACAATGCATCCTCGTGATCATTCAAGGAAACAATAGAATATAAGAGATACACCTAGGAATAAGGGAGTCTAAGTGAATAATTGGGCCACATGTGTTTGTGATAGTTTGCTAACTTATAATAACAATGATCTCGTTTTTAAGATTAGTTTGGGGAACGTGAAACTTGAGAGTGATAAACATTCTTGACCACCCAAAGCCCTAATGTAAGTCTTCGATATCTCTACTTGTTTTCTTCTTTTAAATATCTTGTAAATTTTATATCTCTTTAAATTTCCTTAATGTCTTATGTTTAATAGAGGCCAAGGTGGGTTAATTATGATGGAAAATGTAAATCTTGCTTTGTAACTAATGCATTGCATGAGGGCATTTGCAATTGTCAAGTGTAGGGGATTTAATAAGTGGGAAAACACTTATCCTTTTACCACTTAATTATAATAATAACCAAGCCAAAACGTGTATTTAATGTCGTAAATGTCAGAATTATGCGTGGTTTGTGTTTTTGTTGTGATTTAGGACCAAAATGTGAAAAGGGAAGAAAACACGGGATTTCACGGGCTTTTATCGAAGAAAAAGACAAAAGACGAAGTCAAAAGATCAAGAGTGCAAAAAGAACGGAAGTCCAAGGCCTATTCTAAAGATTTATAGAAGAAAAAGTCTAAAGACGGAAGTCTAATGAAGTCCAAGAACCAAATCTAATAAAAGAAGAAAATTAGAAGACGAGTTCGTTTCATATCGACTAATCCCGAGACAACATCGAGAAAGACGAAGAATTTAAAGTCGAGAAGGAAGAAGAAAGCACCAACACATTTTCCTCCTCCTATATATAGTCCTTAAACACTTCATTAAGGAGTAGTAGATTTTAGTTTAATTTTTGTAAGGTAATTAGGAGTAGCTTAATATTACTTTCTCTCTCTAGTTTTTCTTAATGTTTTTCAAGCTTTCACTTTAATCTTGAATTTTTGAATCTTAATCAACTTAATTTTAAATCTTTTTCAATTAATCATTCTCATTCTTCCTTTCTTAATCTTTTTAATCTTATGTTTTGAATTGGTTAATCATGTGGATTGATTTAATCTTTATGCTTATTTTCTTTATTGTTGTGCTTATTGATTTTAAGTGTTTGATGTTTTGGCTTATTGCTTTTCTAGCTTATTGTGTTATTTTTCTTATTTTTAGTTAATTGCTTATTAGTTTATTTTTAAAAAAGTTGTTTTTAAATATTTTAATTATTTAGTGTTTTTAAAAGTTTTTAAATTTTGGCTTATTTGTTTTTTCTTAAAATCATTTTTGTTATGTTTTTAGATAAGTGCTTATTTGGTTTTTAGCTTAATTTTATTTTGCTTATTTTAGTCTAATTCGAGTTCCTTTAAAACCCTAGTTTCCCGAACTAGGTGCATTTCCTTTTTCCCGAACTAGATACGGGATTGCATTTCCCGAATTACTTGTGTCTTTGCATTCCGAGTTAGCCTTACAACGGATCCGAATTAGGTCATTAACCAAGGATCCCAAACTGAATACATGTTAGCATTCCGAATTAGGTGGGTCATCTTGATTCCGAACTAAGTTCTGCATATGCATTCTGAATTAGGTCATTAATGTGTATTCCGAACTGTGTCCTTGTTGAGATTCCGAATTATATCTTGCATGTTGGATTCCGAATTACATCAGAGACTTGGATTCAGGATTGTACGCACGCTATGCATTCCGGATTGTGTTCACGATTTTGATTCCGACTTAGGTTTAGCATGTGTATTCCGAACTAGGTTGAGATTTCACTGATTCCGAATTAGGTCCAGTACTTGTTTCCAAAATTAGGTTTAGTTTTTGTTTCCTGTTTTATTTTTAAATATTTATTTTCCCGCCATTTTCTTTATGCTTTATTTTTAGTTGTTTTACCTTAAAGTTATTCAAAGTTTACATTTTTGTTTAAGTTTTCAAATTTACGTTTTGTCACGTTTTTAATTTCTTGTCATTTATTTTAAGTCTTAATTTTTAGTTTTAAAGTTTTAAGCTTCCACTTTTACTTAACGACATTTACATTCTTATTTTACATTTTTTTCTTTAGTTTAAAATAGATAACTATTTTTCTTTATCTTCCACCAAGAACGACTGAGTCACACGTTAACCAGTAGTCAATTCGAATCGAATCGAGATGATAACTTCTTCATACTTGGCAAAAGCCTCGTATTATCCTTTAACACACCACCCAACTCATCGAGCTTAACCTTAAAAACCCAAAACAAAGTAAGAATATCGACTTTGTCAGGTAGAGGAACTAATTCCCATACTTCAGGTCGCTGAAATTCATTAAGTTCTTCTTGCATGGCTTCAATCCAAGATGACTGTGTCATGGCTTGTTGCCAAGTTTTTGGTTCCTTCTCGTAGAGAAACGCATAAAAAAGAAATATAATACGTGCTCTTGTATTTGATGACGTGTCAAGATTGGTCGATCGATGTCACCAATAATATTACGGATTGGGTGATCCTTTGACCATTTGGTATTGATATTTTCAATCCGTGGTGGTCTGGAGTAAACGATTGCAGGAGCTTCCTCTGAGGTAGACACACTGTTAGGGTTTTCGGGTATTTGTGAACCAAAAAATGGAAGCTCTTGTAGGTGAGCAATTTCTAAATCGTGATCATAGTAATCCTCTTCAACATCAATAGGAACGAGTGGGGGTGTTGTTTCGTGTGTAGTTTGAGAATTGTTAGGGGATGGTGCATCTGGTTCAATAGTGACAGTAGATGCATCTGATTGATTTCCATTATCTTGAGCAACAACTTCGGGAATCGGAGCTACTACTGCAGGTGCTAGAGAATCATCACTTGGAGGATCAAAGAATTCATCAAACATAGGTTGAAATAACTCATCCCACTCGAGCCTTTTAGGTGTTGTAAATAATGGAGAAGAAGTATTGTTGGGAGTTAATCTGAAACTGATAGTATCGGTTCCCATCTCAGGAAGTGCGGGTTCGGAACTGTGTTGCTCAGAAGCCATCGCTGTCAGCTCATCAAAATCGACATCCAAAGTTTCAACTATCTTGCCAAGACGACGGTTATAAATTTGTTAAGCTTTCTTTGCGGGTGAGTAACCAATGAAAAATTCAATATCAGCCTTCGGTTGAAGTTTGACCAAATTCTCACTATTAGTATTTGGATAACACAGTGCACCAAACACATGAAGAAATGAAATATCAGGTTTATGTCCATGAAGAAGCTCATATGGAGTTTTTCCGTGGCGCTTACGAATGATAGAGCGTTTTTGGGTATAACATGTGGTTACCACTGCTTCAGCCCATAAGAATAAAGGAGCATTCACATAAATCAACATGGTTCTAGCAGCTTCCATAAGTGTACGGTTACGTCTTTCCACGACACTGTTTTGTTGTGGAGTGCGAGCAACTGAAGTTTCATGTGAAATACCAACCTGTTCATAGTAATCTCGAAGAGTCTGATTAACGAACTCAGTTCCATTATCCGTTCGAATGCGGCGAACAGTAGCATTAAGATGCAACTGGATCATTTTAAGAAAAGTAATAATATATGCTGGTGCTTGATCCTTGGTTGCTAAGAAGTTAACCCATGTAAATCTTGAATAATCATCCACCATGACGAGGATGTATTTTCGACCACTCACACTAGCCGTACGCATTGGCCCGCAAAGACCCATGTGCAAAAGATACAGTGGTTCTTGGTTAGTGTCTTCAGCTTCAGGTTTGTATGATCCTTGTCGAACTTAAGTTTTCGAAGACCACGAACAAGCTCGTTTTTAGCCAAATGGTAAATAGCATCAAAGTTAAGATAAGATAACCGGTGATGGCACAACCATGACTTGATCTTAGATGCTTTGGAGATAAGGCATACAGGAGAGGCGGCCATCATGTTTTGAATGGGCAGTGTGTAGAGATTATCCCCTCGAGAACCTTTTAACAAATCATGCAAGATCACGAATGAAGCAAGTAAGTTGTCGAAAAGCAACCTCAAGGTTTGAATCGTGAAATTATCCCACTGAGAATAAGTTGTGACCAAGTCCCTCCACGTAATACACCCTTGAAAACGTAACATTCCCAATTTGATAATCACCATAACCCATGATCTTCGCAATATGGTCGTTGCCGAATTTCACCGGTCCTAGTAACTTGCTGACGAAAATTCTGAGCATCGAGCGGTCTCTGGTCATATGCTTTGAGCATCCAGAGTCCAAGTGCCAGAGGATGATTGGACCACCTGAAAATATCACCAGACAAAGACGATGTAACGGAATCTAGTAGTTCCTCCGTGTTAGCAGGTACATATATATTTATCTTAGATTTGCTAACAAAAGAATTCTTAGGCTTCCAAATTTTCTTCCTAGATGCCGGCTTAGATTCTAGTTGTCTAAGATCCTAAGGTACTTCTTCATTGGTAGGCACAATAGTGGGGGCAGACCTAGTTAAATGGCGCTTTTTCCATTTTTTAGTGCTAGTGTTCCTATTTAAAGGACGCTAAGACCTAACTTTCGTAGATGTGATCCTAGTTAAAGGACACGTAGTTCCATTGGCAGTGAAGGTCCTACCAGTGGGTTTCCATTTCCAACCAAATTGGGTGAATTTCTTCCCCGTTGGAGTCCATTCAAGATTGTTCCTAATTGCATACATTTCATTCACATGGCCAACAAGACATAAATCATGACACTGAGAAAACATGCATTCATTACAATTCCAACATCTCAAATTAGAATTCATATTTTGCTTAGGCTGCTGCACAAGCGCAGGGCCTTTAGTCTTAGCTAGATGATTCTTTTTATTTAAATTTGAAATAACATTCCTAGGATGAACTTCTACGTTCTTCTTCATAGTCCTACTAGTGGCAGGCTTGATCCTATCTTTCTTGTCTTGCGATCCTTTAGACTTAGTAGACACAATTACTCCTGTAAAAGCCAAGGGAACATTAGTGACAGATTTTGATTTAGCCTTGATGGTTGTGTTTAAAATAGGCTTAAGGCAACCCCACACTCAGTGGAGTGTGGGAAGTCAAGATAAACACAAAAACTAGCAGTTCAATACACAAAAATCACAAATCAATGCCAAATACAGTCACTGGTAAATAGGAACATGGTCTGGTGGTTTACTTGCTGGTATGATGTGCACTTAGGTGAATTTTGGTTGATCAAAACTAACAAATTAGCATACCAAATCCAAAACAAACAACATACAAACCTACACTAACAATAATTCCAACTGATTACAAGATTTGAGGATCTTAAACACAAAATTAAACTAGTTTAAGGCCTACTGATTTCTAAGCAGGTTTTAGACTAACATGCAAACCTCATGTTATCCTACAATATCAAACCTGATGACAAAATTTAGACTAAATTACTCTAAATCTAAGTGTGCAGGCAAGAATGAGTGAGTCCTAGTGTCACCCTAGACCTAAACCAGTCTTAACCAAACACCCTTTTAAGAACTGATATGAGAATTTTACAAAGGAAATGCATATAAACCACAACCAATCTGAGTAAAATCTAACTAAACATGAATATAATGATCAAAAATCATGAACTAAACACTCCACAACCATTCAAACAGCTTCAACCACAAAATCACAAAGTCCACAAATCTTGACTAAAATTGAGGGTTCAAGCCCAAGGGTATACCTTGTGGGACCCACATCTGGGCCCCACTATGGCTGAAAAGCCATCTCCATTGTTAGCTAGCTTTGGGGATGATGGTATGTGCAGGGCTATTGTATGCAAGAAAGATGATGGTGGTGGACTACAACAGTCCACACACCCAATATGTCTTTAAAGGATTATGCTCTTACTAAGAACACAACAAAGAAAGAGTTTCAACTACCAAAGACTTACCAGAAGCTGTTTGTCAAACAGCTTTTGGTGAGCTTATGATATGGTTAGCCAATTTCAGAAAAGATAAAAGAATTTGTGGAAAAATCTTGAAACCAAATTTTTTTGAAACCACTTGAAACTTAAAGTAACCAACACCAAGAGTATCTATGAGCTATAAGGGCAACTTATGGGCTTATTTTGTCAGAATAATCTCATAAGCCAGCTTATAGCTTATAGGTTCTCAAAACAGAATTTTGCCAAAAAATCTTTGATCAAGAAAAACGTTTTGATGATTTACACTAACATTTGCAATAACATAAAAGATTATCTAAGAAAGCAGTAAATATGGAACTTAGAGAATTCACTTGCGATATATTAAAATTACATTAAATATTTGATTAAAAAAAGTTACAAGCTAAAAATCTGGAACAAGGATGCATTCACATGCGAATGTCCTTAAATACTAGTGAAAGGAGGATTCTATAATTACAACTGATATGAAACCCTACAAGACTAATTTTCCATCTTTTCCCTTGGTTTGAAAATCGAATCTTGGTCATACTTGGAGTCTTTTGATCTCTGTGAAGTTCCAGCTGTCTTTATTTGATCTAAGATGTTCGTTGGAAGCTTTGGGTCAAAGGAATGCTTGTAGGTCGTTTGATCACTGGCAAGATGCCATATTTTCCCAAGATAGGGAAGCAGGGGAGTCTCGTGTGGGCCCCATATGTCAAGGTGTGAAGGGTTTTGTTGGTGGTTGTGATTAGATTATAATGAATCATTAATCTGGAAGGTTTGGGGTCAAACCCCTTTGATTTTCTAGTGATTAGGGTTTAGGGTTCATGGCTGGTGGGGATGGATAAATAGTTAGGTTTAATCCAGATTTAGGGGTTAAGTGGGTGTTTCCCTCACTTTTGATTAATAATAATCTGGTTTAAATCGTGTAAGTGGGGAATGACGTGGGCAGGGGAGGTGGCATGGGAGTGTGATGTGGCGTGTGGTGATAGGTGGATTGAGGTTTCCTTGTCTGGCCAAAAGCACCCCCTCATTTTCCAAAAAGCTTTCCCAATAAGTTTATAGCAGATTTATTCATTTCCCTTTGATAACATCTTAGAGGTAATTACAATATCAGTCCTTGTTTTTAATAAAACCATGAATAAGGACTAAAATGGCAATTCTTGTGATTTTCAAGGGCATTTCTTGTGTATTCTTCAAACATGGAGGACCTTTCTTGCATAATATAGTTTCTCCAAGGACTTTTCTTTCCAAATCTTCAAATATGAGGGACCAAAGTTAACAATCTTCAAAACTTCAAGGACCATTTTGGAAATTTATGATTCGGGTTCGGTTCTTTGTGCGGCTTCGTTTCTCGTGTTCGTTTTTTCTTGATTCTTGTAATCTTTTGGTGAATTCATGATATTCGTACCTAAAATACACAATGAACAAACACAAGCATATTTTGGGGTATTTTATGACATTTTAAGCGTTTTAAGCCCGATTTGGATGATGAGACTATGTATAATTGCAGTCTCATCACTCCCTCATACTAAACCATTGCCGTGTCCACACGCAATGCTAGAATTAAGTAACATAGCACTTCTAGAATTCAATTTTATGTGACATTTATTGAAAACGTAAATTTAAATAAACTACTACACGTGTTTTAGACATAATGTATTGTTTTCATCACGATTAAGTGAATTTTAGGGTCAAAGCATAAGAACACATGAATGCCTCATAAAGATAAGTTCGTCATCCTCGATTTTCACCCAATTCCATGCTAAGCGTGTAACAAGATCATTGTCATTATAAGTTAGTAAATTAATCATTACTCATGAGCGTTAATTACTTACTTAGACTCCCTTATTCCTAAGGTGTATCTCCTATATTTTATTTTTTTTCTTAATGATCACGAGGATGCATTTGACTTATTTCGATATATTATGAAGGCCGAAAATAAAGCAGGACGATTTAATTAATAGTTAGCTAAAGGATACGATCTTTTAAAACGACTTCTCGTAATCTCCTTAAGTTCATATCTTGGCATAACTCGTTTCAAGATTTGAGACCTTTCTCGGACCGATATTTGGCATGTAATTCATACTTCGAATCTTGAAATACGTTCTTGAAATAATTGTCTTCTCTTCATATATGAAATTTCTTCACTTGACGTTTTTGAGAGATTCTTCAAACTTGGACCACGACTTCATCATTTTTCTTCGATCTTTATTTAAGATTTTGATATACAACGATCCGCCTCCTTTTCGGACTTGGATATATTTATCCTCATACCTTGTTAGGGTCTTTTTGGATAGACTTCTCCATGATCTTTAGGGGAGTATATTTCTTTTCGTCGTGTGTCTTGATCCTTCATATCGATTTTGAAATAATGATACTTCACATCATCTTGGATATTTAGCAACAATATAGAGTCCTCATGCCTTGTTAGGGCCTTTTTGGAACTTTCCCAATCTTCTCATCCCGCTTCAATAAGTTATGCCTAGGCTATGAACTCTATTTGAACACGAGCAACTTTTAAACGATCTTGGGCTAGAAGCTAAGTAATCTTTTAAATCGGACGACCTTACTTATTGCATTTGTTTAAACAAAAGCGTGGGGAGAAAAAGCTAATGATTACCACACATGAGATCGTGAAAGATTACGTAACTTATAATTAACTCTATCACTTCTCGTCCTCATTTAAGAGACTTAGCCTAATTAAAGTTAAGGAATCGAAGCAAGTGTAAAAACACGGTCGAGTCAAAAATTACTATTATTCTCACCATCGGGAAACCTACGTGTCTTAAACATGTATGAAAGATAAGAAAAATTTTAAAATTTGGATTGCGTGATGACGTATGCAAGGTGAAGTATCTTCTCACCCCCCCCATACTAAAACTAAACATTGTCCTCAATGTATCGAGTCTAGGGTGAAACACCCCATACTAGAGAGAAAAGTCGAATGCTTAATCTCAAGCATGGAAAGGGTAAAACGAATAACCTAAAAGCCATTTATGAATTATGGTAATAAGATAAACGTTAGAACATAAAAGGATATCATCAGATATCGGAATCTCCAAAGGCAACGATCGAAGCTCGAGTGATCCGTAAAACGAACACGAGAGGCTTCAATGATGACGATGAACCTAATAAATTACAATCACAAACAACCACGGAACAAAGGTTGGAAGAGCACAGGTCCCCTCATTACACTATTAGAAAGCAATAATATTTACAAGGATAAGCATGAGAATCCCCCACGAAGCACCTTGTTTTTGATAACCGAGTCAAAAGCTCGACTCGAATCCCCATAAATGTGATCATTCAGGGATAATCATGGTTTGGTCATTTTTGGTGGTGCTTACATGATAAATAATGCCCAAAAGTACATGGAGTACTTAAAAACCCGATAAACGTATACCTGGGTCAAAGATAGCGTCCTCATTTTCAGATGAATGACGAAACAAAGCTACTCCAACCAAAAACCCGAGAGGGTCAAAGAAAATAGATGAGAAGAAATATAAGGGTGGGACAACGGGTAAGGCAACATCATGAGTTACTCCAGGTAGACTCACACCAAGCAAATAACTATATTTTCCATTTATTGCATCGGTGGAAGACCGAGATTTCCCTTTACAACAATTCAGGGATCGAATATCTCGTCCTTGGTGGAGAAAGGTGAGGAAACATAAGGGGCTTCCCCCCACTAAAACCACACCAACCATCGTCAAAAGGAGTAGACGAGGTTGTAGCACTCAAACAACGATGTGATGACGGAGTTAAACTTGTAGAAAAATCTTTTAAACCAATTTTAAAATCTTATCCTTTTTCATCGTTGAAAAATTCTTTATGAAAACATGATTTTATGATGTCAAAAATATTTGGCGTTTCAAACTCAATATTAGTTACGCTAAAAATCCTCACATTTAAGTCGCGGTTAGGGGGTGGTGAGTTGTATAAGTTCTCAAAACGGTTTGTCAACAAAGAACACCGCCCCCTCGGGGTCAACATATTCATCATCTTTATGATCGTGAGTCTCATCGATTTCTTCATCATAAATGGGCTTGTCAAACCAAGGTTTTTAATTCCCCTCATTTAATATTTTAGAAACTCTCTCGAAGAGATCACGATCAAGCACAAAACCATCATTCTTTGGTGGGGCTCATTGAAAAGTTAGATCCTCACGAATGTGGTATACGCCATTCTCATTTGAGGAGTGTTGATTAGGTAACTCCTCGAGAATAGGATTTTGGGTCACGTGAGTTGGTTCGTCATTGAAAATAAGACGTTCCAATTCATCAAGTTCATCCACGATTTTGGAAAGATCAACCTCACTCGTAGGTGGAAGTGGAGGCAAAAGCGCTAGCTCTCGTTCGATAATTTCCTCAATCTCGGGATCAAACTCATAATCATCGTACTTCCCATTTAAAGAGGTATTTTTAGGAGAATCCTCAAAAATGGCATTTGGATTTTTAAGCACGTGATCAATATCGGCAAAATCGCCATCGTCATCATCGAAGAACGAGTCGATGTGAGCACTCACAACCATGGTCTTACAAGCCCTAGGGTTATGCTTAGGTGACTTTTCTATGACGAGAGGATCGATGTCGGTGAAACCTTTAGCCTCAACGGGTTAGGAAATGGAGGCACTTCAATGGAATTAGAAGTTGATGCCTCAAAGACGTGGTCCTTCGAAGGTGGTGAAGACGAGTCTATTTTTGTCATTGTCGTGATGGCACTAACTTCGCCCTTCGGAATTGGTTGTTCACTTGTTTCACCGAACACATCACAAAGTAAATTTTCATCCATAAATTTACGAATACCCTTTTGAATTAAGTAAACGTATTCTTTATCATTAAAATCGTCATCTTTAAAACCGATCATTTTAATTCTTTCAAAACATGCATCAAGCCTCATATTTTCAGCTAAAGTTAACATTTTGAAATCATCAGAATTTGAAACATTGGTTTTATCATGATCATTTGAAACTTTGGATCTACTCGTGAAAAAGTCCATTTTCTCCTCCCCATATTTCATAGTGAGTTTCTATTAGCCCTATATTTTATATAGTCGAACAAGAATGTAATAGGTCATCTTAGTCGTTAATGGTCTTGTATTGTAATAGGTTAGTCGGGAAAACTAGGCTTGGACTTTAATCTAATATTGTATAAGTTAGGGGCGTAATCCCAAAACAAAGCCAAGCCCGGCCCAAGGATACTAAACCCACGGCCCACATGCCAAGGGTATATAAACCCTCTTCCATGTGTGGAAGAGGGTGTTGGTTCATTTTACTTTCTCTCTCTAGTAAACATAAACCTTCCAAAATCTCTCTTGTTTCTCTCTCTACTTTTCTTCTCTTTCTCTCTCTAAATATCTCTTCTAAATCTTGTGTTATGGATTGAATGGGATTAACATTTGGTATCAGAGCCTATAGTGGATAGGTGATTGAAGATTCGTGTGTGGTGTTCTTGATTTTTCGTGGCTATTTTGATCTAAATCTCACGTCCCAAAATTTATTTTTGTGTTTTTTATGGTCTTTTCTTGATAAAATCATCTACATACTAGTATTAGTGATTTGGGTATCTTGGTTTTGGCTAAAACACAAATCTTTTGGATCAAAAGTTGCGAAATTTCTTGTTTTTCTTCATTCCGAAATTCAAGCTAGTTTCACCGTCGGAAAGTACAAGTGTGTGGGATTTGATCGCAATAATATAAGGATTCTACTTTGCGATCACTGTATTACGATACCTTATTCTGATCTGGATATTCCGATCGTGCATTGCGATCTGGGATTCCGATGGGTTTAAGGGATCTTTGAGTCGTTACTCTGCAAAATTTGTTTCAGCCATATTCCGATCTGAACATTCCGACGGCACATTGCGATCTCAGCATTCCGACAGGTAACATTACGATAGGTATTGCGATCACATATTCCGATAGAACATTCCGACCGATATTCCGACAGGTATTCCGATAGTACATTCCGACGGTTATTCGGATAGAACATTCCGACAGACATTCCGACAGGTATTCTGATGGACATTCCGACAGGTATTCCGATGGACATTCCGACATGTATTCCGATGGACATTCCGATGGATATTTTGTTTTAGTAATTTTTAGACTTAGCCACTATCTAGACTAGTTTCGAAACGTAGTTTACACGAAGATTAAAAAAAAAGAAAAAAAAAAGAGTTAAAATTTTTAGGTCAAGTAAAATCAAATTTTTTCCCTACTAGTTTTTGGCTATTTCTAACTCAAATTCAAAATTTGGCGATACAAAACTTTTCGGCTTACCGTTTTGTCAGACTGAGGAATTTATTGTCGGACTGAGAAATTTTTATTTTTATTTTTTTGAATTTTCGGAATTTCAATTTTAACCACACATCATCACAACAAATCCACTAAGATCTGCAATTCATCCACAAGTATTCACCATGTCTAACAACAACATCAACATTGCAACTGCTAATCAAATTCGTTTGGAACAAGGTGGCAACGGTAATCCACTTGTGCTCACTGCCGGTTGCTACGTTCAATGGAGATCTCGTTTTCTCAGATTTCTCGACTGAAAAGAAAACCGAACTGCTCTTCGTCACTGCCTTGAGAATCCACCTCCAGTTTTTGAATTCAGACCAATTACAACACAGGCAAAGGATGGTACTTCATCAACTATACGAGCTATGGAGGATTTTGACACATGTTCTACTGAGAAAAAGAAACTCCTCCAAGCTGAAGCTGATGCTGTAAACTTCATACTCACTGGAATTGATAACAATATCTATTCCACAGTTGATGCATGTCCTAATGCTATGGAAATGTGGAATGCAATTCATCGATTGAAGCAAGGTGAGTTGATCAATGTTCAAGATCTCGGACTAATCTACTTTGGGAGTTTGGAAAATTCACATCTGAAGATGGTGAATCCATTGACTCATATTACTCGAGATTCTACAAAATGATGAATGAGCTTGTCAGAAATCAGTGCACCATCTCCAATCATCATGCCAATGTTCAGTTTCTACTTCAACTCAAACCGGAATGGAAATGGTTTGTGACCTTGGTTAAACAAAGGGAAGATATCAAGACCATCTCCTATCACAAACTGTATGATATCTTGAAACAACATCAGAATGAACTAAATGAACTTAGAGCTGAAAAGGCAGAACGATCTGCGAACTCTATTGCTTTTGTGGCTGCTACTTCAACAAAACCCGTTCCCTGTCAACAACCACCTACTCATTCCTCAAAGTCATCAAGCTCATCCACCAAACCTCTAGCTACTGCTAAACACAAAGCAAAATCAATTGTCCCCACTCCACCTCCAAAGTATGACACCGAGTCAGATGGAGACAGTGATGATGAAAAAACTTCAAGGGACAACAAGATTGAGGAACTCATGTCTTTACTCACCACAACTTATAAAAAGATCTACAAACCTACCAACAACAACCTCAGATCATCATCCAATGCTAGATATAAGGAAGTTAATCATGCACCTAGGTATGATCGTGATGCTAGGTATGATAATCAGAGGTTGCTGAATCAAGTTGGGGCTAGAGATACTGTAGGCACTCCGGTTGTGCAGAAGATTGGGATTCAATGCTTCAACTGCAAGGGATTTGGGCACATGACTAGGGAATGCAAGAAGCCAAAACGGGTTAAGGATTAGGGATATCACAAGGAAAAGATGCTGCTGTGTAAGAAAGAAGAAGCAGGAATTCCACTCACAGCAGATGAAGTTGACTGTCATGATGACACTTATGATGAAGCCGATGATCAAGAGTTGGAGGCACATTATGTGCACATGGCAAAGATTCAAGAAGTGACCCCAGAGACTGATGATACTTCTGGACCCATCTATGATTCTGAGCCACTTGAAAAGGTACCATCACATGATAACTATAATGTGTTCGCTAATGAACGACGTCATCCTGAGCAACCCGAAAGCATCAATGACACATATGTAATGGACACGGAGGATAGCAATATCTCTACGGATTCACAGCATATGTGTAATGATGACGGAAAAGCTGTTCAGGATACTGACTCGGATGAGGACCGTGATTTGCTTGCGTCTATTATTGATTCTTTAAAACATGAAATTGAGGAAAACAAAGAGGCTAATAAACGTTTGAAGCAAGCAAACACATCCTTAGCCGAGGAGATAGACATGCTTAAAGAGTTTGATAATGTAAAAGAAGATGATCGACGGGTTGCGATAGCTAATGGTTTGGTATATGAACGTAAGGTGCTCAATGAACAATATTGTTCTGAAGTAACACGAAATTCATATGTCAAAACAAAAGATATTGGACCTTAAAGAACAACTGCTGCTACATAAACTCCAAATTACTCAATTAGAGTCGGTTAACAAAGAACAAACTGAGCTTTATAAAACTCGTGAAGAAAATGATATTGAAAAAATTCTTGCTTTGGAAAAGAGAGTCGACACGTTAAACAACATTGTTTACAAAACGGGTCAGTCTATTCAAACTATGAGTATGCTCAATAGAAATATGGAAACGAGTTTTGTCAAGCCTGAATATCTCAAGAAAGTTCAAAGTACCAAGCCTGCTCTTTATGATATCGGTTGTTATGTTGATAATCTTCCTCTTATGCTTTCCCCTGACTGCGACGAAATCATTCGTCAACAAGAAGAAAGTCGATCAAACTTAAGTGATTTAATAAACCTTTCTGATTTTGATAATTATATTAATTTTGTTCCTCAAAAAGACCTTTCCAAAGAACAAAAGATGTACAATAGTGTTCCACCACCAAGTGATGAACCCCAAAATAAAGTTTCTTTAAAAAGGAGTTTCAAAAAGCAATCAATTTTGTTAGAAAAACAAATTTTGGATGAAAAACGTAAATGGGATGAGAAAAGCAAAAGTGTTCAGCAATTTGAGTTTATAAAACAAGGGGTTTTATATTTGTACAAAGGTGTCATCGACTATGAAAAACTTTCTAGGGATACCATTTGGAATATTAAACCTAACCCACAAGTAGAAGTCGTCATTCAACAATGCATTGTTCCAACCATTGATGATCTTTCAAAAAATGTGGAAATGTTTTATAATGCTCTCACTGAGGAAATGTTAACTGATTTAAGCTATGTCAAATCTCTTGAAGATGAAGTTGATTTTCTTCAAATTAAATTAAAGACACAAGAACACCAACTTTCTAACGAAATTGATCGACTTTCTAAGGAATATTTTTATGCTAACCATATGAATGCTATACTTGGTGTGTATACCGATCTTGATCAATATTGTCATGTTGCATGTCTAGTGTCAGAATCGGACGAGAAATGTCGCAATCTTGAAGTAGAGCTTTCGAAACAAATTCAGTCATATAACAAACTTTTGAAAAGTTTTTCTCAACTTGAGAAAGACTCCATTTCTCTTGAACTTGCTTTACAAAAAGGTGAAAAATCTCATAATCATAAAAAGTGTCAAGAAATGTCAGCTTCTTTGTTTCGTCTACTAAATGAAAAAGATTTCGAAATAAATGATTTGAAAGCTTAGCTAAAAGAAAGGGACATAGCCATAAGTGAGTTACAGAAACTCATTGAGAAAATCAAAGGAAAGTCTGTTTTGGGTAAACCATCCGCCGTTCGTCAACCAAATGCGGTTAAATGCCCTAAATCATCTATTTTGGGACAATCCCCAAAGACTTTGCCTAAGATAGGAAATGATAAGAGTACCAATGTGATAGCACCTGGAATGTATAAGATGAACACTAAGCCCACTCAAACTGGAACATCGCGGGTACCTCAGCATATTAAGAAAACTAATCAACGTGTGTCTTCTTCTGCAGGAGTAATCCCCAATACTAGCGTTAGCGGACCACAACTTAAGAGCAATAGAATGCAAGATAAGGTCATGCCTAACAATAGTCAAGGAAAGAAGTTGGAAGTAGAAGACCACCGTAGGAATTTTAAGTTTTCTAAGAATAAAACGTCTGTAACTGCATGTAATGACAGTTTAAATGCTAAAGTTGAATTTGTTTGTGTTGAATGTGGCAAATGTGTTCGTACTTTCAATCATGATGCTTGTGCTCTTAGTTATAATGGCGTGAATACTAGAACTAAGAAGCCTATTCGTGTGCCCACTAGTACTAGTGAACCCACAAGAACTTTGAACCAATCCACTGATCAACCACTTAAGAAACTAAGTGCGTTAGAATCCACTACTCTACGTAAACAAAGCAGGTTAAAGAAGCTTCATGAGAACATGATTAGGACATGTACACGGTGGTATTCAAGATTTACACCACCCGGATACAAATGGGTACCTAAGACAACCCCTATTCTAATTGGGTCTATGAATGTTAGCTTGCCTTTAGAATCTATGTCCACTACTATTTTGGAATCCGTTTCTATCAAGGGCTCCCATTTGTCAAATGCTACATTGTCTTCTAATTCTTTTGAAGCTCGTCGAAATCATCCTATTCATAATGGACTCCGGGTGCACAAAGCACATGACGGGAAATCTCAAGCTTCTCATTAACTTCATGGAGAAGTTTCTGGGTACGGTGCGGTTTGGAAATGATCAGTTTGCACCGATACTTGGATATGGCGATTTGGTTCAAGGAAATCTCACTATCAAACGGGTTTATTACGTCGAGGGACTGAATCACAATTAATTCTCAGTTTGTCAATTTTGTGATGCGGATTTGGAAGTGGCTTTTCGGAAATCTACTTGCTATGTTAGAGACTATGATGGGAATGACCTTCTTACAGGTTCTCGTGGTTCTGATCTCTACACAGTAACTCTTCAAGACACATCTTCAACAAATCCAATTTGCTTAATGGCTAAAGCTTCATCATCTCAAGCATTGTTATGGCATCAACGATTGTCACATCTCAACTTTGACACCATCAACTTGCTTTCGAAAAATGATATTGTGACCGGTCTCCCAAAGTTAAAATTCGTCAAAGACCATCTTTGTTCTTCTTGTGAGTTGGGGAAAGCAAAACGGAAGTCTTTCAAATCAAAGACTACCCCAGGCTCAAAAAGACGATTGGAACTTTTACACATGGATTTATGAGGCCCCATGCGTGTAGAGAGTATTAACGGGAAAAAGTATATTCTCGTGATTGTTGATGATTATTCTAGATACACATGGACTTTCTTCTTAAGGTACAAAGATGAAACACCAGAGGTTCTCAAAAACTTTCTCAAGGTGATACAACGCAATCTTCAAGCTCAAGTCTTAATCGTAAGAAAGGATAGGGGTACTAAATTTTTGAACAAGAACTTGCAATCTTACTTTCAGGAAGAAGGCATCGAACATCAAACGTCTATTGCTCGAACTCCTAAACAAAACGGCGTTGTCGAAAGGCGGAACCGTACTTTGGTTGAGGCTGCTCGAACAATGCTTTCTGCTTCAAAATTACCGCTATTCTTCTGGGCTGAAGCAATTGCAACTGTCTGTTTTACTTAGAATCGTTCTCTCGTCATCCCTAGACATGTAAAGGCACCTTACCACATCATCAATGACAGGAAAACTACTGTCAAATTCTTTCACGTATTTGGATCTTTATGCTACATTCTCAAAGACGGTGAGAATCTCGACAAGATGAAAGAAAAAGGTGATGCATGTATTTTTGTGCGGTATGCTACATTGTCGAAAGGATATCGGGTCTATAGCAAGAGAACAAAGATTATTCTCGAAACAATTCATGTGAACTTTGACGAATTGCCACAAATGGTACTTGATCACAACAGCTCAAGTCCCGCACCTCAATGTCCATCAATGGCACCTACAAAAAATAGTGTACATCCCGTGCAAGAATGTCAACAAAGTACTCCTACAGCAGACTCGACAGATATGACACAAATGAATGAGTTGGTTGATTTATATGATCCAATGTTTGATGAATATTACTATGGAAACAAAGAGGTTGTGTCAAAGCCTTCCGCTGTCAATACTGCTGATGCACCCGAACAAAGTCAACAAGACACAACTGTATCTACTTCAGCAACCGTTGCTCAAGAGACAATTCTAGTGGATACTCAACAAACTCAAGAAACAGTCATACAACCAACATCACCAACCGTCAATGCTGAAGGAGGAAACAACAATCAAGCAGTCGATGCACAACCTGACGAAGAAGAATTTATCAATCCGTTCGGTACACCGATACACGAAGTTGGAGAGTCTTCAACTCAACATGTTGATCCGTCCAACATGCATACATTCTACCAACCATATCCATCCACTCACCATTGGACACGTGATCATCCATTGGAGCAAGTCATTGGAAATCCTTCACAACCAGTTCGAACATGCAGACAACTCGAAACCGATGGCGATGTGTGAATGTATGCACTCACCGTGAGTTCAACTGTACCTACAAACATCAAACAAGCCATTACTGATCATGCGTGGATTGAATCAATGCAAGATGAAATTCATCAGTTTGAACGCCTAAATGTTTGGGAACTTGTTGACCGACCCTATGGAATGTCAATTTTAGATTTCAAATGGATCTGGAAAAACAAACTGGATGAAGAACAAACCATCATCAAAAACAAATCTCGTCTTGTGGTTAAGGGATACCGTCAACAAGAAGGAATAGACTACGATGAATCATTCGCTCCAGTCGCTCGTTTGGAAGCAGTCAGGATATTCCTTGCTTATGCTGCACATAAGGGCTTCACGGTTTTTCAGATGGACGTTAAAACTGCTTTTCTCAACGGTCATTTGAAGGAAGAAGTGTATGTGAATCAGCCGGAAGGATTCATCGATCCTGATCATCCTGACAAAGTCTATCGTCTCAAGAAGGCTGTATATGGACTTAAACAAGCTCCAAGGGTATGGTACGAAGAACTTTCAAACTTCTTGGTGTCCAAAGGATTCTCCAAAGGTTCTATTGATCCTACTCTCTTTACTAATAAATATGGGGATGACATAATGTTGGTGCAAGTTTATGTTGATGACATTATTTTTGTTCTACGAACCCAAAAGTTTCAAAATGTTTTGAAAAATTAATGCACAGCAGATTTGAAATGTCAATGATGGGGGAGCTAAAATTCTTTTTAGGCCTCTAGATTCATCAATCCCCACGTGGTATCTTCATTAACCAAGCTAAGTATGCTCAAGAGATACTTAAAAAGCATGGTATGACCTCATGTGCTCGCGTTGGTACACCATTGTCGACCACATCCCTAGACGCTGACTTGTACTCGTATCTCGTAGACCAAACGCGATATCGCAGTATGATCGGGTCACTTATGTACCTTACAACCAACAGGCCTGATATTCATCATGCCACATGCTATTGTGCACGATATCAAGCTAGACCTACTCAAAAGCACCTCAAAGAGGTTAAACGGATCTTTCGGTACCTTAAGAATACCATTCACATGGGACTCTGGTATCCGAGGGAAACCGGTTTTCATCTAACAGCTTTTTCAGATTCTGATCGTGCAGGTTGTCTTGATAGTCGAAAAAGCACTTCTGGTAGCATACAATTTCTAGGGGAAGACAAGCTTGTCAGCTGGTCGTCAAAGAAGCAGGATTACACTTCACTCTCATCAGCTAAAGCAGAATATGTGGTTCTATCCGCGTGCTGTGCTCAAGTCCTCTGGATGAGAACTCAACTCATGGATTATGGCTTCCACTTTGATAAAATACCTATGTATTGTGACTCAAAGTCGGCCATAACCATATCTTGCAATCCGGTTCAGCACTCCCGCACCAAGCACATCGATGTCAGTTATCACTTCATCAAGGAACAAGTGGAACGCGGCATCGTGGAATTATACTTTGTCAGAACTGAGTACCAGCTGGCAAACTTGTTTACAAAAGCTCTCTCGAAAGATAGGTTTGCGTATCTCGTTGGCCGTCTTGGTATGAAGTATATGACTCCAGAATACTTGGATATTTTGGCAAATGAAGCTGCTTGATTTTTCTCTCATAATGACTTCTAAGCGCATCGGACCTCAACTAAGGAAAGTTTATATCGGACGATAACTTATCCTTCTCAACGAGAAATTCATATTTCTCGGTCATGAGCTTCTCATAAAAAAGTTCAAAGTTTTTAAGTTCATGAAAAACGATTTCTAAGTAAATGTCAGCTTAGAACTCGAACTTCAACTTAAGGAAAGTTTATCACGGATGATAACTTATCCTTCACAACGGGAAATTTATTTTTCTCGGTCATGAGCTAGTCACAAAACAATCAAAGTTTTGAGCTCATGAAAAATGGACCCGAAAGGGGAGTGTACGTTTCAGTGCGCTTTCCCTAAGCAATAGAAGAGAAGTCTTCTATCCTGATTATTTTAAAACCGTTGAACAAAATTTTTCAAGAATTTCTCAAAAAGTTTATCTAAATCTTTCAAAATTGTGTGTTCAACACTCCCTTCCTCATAAGTGGTTTTTATATCTCAAAATTGTCATATGTTATTTTGATCAATTTTTTAGGGGGAGTGTTTTAAAATCAAGCCTTTTAATGTTGTTGGGTACATCTCTAAAATTGTCATATTTTATGTATCCAACACATTCCGAAAATGATATGAAATTGTCAAATATAATATATTATATCAGAAAAGGCATCTCATCTCCGTACCTCTACATATTTTGTGGTGTCGTTTTTTAAAAATTTTGTCAAATTTTGTCCCCAAGACACACATATATTGTTGGGGGGGGGGGGGGGGGGCAACCCGACTTAATGTTCCATGATTCATGCGTGCACACATGTTTCTCTCCCAATCGGTTTTAAGAAATTGTCATATTTTAATCAATTGGTATCTCTAATATGATATTTTTATATTAGAGATAGGGGGAGAAAATGTGATTAAAATGTAATATATTGCAACATGTGATCTTAAAGACTCAAGTGCAACTCTTTCCTTCACATGCTAAACCATTTCGTAAATCGATGCATGTGTGTAGGGGGAGCTTTTCGGAAATGTAAAACTTTCAAGTGATAAAAGTTTTGATTTTTATCAAACACTTTGAATGGTTTTCAATGGTTTTATGGTTACGATCTATACCCAAAAAATCTACTATCCACGACGGAACGATGGAGTCAAAAGGTGGTTTAGCATAGGAAACTAAGTCCTATGATCCAACCAGAACCGGAGGGATCTACCCAAGGACATTCCATAGCTAGAGATAGTTGTCCTTAGGAAAGATGAAGTTGAATGAAGCTGAATGCGGACCAATTACTTAAGTTAGCACTGGAACAATCACAACAAGGTGCTAGTGATGACGTATTGGTAAGCATTGAAGGAGTTGAATATTCTATACAACTTAGGCAGAAACCGGGTTAACACATCTATCGAAGACAAGTGTCATGGACCCAGTGATGCGATGCACAACCCTTCCGCAGCCATTCGAGTTTCTCTCAAAAGAAACTTGTCTCATTGTCACGGAGATCAACACGTATCTATTGACTTTCTCACTCCGAGTTAGTCAATATTTAAAAGGTGGCAGTCTGCTCCAGCCTCCGATTACCAAAATGCACTTATTGAGTCTAGAGCCAAACGAGATCTATCTATCATCTCATTAGGACACAATCGAGTCCTACGCATTATCCTTGTGATATTGCCAGAACATCTGAGTGATACGATTCATAATGAAGATGTAAATCCTGCTTGAGCCAGCATCAAACAAGCTCATGGTAGGTAATTTGTGCGATTCTACACGAATCAAACTTGTGAGAACTAGAAAGAAACTAATTTTGGATTCTTAATTTATTCAAACTTGATTCCAGGTTTCTTCGCAAAAGCCATGTGATCTTTCCAGAACATTCAGAGTGACACTCATTAGTGTTCACAGTGACGAATGGAAATCCTTCCAGTGTCAACATCAAACAGCACTGCGGTAGGTAACTCGTAAGATTCTCTATGAATCAAGCTTGTGACAAACTGGAAAGCAACAACGGTGCGATTTTTTTTAGAATCAAACTTGTTCCAGGAAATCTGAATTGACGACTCTAATCAAACGGATAACCGTATCCTTTTTTATCCACTCTTTACATTCGCATTCTGCTTTGAGACGGTCGAGTAAAGAGAACTAGCTATTACCACCGGGAAACCCTGTCAAGGAGATTCTTAATCGAATCTACCCGATCACAGGTACGGTATCTAATACCGTCTAAACGGTCTTCTACGATCGGAGGTAAAACGCTACCGAGTTAGGATGAAATGTTCAAATCCATTTTATCCGTGCCTATATATGTTGCTACATATCAAGAAGGTGGCGTAGCTGTGCTACCGATGTCGATTCAGAAGTCACAAGAGCACAAGATGGCGATAATCAAGATACCTAAGAATGTAAGAATGTAATAGGTCATCTTAGTCACAAGGAGCACAGATGAAGATCTCAAGCACTCAAAGTCAAATGACAAAGGCTCAAGATAAAGATCACGAAAGCATGAAGGAACAAAGTTGTTACAAAGAAGATCAAGACCAAGATACAAGACCAAAGTAGGAAGATCTCCTCTACAAGAATGTATTCACTCAACCATCTTATGCTTTTTAAGCTTTTTAAGATGACCGATACATTGGGGGAGATTGTTAGCCCTATATTTTAGATAGTCGAACAAGAATGTAATAGGTCATCTTAGTCGTTAATGGTCTTGTATTGTAATAGGTTAGTCGGGAAAACCGGGCTTGGACTTTAATCTAATATTGTATAAGTTAGGGGCGTAAGCCCAAAACAAAGCCAAGCCCGACCCAATGATACTGAACCCACGACCCATATGCCAAGGGTATATCAACCCTCTTCCATGTGTGGAAGAGGGTGTTGGTTCATTTTACTTTCTCTCTCTAGTAAACATAAACCTTCCAAAATCTCTCTTGTTTCTCTCTCTACTTTTCTTCTCTTTCTCTCTCTAAATATCTCTTTTAAATCTTGTGTTATGGATTGAATGGGATTAACAGTTTCCCCTCGTGAACCTCGATTATGGCTCGAGTCGTCGATAAAAAGGGTCGACCTAAAATAATGTAACATTTAGGATCACACTCATAATCGGAAATGACGAAGTCCGTGGGAAGAACAAACTTTCCAATCCTAACATAGACATCCTCGGTTATCCCAATTGGTTCTAAAGGCGTACAATTTTCTAGCTCGATAGTCATGTTCGTGGGGGTAAGGCTAGGCAATTTCATTAATTTCCATAGAGAATGAGGCATGAGATTGATGCTAGGACCTAAATCGACAAGGGCTAAACATCCCTCAATCTCGGAAAAATCACAAGGTAGTGGAAATTGGCCCGGATCCTCCTTTTTCTCGGCATATGCCTTTTGGGTTTTTTAAGAAGGATCGAAGCACAAGTTTCTTCAGGGGTTACTTGGGTAAGGTCGATAAAGCTCTCTTTTTGAACCGTGGATGGAATTCTATGTACACGAGGGTGTGCACTTTTTATCTTTGTCGCCACATTCACCCCATCGACTTTAGAACATGAAGGCGTCTTAGAAGTCGAAGGTTGAAAAGAAGGAACAACTCTAAATCCATCGAGGTTTGGGGTAATCACAAGACATTTCTCACGAGACGAGGCGGCTTTAACATGATCCTTTAGATTTGGTACGGTGTCACTAGGTAACGAACTCGATGACGCACCCGTGGCCTTGTTCATAATGGCCGAAAACATCTTTTTAATGTCGATTTATCTTTGCTTAAACTTTGTATTTTGATTTTTCAAAGTATTGGAAAAGTCGTTTTTCAAAGTACGAATTTGTCCCTCTAAACGTCTCATATTAGCCTCATTCATTTTCATGTATCCTTGAAAATCGTTTGATGAACAATTTTGATTTAAATTAAAGTTCCCTTGGTTTTGATTATTTCTTTGAAAATTTCCTTGATTACCACTCGATAAATTGTTACCTTGATTAGTGTTGTTTTGAAAACTCGAGTTTTGATTGTTGTTATTATCTCGATTTTGCCAACTCAAATTCCGACTTTGATTATAACCTTGATTCGAAAAATTTCCTTGTTGATTATTTCCTTGAAGTTTGTTTCGGTTTTGATTTGAAAAATTGTTGCCTTGGTTATAATTTCCTTGTGATGGACCCACGTAATTTTGATTTTGAAAATTGTTGTTTAACGCGTTAACACTCGACGTTTGGCCATCCATAGCCGCACACTCGTAATAATTATGAGGTCCACCACACAACGTAAACGATGCCTCAACCGCTTTCACCGTAGCGGGAGCGTCTTTCTTTTGCATTTCGATGAGAAAAGACGTAAACACATTCGTGAACTTAGCGACTTTCGCATCAACCCTCTCAATGTCGCGATTAGAATTACTAACATTGGAGACATTGGAAACACTCGGTGCGTTGCGAAGTTGGTAAACCTTGGATCTCTTCTCGACAAGCATTAATGCATCTTTCGGAGCTTTACACAAAAAGTTGCCTCCGGCGGCGAAATTCAACGAATCTTGTTCTTGAAAACTAAGACCGTTATAAAACGTGTCGATTTGGTGCAACTCGGAAAATTCATGATGAGGAAATTGCCTAAGCAATTTCTTAAAATGATCCCACGCCTCTCTAAAACATTCATTCGGTTTTTGTTCAAATCTCGTAATCTCGTTTTTTAAAAACGGTGTCTTAGACGGTGGGAAAAAATGATTAACAAATTTGGACACGAGATCCTTCCACGTAATTATGGAATTAGGTGGCTCTTTCTCGTACCAATCCTTGGCAGCACCATCAAGCGAGTACGGAAAAAGCATAAGCTTGACGACATCGGTGTCGACGTTCTTAAACTTGCTCGTGGCCAAAAGACGATCAAAATTCCGAATGTGATCGTGAGGATTATCTGCCTCACGACCTTGAAACTTTGTTGCTTGAATCAATGAAATCATTTCGCTCTCAATCTCAAAATTCTCCGCTTCGAAAGCGGGAATTACGATCGCGTCTCCATAACACTCGGTGGGCGCTTGGATCAATTCCCTCATCGAACGATTGTCGGCCATCTCGTCTACGGTCTCTTCAACAACGATATTAGGAACGTCAGTTTGTAATTCTCGTCTACGTCATCGATTCCTTCGATTTCGATTGCGCTGATTCGGAGCGTCGCTAGAATTAGAATAATCCTTTGATCGAGTGCACATGCACTAACTATAGAATGGTGGGTAGCAAAGAAGCTTCTTTTTGGGGTTTTTAACTTTTTCAATTTTTTTGGTTTTTGATTGTTTTTTAATTTTTTCTTGGTGTATTACATAGACTCAAATCTACAAATCTCTCCTCGAATCAATTTCTCGATTAAAGGAGCCTCAAGGAATGAAAACGATCACGTGGAGTGAACGCCTTCGATGACTTTAGAACGTTGGTGGAACACCAAAACGTTCAAGAGGGTTTAATCTTTGAAAATCAAGCAAATATAATATACGTAGATAATACTTCAGTTGGCAAACCCTCGATTAGCCATCTTTCTCAAAACACGCACAAGCAAGCAGCGGAAACGAGGCGGCGCTAAGCACTTAAGAGCCTTTTTCCCTTAGGTCGTGAAATATAACCGCCTTATACCCACCTTATAGTTTGTGTTAATCAAAATTAAGCCTCACGAAATTAATTATCTGTTTTGCCTTTTCTTTTGCTTTAGATCCGGATACAACAATTGAGTGATGAAATCCTAATTAAGGTTGCGTTTTCACGCTTTTGGAGATATTGTAAATTTATTGTGATACGTATACAATATATTAATAATATTCACAAGAAAAACGAAAACAATAATGGGATATCTACAATATAGTAAAATGATTTTTGTGTGTTTAATTTAGGAAAAATAAACACAATTTATTTGGATATTCTATAATATAGTAGAAAAATTACAAAAATGAGTATGTACGTTATATACGCTTTCCAAAAAATAAAAAGGAAAAACGCACTACACACACAAATACGATAAGTATTGGCTAAAGACACCTCCCCTGTATCGGCGCCAAAATTGATGTAGGGATAATGGTACACGTTTTAGGAAAAACACGTATAATCGGCAAGTATTAAACGTTCACGTTTAGGAAAACGCGAATGCTCGATAAATGCGAGTTCGTTCTAAAAGGAGGTGTGTGTGTATTAGGCCAATTATATAAAAATCAAGTTTGGATTAGTGTCGTTTTTGGGTTTAAAGAGAGAAAATTAAAAGACGAGATACACTACGATTAATCTACGATGAGTGACGTAAAACGTAAACGTAAATACGTAAAACGCGACGAAATTAAAAATTAAAGCTAAAAATTAATTAAAAAAATTAAAACTAAGTCTAAAATAATATAAATAAGAATAAAAATTCAATAAATAAATTTTAAAACCTTTTATTAGTCAAATATTCAATTTTGTATGCTAATTAAAGCCCTAAAATTAAATATAATTAACAAAAAGCCCAAAATATTATTTTATCAAACAAATATCTTACTTATATTAATTAAACACTAAAAAGTATTTTTCCAATATTTTAAAATCAATTTTTCTATTTTTTAAAATGCTAAAAACACTTTTTAAACTAAAATAATTGTGGTAGGGATTTGTGATATTCATGTTGGTGATTTTCATGAAAAAATTGGTAGTTTTGGCTTGATTATTGGGTGAAAATACAAGGTACAAAAATTTTCTTCTTATTCGGGATATAAGGGTTTTAGAAGTCGGAATACTAGGGTTTTGACATTTTCTGAATTGTGTGCAGACAAGTATTCCGAATTAGCATCAAGAAGTTGTATTTCGGATAATGTGTAGAAAAGTAATCTAAATTACCATCAAGAAGTTGTATTCCGGATAGTGTGTCGACAAGTATTCCGAATTAGCATCACTAAGTTTCATTCTAAACTAAGTTTAGAAACGTATTCCGAATTAACTTCAAGTAGTTGCATTCCGAATTAAGTTTAGAAATGTATTCTGAATTAGCTTCAAGTTGGTGCATTCCGAATTAAGTTTAGCAACGTATTCCGAATTAGCTTCAAGGTGGTGCATTCCGAATTAAGTTTAGAAACGTATTCCGAATTAGCTTCAAGTTGGTGCATTCTGAATTAAGTTTAGAAAGGTATTCTGAGTTAACTTTAAGGTGGTGTATTCCGAATTAAGTTTAGAAACTTATTCCGAATTAGCTTCTAGTTGGTGCATTCCGAATTAAGTTTAGAAACGTATTCCAAATTAGCTTCAAGGTGGTGCATTCCGAATTAAGTTTAGAAACATATTCCGAATTAGTTTCAACTAGTTACATTCCGAATTAGTATATGATTTATATTCTGGATTACATACTTAAGCTCCATTCCGAATTAATAACTTGATTGGTATTCCGGATTATATACTTGATTCAGATTCCGAATTGATTAAAGATTACACATTATGATTTGTGTATTGACTTTGTCAAGTTTTGGACTTGTAATTTTTTTTTTTGGAAGAATTCTACATCAACTCACAACAAATTTCACAACCTTATTTCATTGGACGATCAAAAGATAATCTTTTTCCTTCAAGTGATAAAAAATGAATCCTCATTCATTTATGCCGACAATGACATCGCTTACCGATATTTCTATCATCTCGGGTACCGAAACCCGCACGTCGTTGCTCATCAAAGATCTATTTGAAGCATGGCAAGGTCGCATGAGGACTTACATTATGGGTAAACCCAGTGGGAGACTTATGGTTCAATCCATTGAGTAAGGTCCACTCGATTGGGGCGAAGTTACTGTAGACAATGTGACTCGGCCAAGGTTATTTCATTAATTAACAGCTGCTAATCAAATCACTACCGATGCGGATGACAAGGCCGTTCAAACCATACTTCAAGCTCTTTCACCCGATATTTATCAAATGGTAAGTGAACACAAGGTAGCAAAGGAACTTTGGGATCGCTTAACAGTTTTGTTACAAGGGACTTCACTCACCAAGCAGGAACAAGAGTGTCAACTCTATGACTTGTTCGATAGGTTCTTATACATTCCAGGGGAAACACTTCATGGCTACTACTGGCGCTTCACAAATTGATGAATGATTTGAATGTGTATAATCTAAGGATTGCTCAGTTTCAACTCAACACCAAGTTCTTGAATACGTTACCCCCAGAGTGGAGGCAATATGTCACTGATGTTAAAATGATTCGGGGTTTGCATAAATCAAATTTAGATAAACTCTATGCTTTCTTGTAGCAACACGAGAAGCACGTGATCCATAAACGCATCTCTCAAGGATCTTATTCTGAACCATTGGCGTTAATGGCAAATCATCCAACTTTGTCATATAACAACACTCCGTATGCTATGGAGCAACAATCTTCATATCAGCCCTTGTATCAAACTCTAAGCTTTCCTCAGTATTCGATTCTACCACAACCACCTACATCATATCAGCAATAATATCAGCAACCAACATTATCATCACAACATGCACAACAACCATACTCTTCTTACCAACCACCAACAAATCCTGCTATCACATACCAGCAACATAAAGTTCCTCAATCTCACTACTCACAACATGTCAGTACTCCTTCCAGTGTGTATGTGGCTCCACCAACACCGGTTTTCTACTGCGATGATGAGGTTCCAATTCTCGAGTTTGGAGAAGGGGATAATCCTACTGATGTACTAGCACAAATGTCCTCCTACATAACTCCCGTTGAACAAAAGAGGTTATAGAGGACCATCTCAAACAAATAATCAGTTAAGAACTTCTTATAACTCTCGTCAACAAGCAACAATTCAAGATGGTAGAGTTACTGTGCAACCACTTTAGGGGAGACCAAGCTTATCCAATACTGTTACACGCCCATTCAACACTGCTCTGAGAGGAAACAATACTGGCAAAGTGAAGATGATCATCTGCTATAACTGCAAAGGGGAAGGACACATGGCTCGGGAGTGTAAGCAACCAAAGAGAAAGAGGGATGGTACATGGTTTCAGGAAAAGATTTACTTGGTTAATGCTCAAGCACAAGGTCGAGAACTCGATGAAGAGGAGTTATCATTTCTAGCAGATCCAAGAGTTGCGAATACTGAAGGACTCATAACAGCTTCTACCAACAATGCAGCATATCAATGCGATGATCTTGATGCATACGATTCAGACAGTGATGACCTCAATACCGCCAAGGCAGCTCTACCAAATACTGTCACTGATACTAGTATTATACGTTATCAAGTTGAGCAAGTGTCTGAGTATCCGGAACAGCTTCCGGTGGTTAGTAATTCAAACGAGGAGACAAACAATGATAGCAATATCAATGCAAGTCCCCAGACTTTGAGTGAAACAAAACCAGGAGCTATTACGTCTACAAATTCGTCTGCTCAACAAGATTTGTTTATGGTGTCAGCATCTATGCTTTGCCAAATGAATAATGTGGTCCTTGAAACCCTTGGTGTTAATCGGACATTATCTTCCGAGATTGCTTTGTATAAGGGAAAGGTTAAAACCTTGGAACTAACTCCGTTGACCAATACCTTAACCAATCCAGAATTTGATAGGTTTAGGAAAGTCCAAATGGATAATTTTCTAGAAATTGAAAGTTTAAGAGCAAATCTTTCAAAATAACTTAAAGAAAATGAGTCAGTCGTTAATAAATTTCAAAAACTACAAACGGATTTCGAAATTCTTGAGTCTAAAAGGGTTGAAACGGAAATTAAGGCGTCTAAGAAAATTAAAAAGACTGAAGTTTTGCTTTTAAAACAATACTCCGCTTCACATCTAATACACTGGTTTCATTCATCTTTTAAGGAATTTACTCTATCACGTCTAACAGACTTACCACCTAACTCGGGTTATGCAAAGAAAGCATTTAACCACACCCTATGACTTTATGATGCAACCAAGTTAGGATTGGTCTTAGATCCGATTGTGTTTCTAGAATCATCCGAGAATATGTCACTGCATGAAGAGAATCAGTCAAAAGTGATTTTTACTTATCCTAAGTATGATTATGAACAGCTTAATTAAGAGAATGCAAAAACGGATTTTAGAATTCGCTTTAATATACAAAGGGAATTTATCCATACACCAAATTACATGTCTAGTAGAGAAAACCTTAGTATATTTCCTACACTTGTCAATCCGAATGGACCTAAGGAAATTCCAAAGGGTCTTCCACCGGCAAGTACAGTATTGCTAAGCTTGAAAGAGATTAGGCGATACCTTACCGGATTTGACAAGGTCATCAAGGAATGTACGACTTCAACGGCTCAATCCGCTAGAGAATGGGCTTTCAAACACATGAAAATGGTGTTTGAGAAAGAGATTGTTCCGTTTGTAAACAATATTAAAGAGGGATTTCTAGATCTCGAGGATAATCTTAATTTCGAAATGGCTGAAGTTCAAAAAGTTTTCTATGAAATTGATGATGCTTATGAGCAACATCTAATTGAGAAAGAAAAGATTTTGTTCGAATATGACCGATTCTTGGAACATGTAGTGTCTCTCGATGTGATGCAAGTTGTAAATATTAAAAATGCTATTGAGATTACATCGGTTGTGAATAAATGTGATGATGTGCATGATCTTTCTGTGAATATTGTTGAACCTGTGAATAATGTAGATAATCATTTTTTTCACGACTCTAACGCTGAATTTTTAAAGCTTCAAGATTCTTATAACTCACTCTCAAAACATTTTGATGAGCTTTAATGTAAAACCAACAAAAATAAGGTCATTACTTAATCCTACTTTTCAAATATTTTTGAAGTATTATATGACGTTAAATATTATTATGTTTAACGGTTTAAGTTGAAACCGATATTTAATATTTTATTTTAATATTTTGACGAGCAACGAGGACTACAAGTGATCGCGATACCGACGGATGCCCGAAATTTTATATTTTATTATCGATCGTTTTGATATTTAATACTTTCGACGATATCGTTTTAATTACGTATCGAGTCGTTATATTATTATTTTTCGTGTGCGTTTAAACTTTAAAAAAAATTATTTTTACGAAACCCGAGTCCCGTAAATATTTGTAAAATTGACTTTTAGTCATTTCCCGCTTTTTAACTAATATTTACATTTTGGACCAAAACTATCACAAATTGGCAAAAACTACCCTAACCTTACACTATATATAGTTTTTCCACTAGCACATTTCATTTAAAAACCAATAAAATAAAAACCACCATCTTTCTTCCTCTCTTTCTTTTTTGGCCGTACACCACCACACACAAACCCTCAAAATTTTTTATTTTCTAGTTTGATTCAATCTAAACTAAAACAAGTCATATTCCTAATTTTGCAAGGTGATTCTAATGATACTAATCTTCCTTACATGCATTAAGTTTTAATTTTTGATAAAAACTAAGTTTGTTAGGTGGAGATTATGATCATGCATGTGTTATAAATAATGATCAAGAGATGTTTATGCAATGTTTTTGTTAAAAAGATGAACTTTTAATTTTTAGGTTTTGATTTTGGTGATGATACAAGTGTTAGGATTGGTTTATGGTGATATTAGGATGTTAGAAGGACGATAAAAGTTGTTGGTTTTGATCAAAAACATGATTTTGTATGGTTTTTAAATGGCCAATTTTAGACAGTAGGTTTGAGACCATTTTCGGGGTTCTTAAGTCTAAAAATAGGTTGATTTTATGGGATTATGTCGTAGAGAATTTCGTTAGCTTCGATTTGATATAAGGTAGGCCTTCCAACTCCAAACGAGGTGGAAGATACACTAGTTTGATTTTCGTGTACCGGGAGACGAGTGTTGACACAATCCGAAAATTGTTGTCGATATTTGGATCGAATCTCGCGGACTATAAAATGAGTTTCAAAATGATTCAAGGGCTTTTCTCAGGCTCAAAGTTTATTATTTTGAGTCTATTTTTAGAAGCAAGTGTCGTTTTATAAATGGAGTTGTTTAGAATGGTCAAAATAGTTTCGTAAGTCAAGGTCGCTAAACTTTCCGAATTTTGCAATTCAAAGATGTGTCGGGCAGGGAACTTTAGAAGTAAAATCTTTTGATGGGCTCTTGATAGGACTTTTCTACATATAGTATGTGAGTTCCTCAGGTAATATCATGAAGTTTTGATGTGTCTAATTATGGGAAAACGGCTTGGACAGTCGGTATGTTTCGACATATTTTTATTAAAGGCATAGAATAATAAAATGAATATATAGGAGAGTATAATAGAACCACTTGTATCTTTTTCTCTCGACTTGTCGTGATTTTATACTTGAGTTTGATTTTATTATGTATCATTTATTTCTCGAGTCTATTATTAATGTACGCACCTTATTTGCTAGCTTGCGGTTGTCGTATCGGGCATCTACTATCGTCGGCGATCGTCTTCAACTACTTCTACTACTTAAGGAGAGTCTAGAGCCTCGTCTGAGCTCATTCAAATATTTTTAAAACCCGCGAGGGGGAATACATGTTTTGTAAACTTAGAACACAAGATTTTTATGGTATGCTTGTCCCTATATGAATGGACCCGTGGTTGCCTTTGAATTGCATTAAGTGATTGCCTTTGTTAAAGCCTCAATTATAGACCGTTAACTAGCTTATGATGGGCTAGCCGCTAGTACTATTAATAGATCTATGAGGGAAGCTGCCCCGGTTCAGTTTGTGTGGACTTGTCACAGAATCTTAGGCCCGACCTCCACACTGTTTGAACATATTGTATTGAGAAGTCAGGTATACGGCAATGTACCAATAATCTGGAGGTAATTGATAATTAATAAATCTCCTGTCTTAATAGACCTACTAGGGAGTTTCTAAGGGCTCGGTTCCATGAGTTTATTTCAATTTATGCTATATACAATTATTATTGTTGATGCAAATTATTTGATGCTTGTTGCCTTCAAGTATGCCACAAACTTATAATCTTTGATTGTGTTCAAAATGAATATATAAACCTATTGATTCACTTGGCACTTTTGCTGATGATTTACTCACATGTATATCAGGTAATTAAGATGAGTGAAGCTTGGAAGCCACGAGAATGATGTTGTGCACTGTTTTGTAATGTAAACTCTTTGAATGTTTGTCGTTCCTTTGTTTAAAACAATTTAAATCTTTTGTTTTAGTTGTACTTTGGTTACGATGTCTTGGGACTACACTACTCTGACAAATGTTTTAGGAACGATAAATTTTAAACGTCTCTTTTCGAGTCGTTCTATATAAGTTATGTGTTATTGTATCATTGTTTAGCACCCAAAGATGTATTCCGCTACGTGTAAATTTGGGGGTGTTAAAGATTGGTAGCAGAGCCATGAGTTATAGAGAACTAGGTCTTTTTCTGAAAACCTAAACTATAACTGTTAGTTTTTATTTTTCAAAGAGTCGGTGCACATGATTTCGCGTGACTTCAGGTTCAAGCTACTTCTGGGATTACAATTTTAGTATACATTATTATGTATGCCTTATTGCTAAGTATTTATAAATAAATACTATAAACCCTGATCGATATATATTGATATCGTTAAACTTTTCGATAAAAGTTTTTCATTTACTAATGATTTATTTGAATAAATTTCTGGAATTTTCCTGTATTTATTTTGTAGGATTTTTTATATTTATTTAAAATTTTGGAAATTATTCTATTTCATTTTTATATGACCTTATACCTATTTTGTGAATTTACCACCGCTCAATTATGTCTTCGATGAGGAGGAAGCAGGTTCCACTACTTCAAGAGAGTCACAGTCAACTAAGCCATGTGGATCCCCACGTGACTAGTGTCTATTATTTTGTGTCATTGTACTCTATTTGTCTTTAAAGATCATTCCTTGTTGATCTATGATAATAGTTTCCATTGATCCTTATAATGATTGTGAATTCTTGTATCGAGAATGTGTATGCATTTGATGATTGATTTTGTACATGATATGACTATACCATGATTACAATTAACTCATTCATTTTATCTTCTCTCTTTGTGATATGACAGAATCATGCCACCTAGGAGAATGACAAATGATGCCATTGCAAGGCTAGATGCTGAAGAGGTTGCGAAAGCATTAGCGGTGGATAGAGTTGCATGTGTTAACACTGAAGGAGCAGATGGCTTTGGAGGTGCGGGTGCTGAAGGTGAAGGTGAACCTGTTGGACCAGAAGTTGTTGGAGGAGCAGGTGTAGCTGAGAATCCTGCCGATGAGGTTGCTCAGGCTGCTGCTGCAGTTAAAGAGTGTACTTTTGCTGGATACATGAAATGTGGACCTACTACATTTCAAGGAACTGGTGGAGCACTGGAATTATTCAGGTGGATTGAGAAAACAGAAACAATATTTGAGATTAGTGACTGCTCAGAAAGGAACAAGGTTAAGTTCGCAGTTGCTACTTTCAAGGATCGAGCTTTAAGCTGGTGGAAGACTCAAGTTGCTACAGTTGGTTTAGAAGCTGCAAACAGGAAACCTTTGGATGAAATTAAAAGGTTGCGGAAAGAAGAGTTTTGTCCAGAAGAAGAGTTATCTGCTTTGGAGGATGAGTTGAGGCACCTGAAGCTGAAAGATAATAACATTGCTGCATACACTAGCCGATTCAATGAGTTGGTTTTGTTGTGTCCAGATGCTTTTGTTACTGAGAAGAAGAAGATGGATCAATACATCAAAGGGCTGCCTGGGTACATTAAAGGTGAGACAACTTCATCTCGACCCAAGAACTTTGATGAAACTGTAAGAATGTCTCATACCCTTATGGGGCAAAAAGTTCAAGATAGGGCTGAGAAAGCTGCTGAGGGTAGTAAAAGGAAATGGGAGAATTCGTAGAGTGGTAATCAGGGTAGTAACTGCCATAGGCAGTACAATCAGAAGAGAAATGCTGGGGCTAGAGCTGCAACTAACAAGGATAATAATGCTGACCATGGGGGACCAGCCCATAAATGTAAGAGCTGTGGTGCTTTTCACTTTGGTAATTGTCCACCAAGGTGCACTAAATGTGGAATGGTTGGGCATGTTGAGGAGAAATGCAGGACAAGGGTCCCTACCACTGGAGCAAATGCTATTCCAAATCAAGACTTGCTTTGAATGTGGAGAACATGATCATATTCGCCCTAAGTGTCTAAAGTGGAAGAACAAGAAAGCAGGTGAAGCTGTTGGGGCAGTTTATGTTGTTAAGGATGTTGATCAGGCACAAGGTCCAAATGTGGTGACGGGTACGTTCTTACTCAGCCATCGTTACGCTAGTGTGTTGTTTGACTCAGGATCTGATAGGAGCTTTATAAGCATTTCCTTTAGTCGTTTAATTGATATTGAGCCAACAATCCTAAATGCTAGTTATGAGGTCGAGTTAGCTGATGGACAAATAGTTAGTACTACCACTATATTTAAGAAGTGTCCTTTGAAATTAGCAAATAATTAGTTTGAAATTGATTTGATGCCGATAGAGTTGGGTTCGTTTGATGTGATTGTTGGTATGGATTGGTTGGTTGCTCATGATGCGGTGATTGTATGTGGGGAGAAAGTTGTTCACATACCGGTTAAGGGAAAGGTGTTAATAGTTAAAGGTGATGTCGGTAGATCTCGTCTGACGGTGATATCTTGTATCAAGGCGAGGAAATATGTAGAAAGAGGTTGTCACCTGTTCTTGGCTCAAATAGTGGAGAAAGAACTACCGGTAAGGCGTGTGGAAGATGTTCCGGTTATTCGTGATTTTCCTAAAGTATTTCCCGATGACTTGCCAGGGCTTCCGGCTCAGCGAGAAGTCGAGTTCAAGATTGATCTAGTGCCAGGAGCTGCACCGGTGGTGCGCGCACCTTATCGTTTGGCACTGTCTGAGATGAAGGAGTTGGCAGATCAATTGAAGGAGTTAATGGAGAAGGGGTTCATTAGACCAATTTCGTCACCTTGGGGAGCTCCAGTATTGTTCGTGAAGAAGAAGGACGGATCGTTCAGAATGTGCATAGACTACCGAGAGTTGAACAAGTTAACTTTCAAAAATCGTTATCCACTTCCTAGGATCGATGATTTGTTCGATCAACTTCAAGGTTCGTGTGTGTACTCGAAGATCGACTTGAGGTCGGGTTATCATCAACTTCGTGTTAAAGAGTAGGACATACCTATTACAGCTTTCCGGGCACGTTATGGACACTATGAATTTCAGGTGATGCCGTTTGGGTTAACTAATGCACCTGCGGTATTCATGGACTTAATGAATCGTGTGTGTAAACCATATCTCGAAAAGTTTGTGATTGTATTTATCGATGATATCCTTATTTATTCCAAAAGTCGGGAGGAGCATGAAGGTCGTTTGAGGATTATTTTAGAGTTGTTGAAGAAGGATAAGTTGTATGCAAAAATCTCCAAGTGTGATTTTTGGTTGGCTTCAGTCCAATTCCTTGGGCACGTGATCGATAGTAGCGGTGTTCATGTTGATCCTTCCAAAATTGAAGCTATTAGAGATTGGGCTAGGCCTACAACCCCGACCGAAGTTAGACAATTCTTAGGATTAGTTGGGTACTATCGGCGATTCATAGAAGGATTCTCTTTAATTTATAAACCTCTTACTAAACTTACACAGAAAAACAAGAATTATGAGTGGGGCTCAGAAGAAGAAGAAGTGTTAGAAATACGTTTTAACGTATATTAGAAGTATCGGTCGCTCCACAATATGATTTATGTTGTAATAGCTCGTAGTTAGTAATTAGTTGTAATTTGCTTATTAACTTAAGTAAGAACCGGTCCATGGGCTTGTCATGGACCGGCCCAAGCCCAATGTTTGGCTTGGACTATAAATACCCCTTTCCACTAAGGAAAGGGGTTGGTTGTTGTTTCATTCTAAACTTTCATATTAATAAAATCTTCCATATATTTCTCTCACTTTCTCTCTCTAGTTTCTCTCACTAGAAAAACATCAACCCACTTCATAGATTCATAGGTTATTAATTTCTACATTTGGTATCAAGAGCTATGGGGTGATTTAAGGTAAGGATTGTGTTATTTTTTTTAGTTTTTGAATCTATTAGTGATCTTTAGGAAAAATCAATCTTGAATCTTGTTATTTTTGGTGTTTTTGTTATTGGGATTGATTGATAAGGATTGGGTTTAGCTTATTTTGGTAAAAATCATAAAACTTTTTGTGGTTTTGGATCAAAAATCGGGGTAAAAAGCTTCTTTTTAAGTCTCGGAAACAATTTCTTCCAGTTTTTCCGAATAGGATTCCGAATAGGAGGATTTTCAGCATAGACAGTTTATTCCGAATAGGATTCCGAATAGGAGGAGTTTCCGAATAGAAGAAATTGTTCCGAATAGAGAATTTTTTTCCGAATAGAAGAAATTTTCCGAATAGAGAATTTTTTCCGAATAGAAGAAATTTTCCGAATAGAGAATTTTTTTCCGAATAGAAGAAAATTTTCCGAATAGAGAAGGTTTTTCCGAATAGAGAAGTTTTTTCCGAATAGAAGATCTTTCCGAATAGAAGATTTTTCCGAATAGTCAATCTTTCCGCATAGACACCAATTTTCCGAATAGCCAACTTTTCCGAATAGACACCATTTTTCCGAATAGCCAAAATTAGGAAATATTCCGAATAGACCAGTTTTTCCGAATAAGCCAAATTGCCAAAATATTCCGAATTGAAGAAAACATTCCGAATAGGGGTTTTTCCACATAAGGGTTATTCTGCATAGGGTTTATTCCGAATAGGGTATTTTTCAGCATAGGATTATTCCGAATAGGCATTATTCCGAATAAGGGTTTATTCTGAGTTTGGGTTATTCCGTATAAGCAAGTTCAAGGGGTATTTGAGTTTTTTTTCGACGATCTTTAGTGGATTTAATCTTGAGTTCAACCAACACAACACAAATTCTCAACCTTTCTTCACTGCTCGATCAAACGATAATCTTTGAGTCTGTTAAGTGATCACAATGAATCCAAGTTCATTAATGCCTCAGATGACATCTCTTACGGATATCTCGATCATAACGGGGACTGATAGTCGTCCACCGATGCTTATTAAAGAGGTGTTTGAGGCATGGCAAGGTCGAATGATGCAATATCTAAAGGGGAAACCGACATACGGAAGGCTTATGGTCAAATCGATTTTGAATGGTCCACTCGACTATGGTACCATTACGGTTGACAACGTGACTAGACCACGAGAATTTGAAGAACTCACTCCAGCCCAACAACTCGTTGCAGATGCAGATGAAAAAGCTCTTCAAACAATTCTCCAAGCACTTCCCCATGACATCTATAGGATGGTGAGTCAGTATACGGTGGCAAAGGATCTATGGGAACGTCTTAAGGTGTTGCTACAAGGCACGTCTCTCACCAAACAAGAAAGGGAGTGTCAGCTGTATGATTTGTTTGATAGATTCACCTACAACCCAGGGGAAACGCTCCACGATTATTACTTCAGATTCACCACACTTATGAATGATCTGAATGTATACAATCTTGTGATCGCACCATTCCAGGTTAACACCAAATTCTTGAATACTCTACCTCAAGCTGAATGGGGTGAGTACATTACTGATGTGAAGTTAACCCGGGATTTGCATAAGTGCAACTTAGATCAAATCTATGCCTTCCTTCAGCAGCATGAGAAGCATGTGATTATGCACCGTTCTCCTCGTGGTATGCACCCAGATTCTTTAGCATTGATGGCGAATCAACCAATCTTGTCTCACAACAACACACCCTATATCTTGGGACATCAAGCTTATCATCAATCACCTTACATGACACCAGCCTTTCCCCAATACTCGATTCTACCACAACCACCCACCTCACATCAGCAACAATATCGGTTCAATGCACCCTCACCACAGTATGCTTCACAACCTCATCCAGCAAATGTTGCACATTATGCTCAGCCATCATATTCTTCTTATCAAGCGAATGCAGCATATCCAACAAGCTACCCTGATCAAATGAGTCTTCCTTATACTGATTATGCAGCTCATCCAGATCAAGCACTATATTGTGATGATGAGGAAGTCCCAGTTCCTGTATTCCAACAAGGAGCTGACCCAGTTGAAGTGCTAACTACTATGTCTGCTTACCTCACAAGAACTTTAAGCAAACGAGGATTCAGAGGATCAGCTCCTACCAACAATCAGTTGAGGAATTCATCCAATTCTCGCCAACAAGCTACAATTGAGAATGGCAGAGTAATGGTTCAGCCAATTCAGCCATATCAGGGGAGAACTTCCACATCTACCAATGTTCGCACCGCCAATCCTGCTCCTGCTCCAATGGTCAACAACCCTCCACGGGCTAATACAGGCAAGTTGAGAATGATTACATGCTACAACTGCAAGGAAGAGGGTCATATGTCCAGGGATTGTAAGAAACCCAAGAGGAGAAGGGATGGACAGTGGTTTGCAGAAAAGATCTATCTGGTAAATGCTCAGGCGCAAGGAAGGGAACTTGATGAAGAGGAGCTTGCATTTCTTGCTGACCCAGGGATTGCCGAACAAGACGTTGTCACTACGCAAAATGCAGCTTACCAAGCCGATGATCTTGATGCGTATGATTCCGATTGTGATGACTTTCAGACTGCAAAGGCTGCTTTCATGGCAACTTTCTCCAGCTTAGGGCCAGATAAGAAATCTGAGGTACTTATTAATAACACTGATAATGCCACTGATGCTAGTATTCAACCACATCAAGTTGGGCAAGAGAGTGCTAATTCGAATGAATCTTCGGCGGTGAGTCTTTCAAACGAGGAGACAAACAATGATAGCAATATCAATGTGAGTCCCCAGACTTTGAGTGAATCACAACCGGGAACCAGTTCGCATATGCCTACTCCTGCTCAACAAGATTTGGTCATGGTTCCTGCTACACTACTTAGCCAAATGAATGCTGCACTCTTAGAAACCTTAGCTAAGAATAAGAATTTGTCTGAAGAGCTTGCTTTAAGCAATGAGAAAGTACAAACCTTGGAACTAGTGCCTTCGTCTAGTGTTCTCACAAATCTCGAATATGATCACTTTAGAAACAAACAAATGGGTCACTTGCAAGAAATCGAAAACTTAAGAGCAAATTTGTCTAGTGAACTTAGAGAAAAGGAGTTAGTGGTCACTAATTTTCAAAAACTTCAAACTGATTTTGAATTACTCGAATCTAAGAAGACTGAAATGGAGATTAATGCTACTAATAAGATTAGAAGTCTAGACTACTTGCTGTTAAGACAATACGCTGCTTCACAACTAGTTCACTTATTTGATGCTTCATTTAAAGAGTTTAACTTATCACGTCTAAAAGGCCTTCCCCCTAATCCACGATATGCAAAACAAGCTTTAAGACATAGTCCTAGACTTTATAATGCAACTCAATTAGGATTGGCTTTAGACCCGATTGTTTTTCCCAATGATCGAACAAGTAAGGTTCTAGTTGATGAGGATCGGTCATACAATTCAGAAAAATATCCCGAGTGTGATTATTTTAAAATGAATAAGGAGCTTGCTAAAACTGATTTTAGAGTTCGCTTCCATATGGATAAAGATCTCATTACAGCACCAACCTACATGATAGAGGAAGAACGCCCTAGTACATTTCCTACACTTGTCAACATGGAAGGTCCTAAGGAAATTCCAAAGAATCTTCCACCTGTTAGTACTGTATGGTTAAACTTGAAAGAGATTAACCGATACTTTACTAACTTTGACAAGGTCATTTTGGAATGTACGACTTCAAATGGCTTAAACGCCGGAGAATGGGCTTTCGAACACATGAACGAGGTGTTTAAAACTAAGATCAATCCGTTTGTCGAAAGTCTAAAAGGAAGTTTTGCATCTCTTAAGGAAAATCTTCAGTTTGAAATTGGGGAAGTTCAAAAAGTGTTTTATGAAATGGACACCGCTTACGAACTGCAACTAATTGAAAAGGAAAAGATTTCAACCGAATATGACCGATTCTTGTCTGAAGTAATCGCGTGTGATGTGCTTACCACTGTAAATGTTAATTATTCGAATGAGCTTACATCCACTATGATTAATTGTGATGCTGTGAATATTTGTGAGGATATTTGTGATGATGTTTGTGATATTTCTGTAAATGTTGCTGAAACTGTAAATGAGGTAGATAGTCATTCTTGTCACGAATCTAACGCTGAGTTTTTAAAGCTACAAGATTCTTATAATTTACTTTCTCAACGCTTTAATCAACTAGAACAACATTGTATATCTTTAGAATTAAAACAACAAGCTCAAAATGAAAATCTTTTGATATCAAATGTTTGTGAAAACGGTGTTGAGACAAGTGACAAGATGATTGCAATTGTTAAGACATTAGAGGAAGAAATCATGAGATTGAAGAGAGAGATATCATCAAAGGAAACATTAAGAATGGAACTAGAGGCCGCAGAGTCTAAAAACCAAGTCTTAGAACTTAGACTATCAACTGTTCTAGGGGAGATGGATCGGACAAGGCAGGGACTATCCGCTCTTTATGGTTCACTAGAAGATCGATTCGCTTTTAATGCGACACAGCAACAATATTATATTGAACAACTGAACCAAAAGTGCGAAGAAATCTCTGACTTGAACATCCTGCTCATAGACAAAAATATGGTTTTGGCTGAGTTAAAGGAGACACTTCTTCTCACCCGACAAGAAGTAGTTGATAACTTAGCTACCGATTCTGTACCGTCCACTAGTGCTCCAACAACCAAGAAAGTAGTGCTTTATAAGAATCCGCTTCATAAGAGAAACCCGGCTGTATACGATGATTATATGAGGAATGCCATTAAGCATGTCGATCTTCTTAGGGATATTTTAGACGATCTTTATGCCTTAGATCCCTCAAGTAGCGACTATTATTCGGCTCATGAATATGTTAAGCGAGTTCAATATTGCTTGGCTTATCTACAATACATAGGTACACCAGGTTCAGCACTACTTAACAATAGGCCCATTGCTGTCACTCCATTTAATAAGACTCCAGGAGCAAAACCGTCATTGGCACAATCAAGTAAGACACCTTTAAAATCTGCTGCTAATGTTCCCAATTTGCCTTCTACAGGATTAAAAGAGACTACTAAGGCTAAAGGATCGCCACTCAAGAAAGCTAAGATCAAGCCCGCCACTAGTAGTGCCACAAAGAAGAAAGTAGAAGTCCACAATAGGAATGCTAGTTCAGTTTTAAATAAAACGAATCATGTTAAGACTAAAAGCTCTGCGCCTGTGCAGCAGCCTAAACCATTCGTGAATTCTGATTTAAATTGCTGGAATTGTAATGAATGTATGTTTTCACAGCGTCATGATTTGTGTCTGATTGATCACGTTAATGAAATGAATGCTATTAAGAATGGTCTTGAATGGAAGCCAACGGGTAGAACTCGTGCCCAAGTTGGCTGGCAATGGCGTCCCACTGGTAGGACCTTTACTCTCGATGGTAAAATGTGCCCTTTAACTAGGAATGCATCCATTGAGGATAGGTCTGAGCGTCCTTTAGTTAGGAACACTCGCACTCAAGTAAGGAAACAGCGCCCTTTAATTAGGTCTGCCCCCACTATAGTGCCTATCAGTGTAGAAATACCTCAGGATTTGAGCCAATTAGAATCTACACCACCAATTAAGAACAAGAAGGCTAGGAAATCTAAGAAACCTAGAATTAGCAAATCTAAGATTAATAAATCTGTACCTGCTAATAACAAGGAACACTCAGATTCCGATACCTCTACATTGTCTTTGTGTGGTGATATTTTCAGGTGGTCCAAATCATCCTGTGGTATTTGGACTCCGGTTGTTCAAAACATATGACCGGAAATCGCTCGATGCTCCGAAATTTCGTCAGCAAGTTTCTTGGTACGGTTAAATTTGGGAATGATCATATAGCAAAGATTATGGGGTATGGTGAATATCAGATTGGAAACGTGATGATTTCTAGGGTATACTATGTTGAAGGTCTTGGTCATAACTTATTCTCAGTAGGACAGTTTTGTGATTCCAACCTTGAGGTTGCTTTTCGACAACATACTTGTTTCATCCGCAACTTGGAAGGAAAAGATTTGTTGAAGGGATCTCGTGGTGCAAATCTTTACACTTTGTCCTTACAAGACATGATGGCCGCTTCTCCAGTATGTCTTCTCTCTAAAGCTTCTAAGACCAAGTCATGGTTATGGCATCGCAGATTATCTCATCTTAATTTTGATGCTATTAATCATCTGGCTAAAAACGAGTTAGTTCGTGGTCTTCCCAAGCTTAAATTTCACAAGGATCATTTATGTTCCGCGTGCTCAAGAGGGAAAAGCACCAAGAAATCTTACAAACCCAAAGCTGAAGACACTAATCAAGAAAAACTTCATCTTTTGCATATGGATCTTTGTGGACCGATGAGAACTGAAAGTGTGAGCGGTAAGAAATTCATTCTCGTCATTGTGGATGATTTCTCAAGGTTTACATGGGTTAGATTTCTACGTACAAAGGATGAAGCTCCGAAAGCTATCATCACTTTTCTGAAGTTCATTCAGGTACGTTTGAATACCACTGTCCGCCGTATTCGTACAGACAATGGTACAGAGTTCGTCAACCAGACTCTTCGTGATTATTATGAAGGAGTTGGTATATCACATGAAACATCCGCTGCACGCACTCCACAACAAAACGGTGTCGTTGAAAGACGAAATCGCACACTTATGGAAGCTGCTAGGACCATGCTTATTTATGCGAACGCTCCATTGTTCTTGTGGGCAGAGGCTATTTCTACTGCATGTTTCACCCAAAACCGTTCAATCATTCGGAAACGCCATGGAAAAACACCTTATGAGCTTCTACATGACCGCAAACCCGATGTTTCATTTTTCCATGTGTTTGGTGCTCTGTGTTATCCAAACATCAATAGTGAGAACTTGGGTAAGCTTCAACCAAAAGCCGACATAGGTATTTTCATTGGTTACTCACCGTCCAAAAGAGCATACCGAATCTATAACCGTCGTCTTGGCAAGATTGTAGAAACTATGGACGCTGATTTCGACGAGCTGACAGCGATGGCTTCTGAGCAACACAGCTCTGAACCCGCGCTTCATGAGATGGGACCCGGTGCTATAAGTTCCGGATTAGTTCCCAACAATCCAACTTCCACATCATTTTTACCACCATCTAGGCCCGAGTGGGATAAACTGTTTCAACCGTTGTTTGATGAATTCTTCGATCCCCCGACTGATGAAGTTCTAGCACCTGCAGTAATTGCTCCAATACCTGAAGTGGTTGCTCAAGTTAATGAACCTTTATCTAATGCATCTACAATTCACAATGAACCGGATGCACCTTCACCAAGTGATTCTCAAACTTCACCTGAATCATCACCCCTACTTGTGCCTAATGATGTGGAAGAGGATTCTACTGATCACGACCTGGAATATGCTCACTTGCAAGAGCTTCCTTTCTTTGGTGTAGCGATACCTGAAAACCCTTCAGCCGCATCTACCTCAGAAGAAGCTCCATCTATTGTTCACTCCAGACCACCAAGGATTGAAAAACATAGTACTAAATGGACAAAAGATCACCCAATTAGGAATGTTATTGGAGATCTAGATCGACCAGTCTCTACTCGTCATCAATTACAAGAGAGTGCACTTTATTGCTACTTTGATGCATTTCTCTCTGAAGTTGAACCCAAAAATTGGCAGCAGGCTATGACCCAATCATCTTGGATCGAAGCTATGCAGGAGGAACTCAATGAATTCAAAAGACTAGAAGTATGGGAATTGGTTCCTCGCCCTGACAAAGTTAACATCCTTACTTTGTTATGGGTTTATAAGGTTAAACTTGATGAGATGGGTTCGGTATTGAAGAATAAGGCAAGATTGGTCGCTAGAGGATATAAACAGGCCTTGGGTATAGACTTTGAGGAATCTTTTGCTCCTGTGGCTAGATTGGAGGCGATTAGACTATTCCTTGCGTTTGCTGCTCATATGAACATGATCGTCTATCAAATGGATGTGAAGACGGCATTTTTGAACGGTGAACTAAGGGAAGAGGTTTATGTTAGTCAACCGGATGGGTTCGTGAGTACAGAGTCTCCTAACCATGTGTACAAGCTTAAGAAGGCTCTCTATGGGTTGAAACAAGCTCCACGCGCGTGGTATGATCTCCTGTCAACATATCTCATTTCGGAAGGCTTCTCCAAAGGCAAAGTGGACCCCACTCTATTCACTCTCAAGGACGGCAACGACATGCTTCTGGTACAAATTTATGTTGATGATATAATTTTTGCTGCCACTAACATAGAATTGTCTAAACAATTTGAGAAGATAATGTCCACACGCTTTCAGATGTCGATGATGGGAAAAATATCATTTTTCTTAGGATTACAGATTTCTCAGAATCCCAGAGGCATCTTTATAAATCAATCCAAATATGCTCTAGAATCACTTAAGAAATATAACTTTGAGAATTGTGACCCCGTAGACACTCCAATGGTTGAGAAAACCAAGTTAGATGAAGATAGGGATGGGATTATTGTCGATCCGAAACTTTACCGTGGAATGATTGGCACCCTTCTCTATCTGACTGCTAGCAGGCCTGATTTGCAATTTGCTGTATGCATGTGTGCCCGGTATCAGGCTCGGCCTACCGAAAAGCACTTACATGTTGTGAAAAGGATCTTTCGGTATCTAAAAGGAACACTTCATCGTGGTCTATGGTATCCGAAAGATTCCTCGATTGCTTTAATATCATACGCAGATGCCGATCATGCTGGATGTCAAGATACGAGGCGTAGCACTTCTGGATCTGTGCAACTCTTAGGAGATAGATTGATCAGTTGGTCTTCAAAAAGGCAGAAAAGCGCTGCAATTTCTAGCATGGAGGCTGAATACATCGCCATGTCCGGTTGTTGTGCTCAAGTCCTTTGGATGAGATCACAATTAACTGACTACGGTCTTGGATTTAACAAAATTCCGATGTATTGTGACAACAAGAGCGCCATTGCCCTTTGCTGCAACTATGTTCAACACTCCCGGGCCAAGCACATAGACATTCGCTACCATTTCATCAAAGAGCAGGTGGAGAACGGAGTGATCGAGCTGTATTTTGTCACTACTGAGTACCAGCTGGCGGATATGTTCACCAAAGCCTTAGATCGAGGACGAATCGAGTTTTTGATCGACAAGCTTGGCATGAAATCATTCACTCCAGCGACTCTCAAAGAGTTGGCAGAAGAATCAGCTGAATAGTCGTGGTAAACTATTCAGAGTATCCTTTGGTTGTGATCATGTATATTATCGTAAATATATAAACCACAAAAAGAAAATACAAAAAATATAAAACCAACAAAAACCATAAAAAAAAAATATAAAATCTAGAAAAACCATAAAAAATATAAAACCAAGAAAAACCAAAAATATTTTTCGTTTTAAAACGGGCATGTCTTTTAGTACGGTAATATTTACGGCCTTAGAAATGTCGATCAATATTGACACGGTGCCATAAATAGAGTCCGTATAAAAGTTGTACATTTTTTTGAAAACATGCCCATTATGGCTTGTAGTTATTTCAGACTGCAACCCGGTTTTCATATTAAAGTCACGTATTTCTTTGGAAAACGTTGGCTCAGAACGGGAATTAATTTTCTCGGGCGTGATTTACAAGCCAAATCATGCAAAGGGATCAAGTTTACTTTATAACTTGGTCTGACACGAATTTGTGTACGTCTCAGTGCATTAATTTGTTAAAATAAGAGAAATCTTATTGACACCACGAATCAAACTTTTTCAAGAAATCAATTGGGAAATGTTTTTCATCATCATATGCCTCGTTAAACAATGACTACAGCTCTTTAAATAGAAAACGGGTCATCGTTTAAGGGGGAGAAAATGTTTCGTCATCTTTCACATCAAAAAGATCTTCAAAAGTTTTCAAGGAAACTCACAAAGCTTAATTGTTCATGGTTGGATTGCTTTGGCATTTTGTAGTGTTGTTGCTTATAAGTTTGTCGTGGATAGTTTGGTGCTTGTGTTAAGTTAATTTAATCACTAAGGCTCGATTAGTTAACATAAGATAGGATTAAAATGGCTAGTTTCAAAACTTGGAATGATTGATTGAAGCAAAAAGAAGAATTGAGGGGGTAAAGTTGACAATATGTCTAACTTATGGAAAATTTGACTAGGTCAAACCCTCCCTCCCCGTTTCTCTTATTCCCTCATTATTCACAATCACTGTTTCTGTTTACTCTTGCCGCCATTGATAAACCTTCCACAAACAAACACACGAACTCAAATCAATCATCTGAAATCAATACATCTTCTAGATCCGATCTTCACAAAAGGTATTAAATCGGCTTAATTTTTCATTAACATCAAGTTAATTAACTGCTTAATTGGAAGATCAAAACGAATCAATTTACTGTTTAAATTAGGGTTAATTATTTGGGGGTTTTGCCTGGGGATGATTCGGAATAGGTTTAATTGCATAAATTTGGCCTTTAGAACGCTTGAATCAATCGATTGCATGCCCAATTAGAAAAAACGTCACTGATTGTAACTTTCCGAATAGAACAGTCTTTTCCGCATAGGGTAAACATTCCGCATAAGGCAAAAAGTTCCGCATAGGGCAAAAGTTCCGCATAGGGCAAAAAATTCCGAATAGGGCAAAAATTCCGAATAGGGCAAAACTTCCGAATAGGGAAAACTTCCGAATAGGGCAAATGTTCCGAATAGGGATAAAGTTCCGAATAGGGCAAATGTTCCGAATAGGGAAAACATCCGAATAGGGCAAATGTTCCGAATAGGGATAAAGTTCCGAATAGGGCAAATGTTCCGAATAGGGATAAAGTTCCGAATAGGGCAAATGTTCCGAATAGGGATAAAGTTCCGAATAGGGATAAATGTTCCGAATAGGGATAAAGTTCCGAATAGGAAAATGTTCCGAATAGGAAAATGTTCCGAATAGGAAAATGTTCCGAATAGGATAATGTTCCGAATAGATATTCCGAGTAAGGATTTTTTTCCGCATGACCCAAATGTTCCGAATGGAGGAATTTATTCCGCATAGCCCGAATGTTCCGCATAGCCCAAATGTTCCGCATAGGGAATTTATTCAGCATAGGTTAAAAGTTCCGAATAGTCTTTTTATTCAGAATAGGGAAGTTTTTCCGCATAGGCCTATTATTCCGAATGGTGTGATTATTCCGAATAAGAAGATGTTTGAATGATTTCAATGCTTAAGGGATTATGTCATATGTACAATGCTTAGGTTTAAAGTTATAATGATATTTATATTTGTCTGTATCAACCGTTGTGTTTTATCTTAAGCAGAGACGATGACTAACCCTACCGTACAACAACTACAAGACGACAGAGCTGCCGCCATTGCTGAAGCCAAAACTCTTAAGTTTGTTCCAAACAACTACCGTTTGAAGGAGGTATCTCACTCTACCCATAATGGCTTTAAGGTAGCTACAGCCATGCTTGATAAATCTCACTTCAAGTATGCGCTAAGGAGAAGTGCTTCGGTGCCCTATGACTACCTTTACGAGTTCTGGGCTACCAAAGAGAGGACGTCGAACAAGATCACTTTTTCTTTGGACAACAAGCAGCAGACGCTTACTGTGTCAGACTTCAGGAAGATCTTTGGCTTTCGACCGATACTCAAAGGTCTACCATCATACTCACCCAACCCAACCAAGGACCAGATGATGGAGATGTTCACCGCCATTGGATGTCTTGACATTCGAACCCCGTCTGAGTTTACTACTGCCAAAATTGGTCAACCATGGAAAGCTATCTTTGGGATCCTTAGCCGATGCTTGACACCCAAGACAACTGGGTATGATGCTGTTCGTCCACCGATCATCAAAATGTTTTATGGTATGTTCAAAGGTATGGGTATTGATTATGCATCACTGCTGTGGGAGGAGTTTACTTTTCAACTCTTCACTAACACTAAGGGTAAAATCAAAACTTACCAGTACCCTAGGTTTATTAAGTTGATCATACATTACTTTATGGAAAACGATGCATCCATTAACAAGCTTGCAGGTAGTCGTCACCACATGATAGATGATGATGATTTGGTAGACTTAAGGCAGGAGACTCATTCGAATACGGTTATTCCTGGTCCCATTCCCAGTCATCTTCTGACCGATGAGATTATTGCATCCGATGCCTACACGAACTTGCTCACGGAAATTGAGAAACAACGAGCAAGCCTTCTAGCAGGTGAAGATTCATCTACCACGGTTAAAAGCAAAGGTAAAAGGAAGCAAGCAGATTTACCTGAGCCCAAAACCAAGAAGAAGAAGACAGAGGGTAAGAAGGGAAAGGGTAAGGACTTGATGCGTCTGCGTGACGAAGAAAATATTGCTGATCCTGATATTGAGAAAACTGAGAAACAAATGATGAAGACAGCCATTCAAAGGAGCAGGAAAGATACTGGTGGTAGTGGTTCAGGTGTCAGAATAGACGTTGAGGATGAGTATATTGAACCTCATGATGTTGATGAGTTTGGGTCACCTGAAAATTATTCCACTTCGAAGGAGCATTCAATCCCTGTTTCTACACCACCTCCTCCACCTACTCAACCTTTAACAACTCAACCTCCACCAACTCAACCCTTACCAACCAAACAGGTTTCTACACCACTTCCTCCACCACCACCAAAGCCAATCCTTAGCACCGCAGTCACAACCGAGCCTATTCCATCAACATCTACAACATCTGCAACATCTGCAATGGCAGCAATAGTGTTGGGCGAGATGTTGGATAAACATGTGGATGCTCACAAGAGAGAAATGAATGAACTTCGCCAAGAGTTAAATAAAAGAGCTCAAAGTGAAGAAGCATCAAGGAAAGCTCAAGAAGAGTTGATTGCCAAGTTCGCTGCAGACATGGAAGCTACACGTAAAGCTCATGCAGAGGAACTTGCTCAGGTAAAAAGGGATGAAGCTAATAGGCATAAAGCACGAATTGCAAGACTTAAAGCTATTAAGGATGACCTTAAAGAGCAAAACGACGCTCTTGAAGCTACTATTGAGCAGAAAGTAAAAGACTCAGTTGAATCCTTAATGCCTAAACTGCGTGATGACTTGAAGACGCTTGCTGCTGATAACTTGATGATCAAGTCATCCAATCCTTCAGAAGCCGCCTACAAGATCGCATATGACTTGACGGATTTTGAACTGAAGAAGATCCTTAAGGCTCGAATGAAGGAACTTGGTTCGTTTGATAAATCAAGGAAACAACGAGCTCTCTTCAAATCCCTGAATGACGCTATCATGGAGGATGATAGGTTGTTCAAGACGTTTGGAAGTGTGGTACCCTACCACATTCTCCCTGAAGAAGAACGGGAAGAGAGTGAGGAAGACGAGGGTACTGGTGGAGAGGAGGAAGAAGAAGAAGAAGAAGATAAGAACGAGGAGGAGGATGAGGATGAGAATAATGATGAGGATGATGAGAATGATGAGGATGATGATAATGATAAGGATGATGAAGATGATGATGAGGATGATGAGGATGATGATGATGAGGATGGAGATGATGATAATGATGGTAATGATGGTGGTGATGGTCACCAGGAGAGTGTTAAGGGGAGCAATGCGGACAAAGGTGAACAGAGTGCGAAAGGGGATAAAGGCGCCAGCTCAAAGAAAGTGGTTAAGTCTGGCACCAAGTCAAAGAAGGATGCAGCACCAAAGGAGAAGTCTACATCCACGGAATCCAGACGATCGAAGTGGCGCCATGACGTGAATGCCACTACAGGGTCATCTATTCCTGGTACATTTATCCATAAATCAATACATGTTACCACTAACCCCGTTAGTTCTTGTGTTGTTACTCCTGTGATTGCAGAATCGGTTACAGAACCAGAAGCTGCTCAACACTCACCCATCCATGACACTGCTGAAATGCCTGAATCTGAAGCAGATGTTCACATTTCGACTCCTCTGCAACAAAACCCACAATCCACTGTTCCTGAACCAAGCACAAGGAACTGGGAGGACACGTTGGAAATCGACGAGACTGCTCCACCACAGGCTTGGATCATGGCAGCGGCGCAGTATGATCCGATCACCGACGCCGACAAAGATGTCTTGTACCTTCGTATCCGAAGTCCGATTGACTTATGTGCCTTTCTTGCTCATGAGTATAAGACTTCGGTTACTCCATCATTGGTGAAGAAAGTACTAAAGGATAAAAGACTTCGCGCCAAAACCCGGTTGCCCCAAATGGAGTTCGAATATTATGCCGAGGAGATCCTGAAGGCTCTGAATACCGTTCAACGGCCAGGTCTTCATGAATCAGAAAGAGCTCCACCTCCAATGGATCAAGATAATCAGATTGCTCTTGACTTCTTTGTCACCAATGATCTGGTGTATCTACTGAAGGGGTCATCAAAGTACGCAACATCCCTGACATTGCTGAAAGCTGCCAACTGGGGGACAATACCCTTCATCGAGGAAAAGGTAAACCGACTCTGGGTCCCTAAGATAAATCGTAATTATGATATGTATGCTGTCATAGGTGCATCTCATTGGGACGAACGAGTCAGAAGGGCGTACAGGTGTTGCTGCTTAGTCAATTCTGGACGCTCAGTTAGATCCGATATCCGCATCTCCAGCATTTTAGGGATGAAAACAGAAGCCAAGAATGGCTACTATCATGTGACGGAGATTCGCTTGAAAAGGGAGGATGACAGGGAATACAGAATCCAGCAGGGAGATTTTTCCATCATTCGCCTTGAGGATATCGAAGATATGCTGCTTCTGATGACCAGAGATCAACTGACACATATTCCTCGTGAAGACCTGATTGCGTTGAATACAGCACTTCGCATGTTCACACGAAGCGTTGTCATCAAAACACGAGTTGAAGATCTTCAATTGGGAGTCGAAAGCTATCAGAGGAAGCTCAATTTAACCCGTCCTGTGAACCAAGTGTTACCTCAACATGTAGCAAGATGTCCCTATACCGGCATTTCTGTTCCGAATTCCGGCATCTTCTACTTGAACAGTCGAGGATTGATGAAGTTTATGAGGGTGGGGGAGCTCCACAAGTATAGTGATGGGACTCTTATACAAGTCAGAGACAAGTTGGAGCATCTGAACTCGGGTGGGACTTTGCCAGAAATGACGGAGGATTGGCATCCAGGTTACCGGCAGATGGCGAAGTATGTCATCAAGAAGATCGATCAGAAGCTCCGTGAACGTAGATTGATGAGGAGCTTGGAAAGATTTGTGGGTGGTAGACCATATGGAGTGCACTACAGGACACTGCAACGATCCATCTGAAGGGTCGTATATTTCAGGTCACTCTATATTGGTATTATTTGTGAATATGTATATTTGTGAATAATGTGCGTTAATGGCTTGTTGTAGTGTTAAAGTATGATAATTTTTCAAGAATTTCTCACGAGATTCTAAATCTTTCAAAATATATCATATTAAAGCACTACAACTACCCCTTATTAACTTAAGGGGGAGCAATCAGTTGTTCTATGGCCAAACAACAATTTCATTTTTACCCAAAGACCGGTTAATCCATTCAATATCCTAAATATTAATGGTTAACATTTTGGATAAGGGGAGAAAATGGGATTAAGGAGACGTAAATGATACTTGGCTAAAAGATGAAAAAGACTTAAAGATTATCCAACTTAATATGTGGAAAGCACGTGTTAAGGGGGAGCGTTTTTGATGAACAAAACACCTAAGGTACAAAACTTTTGATTTCAATATCACAAGTACTTTAGGTGATTTTCAATGATTTTTCATGATGGCAATTCCTTCCCAAAACACGCTTAATTCACGACGGATGTGGTGACAAAAGGGTGGTAGGAATAGGATTAGTCCAATGATTCATCAGAGCCGATGGAATCTTCCCAAGGACAATTCCCTAGTTAGAATTAGAAGTCCTAGGAAAGATGGAGAAAGAATGTGAACGTAGCTGAATGCCGACCAAGTACTTAAGCTAGCACTGGAACAATCACAACAAGGTGCTAGTGATGACGTATTGGTAAGCATTGAAGGGGTTGAAGAATGAAAAAGAAATGTAAAGATAAAGGGTGTAAAGAAAGAAGCCCTCCTTACAACTTTAGGCAGAAACCGGGTCAATACATATGCTATTGAGGTCATTTTTGCTAATGATTCTCGGTATTGAAGAAAGACATCATGGACCCAGTGATGCAATGCACAACCCTTCCCCAGCTAACTCAAATATCTCTCAAAAGGTATTTGTTTTAATCACACGGAGATCAACACGTTATCTATTGGTTTATTCACTCCGAATAGACTGGTATTGAAAAGGTGGCACTCCTCTCCAGCCATCGCTCACTAAATCAAAACGCACAATCGAGTCTAGAGCCAAGAGATCATCAAAAGTCTCATTAGGACACTTTCCATTTGTTCCTTGCTTTCTCACACACTGTGAAAAGTAAGAGATTTTCATGAGTCCTACGCAGTATTCCTGTAATATTGCCAGAACATCCGAGTAGTACGCAAGTATTACAATGAAGATGGAAATCCTGCTTGAGCCAACATCAAACAAGCTCATGGTAGGTTACACGTGCGGTTCTTTTAGAACCAATCTTGTGAAAAACTGGAAGGTAACAGTGGTTTAATTCTTAATTGAACTTAAACTCGTTCCAGGCCTCTTCGCATTATCATAAGATCTTGCCAGAACACTCAGAGTGACTCTTTATTGACCACAGTGACGAGTGGAAATCCTTCTAGTGTCAACATCAAACAGCACTTGGTAGGTAACGCGCAAGATTCTTTATGAATTGAGCTCGTGACAACTGGAAAGCAACGATGGTGAAAATCTTATTTGAAATTCACTTGTTCCAGGTTTCATGAATTGACGGCTTTTTAATCACAAGGATAATTTATCCAAGTGGTTCACTCTTTATGTTCGCAGTCAGCTTTGGACGGTCGAATAAAGAGAACGGGTTCACCCGCGAAATCCTGTCAGGAAGTTACTTAATTGAAACTATCCGTCACGGGTACGATATCTAATATCGTCCAACGGTCTTCACCGACCGGAGGTAAAATGCTACCGAATTAGAATAAAATGTTCAAAGCCATTTTATTCGTGTCGTTGCTGTGTACCTGCTAAAGACGGTGGCGTTGCTGTGTACCTGTTGAAGACGGCGGCGTTGCTGAGTACCAGTAAAGACGGTAGTGTTGCGGTGTACCTGGAAAAGTCGTTTCCACATGCTTATGTCTTTTGCAACAAAGTTCAGCAAAAATTCAAGAAAGTACAAGATGAAGTCTTCCGCTGTACCAAACTCTGAAGCTTTCGAGAATTCAACAAAAAGACGTAAGTGTGTGGAACATGAAGTCACGAGGAGGCAAAGTTCACAAGAAAGGCAAAGATCGCACGTGAAAGGCCAAAGAACAATTTTCTCAAGTCAAAGCCAAAAAGATCAAATCAACATATTCACAACAAAAGAAAGAAAAGAAGAAAAGACTACGAGCTAAAGAACGAAGACTTAGTATAGTATGCTAGGTTTAGAACTTTGTAACGTGGAGTGACCTCCCTTAGGGGGAGATTGTTAGAAATACGTTTTAACGTATATTAGAAGTATCGGTCGCTCCACAATATGATTTATGTTGTAATAGCTCGTAGTTAGTAATTAGTTGTAATTTGCTTATTAACTTAAGTAAGAACCGGTCCATGGGCTTGTCATGGACCGGCCCAAGCCCAATGTTTGGCTTGGACTATAAATACCCCTTTCCACTAAGGAAAGGGGTTGGTTGTTGTTTCATTCTAAACTTTCATATTAATAAAATCTTCCATATATTTCTCTCACTTTCTCTCTCTAGTTTCTCTCACTAGAAAAACATCAACCCACTTCATAGATTCATAGGTTATTAATTTCTACAAGAAGCATTCCAAACTTTAAAGCAGAAGCTGTGTTCTGTACCAATTTTGGCTTTGCCCACTGGAGCTGAAGACTTTGTGGTATATTGTGACGCATCATGTAAGGGTTATGGTGTTGCGTTGATGCGGAGGGAGAAAGTGGTCGCGTATGCATCTCATCAATTGAGGAAGCATAAGGAGAATTATACTACACATGATTTGGAATTAGGAGCTGTTGTCTTTGATCTTAGACTTTGGAGACACTATCTCTACGGTACAAAGAGTGTGGTATACACCGATCATAAAAGCCTGCAACATATTCTAGATCATAAGGAGCTCAATATGAGGCAGAGAAGATGGGTAGAATTGTTGAGTGATTACGACATTCAAATTTGCTACCATCCCGACAAGGCGAATGTAGTTACCGATGCTCTTAGTAGGAAGGATAGAGAAGTAACCAAGAGGGTTAGAGCTTTAGCCATGACAACTTATTCTTATTTATCTAATCGAATACTTAAAGCTCAAACAAAGGCGATGAAAGAAGATAATGTGAGAAATGAAGACTTGGGTAGAAGTATGACACCTATATTCGAAATTCATGATGACGGAATACGGTATTTCGAGAATCGTGTATGGTTACCGGTGTATGGAGGACTGAGAGATCTAATTATGCACGAATCTCATAAGTCTAAATATTCGATTCACCCAGGATCGGATAAAATGTACCAAGACTTGAAGAAATGCTACTGGTGGCCGAATATGAAGGCTAACATTGCTACTTATGTTAGTAAATGCTTGACACGTGCTAAGGTGAAGTTTGAGCACAAGAGACCTTCGGGTTTACTACAACAACCTGAAATTCCAGAATGGAAATGGGAGAGGATCACTATGGACTTTGTTTCGGGACTTCTGAGAACTTCTAGTGGTTATGATACGATTTCGGTGATTGTTGATCGGTTGACTAAGTCGGCTCATTTCTTGCCGATAAAGAAAACTGATGACTTAGACAAACTTACTCGGTTGTATTTGAAGGAAGTTGTTTGTAGACATGGAGTTCCTTTGTCAATTATTTCTGATCGAGATAGTCGGTTCACATCTGAGTTTTGGAAATCGCTTCAGCGAGCTTTGGGGACTCAGTTGGACATGAGCACTGCGTATCATCCGGAAACGGACAGAAAAAGTGAAAGGACTATTCAGACCTTGGAGGATATGTTACGAGCGTGTGTAGTAGACTTTGGAGGTAGTTGGGATCGACACTTACCTTTGGTGGAGTTATCATACAACAACAGTTATCATGCAAGTATCAAGGCTGCGCCTTTTGAAGCACTTTACCGGCGAAAGTGTAGATCACCAGTTGGTTGGTGTGAGGTTGGAGAAAGTCAATTGACGGGTCCTGAATTGATTAGAGAAATGACTGAGAAGATCGTGTAAATCAAGAATCGTTTATTGACAGCCCGTAGTAGGCAGAAGAGCTATGCGGATAAGAGGAGAAAACCATTGGAGTTTGATATTGGCGATATGGTTATGTTGAAAGTATCACCTTGGAAAGGAGTAATTCGATTTGGCAAGCGAGGAAAGCTTAGTCCACGTTATATTGGTCCATTCAATATTATTGATCAAGTTGGTCCTGTGGCATATAAGTTGGAATTGCCAGAGAATTTAAGTGCTATTCACAATACTTTTCACGTTTCTAATCTTAAGAGGTGTTTGGCGGACGAGAATTTGATAATTCCACTTGAGATGATTCAACTGGACGACAAGCTGCATTTTATTGAGGAACCGGTGGAGATTATGGATCGAGAGGTAAAACGGCTTATGCAAAGTCGGATCCCGATAGTGAAAGTGCGATGGAATTCCCGACGTGGACCCGAATACACTTGGGAGCGAGAGGACTACTTCAAGAGCAAGTATCCGCATTTATTCGTAGACGGACCTAAGGAGAAGTAAGCCCCGGGACGGTGCTCTCCTAAGGTGGTGAGTATGTAAAACCCACAAAAATTAGTTCATTACTTAATCCTACTTTTCAAATATTTTTGAAGTATTTTATGACGTTAAATATTATTATGTTTAACGGTTTAAGTTGAAACCGATATTTAATATTTTATTTTAATATTTTGACGAGCAACGAGGACTACTAGTGATCACGATACCGACGGATGCCCGAAATTTTATATTTTATTATCGATCGTTACGATATTTAATACTTTCGACAATATCGTTTTAATTACGTATCGAGTCGTTATATTATTATTTTTCGTGTGCGCTTAAACTTTTAAAAAAATATATTTACGAAACCCGAGTCCCGTAAATATTTGTAAAATTGAGTTTTACCCATTTCCCGCTTTTTAACTAATATTTACATTTTGGACTAAAACTATCACAAATTGGCAAAAACTACCCTAACCTTACACTATATATAGTTTTTCCACTAGCACATTTCATTTAAAAACCAATAAAATAAAAACCAATAAAATAAAAAACCACCATCTTTCTTCCTCTCTTTCTTTTTTTGGCCGTACACCACCACACACAAACCCTCAAAATTTTTGATTTTCTAGTTTGACTCAATCTAAACTAAAACAAGTCCCATTCCTGATTTTGCAAGGTGATTCTAATGATACTAAACTTTCTTACATGCATTAAGTTTTGATTTTTGATTAAAAAACTAGTTTTTTTAGGTGGAGATTATGATCATGCATGTGTTAGAAATGATGATCAAGAGATGTTTATGCAATGTTTTTGTTAAAAAGATGAACTTTTAATTTTTGGGTTTTGATTTTAGTGATGATACAAGTGTTAGGATTGGTTTATGGTGATATTAGGATGTTAGAATGATGATAAAAGTTGTTGGTTTTGATCAAAAACTTGATTTTGTATGGTTTTTAAATGGCCAATTTTAGGCAGTAGGTTTGAGACCATTTTCGGGGGTCTTAAGTCTGAAAATAGGTTGATATTATGGGATTATGTCGTAGAGAATTTCGTTACCTTCGATTTGATATAAAGAAGGCCTTCCAACTCCAAACGAGGTGGAAGATACACTATTTTGATTTTCGTGTACCGGGAGACGAGTGTTGACACAATCCGAAAATTGTTGTCGATATTTTGATCGAATCTCGGGGACTATAAAATGTGTTTCAAAATGACTCAAGGGCTGTTCTCAGGCTCAAGTTTAGTATTTTGAGTCTATTTTTAGAAACAAGTGTCGGTTTTATAAATGGAGTTGTTTAGAATGGTCAAAATAGTTTCGTAAGTCAAGGTCGCTAAACTGTGCGAATTTTGAAATTCAAAGATGTGTCGGGCAGGGAACTTTAGAAGTAAAATCTTTTGATGGGCTCTTGGGAGGACTTTCTGCATATAGTATGTGAGTTCCTCAGGTAGTATCATGAAGTTTTGATGTGTCTAAGTATGGGAAAACGACTTGAACATTCGGTATGTTCCGGCAGATTTTTATTAAAGGCATAGAATAATAAATTGAATATATAGGAGAGTATAATAGAACCACTTGTATCGTTTTCTCTCGAGTTGTCGTGATTTTATACTTGAGTTTGATTTTATTATGTATCATTTATTTCTCGAGTCTATTATTAATGTACGCACCTTATTTGCTAGGTTGCGGTTGTCGTATTTATCGGGCATCTACTATCGTCGGCGATCGAATTCAACTACTTCTACTACTTAAGTTGAGTCTATAGCCTCGTTTGAGCTCATTCAAATATTTTTAAAACCAGCGAGGGGGAATACATTTTTTGTAAACTTAGAACACAAGATTTTTATGGTATGCTTGTCCCTCTATGAATGGACCCGTGGTTGCCTTTGAATTGCAATAAGTGATTGCCTTTGTTAAAGCCTCAATTATGGACCGTTAACTAGCTTATGATGGGCTAGCCGCTAGTATAATTAATAGATCTATGGGGGAAGCCGCCCTAGTTCAGTTTGTGTGGACTTGTCACAGAAGCTTAGGCCCGACCTCCACACTGTTTGAACATATTGTATTGAGAAGTCAGGTATACGGCATTGTACCAATAATCTGGAGGTAATTGACAATTAATAAATCTCCTGTCTTAATAGACCTACAAGGGAGTGTCTAAGGTCTCGGTTCCATGAGCTTATTGCAATTTATGCTATATACAATTATTATTGTTGATGCAAATTATTTGATGCTTGTTGCCTTCAAGTATGCCACAAACTTATAATCTTTGCTTGTGTTCAAAATGATTATACAAACCTATAGATTCACTCGGCATTTTTGTTGATGATCTTCTCACATGTATTTCAGGTAATCAAGAAGAGTGAAGCTTGGAAGCCACGTAAATGATGTTGTGCACTGTTTTGTAATATAAACTTTTTGACTCTTTGTCGTTCCTTTGTTTAAAACAATCTAAATCTTTTGTTTTAGTTGTACTTTGGTTACGATGTCTTGGGACTACGCTACTCTGACAAATGTTTTAGGAACGATAAATTTGAAACGTCTCTTTTCGAGTCGTTCTTTACAAATTATGTGTTATTGTATCATTGTTTAGCACCCAAAGATGTATTCCGTTGTGTGTAAATTTGGGGTGTTAAATTTAACAACATTGTATCTCTTGAAATTGAAAATCAATCTAAAAATTAAACTCTTTCAAAAACAAATGATTGTGAAAACACCGTTGAGACTAGTGACAAGATGATTTAGGTGGTTCATGCATTAGAGGAAGAAATCATGAGACTTTAGAGAGAATCATTAGCAGAGAAATTGGATCTAGAGGCTGCAGAGATTAAAAATCATGCCCTAGAAGATAGAATTACTTCTATGCAAGGGGACTTTGATAAAGTAAAGCAGGGTTTTTCACAAATTTATGGTTCTTTAGAAGAACGCTTCTCTATTAATGCGGAAAAGAAAAAGTCACTTGTTGACCAACTGAACCACAAGTGTGAGGAAATCTCTGACTTAAAAATTCAACTCATAGACAAAAACATGGTTTTGGCTGAATTAAAGGAGACACTTCAACTCAAAGGACAAGAAGTTGTTGATAATCCAGCTACAATCTCTGCCCCGACCTCTAGTGCTCCAAAAACCAAAAAGGTGGTGATCACTAAGAACCCGTACCATAAGAAAAATCCTCTATCATATCAGCTCTATATGCAGCATGCAATTAAGCACGCTGATCTTGCTAGGAATGTTGTAGATGATCTCTATGAACTAGATCCCTCAAATGGTCACTATTACTCTGCTCATGCTTACATTGAGAAGGTACAACAATGCTTAAAGCATTTGACTTACATAGGACAACCGGGTTCTACACCACCTAAACAACAAACCCCCCTCATTGCCATGACTCCATTCAATAAGAACACAGGAGCTGTGTACCAAAAACATCCACAAAATAGCAAGGAAATCGTCCATTTGTGGTTTTGGTAACCAAGCACAGGGAAAAAGTTCCCACTGCTAGCTCAAGTTTACCCACTGATTAGCTAGAGGACAAAAGTCCACAGACCTATCACTTTCAGTCCTTGGATTTTTTGTCTTTAGTGCCTTTTTTATCCTTTTTTAGTTATTTTAATTTTCCTTGGTTAGTTTATTTATTTTAATATTTTTAGAAACGTTAGTTTTTATTTTCTGATTATTTTAACATTTTTTGCATTATTTTTAGTTTTAATTAGTTTTAATCAAAACTGTTTTTGTCTGTTAATGATAAAAAGTTGTGTTTTTCCAATTATCCTATTTTCAGGTACTTATTTTAAGATTTTCAGAACAGAGATTTCATTTTTACAATTATTTAATTAATTTCTAGAATTATTTTAATTTTTAAATAGTTTTTATTTAATCTGTTTTTGTCCTATTAGGTAAAAAAGTACTTTTCCCAAACTTTTTCATTTTTATACTGTTTAACTAAGTACATTTGGATTTTTCAAAACGTAAAATTAATTTTCTCATTATTTTATTATTTTTTATGATTATTTTAGTTTAAAAAGAGTTTTTAGCATTTAAAAATTAGAAAAATAGATTTAAAAATTTATGAAAAAATAATTTTTAGTGTTTAATTAATATAAATAAGATATTTGTTTGATAAAATAATATTTTGTGCTTTTTGTTAATTATATTTAATCTTATGGCTTTAATTAGCATTAAAATTGAATATTTAATTAATAAAAGGTGTTAAATTTTATTTATTGAATTTTTATTCTTATTTATATTATTTTAGACTTAGTTTTAATTTTTAATTAATTTTTTGCTTTAATTTTTAATTTCGTCGCGTTTTACGTATTTACGTTTACGTTTTACGTATTTACGTTTACGTTTTACGTCACTCGTCGTAGTTTAATCATAGTGTAGCTCGTTTTTTAATTTTCTCTTTTTAAACCTAAAAAAACAATAATCCAAACTTGATTTTTATATAATTGGCCTAGTACACACACACCTCCTTCGAGAACGAACTCGCATTTATCGAGCATTCGCGTTTTCCTAAACGTGAACGTTTAATACTTGCTGATTATACGCGTTTTTTCCTAAAACGTGTAAGATTATACCTACATCAATTTTGAATAACCCCATAAGTTGCCCTTATAGCTCATAGATACTTTTGGTGTTGGTTACTTTAAGTTTTAATTGGTTTCAAAAAATTTTGGGTTTCAAGATTTTTCCACAAAATTTTTATCTTTTCTATTATTGGCTAACCATATCACAAGCTCAGCAAAAGCTGTTTGACAAACAACTTTTGGTAAGTCTTTGGTAGTTGGAACTCTTTCTTCGTTGTGTTCTTAGCAGGAGCATAATCCTTTGAAGACATATTGGGTGTGTGGACTGTTGTAGTCCACCACCATCATCTTTCTTGCATACAATAGCCCTGCACATATCATCTTCCCCAAAGCTAGCTAACAATGGAGATGGCTTTTCAGCCATAGTGGGGTCCAGATGTGGGTCCCAAAAGGTATACCCTTGGGCTTGAACCCTCAATTTTAGTCAAGATTTGTAGACTTTGTGATTTTGTGGTTGAAGCTGGTTTGAATGCTTGTGTAGTGTTTAGTTCATGATTTTTTATCATTATATTCATGTTTAGTTAGATTTTTCTCAGATTGGTTGTGGTTTGTATGCTTTTCCTTTGTAAAATTTTAATATCAGTTCTTGAGAGGGTGTTTGGTTAAGACTAGTATAGGTCTAGGGTGACACTAGGACTCACTCATTCTTTTCTACACACTTAGATTTAGAGTAATTTAGTCTAAATTTTGTCATCAGGTTTGATATTGTAGGATAACATAAGGTTTGCATGTTAGTCTAAAACATGCTTAGAAATCAGTAGGCCTTAAACTAGTTTAATTTGTGTCTAAGATCCTCAAATCTTGTTATAGGTTAGAATTATTGTTATTGTAGGTTTGTATGTTGTTAGTTTTGGATTTGGTATGCTAATTTGTTAGTTTTGATCAACCAACATTCACCTAAGTGCACATCATACCAGCAAGTAAACAACCAGACTATGTTCTTGTTTACCAATAACTATATTTGGCATTGATTTGTGATTTTTGTGCATTGAACTGCTAGTTTTTTGTGTTTATCTTGACTCCCCACACTCCACTGAGTGTGGGGTTGCCTTTATGTACCAAAAACATCCACAAAATAGCACGGAAATCGTCCATTTGTAGTTTCTGGGACCAAGCAGTGGGAAAAAGTTCCCATTACTAGCTCAAGTTTACCCCTGATTAGCTAGAAGACAAAAGTCCACAGACCTATCACTTTCAGTCCTAGGATTTTTTGTCTTTAATGCCTTTTTTCATCCTTTTTCAGTGATTTTAATTTTCCTTGGTTAGTTTATTTATTTTAATATTTTTAGAAAAGTTAGTTTTTATTTTCTGATTATTTTAACATTTTTTTGCTTTATTTTTAGTTTTAATTAGTTTTAATCAAAACTATTTTTGTCTTTTAGTGATAAAAAGTTGTGTTTTTCAAATTTTCCAATTTTCCTATTTTCAGTTACTTATTTTAAGATTTTAGAAAAGAAATTTCATTTTTACCATTATTTAATTAATTTCTAGAATTATTTTAAGTTTTAAATAGTTTTTATTTAATCTGTTTTGGTCCTATTAGGTAAAAAAGTACTTTTCTCAAACTTTTTCATTTTTCTAATGTTTAACTAACTAAATTAAGATTTTTCAAAAAGTAAAATTATTTTTCTCATTATTTTATTATTTTTTTATGATTATTTTAGTTTAAAAAGTGTTTTTAGCATTAAAAAAATAGAAAAATAGAATTAAAAATTTAGGAAAATACTTTTTAATGTTTAGTTAATATATGTAATATATATGTTTGATAAAATTATATTTTGGGCTTTTTGTTAATTATATTTAATTTTAGGTCGTTAATTAGCATTAAAAATAGAATATTTAATTAATAAAAGGTTATAAAATTTATTTATTGAATTTTTATTCTTATATATATTATTTTTGACTTAGTTTTAATTATTAATTAATTTTTAGCTTTAATTTTTAATTTTGTCGCACTTTACGTATTTACGTTTACGTTTTACGTCACACGTCGTAGTTTAATCGTAGTGTAGCTCGTCTTTTAATTTTCTCTATTTAAACCCAAAAACGAAACTAATCCAAACTTGATTTTATTATATTGGCACCTAATTCAAACACCTCCTTCGAGAAGGAACTCGCATTTATCGGTTTTACGGTTTTCCTAAATCGTAGAAGTTAATACTTGCGCTTTATACTTGTTTTTCCTAAAACTTGTATAAAGTACATACATCAATCAACATGTCTAGTAGGAGGGTTTTCAACTTTTAAAGCAAGATTTTTCACAATTGAATCAAGTTATTTAATTTGATTTTTAACCTCGTGATTAATAGAATCTCATCCACTAGCACTAGCCATTTGAGCCCTAGTTCGATTCGGAACTTTTTTCGTATTTTCAATAATGTCCCATGCTACTTGCAACGTTTTCACAAGAATATTACCCCTCGCGGCCGAGATTAGTGAGTCTTGGTCACTTCAACTAAATCCATTGTAAAAGGTATTAATTTGGTGAACTTTGGTAAAACCGTGTTGTGGAAATTTTTCAAAAGTTCCTTAAATCAATCCCAAGATTCACTAAATGTCTAACCGTACTTTTGCTCAAATTTAATGATGTCATTCTACAAAACGGTAGTACATGAGGGTGGGAAGAAATAAATAACAAACTTAGTCTCCAACTCCACCCATATAGTGATACTTTGGGGTGGTTCCTTGTCAAGCCAAATCTGGGCTTGCCCCTCGAAGGAGAAGGGAAAGAGTAGCAATCGAATTGCCTCTTGTGACACCCCATTGTATTTCACGGTGTTTGCCAAGTGTAAAAACCTATTAATGTGAGCGTGTGGGTCATCATGAGTACGACCCAAAATGGTGTAGCGGAAACCATTTGAATAAAACCCGTTTTAAGTTCAAAATTATTCGCTCTAATATCCAGCACCACAATCACGTCATCATTTCCCTCATTGTGGGATTGTAAGATCTCAATCATTGGTCGGTTATCCATGGCTTGGTGACGTTATTTTTGTTTGTCTTCTTTTTAGAAGGACGAGTGACACCACTTGGTATGTGTGTACGCGCGCGAGTGCGCATACAACTAAAACCGAGGAGTAATGGGATTGCCCTTGATAACTTTGAATGGAGATGGATTACCCCAATCGAGGTTCTATATCAAAAAGCTACAAAAAATATATATACGTAATACTACTTGGGAGGCACACCACTTACTTCTATCACCTTCAAAAGAATCACAAGCGGGCGGAGGAACGAGGCTGCACGAAGCACTTAAGAGCCTTCTACTTTCGAATGTGAAATACACTCTCCTTATACCCCTCACACAGTGAGTTCTCTCTCTAGATCAAATAGCTCGTAGTATTTATCTATTGTGCCTTAATTAACTTTGATCGATACACGTGAAAAGCACCAGAACGCCACTAATCACGGTGTATTGCCAGCAATACTTATGGAGATATGTGTATTGATTGTTCGTATCTACGTATACGTATTATATATAGTAATATAGTAAAAAGAAAATATTTTGTATTTTTGTATTTTTTAAGAAGATATATTCACAAGAAAATATGAGACAAATCGAAATAAGAAAAATAATATGTATAGTAGTACTTAATATTTTTTGTCTAACATTTTAGGAAAAGTGTTACTTTTTGGATTTTTTTTTATTTTTTTGGTGCAATTCTTAGGAAATAAATTGCTTTTTGTGATTTTTTTTATTTTTTTGTATTTTTATATTTTTTGATTTTGATTTTTTTTTAACAAGAAAAATAACGTTCAAAAGTGAACGGATCCCAAATCTAAATCGTCTCACGAAATATCGTCAATCGTATCGACATCAAGCCGGCAGCGGCACCAATTTAATATTCGTTTTAGTATAATCGTTTTTCCTCGAATTGATATCCAATTTCAACGTAGAGATTAATCGTTTTTGGTTCAATAAACGGATTTGGTATTTATTTCTAATTCAAACAAAGCATGTAAAAAGAGTAAAATACTATATATTTCATACGTATTCTAAAAACAAATAGCACGTACCACAATTAAAACACAAAGTACAAGTAAGAAATGCACAAAGATGAAAAATAAAATGTAAATGCTTATTAAAGAAAATGCAAAATGTAAAAATACCCAAAATCGTAAATGTTAAAAATGCCAAAATATTAAAATTGATTTTATATATTTTTTAATATTTTTTATTTATTAAAATCTAATTTTATATTTAAAAAAAAAAATTTAAAAAAAATTTATGAAAAGTAATATAACCGGGTTTTAAATCAAACACAGCCCAACCCAAGTTCTTAATCCCAAATCTAAACGAGCTGAATAGCTATAGTCGGCCTATACTCAAGCCCAACTCAGTTGAGTTTTGGGCCAAAAGAATAAGAATGAAAGTATTGGACTTAAATGCAATATACTATTTGTGCCAGAATTGAACAAACAAACAAATAAAGGACTAAAGTGCAATTAAATGGAAATATTTAAAGAAAAACGGGCTAATCACAAAATAAGTTGGCTAGAGCTTATTACTAAATCAATTAAGCTCAAACCAATTGCGAAATGCTTAAAATCCAAATTAAGCTAGTCAAAATGAAAATGAGCTTATGAGATAAGCTCAAACTCAAGAATAGATTTTTCAATAAGCACTTTTTAACCAAACAGCTTATCTACTTAAGCACTTGGCCTGAAAATCTCCACAATTAGTTATAAGCTAGAAAAAATGATGGAATGTTGTTTAGATTTCCAAAAATATCACAGAATAAGCTGAAATGACTTATTTGACTAAAATGAGCTTATTTGACCAATGTTGACTTTTTGACATGTAGTAATAAGCTCCAAACTTTCCAAAATTGATGTTAAGGTTATTTTATGGAACTTTAATGAAGATGTTAAGCTAATGGAGGAATAGATAAGCTCTTTTGAAAATTGAATAAGCAATCAGCAATAACAGTCCTAATAAGCTACTTTCTAAGCTATTTCTAGACTTATCTAATGAGCTTCAAAGGAAACTTAAACCTACGCTTATCTAGCTGATACTATAAGATATCTAAAACACCAAAAAGCTAGGTCTAATTCACAATATTGAAATATTTATGAGCTAATGATGAAGGTTGTTCAAGCTTATGTGATGACAGTTAAACCATGAGCACTTTGCACGTTCTAACTTGTTTGACTTTGAACCAAACCTCAACTTTGACTGAAATAAGGCACCTAATAGGAACCTAATGTGATGCTAGAAAACTTAAAACCACAGCTGTCACACCCCACCATGGCGGAATATGGGGCGCGACGTATGGATATCATCACAACATGGCGTGTCTATAGAGATAACTATATGAAATAAGAAATGTCATAAAATGGAGACACAAAGTCATGACAATATCTCATCAGACTCAGGAGTCTAGGTAAGTAGGTAACAGTCCTACCGCTTACCCAAGACAAACAAATAACATAACCAAACAAATATATGTGTGCCACATTATCACTTATTAAAAGAACAAATAAAGACTAGGAAGGAAACGGGGATTCTCCTTCTATATGCATTCCTAAGATTCTCCAATCCTAGCCACTTATGTTCTCATGCTTAACCATAGTATCACCTGAAAGAGACACTAAAACACGTCAACATAAAGTTGGTGAGAGTCATAGGTTTAGACTCCAACGCTAAATCAATTACAAGCTGTGAATAACAACTATCAACACAATAACATATGGACAATGTGCTACAATTATGTATTAAGAACTAGCATTCAAGATCAATCATTCCAAGCCCAAAATCCAAGGCTCCTTGTGACAATCCGTCAATTTCAGGTCGTTATTTTAATCTCTACTATTACGTATTCATGTTTACTTTAATGAGAATTTTAAATTATCGGCTAACCGAGAAGGTTATAGTTTGAAACTTAACGTAAGAATGTCGTTTAGATGAAAACCGACAAGAAAAACATTAAGTATCAATATTATATTCTCAAATTCTTCATATGATTGATTTTATTGTATTTATTTTTATTTCTCGTGTTTTACGTTTTAACGAATGACGAGAACTATTAGTGATCGCGATACCGACGGATGCCCAAAATTTTACGTTTTATTATCGATAATCTCGATATTGGAGATTTTTGGAATTTTGGTTCCATTACGTATTAAGTCGAGTCGAAACCTTACTATTGCTTTTCGTGTGCGTTTAAATCCTTGAAAAAGTATTTTATTGAACGAGACTTAATATATTTATGAATCCGAGACGAAACCCGACTCTCGTAAATTTACAAAAAAAAAACGACTATTTATCATTTCCCGCTCTTTGCTAACTAATTGGCAAACAAGGCCAAAAGATATCTAATATTTCACATTTAGTCCTTCCACCACTATATCTAAACCATTTTTTTCACACACACTCTCATTTTAACACTCCAAAAATTTTTGTCTCCCCTTTTCCTTCTCTCTAGCTCACGGCTCAACACCACTACCATCAAACCACCATCAAAATTTGATTTTTGGAAACTCTAAGCAATGACCCATCCTTAAAACATCATTGTAAGTAAATCCCATCAAGAAAATCCAACATGCAATAACATTTTTCTTAAGATTTGATTTTGATAATTTTGTTAAAAACATTGATTTGATCTAATTAAATCATTGGGTTTGTGTTTGATTGTGTTTAGGAACACACTATTGAAATATTGGAGCATGAAAAATGTTTTATTTTGGTGATTTCAGCCCCAAAACCCACGAAATTTTTGAGGGGTTTGGGTGTTCTTGGTGTTTTGATCTATTTAACTATGGTATGGTTCCTCTTATGATGTTATTATTATTTTAATATTATTTTCTTGAAATACATGTGTTCTTTTGATTTGGGTTTTGGAGGAGGATGATCATACTTATGATTAGGAATGTTTGGGTTTGTTTAGATTGATTACAAGTTGTTATTAGGGGTGTAGGAATGATTGAAATGGGTCAAAAAGATGATTTGTTATGGTTTTGAAAGAGGTGTTTTAGACCAGTGGGTAAAAGGCTATTTTCGAAAATCTTACTGTTTGAAAATGATTAAACTAATAGGATAGGCTTGTAGATAATTCTTTTAGCTTCGATTTGCCGCTTGAATGAGCTTCTAACTCATTACGGATCAAAAGTTATGATGTTTTGATTATTCGTGTACCGGGAGACGAGTATCGGCACAATCCGAAAATTGTTGTCGATATTTGGATCGGATCTCGGGGACCATAGAACGAGTTTTAAAAATATTCAAGGACTGATGTAAGTTGCTAGACCTCAGGTCATGAGTCTATTTTCAAACCCGAGTGTTGGTTTTGTAAACGGAATTGTTTAAATGTGTCAAAATGGTTTTACAAGTCAAAGGCGTAAAACTGTCCGGTTTTTACAACACGAAGATGTGTCGGGAAGAAGGTCTTAGGAGTAATTTTTTGAATGAAACTTAAAATGAGTCTTATTCATATAATAAATGAGTTTGTGACCAAGTTTCGTCGAAATCGGACAAGTCTAGATAGGGTAGATTGGTGTGTACATTTGGAGTGTACATGCTGATTGGTATTTTGGACACGTAGTCCAATGCTCGTGTGGCGTGAGTTTGAGTATTCACTATTGGACATGGTGACTTACCCAAGAGTTAAGTCATTATATAAATGACTTAGTTACTGGTCCAAGGGAAGTAAAATGATAGTTTGACTTGCGTTGGCTTGGCGTCTTAAGACGGGTCAATATCGAGAGTGCAAGTGTTTAAAAGAATAGTGTTGAATAAAAGGATATAGTAATAACACTTGTATTATTAAATTTTTCGGGATTGTCTTGGTTTTGTAATTTTGATTTTTGTATTATTTAAGTATGATTTATACTTAAGTCGACTTTTAACAAACGCGCCTTATTTGGTAGGTTGCGGTTTTCGTGTTTAAACGGGCATCACTAATCGTCGGCGATCGTATCATTACCACTATTGGCTAAGGTGAGTCTATAGCCTCGCTTTTAACATGTTTACTTGTTTTATAAACCCGCGAGGGGGATAACATGCTTGTTTTATTAAAATAAAAGGGGTACAACGATAAGTTGTGGAAACTCTACTTATTGGAAAAGTATGGGTGCAACGAGAAGTTGTGGAAACCCTTATTATTGGAAAAGTAATTATTATAAATGAAGGGCACAACGAGAAGTTGTGGTAAACCTTCTTTTTTTAAAAATTAAACACAAGGAACTTGATTGTATGCTTAGATGAAATTTATTGCATAAGTTAGTTTTAGCCTTAAAGGACCCATGAATCGTGAATTGTTAATCGAAGTAACGCTAATGCTATGGATAGATCTATCAGGGTGACGACCAGTCCGGTCGCGACTAGCTATCGCGTGGTGTTGTGATGCACTAGTAATGAAACATCGGATGCATTGTATAAGAGAAATATACGCACTTGGCTAGGTGTGTTGGGCTGAAATAATATATGTTAACGTTCAATGTCACGAGGCTTATGTAATGAAACTGATAATTATGTCCGTACAACATAATGGTAATTCGGTAAATTATTAACCATGGAAGGTTATTTTGAATACTTGTGTTCTCTTTATTTAAATTAAACTCTATAGATTCACTCGGCAAATTTTGCTGACTTTTAAGCATGTTTTATCTCAGGTCCATTGGGAAGGCACTCGAGGAAGGCGGTTTCGTGAAGCTTGCTTATTTGAAATGTTATGGCCCGCTTTTATAAATTATATCCATTCAAATAATTTTTACCAATTACTAGCTTTTGTAAACTTGAAAGTTATCTGGGACCGTGTATGAAATTTTATCTTGATTAAATGAAATTGAATGGATGTTTATTAAAATGTCTCGTTTTGAGCTGTTTTCTATGATTATGAGATTGAACCATGATAGTAACACCCAATGACCCTTCCGCTGTTATGACTGAAATTGGGGTGTTACAGATTGGCATCAGAGCTCAAGTTATAGAGAACGAAAAGATTTTCCAAAAATGAATTTTGAAATCTTTTAACTATAACTGTTGCAAGCGAAACCTCCGAGTTGCCAATGGACAAGAATGAAAGTATTTATATATATATATATATATATATATATATATATATATATATATATATATATATATATATATATATATATATATATATATATATATATATATATATATATATATATATATATATATATATATATATATATATATATATATATATATATATATATATATATATATATATATATATATATATATATATATATATATGTTGTAATCTTTAACGATTATTTGAACTTGTGAATTACAAGGTATGTTTTCATTTATTTAATTATAAATGATAATTTATATTTATACGAGATTTATACGACGTAGATTCTCACGAAGCCACCCTAGTCATTTTTATGCTAGCGCCGAAGCTATTCCTGAAATGAATCCTGTTATTCTCGAGATTAACTAAGTTGTGGATATACATGATCCCAACGAAACGGTTAATATTCTTGCTGATATTCTTTTGGTTACAAGGATTTTGATTTCCTTGGTTCTTATTCTTGATTTATCGATTCGTTCATTTCGTTTAGCAAATCTAATCTGTATTTTCATTAATCTTTGACATTATACTGTTTTGATAAAAACAAGTTTGTCCGAGATGGTACTATTGATTGTTAGGAACTGAGATTGATTTGTATGGTATTCACATGCCAACCAGGATTCCATATCATATCACTGATCATTTTCTGTTAAATCAATTTCTCATTTGTTTCGATCTTAATCTTTCGCGTTGAGCTGGCGATGCTTGAATAAAGTGATTTATAATCGTTGAAATAAATTGGCCATTTATTTGAACAAGGAAATTATAAATTGTTGAACTACAAATTTCTGAATCTTATTTGGAAGGACTTGATCAATCCATGGATTAATGATTCATAAAGGTGTGGGCTTAAGCATATAGCATTTGCGTGATTAAACTCTTATTAAATTATAATTCGTTTGCTCGATTCATTCTTTGATTTTGTTCCTTAATTCCTTGATCGTGAAATGGTTGTATTGAGATTGTTCCAAAAGCACCAATTGAGGAGGATATCAAGCGTCTCTGAAAGACATTGAAGAAATCTTCTTCTTGTGGGACCGAGGAGCTTTCTTAGCCATGTGAAATAACTAGTAACTCTTAGTAGATTAGTTTATCAGTGTAGTATCTTCTCATTAATCCCTAACTAAACTGTGACAACAGTTAGTAGGACTAGTCTTTTAAGTTGTATGGCATTAGACGATGATTATCCATAATGTTGACAATATGACTTGTACTAGTTTTTGATCAATGGAATGACTATCTTTTGATTCCTAATTCTACATCGTTCTATTATTATCTTTCTCTGCTTTTCTCTTGTAAATTCCTGTGGCATAACGCAATTATTGAATGAATACTCATTATGATTTGATTTGCGTTCACAAGACTCATGCAGTCAATGAAAGCTATGACTAAAGCACGAATGCGTCAAGTTATTAGTGAATAAGTTATTGTATCTTTAGTTAAATTCATGGCCAACATGAATGATGAATCTGGATCTGGAGCTGAAGCTACAATTGGTGGAACTGGAACCGGTGGAGCTGAAGCTGGAGCCGATAATGTTTGTGGTACGGATGGAACAGATATGCCCGAAGTTAGAGGCTATAACTACACTTCATTCGTTAAGTGCAAACCGTAGACGCTTTAGGGGACTAAAGATGATGGAGGATTGTGTCAGTTATGGAAAGCTGGCGTCAGTCTTTCGAATCAGTGACCCTAATCAGGAGGATAAGGTGCAGTTTGAAATCGCTACTCTCCAAGGTCGTGCATTAATTTGGTGGAATGGCAGACTTGCTTCCATAGGTATCGTTACTTATGGGACACCATGGACTAAGGTGAGGAAACGGTTAACTGAGGAGTTTGTCCTCGAAGTATTTCCAAAAGTATGGAGCAAGTGTTGTACAATCTGAAACTGAAGGGAACTAATATTGGTAGATATATCAAGTGTTCCCATAAGTTGACTCCTTTATGTCTAAGAATTTTGGAACCCGAACCGTCAAGGTCAAGCAGTATATTTACGGCTGACCAGGAATATATGCGGTGATGTGACTTCTTCTAAGCCGTTTACTATTTGTGAGTTGTCTGCATGGCTGATTAGCTTATGGGACACATAATTCAAGGCAAGGCTGATGTTACTGAAGGGAAATATAATTCCAAATTGAAAATTCTTTTCGTGCATTAGAGCTCGTAAGTATATCAAAAAAGGTTGTGGATTATTCATGGCTTAGGAATCGTAGAAGGAATCGTAAGAGAAGTAAGTAGAATTACTCTAGCCATTTGTGACTATTCTGAAGTGTTTCTAGAAGATTCGCCGAGGCTTCCGCCTCTAAGGCAAATAGAATTCCTAATTGATCTGATTTCTGGTGCTGCAACTGTGGCACATGAACCATATTTATTAGCACCCTCTAAGTTAAAGTAATTATTTGTGCAGTTTTAAGAACTATCTGATAGAGGTTTCATTCGACCGAGATCGTCAGTTGTAGAACTCCTATTCTATTCGCTAAGAAGAAAGATGATTCGTTTCGTATGTGTATCGATTTCCGAGAGCTGCATAGGCTAACGGTCAAGAATTGTTATCCGCATCCAAGAATTGATGATCTATTTGATCAACTTCAAACTCTCGTGTTTTCTCCAAGATTTTGGTGTTTTCCCCAAGATTGATCTTTGTTTTGCTTATCATCAACTTCGCATACGCGAGGAAGATATTCCTATTATGGCGTTTAGAACTTGTGATAATCATTATGAGTTAGTGTTATGCCTTCTGGTTTGACCAATACGCCTGTTGTATTCATTGACTTAATGAATTGTATCTGTAAGCCGTGTCTTGATAAATTCGTGATTGTTTTCATTGATGATATTCTAATCTGCTCGAAGAGCGAGGAAGAACATGCCGAACACTTAGGGATTATCTTGAACTTGTTAAAGAACGAAAAGATGTACCCAAAAATTTTAAAGTGTGATTTTTGGCTCTGTTCTGTGCAACTTCTCTGTCACGTGATTGACGAAAGTGGCTTACATGTTGATTCTGCGAAAATCGAAGCCATCGAAATTTGAATGTTCCAACTACTCCAACTGAAGTACGAAAAATTCTAGGTTTGGCTGGTTATTACTGAAGGTTTATCGAAGGATTCTCTTTGATATCAAAACCATTAACTAAGCTAACTAAAAAGAAGGAACCGTTTGTGTGTGGCGATGATGAAGAGAAATCTTTTCATACTATGAAAAGAAAACTCTGCGACACGCCGATCTTATCATTACTCGAAGTATGTGAAGATTTTTGTTGTTGATCGTGATACATCTCCTTTATGATTTGGGGTTGTTTTGATTTGTATATGCTTGTAGGAAACCTAGGAAGAATGAGGAAACTGCACAACCCATGACTTGTAATTGGGTGCGGTGATTTTACTCTTCGTCTATTGAGACATTAATTGTTTGGCACTAATGTACGGTATCCACCGATAGTAAGAGCCTACAATGTATTCTGGAATAAAAGAGGTAAATAAGCCTTTTATGTGATTACGATTGTGTTATTCGTTATCGTTCGTGAGGTAGGAGCAAATTACAATGGATTCATTGTTAAGCTCTCGAAAACTCAGTCTATGTATGACTCGATTTGTGTCAATGTTGATTGATTAACTCTGCTCATTTTATTCTAATAAATAGAATGATCGTGCGAACTAAGAATCGTTTGTTAACTGCTCGTAGTAGACATAGAAGTTATGACGACGTGAAGCGAAAAACTTTGGAAATCGAGGTAGGTGGAAAAGTTATGCCAAAGTTATCACCATGAAGAAGGTGTTATATATTATGGAAAACGTGGGAAGTTAAGTCCCCGTTAGTTTGGACCATTCGAGATGATATCGATGGTAGGTCCGACGGCATGAAAACTTAAATTACCTCGAGAACTACAAGGAATTCACAATACTTTTCATATGTCGAACCTAAAGAACTTCCTTCCTGACGAAGATCTTATTATCTCTCTTGGTGAAGTATGAATCGACGGTGAGTTGCATTTCATCAAAGTACTTGTTGATATTATCGATAAGGAAGTTAGGCAGCCGAAGCAAAGTCGAATTCCTATTGTCATGTGTGATGGAACTCTAGACGAGGACCAGAATAAGTTTAACTCTTTGATTTCAACGAGCGATCGAGGAAGAACGCAAGTTGATCTTCGGGACGAAGATCCCAATTTGGTGGGGATAATGTGACAATCCGTCAATTTCAGGTCGTTATTTTAATCTCTACTATTGCGTATTCATGTTTACTTTAATGAGAATTTTAAATTATCGGCTAACCGAGAAGGTTATAGTTTGAAACTTAACGTAAGAATGTCGTTTAGATGAAAACCGACAAGAAAAACATTAAGTATCGATATTATATTCTCAAATTCATCATATGAATGATTTTATTGTATTTATTTTTATTTCTCGTGTTTTACGTTTTAACGAATGACGAGAACTATTAGTGATCGCGATACCGACGGATGCCCAAAATTTTACGTTTTATTATCGATAATCTCGATATTGGAGATTTTTGGAATTTTGGTTTCATTACGTATTAAGTCGAGTCGGAACCTTACTATTGCTTTTCGTGTGCGTTTAAATCCTTGAAAAAGTATTTTATTGAACGAGACTTAATATATTTATGAATCCGGGACGAAACCCGACTCTCGTAAATTTACAAAAAAAAACGACTAGTTATCATTTCCCGTTCTTTGCTAACTAATTGGCAAACAAGGCCAAAAGATATCCAATATTGCATATTTAGTCCTTCCACCACTGTATATAAACCATTTTTTTTCACACACACTCTCATTTTAACACTCCAAAAATTTTGTCTCCCCTTTTCCTTCTCTCTAGCTCACGGCTCAACACCACTACCATCAAACCACCATCAAAATTTGATTTTTGGAAAATCTAAGCAATGACCCATCCTTAAAACATCATTGTAAGTAAATCTCATCAAGAAAATCCAACATGCAACAACATTTTTCTTAAGATTTGATTTTGATAATTTTGTTAAAAACATTGATTTGATCTAATTAAATCATTGGGTTTGTGTTTGATTGTGTTTAGGAACACACTATTGAAATATTGGAGCATGAAAAATGTTTTATTTTGGTGATTTCAGCCCCAAAACCCACGAAATTTTTGAGGGGTTTGGGTGTTCTTGGTGTTTTGATCTATTTAACTATGGTATGATTCCTCTTATGATGTTATTATTATTTTAATATTATTTTCTTGAAATACATGTGTTCTTTTGATTTGGGTTTTGGAGGAGGATGATCATACTTATGATTAGTAATGTTTGGGTTTGTTTAGATTGATTACAAGTTGTTATTAGGGGTGTAGGAATGATTGAAATGGGTCAAAAAGATGATTTGTTATGGTTTTGAAAGAGGTGTTTTAGACCAGTGGGTAAAAGACTATTTTCGAAAATCTTACTGTTTGAAAATGATTAAACTAATAGGATAGACTTGTAGATAATTCTTTTAGCTTCGATTTGCCGCTTGAATGAGCTTCTAACTCATTACGGATCAAAAGTTATGATGTTTTGATTATTCGTGTACCGGGAGACGAGTATCGGCACAATCCGAAAATTGTTGTCGATATTTGGATCGGATCTCGGGGACCATAGAACGATTTTTAAAAATATTCAAGGACTGATGTAAGTTGCTAGACCTCAGGTCATGAGTCTATTTTCAAACCCGAGTGTTGGTTTTGTAAACGGAATTGTTTAAATGTGTCAAAACGGTTTTACAAGTCAAAGGCGTAAAACTGTCCGGTTTTTACAACACGAAGATGTGTCGGGAAGAAGGTCTTAGGAGTAATATTATGAATGAAACTTAAACTGAGTCTTATTCATATAATAAGTGAGTTTGTGACCAAGTTTCGTCGAAATCGGACAAGTCTATATAGGGTAGATTGGTGTGTACATTTGGAGTGTACATGCTGATTGGTATTTTGGACACGTAGTCCAATGCTCGTGTGGCGTGAGTTTGAGTATTCACTATTGGACATGGTGACTTACCCAAGAGTTAAGTCATTATATAAATGACTTAGTTACTGGTCCAAGGGAAGTAAAATGATAGTTTGACTTGCGTTGGCTTGGCGTCTTAAGACGGGTCAATATCGAGAGTGCAAGTGTTTAAAAGAATAGTGTTGAATAAAAGGATATAGTAATAACACTTGTATTATTAAATTTTTCGGGATTGTCTTGGTTTTGTAATTTTGATTTTTATATTATTTAAGTATGATTTATACTTAAGTCGACTTTTAACAAACGCGCCTTATTTGGTAGGTTGCGGTTTTCGTGTTTAAACGGGCATCACTAATCGTCGGCGATCGTATCATTACCACTATTGGCTAAGGTGAGTCTATAGCCTCGCTTTTAACATGTTTACTTGTTTTATAAACCCGCGAGGGGGATAACATGCTTGTTTTATTAAAATAAAAGGGGTACAACGATAAGTTGTGGAAACTCTACTTATTGGAAAAGTATGGGTGCAACGAGAAGTTGTGGAAACCCTTATTATTGGAAAAGTAATTATTATAAATTAAGGGCACAACGAGAAGTTGTGGTAAACCCTCTTTGTTTTAAAAATTAAACACAAGGAACTTGATTGTATGCTTAGATGAAATTTATTGCATAAGTTAGTTTTAGCCTTAAAGGACCCATGAATCGTGAATTGTTAATCGAAGTAACGCTAATGCTATGGATAGATCTATCGGGGTGACGCCCAGTCCGGTCGCGACTAGCTATCGCGTGGTGTTGTGATGCACTAGTAATGAAACATCGGATGCATTGTATAAGAGAAATATACGCACTTGGCTAGGTGTGTTGGGCTGAAATAATATATGTTAACGTTCAATGTCACGAGGCTTATGTAATGAAACCGATAATTATGTCCGTACAACATAATGGTAATTCGGTAAATTATTAACCATGGAAGGTTATTTTGAATACTTGTGTTCTCTTTATTTAAATTATACTCTATAGATTCACTCGGCAAATTTTGCTGACTTTTAAGCATGTTTTATCTCAGGTCCATTGGGAAGGCACTCGAGGAAGGCGGTTTCGTGAAGATTGCTTATTTGAAATGTTATGGCCCGCTTTTATAAATTATATCCATTCAAATAATTTTTACCAATTACTAGCTTTTGTAAACTTGAAAGTTATCTGGGACCGTGTATGAAATTTTATCTTGATTAAATGAAATTGAATGGATGTTTATTAAAACGTCTCCTTTTGAGCTGTTTTCTATGATTATGAGATTGAACCATGATAGTAACACCCAATGACCCTTCCGCTGTTATGACTGAAATTGGGGGTGTTACACTCCTACCTAGCCAAACAATATGGTACCATAGATGATCACACTATGTACCTATCCCAAGGCCACTACCTTGTCAAACCACAAGGCCACTACCTTGTCAAACCACAAGGCCACTACCTTGTCAAACCACAAGGCCACTACCTTGTCAAACCACAAAGCCACTACCTTGTCAAACCACAAGGCCACTACCTTGTCAAACCAAAATAACTGAGACGGTACGTGTCCCCCGATCCAAATCATAAACACAATCAAGAATCACATAGCAATTAATCACATAATGTACATACAAGTCCATCACAAACCTTAAAAACATTCACAGCATCAATTTATAAAATAACTCAACACAGTGTCTCTTCCATCCCATTTGGAAGTCAAAATCAATAGTAAACATGGGAATATGAAACTCACCTGAAAGCTTCTTCACAAGTCCTCGCACTAGCAACAAGCTAACAAACCAAAAACACGAAATCAATACACGAACCAATCACTAAGATGGCTCATCAACCTATGATGGACATCTAGTCTATTCCCGTATAATTACCTCATTGTTAAGCTCTAATCACCCCATTACCCTTCCTTAACAAGTCCCTAACTTGGTTAAGTTTAATAGCTATCCCGTTCATAACTTTACACAAAACAGTCCCAGTTTTAGGTCTCAAAACTTTAAGTCAAACGTCCACTTAAATATACCCATGGTTTCTGTAAAAGGAATATTCACACTTTTATACATGTTAGCTAAAACCTCCCACCTGCCCTAACGTTAAAGCTACTGTTAAGGCCCAGATATATGTGTATATATTGCTACCTATCCAGAATTCACTGGTTTTAAACGTATGAAAAGTTCATTACCATTAGAGGGTCTTACCCTAAACCACAATCTTAGCCCAAGTGCAGATCCTTACTACAATATATAAACCATCTCTCATGTTCGTGAGAAGATCCCAATGCAACCCTAAGTACCCCAAACAACCCAAAACTTAAAAATAAAACAGGCTGATTACAAAACTGTTTTGACCTCCGAATGTTGTAACCTATTTTTGACCCACTTCCCGACCTCCAATTTAGTTCTTGATAACTAGGTTTTTACTCAGGTTAAAAAGTTCTTTGATGTGTGTCTAATCGAATTGATCTAGGTTCTCTATGTGACTCTATTGTTTTTGGTGAAAAAAGAATATTTTTGGTTGTTTTTAAATAAAAGTGCAAAACAATTAAAGTAAAAGTGCGTTAATTTAAATCTAAGTCTAATTAAAGTAAGTGCAAGTATTTAAAAACGTGACTGAAATTAAAGGGCGCTAAAGTAAATGACGTAAACTTAAATCTACCTAAGGCAATCTTAAAACGCGACTAAAACTTAAACTAAGGCAAGGCTAAAATAAAGCTAAGACAAATAATCTTAAAGTTCAATTAAATTTAAAAGGCGGGAAAAATAAAGCTTAAAAATAAAAGACAGAAATTTAAAAAGATAGACTAAAAAGAACTGAAAGAAACCTTGATTCGGAAGTTCAAAACTTCCGAATGAAATGTCTTGACTCGGAACTTTTTGAGTTCCGAATGAAACAATCTTGAGTCGGAAGTCCTTGATTCGGAAGACTTCCGGATGAAGCCTTCTTGATCCGGAACTTTTAGACTTCCGAATGAAGCCCCCCTTTATCCGGAACTTTGCCCTTGGTTTGGAACTTTTGAGACTTCCGAATGAAGCCCTGCTGATCCGGAACTTTTAGAGTTGATCCGGAACTTTTAGAGTTCCGAATGAAGCTTGACTCGGAAGTATTTGGTGTTGATCTGGAACTTTTTCCTTCGGAAGTATTGATCCGGAAGATTTCGTCCAGAAGTTTGAATGTTCCGGATGAACCTCTTGAGTCGGAACTTTTGTTGTTGACCCGGAACTCTTCCGGATGAAGCCACTGATTCGAAACTTTTCCGAATGAAAAACTCCTTCTCTTGGCTCGGAACCTACCTCAGAATACAGTAACAGAACAAACACCCCCGAAGAACAAGGGAATCACAGTAATAACGATCTAACACAGATTAATCAAAATCAAAACAAAAGATTTAAACAAATTAATAATGAAACAACAATCAATCATAAACAAACAATCTATATCAATTAAACTAACAAATTTAACCACAACAATCAAAAACCCAATTGATCAAAATAAAGATATGAACATGAACACAAACATAAACATAAAAATCAAAGATCAAGAAAGGTAGATAGGAGATTAACAAGATAAAATAAAGATTGACAAGAATTAAATGGAAACTTACTTGAAATTAAAGGAACTTAATGTGCAAGACAAGGTAATTAAATGGACAAGTATTTAAATGACAAGGAAATTAAAGGTGCAAGGTAAGTAAATGGTGGAAGACTAATTGTCACACTTAGCCAACAAGAAAATAATTATCATCCTAATCTATATATAGGGGAGGATTAGGAAGCTTCCTCCCCTCCTTCATTTCTTCTTAATTGCGAGATTAAGTCCTTCCTTCTTTTAATCTTCATTAATTGCACCATTAGTCCTTTATTCTTCTAATCTTCTTTGAACTTGGACTTTAAATGACTTTTGGCTCGGGATTTCTTTGAACTCGTCTTTTTTAATTCTTCAATAAAGTAGACTTGAGTTCTTCGGCTTTAAGTAAACTTCTGTCTTTTGACTTTTTCTTCGATAAATCTTCAGAATTGGTCTTGGACTTCCGTTCTTTTTGCACTCTTGACTTCTCGACTTCGTCTTTCATCTTTTTCTTCAATAAAAGCCGTGAATGCCTGTGTTTTCTCCACTTTTCACCTTTTCGTCCTAAATCACAACAAAAATACAAACCACGCATAATTCTGACATAAAAGACATAAAATACACGTTTTGGTCCGGTTATTATTGTAATTAAGTGGTAGAAAGGATGGGTGTTTACACACCTATCAAATCCCCTACACTTGACCATTGCAATGTCCTCATGCAATGCATTAGTTACAAAGCACGTTTACACTTTTCATCATAATCAATCCATAGTGGCCTTTATCAAAGAGATAGAAAAATAAAAACATTCAGAATAAAGAAATCAAAAGCATACCTTGGGTTTTGGAAATGTTATGAATAATCATCATCCTCAAGTTTTCACTTTCTCCAAACCAAGCTTAAAAACGAGATCATTGTTATTATAAGTTAGTAAACTATCACGAACTCATGTGGGCCAGTTACTCACTTAGACTCCCTTATTCCTAGGTGTATCTCTTATATTTTATTATTGTCTTGAATGATCACGAGGATGCATTTTTGACTTATTTCGATAGTTATTAAGTCTGAAAATAAAGTGAACGATTTAATAAATAGTTATCTAAAGGACAAAATCTTTTAAAACTGCTTCTCGGGACCTCATAAAGTTCATATCTTGGCATAACTCGCTTCGCGATTTGAGACCTTTCTCGGACCGATATTTGGCAGCGACTTCATACTTCAAACCTTGAGAGACGTTCATGAAGTTATGGTCTTCTCTTCATAATGGAATTTCTTCACTTGAAGTTTTGAGAGATTCGTACTTGGACAACGACTTCTTCTTTTTTCTCCAATCATTATTTTGGACTTTGATATACAACGATCCGCCTCCTTTTATGACTTGGATCTATTTATCCTCATACCTTGTTAGGGTCTTTTCGGATACACTTCTCCATGACTTTTGGGGAGTATTTGCTTTTCGTCGTGTGTCTCGATCCTTCATATTGATTTTCGATAAATGATTCTTCACATCACTTTTGGATCTTTAGCAGCAAGATATAGCCCTCATGCCTTGTTAGGGCCTTTTTGGACTCGCCAATCTTCGCATCCCGCTTCAATAAGCTATGCCTTGGCTACGAACTCTAATCCATACCGAGCAACTTTTAAACGATCTTGGGCTAGAAGCTAAGTAACTTTTCAAATCGTACAACCTTATTTATTAGCAGATAAATTTATTAGCAAGCGATGGGAGAATAGGCTTATAATTAACTCACATAAATTCACGAAAGAATACCAAACTTATAATTGGCTCTATCATCTCTCGTTCTCCACAGTTTAAACTCTCAAGGAATGAGACTCGTGGATGCTTAGCCTATTAAATCAAAGTTTTGGGTTTTCGAGTCGCCTATAGGATCTTGCAAATTCTTAGACTTTTTCAAGTTTAGAAATCGCATTTTAAAGTTCCCTTGATAAACGACTCTCTAGGATCAATTATAGGAACTTGCGAAAAGTTCTTGTTCTTAACCCGGGAGAGTTAAGACTTTCGCGTTTTATAGCTCCCTATATAAAAGCCTAGCAAAACTTTACTCAAACACGTTAAGGATACTAGCTAGAGTAACTTAGATCAGTAAACTCGGGTTAAGTCAAAAGATTCACAACGTTTAAAAATTAAAACCACTTTATTAAACATTTATTCTAATAAGGCAAGAAAATAACTATATAAAAGGAAAACTAATAGGCCAAAATAGATCAAAAATTTTGAAAAATGTCGAAAAACTGATTTTCCGGTTAAAATAAGGACAAATACAAGGAAAAGACCACTTAACTTCGATAGAAGTCCCCCCTACACTTATGATAAACATTATTCTCAATGTTTAAGCATGTGGGAGTAAACTCACCTACACTTAGGACATTGTGCACTTTGTTTAAATTATGCTAAGGAAAGGACAACTAAAGAGATTCCTATTTTAATATTGACAAAATATAAAATAGTGAATCGAAAAGAGTTTAGGATAGAACCGGGATAATGGAACACGGAATCACGGGTCGTCAAGAATCATCAAGAGTGGATCATTGAAGCTCGAATCCCTGATTAAGAGAGGAGAGGAGAGGAAATAGCAAACCAACGGGTCTCCCCTACACTTATGGTAAAGAAAGCGAAAAGATAGATGCATGGGTTGCCTCCCAAGAAGCGCTTGATTTTTGTTAACCGAGTCATTAGCCTGACTCGACCTTGATTATCAACGGAATAAGCATGAAACATATCCACCAGGATCGAAGACATAGTTTTCGTCCATCAATAAGCACAAGCTTAAGGCGAACAAGGCAAGCCAAAGAAGGATAGGGAGGGTTCCCTTAAGCAGTGATGGAGCACGGTGGGAGCAATTATGGTGAGGTGCAAGCATGTCTTCAATATTTCCAAAGATTTTTCCTTTTATTTCAACAGGTGGATACTGAGATGGCTTAAAGACTTCAATACCGGGGTCGAACACCTTTTCCTTTAAGGGAAAATAGCACTCAGGCTCAGCAGAGTGTGAAGAAGATCCGCGAAGAAGCACAACCTCGTCCTTAGAAGTGGGACAAAGAGGTGTCAAATCATATGTGCTGTGGATTTCGGTGTCGACCAGTTTCTTCTGCTTAGAAAGAATGTGCTTCAAATCCAAAGTAGGATCAAGACGATAATCTTCAAAATCATAAGGAGGAGCATCACTCTCATGAGGGAAGTATGTGTTGAGAAACGTAGAGAAGTCTTCCTCGAATGAGTAATCGTCCAAAGTAGGATCGAGTGATGGTGGAGGATCTTCATCATGTGAAGAATCGCTCGAAAGAGTATCGGCCTCATCAAAATCATCAAAAGTGGGCAGCTCGGGATACTCGGAAGTACAATCATCAAAATCATCTGAATCTGAGCTAGAATCATCATCATCATAAGCATCAAAGACCGGTGGAGAATCATAAATGCGTTTAACTTCCAAAGTGGAGCGAGAATCATCCATATCATCTTGAAAGAGTGGATTATCATTGCAAGACTCGAATAGAGGATTGTCGTAGACGACAAAATCATCGAGCACATTAATCATATTCACTGATTCTCGTCCATAGTATTTGCCTGTAAGCTTCCCCATTTTAAAAATTTGTGGATCATCCTGATATGTGTGAAAACACACATCTTTTCTACCACTTAATTACAATAATAACCGGACCAAAACGTGTATTTTATGTCTTTTATGTCGGAATTATGCGTGGTTTGTGTTTTTGTTGTGATTTAGGATGAAAAGGTGAAAAGTGGAGAAAACACGGGAATTCACGGGCATTTACGGACTTTTATTGAAGAAAAAGATGAAAGACGAAGTCAAGAAGTCGAGAGTGAAAAAAGAACGGAAGTCCAAGACCAATTCTGAAGATTTATCGAAGAAAAAGTCAAAAGACGGAAGTTTATCAAAAGCCGAAGAATTCAAGTCTATTTTATTGAGGAATTTAAAGACGAGTTCAAAGAAGTCCCGAAGCCAAAAGTCCTTTAAGTCCAAGTTTAAAGAAGATTAGAAGAAAGGGACTAATGGTGCAATTAAAAGAAGATTAAAGAAGGAGGGACTAAGCATGCAATTAAGGAAGCTTCCTAAGCAAGCCTTAATCTCCCCTATATATAGATTAGATCATTTTCATTTTCCTTTTGTTGGCTAGATTGACAAACTAGTTCTTCCACCTTTATTTTATGCACATTTAATTACTTGCACATTTAATTACTTGTCTCGCACCTTTAATTACCTTTTAATTTCAAGTAAGTGTCTCTTTTAATTACTTGCACCTTTACTTTATCTTGTCAATCTTCTTCTACCTTTCTTTAATCTTTGATTTACACGTTTTTTTATCTTGTTAAGTTGTTTAAAGATTTGATTTTTATTCTTTTGATTGTTTTAAATCTCTTATTTTCATAGCTTATTTGATTTATTTTCAAGTTTATATAGTTTTTACAAAAGTTATTTTTATATAAAAAGTTGTTTTTCTTAAAGTTTATCTTTTTCATATTTTAAAAGTTGTTAACTTTCAGTTTTATAGCTTATTTTTACACGATTTACCTTAAGGATTTAGTCTAGTGCTTATTAGAACAATAGCTTATTTACTTAGCTTAATTTCCATCCAAGTCTCCGTATTCCGATCTTGACGATCGGAAAAGGGTTTTCCATTCCGACCATAGCTTCTTGCTTGGTCGGAAAAGGGTCTATAACGTTCCGATTGGAAAGTGTCTCATATTCCGATTGGTGAAGATCTTTGGTATTCTGATCTGTGAGTGTTTGGGTATTCCGATCAGCAATTGTGACAGCATTCCGATTTGAATCCATTTCTAAACATTCCGATCGAGGTGTTTGTTTGGACATTCCGATTGGGTAAGGTGACAGATTCCGATCAAGTGGGATTCCGATCGAACATTCCGACCAGGTCTTTCTATATTCCGATCTGAAGTGCGTTTGATATTCCGATCAAGGAAGGGTGACAGCTTTCCGATTGGTTATTCCAACCCACATTCCGACCAGAGTGGTAAGCATATTCCGATTGGGGGTTATTTTTAGCATTTTGTCTTGTTTTATTTTTACGTTATCATTTTAATTCTTGTCTAATTTTAATTCTCGTCGCACTTTAATTTGTAGTCATTTAATCATTTTACTTTCCGTCACGTTTTTAAATATCGCACCCTTCGTTAATTAGATTTAGATTTATTTTCTCGCACTTTATTTTAACGCCACTTTACTTTCAACGACATTTACTTATAAGTCTTGCACATTTAAATTTAAAAACAACCAAATATATTTGTTTCCACCAAAATAAAACGAAGTCACACACAGAGAACCTAGATCAATTCGATTAGAACACATATCAACGAACATAATTTTCTTACTAGCAAAAAGCTTGTATTAAATGGCGCCGCTGCCGGCTCTTTTCGTAAAGATCAACAGTTTTATGTGAGAGACACGTTGCTTTTTGGGATCCGTTCACTTGTGAACGTTACTTTTCTAGCATAAAAAATTCCAAAAACTCATAAAAATTAAAAATTGATAAAAAACCATAAAAATTATAAATTTCAAAAATCCAAAAAGATTTTATCTTTCTTGTGTATATATATTGTATTTGTGTTTGGTTTTGTTTTCTTTTGCATTTTCAGGTGTATGCGTACTAGATCTTCTAATTATCAAGAGCCCGAGCCTCAAGAAGATTTAGATATGGCAGGTGTTAACAACAATAACATTCCACCAAACCAGAATAATAATAATAACAACAATGCTCTTCCACAGCCCGATCTTCGGACCATGGAGGAACTTTGTCAACCAACAATGTTTGGACGAGGAGGACCGATTGCGCCGATGCAAATCAACGCTCCTGAGTTTTCGTTGAAGCACCACATGATTCAGCAAGTACAAACAAACCCATTTAGAGGATTGCCTGATGATGATGCCAACAAACACCTCGACAAGTTCATTACAATCACCCAAAGCATGAAGTTGGCTGGGGCCACTATGGATGAACTTCGCCTACAACTCTTTCCACACACTCTATTACATCATGCCGAGAAATGGTTTGATCGTCTCCCGAAGAATTCTATTCACACTTGGGATGACATGACTCAACGCTTTCTTTCGCGCTACTTTCCACCATCCATGGTCACCAGCCTTCGTAATCAGATCAGCGGTTTCATGCAAGATCCCGATGAATCTCTTTTTGATGCATGGGAGAGATATAATGTCTTGATCGACCGTTGTCCAAACCACAACATGCTTCCAGTCACCTTGATCGATACCTTCTACAACGGATTGACTTTTCGAGGTCGTGATACGATCAATGCAGCCGCCGGTGGCACATTCATGAAAAGGAGACCCGAGGAGTGTAGAGAGTTAATTGAGAACATGACTACTCACCACAAAAACTGGGATTCCTCTGCATCTTCAAGGAACAACCCGAGAGTCAATGTTTCCTCAACCTCAACAAACCCTGAGATGACCGAACTCACCCGCATGATGACTGAAATGAGCAAAAGTATTACGCTTCTCGCTTCAAATCAACAACAACAACAAGTTAAAGCGGTTGCTAATCCTTGTGAAACATGTGGCGGTCCTCACACATACACCGATTGTCCTTCGACACAAGGAAATCCGGAAAATGTGTATGCAGCTTACGGTAATTATTCACCGGAAAATTACCAAGCTAGACAACAAGGGGATAGAAATCTGCTGAGTTACCGTTCTAACAACTACCTTTCACCCGGTTTTTCTCCTCAAAACCAAAACCCCGCCAACAACTACAATAGAAGCAACCAAATCCCACCAAGAGCTTCTAATCCTTATCACCAACCCGCCCAACAACACCCACCCATAAACACCGATGTTGAGGCCATCATGAGAACCCAAGGTGAGCAAATCAAGAATCTGCAGAGCCAAATTATCAATCTTAAAGGAGATATCACAAAGCAAGGAAATGAGATAAGATCCGAGCTTCGAAATGATATTCAATGTTCCTTCAGCAGTCAAACCAATGATTTGAAGAATATGCTTGCTAGTTTCTTACCAGCTGCTCAACCTTCTACTTCGAGTTCTCTACCTTCAAACACCGTCACTAATCCGCGAGCCAATGTGAGTGCTATTACTACTCGTAGTGGAGTCACCATCATAGGACCACCAATCCCACCCCCATCATCTACACCTCCTCCACCACCATGTATCCCTACTCCTCCTACACCTAGTATTAGTGCACCATTACCGTCTCCGCCTCGACGTGATGAAGTTCCCACGAATGACCCTTTAACATCTCAACCTTTACCTACTACACCTGCACCCTCACCACCCAAACCTAATATCCCTTATCCTTCTCGCCTGGGCAAGAACAAAATGCTAAACAAGGAGGACGCTCAAGTAACTAGCTATATCAAGATGATTTCTCAAATGAACTTCAACATTAGCTTTCTTGAAGCACTTGTCCACATGCCCAAATTTGTTAAAGCATTTAAGGAACTGCTTAATAAGAAGGAGAAGCTGATTGAACTCGCCAACACTCGATTAAACGAAAACTGCTCTGCAGTTATTCTTAAAGAACTTCCGGAAAAACTTGGAGATCCCGGTCGATTTGTGTTGCCTTGCGTGTTCAACAAAACTGAAGAATTTACTGCCCTTGCTGATCTCGGGGCTAGTATTAATTTGATGCCACTGAGTGTTTGGAAAACACTATCATTACCCGACCTCATTCCAACAAAGATGACTCTCGAACTTGCAAATCGCACTCTCGCTTACCCCGTTGGTATAGCCGAAGACGTGTTTATCAAAGTTGGCACATTTACTTTCCCGGTCGATTTTGTCGTAGTTGATTATGAAATGGACCCTCGTATTCCTTTAATACTTGGTCGGCCATTCTTGAGAACTGGACGTGCTTTAATAGATGTGGCCGAAGGTGAGTTAATCTTACGAGTCGGGGATGATTCTAAAGTTTTTAAAATGGGGAAGCTTACAGGCAAATCTTTTGGAGGCCGAGAATCAGTGAATATGATAAATGTGCTCCATGACTTTGTCGTCTATGACAATCCTCTATTCAACTCTTGCATCGATAATCCACTTTTTCATGATGATGTGGATGATTCTTTCCCTACTTTGGACGCTTCTCCCATTTATGATTCACCACCGGTCTTTGATGCTTATGATGATGATGATTCTAGCTCAGATTCGGATGATTTTGATTGTACTTCTGAGTATCCCGAGCTGCCCACATTCGATGATTTTGATGAGGCTGATACTCTCTCGAGCGATTCTTCACTTGATGAAGATCCTCCATCACTCGATCCTACTTTGGACGATTACTCATTCGAGGAAGATTTCTCTGAATTTCTCAACACATACTTCCCTCATGAGAGTGATGCACCTCCTTTGGACTTTGAAGATTATCGTCTTAATCCTACTTTGGATTTGAAGAGCATTTTGTCAAAGGAGAAGAAACTGGTCGACACCGAAATCCGTTGCACGTATGATTTGACATCTCTTTGTCCCACTTCTGAGGACGAGGTTGTGCTTCTTTGCGGATCTTCTTCACACTCGGCTGAGCCTGAGTGTTATTTTCCCCTAAAGGAAAAGGTGTTCGACCCCGGTATTGAAGTCTTTAAGCCATCTCAGTATCCACCTGATGAAATAAAAGGAAAAATATTTGGAAATTATGAAGACATGCTCGCACCGCTTCATACTTGCTCCCACCATGCTCCATCACTGCTTAAGGGAACCTTGCCACTTCTCTTTTGGCTTGCCTTGTTCACCTTAAGCTCGTGCTTATTGATGGATGAAAACTATGTCTTTGATCCTGGTGGATATGTTTCATTTTTCTTCCGTTGATGATCAAGGTCGAGTCAGGCTCACGACTCGGTTAACAAAAACCAAGCGCTTCTTGGGAGGCAACCCATGCATCTATCTTTTCGCTTTCTTTACCATAAGTGTAGGGGGACCCTTTGGTTTGCTTTCCTCTCCTCACCTCTTAATCAGGGATTCGAGCTTCAATGATCCACTCTTGATGATTCTTGACGACCCGTGATTACGTGTTCTACTTCTTCCCGGTTCTATCCTAAACTCTTTTCGATTAACTATTTTATATTTTCTCAATATTAAAATAGGAATCTCGTTAGTTGTCTTTTCCTTAGCGAAATTTAAACAACGTGCACAATGTCCTAAGTGTAGGGGAGTTTACTCCCACATGCTTAAACATTGAGGACAATGTTTATCTTAAGTGTAGGGGGGACTTCTATCGAAGTTAAGTGGTCTTTTCCTTGTATTTGTCCTCATTTTAACCGGAAAATCAATTTTTCGACATTTTTTCAAAATTTTTGATCTATCTTGGCCTATTAGTTTTTCCCTTTGTATAGTTATTTTCTTTCCTCACTAGAATAAGTGGTTTTAATTTTCAAACGTTGTGAATCTTTTGACTCAACCCGAGTTTACTCTAGCTAGTATCCTTAACGTGTTTAAGTCAAGTTTTGCTAGGCTTTTATATAGGGAGCTATAAAACGCGAAAGTCTTAACTCTCACGGGTTAAGAACAAGAACTTTTCGCAAGTTCCTATAATTGATCCTAGAGAGTCGTTTATCAAGGGAACTTTAAAATGCGATTTCTAAACTTGAAAAAGTCTAAGAATTTGCAAGATCCTATAGGCGACTCGAAAACCCAAAATTTTGATTTAATAGGCTAAGTATCCACGAGTCTCATTACTTGAGATTTTAAACTGTGGAGAACGAGAGATGATAGAGCCAATTATAAGTCGGTATTCTTTCGTGGATTTATGTGAGTTAATTATGAGCCTATTCTCCCATCGCTTGCTAATAATTTATCTGCTAATAAATAAGGTTGTACGATTTGAAAAGTTACTTAGCTTCTAGCCCCAGATCGTTTAAAAGTTGCTCGGTAATGACGAGAGTTCATAGCCAAGGCATAACTTATGAAGCGGGGCGTGAAGATTGGCGAGTCCGAAAAGGCCCTAACAAGGCATGAGGGCTATGTTTTGTTGCTAAAGATCCAAAGTGATGTGAAGAATCATTTATCGAAAATCAATATGAAGGATCGAGACACACGACGTAAAGCAAAAACTCCCCAAAAGTCATGGAGAAGTGTATCCGAAAAGACCCTAACAAGGTATGAGGATAAATAGATCCAAGTCAATAAAGGAGGCGGATCGTTGTATATCAAAATCCAAAATAGAGATTGGAGAAAAATGAAGAAGTCGTGGTCCATATATGAAGAATCTCTCAAAAATTCCAAGTGAAGAAATTCCAATTATGAAGAGAAGACCATTATTTCATGAACGTCTCTCAAGATTTGAAGTATGAAGTCGCAGCCAAATATCGGCCCGAGAAAGGTCTCAAATCGCGAACCAAGTTATGCCAAGATATGAACTTTTTGATATCCCGAGAAGCAGTTTTACAAGATTTGGTCCTTTAGCTAACTATTGATTAAATCATGCACTTTATTTTCAGACTAAATAATTATCGAAATAAGTCAAACAATGCATCTTCGTGATCATTCAAGACAAATAATCAAATATAAGAGATACCCATAGGAATAAGGGAGTCTAAGTGAGTAATTGGCCCACATGAGTTCGTGTTAGTCTACTAACTTATAATAACAATGATCTCGTTTTTAAGCTTGGTTTGGAGAAAGTGAAAAGTTGAGGATGATGAATATTCATGACATTTTCAAAACCCAAGGTATGCTTTTGATTTCTTCACTTTGAATATTCGTAGTTTCTATCTCTTTAATAAAGGCCAACGTGGATTGATTGTGATGAAAAATGTAAACTTGCTTTGTAACTAATGCATTGCATGAGGACATTGCAATGGTCAAGTGTAGGGGATTTGATATGTGTGAAAACACACATCTTTTCTACCACTTAATTACAATAATAACCGGACCAAAACGTGTATTTTATGTCTTTTATGTCGGAATTATGTGTGGTTTGTGTTTTTGTTGTGATTTAGGATGAAAAGGTGAAAAGTGGAGAAAACACGGGAATTCACGGGCATTTACGGACTTTTATTGAAGAAAAAGATGAAAGACAAAGTCAAGAAGTCGAGAGTGCAAAAAGAACGGAAGTCCAAGACCAATTCTGAAGATTTATCGAAGAAAAAGTCAAAAGACGGAAGTTTATCAAAAGCCGAAGAATTCAAGTCTATTTTATTGAGGAATTTAAAGACGAGTTCAAAGAAGTCCCGAAGCCAAAAGTCCTTTAAGTCCAAGTTTAAAGAAGATTAGAAGAAAGGGACTAATGGTGCAATTAAAAGAAGATTAAAGAAGGAGGGACTAAGCATGCAATTAAGGAAGCTTCCTAAGCAAGCCTTAATCTCCCCTATATATAGATTAGATCATTTTCATTTTCCTTTTGTTGGCTAGATTGACAAACTAGTTCTTCCACCTTTATTTTATGCACATTTAATTACTTGCACATTTAATTACTTGTCTCGCACCTTTAATTACCTTTTAATTTCAAGTAAGTGTCTCTTTTAATTACTTGCACCTTTACTTTATCTTGTCAATCTTCTTCTACCTTTCTTTAATCTTTGATTTACACGTTTTTTTATCTTGTTAAGTTGTTTAAAGAATTGATTTTTATTCTTTTGATTGTTTTAAATCTCTTATTTTCATAGCTTATTTGATTTATTTTCAAGTTTATATAGTTTTTACAAAAGTTATTTTTATATAAAAAGTTGTTTTTCTTAAAGTTTATCTTTTTCATATTTTAAAAGTTGTTAACTTTCAGTTTTATAGCTTATTTTACACGATTTACCTTAAGGATTTAGTCTAGTGCTTATTAGAACAATAGCTTATTTACTTAGCTTAATTTCCATCCAAGTCTCCGTATTCCGATCTTGACGATCGGAAAAGGGTTTTCCATTCCGACCATAGCTTCTTGCTTGGTCGGAAAAGGGTCTATAACTTTCCGATTGGAAAGTGTCTCATATTCCGATTGGTGAAGATCTTTGGTATTCCGATCTGTGAGTGTTTGGGTATTCCGATCAGCAATTGTGACAGCATTCCGATTTGAATCCATTTCTAAACATTCCGATCGAGGTGTTTGTTTGGACATTCCGATTGGGTAAGGTGACAGATTCCGATCAAGTGGGATTCCGATCGAACATTCCGACCAGGTCTTTCTATATTCCGATCTGAAGTGCGTTTGATATTCCGATCAAGGAAGGGTGACAGCTTTCCGATTGGTTATTCCAACCCACATTCCGACCAGAGTGGTAAGCATATTCCGATTGGGGGTTATTTTTAGCATTTTGTCTTGTTTTATTTTTACGTTATCATTTTAATTCTTGTCTAATTTTAATTCTCGTCACACTTTAATTTGTAGTCATTTAATCATTTTACTTTCCGTCACGTTTTTAAATATCGCACCCTTCGTTAATTAGATTTAGATTTATTTTCTCGCACTTTATTTTAACGCCACTTTACTTTCAACGACATTTACTTATAAGTCTTGCACATTTAAATTTAAAAACAACCAAATATATTTGTTTCCACCAAAATAAAACGAAGTCACACACAGAGAACCTAGATCAATTCGATTAGAACACATATCAACGAACATAATTTTCTTACTAGCAAAAAGCTTGTATTACATCCCCGACTCGTAAGATTAACTCGCCTTCGGCAACATCAACTAGAGATCGTCCGGTTCTCAAGAATGGCCGACCAATTATTAAAGGAATACGAGGGTTCATTTCATAATCAACTACGACAAAATCGACCGGGAAAGTGAATGTGCCAACTTTGATGAACACGTCTTCGGCTATACCAACGGGGTAAGCGAGAGTGCGGTTTGCAAGTTCAAGAGTCATCTTTGTTGGAGTGAGGTCGGGCAATGATAGTGTTTTCCAAACACTCAGTGGCATCAAATTAATACTGGCCCCGAGATCAGCAAGGGCAGTGAATTCTTCAGTTTTGTTGAACACGCAAGGCAACACAAAACGACCGGGATCTCCAAGCTTTTCCGGAAGTTCTTTAAGAATAACTACAGAGCAGTTTTCATTTAAGCGTGTGTTGGCGAGTTCAATCAGCTTCTCCTTCTTGCTAAGAAATTCCTTGAATGCTTTGAGAAATTTTGGCATGTGGACAAGTGCTTCAACAAGGCTAATGTTGATGTTCATTTGAGATAGCATCTTCACATATTTTGATACTTGACAGTCATTCTTGGTTAGCTCGTTGGTCTTGCCTAAGCGAGAAGGGTATGGGATGTTGAGTTTATAGGTGGAAGGTGAAGGTGTAGTCGGTAAAGGTTGAGATGTTGAAGGTTCCTTCCGAGAGACATCGTCATGACGAGGCGGAGACGGTGTTGGTGCACTAATACTAGGTGTAGGAGGAGTAGGGATACATGGTGGTGGAGGAGGTGTAGATGATGGTGGTGGGATTGGTGGTCCTACGATGGTGACTCCACTACGGGTAGTAATAGCACTTACATTGGATCGCGGATTAGTGACGGTGTTTGAAGGTAGAGAACTCGAAGTAGAAGGTTGAGTGGCGGGCAAGAAACTAGCCAACAGATTCTTTAATTCATTCGTTTGAGTGCTGAAGGAGGATTGAATATTATCGCGAACCTCGGACCTGATCTCATTTCCTTGCTTCGTGATATCTCCTTTCAAATTGATTATTTGGCTCTGTAGATTCTTGATTTGCTCACCTTGAGTTCTCATGATGGCTTCAACATCGGAGCTAATGGGTGGGTTTTGTTGGGCGGGTGGGTGATAAGAATTAGAAGCTCTTGGTGGGATTTGGTTGCTTCTAGTGTAGTTGTTGGCGGGGTTTTGGTTTTGAGGAGAAAAACCGGGGGAAAGGTAATTGTTGGATCGGTAACTCAGCAGATTTCTATCCCCTTGTTGTCTAGCTTGGTAATTTTCCGGTGAATAATTACCATAAGCTGCAAACACATTTTCCGGATTTCCTTGTGTAGAAGGACAATCGGTGTATGAGTGAGGACCGCCGCATTTTTCACAAGGATTAGCAACCGCTTTAACTTGTTGTTGTTGTTGGTTTGAAGCGAGAAGCGTAATACTTTTGCTCATTTCAGTCATCATGCGGGTGAGTTCGGTCATCTCAGGGTTTGCTGAAGTGGAAGAAACATTGACTCTCGGGTTGTTCCTTGAAGAAGCAGAGGAATCCCAGTTTTTGTGGTGAGTAGTCATGTTCTCAATAAGCTCTCTACACTCCTCGGTTCTCCTTTTCATGAATGTGCCACCGGCGGCTGCATTAATCGTATCACGATCTCGACAAGTCAATCCGTTGTAGAAAGTATCGATTAAGGTTATAGGGAGCATATTGTGGTTTGGACATCTATCGATCAAGACATTATATCGCTCCCAAGCATCAAAAAGAGATTCATCGGGATCTTGCATGAAACCGCTGATCTGATTGCGAAGGCTCGTGACCATGGATGGTGGAAAGTAGCGCGACAAAAAACGTTGAGTCATGTCATCCCAAGTGTGAATTGAATTCTTCGGGAGACGATCAAACCATTTCTCGGCATGATGTAATAAAGTATGTGGAAAGAGTTGTAGGCGAAGTTCATCCATTGTGGCACCAGCCAACTTCATGCTTTGGGTGATTGTAATGAACTTGTCGAGGTGTTTGTTGGCATCATCATCAGGCAATCCACGGAATGGGTTTGTTTGCACTTGCTGAATCATGTGGTGCTTCAACGAAAACTCAGGAGCGTTGATTTGCATCGGCGCAATCGATCCTCCTCGTCCAAACATGGTTGGTTGACAAAGTTCCTCCATGGTCCGAAGATCGGGCTGTGGAAAAACATTGTTGTTATTATTAGGGTGCGGTGGATTATTGTTATTGACACCTGACATACTTAAATCTTCTTGAGTCTCGGGCTCTTGATAATTAGAAGATCTAGTACGCATACACCTGAAAATGCAAGAGAAAAAGAAACCAAACACAAGGGCAATATATATACAATAAAGATAAAATCTTTTTGGATTTTTGAAATTTTTACTTTTTATGGATTTTTATCAATTTTTAATTTTTATGATTTTTTGAATTGTTTATGCAAGAAAAATAACGCTCACAAGTGAACGGATCCAAAAAAGCAACGCGCCTCTCACAGAAAACCGTTAATCTTTACGAAAAGAGTCGGCAGCGGCGCCATTTGATAACTAGGTTTTTACTCAGGTTAAAAAGTTCTTTGATGTGTGACTAATCGAATTGATCTAGGTTCTCTATGTGACTCTATTATTTTTGGTGAAAAAGAATATTTTTGGTTGTTTTTAAATAAAGGTGCAAAACAATTAAAGTAAAAGTGCGTTAATTTAAATCTAAGTCTAATTAAAGTAAGTGCAAGTATTTAAAAACGTGACTGGACTTAAAGGGCGCTAAAGTAAATGACGTAAACTTAAATCTACCTAAGGCAATCTTAAAACGCGACTAAAACTTAAACTAAGGCAAGGCTAAAATAAAGCTAAGACAAATAATCTTAAAGTGCAATTAAATTAAAAGGCGGGAAAAATAAAGCTTAAAAATAAAAGACAGAAATTTAAAAAGATAGACTAAAAAGAACTGAAAGAAACCTTGATTCGGAAGTTCAAAACTTCCGAATGAAATGGCTTGACTCGGAACTTTTTGAGTTCCGAATGAAACAATCTTGAGTCGGAAGTCCTTGATTCGGAAGACTTCCGGATGAAGCCTTCTTGATCCGGAACTTTTAGACTTCCGAATGAAGCCCCCCTTGATCCGGAACTTTGCCCTTGGTTCGGAACTTTTGAGACTTCCGAATGAAGCCCTGCTGATCCGGAACTTTTAGAGTTGATCCGGAACTTTTAGAGTTCCGAATGAAGCTTGACTCAGAAGTATTTGGTGTTGATCCGGAACTTTTTCCTTCGGAAGTATTGATCCGGAAGATTTCGTCCGGAAGTTTGAATGTTCCGGATGAACCTCTTGAGTCGGAACTTTTGTTGTTGACCCGGAACTCTTCCGGATGAAGCCACTGATTCGAAACTTTGAAGTTCCGAATGAACAACTCCTTCTCTTGGCTCGGAACCTACCTGGGAATACAGTAACAGAACAAACACCCCCGAAGAACAAGGGAATCACAGTAATAACGATCTAACACAGATTAATCAAAATCAAAACAAAAGATTTAAACAAATTAATAACGAAACAACAATCAATCATAAACAAACAATCTATATCAATTAAACTAACAAATTTAACCACAACAATCAAAAACCCAATTGATCAAAATAAAGATATGAACATGAACACAAACATAAACATAAAAATCAAAGATCAAGAAAGGTAGATAGGAGATTAACAAGATAAAATAAAGATTGACAAGAATTAAATGGAAACTTACTTGAAATTAAAGGAATTTAATGTGCAAGACAAGGTAATTAAATTGACAAGTATTTAAATGACAAGGAAATTAAAGGTGCAAGGTAAGTAAATGGTGGAAGACTAATTGTCACACTTAGCCAACAAGAAAAATAATTATCATCCTAATCTATATATAGGGGAGGATTAGGAAGCTTCCTCCCCTCCTTCATTTCTTTTTAATTGCGAGATTAAGTCCTTCCTTCTTTTAATCTTCATTAATTGCACCATTAGTCCTTTATTCTTCTAATCTTCTTTGAACTTGGACTATAAATGACTTTTGGCTCGGGATTTCTTTGAACTCGTCTATTTTAATTCTTCAATAAAGTAGACTTGAGTTCTTCGGCTTTAAGTAAACTTCTGTCTTTTGACTTTTTCTTCGATAAATCTTCAGAATTGGTCTTGGACTTCCGTTGTTTTTGCACTCTTGACTTCTCGACTTCGTCTTTCATATTTTCTTTAATAAAAGCCGTGAATGCCCGTGTTTTCTCCACTTTTCACTTTTTCGTCCTAAATCACAACAAAAACACAAACCACGCATAATTCCGACATAAAAGACATAAAATACACGTTTTGGTCCGGTTATTATTGTAATTAAGTGGTAGAAAGGATGGGTGTTTACATACCTATCAGTTCTCGTTTCTTGATTTAGAAAGCCAACTCAATTACCTATCCAGGGCTAGTTTGATCGCATCTTGAATGTTCCTATAACTCGAGATATGATCAAAACAATAGACTCAAAATTCTGCCCAGTTTTTAAAAACGGAATTAATTTAACCTAATTAATTACCCATAACCCCATTAATTACAAACCCTAAATCATCTAATCATTATAATATCATTAAAATACAGATTCTTATTAAAACCCTAACCTAAATCCATCATAAGATGATTATGTAAACATTAAAAACAATTAAATTAAAAGGGATTACGAAAGTTTACCTTTGATTTATGAAAACCCTAAATTTTGATGAAGAACCCTAAAAGTTCTCCATAAAACGTCGAACATTCTTTTTCTCCAGGGATTTTATGTTTTTTTTTCTCTTTAAAATCCATATATAATGTAACAAGAATCCTAGTCCAAATATAAAACCCAACTTTCCTTTTTCCTTTTTTTTTCCTTTTTTCCTTCTTTTCTTTTTTTCCAAACCGACCTAAACCCCCTTTAAATTTGTTTTTTTTCTATTTATTATTAATATATGTATTAATAACATTACCTTAATTTTCCTTAATTTATTTCAGCTCCTAAAGCCTCCAAAACCTCAAAACCGTAAAACTAGTCAGTTTTTACGCGTTTTACCGTAAAAGACGTAAAATATACACTTTTAATAAAAATCTCAAATTTTGAAATAAACTTTATAACTAAGTCCTAAATGACTTAAAACCATCCCGAAAAATATTCATATGACTAATTACCTCATCCGAGACCACTAAATGCTAAACCGTAAATCCTAAAAAAATACTATTACTATAATACTTATATGTATACGTAAACCCCACAATATCACCATTTTCATTTCATAGTCACCACTTGTGAGCTCATGAACATGAAATAACCGTTCCTCGATTTACTTATGAGTACTCTATACTCATAAACGATAACCACACCAACCTCGTTCACACAAAATAAACACGTAAACACACAATTCAAGTAAGCACACATAAAATAACCTAAAAGTAAGACCAAGTGACAAATCCAAAACCTAGGGTTGTCACAACAGCTTAAATAATAAGCTAACAGAAAGCTTATCCAAACACTCCTTAATAAGCTAAAAATGAAAAATATCAAAGGCTTATTAAGATCTAATGGAGATTAAGCTAAAAAGATGAATATCAAGCTATGACATATCAAATGAATGAGAATTTAGCAAAGAAAACAGGTTATAACAGCTTTGATCATGTAATCACATATAAAGCATATTTTTTCCTAAAAATAATAAACAATGATTAACCTACATCCAAGCCAGTCCTTTGACGAGGTTAAGCTCAAAACACTATCTTCAACCTCTAAACAACCTCTATGAACAACTAAATCAACAGAATTCACAGAGATGAATTCTATGAATTCAAATCAAACTTTACCCTCCAAAAACTTAAAACAGCAATTCAATGGATCAAAACTCGAATCAAAGGCTTATATAGCTTGTATACAAGCTATATAACATCAATCAGCAACAATATGAATAGCAGCAACAGTAGAACTCAATGAAGAAGATGAATGAACAGTAACAATGGAGTTTTTAATGTGAATGTGACTTGAGGTACAAGTTTGGTATGAAAGGATTTCAAGAGCTAAACTAAGTACAAAACTACTAATTTAGAGGAAATTTGCGTAAAAACTAAGCTAGAAAATGAACTATGTGAAAATGAGGAGCGTCACTTCTAATTAAAGGCTGTTGGGGGTTTCTGGGAAAACGTGTGGGTGATGGGGGAATGTTAGGATAACAAGGTGTCAGAAAATGACAGTTAATTGGACCAATAGGAAAATGACATGTAGATTAGGGTTTTTTCGTCAAGAAAAAATTAGGGGTTTTTTAATTCTTTAAACGGCATTAAAATTGGTTAATGCAGTTGTGTTCGTCTCATCATTGCAAGCATTTTTCATGTTGAAAGCTTTCCATGAATCGTCCTGGTTTGTTTGTTATGATCTGGTGAAAGAGATGGTGACGTGGCAAGCTATGAGTGGCTGGTTAATTAACACATGGATCACTGACCTTTGGAATAGTTTGATCCATGTGACGTTCTTTTCTTGATCCTGATCGGTCCACTTGGTTAACGGTTTATAAACTTTGGACAGTTTGCAATTTTGGTCCCTCTCTTTTGTAAACTTTGATCTTTAGCACATATCTTCATAAAATCTTCACTTCTAGTCCTCCAAACTTCATTCCAATTATAATTTTGTTCCTTTTTACTTTGCTTTGACTTTTTCTTCATAAATTAATCGTGAAATCCTGTGTTTTCTTTGTTTTTGTCCTTTTGTACCTACTTCACATAAAAACACAAAACCACGCATAATTCCGACTTTTACGTTTATAAACTTATGCTTTAGTTTGGTTTTCCTTGTTTTTAGTGGTAAAAGGGTAAGTGTTTACACACTTATCAATGCAACTGGGTGAATATCGAGGACGACGAACTTATCTCTATGAGGCATTCACGTGTTCTTATTCTATGAACCTAAACGTCTCATTTTGCGATGAAAATCATACATTATGTCTAAAACACACGTAGTAATAGTTTAGTATGTTTAAATTTCAATAAAAGTCGTAAAAAATGAATTTTGGAAGTGTTACGATACTTTATTGTAGCATTGTGTGAGGGCACGGCAATGGTTTAGCATGGGGAATGATGAGACCACAATTATACATAGTCTCATCGTCCAAAACAGGCTTAAAATGCTTAATAATATTATAAAATACCGTGAAATATTCTTGTATTTGTTTGTTGTGTATTTTAGGTACATATATCGTGAAAAAGACAAAAGATCACAAGAAACAAGCAAAAACAAACACGGGAAACGAAGCCGCACAAAGAACCGGACCCAATTGTTGATTTTCCAAGAAATTTCCCTCAAGTTTGAAGATTATACAAGATAGGTCCCTATACTTTGGCGATAACCTTCGTAACCAAAGCGTCATGACACATCCAAAGGTCACCCTTGGATTCTTAGGGGGGCGAATCATCTTGAGAAAATTGATGATGAATCTAGGTGCCACATCTTTTGTTGCGAGAAATTTCACCCATGTAAACCGTGAGTAATCATCCACAATGACGAGGATGTACTTCTTACCACTAAGACTTTAAATACGCATTGTCCCACAAAGATTTCTATGCAACAAATAAAGTTTCTCTTGGTTGGTGTCTTCAGTCTTGGGTTTGTATGATTTCTTAGTGTTCTTCCCTATTGTACACGCGGAACACAAATGGTCCTTGTGAAATTTAAGTTTAGGTAGACCACGAACAAGTTCGTTTTTCGCCAAATGATTGATAGCGCCAAAGTTAAGATGAGATCACCGTCGATGCCATAACAATGACTCAGTCTTTGATGCTTTGGAAAGAAGACATACGAGAGAAGCGGCCATCATGTCTTGTAGAGACAAAGAATACAAATTATAACCACGAGTACCTTTCAACAATTCTACCCCTTCTAAATTGTGAATGAAGCATGTATGCTGTCGAAAAGCAACTTCTAGGTTTACATCACAAAATTGTCCCACATAAAATAATTTGTGACCGAGTCCTTCCACATAATACACCCTTGAAATTATAATATTCCCAATATGATATTCACCGTAACCCATTATCTTTTCAATATGATCATTTACGAATCGGACCGTACCAAGAAACTTGCTGACAAAACTTTTGAGCTGAGAGCGATCTCGGGTTATATGCTTGGAGCAACCGGAGTTCAAATACCACAAGACGATTTGGACCACCTGTTTGAAACAACAACAAATGCATTGGAAACTATTGGTTCCGAAGTGTTAGTATTACAGATACAATATCAGAATTGCTAATATTTGTGTCATCATTAGTTTTCCTGTGTTTTCTAACATAAGTTTGTTTAATTGCCGGTTTTATGGTTCCATCTTCCTGAGTTTTTGGATTAGTGGCGGGTACTACAGTGGGAGTAGACCTATTTAAAGGGCACTTTGTTCCTACAGTAGTGTTGGTGTTCCTAGTTAAACGACACACTTGTGTTTTGGTAGCCTTAGTACTACTAGTTAAAGGGTACGCATTCTTCGCTGTAGTGGGAGAAATCCTAGATTAAGGGCACGCATTTCCTACTATATTGAAGGTTCTACCAGTGGGACGCCACATCCATCCAACTTGGGTTAACACTTTCCCAGTCGGTTTCCATACTAACTTATGCTTTCGGGCATACATCTCATTCACATGGTCGATAAGGCAAGAATCATAAATACTAGAAAACATACATTCATTCAATTCCAACATCTCAAATTAGATTTCATAGTAGGCTTAGAACGCTACACAACCATAGAGCCTTTAGGTTTAGCTACATGATTCTTTTTATTCAAAACAGAAATAACATTCCTAGGGTGGGCTTCTACTTTCTTCTTCACTTGACTACTAGATGAGGGAAAGATCCTATATTTCTTTGTGTTTCCTTTACGGTTAGATCTTTGAGCCTTAGTAGTGGTTTTTACTCCTGTAGAAGGCAACATGGGAACAATAGAGACTGATTTTGACTTTGCCATATCTTTTGTGACCAATGTTTGAGATGTTGTAGTCCTAGAGCCCTTGTTTATTGGTGTGATGGAAATGAGATAAGTTTTGGTTATTTTCACTTTAAAATCACTAGAGGACGGTGCTGAAATGGTAGCTTTATTCTTAACACAAAGCATTTCTTTTAACTCGGCCAATGCCATATCCTTATCACGAATGATCGCATGTAAATCTGAGATTTTCACCGACTTATGATTAAGGGTCTCAATCAAAGATTAAGTGTCAGCGGCCTCTAGTGTCCTTTCCACATTCTCATTTTCTATCGGCAATGATTTAGAAACTTTGTCACGTTTCTGAAGCTGTTTTGATCATTTATTTGATTGAAAAGCCTTTTTAACATTAGGAGCATCTATATTAACAACTTCGTGTGACGGTTCAAAAATCTCTTGAATAAATTGTTTTTCACATTCAAGCGAAATAAAATGTTTTTGAATAGCATCAAAACATTTTGAAAGAGAATTATAGGTATATTTAAGCTTTAAAATTTCCGTGTCGGATTTGTGACAATTACTATGTACCACATTATGCATAGATTCAACATTATTCACAATAGAATCATTATCAACACTACTATTCACACAAACGGATAAAATATCATGCGACATCACTTGCTTCAGAAGTTGATCATTTTGGCGTAAAATTAGTTCCTTTTCAACTAACCTGTTTTCATAAGCATCATCCATTTCATTGAAAACTCGTTGAAGTTCATTAATTTCCGAAACCAAATCTTGATCAAGATTGCTAATACACGCTTTAATATTGTCCACAAACGGAATAATTTCATCATGAAATGCAGCTCTAGTGTGTTCAAAGTTCCATTCACCTTCGGTTATAGCCATAGTCGCCATACATTCCTTAATGACCTTGTCGAAATTGGCAAAGTGTGGGTGCATCTCATTCAAGATTGTAGACACCTTATTTACCGGTGGAATTAACTTAGTTAAATCCTTTTTGACAAGTGTAGGATACGTACTAGGAAGGTTTTCGTTTGACAAACGAAGGCACACATGTTGGTACATGAGCTAATTCGTTTTGTATTTTAAAAAGGGTTTAAAATCAAAAGCCTCTTTATTATGCTTATCATAATCAAATTTTTTAAGATTTTTCGAAAGCATTTTTAATCGACCTTCCTTGGAAAATAACATCGTCTCCGCATCATCACGAACATAGGGAGCCTCTTTCGATTTACCAATTAGGTTTGCATCATTAAGATTAGGGATATATTGATGAGCTTGGTTTGCATAACCCGGATTAGGTGGTAAATGTTAAAGACGCTTAAGTTCTATTTCTTGAAATGAGTTGGTTAATAAATGAACCTTTCATGTAGAAGCATATTGCTATAAAAGCTGTTGATCTCTTATTTTAAAAAGTTTGGTAGCATTATTTTCCGATTCAAACTTTTAAGACTCGAGAGTTTCGAAATCCGTTTTATGTTTTTGAAAATTATTGACAATCGACTCTTTTTCCTTTAGTTCATTTGAAATATTAACTCTTACTGTTTCTATTTCTTTTAAGTGTGTTATCCTTTCAAAACGAAATTGGTCAAATTCAGAATAAGTTATTTTCTCTGCTTGAGGGACCATTTCAAAATTTTTTATTCCTTATACAGCGCAAGCTCAGCGGTTAGGTTGACATTCATATCTACGTTTTGTCAGACAACCACATTCATATTGTCAATTATATGTTTAGGAACCATTACCAAATCATGTTGAGCATAAGATTCCATACTCGTCATAGTATTTGGTTTAGTTTCACTCAAATGTGAAGGATTGGATACCTCAGCATTTGAATTACTATTTACCGAAGGCTGTTCAGGGTTGTTACTTTCATGCCCAACTTGATGTGGATTATCATGAACAATATTGGTTGTGGTTGGTACCTCACTGACGACATTTGAACAGTAGTGAGAAAGATTAGCAACGACAATAACTTGGGCGGAGTGAAGCTCATCACAATCCGAATAATATGCATCAAGATCATTTGCTTGATATGTGGCATTTGAAGTAGAGACGAATTTAATGCCTTCATTATCTGCTGCCCCTAGGTCTGCAAGAAATGCTAATTCCTCTGAATCCAAAATCTTTCCCTTAGATTGAGCTTCGACAAAGAACATCTTCTCTTGAAACCACGATGCATCCCTTCTCCTCTTCGGCTGAGTATATTGTCTTGCCATGTGACCTTGTCCTCGACAATTGTAGCAAGTCACAACTTTTAGAGGACCAATGAAACTTCCATTGCCACTAGCTTGAGAATTCACGGTTTGAGCGTTCACGGTCCTTATTTATGAAAAACATGGGATGGAAAAGGGTAGTAATACCAAGTTTGATTCATCTGATGTGAGTCATAATAGGGAAGATATTGTTCAACATGCTATAGTAAATCAGGATACATGCTTTATGACTGCTTCATTAACCGATTCTGATTCCAAACTAGAATTTTCTAAGAGAATTGACAAGTTTGAAACATATTTTGAAAAACTTGAATATGCAAAAAATTTTCTTGAACGAAAATTGGATCAATAAAATTCAAGATTCTAAAGCTGAAAAAGATAATTTTTTTGAAACAAGTTATTTTGCTAGAATCTAAGTTGGCATCTCAAGACATCTTACGAAAGGAACACGAGATCTTGAAACAGCGTTATAATGAGTTAAGTAATTCTATCGTAGAGACGAAGTCTAAAACTCTAGAGCTGACGACCGCGTTAACTACTGAAAAAGCTTATTTAAAGGCTCAGGTTCAGAAAAAGGTTTTTGCAAGGTTTTCGCAATAGCTGCGTTGAAAGCGAGCTGAGGAAAATTAAAGGAACTAGTGTGGAAACTAAGCTTGAAAAACCATCAATCTTGGGAAAACCGCCTAAAAATCAGTCCGTTCGACAACCGAATGCATTTAGATCCGAGAGACTAAAATCCTCGAGACCGCGGTTTGCCTCCCACGCTGATATGGTTCATCTTTCTAGACCAATCAATCCATAAAATAGGCCTAATATGATTAAATCAACTGTTGCAAACCCTCAAAACAAGACTGCTACTAGTGATTCTACGAATAATTCTAAAACTATGCCACAACATAGGTCGAACAACATGCCTAATAATCACTATGTACTGGAATTTAAGAAAAGGACACAAGCAAGAGTTAGGATTCCTAGATCTAATTCGGATCCCAAACACGGTGTTTGTTCCATATGCATGAAAAGTGTCTTTGATAGGTGTGTAAACACCCATCCTTTTACCACTTAATTACAATAATAACCAAGCCAAAACGTGTATTTTATGTCGTAAATATCGGAATTATGCGTGGTTTGTGTTTTTGTTGTGATCTAGGATCAAAATGTGAAAAAGAAAAGAAAACACGGACTTTCACGGGCTTTTATCAAAGAAAAATACAAAAGATGAAGTCGAAAGATCAAGAGTGCTAAAAGAACGGAAGTCCAAGGCCAATTCTGAAGATTTATCGAAGAAAAAGTCTAAAGACGGAAGTTTAATAAAAGCCGAAGAACTCAAGTCTAAACTAATGAAGAAATTACAAGACGAGTTTATTAGAAGACGAGAAGTCGAGAAAGAAAGAAGAATGAACCAACACATGCTTAGTTTTCCTAATCACTGTAAATAGACTCCTAATGTGTCATTAGGAGTTGTTAGCTAATTTGACACATTAGTCTTTCCACCTTAATTTCATGTCATTTTAATTAATTGTCAATTTAAATACTTTTCTTGCACTTTAATTCCTTTAATTCCAAGTAAGTGTTTTTAATTTTGTTGGTTAATCTTTTCTTTAATCAAGTTTTATTTTAGTCTCTCATTCTACCTTTCTTATTTTGCTTAATCTTTGTGCTTATTATCTTATTGTCATGCTTGTTTGATTACTTGTCATGTTTTTATTATTATCATTGTGTTAGCTTATTGATTTTATAGCTTATTGTGTTTTTCTTAAAATTAATTAAGTGTTTATTAGTTAATTTTTATAAAAAGTTGATTTTTAATATTTTTATTATTTAGTGTTTTTAAAAGTTTTTAAATTTCAGCTTAATAGATTTTTCTTAAAAGTGTTTTGGTTAAGTTTTTAGTTAAGTGCTTAATTGTTTTTGGCTTAATATTAGTTTTCTAGCTTATTTCTTTCTAACTGTTATCCGAGGTTTCAGTAAAACCCTAATATTCCGAATAAAGGCTTGAAATTATTCCGGATTAGAGCATTCTCCATTTATTCCGGATAAGAAGTTTGTTGTGATATTCCAGATAGTGTTTAGAAGTTGATTCCGAATAAGCAATTTAAGATTTATTCCGGATAAGGAGTCTAACTCCATATTCCGGATAAGCACTCAACAGGGATTCCGGACAAGCTGCTGGAAAATATTCAGGATAAAAGCATCAAGATTATTCCGAATAATCTGGAGGGTAACATTATTCCGGATAAGCTTGCTCTTCTACATTCCGGATAACCTTCTTAGGTTATTCCGGATAAGAGAGTGTAGATTTATTCCGGATAAGGTTTACTAGTTTATTCCGGATAAGCTGTTTGAAGGATTCCGGATAATGTTTAGACAAGGATTCCGGATAAAGGACTTGGAAATTATTCCGGATAAAGCTTCGAACTAGGTATTCCGGATAAGGTGACAATATTCCGGATAACTACGAAAAGGCTATTCTTGATAAGGTTATTTTCTTGATTCCGGATAAACTGCCAATAATTATTCCGGATAAACGTCTTGAAGGGTATTCCGGATAAGTATACTTTGTTGGGTATTCTGAATAGTGACAGTATTTTGGATCTGGCTCAGGTTCTGCTTTCTTTCTGATTTATTTTCAAGCATTTACTTTTCCCGCTATTTTTCTCTTAGTTTAATTTTAAAGTTGACATTTTTATTACATTATCAATTTAATTTTTCGTCACGCTTTAATTTTCTGTCATTTGATTTATTTTCTTTAAAAGTTTTAATATTGCACCATTTAGGTTTTAATTAGTTTTAGATTTAAATTACCGTCATTTACGTTTAAGTTTTGCACTTTTAAATTTACAACAACGACAAATCTATTGTTTTTCACCAAGAGACGACTGAGTCGCACATTTTTCCCTTTCTCAATTCGAAAAGATCGAACGATAATATTTTCTTACTGGCCAAAAGCCATGTATTAAATGGCGCCGCTGCCGGCTCTTTTCGTAAAGATTAACGGTTTTCTGTGAGAGACGCGTTGAATTATGGGATCCGTTCACTCGTGAACGTTATTTTTCTTACATTAAAAATTGTTAAAAATCCATAAAAATTAAAAAATTTCAAAAATCCAAAAAGATTTTATTTTCATAGTGTATATATATTGTCTATTTCTTTGGTATCTTTTTCTTTTGCTTTTGCAGGTGTATGCGTACTAGATCTTCAACTTATCCAGAGCTCGAGACTCGTGAAGATTTAGCTATGGCAGGTGTGAACAACAACAATAACCCACCGCACCTCAACAATAATAATAACAACAATGTTCTTCCACAGCCCGATCTTCGGACAATGGAGGAGCTTTGTCAACTGATGAGACTGCAATTATACATAGTCTCATCATCCGAATCGGGCTTAAAATGGTTAAATAGATCATAAAATACCATAAAATATGCTTGTATCCGTTTGTTGTATGTTTTAGGTATGGATATCGAGAAAAAGACAAAATATCACAAGAAACAAGCAAAAACGAACACGAGAACCGAAGCCACACAATGAACCGGGCCCGAATGGTGATTTTCTTAAAATACCCTTGAAGAATTGGAGATTGTACAAGTTTGGTCCTTCATCTTTGAAGATTTGTCATATTTGGTCCCTTAAGAATCATTTTATACAAGACTAACCCTCAAAGAATGAAGAATTGCACAAGATCGAAGTCGAGATCGCACATATTGGAGCAAAATCGGGTATATACGGATCGACTTGACAAGTTTGAAGATTTTGCAAGTTAAAGACGAAGTTAAAGTCAAACCCAAAACCCGACAATGAATTGAGCACGAAAAACCGATCCCGTCTCTCAAAATAATATTTTACGGACCAACCCACACCCTTTCAACTGGCCGAGCCGGCCCGCTTAAATATTAATATGAACCCAACATGGCCCATTTACTTTCTTTAAACCAAATATAAACCAAAGCCACGAAAATGGGCCTCATAAACATACTTGCCCAAAATCACCAACCAAAAACGAGCCCAAGTTTTTCGACTGACCACTTGGCCACGTTTTTTTTGGCCCACAGCCTTAAAATTTATAAAGGGACATCCACCTTGTTGATTACATCGAAAAAAGAAAGAAAAAAAGTAGGGTTCCATGTTTATATCAAAAGCAGTCATCAACAATCTTAATCCTCAAAATCACTCTAACCCTAATCTCAAATCAAATCCTTCCAAAAACCTGTCACCATCCTACCCCACATCAAAACCCACCCACGTGAAGAACAAAATCAGACAAGCATGTGATCTCTGCCAAGTTTGAAGACCAAATCAATGGTGGATATTCAACCCTTGGGCTCCAATCCCATCTAAGGGTCATAAATCGAAGGCCTCGAATCTTCAATCAAGAAACAAGACCAAGACCCCAGGTTTGAATTTCGAATATGCCTTAAAGATCCAAGATTCACCCAAGGGTAATTCTGGAACATCGTTATTTAGGGTTTAGATCTTCTAGAAATCTTGTAGCCAGTATTTATAAGGCATAGGTTTTATTTTTTTTACTTGTTCCAAATTTTATTTACAATTTAATGTAATTCCTTTTTATTTAATGAAAGTTGGTGTTTTTTTTAGAAAATATAATTCCTTTTCATTAATTAAAAGGTGGTATTTATTTGAAATTAATCTGAGTTCCAAATTTATCATATGTTTGATTTCTTGTTAATTAAATTGAGTTCGTAATCTTTTCTTAGTGAAAAGAATTTAATTTCAGTTTTGAGTTTCTTTTGTTCTATGCGAAAAAAGAGAAGAGAAAAAAAAGTGTGGATTATTACTGTGTGTCTGTGTTCATCGAAAAAGAAAGGTTTCTTGTTTCTTTAATTTATTTTTTAAAAAAAAGAGATAAAAAGGAGATTTTTTTGAAAGAAAAGAAGGGGTGTTATTTCTTGTTAATTTTACTGTAACCGAAAGAAAAAGTTGTTCGTTACTGTTTCTTTAATGGAAAAAAAGAGAGAGTTTGCAAGTGCTGCTGCTACTGTAGACGAAAGTAAAAAGATAAATAAAAAAAAGAAGATTGTTGCGTGTTGCTGCTGGGTTCGACAGAAATAAAAGGGAGGAATGTGTTTCTTGTTTCTGTGCAAAAAAAGGGGGTGTTTTATTATTTATTGTTACTGTGTACCGAAAAGAAAAAAAAGGAGAATGAAATTGTCAATTGATGCTGCTGTGATGGGTTGAAAGCAAGCAGAAAAAGAAAGTGGTGGATTCGGAATTGTTTTAGTAGTTTAGTAGGATTCGGATGATATTTTACTGGTAATGGTGTTCGAATTTGAAGATGGGTGTGTTTTTAGTGATGATTTTTTCAGTTTGATTCGAATGCTCCTGGAGGTTTGTTCTTTCTTTTCATAGCTTATTAAATCGATGAGCTTATTGCCTAGTGATAGATTATATAAATTGCTTATGTTTTTAGCTTATGATTTAGTAACTTTTAGAATGTTGCTATTGTCTCAATTGTTGGTAAAATTAAAAATAGTGTACTGCCTGTACTCTTAGGTTTACAGCTTAGTTTGATTTGAAGATTGCATTTTAGGTTACTTTGTTAATTGCTATTAGTAGTACTAGTGAAGCTAGGAATTAGGCGTAAAGTTTTCTTGCAACATATCTCTCAGGTTAGTCGTAGTTGTTTTATGCTTTTATTTCATCTCAAATCTCATAAAATTAAGATCCCCATAGAGCTATAGTTTTCTATCATTTGAATGAGTTGGACATCTTGATTCTGAGTTTGTGTTTTTTTCCAGTTATAATGCCTTGTCTTCTGTTGTAACTGACTTCATATACAGGTCTAAATATTTTTTTGAGGTCATTAATCACTAAGGTTTGCATTTACGAATACTTAGTGTCACATTTGACCCATTATTGAGCAAATTGCATCTACACAAATTGGGATTTAATTGTGTAGTTTAGGCCTTATGTTTCAGGAAGCAAGCTGTTAGGTGTTAGCAATATTATGTTTTAGTTACATAGGCGTGTAGGGCTTATTTGTTAGCTTAAAAAATAGCTAGAAAATAGTCTAAACTACCTTGTTTTAGTCTTGATAGCCAACTGCTATCCTTGGTTCTGTTGTTTATTTCCAAAAAACTGTATAACCAAAGAAAAAGAAAGAGCAAAATGGGCAGCAGTGGGGGTCGAACCTAAGACCTGCTGCTCCACAGCCCAATACCCCAACCATCTGCTCTCTGAGCACCTTTTGTTTAACATTCCTTTTACTTTTCTTTTATACTTCTTTTATTTTCTTTTTAGTTTTTTTATATATATAAAAGTCGTAGCTTATTCAAAGCTTTTCGAGCTTATTGGATAAGCTGCTAGTCCAGCTTATTTTTCTTAGATTTTTCATTCACTTAGGTACTTGTCATGATTTTTTGGAATTTTTTAAATTAGTCTAAAATTTTTAAATCATTTAATTAGTTTTAATCTTAATTAATTCATAAAAAATATTTAAAAGCTAAAAAAATATAATTCTTTTTCTGAAATTTTTCTTTTGTCATATAGGACGTAGGAAAAATAAATTGGTTTTCGTAAAGTTTAAAATTTGATATTTTGTTTTAATATCGCTTTTTTTGTTTTCGTACTATTTTCGTTCAAATTCGTAAATTTGTTTTTTTAGCCCATTTGTTTTTTTAATAATTTTTATTACTCTTTTTATGTTTATAAATTTTATTTTTAGTTAAGTTTTTAAATAATTTTAATTTTATCTTTTTCTTAGCTAGTTTTATTTTTATGATTTTTTATTTACTTTAAAAATTAATAATAAATAATTTAAAAGTTTTTAAAATTTTTGGTTTTCTTAATTTTCTTAGTTAGACTTTTTAGAGTTTTTTAGTAACTTTTAATTAATCTTAAGGTAAAATTTTTCGTTGGGTCGCGTTTTTACGTTCGTACGTTCGCGCGTTTTCGTCCGTTTTGAGCGTAGTCAGATCTCGTTTTCTTTTCTTTTCGTCTTTCCAAAAACGTAATCACTCGATTAAATACATTTATATATTTTTTCTAAACACCATACCTCCACCGAGAACGAACTCGACGACGAGTATTCACGTTTTACACAAAACGTGATACTTAATACTTACCCGCTTTTGTCGCTTTGTTTTTCCTAAAACAAAATTGTACAAAAATACCACATCACTAAATGGCGTCGCTGCCGGGGAGGTGTGTTTAGCCATATTTATTTATCGTGTTTGTTTGAGTGTTTACGTTTTTATCGTAAATACTTCCTTTTATTTTTCTATACTATTAACCATACAAGTAAATAGTGTTAAATAGAACTCTATTAACACAAAATCGTTTTTCTCGTTTTTATTGTGCATAATATATTGTATTTACGTAGAACAATTAACACACAATAATTATCCAAATACGCGAGAAATCGCACCTCAATAGTTGAGCGTTCCGGTCACTATTGTTGTATCGAATTCAAACAAAAATCAAAGGCAAAATAGATAAATACTCTTAATTGGTTGAATCTCGATAAATACAAACTATAAGGTGGGTATAAGGCGGTTGTATTTCACGACCTAATGAAAAAAGGCTCTTAAGTGCTTCGCGCCGCCTCGTATTCTCCGCTCGCTTGTGCGTATTTTGAAAGTGACGATTAATTAGGGGTTTGCCACATCAATTATTATTAATGTAATGTTGTGAGTTTTAATTATTGAACCTCGAAACGTTTTGGCGTTCCGCCAACGTTTCAAAGTCGACGAGGGTTTTTACTTCACGTAATTGCCTTCACTCCTCTTGGATTCATTAATCGAGACCTTTGATTAGTGGATAGTTTTTGTAGATTAATTTCTACGTAATACACCAAAATTCCAAAAAAAAATTAAAAATAACCAAAAACACAAAAAGATTCTTCGATTTTTCCCTCTATTTTCATAATTCTTTTTCTCGAACCCTCTAAATTTTAATTCTTCATGGATTTTCATTGCCTAGGTTGTGGGAGACGAAAGTATGGTTCCGTATCATGTCCATGGTGTATATGCGAAAGGTGCGGAGATTATATCGACTATGTAGATTTTAGATCTTGTCCCTCATGTAATCCGACCAATTGTTTGTATACTTCTAATAAAGAACGTCACCTCCATTGCCTATATTGTGGAAGCCCTTCCCATTGGCACTATGAGTGTCCAATTCAATACCCAAATCGTCACGAGCCGAATCCGAATTTCGTTGACCAATCTTCGCAATACTCACCGTCATGTGAGTATTGTGGAGATGAACCTCACTATGGGTACGATTGTCAACCGATGAACCAAAATACGTCATTCGACAACCAATTTTCCGGTGTTGACGAATCACACGACATGGGTTACAATTACGACAATGGGAGTGGTTATCCATACGACGAACCGGATTTTTCTCAAAATCCGTGTTGCGACAATTGTGGGGGGCCTCACGATACTTTTTCTTGCCAACCAATGGATTATGATGAGCCCAATTCATACGATAATTCCGGTTTTGATAATTTTGAGGCCCCACCATACAATCTCGATCCTCAAAATTCCCATGAGCTCGATCCATGTTACAATTCCGACTTTGACCGATGATGAGACTGCTTTTATACATAGTCTCATCGTCCAAATCGAGCTTAAAATGCATAAAATGTCATTAAAACTGCCAAATATATGCTTGATTTTGTTACTTGTGTATTTTTAGGTACGGATATTGAGGAATTGACAAAAGATCACAAGAAACACTCAAAAACGAACACGGGAAACGAAGTCGCACAATGAACCAAGCCCAAGTTTGGAATTTTGCAAAAAGACCCCTGAAGTTTGAAGAAATGGCAACTTTGGTCCCTCATCTTTGAAGAACTTGTCACACTTGACCCTCCAAATGTCATATGTACAAGTAAAGTCCCTAAAGTTTGAAGATATGTCAAAAACAGCCCTTGGAAAGTGATTAAAGTGCAAAAGTTAAGCCCTAATTAATAAAAGGACTTAACTTGCAATAGTTTTGGACTACCAATGAAAATGATTAAACGGGTGGACTGGAAATGCAAAAGAGTTAACGGTTGTTAGTGTTTATTTGGACTGGTAATGTGAAGTCTCCCATTTAGCCCATTAAAACCCATAAGCCCAAACCCCACGTTATTACCAGTTTAATTTAATTAAACCTGGTCAACACAAGTCAACCCCCATTTCCCACCATAACACCTTTTTTAAATTCGTTTTTTCCCAATTTGGATTAAAACAACCACTAATCCCACTTAAACCCTAATTAGCCCCAGCTCCAATCAACTTCAGTTCAAAGGGTTTTCTTTTAATCTTGTCCAGATCCCTAATTGAGCTTTTTGTCACTTGATCCCACCTCACAAAACACAACCACATGGGTTGTGGACCCTACCCCGACCCTCCCCTGCTACATCACTTTCACCCAAAACTAAGACCCGACCAGTTTAACGTTCTAGATGTTACTCCTTGACCCCCAAGGACAAATGGACGCTCCAAGATCATTTTTCCAAGCTGGCATCACATGGGTTCCAGTTTTGACCAAGAATCAAGAGAAGACCCAAGGGCTTATTTGGCAATTCCAGCATTAGGGTTTAGGATTCGATTTTATTGTAATTCTTTATTCAAGCTTTCTAGATTGTTCCTTAGTTAGTATAAATAGATACGCCTGTGTCTTTATTTACGTTGTTCCAGTTTAGCTTTTCACATTTGTAATCCCTTTTTATATAAATTATAAAGTTGGTATTTTTTGTTGAAAATTGTAATTCCTTTTGTTGTTTTATAAAAGTTGGTGTATGTTGAGAAGGCTAATACTGAGTTCCAAACAATTTGATTGAAGTAATTTTGAGTTTTTCAAAATTAGCTTAGGTTTTTGAAAGTTGTGACTTTGTGGTAAAAGTTGTTTCAAGATTTGATTTTCAGGTTTGGAAGTTCATTTGTTAAGGATATTTGAAAGTTCAAAGTGATTAAGAAAGTTTTTAAAAAGATTTAAAAGAGAAAGATAAAAACAGGTTTGTATTGTGCTTGTGTTTTCTTTTTTTCTTCTAAGCAGGTTTGAAGCCTGATTTGCTCAAGAGTTCTGCACAAACCCGAGTATGTTTGGAGGTGGTTTTTCTACCACAGTGGGACCTGGATGTGGGTCCCACAAGGTGATTCTTTGTTTCATTGTTAAATTTTCAGAAAATTGGTCACTTATGTGATTTGTATGAACTGCAATTAAAGTGTTGTTTAAGTGGATTGATATGGTTTAATTTAGGTTATATGCATGATAGAAGCAACATAAGTCAGTTTGGATTAGGTTTGGTTTGATTTTGTTTGAAAAAATTACATTTCAAGTTTTTAAGGGTGTTTGGATAAAGGTTTAAGTAGGATTGGTTGTTGATTAATCTTGGCTTAGACCTGTTTTTTACACTTCTTAGATAGTATATAGGTGAAATTGGTAGTGAGTTTTAAGTTTGGTGTAGTGGTAAACACAAATGCATGCTTAAAAATTGGTTCAAGTGGAAAAAAATCAGTAAGTGTGTGTTCATGTATGTTTTATGAATTTTTTGCCTTCAAATCTTGCTATAGGTTAGATAAGTGGTTGATTAAAGGTTGTGAATTGCTTGTGTGCTATTTGGTGAGAGTGTATGCAAGATTGGAGCTTTTAAAAATCAGTTTTGAGCAAGTAATTAGCCCAAACCCCCCAGACCTGCATAATTGATTACAGTAACTTGAAATTGCCTTGTGTGCTTATTTGTGTGCGTCTTTGGCTAGGAGTTTGTGTGCTATTTGAGTTTTCTTGACTCCTTGTACTCCAAAGAGTACAAGGGTGCCCCTGTGTCCAACTTAACAACACCAAGAACCCCATTTGATCAAGTCCTCTTGATCTTTTCACAAGTGAATAAATTGCACTTTGTTCTTGTGATCATAAAGGTATAACTGGTCACGAATTTGATTGTTTTGAGCTAAATCTTGTTGAAATTTGATTTGGATTTGTGATTTGAGGCTTAAAAGAGTTAACAGTTTGGGTTTGAAAAGTTAAAAAAAAAAATAGAAACAAAAAGGACTGGCCAGGACTCGAACCTGCGCCATCCCTTTCACAACACTCACACACTACCACTGCGCCCTTGGGTCTTTTACTGACCAAGGGTGCAAGTTAATTCTACTTAACCACTTTTTGAAGTTAGCTTAAAATAAAAAGTCGTAGCCTTTTAGCTTATTTTTGGCTTATTCATTAAGCAATTTTTCTCCCATTTATTTTTCCTAGGTTCTTATATTCACTTAGGACTTTTCTGGCCAAAAAGTAGATTTTTCCCTTTATTTATTTTTTTATTAGGATTATTTTTAGTTTAATTTTTAGAAAGTCAATTAAAAATAGTAAAAAGCATTTTAAAAATCCAGAAAAATAGTTCTTAGGTTTTAATTAAGTTATTTGAGGTTTACATTAAAAAAAGTTTTCAAAAAGTCTTATTTTTAATTTTATTTAATTTTAGGGTTTTTAGACAACTTTAAAAATTAATATAAAATTAAGAAAAAGGTTTTAGGAACTTTAACTTGCATTTTTGTCTTAGTTAGAATATTTAGGATTTTTGATAATTTTTTAGAATTTATTTATAAACTTTTAATTTTTTAGAATATTTTAATATTATTTTATTAGTAAAAATTCAAAGTTTGTTTTTTCTACTTTTTTCATTTTTCCTAGGTTATAGACATTAAATTAGGAACTTTGTAACTTTCCAAATATTTTTTAGGCTTTTCATTTAATTTTTAGAATTAATTTAAGATTTAATAGATTTTTATAGTTTTTAAGTGTTTAAAAATAGTTTAATTTGGTTTTAAAATTTTTAAAAATAGTTTTTAGCTTAATTAGGTCATTTTTGAGGTTTAAAAACTATTAGATCTTGTTTAGGGCTTTTTAATAATTAATTGTGATTTTTAGGGCTTTAATTAGCATTAAAAAGTCATTATTTAATTAATTAAAAGGTTTTAGCAAGTTTTGATTTTTTGTAAACTCTTAGAATTTTATTGTGGATTTTTAGGAATTTTTAGGTTAAAATTTTAATTTTGGTAGTTTTTAAGGTTCTACGTCTTAACTTTCTAGTAGTGATTTTTGTCAATTTTTATTTTTACGTCTTCGTCATTTTCTCTTCTCTTTTCTTCTTGTTAATAATAAAAAACATTAATCAATTCATTACACAACACACGTGCCTCCTCGAGAGAACGAACCCCCATTAAGGGTCATAACTTGTGGTTTTCCTAAACCGCTCGTTAATACTTACCACTTTTACCTTGTTTTCCTAAACAAGTGTATTTCTACGACTATCATTTTGGCGCCGCTGCCGGGGAGGCGTGTTGTGTTTTGATTGAACCATTGTTGTTTTTTATATTAGCCATAATAGTATTTGTATTAGTAGCACTCTACTAATACGTATTATCGTTTTTCGGTTTTTGTGTGAATATTATTAATATATTGTATACGTAAAACAATAAATTCACAAGTACTCCAAATACGTGAGCAATCATAACCTTGATTCGGGATTTCATCACTCGATCATTGTATTCGAATCTCAAACCAAAGAAAAAGGCATAAATAGATAATTACTTTCGTGAAGCTTAATCTTGATAATACAAACTATAAGGTCGGTATAAGGCGGTTGTATTTCACAACCTAAAGGAAAAAGGCTCTTAAGTGCTTCGCGCCGCCTCGTTTCCTCCGCTTGCTTGTGCGTATTTGATTTTGAGAGTGAATCGAGGGTTTTCCCGCCCAAAGTATTATTACATATCATATATATTTTCTTGGTTTCTATTGATTAAACCCTCTTGAACGATTTGGTGTTCCACCATCGTTCTAAAGTCATCGAAGGCGTTCACTCCACGTGATCGTTTTCATTCCTTGAGGCTTCTTTAATCAAGAGATTTGATTAAGGAGGAGATTCGTGGACTTTTGTCTACTTAATACATTTCACCAATTTCCAAAAAAAGTTAATACCATCAAAAACACAAAAAAAATTGAAAAACACAAAATACCAAAAAGAATCTTCTTTGCTCGTCTCCACGTTGTACGTGACGTTTATGCTCACTCGTAATCAAGCAAAACGTGCACGTAAACGAAAGAACAAAACTCCCACTCCAACTCATTATAGTGAGGAGTCTCCTATTGACGAACCTATTGTAGTGAAAGAAGTCGCCATGGCTAATAGAACTATGATGGAGTTACTTCAAGCACCCACCGAGGGTTATGGAGAAGCTATTGTGATTCCCGCTATCCCTGCGGAGAATTTTGAGGTGAAAACGGGTTTGTTGTCGATGATCCAAAACAACAAATTCCGTGGTGATGAGAAGGACAATCCCCACAACCATATCCGCCAATTTAATCGTCTTACCGCCACGTGCAAATTCAAGGATGTCTCGAATGACTCGATTAAGATGATGATTTTTCCGTATTCCTTAGCGGGGCCCGCTAAAATTTGGTTAGAGAAAGAGCCACCCAATTCTATATTGACGTGGAAGGATCTCGTTTAAAAGTTCGTGAACCAATTTTTTCCGCCCTCTAAGACTACGCATTTGAAAAATGAGATTTCTAAATTTTCACAAGAATCAAATGAAAGTTTTTCTACGGCTTGGAATAGGTTTAAGGAGATGTTACATGAATGTCCTCATCATGGTTTTTCCGACTTGCAACAAATCGACACGTTTTACAATGGACTTAACGATCATGAAAGAGATTATTTAAATGCCGCCGCGGGTGGTAATTTTTTGTGTAAAACGGTTGAAGAAGCTTTGGTCATAATCGAGAATAGGTCTAAGGTTTATAGCCCTCGTAACACACCGACTGTTGCCAAAATGGGCTCATCATCGTCTCGTTCCATTAATGCCTTACAAGATGAAGCAAATGAGGAGAATCGGTTTTTCGATAGGTTTTCGACTCTTATGTCTCATTGGAAAGCTCAAGAAGCTTCAAATTCCGCTTCGGTCAAAGCGGTTTCTAAGAGTTGTTTGTCATGTGGTGGAGCTCATGATCTTTCCGAGTGCATTACCGCGGATGGTAACACTTCGAATGCTTTTGTAGCCACGGAAACTTATAACCAAATCGGTCAAGGTTCCCACAAAATCAAGCTCCACCAAATCAAAATGCTAATAATTATCGCAACAACAACCAAGGTGGAAATTACCAAGGAAATCAAAGGAATTATAACAAGGGTAATTACCAAAGTGGAAATCGGCAAATTTCTAATCAAAACCAAAACCGTGATTTTCAAAACAATGCCCAAGGTTTTCAAAATGATCACACCAAAAATCTTCAAGGAGAATTTTTGAATTATGCTAAGGCTAATGATGCTAAGTTTGACAATATGCAACGTGAAATGGTTAGCTTAAGGTCCGAGTTGAAAAACGAGCTAAAAAACGAACTTGCTAATGAACTTAAAACTCATGCTAATAAAATGGAAGGAAATGTCACACGTCTCCAACAAAATCAACAAAAAATGGAGCAAGGACAACATGAGATTAAGCAAGAATTGTTAAAAGCGGATGCTAGGCAATCTAAGTTTGAAGACCGTATGGCTAAGATGTTTGAAGCTATCATGTGTAAACCCTCTTCTTCGGGTGGTCTTCCTAGTGATACCATCGTGAAGCCGAAAGGAGAATTGAAGGTTATTACTACTCGTAGTGGTAAAACTTTCAAAGAACCCATTTCTTGTCCAAGTACTTCTATGGAGAAGGAAAAAGAGAAAGAACCCGAGGTTGTGGTTGAAAAGGAGCAAATTACAAGCCCACGAAGTACCGCTCAAACCACACCTACGGTTGAACCCACACCAATCATGGAACCCGAGAATCCAAGGCCGATGCCTATGCCTAATTTTCCCCAACCTACACCACCTTTACCCTACCCTTCAAAACGAGACAAGGAAAAGGCACAAGAACGAAATAATTATCAATTTGAACTCTTTATGAAAATGTTTCGTGACTTGCATTTCAATATAAGTTTTGCCGAAGCCTTAGTCATGATGCCTCGATTTGCCCAAACTTCAAAAGAATGTTGAATAACAAAGAGAAATTGCAAAAATCGTCTAGTTGTTCATCGGTTTTTCTAAGCCGCATACCTCAAAAAGTCGGTGATCCTGGAAAGTTTTTAATCCCATGTGCTATCCAAGACATGGAAGAATGCTACGCCTTCGCCGATTTTGGTGCTAGTATTAATTTGATGCCTCTTGAGATTTTTAAATCGCTCAATCTTCCCAATCTCACTCCTTCAAGAATGTCAATCGAAATGGCCGATCATTCTACGTTTCTAGCTTGTGGAGTTGTCGAGGACGTCTTTGTGAAAGTTGGAAAGTTCTACTATCCTGTAGACTTTATTGTTGTCGATATTCCTATCGATCCTAAAGTTCCGTTAATTTTAGGTCGATCTTTTTTGTATACCTCGAGAGCACTTATCGATGTGCATGCAAGAAAAATCACTCTTCGTTTCAATGAGGAAGAACTCGTCATTAATGCAACCCAAAACTCCACTCTTTCTCATGTGTATTCTATCACATCTTTGTACAATGTCAATCCCACCAAAAACATTTGCAAAAAGATTTCAAATAGAGTTTTTGGAGTTGTTGAGTAAAATGAAGTTCCATCCCCTCCGCCGGTGGAGGTTAAGAGTGTTAAGCCTACGTTTTCAATGTCGAGTGATTCTTCGGATGATGAATACGTTGATCCCGATGGGGAGGTTTTCTTTGTTGACAAAAGATTTGAAAACTTGCCACCACCCAAACCAAAAAGATTTCAAAATGTGAGAATTTTTAGTGTGACTAACATTGCTTTAGATACACCAAATATTTTTGACATAATCAAATCGGGTTTTCACAAGGAGAGTGTAAAATATGAAAAAGGAAAAGATTTTAACTTGGATTTAAAAGATTTTTCTACAACTCTAACTCCGTCATCACCGCGTCTATTGAGTACTACAAGCTCGTCTTCTCCTTTTGACGATGCTTTGTGTGGACTTACTGTGGGGGAATCCCCTTATGTTCCCTCCCCTTTCTCCACCGAGGACGAGATATTTGATCCTGGAATTGCTTATAAAGGGAAATCTCGGTCTTCCACCGATGCAATAAATGGAAAATCTTTTCATTTGATTGGTGCGAGTCTACCTCGAGTAGCTCAATGTTTTTATGACTTACCCATTGTCCCACCCTTCTATTTCTTCTCTCCTATTTTCTTGAAACTCTTTGAGTTTTTGTTGACCATTGATGAAGTGGCGTTGATTAGTTTTTCCAATGAAAACGAGAACGCCATCTTCGATCCCGGTATTTTGCACCATTAAAGGACTTAGTCCTTTATACCGGTTGTTTTTGGGCCTTGTTTATCATGTAAGCCCCACCAAAAATTGACCACACCATGTTATCCCTAAATGATCACATTTATGGGGATTCGAGTCGAGCTTTTGACTCGGTTAACAAAAACAAGGTGCCTCGTGGGGGAGACCCATGCGTATCCATGTACATATTATTGCTTTCTAATTAGTTTAATGTTAGGGGATTTGTGCCCTTCCAACCTTTGTTTCGTGGTTGTTTGTGAATTGTGGTTTTTAGATCATGATCTTCACAATTGGAGCCTCTCGTGTTTCGTTTTATGGGAGCACTCGATCGTTAGCTTTGGAGACATTTCTCAATATCCATATGATATATCCTTTGATGTTCTAACCTTAGGTTTATAGCACACTTCATAAACGGCTATTAATTTATTGGTTACACCCTTTCCATGCTAGATTAGGCATTCGACTACGTCTCTAGTATGGGGGTGTTTGCACCCCTAGACTCGAAACATTGAGGACAATGTTTAACTTTAGTATAGGGGGGTGAATAGATACTTGCCTTGCCAAACCATCACGCTTTCCAAAGTTTATGTTTTGTTTATCGTTTTGTTGCAAAATAAGGCTAAAAATGGCCAAATTTTAAATTTTTTTCTCATGTTTTATAAGTGTTTAAAGACACGAATGTAGATTTTCCGATGGCGAGAATAAGAGTAATTTTTGACTCGACCGTGCGTGTTGAGCACTTAGCTTTGATTCCTTAACTTACATTAGGCTAAGTCTCTTAAATAAGGACGAGAAATGATAGAGTTAATTATAAGTTACTATGCTAAACGTAGAGTACTCGTATTCTTTCAAAAACTCATGTGTTCTCGTTGTTTGCTTATTCTCCCTTCGCATGTAAATATTTTTTGCTTAATAAATATTGACTTAGCGGTTTAGTTAGGATTGTTGGGTTTCTAGTCTTTTCTAGTAGCTTCCGTGTAATTAAATTGGGAAGACATTAAGGTATCGCCAGCGTCACGGTTTTGAAGTATTGGCACCCCAATAATCGAAAGCTTCACCCAATAATAAGATTTCAAGTGCTCACCTAAATCTAGCAAACAATTTGAAGCCCCACAAGGCCTAAAATCTATGCAAAATTGAAAGTGAATCAAGCCTTAATCTTCGAAGCTTTAAAGATCCAAAATTCGCTTTAGCGTGAGGATATACGTCTTTGGCTAATAAAACCACCGATGAGGCGGATAATAAAAGGCAAGGCAAGACCGAAGTCATAATAAAAGCTTCAAGGCGAAGTTGAATAAAAGATGGAGGTAAACCAAAGATAATAAGGCCCTTCCGTTAGGGGGCGTATAAAAGTCTTGGTAATAAGTCTCATGTTCAAAACCGTTATAAAACCGTGTTTATCGATTCTTCTTGTCAACTTAATTTTTTAACATCGTTGTCTATTAGGAGGGGTTATTGATTTGATGGTCTTAGTTACACCGTTAGGACTCTATTTTTAGACCTAAATCTCTATTATCGCATAAGTCAACAATGTATCCTCGTGAGACATTCAAGACATAATAAAATATAAGAGATACAACTTAGGAATAATGGGAGAATAAGTACGTGATTAGGGCATATGAGTAGAGTTAACATTACTAACTTATAATGACAATGATCTCGTTGCACGCTTGGCATGGAATTAAGGTGAAAATCGAGGACGACAAAATTATTTCTAACGAAGCATTCACGTGTTCTTGTTCTATGAACCTAAACGTCCCATTTTGCGATTAAAATCATACATTATGTCTATAACACATGTAGTAGCAATAGTAGTAGTGTAGCTAGTTTATCATTTCAATAAAGTGAATAAAATTGAATTTTGGAAGTGCTTCGATACTTTATTCTAGCATTGCGTGAGGGCACGGCAATGGTTTAGTATGGGGGAGTGATGAGACTGCTTTTATACATAGTCTCATCGTCCAAATCGAGCTTAAAATGCATAAAATGTCATTAAAACTGCCAAATATATGCTTGTGTTTGTTACTTGTGTATTTTTAGGTACGGATATTGAGGAATTGACAAAAGATCACAAGAAACACTCAAAAACGAACACGGGAAACGAAGTCGCACAATGAACCAAGCCCAAGTTTGGAATTTTGCAAAAAGACCCCTGAAGTTTGAAGAAATGGCAACTTTTGTCCCTCATCTTTGAAGAACTTGTCACATTTGACCCTCCAAATGTCATATGTACAAGTAAAGTCCCTAAAGTTTGAAGATATGTCAAAAACAGCCCTTGGAAAGTGATTAAAGTGCAAAAGTTAAGCCCTATTTAATAAAAGGACTTAACTTGAAATACTTTTGGACTACCAATGAAAATGATTAAACGGGTGGACTGGAAATGCAAAAGAGTTAACGGTTGTTAGTGTTTATTTGGACTGGTAATGTGAAGTCTCCCCTTTAGCCCATTAAAACCCATAAGCCCAAACCCCACGTTATTACAAGTTTAATTTAATTAAACCTGGTCAACACAAGTCAACCCCCATTTCCCACCATAACACCTTTTTTAAATTCGTTTTTTCCCAATTTGGATTAAAACAACCACTAATCCCACTTAAACCCTAATTAGCCCCAGCTCCAATCAACTTCATTTCAAAGGGTTTTCTTTTAATCTTGTCCAGATCCCTAATTGAGCTTTTTGTCACTTGATCCCACCTCACAAAACACAACCACATGGGTTGTGGACCCTACCCCGACCCTCCCCTGCTACATCACTTTAACCCAAAACCAAGACCCGACCAGTTTAACGTTCTAGATGTTACTCCTTGACCCCCAAGGACAAATGGACGCTCCAAGATCATTTTTCCAAGCTGGCATCACATGGGTTCCAGTTTTGACCAAGAATCAAGAGAAGACCCAAGGGCTTATTTGGCAATTCCAGCATTAGGGTTTAGGATTCGATTTTATTGTAATTCTTTATTCAAGCTTTCTAGATTGTTCCTTAGTTAGTATAAATAGTGACGCCTGTGTCTTTATTTACGTTGTTCCAGTTTAGCTTTTCACATTTGTAATCCCTTTTTATATAAATTATAAAGTTGGTATTTTTTGTTGAAAATTGGAATTCCTTTTGTTGTTTTATAAAAGTTGGTGTATGTTGAGAAGGCTAATACTGAGTTCCAAACAATTTGATTGAAGTAATTTTGAGTTTTTCAAAATTAGCTTAGGTTTTTGAAAGTTGTGATTTTGTGGTAAAAGTTGTTTCAAGATTTGATTTTCAGGTTTGGATGTTCATTTGTTAAGGATATTTGAAAGTTCAAAGTGATTAAGAAAGTTTTTAAAAAGATTTAAAAGAGAAAGATAAAAACAGGTTTGTATTGTGCTTGTGTTTGCTTTTTTTCTTCTTAGCAGGTTTGAAGCCTGATTTGCTCAAGAGTTCTGCACAAACTCGAGTATGTTTGGAGGTGGTTTTTCTACCACAGTGGGACCTGGATGTGGGTCCCACAAGGTGATTCTTTGTTTCATTTTTAAATTTTCAGAAAATTGGTCACTTATGTGATTTGTATGAACTGCAATTAAAGTGTTGTTTAAGTGGATTGATATGGTTTAATTTAGGTTATATGCATGATAGAAGCAACATAAGTCAGCTTGGATTAGGTTTGGTTTGATTTTGTTTGAAAAAATTGCATTTCAAGTTTTTAAGGGGTGTTTGGATAAAGGTTTAAGTAGGATTGGTTGTTGATTAATCTTGGCTTAGACCTGTTTTTTACACTTCTTAGATAGTATATGGGTGAAATTGGTAGTGAGTTTTAAGTTTGGTGTAGTGGTAAACACAAATGCATGCTTAAAAATTGGTTCAAGTGGAAAAAAATCAGTAAGTGTGTGTTCATGTATGTTTTATGAATTTTTTGCCTTCAAATCTTGCTATAGGTTAGATAAGTGGTTGATTAAAGGTTGTGAATTGCTTGTGTGCTATTTGGTGAGAGTGTATGCAAGATTGGAGCTTTTAAAAATCAGTTTTGAGCAAGTAATTAGCCCAAACCCCCCCCCCCCAGACCTGCATAATTGATTACAGCAACTTGAAATTGCCTTGTGTGCTTATTTGTGTGCGTCTTTGGCTAGGATTTTGTGTGCTATTTGAGTTTTCTTGACTCCTTGTACTCCAAAGAGTACAAGGGTGCCCCTGTGTCCAACTTAACAACACCAAGAACCCCATTTGATCAAGTCCTCTTGATCTTTTCACAAGTGAATAAATTGCACTTTGTTCTTGTGTTCATAAAGGTATAACTGGTCACAAATTTGATTGTTTTGAGCTAAATCTTGTTGAAATTTGATTTGGATTTGTGATTTGAGGCTTAAAAGAGTTAACAGTTTGGGTTTGAAAAGTTAAAAAAAAAAATGGAAACAAAAAGGACTGGCCAGGACTCGAACCTGCGCCATCCCTTTCACAACACTCACACACTACCACTGCGCCCTTGGGTCTTTTACTGACCAAGGGTGCAAGTTAATTCTACTTAACCACTTTTTGAAGTTAGCTTAAAATAAAAAGCCGTGGCCTTTTAGCTTATTTTTGGCTTATTCATTAAGCAATTTTGCTCCCATTTATTTTTCCTAGGTTCTTATATTCACTTAGGACTTTTCTGGCCAAAAAGTAGATTTTTCCCTTTATTTATTTATTTATTTATTTATTAGGATTATTTTTAGTTTAATTTTTAGAAAGTCAATTAAAAAAAGTAAAAAGCATTTTAAAAATCCAGAAAAATAGTTTTTAGGTTTTAATTAAGTTATTTGAGGTTTACATTAAAAAAAGTTTTCAAAAAGTCTTATTTTTAATTTTATTTTATTTTAGGGTTTTTAGACAACTTTAAAAATTAATATAAAATTAATAAAAAGGTTTTAGGAACTTTAACTTGCATTTTCGTCTTAGTTAGAATATTTAGGATTTTTGATAATTTTTTAGAATTTATTTATAAACTTTTATTTTTTTAGAATATTTTAATATTATTTTATTAGTAAAAATTCAAAGTTTGTTTTTCTACTTTTTTCATTTTTCCTAGGTTATAGACATTAAATTAGGAACTTTGTAACTTTCCAAATATTTTTTAGGCTTTTCATTTAATTTTTAGAATTAATTTAAGATTTAATAGATTTTTATAGTTTTTTAGTGTTTAAAAATAGTTTAATTTGGTTTTAAAATTTTTAAAAATAGTTTTTAGCTTAATTAGGTCATTTTTGAGGTTTACAAACTATTAGATCTTGTTTAGGGCTTTTTAATAATTAATTGTGATTTTTAGGGCTTTAATTAGCATTAAAAAGTCATTATTTAATTAATTAAAAGGTTTTAGCAAGTTTTGATTTTTTGTAAACTCTTAGAATTTTATTGTGGATTTTTAGTAATTTTTAGGAATTTTTAGGTTAAAATTTTAATTTTGGTAGTTTTTAAGGTTCTACGTCTTAACTTTCTAGTAGTGATTTTTGTCAATTTTTATTTTTACGTCTTCGTCATTTTCTCTTCTCTTTTCTTCTTGTTAATAATAAAAAACATTAATCAATTCATTACACAACACACGTGCCTCCTCGAGAGAACGAACCCCCATTAAGGGTCATAACTTGTGGTTTTCCTAAACCGCTCGTTAATACTTACCACTTTTACCTTGTTTTCCTAAACAAGTGTATTTCAATGACTATCAACCGACCATCTCCACAACATATTTTCGATGATGATCTAGGTTCTAGTCGTGTCGACAAAAGGTCTAAACGTTTCAATGAACGAATTGATATGCTCTTCCAACTAATTATGGAGAAAAAAGATACCCTAATTGTTGAAGAGGTTGAAAAGAGCATCGAAGATGAAAAAAACGAGGGTGTCAACGAACGAGGTTTATGAAAATATTTTCGAAAACAAACAACAAGAAAAACTCGTAGCACGTGTTGGAACGATGAATGTTAAACCTTTGGAACCTAATTTTTCTAATGAAGTTAAAATTATCAAAGATTTTCGAAATCAAAATACACAAGATTTTGACGAAGATAGTCCGTTAAGTGATTTTGAAAAAGAAGAAATTGATAAGGTTATAAGGAGAATCATTGACCCCTCTATTTTTGAAGAGTATCAAAATTTAATTCCGGAGGGACGCGTTACTACTATTTCTACGTCTTTTGAGAACCCGCATTCGATCCCTCCGAAGGACCAATTTGAAACCATCAAGGCTACAACGTCTCGTGACGAGCCTTTTACTCCTAATCCCAAACCATGTGAGATTATGGATTTATCATGTGAGAAGTCCGCCGATGGTCTTGCTCACATTGATACCTTTTTCGACGCCGATGTCGAAACCACTAAGGCAAAATCTTCAAATGAAGAGCCTTTTACTCCTATGCCCACTACGGAAACCGATGCCTCTCTAAGCATGGGGGAGACGAATCTTAGCACTAATCCTAGTGTCGAGATCCCTATTCCAATCCAAAGTGAGCCTACGGTTTTCTCCGAAGATGAGGTAAGTGATTTTGCTCTCGATGAATTTTTCCACGAAGATTCTAACGAGGCAAATCACAATAGTGAGTGTGAATCGATTTCTTGTGATGATGTCTCTCCCATTGACACTTCGGGGAGAGAATCAACGACTTTTTCGAACCCTCTTTTCAATGACGATGATTTTTCCGCTAGTGATGACGAGTCACTAATCTACGAGGACGTTTAAAACAACGATTTAAAAATCTTTTCAAACCCTTTATTCGAATTTGATGACGCGTTCATTTTTGGTGACGTAAATCCTCTCTTTGATGAGACGTTCGAGGACATCGAGAGTGAGGATTCTAAGGATCTTAAACTCGATGAGCCGGATTTGCTAGTCACCCACCCGACGTCTCATGCGGTTGAGACTTCTTTTTCTACTCACAATGTTTCCATTCTCGAGGAGTTCACCGATGGACCGCCTCTCGATGAGAATGAGGATTTTAATGAGGCTTTTGCCTTCGATCCGGGGGGAAATTTTGAAACTCCTATTATTGACAATTCTTCTTCTATTTCACCTTTGTTTCAAAGTGAACCAACCCACCCCCCGGATATGATGAGTTTTCATACGTTGTAAGGAGTTTTCTTCCTTACAAGACGTATCCTCCGGCTTTACGTGTTTTATTTTCAACAAAATGTGAGGATACGATCTTCGATCCCGGTATAAAGGCTTTGCCTTTATTCACGGTTGCTTTTGGGCCTTGATTACATGTAAGTCCCACCAAAAATGACCGAACCAAGATAATCCCTAAATGATCACATTTATGGGGATTCGAGTCGAGCTTTTGACTCGGTTATCAAAAACAAGGTGCCTCGTGGGGGAGACCCATGCTTATCCATGTACATATTATTGCTTTCTAATTAGTTTAATGTGAGGGGATTTGTGCCCTTCCAACCTTTGTTTCGTGGTTGTTTGTGAATTGTGGACTTTAGATCATGATCTTCACGATTGGAGCCTCTCGTGTTCGTTTTACGGGAGCACTCGATCGTTTGCTTTGAAGACTTTCTCAAAATCCAAATGATATATCCTTTGATGTTCTAACCTTAGGTTTTTAGCACACTTCATAAACGGCTATTAATTTATTGGTTACACCCTTTCCATGCTAGATTAGGCATTCGACTACGTCTCTAGTATGGGGGTGTTTGCACCCCTAGACTCGAAACATTGAGGACAATGTTTAACTTTAGTATGGGGGGGTGAATAGATACTTGCCTTGCCAAACCTTCACGCTTTCCAAAATTTATCTTTTTGTTTATTGTTTTTGTTGCAAAATAAGGCTAAAAATGGCCAAATTTTAAAATTTTTCTCATGTTTTATAAGTGTTTGAAGACACGAATGTAGATTTTCCAATGGCGAGAATAAGAGTAATTTTTGACTCGACCGTGCGTGTTGAGCACTTAGCTTCGATTCCTTAACTTTTTAGGCTAAGTCTCTTAAATGTGGACGAGAAATGATAGAGTTATTTATAAGTCTCGTAATCGTCACGATCTCATGTGTAGTAATTATTAGCTTATTCTCCCCACGCTTTTGATAATAAATTATTAATAAATATTGATTTAGCGGTTTAGTCACTATAGTTGGTTTCTAAATTGTTTTAGTAGCTTCCATGTAATTAAATTGGGAAAACATTAAGGTATCGCCAGCGTCACGGTTTTGAAGTATTGGCACCCGAATAATCGAAAGCTTCACCTAATAATAAGATTTCAAGTGCTCACCTAAATTAAGCAAAAATTTGAAGCTCAAAAGGCCGAAAAATCTATGCCCAAATTGAAAGTGAATTAAGCCTTAATCTTTAAAGCTTTAAAGATCCAAAATTCGCTTTAGCGTGAGGATATACGTCTTTGGCTAATAAAACCACCGATGAGGCGGATAATAAAAGGCAAGGCAAGACCAAAGTCATAATAAAAGCTTCATGGCGAAGTTGAATAAAAGATGGAGGTTAACCAAAGATAATAAGGCCCTTCCGTTAGGGGGCATATAAAAGTCTTGGTAATAAGTCTCATGTTCAAAACCGTTATAAAACCGTGTTTATCGATTCTTCTTGTTGACTTAATTTTTTGACATCGTTGTCTATTAGGGTGAATTATTAATTTAATGATTTTGGTTACACCGTTAGGACTCTATTTTTAGACTTAATATCTATTCACGCATAGGTCGATAATGTATCCTCGTGATCATTAAGACATAATAAAATATAAGAGATACCAAGTAGGAATAAGGGAGTCTAGGTTCGTAATTAACACTCATGAGATATGATTGTGTTGCTAACTTATAATAACAATGATCTCGTTGCACGCTTAGCATGGAATCGGGTGAAAATCGAGGATGAAAAAATTATTTCTAAAGAAGCATTCACGTGTTCTTATTCTTTGACACTAAAAGTCACGTTCTCGTGATAAAAACATTACATTATGTCTAAAACACGTGTAGTAGTTTATTAAAGTTTATGTCTTCAATAAATGTCATCCTAAAATAAGTTTTAGAAGTGCTATGATACTTAATTTCTATCATTGCGTGAGGGCACGGCAATGGTTTAGTATGGGGGAGTGATGAGACTGCAATTATACATAGTCTCATCATCCAAATCGGGCTTAAAATGGTTAAATAGATCATAAAATACCATAAAATATGCTTGTATCCGTTTGTTGTATGTTTTAGGTATGGATATCGAGAAAAAGACAAAAGATCACAAGAAACAAGCAAAAACGAACATGAGAACCGAAGCCACACAATGAACCGGACCCGAATGGTGATTTTCTGAAAATACCCTTGAAGAATTGGAGATTATACAAGTTTGGTCCTTCATCTTTGAAGATTTGTCATATTTGGTCCCTTAAGAATCATTTTATACAAGACTAACCCTCAAAGAATGAAGAATTGCACAAGATCGAAGTCGAGATCGCACATATTGGAGCAAAATCGGGTATATACGGATCGACTTGACAAGTTTGAAGATTTTGCAAGTTAAAGACGAAGTTAAAGTAAAACCCGAAACCCGACAATGAATTGAGCACGAAAAACCGATCCCGACTCTCAAAATAATATTTTACGGACCAACCCGCACCCTTTCAACGGGCCGAGCCGGCCCGCTTAAATATTAATATAAACCCAACATGGCCCATTTACTTTCTTTAAACCAAATATAAACCAAAGCCACGAAAATGGGCCTCATAAACATACTTGGCCCAAAATCACCAACCAAAAACGAGCCCAAGTTTTTCGACTGACCACTTGGCCACGTTTTTTTTTAGCCCACAGCCTTAAAACTTATAAAGGGACATCCACCTTGTTGATTACATCGAAAAAAGAAAGAAAAAAAAGTAGGGTTCCATGTTTATATCAAAAGCAGTCATCAACAATCTTAATCCTCAAAATCACTCTAACCCTAATCTCAAATCAAATCCTTCCAAAAACCTGTCACCATCCTACCCCACATCAAAACCCACCTACGTGAAGAACAAAATCAGACAAGCATGTGATCTCTGCCAAGTTTGAAGACCAAATCAATGGTGGATATTCAACCCTTGGGCTCCAATCCCATCTAAGGGTCATAATTCGAAGGCCTCGAATCTTCTATCAAGAAACAAGACAAAGACCCCAGGTTTGAATTTCGAATATGCCTTAAAGATCCAAGATTCGCCCAAGGGTAATTCTGGAACATCGTTATTTAGGGTTTAGATCTTCTAGAAATCTTGTAGCCAATATTTATAAGGCATAGGTTTTATTTTTTTTACTTGTTCCAGATTTAATTTAAAATTTAATGTAATTCCTTTTTATTGAATGAAAGTTGGTGTTTTTTTAGAAAATATAATTCCTTTTCATTAATTAAAAGTTGGTATTTATTTGAAATTAATCTGAGTTCCAAATTTATCATATGTTTGATTTCTTGTTAATTAAATTGAGTTCGTAATCTTTTCTTAGTGAAAAGAATTTAATTTCAGTTTTGAGTTTCTTTTGTTCTATGCGAAAAAGAGAAGAGAAAAAAAAGTGTGGATTATTACTGTGTGTCTGTGTTCATCGAAAAAGAAAGGTTTCATTGTTTCTTTAATTTATTTTCAAAAAAAAAGAGATAAAAAGGAGTTTTTTTTAAAGAAAAGAAGGGGTGTTATTTCTTGTTAATTTTACTGTAACCGAAAGAAAAAGTTTTTCGTTACTGTTTCTTTAATGGAAAAAAAAGAGAGAGTTTGCAAGTGTTGCTGCTACTGTAGACGAAAGTAAAAAAAAAGAAAAAAAAGAAGATTGTTGCGTGTTGCTGCTGGGTTCGACAGAAAAAAAAGGGAGGAATTGTGTTTCTTGTTTTTGTGCAAAAAAAGGGGGTGTTTTATTATTTATTGTTACTGTGTACCGAAAAGAAAAAAAAGGAGAATGAAATTGTCAATTGATGCTGCTGTGATGGGTTGAAAGCAAGCAGAAAAAAAAGTGGTGGATTCGTAATGGTTTTAGTAGTTTAGTAGGATTTGGATGATATTTTACTGGTAATGGTGTTCGAATTTGAAGATGGGTGTGTTTTTAGTGATGATTTTTTCTGTTTGATTCGAATGCTCCAGGAGGTTTGTTCTTTCTTTCATAGCTTATAAAATCGATGAGCTTATTGCCTAGTGATAGATTATATAAATTGCTTATGTTTTTAGCTTATGATTTAGTAACTTTTACAATGTTGCTATTGTCTCAATTGTTGGTAAAATTAAAAATAGTGTACTGCCTGTACTCGTAGGTTTACAGCTTAGTTTGATTTGAAGATTGCATTTTAGGTTACTTTGTTAATTGCTATTAGTAGTACTAGTGAAGCTAGGAATTAGGCGTAAAGTTTTCTTGCAACATATCTCTCAGGTTAGTCGTAGTTGTTTTATGCTCTTATTTCATCTCAAATCTCATAAAATTAAGATCCTCATAGAGCTATAATTTTCTGTCATTTGAATGAGTTGGACATCTTGATTCTGAGTTTGTGTTTTTTTCCAGTTATAATGCCTTGTCTTCTGTTGTAACTGACTTCATATACATGTCTAAATAGTTTTTTGAGGTCATTAATCACTAAGGTTTGCATTTGCGCATACTTGGTGTCACATTTGACCCATTATTGAGCAAATTGCATCTGCACAAATTGGGATTTGATTGTGTAGTTTAGGCCTTATGTTTCAGGAAACAAGCTGTTAGGTGTTAGCAATATTCTGTTTTTAGTTACATAGGCGTGTAGGGCTTATTTGTTAGCTTAAAATTAGCTAGAAAATAGTCTAAACTACCTTGTTTTAGTCTTGATAGCCAACTGCTATCCTTGGTTGTTTATTTCCAAAAAACTGTATAACAAAAGAAAAAGAAAGAGCAAAATGGGCAGCAGTGGGGGTCGAACCTAAGACCTGCTGCTCCACAACCCAATACCCCAACCATCTGCTCTCTGAGCACCTTTTGTTTAACATTCCTTTTACTTTTCTTTTATACTTCTTTTATTTTCTTTTTAGTTTTTTTTATATATATAAAAGTCGTAGCTTATTCAAAGCTTTTCGAGCTTATTGGATAAGCTGCTCAGTCCAGCTTATTTTTCTTAGATTTTTCATTCACTTAGGTGCTTGTCATGATTTTTTGGGATTTTTATAAATTAGTCTAAATTTGTTAAATCATTTAATTAGTTTTAATCTTAATTAATTCATAAAAAATATTTAAAAGTTAAAAAAATATAATTCTTTTTCTGAAATTTTTCTTTTGTCATATAGGACGTAGGAAAAATAAATTGGTTTTCGTAAAGTTTAAAATTTGATATTTTGTTTTAATATCGCTTTTTTTTGTTTTCGTACTATTTTCGTTTAAATTCGTAAATTTGTTTTTTTACCCCATTTGTTTTTTTAATAATTTTTATTATTCTTTTTAAGTTTATAAATTTTATTTTTAGTTAAGTTTTTAAATAATTTTAATTTTATCTTTTTCTTAGCTAGTTTTATTTTTATGATTTTTTTATTTACGTTAAAAATTAATAATAAATAATTTAAAAGTTTTCAAAATTTTTGGTTTTTGTAATTTTCTTAGTTAGACTTTTTGGAGTTTTTTAGTAACTTTTAATTAATCTTAAGGTAAAAATTTTCGTTGGGTCGCGTTTTTACGTTCGTACGTTCGCGCGTTTTCGTCCGTTTTGAGCGTAGTCAGATCTCGTTTTCTTTTCTTTTCGTCTTTCCAAAAACGTAATCACTCGATTAAATACATCTATATATTTTTGCTAAACACCATACCTCCACCGAGAACGAACTCGACGACGAGTATTCGCGTTTTACAAAAAACGTGATACTTATTACTTACCCGCTTTTGTCGCTTTGTTTTTCCTAAAACAAAATTGTACAAAAATACCACATCATCAACCCACAATGTATGGACGAGGAGGACCGATTGCGCCAATGCAAATCATGGCTCCGGAGTTTTCGTTGAAGCATCACATCATCCAACAAGTGCAAACTAATCCATTTCGCGGATTGCCTGATGATGATGCCAACAAGCACAACGACAAATTCATTACTATTACTCAAAGCATGAAGTTGCCCGGTGTTACTATGGATGTCCTTCGCCTACAGCTCTTTCCACATACTTTATCTCACCACGCCAAAAAATGGTTTGATCGTCTCCCGAAGAATTCCATTCATAATTGGGACGACATGACTCAACGATTTTTGTCGCGCTACTTTCCACCATCCATGGTCACGAGCCTTCGAAATCAAATCAGCGGTTTCATGCAAGAACCCGATGAATCACTCTTTGATGCTTGGGAAAGATATAATGTTTTGATCGATCGATATCCAAACCACAACATGCTCCCCGTTACGTTGATTGATACTTTCTACAATGGTTTAACTTTCTGTGATCGTGATACTATTAATGAAGCCGCCGGTGGCATATTTATGAAAAGAAGACCCGAGGAGTGTAGAGAACTTATTGAGAACATGACTACTCATGACAAAAATTGGGATTCCTCCGTATCTTCAAGGAACAACCCGAGAGTCAATGTTTCTTCTACTTCAGCAAACCCCGACATGACCGAATTCACCCATATGATGGCCGAAATGAACAAAAATATCTTTCTCATCGCTACAAACCAACAACAACAAGTTAAAGCTGTAGCAATTTCTTGTGAGACATGCGGTGGTCCTCACTCATACACTGATTTTCCTTCTACTCAAGGCAATCTGGAAAACGTGTATGCAGCTTATGGTAACTATTGACCGGAAAATTACCAAGCCCGACCTCAAGGGGATCGAAATTTGCTAAGTTACCGTAGTAACAACTTTCTTTCACCCGGTTTTTCTCCTCAAAACCACAATCCCAACAACAATTACAATAGAAGCAACCAAATTCCACCTAGAGCTTCTAATCCTTATCACCCACCCGCTCAACAAGCCCCACCCGTGAATCAAGATGTTGAATCCTTAATGAGAACCCAAGGAGAGCAAATCAAGAATCTACAAAGCCAAATTATCAATTTGAAAGGGGATATCACTAAGCAAGGGAATGACATTAGATCCGAGCTTCGAAATGATATACAAACCTCCTTCAGCACTTAAACGAATGATTTGAAGAATATGCTGGCTAGTTTCTTACCAACCACTCAACCCTCTACTTCGGTCTCTCTACCTTCAAACACCGTCACCAACCCGAGAGCGAATGTGAGTGCTATTACTACCCGTAGTGGAGCAACTTTAGTAGGACCATCCATCCCTCCCCCAGTTACTCCATCTACACCTCCTCCACCATCATTTATCCCTCATACTCCCACGCCTAGTATTAGTTATCCATTACCGTCTCCACCTCTTAATGGCGTACCCAATAAAAAGAACCCTTCACCAACCCTACCTTCCACCAATAAACCCAACATCCTATATCCTTATCGCTTGGACAAGCCTAACTTGCTAACTAAGGATGACATTCAAGTGTCGAACTATTTGAAGATGATCTCTCAAATGAATTTCAACATTAGCCTTATTGAAGCACTTGTCCACGTGCTGAAATTTTTCAAAGCATTCAAGGAATTGCTTAATAAGAAGGAAAAACTGGTTGAGCTTGTCAACACACGCTTAAATGAAAACTGTTCTGCAGTCATTCTTAAAGAACTTCTGGAAAAACTTGGAGATCCCGGTCGTTTTGTGTTGCCTTGCATTTTTAACAAAACTAAAGAATTTACTGCCCTAACTGATCTCGGGGAAAGTATTAATTTGATGCCTTTAAGTGTTTGGACAGCACTATCAGTACCCGACCTTACACCAACAAAGATGACTCTTGAGCTTGCAAATAGCACTCTCGCTTACCCCATTGGTATTGCCGAAGATGTGTTTATTAAAGTGGGCACCTTCACTTTTCCGGTCGACTTTGTTGTTGTTGATTATGAAATGGACCCTCGTATTCCGCTAATACTTGGTCGACCATTCTTGAGAACCGGAAAAGCTTTAGTTGATGTTGCCGAAGGTGAGTTAATTTTAAGGGTCGGGAATGAACAACAAGTGTTCAAAATGGGGAAGATCACAAACAAATCCTATGGAAGAGAATCCGCGAATATTATGCTTGATGATTTTGTCGTCTACAACAATCCTCTATTGGATTCTTTCTATGATAATCCACTGTTCCAAGATGATGTGGATGATTATCTATCCAATTCTGATCTTCCACCAATTTATGATTCTCCACCGATCTTTGATGCTTATGATGACGATTCTAGTTCCGATGGAGATGATTATGATTATTTTACTTCTGAGTATCCAGACATGCCCACTTATGATGATTTTGATGAGGCTGATACTCTTTCGAGTGATTCTTCTCATGATGAAGATCCTCCGCCTACAACACTTGATCCTACTTTGCATGACTACTCATTTGAGGAAGACTTTGCTACTTTTCTCAACACTTACTTCCCAAATGAGAGTGATGCCCCTCCTTTAGACTTTAATGATTATGGTCTTTACCCTACTTTGGATATGAAGAAACCCATTTCTAAGGAGAAGAAACCAGACGACACCAACATCCGTAGTTCTTAAGTTTTGACACCTCTCTATCTACCTTGGTCGGATGAGATTGTGCGATTTATGAGCGGATCCTCTTCAAATTCTACTGAGCCTGAGTGCTATTTTCCCCTAAAGGAAAAGGTGTTCGACCCCGGTATTGCACTTTTTAAGCCATCTTAGTATCCATCTGATGAAATAAAAGGAAAAATCTTTGGAACTTATGAAGATATGCTTGCACCTCTTCACCCTTGCTCCCACCGTTCTCAACAACTGCTTACGGAAACCTTGCCTACTCTTCTTTGGCTTTCCTTGTTCGCCTTAAGCTTGTGCTTCTTGATCGACAAAAACCATGTTTTTGATCCCGGTGGATGTGTTTCGAGCTTCTTCCTAATGCTAATCAAGGTCGAGTCAGGCTCGCGACTCGGTTAACAAAAAACAAGCGCTTCTCGGGAGGCAACCCGCAGTATCTATCCTTTTTCTCTTATTTTTATAATAAGTGTAGGGGGATACCCTAGTATGTTGTTTGTTGTCTTCTTTCTAATCATGTACAAGGATTCGAGCTTTCAACATTCCATTCTTGATGACTTTTGACGAACCGTGATTCCGTGTTCCCATCTTCCCGATTCTATCCTAAACTCTTTTCGATTCACTATTTTATATTTCTCAATATTAAAATAGGAATCTCTTTAGTTGTCTCTTTCTTGGCACGATTTAAACAAAGTGCACAATGTCCTAAGTGTAGGGGAGTTTACTCCTACATGCTTAAACATTGAGGACAATGTTTATATCAAGTGTAAGGGGGACTTCTATCGAAGTTAAGTGGCCTTTTCCTTGTATTTGTCCTCATTTTAACCGGAAAATTGATTTTTCGACACTTTTCAAATTTTTTTATCTATTTTTTCCTATTAGTTATTCTTTTGTTATAGTTATTTTCTTTCTTTGCTAAAATAAACTTTTAATAAAGTGGTTTAATTTTTCAAGTCAATCTTTTGACTCAACCCGAGTTTACTTATCTAAGTTTACTCTAGCTAGTATCCTTAATGTGTTTAAGTCAAGTTTTGCTAGGCTTTTATATAGGGAGCTTTAAAACGCGAAGGTCTTAACTCTCACGGGTTAAGAACAAGAACTTTTTGCAAGTTCCTATAATTGATCCTAGAGAGTCGTTCATCAAGGGAACTTTAAAATGCGAATTCTAAACTTGAAAAAGTCTAAGAATTTGCAAGATCCTATAGATGACTCGAAAACCCAAAACTTTGATTTAGTTGGCTAAGCATCCACGAGTCTCATTCCTTGAGATTTTAAATTGTGGAGAACGAGAGATGATAGAGTCAATTATAAGTTTGGTATTCTTTCGTGAATTTATGTGAGTTGATTATAAGCCTATTCTCCCATCGATTGTTAATAAATTTATCTGCAATAAGTAAGGTCGTACGATTTGAAAAGTTACTTAGCTTCTAGCCCAAGATCGTTTAAAAGTTGCTCGGTATTGATTAGAGTTCATAGCCAAGGCATAACTTATTGAAGCGGGATGCGAAGATTGGCGAGTCCAAAAAGGCCCTAACAAGGCATGAGGGCTACATTTTGTTGCTAAAGATCCAAAAGTGATGTGAAGAATCATTTATCAAAAATTAATATGAAGGATCGAGACACACGACGAAAAGCAAAAATTCCCCAAAATATCATGGAGAAGTATATCCGAAAAAGGCCCTAACAAGGTATGAGGATAAACAGATCTAAGCCCTAAAGGAGTCGGATCGTTGTATATCAAAATCCCAAATAAATATTGGAGAAAAATGAAGAAGTCGTGGTCCAAGTATGAAGAATATCTCAAAACTTCAAGTGAAGAAATTCCTATTATGAAGAGAAGACCATTATTTCATGAACGTCTCTCAAGATTTGAAGTATGAATTTACTGCCAAATATCGGTCCGAGAAAGGTCTCAAATCGTGAACCGAGTTATGCCAACATATGAACTTTATGAGGTCCCGAGAAGCAGTTTTAAAAGATTTTGTCCTTTAGCTAACTATTAATTAAATCGTCCTACTTTATTTTCAACCTAAATAACTATCGAAATAAGTCAACAATGCATCCTCGTGATCATTCAAGACAACAATAGAATATAAGAGATACACCTAGGAATAAGGGAGTCTAAGTAAATAATTGGCCCACATGAGTTTGTGTTAGTTTGATAACTTATAATAACAATGATCTCGTTTCTAAGCTTGGTATAGGGAACGTGAAACTTGAGGATGATAATCATTCATGACATTCCAAAACCCTAAGGTAAGTCTTTGATTTCTTTACTTGTTTTGTTATTTTTTATCTCTTTAATAAAGGCCAATGTGGATTGATTGTGATGGAAAGTGTAATCTTGCTTTGTAATTAATGCATTGCATGAGGACATTGCAATGGTCAAGTGTAGGGGATTTGATAGGTGTGTAAACACCCATCCTTTTACCACTTAATTACAATAATAACCAAGCCAAAATGTGTATTTTATGTTGTAAATTTTGGAATTATGTGTGGTTTCTGTTTTTGTTGTGATCTAGGATCAAAATGTGAAAAATGGAAGAAAACACGGGCTTTCACTGGCTTTTATCAAAGAAAAAGACAAAAGACGAAGTCGAAAAATCAAGAGTGCTAAAAGAACGGAAGTCCAAGGCCAATTCTAAAGATTTATCGAAGAAAAAGTCTAAAGACGGAAGTTTAATAAAAGCCGAAGAACTCAAGTCTAAATTAATGAAGAAATTACAAGACGAGTTTATTAATCCAGAGACAAAGTCGAAAAAAGTCGAAGAAATTAGAAGACGAGAAGTCAAGAAAGAAAGAAGAATGAATCAACACATGCTTAGTTTTCCTAATCATTATAAATAGACTCCTGTCATTAGGAGTTGTTTGCTAATTTGACACATTAGTCTTTCCACCTTAATTTCATGTCATTTTAATTAATTGTCAATTTAAATACTTGTCTTGCACTTTAATTCCTTTAATTCCAAGTAAGTGCTTTTAATTTTGTTGTTTAATCTTTTCTTTAATCAAGTTTTATTTTAATCTTTCATTCTACCTTTCTTATTTTGCTTAATCTTTGTGCTTTTTATCTTATTGTCATACTTGTTTGATTACTTGTTAAGTTTTTATTATTATCATTGTGTTAGCTTATTGATTTTATAGCTTATTGTGTTTTTCTTAAAATTGATTAAGTGTTTATTAGTTCATTTTTATAAAAAGTTGATTTTTAATATTTTATTATCTAGTGTTTTTAAAAGTTTTTAAATTTCAGCTTAATATCTTTTTCTTAAAAGTGTTTTGGTTAAGTTTTTAGTTAAGTGCTTAATTGTTTTTGGCTTAATATTAGTTTTCTAGCTTATTTCTTCCTAACTGTTATCCGAGGTTTCAGTAAAACCCTATATTCCGAATAAAGGCTTGAAATTATTCCGGATTAGAGCATTCTCCATTTATTCCGGATAAGAAGTTTGTTCTGATATTCCGGATAGTGTTCAGAAGTTGATTTCGAATAAGCGATTGAAGATTTATTCCGGATAAGGAGTCTAACTCCATGTTCCGGATAAGCACACAACAGGGATTCCGGACAAGCTGCTGGAAAATATTCAGGATAAAGGCATCAAGATTATTCCGAATAAGCTGGAGGGTAACATTATTCCGGATAAGCTTGCTCTTCTACATTCCGGATAAGCTTCTTAGGTTATTCCTGATAAGAGAGTGTGGATTTATTCCGGATAAGGTTTACTAGTTAATTCTGGATAAGCTGTTTGAAAGATTCCTGATAAGGTTTAGACAAGGATTCCGGATAAAGGACTTGGAAATTATTCCGGATAAAGCTTCGAACTAGGTATTCCGGATAAGGTGACAATATTTCGGATAACTACGAGAAGGGTATTCCGGATAAGGTTATTTTCTTGATTCCAGATAAACTGCCAATAATTATTCCAGATAAACGTCTTGAAGGGTATTCCGGATAAGCATACTTTGTTGGGTATTCCGAATAGTGACAGTATTTTGGATCCGGCTCAGGTTCTGCTTTCTTTCTGATTTATTTTCAAGCATTTACTTTTCCCGCTATTTTTATCTTAGTTTAATTTTAAAGTTCACATTTTTATTACATTGTATTTAATTTTTCATAACGCTTTAATTTTCTGTCATTTGATTTATTTTCTTTAAAAGTTTGAATATTACACCATTTTAGTTTTAATTAGTTTTAGATTTAAATTACCGTCATTTACGTTTAAGTTTTGCACTTTTAAATTTACAACAACGACAAATCTATTCTTTTTCACCAAGAGACGACTGAGTCGCACATTTTTCCCTTTATCAATTTGAAAAGATCGGACGAAAATATTTTCTTACTGGCCAAAAGCCATGTATTAGTCTTCACGGAAAATCATGCGGCTTGTGTCACTAAAGTCTTGAAGGAGCTTCACTCTCGTGCTAAAAGAGGTATTCCTAAAGGAAATAGGTTTTCTACCGCTAAGTCTTCCATTGTGCATAAGAAAACAATGGTTCCTAGATACAATCTTAGGTGGCAACCCACGAGAAGGATTATCAATTTAGTTAATCTTCAATGGGTTCCTACAGGAAGGATATTTCCCTCTAGCACTACCAATGTTGGTTGTGAACCCCCACATGGTTCTAAAATAGATATCGCTAACCCATGTGAAATTACACAAGTTGTTGATGCAAGTGCAGGTACCGAGATTAAGGATCAACAAACACGAGGCAGTTGTCTTATTGTATATCGTTCAAAACCTCGGTTGCAAAAGAATTCGATATCTAAGAATCAAGTGTCTCAGGGGATTTGCGGTTAAGCTTACAACTATGGCTCGTCCTTAAATGGCCGACGATGACCCGGACTTCAAATAAAGGGAAGTTTATCTATTCAACGATAACTTACCCTCAAAACAAGAAATTAAATTTTCTCGGACACGATCTTGCGTTAAAACTATTCAAAAGTTTTAAGCTCGTATAGTTGGCGTATAATCATCTCACAAGTTATGCCTGGGGCTTCATAGAAAGGAAAGCTTATCGCCGATGATAACTTATCCTCACAACGAGGAATTAATTTTTCTCGGGCATGGGCATATATTAAAAACATTCGAAGTTTTTAAGCTCATGCACAATGACTTACAGTTAAATATCAGACTATAAGTCAGACAACAATTAAAAGAAAGTTTATCACGGACGATAACTTATCCTTAGCGACGAGAAATTAAATTTTATCAGTCATGAGCTAGTATTGAAACATTCTAAGTTTTAAGCTCAGGAAAGTGTATATTTTAATTAAGATAACTTTTCCGCATAATGGGAAATTAATTTTCTCTATCATGAGCTTTTCGTTAAAACCTTCAAAAGTTTTCAAGCTCATGAAAACGAATTCTAAGTAAATGTCACCTTAGGACTCGTTCTTCAGTTACAAGGAAAGTATATCTTTTATGATTACTTATCCTCACAACGGGAAGCTTACAACTTCTCGGACTTGAGCTCGTTAGTAAGATATTCAAAATCTTAAGCTCAAGTATTTGGTGTTTTTTAGAACATTGAATACATTTTTATCAAGAATTTATCAAAATAATCTTGTCTAAATCATTCAAAATTATGTGTTCAACACTCTTCGTCTCAATACTAAGGGAGAGTTTCTTAAACTAGTGTTGATAAAAAGAGCATGTCTTCTGAAATTGATAATATCTACGATCCTAGAAATGTCGTTCAATAATGACATGGGGTTGTAAATAAAGTTAGAGCAAAAGTTTAAATGTTTTAAAACATGCTAAAAATTGCTTGCTATTATTTCAGATAGTAACCCGCTTGTCATATTCAAGTCAAGTATTTCTTATGAATTAGTTGGCTCAACAACGAGAATTAATTTTCTCTGGCATGGTTTACTTTATAACCATGTAAGGGATTTTGTTTATGTTATAACACAATTTAACACAAATATATGTACGCATTAGTGCAATTATTTGTCAAAACAAGAGAAACCTTGTTTTTTACGAAGTTATCATCTCTACAAATCGAAGTTCTTTACAATTGGTATCTACATACTCGATGATGCGACTACTCAAATGGACAACTACAACTCTTTAGATAGAACACAGGTCAACAATTGAGGGGGACCAATTGTCAAGAAATTACATTATTCCATGTTGATTCATTGTGTATTGCGGTTGTTACCAATTGATGTGATGAACTTCATATCACAAATTGGTATCAAGACGAAGTATTAACATTTCAATTGGTGTCAAGACTTCATAACCAAGTTTACAATCTGTATCAAGACAACGATACCAATCGTATATGTGGTTTCAAGAGATAACTTCAGACGTGAAAATGAGACCAACATTTGACAACAAGAACAATCTAATTTTATCATATGATGTTCTCATCAATCAGGTCCAACCTTGTCATTTTTTCTAATATGGTGAATATGTGATCTATTTCAACAAATATGGTATCTTTTTTACAAATTGGTATCATTACAAATCGGTATCATGGAGATAAAATAGACTTGCATTTTTCTTCCTAAAACCTTTGTCAAACCTTCGTTATATCATTTGATATCAAAAATATCGGTTGGGTTAATATTTTTAATATGGGGGAGAAAATGTGATTTAATATGAGAATTGATTATCAAAAATGGCTTAACTTAACGTGATGGCTCATCCCTACATATGAGAAATGTTTTCAAATAACGTGGCATATGTTAAGGGGGAGCAAAATGGATTGGGATATCAAAATAGATTTCGTGGTGACATACACTTACCCTCAACCCATTTATTTCACGACGATGAAGATTGTGGTGATAAGAGGATGGTAGGATAAGTTAAGTCCAATGATTCGTCTATAACAGGAGGAATCTTCCCAAGGACATTCTATAGCTAGAAATAGTAGTCCTTAGGAAAGATGGAGAAAGATTGTGAACAGCTGAATGTCGACCAAGTACTTTAGTTATCACTAGAACAATCACAACAAGATTCTAGTTATGACGTATTTGTAAGCATTGAAGGGGTTGAAGAATGAAAAAGAATTGTACAAATAAAGGGTGAAAAGAAAGAAGCCCTCCTTACAACTTACGCAGAAACCGGGTCAACACATATGCTATTGAGATCGTTTTAATGATCTAGACATTGAAGATGGACATCGTGGTCCTAGTGATGTAATGCACAACTCATTCCAGCTAACTCAGATATCTCTCAAAAGGTTTTTTTTAATCACACGTAGATCAACACGTTATCTATCGATTTATTCACTCCGAATAAACTGTTATTGAAAGGGTGGCACTCCTCTCCAGCCTCCGATCACTAAAATCCAAAATGCACGATTGAGTCAAGGGCCATTTGAGATCATCAATAATCTCATTTAGACACATTTCCATAATTCCTTGCTTCTTCACACACTGTGAAAAGTAAGAAAGATATTAAGAGTCCTACGCAAAATCTTCATGATCTTGCCTGAACATCAAAGTAGTACGCAAGTATTTACAATGAAGATGGAAATCCTTCTTAAGTGAACATCAAAAAACTCATGGTAGGTGAATAGTGCGATTATTTATTAATCAAACTTGTGATAACTAGAAAGCAACCGTGGTTTAATTCTCAACTAAATTCAAACTCGTTCCAGACCTCTACGTAAAATCTAAGTGATCTTGCCAGAACAGTCATAGTAATACGATTTAGTATTTATAGTGATGAATGGAAATCCTTCTAGGTTTAACATCAAACAACAGTTGGTAGGTAACTTTCAAGATTCTATAGGAATCAAGCTAGTGACAACTTGAAAGAAACGATGGTGCGATTCTTAATTGAATTTCACTTGTGCCAGGTATATGAATTGACGGCTTCAATCATGCGGATAATTTTATCCAAATGATTCACTCTTTACGTTCGCAGTCAGCTTTGGACGGTCGAGTAAAGAGAACGGGTTTACCCGTAAAATCTTGTCAAGGAGGTTCTTTATTGAAACTACTTGCCACAAGTACGGTACTTTATATATCGTCCAACGGTCTTCACCGACCGGATGTAAAATGCTACCGAATTTGAATGAAATGTGAAAGCCATTTCGTTTGTGTCTACTTATGTTGTTGTATTTGAAAACAGTGGTGTTGTGGTTTCTGAGAAGAATTCGTCCCTACATTTTTACATTTTCTATATTATATACTTCAACGAATTCTAGAAAGTTCAACATCAATTCTTCCATTGTATCAAACTCTGAAGCTTTCAAAAATTTACAAAGGTATAAGTGTGTGGGTCATGAAGTCACTAGGAGGCGAATATCACAAGTGATGAATGCACAAGTTCAAGGCAAGGAAACATGCTCAAGACTTAAGTCAAAGATCAAATCAGTATATTCACAAGATAAAGAAAAAGAAAGAAAGCCGAAGACTACGAGCTCAAGGCAAGCATAGTATGTTAGGTCTATTTTATTATTATAACTCGGGTAACCCCCTTGTTTGGAGTGAACTCCCTTAGGGGGAGATTGTTGGAAATACGTTTTTAAGTATTCAGGAAGGATCGGTCACTCCAACAATATATACGTTATATGGGCTCGTAGTCCAATATGTTAACGTATAACCTGCAAAGCCCACATGTAGGGTGGGCTATATATACCCCTCCTAGCATGTTAGGAGGGGTTGGTTCTTACATTTCATAATCCAATATTACTTCTTTTCACATATTCTCTCATTTCTCTCTCTAGTTTCTATCTCTAGTTCTTCATCTATCTCTCTCTATTTTAGTCATTCCAAGGTTAGGATAATCCAAGGATTACGTAGGCCTTCAATTATTACATGAAATCTAACCCAAGCTATTTTTCACTTCTAAAATATATGCTTGGATTGGATAATTGATTGGTTGCATTGTCATGACACTTGACACATTTTGGTCACTCAACATATGTCTTAAAATGTTGTATGAGGTGATTATGTACTAAGGTGACGTGACAACAAGACGTGACTGCGTGATATGATAAATTGATGAGATAACGAGACAAGACAAAGTGACAAAATTTATTTGACGAGACCGAGAACAATGGTTATATTTGAATTTTAGTGGCTACGGATTTGATCGGGTATTATTATTTGAAATTGAAGATGGATTTATCATAGGCATGTACTTATTTTTTCTTTGAAAGATAACTTGCTCATACTTAATCTTTAGGATGAAGACTTGATTATCTAGTTTATAGGTTCGGGGAGGTTGGCTGATGACCTATATAGCTATCACTTAAAGGAGCTACATTGTTGTACTCTGTGTCACGCGCATAGTCGATGTGGATTTTCAAGAGGTTTTGTGCTTATATACTTCTTTAGTAATGTATTGGGTACTTAGAAATTTCTACACCGTTCCTTAGTCAACAATATTGCAAGCTTAAGTCACAAGATCGAGGAATTCTTATTCAGTTTCACGTTTGGTATATCGGGTGTACTCCATCAGTAGTCACGTTTGGTAAAGATGTCTATGGAGAGTTAATGAAAGAGAATTTCGATCAGCAACTGATTCTCGCAAAATTTAACTAAGCTAATTTATTATTCTCACGAGATTTTAGGTAGATGTGCGTACGATTTATTGCTGGTTCTGAGGTTTCAAAACCATCAAGGGGAAGAAAAAGACATATTTAAACGCTCAACGAGTACACGTGATGAACTTCATACCTTCTTTTGATTTGAAGGCATTCCGGGGAGACAAATGTCATAACCGCAGAGAAAATCAATGTTATAACTCGTGGCGTTTAGTGCATCTTTCAACTTACATGAGGGAAGAAATGAAATAAATCGTCTCTAATAGGTAAAAGAGGTACACTATTGTTCGATGATTAATTGTTTTGATGTTGCAATTATTCATCATTATTATCCTTTAGGGAGAGATATTCATTTCCGGGACTTAACTGACTCTGGTGCATCTCCAGAAGAAGATATGTGCATTTCTGAGACTTAATTGACTCTAGTGTTACGATGTCAACTTCATGAATAGAATAAAGTGTGTACTTCAGGTTTTTGGGCTTCATATATAGGATTGGTTTCCTTTCATCACCTACGTGGTGGAAGAAATATCTTGATTCTTTCTAGTATGCATAACTTGAACTCTTAAAGGGAAGAAAATTCAGAAGAATTATTCAAGCGTGAGAAGAGATGTTGTTGATCTACTTGATGTGACCCAAACTTTCAGTTACTTGTCGCAACACATTTCATATGATGGGGTTTGCTTTTAAAATTCCGCTATGCGCTTAATCATTCTAAGCTTTATTGAAACCTTTGAAATTGCTCATGAGGATTGTCGGTTTAAGGGGAAGCTATTAAAAACATCTACATCAAGAATATGTGGCATGAATTAGGGGTAAGTTAATTCAGAAACTTCTCCTTAACTAGAAGTATATGGGTTACTTATTTCATGCTTGTTACAGTATTTCTTCTACACGTTACTACAAAGATGAGTCGTTTTGGAGTGAAGACTTGAAGTCAATGGCCTCAAAAGACATCGTCAGCATTGGATGCTTTATAGAAGCTTTTGTTCTTAATCATTATGTACTTGTTAGGGAAAAAAAATTGTAAGGAATTCTACACGTCGTCCCAATGAGAATATTGTTGGAAATCCACTTTATATGACAACATTTAAGGATTCCCATAAGTTATCATTTTTAATACCCCAAGTTTACACATAGCGGAATATATATTTGGGTGCTAAACAATGGTACAATAACACATAATTTATAAAGAACGACTCGAAAAGAGACGTTTCAAATTTACCGTTACATAACATTTATCAGAGTAGCGTAGTCCCAAGTCATTGAAACCGAAGTACAACTAAAACAAAATATTTAAATTGTTTTAAGGTAAGGAACGTTAAACATTCAAAGAGTTTTAACAACAACATCAGTGCACAACTTCAATCCCATGAGCACCAAGCTTCACACTTCTTGATTACCTGAAATACATGTGAGTAAAATGATCAAACAAATGTTGAGTGAAATCTATAGGTTTATGTAACCATTTTGAACACAAGCAAAGGTTATAATTTGATGGTATGCTTGAAATCAACCACCATTGAATAATAATTTGCATCAATAACTATAATTGTATATAGCAACAGTTGCATTAAGCTAATGGAACCGAACCCATAGACACTCTCATTAGGTGTAATAAGACGAGAGATTTACTAATTGTTAATAACCTCCAGATTATAGGTACATTGTCGTATACCTGACTTCTCGATACAATAAGTCCTTACAGTGGGCGTTCAGGCATAAGCTTCTAGGAACATCACCCACATACCGAACCGGGTGGCTTCCCCCATAGATCTATTAATTGTACACGCGGATAGCCCATCATAAGCTAGTTAAGGGAATATAATTGAGCCATATATAATTGGAAATATAGTACTCAATGCAATTCAAAGGCAACCACGGGTCTATTCATATAGGAGTAGTAGTATGACGATCGCCGACGATAATAGATGCCTGGTAAACACGAAAGCCGCAACCTAACAAATAAGGCGCGTACTTTAATAATATATTTAAGTATAGAATTATACTTAGTATAACCAAAATCAACAATTTAAAAACCACAACAAACCTCCAGAACATCCCATACAAGTGACATTACTAAACACCATTATATATTCAATTTACTAGACAATACTCCCGATAATATTCTGTCGGTACATACCAAATGTACAAGTTGTTTTCCCCTACTCAGGCACATCAAAAAGTGATGATACTACTTGGAGAACTTACTCATAATTTGTAGAAAGCCCCCTTAATAATTAATCGAAAGATTTTACCTTTAGATTCCCTGCTCAACACATCTTTGACTTTAAAAATCAGGACAGATTACACCTTTGACTCACTACCATTTTGATGTTTATAATCATTTCCATTTGCAAAACCAATACTTGAGTTTGAAAATAGACTCAAAATTCTAAGTTTAGAGCCTGAGAACAGCCCTTGACCATTTTTGAAACTCATTTTATAGTCCCCGAGATTTGAGCAAATATCAACAACAAATTCGGATTGTGTCGATACTCGCCTCCTGGTACACGAATATTCAAACTAGCATATCTTCCTCATCGTTTTGAATTGAAGGCCTACTTTATACCAAATCGAAGCTTACGAAAATCTCTACAATACTATCCTATCATACCAAACTTTAACCCACGAAAACCCCCCCTTTAAACTCACTGTTCTAAAATATACTTTTGAAAATCACATCAAACACCATTTTGACCCATTTTAACAAATTACATACTCTTTATATGTACTATATATCATCCTAACCAATTTCCATCAATCTTAATCACTTGCATGTCCATTTTTAATAAAACCCAAATCAAAATTCTTACATGCATACATTAAAATTTCAATATATTGATAATAACAACACATGCATTTAATCAAAAAGGATCACAAAACCAAATTCCTTTGAAAAATAAAAGATATTGCATGTGGATAAAAATTGGATCAAAAGACCCACAAAGAGATTTCAAAGATTGGACTTTGTTTAGTTTTCTAAAAATCAATCTTGATCAAAAGTTGATGATGGTTTTGTGGTGTTAAGTAGGTCACGGCTAGAACAAGGAGGAGAGAAAGATGAGTGTGAAATTTTGATAAGAAAAATGTTAGGTAGTTTAGTGGAAAATGAATATATAGTGGAGGTTAGGGTAGAAATTGCAAATGGTGTACAATTTTGGACTAAAATGCAAAATATAAGTTACAAAGCGGGAAATGACTAGTAGTCGACTTTTCAAAAATTCTCGTGAGTCGGGTTTCGTAAAAATACTTATTAAATGTTTAAACGCACACAAAAAGTAATAATATGACTTCGACACGACTTAATACGCAATTAAAATGAAATCTTCGTAAATATTAAATATCGAATAGATCGATCATAAAACATAAAATTTCGGGCATCCGTTGGTATCGCGATCACTAATATTCCTCGTTACTCGTCAAGATGTAAAAATAAAACGTCCAATATCGGTTTCAACTTAAACCGTCAAAAGTAATAATATTTAACGTTATCATATACTTCAAAAATACTTGAAAAATAGATTTAAATTATGATCCTTTTTTGCAGGTTTTACATCCTTACCACCTTAGGGGAGCACCATCCTGGGGCTTACTTCTCCTTATGCACTTCTTTTCAAGATTTATTTTAAACTCAAAATAAAATAGTGATCTTCAATATGAGGAATATAACGAGTTAGATTGATTACGATAAACACATAAACGGACAAGATGTGCTAAAATAGTTTAAGGTTAACGATCGACAAGGGATCTCGAATCACGTCACCGTAAAACATAATAATTCACATTAGGAGGAAAATACGGGCGAAGAATGAATTAAGTATTAACATTAAAATAAGGTTTGTCACATTATCCGTCCATGATTTGGTATTACCTTAAAACTCGGTTGAGGTACTCTCTTGCTTATAAAAATGCAAGGTTTGTTCATTTATTTTGTTGAAATGTTAGGACATTTTCAAAATAATGATAATATTGGTATGGTCGCTTATCAAAGTGTTCGTTGATTTGAAATCAAAACTACTATTAAGAAATTTAACTACGTTATATTGGGATTAAGGCAAATTTTTATATCCAGTGATCACTACTTTTATAAAACAACTATTAAGTCTTTTGTTATAAAATGGTGTTAAAAATAGAACTAAAACAAGTTCAAAAATATTTTGGTCGAAGAAACTTTGAATGATTGTACGAAAATTTTATTGAAACTCAAGCTTATGATTACAAAAATAGGGAAACCTATATTATTATAATTGCTATTATTATTTTTCCAGATTATTTTAAATCATTTATAGGAATAAAATTTAAATCGATCACTTCAAAATATGAAGAAAATCAAGTAGTTCAAAGGTTAGGATAGTGCGTGATTTTTAAACATAAGTCACATATTTTATAAAGAATATATATAAATTTGACATTCTTAACTTTAAAAGGTTATTTCGGTCATTCCAACCCTTGGTGAAATGTATAAAATTTTCGTAAAATTTTTAGTAATTTGTAGAAATCCATAGAGGTGTTTAACACGTCAAAGTAAACATGGGACATATTTGGGTATCAAAATGTGACAAGATAACAAACGAATATGAATTTAATAATGGTCAACAATCAATACGTAATAAACGGTCAAAAGGGGATGAATGAAGCAAATATCGTATGAATTCTTAAAGAGGATGATAAAATAGAGGCGTTGATGATAAGACAATAAGAAACAATAGATTAAATAAGTTGTCAATTTCGTTAGTGCGATCGGTGGTTAACCAACATCAGCTCATTATGTTCGCAGTGGTTGATACACGATCGAAAAATAAAATCCACACGATAATTTCCGAATCAATGAAAATTCCTAAATAATCACTTGTAATTAAAATAAATCAAATGAACAATGTTAGCGATAAAAGAGCGAAGTCAATGCACGGTTCACACGAGTGGATTTCGAGACAAACGAGAGTGACGGACGTCATCCCGGATATATGAAATCTCCCCCTTCACATGTGCAGTGATGAGACTGCTTTTATACATACTCATCTTCCAAATAGGGCTTAAAATGCATTAAATATCATTAAAATACCCAAATATATGCTTGTGTTTGTTGCTTGTGTATTTTAGGTACGGATATTGAGATAATGACAAAAGATCACAAGAATCATGCAAAAACGAACACGGGAAACGAAGCCGCACAATGAACCAAGCCCTAATGAAGACTTTCCCAAGATCAACCCTTGAAGATTTGAAGAATTATGAAGAAGGGTCCTCCAATTATGAAGACTTGACACTTTATACCCTTGTATTCTCATAATTACAAGTTTGGTCCCTAAAGATTGTCAAAATTACAAAAAGGACCCTTAACTTTGAAGATTTGGCAAGTTTAGCCCCTCAACAAAGCTAAATTGTCAACCAATATCATCCACAAAGTCAAATACATCATGAAGTCCTTCAAATTACAAGAAATGACAAGTTTGGTCCTTTGAAAATCCAAAATTACAAAAAGGACCCTCAACTTTCAACATTTGGCAAAAATGGTCCCTCAATTATCAAGACTTGGCAATTTCAGTCCTCCAAAATGCTCAACATACAAGTCAAGACCATTATCTATCAACAAAATGCCAAAACAGCCCCTCAAGTATCACAATATGGCAAGAAATACCCCTGAAAATACTTTGGAAAAGTATTTAGGGCAAAAGTGTGAAAAGTGAAAGTTTAAATACAAAGGAAATCCAGTTTTAAGTAAGTATTTACAAAGTAGCAAGTTAATGAAAGATGAAGGATTAAAACTGGCCAGACAACATTGTAACCTAGACCACTAATGGGCTGCCACGTACCCCACTCAATCTTTTCCACCAATCACACCACTCCCTGCCTCCACCTCAGCCTTCCACTCACCAGGTTTTTAATTAATTAAAACCTTGGCGCCTTAACACCTTTTTAAATATTAATCACCCTTAAAACGGATTAAACCATGTGTTCATCAGCTCAAGAACACAATTAGGCATTCCTTAATCATTATGAATTAAAGGCTAATTCTTTCCAGAACAATGATTAAGGGTCCTATAATCACAACCCAACCTTAAAACATGCCATATCATCATCCCCTTTGTCACATGCTACCTCCCCTGCCCCACCCTTCACGTCCAAACAAAAACAAGCCAGTAAATCCAACGTTTGAGAAACATGCTTACTTTCTAAGCTTCATATACACCATTGGATGCACTCACACATGCCAGCTGCCACTAAACAACAAGAAAAGTCACATGATTCTCCAAGATATTCAAACTTCATAAGGGCAATTTTGGAAGATCAAGTAGCTAGGGTTACACGTTTTTCAGCTTTCATAGTTCACTTGTAAGGCTATATAAAGCCACTTAGGCCTTCACATTTCAGTTTGCTTTTGATTTTTCCTTGGTTCAAGTTTCTGTAAATCCTATTTCTAAGTTAATGAAATTGAGTTTGAAATCTTGAAGAAAAGTCATTGGCCAATCTTGTTTACTTGTTTCATTTGTTATATGCTTTGTAGTTCTTAAAGTTCAAAACCTGTTTTTCAAAGAGGAGTGTGCAAAAGTTTGCATATTTCCTCATTTTCTTGATATTTTGCTAAGTCTTGTTCCAATCTTGGAATTCTTGGGCTATAGGGCTGATCATAGCATCCTAACTGAGTTGGTTAAGGTGTGGTGAGGCTTATAACTTGGGGATGATCAAGTGTGGGGTAACAAGTTTGCATTAATCAAGTTTTTCCAAGTTTCTGATTTTTATGATTTTGTGCTTAACCCTTGTTCAATATTAGCAGGCTTTTTGTGGAAGCTTGTGCTTGTTCTTGCTAGCACATAAGCTCAAAATTCGTGGGTGTGGATGTACATCCATGAGGTTTGCATACTTAATCTCCAAATCTGCTAAAATTGTGATTTTTGGTGATATTTGTATGAAACTGTTGTTCTTGTGAATTTTGTGGCTTGTTCTTGCTTGAATCTGTTTATTATACTTGTTTGAGTGTTGATTGATGCTTGGTTGGCCTGAAAACTCATTATGATTTTGAAAATTTTGATTTGAAAAAGTTAAAGGGGTGTTTGGGTCTACTGGTTTATGCTTGTAATTTGTTTTTGTGTTAAGGGAAGTTGTTGTTTATGCTTTGTATCTGCTATACCTTTGTTTGAGAGTGTGTTGCTGCAAGTTTTGGGGTTTGAACACTTGAATTAATCAATCTGCTATATAGACCTTGTTTCTGCTTGTTTTGACCTAGGATTTTGGGAACACTTAGTGTGTATGCATGCTTAGGGATAAAAGTGGTTTAAACAAAGTTAACATAACCTGTTTGAAATATTTGAGGTGTTGAAATTGGCTTGTGTGTCAAATACATCAACAAAAGTAGAAAACTGCATGTGTTAGTGTTCATCAGTAACTTTCATTGCTTGAATCTTGCTTAATTCTTTGAACCAGTGCATGAAACCTATTTAGACTTGCTTATTGGAGTTTATTATAGCTTGTGTGTGCATTTGGTTGAATTTGGCTGGCTGATTTGTGCTAAAACTGCTCTTGAATGCTAAACTGCTTATTGTTCATGTCTGTATCATGTCTGATGAATGATTGATTAAACTGTATCAATTGGGTGTTAGTGATTGTGTTATTTTGATTGTGATTGACTCCTTTTGATCCAAAGATCAATTGGGTGCCTTTGTGAAATCTGAACCTCCAAAAAGTCACTAAAGACAAAAAGTCAAAATAGTCAAGCAGTGGAAAAAGTTTCCACTGCTCAACATCCAAAACTAGCCCCTGCTAGTGCAATTTTGTCATCAGCTTATCAATAAGCTATTCTAGCTTATTCTGACTTGCAACAACTTATTTTTTGTGATAGATCTTCATTATTTGACCCATTTAAGTGAACTGGAGCTTATGAGACTTTGACTTTGACTTTTTACTAGAAAACCAACTTGTTTGACTTTTAACATAAGTGCTTATTTGATTTTCCAGCTTATTGAGTGTGCTTATTTGAAAGGTCTTTGGTTTTTAAGCTTAGTTTTGTCAAAAGAAACATTTTGCAACTTGATTCAGCTTCTGAGGTGGTCAAGATCATAAAAACGACTATTTTGTCGTTTTGTGAATAAGTTTGTGACTTGTTTCTGGCTTATTAAGTGGGCTTATTGGAAAATTCTTTTTGCAGAAGTCTTTGTTAGGTCAAAAGAAGCTTGTGTGTAAAATTTTAGCTTATGGCAACAGCTTATGGCTTAATGGGCCAAAAAGCCCATTAAGAATAAGCTGCTTATTATAAGTTAGCTTATTTCACATTTTCAGCTTTTGGGCCTTTGGAAAAAGTTGTTTAAAATCAAATTTTGAGTCAACCTGTGCTTTTTGAGCTTAATTTGAACACTTTTTATTATTGGGCCTTAATTAAGCCCAATAAGGGACTGTTTTGGGTTTGACCCATTTTCTAGGCCCAATAGGGGTATTTAGGTAATTTCACTTTCATTTCTGAGTTATTTAGGTTAAATTAAGCTAGTTTGCAAGTTTTTAGAATTTTTTATAATTTTTGGATTTTTAATATTATTTTAATATTATTTTATTATTAAAAATTAAAAGTCTGATTTTCTAGGTTTTTATATTTTTCCTAGGTTCTAAATACTTAATTAGGATTTTTGCAACTTTCCAATTATTTTCTAGGTCGTTTAATTATTTTCTATAATTAATTTAAGATTTAATTGATTTTAGGAGTTTTTAATTGTTTAAAAATAGTTTTAATTGGTTTTAAAATTTTGAAAAATAGTTTTTAGGTTAATTAGAGTATTTTTGAGGTTTACAAACTTGAAAATCTTGTTTAGGACTTTTTAATAATTAATTTTGATTTTTAGGGCTTTAATTAGCATTAAAAAGTCATTATATAATTAATTAAAAGGTTTTTGCAAGTTTTGATTTTTTGTAAACTCTTAGAATATTATTAGGGATTTTTGGTAATTTTTAGAAATTTTTAGGTTAAAATTTTAATTTTGGTGGTTTTTACGACTTTACATGTACGCCTTTTTAGTCTTAGTTTAATCCGTCTTCATAACCGTCATTCTCTTCTAATCCCCTTTCTATTCTTCTTATTCAAATATAATCACAAATTAATCCATATCATTACACACATAACACACTAGCCTCCTTGAGAACGAACTTAATTGGTCATTAGTGCTTGGTTTTCCTAAACCGACACTTAATACTTGCCACTTTTATTGCTCTTTTCCTAAAGGGTGGTAAAAACGTTCCATCATTTTGGCGCCGCTGCCGGGGAGGCGTGTTGTGTTTTGATTTGGCATTGTTGTTTTTATACTAACCATAATTAGTATTTGTATTAGTAGCACTCTACTAATACGTATTATCGTTTTTTGGTTTTTGTGTGAATATTATTACTATATTGTATACGTAGAACAATAAATACACAAGTACTCCAAATACGTGAGAAATCACAACCTTGACTTGGGAGGTCATTACCCAATCATTGTATTCGAATCTCAAACCAAAGAAAAAGGCAAAAATAGATAAATACTTTCGTGAAGCTTAATCTTGAAAATACAAACTATAAGGTGGGTATAAGGCGGATATTATAAAATATATCCTAAGGAAAAAGGCTCTTAAGTGCTTCGCGCCGCCTCGTTTCCCCGCTTGCTTGTGAGTATTTGATTGTGAGAGTGAATCGAGGGTTTTGCCGCCCAAAGTATTACTAAGTATCATATATATTTTCTTGGTTTCTATTGATTAAACCCTCTTGAACGATTTGGTGTTCCACCATCGTTCTAAAGTCATCGAAGGCGTTCACCCCACGTGATCGTTTTCATTCATTGAGGCTTCGTTAATCAAGAGATTTGATTAAGGAGGAGATTTGTAGATTTTTGTCTACTTAATACATTTCACCAATCTCCAAAAAGGTTAATACAATCAAAAACCACAAAAAAAAATTGAAAAAATACAAAACACCAAAAAGAATCTTCTTTGCTCATCCCCTCGTTGTACGTGACGTTTATGCTAACTCGAAATCAAGCAAGACGTGCACGTAAACGAAAGAACAAAACTCCCACTCCCAACAATTCTAGTGAGGAGTCTCCTATTGACGAACCCATTGTAAGAGAAGCACCAACCATGGCGAATCGAACTATGATGGAGTTACTTCAAGCACCCACCGAGGGTTATGGAGAGGCTATTGTGATTCCCGCAATCCTTGCGGAGAATTTTGAGGTGAAAACGGGTTTGTTGTCCATGATTCAAAACAACAAATTCCGTGGTGATGAGAAGGACAATCCACACAACCATATCAGCCAATTCAATCGTCTTACCGCTACTTGCAAGTTTAAGGATGTCTCTAACGACTCGATTAAGATGATGCTTTTTCCGTATTCCTTAGCGGGGCCCGCTAAAACTTGGTTAGAGAAAGAGCCACCCAATTCTATATTGACGTGGAAGGATCTCGTGTCTAAGTTTGTGAACCAATTTTTTCCGCCCTCTAAGACTACGCACTTGAAAAACGAGATTTCAAAGTTTTCACAAGAATTTAACGAAAGTTTTTCAACGGCTTGGAATAGCTTTAAGGAAATGTTACATGAATGTCCTCATCACGGTTTTTCCGATTTGCATCAAATTGACACGTTTTACAATGGACTTAATGATCATGAAAGGGATTATTTGAATGTCGCCGCGGGTGGTAATTTTTTGTGTAAAACGGTTGAGGAAGCTTTGGTGATAATTGAAAATAGATCTAAGGTGTATAGTCCTCGTAGCACGTCTAGTGTTCGTAAGGCTTCGTCTTCGGCTTCACCTTCTTTGTCTAATACCATCGATGCTTGCCAAATTGAGGCAAACTTGGAGAACAAGATTTTTGATAAGTTGAAAGGACTTTTGATTGAGTTTAAAGTTGGTGAACCAAGTGCTCCCGCTACGGTTAAAGTGGTTGAGGTTTCTTGCATGTATTGTGGTGGAGGTCATGATTTCTCCGAGTGCATTACCAACGGTGGTAACACTTCGAGTGCCTTCGCGGCCACGGGAAATTACAACCAAAACGGTCAAGTTTCCCGCTCTAATCAAATGACTCCACCGGGTTTTGGAACAAATCAAAATGCTAACAACTATCGCAACAATCAAGTTGGTTTTAAAAACAATTACAACAAGGGAAACTATGGGAATCAAGGGGCTAATAATCAAGTTTCAAACAAAAATGATTTTCAAAATAACAACAAAAGTTTGCAAACATTGAAAGATCTTCCAAGTGAGTTTGTTGAATATGCTAGTGGGAATGATGCTAGGTTTGACAACATTCAAAGAGAAATCATTAGCCTAAGATCCGAGTTTAAAAACGACTTGAAGAAAGAGTTGAAAAATGAGTTAGCTAATGAACTTAAAATCCACACCAACAAGATGGAAGGAAATGTCACAAGGTTGCAACAAAACCAACAAAAAATGGAACAAGGGCAACATGACATTAAACAAGAGATGCTTAAGGCCGAGAAAAGGCAAACCGAAGCCGTATTGAGGCAATCTAATTTTGAAGATAAAATCTCGTCTATGTTTGAGGCAATAATGTGTAAACCGTCGTCAAGTGGTCTTCCTAGTAACACCATATCCAACCCTAAGGGTGAGATGAAAGTGATTACCACACGTAGTGGTAAGACACTTAAGGAGCCGATTCCTCAACCAATTGCTCCTACGGAGGAAGCAATTGAGGAAGAACCCGAGGTGGTGGTCCAAAAGGAGCATGTCCCAATCCCACGAAGTACCGCTCATGCCACACCTACGGTTGACCCATTACCATCATTGGAACCCGAGATTCCAAAGGCTATGCCTACTATGCCTCAACCCACACCACCCTTGCCCTATCCATCGAGACTTAGGAAGGAGAAACGTCAAGAGCGCGACAATTACTAATTTTAGCTTTTTATGAAAATGTTTCGTAATTTGCACCTTAATGTGAGTTTCGCCGATGCTTTGGTCATGATGCCTCGATTTGCCGCTAACTTTAAGAGTATGTTGAACAACAAGGAGAAATTGCACCAATTGTCTAGTTGTTCGTCGGTTTATCTTAATCGCATACCTCAAAAAGTCGGTGATCCCGGTAAATTTTTGATCCCTTGTGCAATCCAAGACATGGAAGAATGCTTCGCCTTGGCCGATCTTGGTGCTAGCATTAACTTGATGCCACTTGCAATCTTTAAGTCGCTCAATCTTCCCAATCTTACTCCTTCACTAATGTCTATCGAGTTGGCCGACCATTCCACAATTCCCGCATGTGGTTTGGCGGAAGACGTTTTTGTGAAAGTGGGGAAGTTCTACTATCCCGTAGACTTCATTCTTGTTGATATCCCCACAGATCCTCAAGTTCCTATCATTTTAGGTCGTTCGTTTTTAGATACGTCTATGGCTTTGATCGATGTGCATGCCAGAAAGATCACCTTACGTTTCAACGATGAGGAACTTGTTATAAACGCAACTCAAAACTCTCAAATTTCTCATGTTTATTCCGTTGCAACCATAAACCTCGTTGATATGATTGACGTGGTTTGCGAGGAATTTTCACAAGAAGTTCTAGGTTTTGGTGATGAAGAAACTAGTGCCAATCCCACTATGTTGGATCCAATTCTTGATAATTCGACACCAACCTTCACTCCATTTGAAGGTGGTGGTTTTACGTTGGAAGAATGAAATGTTCCACGTACTTGTGACAAAGACCTCGACAACGATGAGGACTTCTCGATTATCAAGGATTTTCTCAACGATTTCCCATTTCCTCCACCCGAGGAGGTTATGAGTATCGAGCCCAAATCTTCACTTGAGGAACCACCTATCCTCGAGTTGAAAGATTTACCTCCTCACCTCGAATATGTCTTTTTGGAGGAGGACGACAAGTTGCCGGTTATTATTGCGAAGGATCTTTCGAATAATGAAAAAACCGCACTTGTCGATGTTCTTAAGGATCACAAAGGGGTGATTGCGTGGAAGTTATCCGACATTAAGGGAATCGATCCCAAGTTTTGTACCCACAAAATCTTAATGGAGGAGGATTTCAAGCCAACAATCCAAAGTCAAAGGAGGGTGAACCCCAAAATTCACGACGTCATCAAAAAGGAGGTCCTTAAACTCCTTGACGCGGGAATGATTTACCCTATTTCCGATAGCCCTTGGGTGAGTCCTATTCATTGTGTCCCTAAAAAGGGAGGGATGACCGTTGTGCCAAACGATGCCAACGAGTTGATTCCCACTAGACTCGTGACTGGATGGAGAGTGTGCATTGACTATCGTAAGTTGAATGAAGCCACTCGAAAAGACCATTTTCCCTTGCCCTTCATGGACCAAATGTTGGAGCGTCTTGCGGGAAACGATTTCTATTGCTTTTTAGATGGTTTTTCCGGTTACTTCCAAATTCCCATCGATCCTCATGATCAAGAAAAAACTACGTTTACGTGTCCATATGGAACGTTTGCTTATCGTAGAATGCCATTCGGACTTTGCAATGCACAGGGAACTTTTCAACGATGCATGATGGCTATTTTTCATGATATGATCGAGAAGACGATGGAAGTCTTCATGGATGACTTTTCCGTGTTTGGTGATTCTTTCACTTCGTGTTTGTCGAACCTTGAGAGAATGTTAAAATGTTGTGAGGAAACCAACCTTGTGGTCAATTGGGAAAAATGTCATTTTATGGTTAAGAGTGGAATCGTCTTAGGGCACAAGGTCTCGAAAGCGGGGATTGAGGTAGATCAAGCTAAGGTAGACGTCATCGCCAACTTACCTCATCCCAAAACCGTCAAGGGAGTTAGGAGTTTCCTAGGCTACGCGGGCTTTTATCGACGATTCATCAAGGATTTCTCGAAGATTTCTCGACCCATTACACATCTTCTTGAAAAAGAGGCACGTTTTGTCTTTGACAAAGATTGTGTACGAGCCTTTGAGATCATTAAGAGGAAACTTACCGAAGCTCCCATTCTTGTTGCTCCAAATTGGAACCTCCACTTTGAGCTAATGTGTGATGATAGTGATTACGCTATAGGGGCCGTTTTGGGGCAACGTCATGATAAGCACTTCTTGCCTATTCACTATGCTAGCAAGACAATGACCGAGGCTCAACTTAAATACACTACAACGGAAAAGGAGTTCCTTGCCGTGGTGTATGCATTTGAGAAATTCCGACCTTATCTCGTCTTGACGAAATGCATAGTTTATACGGACCATTCGGCTATTAAGTATCTCATGGCAAAGCAAGATGCTAAGACGAGATTACTTCGTTGGATTCTCCTCCTTCAAGAATTTGATCACACCATCGTTGACAAAAAAGGAGCCGAGAATCTAGCGGCCGATCATCTCTCTCGTTTGGAAGATCCTCACCAAAGTGTTTACGAGCCTAAGGAAATCACCGAAACATTTCCGCTCGAGACACTTGGTGTAGTGAATTCTAAGCTTGATCTTTCTACCCCATGGTTTGCGGATTTTGCAAATTACCATGCGGGTAACTTCATCGTTAAGGGTATGACGACTCAAGAAAAACGAAAATTCTTTCGTGACGTCAAGTTCTACTTTTGGAACGACCCTTACTTGTTTCGAACTTGTGCGGATCAAATCATCCGACGTTGTGTTTTTGGCACCGAAGCTTCTAACATCCTTAGAGCTTGCCATGAGGGACCCACGGGTGGTCACCACGGTGCTAATCTCACGGCTAAGAAGGTGTTTGATGCCGGCTTCTTTTGGCCTATTATTTACCGAGATGCACAAGTTCTTGTGAAGTCATGTGATGCATGCCAACGACAAGGAAAAGCCTCACAAAAAGATGAAATGCCACAAAATATCATTCAAGTATGTGAGATCTTTGACGTGTGGGGTATAGACTTTATGGGGCCGTTCCCATCATCTCGTGGTAATAAGTACATTCTCGTTGCGGTTGACTACCTATCTAAGTGGGTGGAGGCGAAGGCCTTGCCCACTAATGATGCTCGTGTGGTAGTTAAGTTCTTGAAAAGCTTGTTTGCTCGGTTTGGAACCCCTCGTGCGATCATAAGCGATCGTGGAACCCATTTTTGTAATGACCAATTCGAAAGTGTCTTAAGGAAATATGGGGTTACACATCGTCTTTCTACGGCTTATCACCCACAAACGAGTGGGAAAGTCGAGGTTTCAAACCGAGCTTTGAAGAGGATCTTGGAGAGATCCGTAGGAGAAAACCGATAAACTTGGTCGGATAAGTTGGACGATGCTTTATGGGCCTTTAGGACCGCTCATAAGACACCCATTGGGTGCACTCCCTATAAGCTTGTGTATGGAAAGAATTGTCATTTGCCTATCGAGTTAGAACACAAGGCTTATTGGGCCCTAAAGCATTGTAATGATGATATGGAGACCTCGGGAAAACACCAGAAAATGCAATTAAATGAATTGGATGAATTGAGAGACATTGCTTATGAAAATTCATTGATTTATAAAGAGAAAACTAAAAAGTTTCATGATTCTAAAATTAAAAACCGGGTTTTTAACATTGGGGATCAAGTTTTGCTTTTTAATTCAAGATTGAAAATATTTTCCGGTAAATTGAAATCCCGTTGGTCCGGTCCATTCACCGTGACTCAAGTATTTCCGTACGGGACCATCGAGCTAGCTCAAGATGATGGTCCTAACTTCAAGGTGAATGGACATAGGTTGAAGCACTACTTTGGCGGGGAAGTTCCATCCTTGAACTACCTCGACCAAGTCACCTTCCCCAATGATAATTAGTATTGAGGGGATCGAGTCGAGCTCGTGACTCGGTAATCAAAAATGAGGAGCCTCGTGGGGGAGTCACATGCTTATCCTATGTACATATTATCGCTTTCTAATGTAGCTTACGTGTGGGGATTTGTGCCCTTCCAACCTTTGTTCCGTGGTTGTTTGTGATATGTGGTTTTTAGATCATGATCTTCACGATTGGAGCCTCTCGTGTTCGTTTTATGGGAGCACTCGATCGTTTGCTTTGGAGACATTTCTCAATATCCATGATATATCCTTGATGTTCTAACCTTAGGTTTTTAGCACACTTCATAAACGGCTATTACTTATTGGTTACACCCTTTCCATGCTAGATTAGGCATTCGACTACGTCTCTAGTATGGGGGTGTTTGCACCCCTAGACTCGAAACATTGAGGACAATGTTTAACTTTAGTATGGGGGGGGGTGAATAGATACTTGCCTTGCCAAACCTTCACGCTTTCCAAAGTTTATCTTTTTGGTTATCATTTTTGTTGCAAAATAAGGCTAAAAATGGCCAAATTTTAAATTTTTCTCATGTTTTATAAGTGTTTGAAGACACGAATGTAGATTTTCCGATGGCGAGAATAAGAGTAATTTTTGACTTGACCGTGCGTGTTGAGCACTTAGCTTTGATTCCTTAACCACACATTAGGCTAAGTCTCTTAAATGAGGACGAGAAATGATAGAGTTAATTATAAGTTACTACGCTAAACGTAGAGTACTCGTATTCTTTCAAAAACTCATGTGTTCTCGTTGTTTGCTTATTCTCCCTTCGCATGTAAATATTTTTTGCTTAATAAATATTGACTTAGCGGTTTAGTTGGGATTGTTGGGTTTCTAGTCTTTTCTAGTAGCTTCCGTGTAATTAAATTGGGAAGACATTAAGGTATCGCCAGTGTCACGGTTTTGAAGTATTGGCACCCGAATAATCGAAAGCTTCACCCAATAATAAGATTTCAAGTGCTCACCTAAATCTAGCAAACAATTTGAAGCCCCACAAGGCCTAAAATCTATGCAAAAATTGAAAGTGAATCAAGCCTTAATCTTCGAAGCTTTAAAGATCTAAAATTCGCCTTTGCGTGAGGATATACGTCTTTAGCTAATAAAACCACCGATGAGGCGGATAATAAAAGGCAAGGCAAGACCGAAGTCATAATAAAAGCTTCATGGCGAAGTTGAATAAAAGATGGAGGTAAACCAAAGATAATAAGGCCCTTCCGTTAGGGGGCGTATAAAAGTCTTGGTAATAAGTCTCATGTTCAAAACCGTTATAAAACCGTGTTTATCGATTCTTCTTGTCAACTTAATTTTTTTAACATCGTCGTCTATTAGGAGGGGTTATTGATTTGATGGTCTTAGTTACACCGTTAGGACTCTATTTTTAGACCTAAATCTCTATTATCACATAAGTCAAAAAATGTATCCTCGTGAAACATTCAAGACAAAATAAAATATAAGAGATACAACTTAGGAATAATGGGAGGATAAGTACGTGATTAGGGCATATGAGTAGTGTTAGCATTACTAACTTATAATGACAATGATCTCGTTGCACGCTTAGCATGGAATTGGGGTGAAAATCGAGGACGATGAAATTATTTCTAACGAAGCATTCACGTGTTCTTATTCTATGAACCTAAACGTCCCATTTTGCGATGAAAATCATACATTATGTCTATAACACAAGTAGTAGTAGTAATAGTAGTAGTGTAGCTAGTTTATCGTTCAATAAAGTGAATAAAATGAATTTTGGAGATGCTTTGATACTTTATTCTAGCATTGCATGAGGGCACGGTAATGGTCTAGTATGGGGGAGTGATGAGACTGCTTTTATACATAGTCTCATCTTCCAAATAGGGCTTAAAATGCATTAAATATCATTAAAATACCCAAATATATGCTTGTGTTTGTTTCTTGTGTATTTTAGGTACGGATATTGAGATAATGACAAAAGATCACAAGAATCATGCAAAAACGAACACGGGAAACGAAGCCGCACAATGAACCAAGCCCTAATGAAGACTTTCCCAAGATCAACCCTTGAAGATTTGAAGAATTATGAAGAAGGGTCCTCCAATTATGAATACTTGACACTTTATACCCTTGTATCCTCATAATTACAAGTTTGGTCCCTAAAGATTGTCAAAATTACAAAAAGGACCCTTAACTTTGAAGATTTGGCAAGTTTAGCCCCTCAACAAAGCTAAATTGTCAACCAATATCATCCACAAAGTCAAATACATCATGAAGTCCTTCAAAGTACAAGAAATGACAAGTTTGGTCCTTTGAAAATCCAAAATTACAAAAAGGACCCTCAACTTTCAACATTTGGCAAAAATGGTCCCTCAATTATCAAGACATGGCAATTTCAGTCCTCCAAAATGCTCAACATACAAGTCAAGACCATTATCTATCAACAAAATGCCAAAACAGCCCCTCAAGTATCACAATATGGCAAGAAATACCCCTGAAAAGACTTTGGAAAAGTATTTGGGGCAAAAGTGTGAAAAGTGAAAGTTTAAATACAAAGGAAATCCAGTTTTAAGCAAGTATTTACAAAGTAGCAAGTTAATGAAAGATGAAGGATTAAAACTGGCCAGACAACATTGTAACCTAGACCACTAATGGGCTGCCACGTACCCCACTCAATCTTTTCCACCAATCACACCACTCCCTGCCTCCACCTCAGCCTTCCACTCACCAGGTTTTTAATTAATTAAAACCTTGGCGCCTTAACACCTTTTTAAATATTAATCACCCTTAAAACGGATTAAACCATGTGTTCATCAGCTCAAGAACACAATTAGGCATTCCTTAATCATTATGAATTAAAGGCTAATTCTTTCCAGAACAATGATTAAGGGTCCTATAATCACAACCCAACCTTAAAACATGCCATATCATCATCCCCTTTGTCACATGCTACCTCCCCTGCCCCACCCTTCACGTCCAAACAAAAACAAGCCAGTAAATCCAACGTTTGAGAAACATGCTTACTTTCTAAGCTTCATATACACCATTGGATGCACTCACACATGCCAGCTGCCACTAAACAACAAGAAAAGTCACATGATTCTCCAAGATATTCAAACTTCATAAGGGCAATTTTGGAAGATCAAGTAGCTAGGGTTACACGTTTTTCAGCTTTCATAGTTCACTTGTAAGGCTATATAAAGCCACTTAGGCCTTCACATTTCAGTTTGCTTTTGATTTTTCCTTGGTTCAAGTTTCTGTAAATCCTATTTCTAAGTTAATGAAATTGAGTTTGAAATCTTGAAGAAAAGTCATTGGCCAATCTTGTTTACTTGTTTCATTTGTTATATGCTTTGTAGTTCTTAAAGTTCAAAACCTGTTTTTCAAAGAGGAGTGTGCAAAAGTTTGCATATTTCCTCATTTTCTTGATATTTTGCTAAGTCTTGTTCCAATCTTGGAATTCTTGGGCTATAGGGCTGATCATAGCATCCTAACTGAGTTGGTTAAGGTGTGGTGAGGCTTATAACTTGGGGATGATCAAGTGTGGGGTAACAAGTTTGCATTAATCAAGTTTTTCCAAGTTTCTGATTTTTATGATTTTGTGCTTAACCCTTGTTCAATCTTAGCAGGCTTTTTGTGGAAGCTTGTGCTTGTTCTTGCTAGCACATAATCTCAAAATTCGTGGGTGTGGATGTACATCCATGAGGTTTGCATACTTAATCTCCAAATCTGCTAAAATTGTGATTTTTGGTGATATTTGTATGAAACTGTTGTTCTTGTGAATTTTGTGGCTTGTTCTTGCTTGAATCTGTTTATTATACTTGTTTGAGTGTTGATTGATGCTTGGTTGGCCTGAAAACTCATTATGATTTTGAATATTTTGATTTGAAAAAGTTAAAGGGGTGTTTGGGTCTACTGGTTTATGCTTGTAATTTGTTTTTGTGTTAAGGGAAGTTGTTGTTTATGCTTTGTATCTGCTATACCTTTGTTTGAGAGTGTTTTGCTGCAAGTTTTGGGGTTTGAACACTTGAATTAATCAATCTGCTATATAGACCTTGTTTCTGCTTGTTTTGACCTAGGATTTTGGGAACACTTAGTGTGTATGCATGCTTAGGGATAAAAGTGGTTTAAACAAAGTTAACATAACCTGTTTGAATGATTTGAGGTGTTGAAATTGGCTTGTGTGTCAAATACATCAGCAAAAGTAGAAAACTGCATGTGTTAGTGTTCATCAGTAACTTTCATTGCTTGAATCTTGCTTAATTCTTTGAACAAGTGCATGAAACCTGTTTAGACTTGCTTATTGGAGTTTATTATAGCTTGTGTGTGCATTTGGTTGAATTTGGCTGGCTGATTTGTGCTAAAACTGCTCTTGAATGCTAAACTGCTTATTGTTCATGTCTGTATCATGTCTGATGAATGATTGATTAAACTGTATCAATTGGGTGTTAGTGATTGTGTTATTTTGATTGTGATTGACTCCTTTTGATCCAAAGATCAATTGGGTGCCTTTGTGAAATCTGAACCTCCAAAAAGTCACTAAAGACAAAAAGTCAAAATAGTCAAGCAGTGGAAAAAGTTTCCACTGCTCAACATCCAAAACTAGCCCCTGCTAGTGCAATTTTGTCATCAGCTTATCAATAAGCTATTCTAGCTTATTCTGACTTGCAACAACTTATTTTTGTGATAGATCTTCATTATTTGACCAATTTAAGTGAACTGGAGCTTATGAGACTTTGACTTTGACTTTTTACTAGAAAACCAACTTGTTTGACTTTTAACATAAGTGCTTATTTGATTTTCCAGCTTATTGAGTGTGCTTATTTGAAAGGTCTTTGGTTTTTAAGCTTAGTTTTGTCAAAAGAAACATTTTGCAACTTGAATTAGCTTCTGAGGTGGTCTAGATCATAAAAACGACTATTTTGTCGTTTTGTGAATAAGTTTGTGACTTGTTTTTGGCTTATTAAGTGGGCTTATTGAAAAATTCTTTTTGCAGAAGTCTTTGTTAGGTCAAAAGAAGCTTGTGTGTAAAATTTTAGCTTATGGCAACAGCTTATGGTTTAATGGGCCAAAAAGCCCATTAAGAATAAGCTGCTTATTATAAGTTAGCTTATTTCACATTTTCAGCATTTGGGCCTTTGGAAAAAGTTGTTTAAAATCAAATTTTGAGTCAACCTGTGCTTTTTGAGCTTAATTTGAACACTTTTTCTTATTGGGCCTTAATTAAGCCCAATAAGGGACTGTTTTGGGTTTGACCCATTTTCTAGGCCCAATAGGGTATTTAGGTAATTTCACTTTCATTTCTGAGTTATTTAGGTTAAATTAAGCTAGTTTGCAAGTTTTTAGAATTTTTTATAATTTTTGGATTTTTAATATTATTTTAATATTATTTTATTATTAAAAATTAAAAGTCTGATTTTCTAGGTTTTTATATTTTTCCTAGGTTCTAATTACTTAATTAGGATTTTTGCAACTTTCCAATTATTTTCTAGGTCTTTTAATTATTTTCTATAATTAATTTAAGATTTAATTGATTTTAGGAGTTTTTAATTGTTTAATAATAGTTTTAATTGGTTTTAAAATTTTGAAAAATAGTTTTTAGGTTAATTAGAGTATTTTTGAGGTTTACAAACTTGAAAATCTTGTTTAGGACTTTTTAATAATTAACTTTGATTTTTAGGGCTTTAATTAGCATTAAAAAGTCATTATATAATTAATTAAAAGGTTTTTGCAAGTTTTGATTTTTTGTAAACTCTTAGAATATTATTAGGGATTTTTGGTAATTTTTAGAAATTTTTAGGTTAAAATTTTTATTTTGGTGGTTTTTACGACTTTACGTGTACGCCTTTTTAGTCTTAGTTTAATCCGTCTTCATAACCGTCATTCTCTTCTAATCCCCTTTCTATTCTTCTTATTCAAATATAATCACAAATTAATCCATATCATTACACACATAACACACTAGCCTCCTTTAGAACGAACTTAATTGGTCATTAGTGCTTGGTTTTCCTAAACCGACACTTAATACTTGCCACTTTTATTGCTCTTTTCCTAAAGGGTGGTAAAAACGTTCCATCAATCGATAATCGAAAGTGTTTCGCACATGTGGGTAAGAGTTACAGTTCTTGAGTCTAATATGTTCGTTTCATATATTTGATCACATTTTAATCACATTTTCTCCCTTATCTCTAATATATAAATCTTTTGATATTAGAGATACCAAATTTGATTAAAATATATCGCGAACAATAGTCTTGAAAAGCTTCAGGAGAAGAATGTGTCTCACTAGCATGAATTATTTGTAACGCTCCCCCTCAAAAATTTATCCAATTGAATTGTCATTGTGAGGATGTGATCCACATTCACTTTTTGAGGATAGGAGTTGTTGAACACACAATTTTTGAAAGATTTTGAATAATCATTGAAAAATTCTTGAAAAATTGTATTCAACGCTTTGTTGAAAAATAACAACGTTCCAATTTTTTAAGAATGGTTTTTCAAAAGCATAAACTTGAGTTCATAGACGTTGAATGTCTTGACATATTCACTCAAGTGTAAGAAGATTTCTCTTCTTTTGCTGAGGGTAAGGGCACTAAATCGTACACTCCCCTGTGAATATTGACCCGGGTTGCAATCTGAAAGTGATTACAAGCTATTGTGTTGAGCTCAAAACGTTGAACGTTTTGTGACAAGCTCAACCCAAGATACACTGCTCTACCCGTTGTTGGAAAAATTGTCCCAAATAGACATTTTCCTTTATTAAAAATAGAAATGACATGTTTTGAAAAAATATTTACAACTTTCATGTGAGCTTTATGTACACATCCGTGTCGTTAATGAGCGACATTTCTAGGCACGTCCATATTATCGATACTGAAAGACATGTCGAGAAGAATCTTTTTGGATTTTTGAAAGGTTTTTCCATTTTTATTTTGTTTTTCTATTGATATTTACATTTTATTTTATTTTTGTGTTTTCTCAAGTTTTTCAAAAATAACCCAAAATATATTTTTGTACAAAAAGAAGGTGATATTAAATGTATAGAATTGGAACCCGTTGAGGAAGAAGTGGGTTTAGAATCCGTTGTTGTACCTGCAATCAATGAAGAAGAGTTTGCACAAATACTAGTATTAGGAGTAACAAATTCCTTTTCAACGTGTAGAACAGTAGCATTAGTGCTGGTACAGGTTTCATCACTCTTCTCTATTGGAATCCATTTAAGACCAACGTCCTTGAAGATCCTACCCGTTGGTTTCCACTGAAGGCTAGATTTAGGAGTAGTTTTCTCTTGCACAGCGGAAGACTTCTTTGGAGAGAAACTATGTCCTTTTTTAATCCACGTTTCAGATTTGTTGTTATTGCTTTTCTTTGCGACAGGTTTGTATCTCCTTGTTGTCTTATGGGATTCTGCATTCTTTCTTTGTGCAAGGCACGCAATTTGACCTCATAAAGGTATTGCAGACATCAGTGGTCATGATTTCCATTGAGAATGCCCTTTTTGCATGTTGGGCATGCAGGGAATTTGGAATTCACGAAAGGCCGTGTGTACCTAGGCTTTGCTGATCGTTCAATCATAGTGTTTAGTGCACGACTACTCATTGATGGTTTCCATTTCCTAGGTTGCTGGGAAGGGATCCTAGGTTTTGGTTGGCTACCATTAGGAGTGTGATATGAGCGAAATCTCATATCAATTATATCATAATTAACACTAAAACACAAAGTAAAATACCTAATTTTGATTCATAAAAAGTAGTATTATGGGTATACTTTGTTGTTTGTGCTTGTGTAGGTAAAAAGATACAAATATGAAGCAAACCAGGTAATCAAGCCAATATTAATGAAGAAAAGACAAAATAAGGATGAAAAGTGACAAGTCAAAAAAACTCAAAGGACCTTTCTTGACAACTTTCAAAGTAGAAGGACTAAAAGTGCAAAGTTGGAAAAGTCAAGAATAAAGTTAAACATTGTCAAAGTTCAAGTCAACAAGTCAAGGGTTCATAATTGTTCGAGTATGAAGTCAAAAGGGCCAAATGAGACAAGCTTGTGAAGTTCCTAGTTCAAACAAAGAAGCTGATAACTAGAAGGACCAAATCTACCAAAGTTGAAAGTTAATATATGTTTAATCCGAGTGAAAGGCTTTCAACCAATAAGAAGGAAGTATTCGTTTGACAAGGATTACCACATCAGCCTTCTTAAATGGAGAGAGAGAAGAAGTGGGGAGCAGATCTCAACAGTGCCATCCACCAATCATAAATCACTTAACGGATAATGATCCGTGTGATACTTTCTCATCTAATAAAAACAAGCCACGTAGCCTCTCCAAGCCCAGATCGAAGAACGTGATAGAGTGAAGATCATGGAAAGTTCTTAACATGAAAAGTGCTCGTATTTGCAAGACGAAGCTTTTCCACATATCCAATTATGATAAAATCCATTGAATCAAAAAGATCCAATTGTGTTCTTCACCTACAAATCACAATTGACTAATTAGAGACACGTGGAAGCTTGTGATTGGTTCTGACACGTCACCAACTTCATCCTCACTCCTTTTCCACTCTATAAATATCCCTAGTTGTTCTTCATTTCTTGTAATGTAGCTACGTGTGAAAAATCACACACACATAGATTCTTCTCTCAATTCAGTTAGAGTTTAGCAGTTAGAAACTTCTCAAGTGTCTGACAAACACTTGAGATAGTTTGTTAGCATTCAGTTGTAACTACTTCCACCATTAATGAAAGCACATTTTACTTAAATTCACTCTCTATGAAATTCACTTGCCTTATTTTACTATCATGTTGATACTGTGTTGATTTTATTGTTCTTAAGTGAACAATGGAATTGTGTTGATTGATTTGGAAACTTGTTTATTCTTAGACTAATTCCAGCTCACAGCCATAGCCATTTTCCTTTGATCAAACATGTGTAGCAGGGGTGATTTGATGATGATGATGATGATGGTGAATCATGGTTTGTAGCTGTTGTAGATGGTAGATTGGGTGGTGGTTAAAGACTAAGTGAGCTCAGTGCTCCACTTCATCACCAAAGTAGCCTTCAAACACACCAATAAGATCTTCTTTAGTGAATTCCTCTAAAAATTATATTGTATGCTTATTCATGCTTTCCTAGTGTAAAGAACTTGTTGATGCCTGCTAAATGCTCATTTTCAGTTACTTGATATGTTTTGAGTATTTGTTTTCCTAATCTGATAGCTTATCTTAGTTTTCAAATCTTGAATTTGTGCTTATCTGATAAGTGGTGTTTGGATTAGATCACTTTTGTTAATTCAGTGGAAGAAAGTTGTTGTTAGAGGCTTATATATACTGTGATAATCCGTCATTTTATGGTTGATATTTTATTCTCAGATATTATTTAAAAACATTATTTTAATGTTATATTATGAACTCACTTATTTTTGGGAAGAAATTTGGATTTACGTCTTGAAATAGCATCGACTACGTCTAAACCGGAGGATTCTACGTTACGTGCTTACGTCTACATACACCGTTTTGGTGACAGTCCGACATTTCATAAATAAATTTATCCGTGAATAATATTTTGAGATTTTAAATTTGTGATGGTTCATAAACTCACAAATTTACGAGAAGAGATTAGGACTTACGATTATAATTTAACGTCCTTTACGACTAAACCAGAAACCTTAGGATTACGTATTTACGTTTTCGAACTCCGTTTTTGATGAGAAAATTTTTATTAGATTCGTTTTGTGCCGTTGATTTATAATTTATAAAAACGTTTTTCGTAAAACGACCCGAGGGCACGCAAATCGAGGAAACTAGAATTGAGGAATACCCGTAAATTAGCGGGATGGGACAAAACAAGTTTATCCCACCCCACTAACACATCGGGTGGCCAAAAGAGGACACCACATCCATGATGTGGCACCCTTGTAGCTATAAGCTTACACACGTAAGCTTAGCTTCACATGAAAGCTAACTTATCCCACCAAACTAGCAAAAACCACTAAACTTTACCACTTACTTCGATTTCGCATGCAAAACTCACACACTCCTCTCCTCTCTTTCTAAAATTCGTCCAACCATCATAAAAAAAACCCTCATTTGATCTATGTAAGCCATAAAATCATGTGTTACTCATACACATGATGATGCTACTTTGAAGCTTTGAAGATTGGAGGTGATTCTAACATCTAAGGAGAAGATTTGTTGGTGTCATAGGGCTGATTTTCCATGATAATTTTATAAAGGTTGGTATACTTGAAGATGATATTGGTTTATCACAAGTTTTGCCATCAAAATCCAAGCCTTGTTCATCAAAGACTCATCTTTTCATCACTAATGGTGGTATAGAGATTGTTCTTCCTATCCTATTGTTATTTTGATTATGCAATCTTGTATTTTCTTTATTTATGTATATGTATATGATGATGAATGATGATTAAAAATATTATGTGGGGATTTTGTGTTGATAGATTTGATAAACATGGGTAAAAAGATGGAAAAACCACATGTAAAAATGGTTAAATCTTGCTTAATAAGATGGCTGTATAACAACAGTAAGTAACCAACTTATAAACTGATAAAATTTCATGGTGGAATCCATCTACAGTAAGTGTTAGATGTCATACACATGTGAGAGTTGGCCATGCAATGGAATCATCAAAATGAGTGAGATATGATCAAAACAAGATGAGTGTACCAATCTGAATAGTCTGTTTTGTAGGGACTGTTAAGGATAGTTAGACATGGAATGAGCAGTAGCTATAACTATCTTATTTGTAGCACATAATATGAAGTTTATGCCATCCAAAAATGAGCTTCTATCTCCTTATAGAACTCAAGATATGATAAAAATAGTGAAGATGAAACTAAAAATCAAATTTTGAAGAATTAATGTTTAATAGTATTATATAAGCACTCAAACTAATATAGTATAAAATGTGAATTAAAACCCACTAACTTATAAATTTCATTAATATAAATATGTATAAGGTTAAATAAATGGACACTTTATAAAAATTATAGTTGAATAAGATTTATAAGTTATAAAAACTATAAACATGATTTTTACGTCTTTTCGGCTAAAACCGAAAGATTAACGTTTTTGTTAAATAAAACTTAGACGGTTGGACCCGTCTAATGTAAAATTTTATAAACTCACATACTGATGTATAAACATATATAACAAGAATAAACCGATAAAACCCGAACTTTACAAAATATAGACATTATCGGGCCAAAGTAGCCTTATTGGACTATAAACCCGACTAGTTGGTAAAAAACTTATAAAAATTACTTATTGGGCTTAACCCATTTGGGCCCAACATGTAAAGTATAAATACTGATAATACAACTATAAAATGGATTAATACAAGTTAATGAACTTATAATAGGCTTATTGGACCTAAAACATGTAAATAGGTAAAACTAGTAAACTAGTATGAAAGTTACCAATACATAACACTAAAATGAGTAAATGAGAATGTATAAACCCACTTCATCATCATCATATATATAAAATCATCATATGTATACATAATTGTTATTTTATAAAGTCATTGGACAAGAGTCTAAGACAAGTATTATTTGTCTAGGTTTCTGTGATTGAAGCACGTACCGTACATCCGAATTGGCGATAACTCGCCTTCCCACATCAACGTGAGTTCATAGCCTCGCACTCTTTTAAATGTTTTATGAAATTTTTTATAAACCCGCGAGGGAGATAACATGTTAGATTTGATAAAATAGGACACCATTTGTCCCGATTGTTTGTTTATTGATTTGGACCCGAATGATTGTATGACTCGATGAATGAATATATGACCCGATAGATGAAATGAAATGGATTATTTAAGTTAGGTTATGTCACTAAAAGTCCCATTAGCATGAATTGTGAACTACCGGGATTTGGTAGACGCTTATGCATATAATAGTACTATTTGGGGACGATCACCTCAGTTCGCGCCTTGACGGTTGATCCCCGTCGTGCCACATTGATTGGTAAGCGAATTTATGTATGAGAAGACTTACACAAGCGTGATTATTGTGACGACACGCTAATTTAGATGGGAAAATTGAGTTCGGGTTAGCTACCCGTTGTTTGGTATAGTAAGGTAACAATGTCATGCGGCTTATAATAATCCAATTAACGAAATATTGCTTTATGCATTGAATTACGATATATTGCCTGACTAGCGATACAGGGTCTTATCATTGATATTATGTTCGTGTTTTGGTTTTATATAACCATATTCAAATAACGGTTTTTATTTAATCTATACAACGTTATAAAACGTATTGTATGATGTTTTCAACGACAATGGTTCGTATAATGATTTTGAAGGCGAAAGCCTATATTATGATTTTGATAAGGATTTGTATAAAATGACTTTGGCTATTTTATGGCCTATTACAATGATTTGTACAAAAATGATTTTCGGTAATAATTATATACCGATGATATATTAATGGTTTTATTGAACTCTATGAATTCACTCGGCGTTATCGCTGACCTTTTCTTTTAACATGTTTTATCTCAGGTACTTGAAGGTAATTCTCTGGAAAACAACAAGAATTCATGGCCCGCACTTAAATAACAATTTCCATTCAAATCTTTTGTAAAATTGTATGAAATGACTATGACTTGGACCTATGTAAATTTGATGTTTATGAATGGAAATGCTTTATTAATAAACGACGCGATTTTTAAGCGTTGTCTATGATGTGAGTAATGTGCTATCCCATAACACCAACGAGTCTTCCGCTGTATTGAATTGTATAAATTTGAGGGTGTTACAGTTTGGTACCAGAGCTCTCGTTATAGAGAACGAAAGATTTTTAAAACCAAGGTTTTGAATAAAACATTTCAAAATCTTTTAACCATAAACATTTTTCTAAAAATGTCTAAAAATCTTTTGACTATAACGGTGCCGAAGAATTCCCGAGTTACCGATAAGGCCAGACTGAGAAGTGTTATTTTAATATATATATATAACTTGGATTATATATATATATATATATATATATATATATATATATATATATATATATATATATATATATATATATATATATATATATATATATATATATATATATATATATATATATATATATATATATATATATATATATATATATATATATATATATATATATATATATATATATATATATATATATATATATATATATATATATATATATATATATATATATATATATATATATATATATATATATATATATATATATATATATATATGTTGTAATTTGATTACATGATTGTTTGATGATTATTTTAATATTTATACGAGGTATTTATACGACGTAGATTGTCACAAGAAACCCTAACTTCCCTAGAAAATTAATCGAAGCTATTCCCGTAGGAATTCTAGCTATCCTAAATCTAAACCAAGTTGCGGATATTATGATCCCAACAAAATGGTTAATATTCGTAGAAATGTTGATAGTAGTTGATTATGATATTGAAAAAGAATTGGCGAGATTAAAACTGATATCGATGTCATGATGATCTTTCCTTATAGAGTGGAGTTTGACAAAACGTTACCACCTAGAAAGATGTCATCTGATTCGTTGTCATCCAATTCTTAAATTGAAATCGAAAGGGTGAATGTTGCACTTGAGGCTGTCATTGGAACTATTACCCAAAAGCCTCATGCCACTAGTACCTTTCCGAGAAGTCTAGTTGAATGATCAAGTCAATTCACACTAGTGACTCATTTGATAATTATTGATAAAGGAGTTATAGGATTGGAAATTAAGTGTTGTTTATATCGAGCTTTTATTTCCCTTTTAAGGTTTGAAAATAAAGTTGAAGTATTGGGAAATGAGGTAGGAGATCGAATTGAGTATAAAATTGGTTGAAACTTGAATAAAGTAAAATTTAACTTGTATGGAATATGAGATTGTTAAGAGGAAGTTTTTGAGTTCTGTGATTAAATTATAAGGATTTAAATGATTTTTGGTTCGTGTTAAGGGTTGTTCCTAGGCCATTGTCCAATGACGAGGATGCCTAGTGTCCAAAAAATAAATTGAAGAAATCTTCTTCTGAATTGGGACCGATGGATCTTCCGGGACAGGTGGGACACCTAATGACTCTTGTAGATTAGTATTCATTGTGGTATCTTTTAAAAATCCCTAACTTAACTGAGATATCAGTTGGTAGGATGTGTTTTTTGAATTGTATGACATAGTGACACGTAATGTGTTACGGTACAATTCTGACTTGTTTGTGATTAATGAAAAGACTACCTTTGATTGCTAAATTCTACATGTATCAATGTTATCTATCTTTTATTGCTTCATCCTAATGTTCGCATTAGTGATGCAACCATTGAATAAGTACTCATCTCGATTTGAGTTACGTTGTAGATTATTCTTTTTTTTAGTGCCATCAAGGTCATGAACCTCATGATTAATTGGCTAAGCTCATTTCCTATTATATTGTAGTTAGTTCTTGGTGAACAAGCTTTCATCACTCTTTTGCAGATCACTCATTGTTTTTATAAGATAAAACAGTATCCCTTGAGAAAAATTGAATTTTCATCAATATAAGGATTATTTGAAGTGAGACTTATAAGTAACCTTTATTGAAATAAAGTTGTTTATGAAACGCTTTGGAAAACTTAACTGTTTTCATAACAAAGAAAATCTTTGTAAATTTATTCTTGATTCTTATTTAAGAATTAAGCATGAAAATGTTTTATTATAAACATGATGATAAAGTTTTGACGAACTGAGTATTGCATCGTTAATCTTGAAATTGTATATAGTTGCGCGCCTACATACAATTTGGAATGGACCATGCAAGGCTGATTAGTAGTCACCATAAAACTAATGAATAAACACTACATTTTCTTTGAAGATTGTGAAAGATTAAATTTTATGAGATCTACAAGAAGTGAAAAATAGGGACATAGTGTTAGGGACACCTACATATGTGCCTGTAGCATCTATTCTTCTGAGTCGAATTTACTCATCTCTAGAAATTGTCTCATTTGACAATTGACAATTCTTTCTTGTCCAATTCTCCCGTAGTGAGATTCTTAGGAAAAGTATCTAATTACCGAGTGTTGATACCCGACTGGATGTATCGATGTTCTTATCATTTCTTTTGATTTGATTTCATTTGAATGACCTGGGTAACGATCCGAGGATCTTTCGAATGCGTACTCAAATTATGAAAACATGGGATATATTAATATTCTTTAAATGTTTTCGTCTGTATCTGATTTGAAATTCTCTCGCGTAGATTATGCGTTGACCTTACTCCTTTAAGGTTAGTTATGTCTCCTGATATCCTTGAATTTGTGAAGGATTATGAGTTATTATTAGTCTTTTGAGAAGTTCACATCTTATCAACGGTAATGAAACTGGAAAGTTGATAGTGCCAATAGAATGGATTGATTGATTACGACATGACGACATTGTCTTAATTAATGGGAACTCGAGTACAAATCCCCTAAATGATAAGATGTTGATTATCAAAAGTGATCTAAATAATTCTTGATGAATGACCATATCCTGCATTTAGACTTGAGATTATACCGTGAATGGTTGTGAATTAGTCATAGATATTATAATCTAGAAAGAACCTTATATGAATTTATTAAAAGATGTTTCCGTTATCTGAAACTTTAGGAGGTATTTATTGGTGAATTACCTATACTTTTTCCATTAAGGCAAGTTCAATTTGGTATTGATTATATTCCCGGTGCTGCACCTGTGGCATGTGCACTGTACTTCAGCACCAACTGAATCAAAAGAATTACCGTACAACTGAGAGAGTTGTCGGAGAAAGATTTTATTCTACCGAGCTCGTCATCATGAAGAGCTATGGTGTTATCATTCCTTATGTCTACTGATTACTGTGAACTAAGTAAATTGACGATCGAAATCGATATCCACTACCCAAGATGATAGATTTGTTCGATCATTTACAAGGTTCTAACGTATATTCAGGAATTTGATCCACGACATGGTTATCATCAACTTCGTGTCCGCGAAAAAGATTATCTATTCCAATCACTACATTCAGAACTTGTAATGAACATTATGAGTTTCATGTGATGTCGTTTGGATTGACTAATACACATGTAGCATTCATAAATTTGGTGAATCACGTGTATACGTTGTAATTTGATAAATTCATGCTTGTGATCATTAAGGACCATTTGTTTGTTTATAAGAATAAGAATGAGTTAATAATAATTTATAGAATGCCCTTAATTGGCCGAACAATGAAAACCTGTACCTTGAATATTTAACATATAATTTAAGGCTTAATCCTTTACATTATTTGACCGTATGATTAAAAGATAATGAAATCTATATTGACTCTTCAATAATTAAGAGCCCATTTAAGACTTTGAGTTTTACAAAAAAGAAAGTGCAAATATGTTTTGACAAATATTTATCAAAAATAATTTTTAAGGAATCATTCCCTTAAATCCAGAACATTTAGGGGTAAATGTTTGTGCAAACCTCAAGACAACCTAAGAGGGATTGAGGAAACCATTAAAACCATGACTTGAAATTTGAAACGACAATTTTTGCTTTTCAATTAAGAAAATTTTGACCAAAGTATAACCAAAGATTTTTTCAAATATTTACGAATCTTATTAATTATGTTTGATAAAACAACAAAAATCTTGTCAATTAAATTCAAATTCATTTTGAACATTTTTTTTATAATTGGTCGAACTAAGAAATTTAAAATTTTTACTTTTGCGTTTCATAAAATTAAATATCTATTATTTAATTACTAGCAATAGTTATCGACGCTTTAGACGTCGGATTGAGTAAAACGGATAAAAATGATAGTTGAGAAGAAACTAAAACTCAGAAAATGTGAAGAAATAATTTTTGAATAAATACGGACATGATAATTATTTCATCAAGGAAGATGAATGTAGATACTGACACATAATATAGAAAGGATAAAGAATCAATTAGGATTGTGTTCCTTAATAATGACGGTGCAAAGTAATTTGCCCGAACAATTTAAAAATAGCCTATGCTTGTAAAAAGGATAATATAGGTAATAAAAGGGGTTCGCGGCTAATGTGAACCATTAGAATTGAAAAGCCGATGGCGTTAAATGTATAACCGGCGAGGATTGCCTAAAAATGGAGATTTTGAGATATAGTTATGTTGGAATCTTATAAGATTAACTATTCTATTCATGTTATTTCTGATTTAATGTATCTTTAGCTAAAGAAGTTGTACTGATGGCAAATTATGAAGGCAGACATCGCCTCATACATTAGTAAACGTCTAGCTATTGCAAAGGTCATCATCTGAATTTGATTCGATTTGGATCATCGTCGACAGACTGACCGAATATGCTAATATCATTCCTGTTAATGATAGATTCTTGATGAAGAAATTGACTCTTTTGTACTTAAAGGAGTTGTGTAAACATGGTGTGCTTGTATCGATCATCTCTATCAAGATCCTCGCTTCGCATTGAATTTCTAGAGATTTGCTCAGAAGTCATTGATAACAAATCTTGATGAGAGTACTATGTACCACCACAATAGAAGGGACGAGGTAAAGTAACGATACAAAATACTATAAGTGCTGTTCTATGTTTGAATGATTGACCTTTGGTAATAAACTGTATAATCATTTTCCTTCGGAGAGATTATCATTGAAAACTATCGTATTAGGATCGAGATTGAATCTTGTGAGGATATATATTAGAGCATCTGTAAGCAGGAGTTGGGAAGAAGACACCCGACATACACCCATTGTGAGTTGGACATGTCTTTTAGTTTTAAGGTTTCCTATGATGGCGAACCTAACCTTACAAAATACTCGACCCGCGAGACCTGAAAGATTGTTAAAATTAGGATCTGATTATTGACTGCCGGTAGTGGGCAGGAGGTTATGTGAATATGAAATGTAGATCTTGAAGTGCCAAATGGGTGGCGAAGTTATGCCAAAAATCTTAACCATGGAAAAATGAATTGTTGATCTGAAAGATCATGGGATATAAGTCCTTGTTGCATGGGACCATTGAGATGATGTAAAAGATTGGTTTGAAAGACGTATAAGCTGGATTTACCCTAGGACTTCAAGAGCTGCGTGAATTATGTTTCGTATATCGAACTTGATAAAATGCCTATCAAGTGAAAATCTGACTATTCCTTAATGAAGTTTAGATCGGCGAAAAGTTGCATTCATCAAAAACCCGTGAACATCATGGATAGAGAAAGTAAGTCAACATTAAGCCTGATCGTATTCGCGTAGTTATGTTTGATGAAACTCGCGTATTGTAATAGATTACACTTGTGAGAAAAGACCGAATGTGGAGGAAATACCCACATGGCTTTAACTCTATAAGAAGCAAGTAGTAATATAAAATGATCTTTGAGGACAAAGATCCTGTTTAGGGGTAAATGCTGTGACAATCTGTCATTTTATGGTTGATATTTTATTCTCAGATATTATTTAAAAATATTATTTTAATGTTATATTATGAACTCACTTATTTTTGGGAAGAAATTTGGATTTACGTCTTGAAGTAGCATCGACTACGTCTAAACCGGAGGATTCTACGTTATGTGCTTACGTCTACATACACCGTTTTGGTCACAGTCCGACATTTCAGAAAATAAATTTATCCATGAATAATATTTTGAGATTTTAAATTTGTGTTGGTTCATAAACTCACAAATTTACGAGAAGAGATTAGGACTTACGATTATAATTTAACGTCCTTTACGACTAAACCAGAAACCTTAGGATTACGTATTTACGTTTTTGAACTCCATTTTTGATGAGACAATTTTTATTAGATTCGTTTTGTGCCGTTGATTTATAATTTATAAAAACGTTTTTCGTAAAACGACCCGAGGGCACGCAAATCGAGGAAACTAGAATCGAGGAATACCCGTAAATTAGCGGGATGGGAAAAAACAAGTTTATCCCACCCCACTAACACATCGGGTGGCAAAAAGAGGACACCACATCCATGATGTGGCACCCTTGTAGCTATAAGCTTACACATGTAAGCTTAGCTTCACATGAAAGCTAACTTATCCCACCAAACTAGCAAAAACCACTAAACTTTACCACTTACTTCCATTTCACATGCAAAACTCACACCCTCCTCTCCTCTCTCTCTAAAATTCGTCCAACCATCATCAAAAACAACCCTCATTTGATCTATGTTAGCCATAAAATCATGTGCTACTCATACACATGATGATGCTACTTTGAAGCTTTGAAGATTGGAGGTGATTCTAACATCCAAGGAGAAGATTTGTTGGTGTCATAGGGCTGATTTTCCATGAGAAGTTTATAAAGGTTGGTATACTTGAAGATGATATTGGTTTATCACAAGTTTTGCCATCAAAATCCAAGCCTTGTTCATCAAAGACTCATCTTTTCATCACTAATGGTGGTATAGAGATTGTTCTTCCTATCCTATTGTTATTTTGATTATGTAATCTTGTATTTTCTTTATTTATGTATATGTATATGATGATGAATGATGATTAAAAATATTATGTGGGGATTTTGTGTTGATAGATTTGATAAACATGGGTAAAAAGATGGAAAAACCACATGTAAAAATGGTTAAATCTTGCTTAATAAGATGGCTGTATAAAAACAGTAAGTAACCAAGTTATAAACTGATAAAATTACATGGTGGAATCCATTTACAGTAAGTGTTAGATTTCATACACATGTGAGAGTTGGCCATGCAATGGAATCATCAAAATGAGTGAGATATGATCAAAACAAGATGAGTGTACCAATCTGAATAGTCTGTTTTGTAGGGACTGTTAAGGATAGTTAGACATGGAATGAGCAGTAGCTATAACTAACTTATTTTTCGCACATAATATGAAGTTTATGCCATCCAAAAATGAGCTTCTATCTCCTTATAGACCTCAAGATATGATAAAAATGGTGAAGATGAAACTAAAAATCAGATTTTGAAGAATTAATGTTTAATAGTATTATATAAGCACTCAAACTAATATAGTATAAAATGTGAATTAAAACCCACTAACTTATAAATTTCATTAATATAAATATGTATAAGGTTAAATAAATGGACACTTTATAAAAATGATAGTTGAATAAGATTTATAAGTTATAAAAACTATAAACATGATTTTTACGTCTTTTCGGCTAAAACCGAAAGCTAACATTTTTGTTAAATAAAACTTAGACGGTTGGACCGGTCTAATGTAAACTTTTATAAACTCACATACTGATGTATAAACATATATAACAAGTAAAAACCGATAAAACCCGAACTTTACAACATATAGACATTATCGGGCCAAAGTAGCCTTATTGGACTATAAACCCGACTAGTTGGTAAAACACTTATAAAAATTACTTATTGGGCTTAACCCATTTGGGCCCAACATGTAAAGTATAAATACTGATAATACAAGTATAAAATGGATTAATACAAGTTAATGAACTTATAATAGGCTTATTGGACCTAAAACATGTAAATAGGTAAAACTAGTAAACTAGTATGAAAGTTACCAATACATAACACTAAAATGAGTAAATGAGAATGTATAAACCCACTTCATCATCATCATATATATAAAATCATCATATGTATACATAATTGTTATTTTATAAAGTCATTAGACAAGAGTCTAAGACAAGTATTATTTGTCTAGGTTTCCGTGATTGAAGCACGTACCGTACATCCGAATTGCCGATAACTCGCCTTCCCACATCAACGTGAGTTCATAGCCTCGCACTCTTTTAAATGTTTTATGAAATGTTTTATAAACCCACGAGGGAGATAAAATGTTAGATTTGATAAAATACGACACCATTTGTCCCGATTGTTTGTTTATTGATTTGGACCCGAATGATTATATGACCCGATGAATGAATATATGACCCGATAGATGAAATGAAATGGATTATTTAAGTTTGGTTATGTCACTAAAAGTTCCATTAGCATGAATTGTGAACTACCGGGATTTGGTAGACGCTTATGCATATAATAGTACTATTTGGGGACGATCACCCTAGTTCGCGCCTTGACGGTTGATCCCCGTCGTGCCACATTGATTGGTAAGCGAATTTATGTATGAGAAGACTTACACAAGCGTGATTATTGTGACGACACGCTAATTTAGATGGGAAAATTGAGTTCGGGCTAACTACCCGTTGTTTGGTATAGTAAGGTAACAATGTCATGCGGCTTATAATAATTCAAGTAACGAAATACTGCTTTATGCATTGAATTACGATATATTGCCTGACTAGCAATACAGGGTCTTATCATTGATATTATGTTCGTGTTTTGGTTTTATATAACCATATTCATATAACGGTTTTTATTTAATCTATACAATGTTATAAAACGTATTGTATGATGTTTTCAACGACAATGGTTCGTATAATGATTTTGAAGGCGAAAGCCTATATTATGATTTTGATAAGGATTTGTATAAAATGACTTTGGCTATTTTATGGCCTATTACAATGATTTGTACAAAAATGATTTTCGGTAATAATTATATACCGATGATATATTAATGGTTTTATTGAACTCTATGAATTCACTCGGCGTTATCGCTGACCTTTTCTTTTAACATGTTTTATCTCAGGTACTTGAAGGTAATTCTCGGGAAAACAACAAGAATTCATGGCCCGCACTTAAATAACAATTTCCATTCAAATATTTTGTAAAATTGTATGAAATGACCATGACTTGGGACCTATGTAAATTTGATGTTTTTGAATGGAAATGCTTTATTAATAAACGACGCGATTTTTAAGCGTTGTCTATGATGTGAGTAATGTGCTATCCCGTAACACCAACGAGTCTTCCGCTGTATTGAATTGTATAAATTTTGGGGTGTTACATTTACTCACTAGACTTGTGCAAGTAAGTTTGCAAGCTTTTGTAGTCAAATAGAAGGTCAAACAAGCAAACATCATTTAAAAGCTTTGGGTCCATTTTGAAAGCCAAAAATATGCTAGATTCAAACCCTTGCCATTTCTTTGTTAGTTGGATTTAGGTATTGATTCAAGTTGCTGAGTGTAGTTCATAGTATAAGCTTTCCATCCATATTAAGTAGACCATACAGTTCTCCATATTAAGCAAGAAATAAGCCATAGAATAAGCTGCTTAGCAATTGCATGTTTCTGTGATAAAGGACTAATTAGTTTAGCATTTCCCACTTATCCTCTTCATAAATCTAGTGATTTTATTGCACAAATCTCTTGTACAACTGATATTAAGAGGTTTTGGAGCTTTCAACTTTTGGTCAAAAATTGGTCAACGAAAGTCAGCATAAGCCCATTTTTGCTTAATTTCACATTCCAGGTTATTTCACTTGATGATTTTTGATATTTCTTGACATTCCAGTCTTCTATAAGCTTGTTCTATCGTTTTCAATCAAAAAATCAAGTTGTACTTGTCTAGATAAGCTAGTAGCTTAATTTAAGCTTATTCCAAAAAGCTATTTTGAGTTCTAGGTCGAGTTAGTGTTATCCCATAGATCACGTGATGATTAAACAAGAAAGAAAGGTTGCATATAGATGAATTCTACAGAGAGAAAGTAGTCAGAGAAAGTAGAGAGAATGGTTGGAAGTTTTGGAGGATTAGATTAGTGAGAGATAATTAAAATGACCAACACCCTTCCTAACATGCTAGGAAGGATATATATAGTCCACCCACATGTGGGCTTGTTTATGGACTATATTATAATGGGTTGGGCTTTCCTTTTGGGCTTTAGTTACTTATGAATGAACTTTAGCTTAAAGTTAAGCCCATATAACACGACTAATCTACTACCTATTACAAAGTTCTAAAATACGATACATAATAAACATATGACCGAGCATTCTTGTTTGACTCAATATTTTGAGGTTAACAATCTCCACCAATGTGAGGTCATTCCTCTTCGTCATTTGAAGATTTATGGAGATTACTGATCTCGCCATAAATGAGTCTTGAACGTGTAATAGTAGTCTTTTTCTTTCAAGTTGTGATCTTTGAGCCTTTATCGTTGTCTTTCGACTTTGTCTTTAATCTTGAGATCTTCAAATCATCCTTGACTTGTCTTTGCCATCTTGTGATCTTGTGTCTTCATCCACATGCTCACACTATTAATTGTTGAATATGTCTTTAGGCATGAGTATGTGGTTTTGAATCTCTGACTTTGCTGAGTACACCGTGACGCCACCTTCTTGAGACAAAACATAGACATGGACTGAATGGCTTTGACATTCGTCCAAATCGGTAGCGGTTTACCTCCGGTCGGTGAAGACCGTTATACAATATTAAATACCGTACCTGTGATTAGGTAGATTCAATTAAGAATCTCCTAGACATGGTTTCGCGGCAGTACTAGACGTTCTCTTTACTCGACCGTCTCAAAGCAAGACTCCGAACATAAAGAGTAAATTAATTGGATAAATATCCGCTTGATTAAAGTCGTCAATACAAATTCCTGGAAAAAGTGTTATTCATAAAGAATCTTACCATTGTTGCTTTCCAGTTGACACAAGCTTGATTCATAGAATCTCGCAAGTCACCTACCATAGCGCTGTTTGAGGTTGACGCTAGAAGGATTTCCATTCGTCACTGTGAATATTAATGAATATCACTATCAATGTTCTGGCAAGACCATAAAGATATTGCGTAGAAACCTGAAACGAGTTTGAATCAATTCAGAATCAAACCACTGTTGCTTTTCTGTTCTACATATGTACAATTTAATAAAGAATCTTACATATCACCTACCGCAGTGCTGTTTGATGTTAACACTAGAAGGATTTCCACTCATCATTGTTAATACTAAGTAATATCACTCTGAGTGTTCTAGAAATATCGCAAGGATATAGCGTAGGACTCTCTTTATCATATCATGTGTCCTAATGAGATTTGATTGATCTCTAGGCTCTAGACTCGATTTGTTAACTTTTAGTGGTTGGAGGCTGGAGCAGATGCCACCTATTCAATATCAACTATCTCGAAGTGAGAAAGCTAATAGAAGTCATGTTGATCTCCGTGACAATAAAACAAACTTCTTTTGAGAGAAGCCTGAGTAGCTAGGAAAGGGTTGTGCACTTCATCACTGGGTACATGATGAGTTGTCTTCATGATGTGTTGACCCGGTTTCTGCCTAAGTTGTATGGAGGGCTTCTTTCTTTACACACTTTATCCTTACATTTCTTTTTCATTCTTCAACCCCTTTAATGCTTACAAAGACATCATAACTAGCACCTTGTTGTGATTGTTCCAGTTCTAGCATCAGTACTTAGTCGACATTCTGCTATGTTGACATTCTACTCCATCTCTCCTAATGACTTCTAATAATCTATTGGATTGTCCCTGGAAAGATCCCTCCGGTTCTGGTTGGATCATAGGACTTAAACCTAACCACCCATTTGACACCATTAACGTCATGGATTAAAGATGTTGTGGGTATTTGATCGTAACCATAAAAACCACTTCAAATAGTCTAACAAAGTGTTTGAAAAACATTTAACACCTTGATAGTTTTGTCATTTCAGAAATGCTCCCCTTCACATGTGCATCGATAATCGAAAGTGTTTTGCACATATAGGTAAGAGTTAAAGTGCTTGAGTCTTGTATAAGATCACATTTTAATCACATTTTCTCCACTATCTCTAATATATAAAATCTTTTTATATTAGAGATACCAAATTTGATTAAAATATATTTCGAAAAATAGTCTTACAAATCTTCGGGAGAAAGATGTGTCAATCTTTGCATGAAGTTGAAATGCTCCTCCTCAAAAATTGATCCAATTGAATTGTCATTGTGAGTATGTGATCCACATTTCGCTTTTTGAGGATGGGAGTTGTTGAACACACAATTTTTGAAAGATTTTGAATAATCATTAAAAAACTCTTGAAAAAATTGTGTTCAACGCTTTTTGAAAAATCCATTCTTTTTGGCGATATGGTTTTTCTAAAGCATAAACTTGAGTTCATAGACTTTGAATGTCTTGAAAAATCCACTCAAGTGTAAGAAGATTTCTCTTCTTTTGATGAGGGTAAGCACACTAAATCGTACACTCTCCCGTGAATATTGATCCGGGTTGTAATCTAAAAGTGATTACAAGCCATCGTGTTGAGCTCAAAACGTTGAATGTTTTGTGACAAGCTCAACCCAAGATAGATTTCTCTACCCGTTGTTGGAAAAATTGTCCAAAATAGACATTTCCTTTATTCAAAGAAGAAATGACATGTTTTGAAAAATATTTACAACTTTCATTCGAGCTTTATGTACACACCCGTGTCGTAATTGAGCGACATTTCTAGGCACGTCCATATTATCGATACTGAAAGACATGTCGAGAAGAATATTTTGGATTTTAAAAGATGTTTAATTTTGTGTTTTCTTTTTATATGTTTTATATTTTTGTATTTTGCTTTTTCAAAGATATTTACAAGTAGATGTTTGATAGATAAATAAAGCAGGCACCATTACCAGAATCTCCAGGTCTGCTGGAGTCAAACATCTCATACCAATTTGCCTAACGAAGTACTCAAACCTATCTTTCGATAGAGCTTTCGTAAACAAGTCGGCTAATTGGTAATCCGTTCCAACAAAGTATAGTTCAACGATACCTCTTGTAACTTATTCCTTTATGAAGTGGTATCTGACATCGATGTGCTTCGTGCGAGAATGTTGTACCGGATTGCAGGAGATGGCTATGGCCGACTTTGAGTCACAGTACATAGGTACTTTATCAAAGTGGAAGCCGTAATCCGTGAGTTGTGTTCTCATCCAAAGAACTTGAGCACAACACGCAGATAGAGACACATACTCTGCTTCGGCTGCTTCTTGGAAGACCATCCCACAAGCTTATCTTGACCTAGAAATTGTGCACCCTGCATGATCAGAATCTGAATAGGCCGTTAGAAAGAAACCGGTTTCCCTCGGATACCAAGTCCCAAATGAATGGTATTATTGAGGTACCGAAAGATCCGTGTAACCTCCTTGAGGTGCTTTTCAGTGGGCCGTGCTTGATATCGTGCACAATAACACGTAGCATGTGATATATCGGGTCTGCTTGCTGTCAAGTACATGAGGGAGCCGATAATGGAACGATATCTCGTTTGATCTATGGCATTTCCCTCCAAATCAGCATCTAGCAATGTGGTTGATAATGGTGTCCCAACGGGGTCACATGAAGTCATACCATGATTTTTGATTATCTCTTGACAATACTTAGCTTGGTTTATAAATATACCACTTGGGGATTGGTGAATTTGAATTCCAAGAAAGAGTTTTAGTTCCCCCATCATTGACATTTCAAATTTGTTATGCATGACTTTTTCAAACCATTTTGAAAGTTTTGGGTTGGTAGACCCGAAAATAATGTCATCAACAAAAATCTGCACAAGCAAAATGTCATCCCCATATTTATAAGTGAACAGAGTTAAATCAATGGAACCTTTTGAGAAACCTTTGGATACCAAAAATTTCGAGAGCTCATCGTACCACGCCCATGGAGCTTGCTTTAGTCCATATAGTGCTTTGTGGAGACGATACACCTTGTCAGGATAATGAGGATTGAAGAATCCTTCCGGTTGCATGACATAGACTTCTTCCTTCAAAGGACCGTTAAGAAATGTCGTCTTTACGTCCATTTGATAGACAGTGAATTCCATATGTGCAGCATAAGCAAGGAAAATCATGACCGCTTCCATACGAGCAACTGGTGCAAATGATTCGTCAAAATCAATTCACTCTTTCTGGCCATACCCCTTAGCCACTAGCCTGGCTTTGTTCTTGATGATCATGTTTTCTTCATCGATCTTGTTTTTCCAGATCCATCGATGATTTAATGGTATTACATCGTATGGTCTGTTAACAAGTTCCCAGATTTTAAGTCTTTCAAATTGTTGAAGTTCATCCGTCATCGATTCAATCCAAGCATGATCAGCCATGGCTTCTTTGATGTTTTTCGGTTCAGCTGTACTCACGGCGAGTGCGAACATGCAAACATCACCATCGGTTTCAAGTTGTCGTCTTGTACGAATGGGCTGTGAAGGGTTTCCAATTACTTGAACCAAAGGATGATCTCGGGTCCAATGATGTGTTGACGGATGTCGTTGATAAAACGTATGCATATTAGACGGATCAAGATGGCGAGTAGAAGACTCTCCAATTTCGTGTACCGGTGTACCGAATGGGTTGTGAAAATCGTCATCGTCAGATAATGCATCGTCTACTAGATTTGTGTTCTCTGGAGCAATGACAGTAGTTGTGGATGTTGTAGGATCGATTGGTGAAGTGATATTCTGAGGAGATAAATCTGCAGCAACCCGTTTTGAAGTAGATGAGGTTGTATCCTTATGTTGAGATGATCGGTATCATCATTCTTATCATGAGTGATAGCGAAAGACTTTGATACAACTTGTTTCTCCCCCGTGAAGTATTCATCAAACATTAGTCCATATAACATTTCCAACTCTTCAAGTTTCGTGTCCACTGTCATATCTGCTCTTGGAACATGTTCAGGAACCAGCTTTGAACTTGAAGGTTCATTGTTGTGGTCTTGAGTTCCGAGTTCCGTGCGGTTGTGCACATAAATCTTTTGTCGTTGTGGATCGGGAGTTAAACTGTTTTGTTCAAGTGCCATTTCTTGCAATTCATCGAATCTGATATGAATAGTTTCGACTATCAATTTTGTTCTCTTGTTGTACTGAGTTGCATATCCCACTAGAATGCATGCATTACCTTTCTCTTTCATCTTGTCCAGATTTTCACCATCTCGAATAATGTAACACGTACATCCAAAAACATGAAGGTGTTTGAGTGTAGGTTTGCGATCATTAATTATGTGATATGGTATCTTTTCGTGTCTTGGGATAATTAAGGATCGGTTTTGTGTGTAGCATGCGGTTGATACGGATTCGGGCCAAAAGAATAATGGTAGTTTTGAAGCAGATAATAATGTTCGATTAGCCTCAACTAAAGTACGATTTCATCTTACAAGAACTCTGTTTTGTTCAAGTGTTCGAGCAATAGATGTTTCATGTTCAATTCCTTCGGCTTCAAAATATTTCTTTAGAGTTGAATTCAAGAATTATGTGCCTCTGTCAGTACGTACCACTTTTACTTGAGCTTGAAGACCACGTTGTATTAGCTTAAGGAAGTTAATGAGAACCTCAGGTGTTTCATCCTTGGACCTTAAGAAGAGAGTCCACGTGTACCTTGAGTAGTCATCGACAATTACCGTAACATATTTCTTCCCATTGATGGTTTGAACACGCATGGGGCCACACAGATCTATATGAAGAAGATCTAACCGTCCTTTAGAGCTTGGTGTAGTCTTTGTCTTGAAACTACTTCGTTTAGCTTTACAAAGCTCACAAGAAGAAAAAAGATGATCTTTGATGAATTTCAAGTTAGGAAGGTAATACAAGATATTTTCTCGTTTTAAAGTTCGTTGATTCGTTGTTCCAGTCTTTTCGAATTGATTACCAATTGAAAGTGCGACTCAGTCGTTCTTGGTAGAAAAATAAAGAGAGGGTGTTATCTATTTTAAACTAATAGTAAAATGAAAGTGTCGTTGAGTAAAATAAAAGCTTAAAAAATAAACTAAAATTAAAAGTTAAAAATAAATGATTAAAAACTTAAAAACTTAAAAGCGAATTTAAAACTTAAAACTTGTAAAAAGAAAATAAGACAAAACTCGTTTAAAAATAATACTTAGTAAAAAATGCGGGAAACGTTAAATTTAAAAACTAAGATAAATAAAACAAAACCTAAGTTAGATCGTAATATGATCGTAACCCAGATCCCAATGGTGGATCTCACTCAAGAATGAGGGATCGCACTATTGGATCGTACTTGGTGATCGCACCAAGTGATCGTAGCCTACGATCGTAACCGTCGATCGTAGCCTAGTGATCGTAGTATAGGTTATCGCACTCAATGCGATCTAAACAAGTAATCGCACCCAAGGCAATCGTAGCTAGGCAATCGCAGCCGCAGATCGCACTCTATGATCGTACCCACGATCGCAACAAGTGATCATGGTGTGGATTAATGAGTGTGATCGTAGTGAACGATTGTACTATGGATCGCAGTAATGGATCACAATTAGAAACCCTAGGGGTTTATGCGATCACACTTACTCGGTCGTACTTGGTAAAACATCAAAGCAGTTACGATGGGATTCAAAAGCAGAATAAGCAAAAATAAATAAGCAAAAATAAGCAAAGACGAATAAGCACTTATTTAAATCTCAACCAAATGAAAACAAGCATGAATTTAAAAACTTTTAAGACACGAAATAAGCAAACTTTATGAATCAAACTTTAAAAAGACTAAACTTTTAAGAAAACTTAAAAGTAAATAAGCTAAACACAAAATAAGCCAATAAGCATGATAAGCTCAAAGCTTAATCCGTATAAAACTTAGATAGAAACCAAAAGATAAACTTTTGATCTCATAAACATCAAGATGAAACAAGATCAAGATTATCACGAATCAAAAACAAATAAAAATCAAGAAAGGTAGAAGAAGATTAAAGATGAAAAGCTTAAACTTGAACTTATAGATTAATGATTCCGAAATACAAGATTAAATCAAAGCTTAAACATGAAAGGAAAGAAAAGATGAAGTTCTAGTGAGAGAAAGTTAAACACTTTCTCTCTCTAAAAATAAAACTAAAGAAAGAAAAATAAAACTAGCTAACAATTAACTAACACCCTCCTAATGTGTCATTAGGAGGGTATATATAGGAGGTGGGGAGTGCATGTGTTGCTTCCTTCTTTCTTTCTTTTCGTCTCGACTCGATTTAAATTCTTTGTCTTTCTCGACGTCGTCTCGGGATTTGTCGATATAAATTGAACTCGTCTTATAATTTTCTTCTATAATTAGACTTGAGTTCTTAGACTTCATTAAACTTCCGTCTTTAGACTTTTTCTTTGATAAATCTTTAGAATAGGCCTTGGACTTCCCTTCTTTTTGCACTCTTGATCTTTTGACTTCGTCTTTTGTCTTTTTCTTTGATAAAAGCCCGTGATAGCTCGTGTTTTCTTCCTTTTTCATATTTTTATCCTGAAACACAATAAAAACACAAACTACGCATAATTCCGACTTTTATGACATAAAATACACGTTTTGGTCTTGTTATTATTGGAAATAAATGGTAAAAGGATAAGTGTTTTCACACTTATTAAATCGCCTACACTTGACCATTGCAATGCCCTCATGCAATGCATTAATTTCAAAGCACAGATTACATTTCTCATCATAAATAACCCACCTTGTCCTTTATTAAATATTAAACTTTAAGGAAACTAAAAAGATAGAAATATGTACAAAACAAGTAAAGAAATCAAAGACCATTGGGGTTTTGGCCGTCACAAATGTTCATTATCCTCAAGTTTCACGTTCCCCAAACCAAGCTTAAAAACGAGATCATTGTTATTATAAGTTAGCAAACTAACACGAACTCATGTGGCCTAATTATTCACTTAGACTCCCTTATTCCTAGGTGTATCTCTTATATTTTAATATTGTCTTGAATGATCACGAGGATACATTGTTTGACTTATTTCGATAGTTTATTTAGGCCGAAAATAAAGTGGGACGATTTAATCAATAGTTAGCTAAAGGAAAAAATCTTTTAAAACTGCTTCTCGGGACCTCTTAAAGTTCATATCTTGGCATAACTCGCTTCACGATTTGAGACCTTTCTCGGACCGATATTTGGAAGTGACTTTATACTTCGAATCTTGAGAGACGTTCTTGAAATTATGGTCTTCTCTTCATAATAGGAATTTCTTCACTTGAAGTTTCTGAAAGATTCATCATATTTGGACCCCGACTTCTTCATTTTTCTCAAATCTTTATTTTTGACTTCGATATACAACGATCCGCCTCCTTTTAGGACTTGGATCTATTTATCCACATACCTTGTTAGGGTCTTTTCGGATAGAATTCTCCATGATCTTTTGGGGAGTATTTTCTTTTCGTCGTGTGTCTCGATCCTTCATATTGATTTTTGATAAATGATTCTTCACATCACTTTGGATATTTAGCAACAAAATGTAGCCCTCATGCCTTGTTAGGGCCTTTTCAGACTCGCCAATCTTTGCATCCCGCTTCAATAAGTTATGCCTTGGCTATGTACTCTAACTAATACCGAGCAACTTTTAAACGATCTTGTGCTAGAAGCTAAGTAAATTTTCAAATCGTACAACCTTATTTATTACAAATATATTTATTAACAAGCTATGGGAGAAAAAGCTTATAATCAACTCACATAAATTCACGAAAGAATACCAAACTTATAATTGACTCTATCATCTCTCGTTCTCCGCAATTTAAAATCTCAAGGAATGAGACTCGTGGATACTTAGCCAATTAAATCAAAGTTTTGGGTTTTCAAGTCATCTATAGGCTCTTGCAACTTCTTTGACTTTTTCAAGTTTAGAACTCGCATTTTAAAGTTCTATTGATAAAAGACTTTCTAGGATCATTTATAGGAACTTGCGAAAAGTTCTTGTTCTTAACCCGTTAGAGTTAAGACTTTCGCGTTTTAAAGTTCCCTATATAAAAGCCTAGAAAAACTTGACTTAAACACGTTAAGGATACTAGCTAGAGTAAACTTAGATAAGTAAACTCTGGTTGAGTCAAAAGATTCACAACGTTGAAAAATTTAAAACTACTTTATTGAAAATTTATTCTAGCAAAGAAAGTAAATAACGATAACAAAGGAAAAACTACGAGGCCAAAATAGATTATAACTTTAGAAAAATGTCGAAAATTTTGATTTTCCGGTTAAATTGAGGATAAATTCATGGAAAATCCCACTTACTTCGATAGAAGTCCCCCCTACACTTAATATAAACATTGTCCTCAATGTCTAAGCGTGTGGGAGTAAACTACCCTACACTTAGGACATGGTGCACGTTGTTTAAATCTTGCTAAGGAAAGGACAACTATAGTGATTTCAATGTGAACATATAAGATATGAAATATTGAATCACAACAATTTAGGATAGAACCGGGAAGACGGGTACACGGGATCACGATCATCAAATGTCATCAAAAGTGCTCTTTGAAGCTTTAATCCCTGCACATTATATGAAACAAGACAACAAACACATACAGGTGGGCCAATTTTTAACCATCTCTTGAGCATCACGATAAATGGTGGGCCAATAGAATCCCGAGTCAAAAACTTTCTTCGCGGTGTAGTTGGGACTAAAATGACCACCGGTAGGTCCTTTATGGCAAGCTTCGAGAATGTCTAAAGCTGCGGGTCCATCAACACACCGACGAATAATTAGATCAGCACATTGTTTGAAGAGATAAGGGTCATCCCAAAAGTAAGTCTTAACATCTTTAAAGAACTTCTTCTTTTGTTAGGATGTTAACCCTTCGATGAGAATACCACCCGCTAAGTAGTTTGCAATGTCCGTAAACCACGGGGTGTCATCAAGATTGGAATTGATAGACATTAAGGCCTCAAGGGGAAAAGAGTCGTTGATCTCTTGATTCAGATGATCCCCTTGATAAGGATCCTCAAGTCTACTTAGATGATCCGCGGCTAGGTTTTCCGCTCCCTTTTTGTCACGAATTTCGATTTTAAATTCTTGAAGGAGCAAAACCCAACGAAGAAGTCTTGGCTTGGAATCTTGTTTAGTTAACAAGTACTTCAAAGCGGAATGGTCGGTATAGACAATGGTGGTGGAAAGGACAAGATACGGGCGGAATTTCTTAAAAGCATACACTACAGCTAAAAGCTCTTTTTTGGTAGTGGTATAATGCAATTGAGCCCCCGTCATTGTCTTGCTAGCATAATGGATTGGTTGGAAGTGTTTGTTCACTCTTTGGCCCAAAACCGCTCCAATGGGAAAGTCGCTAGCATCGCACATCAATTCAAAAGGTAACTCCCAATTAGGGGTAACCAAGACCGGTGCCTTCGTTAGCTTGTCCTGAAGAAGATTGATGGATTCAATACACTCTTTAGAAAAGATAAAGGGAGTATCTTTTTCCAAGAGGTGGGTCATCGGGCGAGCGATTTTAGATAAATCTTGAATGAATCGACGATAGAAGCCCGCATGACCAAGGAAACTTCTCACACCCTTCACGGTTGAAGGTGGAGGTAATTTGGCTATGACATCAACTTTAGCACGGTCCACTTCAAGATCGGCTTTTGAGATTTTATGTCCAAGCACAATGCCTTCTTTTACCATGAAATGGCATTTTTCCCAATTAAGAACGAGACGAGTGTCTTCACACCGTTTGAGCATACATTCTAAATTGGCAAGGCACGTATAGAAAGAATCACCATAGACCGATAAATCATCCATGAAGACTTCCATAGTTTCTTCAACCATGTCATGGAAGATAGCCATCATACACCTTTGGAAAGTCCCAGGAGCATTGCATAAGCCGAAAGGCATTCTTTTGTAAGCAAATGTTCCATAAGGACAAGTGAAAGTGGTTTTCTCTTGGTCTTTAGGGTCTATGGGAATTTGAAAATACCCGAGAAACCGACTAAGAAGCAATAATAGTCATTACCCGCTAGACGTTCGAGCATATGGTCTATAAAAGGAAGGGGAAAATGATCCTTTCTCGTAGCATCATTGATTTTGCGATAGTCTATACAAACTCTCCACCCTGTAACGAGACGAATAGGAATCAACTCGTTGTTTTCATTGGGTACAACGGTGATTCCGCCTTTCTTAGGCACACAATGGACCGGACTAACCCATGGTAAATCCGAGATAGGGTAGATCATTCCCTCATCAAGAAGTTTGATATGTTGGGTCAAAAAGTTGATGTGGCAGAAACTCAAAAACGAAGAAAACATGAAGATATTGTCTAAGCGTTGTTGGCTCAAGAGTTGTCGAGTGCAATCTAAGCATTGTCACATGCAATTCAAGAGTTGATAGAAACGTAGACAAGAAGGTTATGGAAGCTTCTATTTAGATAAACATGCAAGATATATTCTGCATAAGTTTATTTAAATAGAAGATTTACTTGTTTATTTGTTATTATCTCTTGTAAACCCTAATCCTTACACTATAAAAGGAACCAAGGGTCTTAGGTTTTATTCATAAATTCATTTACAATGTAAACCTAAAAGCGTGTGAGCACTAGACGTGGGATTCAATGTATACACGTCTAGTGATTGTTGATTATTAATATAATTAGCAATCCATTTGTTTTTAATTCATGTCTTGTTCCCCAAACACCTTGTTTAATGGTTGTTGTTCTATTCTGCTGTGATTGTATGATCCCATGAACAATGATCATTCGTAGTAGCTAAAGGATCAAGGAAACCAAGGTTTCCACAATTGGTAACAGAGCCTCGTGGCTCGTGATGCTAGGACCTACAAGGTGTTCGTGTATGGTGAAAAGAAGAAAAATCCGTCTAGGGTTTTTCTGGACGTTTTTGTGTGCGCAGCAATATTCAGAAGGTCATAACTTTTTATTGGACCGTTGGATCGTCACGAAATTTTTTATGTGTGTTCTAGATACATATATCTAAACATCCACCGGAGGGATTGTCGAGTTTAATCCCCATGAAAAAGTTATTAGGCGTCAAAGTCAGCAATGAGTGAATGCAGTTTTCTGTGAACGGCCATGTTCAAAACACGTTTTCTCCTTCGTTAACCGTTGGATCTTCATGATTTTTGAACTGTAGATTCTTGGCACTTGTGTCTAGGATCTCACCGAAGGGATCTTCGATCTGAGCTCTCTTGAAGAAATTATTCGAGGTCGAAGTTGGCTGTATAATGAGGTATTCAATTTTCTGCTTTTACACAAAATCATGATTAGGGTTTGTATAAACCCTAAATCGACTTAAGGCAGAAAAATTGGAGGTTTGGAGGCTGTTATAATGCATTCTGGTGAATAGTCTCAAAACCCTAATTAGGGTTTCAATGCTTAACTTTCTTCAAACCCTAGATCTGTTTAAGACTACAGCAGTGGTTTCTTGTGGCCGTGATGATGATAATTAGGGTTTAATGTGAAACCCTAGATCTCTTGATAGTTACAAGTTTATAGCAGCAGCTCATGGTTTTTCAACAGCGAAAAGGACGTGAGATTGTAAATAAGGTGCAAGGGCTGCCAAGGAAAAGCAGCTATGTGATGTGTTAAAGTGATGCTTTGTTTTATTACTCACGTGGGATTGGACAATGATTATATGATATCTGAAGGATTATTATTTAAGTCAAAAGTTGCGGCTGACTTTTGTGGTCCAGGCGATTCTATGATTCCAAGGTTTGTTATATTATGGTTTCAGATTCTTATATCACGTGGGATTACAAAAAAAGGTGGGGCCAATGTTAACGTGGGATCAAGCAGAAATTGGTATGGGATATTATAAATATAATGTTGTGGTTCCATGATAGTATTCTTATTTAAAGTCATGAAAGAGACGTGTGGTTTTAAAGTTAAAAGGGACATGACGTGATGGCTGTGATACCAAGCTATATTATTTACATAAGGATTTGATCACATGGAGGTACACAATTTACGTTGGTATTGGCTAAAGAGAAGTGGCTGCAAAGTAAGTTGCTGATTTTCAGCAAAGTGGGTTTCATGATTTACAAAACGTTTCATACGTGATCTTTTCCTAAAATTCAGGATTTATATTTGTTTTATATCTTTTATGAACATGGGATATACAGGCTGTACATGAAGCTTGTTGCGAAAGAAAAGGTCAACAAAGGAAACTATGCAACTCACGTGATTGGGCTATTCACACAAGATTGAAGGATATAAACTTTGGTAATTACATATCCCCAGATCTTGGTAGTAGATAAAAGAGACGCTGACAAGTTTTTGCGTAGACGCTGATGTATGTACTTTTGACGCTGACAGAATAAGTCAACGCTGACAGCATTGACAGTGTTGTCCGAATATGAGAATTCAAACGCTGACATGTATTGTCTGATATCGGACAATACATCTGATGAAGATCTTGGATAAGAGAGGTTGTTGGACAACACAGGGATTGCTGCTGTTGAGAAAATTAGTACGTTTTGAGCACACAAAAAGGAGGAATATAAACACGAAGGTACATGGAATCTCCGTTTTTATTTAGAATATCATGTTGATATTTATGGCTCGGATATTTTTAAACGGAATTAATGATCTTAAAGCGAGTTAGCAATAATTCATGAGATAATGAGAGTCTTCATGAAGAGATGTTAACTTAAGGGGATGAATTCTTATGGTAAGTTTGATGATTGAAGAAGATTTTCGCGAGTTTGTGTTTTATCATATTCTTAAGTTGTGGATGTCAGCCATTGACTTAACAATAACTTGTTCGTGCTTACTTGGTTGGTGACGAAGACTTGTCATAACACTTGAAGGAGTTACATTATCGTGCTCAGTGTCTCACAAAGGATGAGAATATTGACAAGGGATCGAGGTCTGCTTATACTTTAACGTTTTCATATAAGTTCGACGTCACGTGGATAGTACAAGATATGGAACACAAGGTTGGGTTATTCTACTTCTACATCAAAAATATTATAGTTATTTTTCTTCAAGATCATTACACAGAGCCTACATTTGGAGAATCTTCAACATTGCATACATTGTTTACTTCCCTGTTGATGTGACAAAAAGGGGAAGAAATACATGCTACACTTTAGGGGAAGCAATTTGAAGATCATGTACAACTTACAAGAGATACAACTAGGGGAAGATTGTTGGGTCAAAAAGTTGATGTGGCAGAAACTCAAAAACGAAGAAAACATGAAGATATTGTCTAAGCTTTGTTGGCTCAAGAGTTGTCGTGTGCAATCTAAGCATTGTCACATGCAATTCAAGAGTTGATAGAAATGTAGACAAGAAGCTTATGGAAGCTTCTATTTAGATAAACATGCAAGATATATTCTGCATAAGTTTATTTAAATAGAAGATTTACTTGTTTATTTGTTATTATCTCTTGTAAACCCTAATCCTTACACTATAAAAGGAACCAAGGGTCTTAGGTTTTATTCATAAATTCATTCACAATGTGAACCTAAAAGCGTGTGTGCACTAGACGTGGGATTCAATGTATACACGTCTAGTGATTGTTGATTATTAATATAATTAGCAATCCATTTGTTTTTAATTCATGTCTTGTTCCCCAAACACCTTGTTTAATGGTTGTTGTTCTATTCCGCTGTGATTGTATGATCACATGAACAATGATCATTCCTAGTAGCTAAAAGATCAAGGAAACCAAGGTTTCCACATGATAACCTCTTTTTTGATAACGTCATGGATCTTGGGATTCACCCTTCTTTGGTTTTGAATAGTGGGTTTAAAGTCGTCCTCCATGAGAATTTTATGTGTGCAAAAGTGAGGATCAATTCCACGAATATCGGAGATTTTCCAAGCAATCGCTTTCTTATGATTCTTCAGCACATCGATAAGTCGAGATTTTTCGTCTTCTCTCAAATCCTTTGTGATGATGACGGGTAACTTCTTATTGTCTTCAAGGAACACGTATTTGAGATGAGACGGTAGATCCTTAAGCTCTAAATCCGTAGGATTTTCGATGGAAGGCGTAGTTAAATTCAGATCATCGATAGAGATTTCCTTAGGAGATGATGGAGAAATATGGTCCCTTTAAGAAGTTTCTCAATGGTACGAATGTCTTCATCCCAATTGGATGGAGAATCGTCATATTGTAAGTCCACATACCCCAAAGTTTCTTCAAATTATTTCAAAAGGGAATCACTTTCTCCAAATGGAGTTAGTGATGGAGCAATAGAGGCAACGGTCTCAACAATGGGTAGAGAAGAAGAACCACTTTTACAAGCGTCTTTGAAATGTTCTTCACAAGCCTCATCAAGAACGTCAATGAAATTAACGCTCTCGTTTTCAGAAGGATGTTTAGAAAGTTTAACCATGTTGAAGACGATTTTATCGTCACCAACTCTCATGATTAATTCGCCCGCGGCTACATCAATGAGAGTGCCAACGGTCCTTAAGAATGGACGTCCAACATTAATGGAACACGGGGGTCCATTTCGTACTCAACGACAACAAAATCCGCCAGAAAGGTGAATTTGTCGACACCAACAAAGACATCTTCGGCTATCCCCACTGGATAAGCAACCATTCGGTTAGCTAATTCCAAAGTCATTCGTGTGGGGACTAGCTCGGTTAGAGATAATTGTTTCCAAACACTTAATGGCATTAAGTTTATACTAGCACCTAGATCGGCTAGGGCCATACAATTCTCTACACTGGGGAAGTTGCAAGGAATAAGAAAGCGACTCGGATCACCAAGTTTGGTGGGTAATTTCCTTAAGAGCACTGCGGAGCAATTCTCGTTAAGTTTGGTCTGAGCGATATCAAGAAGTTTCTCCTAATCATTGAGAAGATCTTTAAACATTTTAGCATATTTCGGCATGTGAGCGAGAGCCTCGGCAAAGGAGATGTTGAAATTCAGTTGTTTAAACATTTTAAGAAAGTTAGAAACCTGAATATCATCCTTGTTCTTCAACTTCTCTTTCCTCAATAACTTTCAACAATTGAATGAACATTATCAATGTAGTGTTTAAGAAAACCAAGTGTTTTTCTACTTTTGCTTTTAGAAGCATCAAGAGGCAAATAGTTAATATATTTAAAAACATTAGTTTTCCTCTTAATGGCAAAAGTTTTCTTCCATTGAATTCGTCTTTGTTTGCATTCTAAAAACAATTCCTCACGAGACTTCTGTTTTTATGGAGTGAAAAGACTATAAAGACTGTTTTCATAAGCATAATTATATGATGTCACAAAATCTTTATTGACTGGTGATCTACTCTCCTCATCCCAAAGGGACGTCTCTTCATTATCGAGGCTAGCTACTGGGCAATCATGATCGGTCCATTCGGACTAATTAAGATATAAGTGAGGGTTAGCAGCTTGAGCTTGTTCGAGGTACTTGGGGGTGGCAAAGCTAGGTTGACCCTTGAAAAAAGACCGAGGTGCTATCATTCTAACGGTTTGAATTGAGTCATGCGTTTTATAAACAACTTTTTTTCTAAAAATCGACTTGTTCTTCGAGATCCTTTACTTTTTCAGTATCTTTGCCTTGTCTATTCTTGAAATCTTGTTTTATTTTTTCAACCTCTTGTTTCTTTTCGTCAAGAATTTTAGCAGAATCGGTGGTATTCATAGAAAGCCTCTGTTCAAGTTCATTAACTTTTGTTGTGGCAAGGTACTTTTTTGACGTTCATCAGTTAATAAGACATTAAATTGACGTTTTTATTTAGTTAACAAAGCAAGGGCTTCGTTGTGTTTATTTTCAAAATCGTCCTTTTTAACGTTGATGACATGACTTTTGTACCCCTCAAGCTCTTTGGTCTTTTGAAGAAGCTCAGCCCTATAACTATCAATAGTTTCACTAGATTTTATAAGAGCGGCTTTGCATTCTTCAAAGTTTTGAGTGAGCGCTGCGTTTGGCTTCTTTAATTGCTTTTGACTCTTTCTATTTTCATTGACATCTTTATGTAAACTAGCAATTAAATTAGCAAGCGCGACAAGCTCCTCATCATCATACTTGTAACACCCCATTTTGATAAATGGAATGTCAAGCGTGATTATGGCGTGTCATCAAAGCATACAAGGATAAATGTCTAAAACATTACATGACCATAAAGGAAAATACCGGAATCCAACATCGGTAGTCCAAAAGTAGAACTCATCACACACAAACATAAGTACTATAAATGAAAGGACTAAACAATGTCCATGAAAATGAGTATTAAAGTATAGATAAATGCATAAAGTAAAGAAGGCTAGAAAGCTTCCAGTCCATATGCACGTACGCTTAAAGTCTACGAACGTCCCTGAGTACCTACTGTTTTGGGAACATGAAAAGGAAAACGGTTGAGCAATACGCTCAGTGCACGGATGTACAAGTAAAGCATGAATAATATAATCATATAAGCGTGAAACAGCAGAAGAAACTAAGTCCTGGATAACCCGGTTAAGTCTTAGTAAAACTGGTTTTATAGTTTGAAAAGCCTTATGTTTATCTTGTAAAAATTGTTTAACATATTTTACCATTAGCCAATATAGGTCATGAAATATAAACGTGCATGAATACTTGGAGGGGTGACCTCATCATGCAAATTAGAGAGGCTACCTCTAATTTAATATACTGGTTTTGGGTAGGAGGTATCAACTCCTTGTGAAGGATGCAAGGCACACACCACATTCACACTAAGTAATCTTCTGAAAACATGTAACTAGGATGCACCCATACGCCCCGCATGATAAATATAATAATATGGCCAAAAGCTAAAGGGACACCACGAGCAATCACTCCGCCGTGGGGAAGTCATAACACCAGTGCCTCTAGTGTTATGGTTATGGTACCTCCATAACTAGGTGAAACTGTTCATGCATGTATATGGCTTTAGGTATTCTAATTAAACATAAGAAATAAAAACATATAAAACATATACTATGGGAAAACAGTTGGCTGCATACGGGGAATCCTAATAAGGAAAGAATGTCCATACTAAAAGGACGGAGAATCCGTACCTTATGTTCAGTGAACGAAGAAGACGACCGGAAGAGAGTCCTACTTCGGTATCACTAATGCTATATAAATACATACGTGTACAAGTATCTGATTACTGAGTGCGTAACTGGTTTTATATCATGTCTTAGCTTGTTTTATATGTTCATGTCATGTTTTACTGATTTAAGCTTTATATTGTGTTTATCATATATTCTGTCTATTCTGATTAAGTATTACTTGTATTTCATGTATTATTATACTTGTTGTGTAATAATAAGTAAGTTTCTAAAAATAGCAGGTTTCCTAAAATAGAAAGTTTCCAAAAATAGAAAGTTACAAAAAATAGAAAGTTTCCAAAAATAGAAAGTTTCCAAAAATAGAAAGTTTCCAAAAAATAGAATTACTGCTTAAAATAGATAAGTTTCTGAAAATAGAAAGTTTCCATAAATAGATTAGCTGCCTTAAATAAATAAGTTTCTAAAAATAGAAAGTTTCCATAAATAGATATAAGCTGGTTAATTAAGCTAATTTTATAAGCTTAAGTGTTTACTGATTATTATTTTAAGTCATGTGATTATATAGTATAGTTTATTAATTATTACATGTAAATTATATAAACTATACGTTAAAGTATTTAATTAAATATAACATGATTTTAATTAAATAAAGTAAAATACTTAGGTTAAAACATGTATTATTATCAATTAATAATATAACCTAAGTCATGTTAATTAAATAATTATAAGTCATGGTTTAATAATTAATTAATTATATAGTCTAATTAAAGATAAATACTTAGGTTAAAATTCATGAATTAAAAATTAAATTAATAACCTAAGTCATGTAAATTAAATTAATCATGTTCATGTTTTTAATTAATTTAATTTAAGTCTAAAAAATAACATAACTTGTAAAAATCATAAACCTTGAAAAATGATTCATTAACCGGACCCGTGATTAAAAACCCATGAACCGGACCCGTAACCATCACCATACCCCGACCAAGGTCGGATTTCCCCTTGCTTTTGCTGCTGCCGTGGGACCACCACCACCGTACCGAGACCATATGGTCTCGGTGGTGTGAGATAAGCCAAGTCGGGACCCCTATGGGGCTCGGTTAGTTGTCGGCTAGACCACAAACACCCCTAAACCCTTGACTTGATTTAACCCCATGATTAGAACATGTTTAAAATACTTGTTTTTAATTAGTTTAATTAAAAACATCATGATTTTATGTGATTCAATAAATCAAAACATAAAAAGAAAAGGCTAAAAGGTTATACCGATTACGTGAAACAAATGAGGACGAACATACAATGATCCTTGTAATAATTCCAAGATCAAAATCAAACCGAATCACCCTTGTGGTGTTCTTAAATCCGGCAGCCAAAGAAGGAGCAAAGCAAAGAACTAGGGTTTTCTTATTTTCTAATTTTTGTAAATAATGAACATGTTTTACCCCTTTTTCCTAGTTAGCTAATTTTGCATGGGCTAAGCCCATGTTTTCTTGTATAGCCGCGGGTAGGGGGCCCCACATGGGGTAACCCGTACCTTTTCCGTGTCTAAAATTATTATTGTGTTCTCGTGTGTTCTCGTGTTCGTAAATTACGTGTTCTACTTAGTTATCAATCGTTACTTAATATATTTATTCATGTTCGTAATAAATATATATACATACGTAATATTAGCTCGTGATTAATTTACGTTCATGATTTCATGTTCGTATGTTCGTGATTATAATTATTATTGGAATAATTATCGTGTGTTCATACGTAATAAATACTTATCGTGTTATAACACGTACGTAATACTTGTAATTCTTGTACGTGAAACGTAAACGTGCTATAAAAGGAAAGTTATAATCATGTACGTACGATCTAAAGGGTACTATTCATGGTAAATGCATGCAGGTTTTACAACTCTTCCCCCCTAAAAAGAATAATTCGACCCCGAATTATAGATAAAGTAAACTGGAAAAGAAGAACATACCCGAATACAAAATATGAAATGAGGGTAAGAAGCCCAGATAGACTCCACTGTTTCCCAAGTGGCTTCCCGCTCGGTATGATCCCTCCAAAGGATTTTGATGAATGGAATCGTCTTCCTTTTCATGACTCGTTCTTGTCTGTCAAGAACTTGTTCGGGTTCTTCTATGAAAGTGAGATCTTCACGTATCTGTTCCAGTGGATACTGAACCATGTGAAGGGGATGATACTGGTACCCTCTGAGTAAGGACACATGAAACACATTGTGTACATGAGAAAGCTGCGGAGGTAACGCTAAACGGTAAGATACTTCACCGACTCGTTCAATGATATCAAACGGTCCGATGAATCAAGGACTGAGCTTCCCTTTAATTCCAAAACGTCTAACACCACGTGCCGGCGAAACCTTAAGGAAAACGTGATTTCTTACGTTAAAATGTATGTCCCTACGATGCTTGTCGGCGTAGCTCTTCTGACGTGACCGTGCTTCTTGAAGTTTCTGTTTAGCTACTGCGACCCTCTCATTAGTGAAGTCGATGATTTTTGGTCCTTCAAGTGTTTGCTCACCAACCTGATCCCAGCAGATTAGGGCGCGACACTTTCTGCCATACAACATCTCGAAAGGAGCACACTTGATACTTGTGTGCCAACTGTTGTTGTATGCAAACTCCACCAAACAGATATAATCGTCCCAATCACCCGTCCATTCCAACGCACATGACCTCAACATGTCTTCCAATTTCTGAATCGTTCGCTCCGACTGCCCGTCTGTTTGAGGATGAAAAGCCGTTCTAAGCTTAAGTTGTGTACCCCAAGCTTTCTGTAGACTCTTCCAAAATCACGAAGTGAATCAAGGATCTCGGTCTGAGACGATGTTGGATGGAGCACCGTGGAGTCTCATGATCTCTCTTCTATATGTATCAGCGAGTTTACTGACCGAATCTTTCTTGCGGATCGGTAAGAAATGAGTTGATTTGGGAAGTCGATCTAGGATAACCCAAATTGCATCGTGCTTCCTCTTGGTTGGCGGAAGACCAGTAACAAAATCCATGGTGATTTTGTCCCACTTCCACTCTTCAATATCTAACGGTTGAAGGAGACCGCCAGATCGCTGATGCTCGATCATAACCTACTGGCAGGTAAGACATTTGGAGACGTAAGTGGCAACATCCTGTTTCATACCACTCCACCAAAAGTACTGCTTGATGTCATGGTACATTTTGGTCGAACCATGATGTATAGAGAATGGGGAGCTATGAGCTTCAGCTAACAAGGCTTCCCGGAGTTCTTGATCATCAGGAACACAAAGTCTCGTGCCCTGCCATAAGATACCATCTGCATCTACTCTGAATTCTGTCTGCTTCTCCAAATTCTGAATTATCGCCCAGATTTCTCCATCATCCTTCTGAGGTTCCTTGATCTTAGAGAGTAACTCGGGTTCTACTCTAAGATTATCCCAGTAACCATGTTGTCCACGTACCATGATCTCTATGTCTAGTCGCTCCAAGTCTCGTATGATTTCCTTTCAATATTAATGCCGTTGATCATTTCGGACTTCCTGCTAAGTGCATCTGCTACTACATTTGCCTTGCCGGGATGATACTGCAGATTAATATCACAATCCTTCAACAGCTCTAACCATCTCCTCTGCCTCATGTTCAATTCACGCTGAGTGAAGATATACTTCAAGCTCTTGTGGTCCGTGAAAATATCACATGATTCTCCACATAAGTAGTGCCTCCATATCTTCAATGCAAACACGACTGTAGCAAGTTACAAGTCATGCGTAGGGTAATTTTCCTCATAAGGCTTAAGCTGCCGTGAAGCGTACGCGATCAATTTCCCATGTTGCATGAGAACACAGCCAAGTCCCTTCCCCGATGCATCACTGTAGATTTGAAATCCACCCGTACCAGATGGGAGAGTAAGAATAGGTGCAGATACTAACTTTTGCTTCAGGTCTTCAAAGCTCTTCTCTCGTTCTTCAGTCCAGACGAATTTCTCCCCTTTCCGCATCAGTTTGGTCAATGGTAGTGCTAGGCGGGAAAAGTTCTCCACGAACCTACGGTAATAGCCAGCTAAGCCTAAGAAACTGCGGACTTCAGTCGCTGATGTCGGCCTCGGCCACTTAATAATAGCCTCAACCTTCGCTAGATCCATAGTGATTCCTTCTGCTGATACAATGTGACCTAAGAATGCCTCCTTGTCTAACCAGAACTCTCACTTGGAGAATTTAGCATACAGCTGCTTCTAGCGAAGAATCTGTAGTACTGTACGAAGAGGGTCTTCGTGTTCCTCTTTGGACTTTGAGAAAATCAAGATGTCATCGATGAAGACAATGACGAACTTGTCCAGAAATTCATGGAAGATTTTGTTCATCAAATCCATGAACACTACTGGAGCATTGGTCAGGCCGAATGGCATGGCTACAAATTCGTAGTGGCCATAGCGTGTACAGAAAGCAGTCTTGGCGATGTCCTGCTCCTTAACCCGTAGCTGATGGTAGCCTGACCTAAGATTAATCTTAGAGCAGTGTTTGGCCCCTTGGAGTTGGTCAAACAGATCATCTATACGTGGGAGTGGATACCTATTCCTGATAGTAATCTTGTTGAGCTCGCGATAGTCAATGCAAAGACGCATGTTGCTGTCCTTCTTCTTAACAAATAAGACCGGTGCGCCCCATGGAGATGCGTTCGGTCGAATGAAACCTCGTTCTAGAAGTTCTTGCAGTTGATCCTTCAGCTCCTTTAACTCTATGGGAGCCATGCGATAAGGAGCCTTGGAAATCGGCTCAGCTCCTGGGATGAGCTCGATATTAAATTCCACTTCACGTGCAAGTGGTATGCCCGAAAGTTCTTCTGGAGTTACATCTTGAAATTCTGACACTATTGATTGATCCTGAATTGATGGGGATTCAACATCCATGTCATGAACACGTAGCTAGATAACCCTCGCAGCCATGTGACAGTAGTGCACGTGCTTGCAGGGTAGATATGATTTGTACATACCTGCCGGGTACGAACCCGTTATGAATGTACTCTGGCGCATTAACATCACCGAAGATGACTCGATATGAATGGCAGTCTATGGTAGCATGATGCTTGGATAGCCAATACATGCCCAAAATCATGTCAAAGTCATTCATGTCCAACGGAAGTGCGTCAACAGGACGAACCTTATCGTCAAACTCTAGGAGAAGGCTCTTGTACACATGGGTGATAAGTACAGAGTCTCTCAAAGGCGTGGAAATACTGAGTCTATTCTCTAGTGGCATGGGGAGTTAATAAGTGTGAAAACACTTATCCTTTTACCACTTAATTATAATAATAACCAAGCCAAAACGTGTATTTTATGTCGTAAATGTCGGAATTATGCGTGGTTTGTGTTTTTGTTGTGATTTAGGACCAAAATATGAAAAGGGAAGAAAACACGGGCTTTCACGGGCTTTTATCGAAGAAAAAGACAAAAGACGAAGTCAAGAGATCAAGAATGCAAAAAGAACAGAAGCCCAAGACCTTTTCTGAAGATTTATCGAAGAACAAGCTCAAAGACGAAAGTTTAATAAAGCCGAAGAACTCAAGTCTAATAAATTAAGAAATTATAAGACGAGTTTAATTAATCCCGATACCAAGTCGATAAAGTCGAAGAACGTTAAAGACGGAAAGACGTGAAGAAAGAAAGAGGAGGCAACATATGCACCTCCCCATTTCCTATAAATACCCTCCTAAACATGTTTAGGAGGGTTGATTAGTGGTTAGATAGTTTTTAATTAGTTTTATGTTTAAGAGTAGTTTCTCTCTCTAGGATATTTACTTTCTTTCTCTAGATTAATGTTTTAGATCTTAAATCTTTAAGATTTTGTCATTGAATCTTTACTTTTTAATCAAGTCTTTAATTAATCTTCTTCTACCTTTCTTGTTTAATCTTTACTTTTGATTATGGTATGTTCTTGAGTTTTTCTTAGTTTTAATCAAGTGGGTTTTGATTGATTTGGCTTTATTTGTTAGTTTTGTTGATTTATTTTGATTGATTATTGTTAGTTGATGTTTATTGGTTATTTTGGTTTAGTCTTTAAGTTGATTATGGTAGATTTTTTTTAAATTCGTAGCATATTGTTTTTCCCCTGTTCATCGTCTTCTTATTTTTCCCAGATTCCGAATCAACACCTATATTCCGAACGAGTCCTTTTGTTTTAATTATTCTGCATGAGTCAAATATTCTGAACCAACTTTGTGTCAATTTATTCCGTATGAGCACGATATTCCGAACCAGTTGATTTTCTTTTTTATTTGTTTATTCCGAATCAAGCATTCTTTCCGGATGAAGCTATTATTCCGAACTAGTGATTTTTCCGAGTAAAGCCTTTATTCCGAATCAAGTTATTCCGAACCAGCAAGTTATTCCGGATGAGCGATTATTCCGGATGAACAGAATATTCCAAATGAACGATTTTATTCCGGACCAAGCTCAGTTATTCCGAATCAAGTATGATTCCGAATGAAGGATTTCTAGTTTTCCGAATCAACAGTTATTCCAAATGAAGCAAATACTCCGAATGAAGCTTACATTCCGGATGAGCGTTTTCCAGTTTTTTGTAATTTTATACATTTAGTTTTAGGCTTTATTTTTCCCGCCTTTTTCCTTATCCGCATTTTTAGTTTACTTGCCTTAGATTTATTTTAAGCTTGCCTTTAGTTTAAGTTTTAAGTTTAGTTTACTTTTAAGTTTGCCTTTTAATTTCTTAATTTCTCGTCACGTTTTTATTCACCGTCATTTATTTTCAATTAGGTTTAGATTTAATTACCTGCCATTTACTTTAAAGTTTTTGCACTTTCCTTTTACTACAACGACCAAACTATTACTTTTCCACCAAGAACAACTGAGTCGCATCATCTTCCCTTTCTCAATTCGAAAAGATCGGACGATAAAATTTTCTTACTAGGTAAAAGATCAGTTATCAAATGGCACCGCTGCCGGCTCTTTTCGTTAAGATTAAAGGTTTTAAATGAGAGACGGGTTGGATTTTGGGATCCGTTCATCTTTGAACGTTATTTTCCTTGCTTTTAAATTTCCAAAAATCCAAAAAAATATAAAATTTTCAAAAATACAAAAAAATAGAAAAACATAAAAAACCAAAAATATTTCTTGTCTATTTTTCTTTTCTTTTTTAGGTGTGTATGCGTACTCGTGCTCATAAGAAGAAAGCAGCTCAAGCCGAAGTCATTACTCAACCTATTGTCACCATGGATAATCGACCAATGATCGAGCTTTTGCAATCGCACGTAAAGGGCAACACCGATGCTATTGTCATACCCGAGATTGGAGCCAACAACTTTGAGCTTAAATCCGGCTTCATTCAAATGGTCTCTGCTCAACCCTTCTTGGGGCGTTCAATTGATGATCCTCATGACCATATTAAAATGTTTCTTTAACTCACTAATACGGTTAAGTATAATGGGGTTTCACAAGAGGTAATTCGCTTGCAACTTTTTCCTTTCTCCTTAGAGGGACAAGCCCGACATTGGCTTGATAAGGAACCGCCACAATGTATTCTTACGTGGACGGATTTAGAGACCAAATTCATCAACTACTTTTTCCCACCCTCACGTACTACCGCTTTGCGGAATGAAATCATTACCTTTGAAAAAAAGTACGGTGAGACATTTAGTGAATCTTGGGACCTTTTTAAGGAACTTTTAAGAAAGTGTCCACAACATGGTTTCACAAAAGTGCATCAAATTAACACTTTTTACAATGGTTTAAGCATGAATGACCAAGATTCACTAAATAATGCCTCAGGGGGTAACATTTTGGTTAAGTCTTCTAATGCCGCATGGGATATTATTTAGAATAAATCTAAAGTGCAAACCAAAAGTGTTCGGGCTAATGTGGCTAGTGCTAGCATTAGTGACACCGAAAGGAAACTGGATAAGCTTCCTACGGTTGTTGAAGCACTTGCTTTACAAGCCGTTAACAATGCCAAAAACAACAATGCTCTTAATATAACTTGTGAAACTTGTGGTGGGCCACACTCTTATGCTAACTGTGATAAAGCTTATGATCAATCTCACGGGGAAGTGTATGCTTACAACAACACCGAGAAAGTTCATTTCAAGCCTAATGTCGATGTTAATCACTTGTCTTACAACTCGACAAATTACATGGCTCCACCCGGTTTTCAGCAAAGATCACCACCACCCACCCATAACAACCAAGGGCCACCACGAGAAAATGTTCCACAAAATGCTAATGTGAGGGGCTCCAATGCAAACCAGGGAAACTATCACATGCAAAACTAAGGTTTTCAACACCAAGTTTTCAATCCTCAAGATTTTCCACCTTATAACCCATACCCAAACCAAGGTTTTCAACAACAAGGGTTCAATTTACCTCCTCCACCAATGGACTTGGTTTTGCAAAAGTTGAATGAACATGAGAAAATCATGCTAGCAATGCAAGAATCCACTAGACAAATTCAAGAGTCCACGGATAGGAAATTTTCTCAAATGTTACAAACCCTTCGTCCACAAGGTGCTCTTCCTTCCAACACCGAAACAAACCCTAGAGCGAATGTGAGTGCTATTACTACCCGAAGTGGAGCAACTCTAGTAGGACCTTCTAACCCCCCCCCCCCCCCCTCCCGTTACTCCATCTACACCTCCTCCACCCCCATTTATCCCTCCTACTACCGCACCTAGTACTAGTTCTCCATTGCCGTCTCCACCAATCATGGAAGAAGTACCTAAACAAAACCCTCCACCAACCCCGCCAACCACCTCTAAACCTTCTACTTCTCAACCCTCAACATCTCAACCTGTACCTTCTACACCTCCACCAACCCCACCTTCCACCTATAAACCAAATATTCCTTATCATTCTCGCTTGGACAAGGCTAAATTGCAAACCAAGGATGACATTCAAGTGTCGAACTATTTGAAGAAGATCTCTCAAATGAATTTCAACATTAGCCTTGTTGAAGCACTTGTCCACATGCCGAAATTCGTCAAAGCATTCAAGGAATTGCTTAACAAGAAGGAAAAGCTTGTTGAGCTTGTCAACACACGCTTAAATGAAAACTGTTCTGCAGTTATTCTTAAAGAACTTCCAGAGAAACTTGGAGATCCCGGTCGTTTTGTGTTGCCTTGCATTTTTAACAAAACCGAAGAATTTGTTGCCTTAGCTGATCTCGGGGCAAGTATCAACTTGATGTCGTTAAGTGTTTGGAAAACACTATCATTACCCGACCTTACTCCAACGAAGATGACTCTGGAGCTTGCAAATCGCACTCTCGCTTACCCCGTTGGTATTGCCGAAGATGTGTTCATTAAAGTTGGTACCTTCACTTTTCCGGTCGATTTTGTTGTTGTTGATTATGAAATGGACCCTCGTATTCTGTTAATACTTGGACGGCCATTCTTGAGATCCAGAAAAGCATTAGTCGATGTTGCCGAAGGTGAGCTAATCTTAAGAGTCGGGAATGATGCTCAAGTTTTTACGATGGGGAAATTACTAGTAAGACAAATGGAAAAGAATCCGCGAAAATGATTAATGTGCTTCAAGAAGAGCTTACTCCTACTTTCGAAATTTTTAAGCTTGACGACTTTGTTGTATATGATAATCCTCTTTTCGAGTCTTTCCATGACAATCCACTCTTTCAAGACGATGTGGATGATTTTGATAATTCTCTCCCCAAATTGGATCCCCCACCAATCTATGGGTCTTCATCGATCTATGATGACTCTAGCTCCGATGAGGATGATTCAGCTGCTTTTGTTTCAGAGTATCTAGACATGCCAACTTATGCTAATTTTGATGATGCTGATACTCTCTCGAGTGATTCTTCTCATAATGACCTTACTCCTACTTTTGATGAAGATCCTCCACCAAACACTATTGATACTTTGGACAATTACTCATTTGAGGAAGATTTTACTTCTTTTCTCAATACTTACTTTTCCAATGAGAGTGATGCTCCTCCTTTGGACTTTGATGATTATGGTATTTATCCTACTTTGGATATGAAGAAACCCGCCTCAAAGGAGAAGAAGCCGGTAGACACCTATATCAGCAGCACTTATGTCTTAACTCCTCTCTACCCTCCGTCTTAGGATGAGATTGCAAGATTTATGATCGGATCTTCTTCAAGATCTACTGAGCCTGGGTGTTATTTTACCCTAAAGGAAAAGGTGTTCGACCCCGGTATTGCATTTTTTAAGCCATCTCAGTATCCATCTGATGAAATAAAAGGAAAAATCTTTGGAACTTATGGAGATATGCTTACACTTCACCCTTGCTACCACCATGCTCAATCGCTGCTTAAGGGAACCATGCCTACTCTTCTTTGGCTTGCCTTGTTCGCCTTAAACTTGTGCTACTTGCTGGATGAAAACCATGTCTTTAATACCGGTGGATTTGTTTCAAGCTTCTTCCTATGCTAATCAAGGTCGAGTCAGGCTCACGACTCGGTTAACAAAAACAAGCGCTTCTCGGGAGGCAACCCGCAGTATCTATCCTTTTTCTCTGTCTTTATAATACGTGTAGGGGGAGACCCCAGTATGTGTATGTTGTCTTCTTTCTTATCATGTGCAGGGATTCGAGCTTACAAAGATCCACTCTTGATGACTTTTGACGACCTATGATTCCGTGTTCCAATCTTCCCGGTTCTATCCTAAACTCTTTTGATTCTCTATTTTCTATTCTTCAATATTAAAATAGGAATCACTTTAGTTGTCCTTTCCTTAGCAAGATTTAAGCAAATTGCACAATGTCTTAAGTGTAGGGGAGGTTACTTCCACATGCTTAAACATTGAGAACAATGTTTATATTAAGTGTAGGGGGGACTTCTATCGAAGTTAAGTGGTCTTTTCCTTGCATTTGTCCTCATTTTAACCGAAAAATTGATTTTTCGACATTTTTCAAAATTTTTAATCTATTTTGGCCTAGTAGTTTTACCTTTTTTTTATAGTTATTTTACTTCGTTATTAGAATATATTTTAATAAAGTGGTTTTTAGTTTTCAAACGTTATGAATCTTTTGACTCAACCCGAGTTTACTTATCTAAGTTTACTCTAGCTAGTATCCTTAACGTATTTAAGTCAAATTTTGATAGGCTTGTATATAGGGAGCTTTAAAAGGCGAAAGTCTAAACTCTCACGGGTTAAGAACAAGAACTTTATCCTAAAGATTCGTTTATCAAGGGAACTTTAAAATGCGAATTCTAAACTTGAAAAAGTCTAAGAGTTTGCAAGATCCTATAGATGACTCGAAAACCCAAAACTTTGATTTAATTGGCTAAGCATCCACGAGTCTCATTCCTTGAGATTTTAAATTGTGGAGAACGAGAGATGATAGAGTCAATTATAAGTTTGGTATTCTTTCGTGAATTTATGTGAGTTGATTATAAGCCTATTCTCCCATCGCTTGCTAATAAATTTTTCTGCAATAAATAAGGTTGTACGATTTGAAAAGTTACTTAGCTTCTAGCACAAGATCGTTTAAAAGTTGCTCGGTATTAATTAGAGTTCATAGCCAAGGCATAACTTATTGAGTGCGATGCGAAGATTGGCGAGTCCGAAAAGGCCCTAACAAGGCATGAGGGCTACATTTTGTTGCTAAAGATCCAAAGTGATGTGAAGAATCATTTATTAAAAATCAATATGAAGGATCGAGACACACGACGAAAAGCGAATACTCCCGTAAAGATCATGGAGAAATCAATCCAAAAAGGCCCTAACAAGGTATGAGGATAAATAGATCCAAGTCTTAAAAGGAGGCGGATCGTTGTATATCAAAATCCTAAATAAAGATTGGAGAAAAATGAAGAAGTCATGGTTCAAGTATGAAGAATCTCTCAAAACTTCAAGTGAAGAAATCTTTATTATGAAGAGAAGACCATTATTTCATGAACGTCTCTCAAGATTTCAAGTATGAATTCACTGCCAAATATCGGTCCGAGAAAGGTCTCAAATCGTGAAGCGAGTTATGCCAAGATATGAACTTTATGAGGTCCCGAGAAGCAGTTTTAAAAGATTTTGTCCTTTAGCTAACTATTGATTAAATCGTCCCACTTTATTTTCAGCCTTAATAACTATCGAAATAAGTCAACAACGCATCCTCGTGATCATTCAAGACAATAATAAAATATAAGAGATACACATAGGAATAAGGGAATCTAAGTAAATAATTGGCCCACATGAGTTCATGTTAGTTTGATAACTTATAATAACAATGATCTTGTTTTTAAGCTTGGTTTGGGGAGCGTAAAAACTTGAGGATGATAATCATTCATGACATTTTCAAAACCCTAAGGTATGTCTTTGATTTATTTACTTATTTTCTTCCTTTGAATGTTTTATAATTTTCTATCTTTTTAATAAAGGCAAAGGTGGATCGATTATGATGAAAAATGTAAAACTTGCTTTGTAATTAATGCATTGCATGAGGACATTGCAATGGTCAAGTGTAGGGGATTTTATAAGTGTGAAAACACTTATCCTTTTACCACTTAATTATAATAATAACCAATCCAAAACGTGTATTTTATGTCGTAAATGTCGGAATTATGTGTGGTTTGTGTTTTTGTTGTGATTTAGGAACAAAATATGAAAAGGGAAGAAAACACGGGCTTTCACGGGCTTTTATCGAAGAAAAAGACAAAAGACGAAGTCAAGAGATCAAGAATGCAAAAAAAACGGAAGTCCAAGACCTTTTCTGAAGATTTATCAAAGAACAAGCTCAAAGACGAAAGTTTAACAAAGCCGAAGAACTCAAGTCTAATAAATTAAGAAATTATAAGACGAGTTTAATTAATCCCGAGACAAAGTCGATATAGTCGAAGAACGTTAAAGACGGAAAGACGTGAAGAAAGAAAGAGGAGGCAACACATGCACCTCCCCATTTCCTATAAATACCCTCCTAAACATGTTTAGGAGGGTTGATTAGTGGTTAGATAGTTTTTAATTAGTTTTATGTTGAAGAGTAGTTTCTCTCTCTAGGATATTTACTTTCTTTCTCTAGATTAATGTTTTAGATCTTAAATCTTTAAGCTTTTGTTATTGAATCTTTACTTTTTAATCAAGTCTTTAATTAATCTTCTTCTACCTTTCTTGTTTAATCTTTACTTTTGATTATGGTATGTTCCTGAGTTTTTCTTAGTTTTAATCAAGTGGGTTTTGATTGATTTGGCTTTATTTGTTAGTTTTGTTGATTTGTTTTGATTGATTATTGTTAGTTGATGTTTATTGGTTATTTTGGTTTAATCTTTAGGTTGATTATGGTAGATTTTGTTTAAATTCATAGCATATTGTTTTTCCCCTGTGCATCGTCTTCTTATTTTTCCTAGATTCCGAATCAACACCTATATTCCGAACGAGTCCTTTTGTTTTAATTATTCCGCATGAGTCAATTATTCTGAACCAACTTTGTGTCAATTTATTCCGTATGAGCACGATATTCTGAACCAGTTGATTTTCTTTTTTATTTATTTATTCCGAATCAAGCATTCTTTCCGGATGAAGCTATTATTCCGAACCAGTGATTTTTCCGAGTAAAGCCTTTATTCCGAATCAAGTTATTCCGAACCAACAAGTTATTCCGGATGAGTGATTATTCCGGATGAACAGAATATTCCGAATGAACGATTTTATTTCGGACTAAGCTCAGTTATTCTGAATCAAGTATCATTCCGAATGAAGGATTTCTAGTTTTCCGAATCAACAGTTATTCCAAATGAAGCAAATATTTCGAATGAAGCTTACATTCCAGATGAGCGTTTTCCAGTTTTTTGTATTTTTATATATTTAGTTTTAAGCTTTATTTTTCCCGCCTTTTTCCTTATTCTCATTTTTAGTTTACTTGCCTTAGATTTATTTTAATCTTGCCTTTAGATTAAGTTTTAAGTTTAGTTTACTTTTAAGTTTCCCTTTTAATTTCTTAATTTCTCGTCACGTTTTTATTCACCGTCATTTATTTTCAATTAGGTTTAGATTTAATTACCTGTCATTTACTTTAAAGTTTTGGCACTTCCCTTTTAATAAAACGACCAAACTATTACTTTTCCACCAAGAACAACTGAGTCGCACATTCTTCCCTTTCTCAATTCGAAAAGATCGAACGATAAAATTTTCTTACTAGGTAAAAGATCAGTTATCAGGAGTATCCTAACATTCTTGGCATAAGCAGTAGAAATGACCGAGTGAGTTGCACCCGTATCAAACAGAACACATGCAGCTTGACCATACATATACAAGATTCTAGTGATGGTACATGTTGACTTGTTGGCCTGATCGCGAGATGTCGTGTAGACGCGTCCAGTGGTAGGCGGCGGCTTGGTATCAGCATGTCCTGATGTGCCCTCCATCTCGCCCTTGCGGCAGTCCTTCATGCGATGGCCAGGAAGACCACACTTGAAGCATGCGTCACTGTCGTGGAAACATGGCCCTGGGTGCCTACGGTGGCAAGTAGAGCAAAGAGGATGAGTATATCCTCCAGCAGGTGCTCTGGCTGGCTGAGAACCTGATAAAACATTATACATGAGACGTGATAATAGGATACAAAGGACAATGCAGATAATCATATTATTGAATACCAGTGATAGCTAGACGGCTAGGCTGTGAACCTCTCTGGTTCTGGTCCCTACCGTTTCCATGGTTCCTGGTAGAAGATTTGATAATGTGTAAGAATAATGAGTTATAACATGAAATCATAAGAAAAAAAACGTAAGTATAAGGACCTGTGGTCGTTGGAGTGTCCAGCGTTGTTACGGTAATTATCATTACCGCCACACTTATCCATAGCAGAACGGTCGTTAGTCTGATCGTTTCCCTTGGGTTGATTAGGCTGCTGCTGAGTAGCCGGCTGAGACCGGTCCCCAGTCTTCTGCCTGGAAGATACAATTAAAGAGATGAAATATTGACATATACTGAAAGAATACGGATTGGTCACCGCTTGAAAACGAATGTTTACCTCTTCTCGGGTCTCTCTGCTTCCCCGAATTCATCTCTCTCCTGAAGCATCTCCAGCTTACGTGCTGCATCGGCCACTTGTGCTACCGTGTTGAACGTAGAACACACCAATTTGTTTGCAACCGATGTGCGAAGAGCCCACCTGAAGTGGTGCGCCTGCTCTTCAGGAGTACCTGCCGCTGCACCAAGGAAACCAGCTAAGCTAAGAAAGCGCTGCATGAACTCGTTGTTATTCTCCCCAGCTCTCTGTCGGATCCCATGGTACTCTCTCTTCAACTTGTCTTGTTCGGCCTTGGGAAAGAACTGCTCCATCACCCTATCTCTGAACTGAGCCCATGTCAAACCAGCCACCCAATTATCACCTCCCTCGGACTGCTTCAATGCTAACCACCAATTTAACACATCGCCTTCGAACCTTAACATGCTAACCTCGCCTTGAAGACGGGGTCACAACCCATAGCATCGAAGATCTTCTCGATGTGAGCCAACTAGCTTTCAGCTTCACTAGGGCTTCTGTTCTCTCGAAAGTTCGAGGACGGAGCCTGTTGAATCTTTCCAGCCATGTTGCCAATGTCACTGGAGGAGGAGGAGGAGGTGCTGGGTGATGCTGCTGATTGTTGGCAGCCTGAACCTCAGCCCTGATGTCGTTCCTCAGCTGAGGAAGAAAAGCTTGCATTGCAGCTTGGATCGCTGCATTGAGTTGTTCCTACTCGCGTGTGAGAACCATCTGATAGTATAACATAAAATACATGATTAAACTGATCAAAACATAAAATATGTACATGAAAAAAATTTATAGCAATAAATCATGAGAAAAATTTTATGCAGGAAAACTAGTACATGAATGCATGATGCAGTTTTATGAAAACTTTTGTATGCTCGAGAGTGAACGCCTATGGTCAGTTCACCCAAAATAAAAGACATGGCGAGGGGACGCCTATGGGTTGGTCCCAAATTTAAAAGTTTCGATAAAACACATGCGACTAAATAGGGCCAGTCCTGTACCAACCATTACTTAGTCATAAACCTACGACAATGACATATATATGTATGCATGAAAATGATGAATGCATGAAAACCGACTGTCAGTTCTAGGAAGACCATAGTGACTACCCACTAATCACAGGTCATGTTTTGAGAGCCTACAGGTCGAAGCCTTGGCTCTGATACCATAATTGTAACACCCTATGTTGATAAATGGAATGTCACACGTGATTATGGCGTGTCATCAAAGCATTCAAGGATAAATGTCTAAAACATTACATGACCATAAAGGAAAATACCATAATCAAACATCGGTAGTCCAAAAGTAGAACTCATCACACACAAACATAAGTACTGTAAATGAAAGGACTAAACAATGTCCATGGAAATGAGTATCAAAGTATAGATAAATGCATAAAGTAAAGAAGGCTAGAAAGCTTCCAGTCCATATGCACGTACGCTTAAAGTCTACGAGCGTCCCTGTGTACCTGTCGTTTTGGGAACATGAAAAGGAAAACGGCTGGGCAATACGCTCAGTGCACAGATGTACAAGTAAAGCATGAATAATATAAGCATATAAGCATGAAACAGCGGAAGAAACTAAGTCCTGGATAACCCGGTTAAGTCTTAGTAAAACTGGTTTTATAGTTTGAAAAGCCTTATGTTTATCTTGTAAAAACTGTTTAACATATTTTACCATTAGCCAATATAGGTCATGAAATATCAACGTGCATGAATACTTGGAGGGGTGACCTCGTCATGCAAATTAGAGGGGCTGCCTCTAATTTAATATATTGGTTTTGGGTAGGAGAGATCAGCTACTTGTGAAGGATGCAAGGCACATACCACATTCACACTGAGTAATTTGCTAAAAACATGTAACTAGGATGCACCCATACGCCCCACATGATAAATATAATAATATGGCCAAAAGCTGAAGGGACGCCATGAGCAATCACTCCGCCGTAGGGAAGTCATAACACCAATGCCTCTAATGTTATGGTTATGGTACCTCTATAACTAGGTGAAACTGGTCATGCATGTATATGGCTTTAGGTATTCTAATTAAACATAAGAAATAAAAACATATAAAACATATACTATGGGAAAACAGTTGGCTACATACGGGGAATCCTAATAAGGAAAGAATGTCCATACTGAAAGGACAGAGAATCCGTACCTTATGTCCAGTGAACGAAGAAGACGAACGGAAGAGAGTCCTACTTCGGTATCACTAATGCTACATAAATACATACGTGTATAAGTATCTGATTACTGAGTACGTAACTGGTTTTATATCATGTCTTAGATTGTTTTATATGTTCATGTCATGTTTTACTGATTTAAGCTTTATATTGTGTTTATCATATATTCTGTCTATTCTGATTAAGTATTACTTGTATTTCATGTATTATTATACTTGTTATGTAATAATAAGTAACTTTCTAAAAATAGCAGGTTTCCTAAAATAGAAAGTTTCCAAAATAGAAAGTTACAAAAAATAGAAAGTTTCCGAAAATAGAAAGTTTCCAAAAAAAGAAAGTTTCCAAAAATAGAATTACTGCTTAAAATAGATAAGTTTCTAAAAATAGAAAGTTTCCATAAATGGATTAGCTGCCTTAAATAAATAAGTTTCTAAAAATAGAAAGTTTCCGTAAATAGTATAAGCTGGTTAATTAAGCTAATTTTATAAGCTTAAGTGTTTACTGATTATTATTCTAAGTCATGTGATTATATAGTATAGTTTATTAGTTATTACATGTAAATTAAATAAACTATAGGTTAAAGTATTTAATTAAATATAACATGATTTTAGTTAAATAAGGTAAAATACTTAGGTTAAAACATATATTATTATCTATTAATAATATAACCTAAGTCATGTTAATTAATTAATTATAAGTCATGGTTTTAATAATTAATAAATTATATAGTCTAATTAAAGATAAATACTTAGGTTAAATTCATGAATTAATAATTAAATTAATAACCTAAGTCATGTAAATTAAATTAATCGTGTTCATGTTTTTAATTAATTTAATTTAAGTCTAAAAATAACATAACTTGTAAAAATGATAAACCTTGGAAAATGATTCATGAACCGGACCCGTGATTAAAAACCCATTAACTGGACCCGTAACCATCACCATACCCCGACCAAGGTCGGGTTTCCCCTCGCTTTTGCTGCTGTCGTGGGACCACGACCACCATACCGAGACCATATGGTCTCGGTGGTGTGAGATAAGCCAAGCCGAGACCCCTATGGGGCTCGGTTAGGCGTCGGCTAGACCACAAACACCCCTAAACCCTTGATTTGATTTAACCCCATGATTAGAACATGTTTAAAATACTTGTTTTTATTTAATTTAATTAAAAACATCATGATTTTATGTGATTCAATAAATCAAAACATAAAAAGAAAAGGCTAAAAGGTTATACCGATTACGTGAAACAAATGAGGTCGAACACACAATGATCCTTGTAATAATTCCAAGATCAAAATTAAACCGAATCACCCTTGTGTTGTTCTTAAATCCGGCGGCCAAAGAAGGAGAAAAGAAAACAACTAGGGTTTTCTTATTTTCTAATTTCTGTAAATAATGAACATGTTTTACCCCTTTTTCCTAGTTATCTAATTTTGCATTGGCTAAGCCCATGTTTTCTTGTATAGCCGCGGGTAGGGGGCCCCACATGGGGTAATCCGTACCTTTTTCGTGTCTAAAATTATTAGTGTGTTCTCGTGTGTTCTCGTGTTCGTAAATTACGTGTTCTAATTAGTTATCAATCGTGACTTAATATATTTATTCATGTTCGTAATAAATATATATACATACGTAATATTAGCTCGTGATTAATTTACGTTCATGATTTCATGTTCGTATGTTCGTGACTATAATTATTATTGGAATAATTATCGTGTGTTCACACGTAATAAATACTTATCTTGTTATAACACGTACGTAATACTTGTAATTCTTGTACGTGAAACGTAAACGTGCTATAAAAGGAAGGTTCTAATCATGTACGTAAGATCTAAAGGGTACTATTCATGGTAAAAGCATGTGGGTTTTACAATACTCATCTGCATGTTGATCATCCTCAAACTCTTTATTGCACATGTCTGATGAATCGGGTGTGGTATTGCTATCAACCGTTTCCATCATACACGTGTCAGTAATTGTTGTTGGTCGATCACTATGCTCATGTGTATCACCAAACACATTATATTCATCATCATGGTCTACCTTATCAATTGGCTCGGTATCAAAGATAGGACCATTTTCATCTTTAGTGACGTTAAGGACCTCATGAATCTTTGCCATGTATGAATAATGTGCCACGAGTTCTTGGTCGGAGAGTTCATCATCTTTGTCGTCAAGCACTTCTCCTTCCTCAGCTGATAACTTGATCCCAGCTTCCATTTACTTGCATAGCAGCATGTTTTCCTTATGATAGCCATAATCTTTGACCCTCTTTGGCTGTCTGCATTCCCTATCCAAATTCCCATAACCTCAGCAGTTAAAACACTGAATCCCAGTTTGTTGCACAACTTGAGTACCAACAGATTCTCTATTTCCAACAACAGTAGCAACACTCTGAGTATCATACTTTGAAGGTTGTCGATCATACTTTGGAGGACTCTCAGCACGTCTTCGTGTGTCATACCTTGGAGGACTCTGAGCATAGTTGTTCCTTGTGTTAGATGATGTTCTGAGGTTGTTGTTGGTAGGTTTGTAGATTTTCCTGTATTGTTTCATAATAAAAGCCATTTGTTGCTTGAATTCCCTATCCTTTTGAGCAAGTTCTTCATCACTGTCTTCTTGGGATGATTGCTCAGGTGTGGGTGATGGTTCCCTTGAAACTTCTTTGCCTCGGGATCTTGTTGGAGCATGTGACTTAGAGACAGTGGATGATCGTGGTGATGGGGATTGAGTGGAGTAGGTTTTTGGAACACGAGAACGATAATCTGGTTAATGTTGAGTGGTAGACACCAAAGCAAGTGGATTTGAAACCTTTGCAGCACGTTCAGATTGAAGTTCATTTGCTTCATTTTGAAATTGTTTCAAAACAACAAAGAGCGTGTGATATGAAACTTCATCTAAATTTTTTTGTTTTTTCACCAAGGTGACAAACCGTGTCCACTCTGGTTGAAGTTGCTGTAGAAATTGGACATTGACTTGCATGGTGGAAACTTGCAAGTTGTTTCGAGTCATGTCATTCATCATTTTGTAGAATCGGGAGTAATAAGAATCAACTGATTCCCCATCCTTTGATGTAAACTTGCCAAAGTCCCAAAACATCTTAGTTTTCATGTCTTGTTTGTTAAGTGATTCACCTTATTGCAATCTTTCAATAGCCGTCCACATTCCTTTAGCAGTAGAACATGCATCAACCGTGGAATAAATATCATCTCCAATGCCACTGAGAATTAAGTAGATTGCTTCCTTTTCTGCATCAAACCAAGCACGGTTCTCTGGTGTGAGATCGTTTCTTTTTTCATCACGTTCATAAGCTGGTCGTTCTTCAGTTGTGTCTGTGGCTGGTTGTGCAGGAACATTTATCCTTGCGAGTTTATAGGGTCCATCAAAAATGCATTGCCTTAAAGCATCACCGTTAGGTTTTGTGTCAGGATAACGTAGAAAACGGGATTGCCATTGATCATATCGACCCGACACAAGCATTGGTGGTCTCTCTTTGTTACCCGCCATCATTATGTTGTTGTTCGTCACACGATATTCTGCAGTAGAATCCATCTCAATATCTTTGAAATGATGAAGTGAATATGGATCTTAAGTAGATGTGTTGATTGTTGTTGAAGTTGAAATTTCGAAAATTCCGATTTTTTTTCTCATTCCGACAAAACGGTAAGCTGAAAAAATTTTGTATCGCCAAATTTTGAAGTTGAGCTAGAAATGTCCTAAAACAAGTATGGAAAAAAATTGAATTTACTTGACGGGAAAATTTTAAGTTTTTTTTTTAATCTTCGTGTAAATTATGTTCCGGGACTAGTCTAGGTAGTAGCTAAGTCTAAAAAATACTCGAACAAAAATTTAGCGGAACATATCATCGGAATGTCCATCGGAATGTGCTATCAGAATGTCCATCGGATTGTTGTCAGAATGTAGTATCGGAATGCTGCCAGAATGTAGTATCCGAATGATGTCGGAATGTAGTATCGGAATGCTGTCGGAATGTATAACTGTCGGAATATTAGCTATCGGAATCACTGTCGGAATAAGAGCTGTCGGAATCCCTTTCGAAAAAATTATCGGAATAACTGTCGGAATAATAAACCCTTTTCCGATGGAATTCCGTCGGAATAACTGTCGGAATATAAAACCCTTTTCCGATGGAATTCTGTCGGAATAATTGTGCAGTTCCGGAACTTTAGGTAAAAAAGTGAGATTTTTGACAAGAAATCCGTGATTTTAACCAACCGAAAGCAACCAAATCCCTACCACAACTATGTAGGAGATGTATATCAAGATTTAGAGCACGAAAAACACAAAAAATTTGAATTCGAGATATGTTAAAGAGATGAAATGATACGAATAAAAAAAACACAACAATCAATCATAAATATACCCCGTGACGATTGATACCAATTGTTGTCCCATAGATTACGTGATGATTAAACAAGAAAGAAAGATAGAAGATAGATGAATTCTAGAGAGAGAAAGTAGTGAGAGAAAGTAGAGAGAATGGTTGGAACTTTTGGAGGATTAGATTAGTGAGAGAGATTAAAATGACCATCACCCTTCCTAACATGCTAGGAAGGGTATATATAGTTCACCCACATGCGGGCTTGTTTATGGACTATATTATAATGGTCGGGCTTTCCTTTTGGGCTTTAGTTACTTATGAATGAACTTTAGCCTAAAGTTAAGCCCGTATAACACGACTAATCTACTACCTATTACAACATTCTAAAATACAATACATAATAAACATATGACCGAGCATTCTTGTTTGACTCAATATTTTGAGGCTAACAGTTAGCTTATTTCCTTAGAGATGACTAAGTAAAATTCGATTTTAAGCTTTTTGAAAAAAATTAGAGCTTTTAAGACTCAGTAATAAGCCCAACCGAGCTTATTCTTCTTGGGAACCCGTTTTGTTTAATAATCTTGTCTAAATTGCAATTAGATCCCTATATTTTAGGGATTTGAATAATCAGTATTAAATAGTTTGCTTTTCTAGGGTTCGCAAACAAGTCCCTGGTTTTAGTGGTTTGTTTAATTTCAGTTAGGCAGTTTACAATTTGTTACGATTTTAGTTACAAGTTTGTTATCATTTCATTTTTAGTCCTTTTCGTTTCAAAATATACATTTCCAGTCCTTGTACTTTACATACTTTACATTTTTAGCAAATTTTCATATTGTGCATTTTTTACTTGTACATTTGGAGTTAATTGTAGTATGCGCAATTTGTTTTAGAATAGTACAGTTACGTAGTGATAATATTTTTACATCTTTTTACGTGCTTTGTGGAATTAGACCTAGAATACCAAAAATCTTATAAAATCTAAAACCAAAAACAATTTGTGAACTTAATATCTTTTGGACAATCAATTCATTTTGAGTTGGGAATTAAGAACTAAAAAGTGAAATATTAAATGGCGCCGCTTCCGGTTCATTACGTTACGACTGACGATTGATTGACGGTTACGATTAGATTTTGGGATCCGTTCACCTTGTGAATGTTTCTTTTATGTATCATATATCAAAAAGATAAAAATATAAAACATAAAAAATCACAAAAATCAATTCTTTTCCTAAAGAATTGAACCAAAAATTTTTTCAAAAAGTAATATTTTTCCTAAAAGATTACACCAAAAATATATTGTATATATTGGTTTGACTCGTTTTTACGTACATATAGTATTTTCTTAAAAACCAAATAAATACAAAAATATTTTTGATATATTATTATATGTAAATACTTATACGTAGATACGAACAACCAATCCACCTACTTCCATAAGTATTGCTTTTGAAATACACCGTGCTTGGGGGCGTTCCGGTCCTATGTACGTGTATCGATCAAAGTTAATTTAGGCACAATAGATAAATATCATAATCTACTTGAACATGAGAAAGAGACCACTGTGTGGGGGGTATAAGGCGAGTGTATTTCACATTCTAAAGAAGCAAGCTCTTAAGTGCTACGCACCGCCTCGTTTCCCCGCTTCCTTGTGGGTCTTTCAAGAGTGATAGCGGTGAGTGGTGTGCCACCCAATTAGTACTTACATATATTGTACTTTCTTGTGGATATTACTTATTGAACCTCGGAAAAGATAATCCCTTCTTTTCCAAAGTCGACCGAAAGCTCCTCTCTCACTGCTCGAGTTGAGTTGCATGCGCACTCGAGCGCGTGCACATATACCTTTTGGTGTAAAACCCCTTCCTCCCAAAAGGAAGAAAAAGAACAAGAACAACACCGTCCATCAAGCCGATCCCGAGCATCGTGCTTTGATCAACTCACAAGAAGTCGTGGTCGCCATTGATAATAGACCATTGATTAAGATCCTTCAATCAAATGTGGAGGGAAATGCGGATGCTATTGTTATACCCGAGATACCCGTAAACACTTTTGAGCTTATGACAAACATGATAAATATGGTTTCTTCTATTCCACTTTTAGTGAGATCCCTGGATGACCCCCATGAACACATCAAGAGATTCATGTCACTTTGCAATACACTTAAGTATAATGGGGTCCCTTATGGGGCAATTAAGATGATCCTATTCCCTTTCTCCTTAGAGGGTAATGTTAGGATTTGGTTAGACAAGCAACCATCTAGGAGCATTTTCACTTGGGTGGATTTGATGAAGCAAAATTGTAAATAAGTTCTTTCCTCCTTCACGAACCACCGCCTTGAGAAACCAAATCATAGGATTTCAACAAAAGCAAGAGCAAAACTTTAGTGAGGCTTGGGAAGAGTTCAAAGAGTTGTTGAGAAAGTGCCCAAACCATGGTGTTAACCTAGTTCACCAAATCAACACCTTCTACAATGCTTTGAGATCTCACCATCAAGATTCCCGTAACTCGATTGCGGGTGGGAACATTCTTTCAAAATCCACACAAGATGCATGGGATATCATTGAGACAAAATCCATGGTTCAAACAAATAACCAAAGAGATTAGGTGGTCCATGTTGTTCAAGAGAGTGCTCATACATCCATTGATAATCAACTCCTTAAGAATCACAATGAAATACTTCAAGCAATTGATAAGAATCAAAAGATGAATCAAGAGATGATTCAAGCACTTATAAAAGAGTCCTTGAACAATTCTTCTCCCAATGATGTTAATGCCATTACCCTAAGTTGTGAGAAATGTGGAGGACCTCACTCATTATCAAGATGAACAAAGAGAGCATTTTAAACCTATCATCAAACCTAACCATCTCTCTTACAAGTTTAACAATTACCTTTCTCCACCCGGTTTCCAACCCCATCAACCCACCCAAAATCAAACAAACCCTACACAATTGCTTCAAAGAAATTAAGGGCCAAGGGGAAATTACCAAGGACACAACAACAATAGAGCACCCAATAACTTTCAAAACCAAGGAAACAACTCTCATGGCAATAACCAAGGGTTTTACAATCAACCTCCACCTTTCCAACAACAAGGATTTCAAGGAAATGGGCCAAAAGAGTTTAATACCATTGAGCTTCTTCATAAGATGAACCACGACAATGAAAGGAGATACCAAGATAATGAAAGAAGGATCTGTGAGAGTGAAAAGAGAAGTCAAGATCAATTAAGAGCTATGCAAGAGGAAACAAACAAGAGGTTTATGATGCTCTTAAATCTAAGACCACAAGGTGCTTTACCCTCCAACACTCAAACCAATCCAAGGGAAAATGTAAATGAAATCACTACAAGAAATGGGAAAACAACTATTGATCCTTCAATGCCTCCTACATCTCCTTTGGTAACTTCTACAATGGTTCCTCCTTTTTATAATCCTACACCTTCAAAACAAACACCTTCAAGCTCTACAACTCTAAAGCCTACACCTACTACTCCTTCACCTTCCACACCTATCAATGAAGAAACCAACAAAGAGATTCCTTCAACAACTACTACTCAACCTACACCAAAACCAAGTCTTCCATACCCTTCAAGATTAAGAAAGGAAAAGCTTAAGAACAAGGATGACATTCAAGTGTCTAACTTTTTTAGGATGTTTAAGCAATTGAATATCAACATATCCTTTGCGGAAGCTATAGATTACATGCCCAAGTTTGCCAAAATGTTCAAAGACCTCCTCTCAAACAAAGAAAGGTTGGTTGATATGCCTAACACGTCATTGAACGAAAATTGTTCCACGGTGTTGTTGAAGACTTTACCAACAAAACTTGGAGATCCAGGACCGTTTTTGATCCCTTGTAATTTCCCGGGGGTGGAAAATTGCATGGCACTTGCGGATCTTGGGGCAAGCATAAATTTGATGCCTTTGTCGGTTTGTAAACAACTCTCTCTTCCTGAGCTCACTCCTACTAGGATGACCCTTGAGTTAGCAAACCGTTCAATAGCTTATCCGGTAGGGATTGCGGAAGATGTGTTTGTAGCGGTTGATAAATTCACATTCCCCACGGATTTTATAGTTGTTAACTATGACATGGACCCGAGAGTTCCTCTTATTGTAGGAATACCTTTCTTGAGGACGGGTCGTACTCTTATTGATGTGGCAGAAGGAGAACTAATTATAAGAGTATAGGAGGATAAAGTAGTGTCTAAGTTGGGGAAAGTCACTAAGAAGTCTCAAAGTTATGAAACTATAAACATTGTGGATGTTCTTGATGAGGTATGTAATGAACATTTTCATGAAGCTTGCAAGAGTGATAGTAAGAACATGCCACATGTGGAGACTGTTGCCTCAATTGCTCCCTCCTTAACACCATTTGGAGAGAGTGATTTCCTCTTAGAGAAATTTGAGTCTAACTTTCTTGGAAATGATGATTCTCCCATAAATTGGGAAGAAGACATTCTCACTATCTAAAAGTTACTCAATGAGGATCCCATTCCTTCACTTACTCCACAAGAGGTTACTAATGATGATCCATGATTAGTGAAACCTTATATTGAGAGTCCACCTTCCCTAGAGCTTAAGGATCATCCATCACACCTTGAGTATGCTTTCTTAGAGGGAGAATACAAATTACCCGTTATCATAGCCAAAGACTTGAAAGATGAGGAGAATGATAAGCTTATAGAAGTACTTAAGAAGCACAAGAAAGCTATAGCTTGGAAAATATCCGACATAAGGGGAATTGATCCTAATTTTTGTACTCATAAAATCCTTATGGGGGATGATTACAAACCCGCTATCCAAAAATAAAGAAGGGTTAACCCAAAAATTCATGAGGTCATCAAAAAGGAAGTTATCAGACTCCTTGATGCGGGTATGATTTACCCAATATCTGACTCACCATGGGTTAGCCTGGTTCATTGTGTGCCTAAAAAGGGTGGAATCACCGTTGTGCCTAATGAGAACAATGAGTTGATTCCCACTAGACTTTTCACGGGTTGGAGAGTTTGTATTAACTATAGGAAGCTTAATGATGCTACTAGGAAAGATCATTTCCCATTACCTTTCATGGACCAAATGCTTGAACGCTTAGCGGGAAATGAGTACAATTGCTTTCTAGATAGATTTCCGGGTTATTTCCAAATATCCATTGATCCAAAAGATCAAGAAAAGACAACATTAACTTGTCCTTATGGCACATTTGCTTATAAAAGAATGCCTTTTGGCTTGTGCAATTCCCTGGGGACATTCCAAAGGTGTATGATGGAAATATTTCATGACATGATTGAGCACACAATGGAAGTATTCATGGATGATTTCTCGGTCTTTGGAGATTCATTCGCTTCTTGTATGTCCCATTTAGAACGTATGCTTCAAAGGTGCGAAGAAACACGTCTTGTTCTAAATTGGGAGAAGTGCCATTTCATGGTCAAAGAAGGGATAGTTTTGGGACATATGATATCCAATAAAGGTTTAGAAGTGGATCGTGCTAAGATAGATGTTATTGCCAAAATTCCCCCACCTACCACGGTGAAAGGATTTAGGAGCTTTTTGGGACATGCGGGTTTCTATAGACGTTTTATTCAAGATTTCTCTAAGATAGAAAGACCCATGACCCACCTCTTAGAAAAAGAAGCTCCGTTCATATTCACACAAGTGTTTTTAGAGTCTTTTGAGATTCTTAAAGAAAGTTGACTAAGGCTCCCGTTTTGGTATCACCAAATTGGGATTTTCCTTTTGAACTTATGTGTGATGCTAGTGATTATGCCGTGGGGGCCGTTTTTGGACAAAGAGTTAATAAGCATTTTAAACCTATACACTATGCGAGTAAGACAATGATGGGTGCTCAACTTCATTACACCACTATGGAAAAAGAGTTGCTTGCTATTGTTTATGCTTTTGAGAAATTTAGACCCTATCTTTTGCTTTCGAAGACCATAGTGTATACGGATCGTTCCGCTCTCAAGTACCTTATGACAAAGCAATATGCTAAGCCTAGACTTTTGAGATGGGTTTTGTTGCTGTGACAATCCGTCAATTTACGATTGATATTTTATTCTCAATATTTATTTGAAAACATTATTTTAATGTTACAATATGAACTCACATATTTTTGGGAAGAAATTTGGATTTACGTCTTGAAGTAGCGTCGACTACGTCTAAACCGGAGGATTCAACGTTACGTGCTTACGTTTACATACACCGTCCTTGGTGACAGTCCGACATTTCAGAAAATAAATTTGTCCGTAAATATTATTTTGGAGTTTTAAATTTGTGTTAGTTCATAAACTCACAAATTTACGAGAAGAGATTAGGACTTACGATTTTATTTTAACGTCCTTTACGACTAAACCGGAAACCTTAGGATTACGTATTTACGTTTTCGAACTCCGTTTTTGATGAAACAATTTTTATTGGATTCGTTTTGTGACGTCGATTCATAATTTATAAAAACGTTTTTCGTAAAACGACCCGAGGGCACGCAAATCGAGGAAACTAGAATCGAGGAGTACCCGTAAATAAATGGGGATGAGACAAGTGGGACACTTGTCCCACCCCCATCAAAACCGGCCAACACAACACAATTTAACACTTGATGTGTCAAGTTAGCTACCAAAACTTACACTTGTAACCAAGCTTACAAGTTAAGCTTCCACCCACATCAAAACCACTAACTAAAACCATTCTTGCCATTTCTCACCATGCAAACCACTTCAAACACACACAATCCTCTCTCCCATCTCTATGTGTGCCGTCCATATCATCACACAACACCCAATTCATACAAAATTTAACCATAAACATATGTTATAATCAACATATGTTAATCTACATTCAAAGAGATGAAGATTGGTGGTCATTTTAACATCCAAGGAGGAGTTTTCTTGGTGTCTTAAGGCTGATTTTCCACAAGAAGTCCATGGAGCATGGTGGTCTTGAAGATGGTCATGATTATTCACAAGTTTCTCCAACAAAAACCATGTCTAAATCATAACCTACATCAACTTGGTGGTATAAAGATTGTCCTTCTCATCTTCTTGTTAATTTGATTATGTAAACATGTATTTTATTTCCTATTGTATATATTTATGATGATTATATGATGATAAAAATGTTATGTGGGGATTTGTTGTTGATAATCATGGATGAAAAGGTGAAAAACTATAAGAAACAAGGTTAAAATCTTGATTAATTTGCATGGCTGTATAAAACAGTAAAGAAACATGTTATGAACTGATGAAATAATGAAGTAGGATCCATTTACAGTAAGCTAAATGTCTTGTACACATGTGAGAGTTGGCCATGCAATGGAATCAAAATAATGAGTGAGATATGATCAAAACAAGTTTAGGGTATAAATCTGAAGTTACTGTTTTGGACGATTTTTAGAAAATACTTAAAGGATGATTCAACAGTAGCTATAGAAGAGCTAAATGTAGAACATATCATGTAGTTTATGTGATAAAAATTTGAGCTTATATCTCCATGTAGAACTCAAGATATGGCAGTTTTGGTGAAGATAAAGTTAAAAATCAGATTTTTGGAAATTAAAGAATAATACTATTATATAAGCACTCACATTTTAATATATAAAATGTAAAATAAAAACCCACTAACTTATAAAACATATTTATATAAATATATATAAAAGGTTAATCAAATGGATAAATTATATAAATGGTGGTGAAATAATGTTTATAAGTAGTAAAAACTATAAACATGATTTTTACGACTTTTTCGGCTATTGCCGTAAAATTAACGTTTTTGTTAAATAAAACTTAGATGGTTGGACCCGTCTAATGAAAACTTTATAAAACTTATATACTGATATATAGACATGTATAACAAGTAAAAACCGATAAAATCCGAACTATAGGGCATACGGACATTAACAAGTTAAATAAACATATTGGACTAATAAATGGACTAAATAGGATAAAAACTTGTAAAAAGAATCTATTGGGCTTAACCCATTTAGGCCCAACTTGGAAAGTATACATACTGATAATATAGGTACAAAATGGATTAAAATAAGTTAGATAACTTATAATAAGCTTATTGGACTTAAGACACGTAAACGAGTAAAACTAGTAAACTAGTATAAAAGTTATCGACATATAACACTAAAATGAGTAAACGAGAATATGTAAACCCACTTGATCATCATATATATATAATCATCATATGTATATTTAATTGATATTTTTTATAAAGTCATTGGACATGAGTCTAAGACCGAGTATTATTTGTCTAGGTTTCCGTGATTGAAGCACGTACCGTACGTCCGAATTGCCGATAACCCGCCTTCCCACATCAACGTGAGTTCATAGCCTCGCACTCTTTTAAATGTTTTATAAATTCTTTATAAACCCGCGAGGGAGATAACATGTTAGTTTTTATAAAAGTTTGGACACCATTTGACCCGATTGTTTGTTTATTGATTTTGGACCCGAATGATTGAATGACCCGATTGTATGACCCGATAAATGATTAATGGACCCAATAGATGAAATAAAATGGATTATTAAAGTTAGGTTATGTCACTAAAAGTCCCATTAGCATGAATTGTGAACTACCGAGAGTTTGTAGACGCTTATGCATTTAATAGTACTATTTGGGGACGATCACCCCAGTTCGCGCCTTGACGGTTGATCCCCGTCGTGCCACATTGATTGGTAAGCGAATTAATGTATGAGAAGATTTCAATAGCGTGACCTTTGTGACGACACGCTACTTTAGATGGGCAAAATTTGTATCGGGTTAGCTACCCGTTGTTGGTTTAGTAAGGTAACAATGTCATGCGGCTTATAATAATCCGAATTAACGAAATACTAATAGACGCTCCGAATTACGATGTATTTCCTGACTAGCAATACAGGGTAATACTATTGATATTATGTTTGTATTTTGGTTTTCATAACCATATTCATATAACGGTTTTTATTTGATTTTATACAACGTCATAAGACGTATTGTATGATGTTTTTACGACATTGGCTCGTATATTGATTTTAAGGCAAATGCCTATATTATGATTTTCGATAAGGATTTGTATAAAATGATTTTGGCTATTTTATGGCCTATTATAAAGATTTGTATAAAATGATTTTGGCTATTTTACGGTCTATTACAATGATTTGTACGAATTGATTTTTGGTACTAATTTTATACCAAAGTTATACTGATGGAATTTATTAAACTCTATGAATTCACTCGGCGTTATCGCTGACCTTTTCTTTTAACATGTTTTATCTCAGGTACTTGAAGGTAATTCTCGGGAAGACGACAAGAATTCATGGCCCGCACCTAAACTATATTTTTTTTTCCATTCAAATACTTTCTAAATCTTTGTATGAAATATAATGACTTGGGACCGATGTAACTTTGTTGTTCATGAATGGAAATGATTTAATATTAAACGACGCGATTTTTATGCGTTGTCTATGATGTGAGTAATGTGCTATCCCGTAACACCAACTAGTCTTCCGCTGTACTATGTTGTATAAATTTTTGGGTGTTACAGTTTGGTACCAGAGCTCTCGTTATAGAGAACGAAAGATTTTTAAAAACTAAGGTTTTGAATAAAACTTTTCAAAATCTCTTAACTAAAAACATTTTTCTAAAAATGTCTAAAAATCTTTTGACTATAACGGTGGCGAAGAATTCCCGAGTTACCGACAAGGCCAGACTGAGAAGTGTTATTTTAATATATATATAACTTGGATTATATGTATATATATATATGATGTAATTTTATTACATGATTGTTTGATGATTATTTTGATTTTTATACGAGGTATTTATACGACGTAGATTGTCACAATGTACCCTAAATCCCCTAGTAAATTAATCGAAGCTATTCTCGTAGGAATTCTAGCTATCCTAGATCTAAACCAAGTTGTGGATATTTATGATCCCAACAAATGGTTGATATTCGTAGAAATGTAGATATTAGCTGATTGTGATATTGAAAAAGGATTGGCGAGATTAAATCTGATATCGATGTCATGACGATCTTTCCTTATAGAGTGGAGTTTGACAAAACGTTACCACCTAGAAAGATGTCATCTGATTCGTTGTCATCCAATTCTTAAATTGAAATCGAAAGGGTGAATGTTGCACTTGAGGCTGTTATTGGAACCATTACCCAAAAGCCTCATGCCACTAATACCTTTCCGAGAAGTCTAGTTGAATGATCAAGTCATTTCATACTAGTGACTCATTTGATAATTGTTGTTGTAAGAAATATAGGATTGGAAACTAAGTGTTGATTCATATTGAGATTGTATTGCCTTTACAAGGCCGAAGAATAAGATTGAAAGTATTGGAATATGAGGTAGGATATTGAATTGAGTATAAAATTGGTTGAAACTTGAATAAAGTAAAATTTAACCCGTATGGAATATGAGATTGTTAATAGAAGTCGTTAAGTTTTGTGATTGAATTATAAGGATTTAATTATTTGTTGATTCGTGTTAAGGGTTGTTCCTAGACCATTGTCAGCTAACGAGGATGCCCAGTGTCCAAGAAATAAATTGAAGAAATCTTCTTCTGAATTAAGACCGATGGATCTTCCGGGACATATGGAAAACCTAATGACTCTTGTAGATTAGTATTCATTGTGGTATCTTTTAAAAATCCCTAACTTAACTGAGACATCAGTTGGTAGGATGAGTTCTGAGAATTGTATGACATAGTGACACGTAATGTGTTACGGTACAATTTGACTTGTTTGTGATTAATGAAAAGACTACCTTTGATTGCTAAATCCTACATGTATCGATGTTATCTATCTTTTATTGCTTCTTCCTAATGTTCGCATTAGTGATGTAACCATTGAACAAGTACTCATCTTGAATCGAGTTACGTTGTGAATTATTCTTCCTGAATGCCATCGAGGTCATGAACCTCATGACAAAGTCGCTAAGCTCATTTCCTATCATATCGTAGTTAATTCTTGGTGAACAAGCTTTCATCACTCTTCTGCAGATCACGCATTGTTTTTATAAGATAAAACGGTATCCTTTGAGAAAATTTAATTTTCATCACAATAAGGATTATTCAAAATGAGATGTATAAGTAATCGTTATCGAATGAAGTTGTTTATGAAACACTTTAGAAAACTTAAGTGTTTTCATAACAAAGAAAATCTTTGAAAATTTATTTTTGATTCTTATTCAAGAATTAAGCATGAAAATGTTTTTATTATAAACATGATGATAAAATTTTTGACGAACTGAGTATTGCATCGTAGATCTTGAAATTGTATATAGTTGCGCGCCTACATACAATTTGGAATGGACTATGCAAGACTGATTAGTAGTCACCATAAAACTAATGAATAAACACTACATTTTCTTTGAACTTGTGAAAGATTAAAATTTATGAGATCTGCAAAAAGTGAAAAATAGGGACATAGTGTTAGGGACACCTACATATGTGCCTGTAACATCTATTCTTCTGAGTCGAAATTAACTCATTTGTGGAAATTGTCTTATTTGACAATTGATATTCCGTTCTTGTCTAATTCTCCCGTAGTGAGATTCTTAGGAAAGTATCTGATTACCGAGTGTTGATACCCGACTGGATGTATCGACGTTCTTATCATTTCTTTTGATTTGATTTCATTTGAATGATCTGGGTAACGATCCGAGGATCTTTCGAATGCGTACTCAAATTATGAAAACATGGGATATATTCATATCCATTAAATGTCTTCGTCTGTATCTGATTTGAAATTCTCTCGCGTAGATTATGCATTGACCTTACTCTTTAGATGGTAGTTGTGTCTCCATATATCCTTGAATTTGTGAAGGATTATGAGTTATTATTAGTCTTTTGAGAACTTCACATCTTATCGACGGTAATAAAACTGGAAAGTTGATAGTGCCAGTATAATGAATTGATTGATTATGACATGACGATATTGTCTTAATTGATGGGAACTCGAGTAGAATTCCCCTGAAGAGATAAGATGTTGATTATCAAAAGTGATATAAATAATTATTGGTAGATGACGATATCCTATATTTGGAATTGAAATTATACCGTGAATGGTTATGAACTAGTCATAAATATTATAATCTAGAAAGAACCTAATATGAAATTATTAAAAGATGTTTTCGTTATCTGAAACTTTAAAAAGTATTTGTTGATGAATTACCTAGACTTTCGCCATTAAGGAAAGTTGAATTTGGTATTTGGTTATATTCTCGGTGCTGCACCTATGGCTTGTGCACTGTACGTCAGCACCATCTGAATTTAAGGAATTACCGTACAACTGAGAGAGTTGTCGGAGAAAGATTTTATTATACCAAGCCTGTCATCCTGAAGAGCTATGGTTTTATCTTTCCTTATATTTGTAAGATTACTGTGAACTGAGTAAATTGACAATCGAAAACGATATCCATAACTCGAAATGGAAGAATTGTTCGATCATTTACAAGGTTCTAGCAAATTTGATCCATAGCATGGTTATCATCAACTTCGCATCTGCGAAAGAGATTATCTATTCCAATCACTACATCTGGTACTTGTAATGAACATTACGAGTTTCATGTTATGTCGTTTGGATTGACCAATGCACATGTAGCATTCATAAATTTGGTGAATCACGTGTGTAGGCTGTAATTTGATAAATATATGCTTGTGATCATTTAGGACCATTTGTTTGTATATACGAATAAGAATGAGTTAATAATTATTTATAGACTGCCCTGAATTGGCCGAATAGAGAAAACCTGAACCTTAAATATTTAAAATGTGATTTAAGACTTAATCATTTACATGATTTAACTATGTGATTAATAGATAATGGAAGCTATATTGACTTTTCAAAGATTAGAACCATTAACGCTTAGGGATTAAAAACTTAATCCTTTACATAAAATGACCATTGGATTAATAATGGTAAGATGTATGCATATAGACTCTTCAAAAATTAAGAGCCCTTTTAAGACTTTGGATTTTACCAAAAAGAAATGGAAATATGTTTTGACAAATGTTTTAACAAAGGATTTTTAAAGGGATTATTCCCTTATACACAAACCATTTAACTAAACTTCTGTTTAGGGGTAAATGTTTGTGTACACCTCAAGATAACTTAAGAAGGACTGAGTAAAACCATTTATACCATAACTTGAAAACTTAAAACGACAATTTTTGCTTTTCAAACTAAGAAAACTTTGACCAAAGTATAAACAAAGGTTTTTCGAACATTTACAAAATCTTATTAAATAATTTTTGATAAATCAACAAAAATCTTGTTAATTAAATTCAAATTATCTTTGAACATTTTATATAATTGGTCGAACTAAGAAATTTAAAACTTTTACGTTTACGCTTCATAAAAATTAACTAATAATTATTTGATTAATTATAATAATTATTGACGCTTTAGACGTCAGATTGAGTAAATTGTGGACATGATAATTATATCATCATGAGAAGTGAATATAGATACCGACGCATTATGTAGAAAAGACAAAGAACCAGTTAGGACATGTTCCTTAATAATAAAGATGCAAAATAAATTGCCGAACGATATAAAAATAAACAATGTTTGTAAAAAGGATAATATAAATAGTGAAAGGTTTCACGGCTAGTGTGAACCATTAGAGTTGAGAAGCCGATAGCGTTAAATGTTTTAAAGACCACATGTGAATGTCTAAATATGAGGACTGTGAGATATAGTTATGTTGGAATTTGTAAGTATAAGTATTATATGTATGTCATTTGTGACTAAAAGTATCCTTGTCTGAAGAAGTTGTACTGATGACGAATTATGAAGGCAGACATCGCCTCATACATTAGTAAACGTCTAGCTATTGCAAAGGTCATCATCTGAATTTAATTCGATTTGGGTCATCGTCGACAGACTGACCAAATCTGCTAATATCATTCTCGTTAATGATAAATGCAAAAGAGTTATGTAAACATAGCATGCCTGTATCGATCATCTTTATCAAGATCCTCGCTTCGCATCGAATTCCTAGAGATTTGCTCAGAAATCATTGAGAACGAACCTTGATGAGAGTACTATGTACCATCCCAAATCGAAGGGACGAGGTAAAGTAACGATACAAGCAATATAAGTGCTGTTTTATGTTGGAATGATTGACCTTTGGTAATGAACCGTATAATCGTTTTCCTTTGAAGAGATTATCATTGATAATTATCGTATTAGGATCGAGATCTAATCTTGTTAGGATCTAAATCTTAGAGCATCTGTAAGCAAGAGTTGAGATGAAGACACCCGACATACACCCATTGTGAGTTGGACATGTCTCTTAGGTTTAAGGTTTCCTATGATGGCGAACCTATCCTTGCAAAATACCCGACCCGCGAGATCTGAAATGATTGTTGAAATTTGGATCTGATTATTGACAGCCGGTAGTGGGAAAGAGGTTATGTGAATGTGAAATGTAGATCTTGAAGTGCCAAATGGGTAGCGAAGTTATGCCACAATTTTTAACCTTGGAAAAATGAATTCATGATCTGACAAATCATGGGATATAAGTCCCCGTTGTTTGGGACCATTGAAATGATACAAAAGTTGGGATTGAAAGGCATATAAGCTGGATCTACCCTAGGACTTCAAAGACTACGTGAATTATGTTTCGTATATCGAACTTGATGGAATATCTATCAAGTGAAATTCTGATTCTTCTTAATACAGCTTAGATCGGCGAAAAGTTGCATTCATCAAAAACCCGTGAACATCATGGATAGAGAAAGTAAGTCAACATTAAGCCTGATCTTATTCCCGTAGTTATGTTTGATAGAACTCGCGTATTGTAATGAATTGCACTTGTGAGAAAAAATCGAATGTGGAGGAAATACCCACATGGCTTTAACTCTATAAGAAGCGAGTAGTAAGGTAAGATGATCTTTGAGGATAAAGATCCTGTTTAGGGGTAAATGCTGTGACAATCCGTCAATTTACGATTGATATTTTATTCTCAATATTTATTTGAAAACATTATTTTAATGTTACAATATGAACTCACATATTTTTGGGAAGAAATTTGGATTTACGTCTTGAAGTAGCGTCGACTACGTCTAAACCGGAGGATTCAACGTTACGTGCTTACGTTTACATACACCGTCCTTGGTGACAGTCCGACATTTCAGAAAATAAATTTGTCCGTAAATATTATTTTGGAGTTTTAAATTTGTGTTAGTTCATAAACTCACAAATTTACGAGAAGAGATTAGGACTTACGATTTTATTTTAACGTCCTTTACGACTAAACCGGAAACCTTAGGATTACGTATTTACGTTTTCGAACTCCGTTTTTGATGAAACAATTTTTATTGGATTCGTTTTGTGACGTCGATTCATAATTTATAAAAACGTTTTTCGTAAAACGACCCGAGGGCACGCAAATCGAGGAAACTAGAATCGAGGAGTACCCGTAAATAAATGGGGATGAGACAAGTGGGACACTTGTCCCACCCCCATCAAAACCGGCCAACACAACACAATTTAACACTTGATGTGTCAAGTTAGCTACCAAAACTTACACTTGTAACCAAGCTTACAAGTTAAGCTTCCACCCACATCAAAACCACTAACTAAAACCATTCTTGCCATTTCTCACCATGCAAACCACTTCAAACACACACAATCCTCTCTCCTATCTCTATGTGTGCCGTCCATATCATCACACAACACCCAATTCATACAAAATTTAACCATAAACATATGTTATAATCAACATATGTTAATCTACATTCAAAGAGATGAAGATTGGTGGTCATTTTAACATCCAAGGAGGGGTTTTCTTGGTGTCTTAAGGCTGATTTTCCACAAGAAGTCCATGGAGCATGGTGGTCTTGAAGATGGTCATGATTATTCACAAGTTTCTCCAACAAAAACCATGTCTAAATCATAACCTACATCAACTTGGTGGTATAAAGATTGTCCTCCTCATCTTCTTGTTAATTTGATTATGTAAACATGTATTTTATTTCCTATTGTATATATTTATGATGATTATATGATGATAAAAATTTTATGTGGGGATTTGTTGTTGATAATCATGGATGAAAAGGTGAAAAACTATAAGAAACAAGGTTAAAATCTTGATTAATTTCCATGGCTGTATAAAACAGTAAAGAAACATGTTATGAACTGATGAAATAATGAAGTAGGATCCATTTACAGTAAGCTAAATGTCTTGTACACATGTGAGAGTTGGCCATGCAATGGAATCAAAATAATGAGTGAGATATGATCAAAACAAGTTTAGGGTATAAATCTGAAGTTACTGTTTTGGACGATTTTTAGAAAATACTTAAAGGATGATTCAACAGTAGCTATAGAAGAGTTTAATTTAGCACATATCATGTAGTTTATGTGATAAAAATTTAAGCTTATATCTCCATGTAGAACTCAAGATATGGCAGTTTTGGTGAAGATAAAGTTAAAAATCAGATTTTTGGAAATTAAAGAATAATACTATTATATAAGCACTCACATTTTAATATATAAAATGTAAAATAAAAACCCACTAACTTATAAAACATATTTATATAAATATATATAAAAGGTTAATCAAATGGATAAATTATATAAATGGTGGTGAAATAATGTTTATAAGTAGTAAAAACTATAAACATGATTTTTACGACTTTTTCGGCTATTGCCGTAAAATTAACGTTTTTGTTAAATAAAACTTAGATGGTTGGACCCGTCTAATGAAAACTTTATAAAACTTATATACTGATATATAGACATGTATAACAAGTAAAAATCGATAAAATCCGAACTATAGGGCATACGGACATTAACAAGTTTAATAAACATATTGGACTAATAAATGGACTAAATAGGATAAAAACTTGTAAAAAGAATCTATTGGGCTTAACCCATTTAGGCCCAACTTGGAAAGTATACATACTGATAATATAGGTACAAAATGGATTAAAATAAGTTAGATAACTTATAATAAGCTTATTGGACTTAAGACACGTAAACGAGTAAAACTAGTAAACTAGTATAAAAGTTATCGACATATAACACTAAAATGAGTAAACGAGAATATGTAAACCCACTTGATCATCATATATATATAATCATCATATGTATATTTAATTGATATTTTTATAAAGTCATTGGACATGAGTCTAAGACCGAGTATTATTTGTCTAGGTTTCCGTGATTGAAGCACGTACCGTACGTCCGAATTGCCGATAACCCGCCTTCCCACATCAACGTGAGTTCATAGCCTCACACTCTTTTAAATGTTTTATAAATGCTTTATAAACCCGCGAGGGAGATAACATGTTAGTTTTTATAAAAGTTTGGACACCATTTGTCCCGATTGTTTGTTTATTGATTTTGGACCCGAATGATTGAATGACCCGATTGTATGACCCGATAAATGATTAATGGACCCAATAGATGAAATAAAATGGATTATTAAAGTTAGGTTATGTCACTAAAAGTCCCATTAGCATGAATTGTGAACTACCGGGAGTTGGTAGACGCTTATGCATTTAATAGTACTATTTGGGGACGATCACCCCAGTTCGCGCCTTGACGGTTGATCCCCGTCGTGCCACATTGATTGGTAAGCGAATTAATGTATGAGAAGATTTCAATAGCGTGACCTTTGTGACGACACGCTACTTTAGATGGGCAAAATTTGTATCGGGTTAGCTACCCGTTGTTGGTTTAGTAAGGTAACAATGTCATGCGGCTTATAATAATCCGAATTAACGAAATACTAATAGACGCTCCGAATTACGATGTATTGCCTGACTAGCAATACAGGGTCATACTATTGATATTATTTTTGTATTTTGGTTTTCATAACCATATTCATATAACGGTTTTTATTTGATTTTATACAACGTCATAAGACGTATTGTATGATGTTTTTACGACATTGGCTCGTATATTGATTTTAAGGCAAATGCCTATATTATGATTTTCGATAAGGATTTGTATAAAATTATTTTGGCTATTTTATGGCCTATTATAAAGATTTGTATAAAATGATTTTGGCTATTTTACGGCCTATTACAATGATTTGTACGAATTGATTTTTGGTACTAATTTTATACCAAAGTTATACTAATGGAATTTATTAAACTCTATGAATTCACTCGGCGTTATCGCTGACCTTTTCTTTTAACATGTTTTATCTCAGGTACTTGAAGGTAATTCTCGGGAAGACGACAAGAATTCATGGCCCGCACCTAAACTATATTTTTTTTTCCATTCAAATACTTTGTAAAACTTTGTATGAAATATAATGACTTGGGACCGATGTAACTTTGTTGTTCATGAATGGAAATGATTTAATATTAAACGACGCGATTTTTATGCGTTGTCTATGATGTGAGTAATGTGCTATCCCGTAACACCAACTAGTCTTCCGCTGTACTATGTTGTATAAATTTGGGGGTGTTACAGTTGCTTCAATAGTTTTACATAGAAATACGTGATAAGAGAGGAGCCGAGAATTTAGCGGCGGATCACTTGAGTAGACTTGAGCATCCTTTTCAAGGAGAGTTACTTTATAAGGAAATCAATGAATCCTTTACACTTGAGGAACTCATGTCTATCTCTTCACAAAAGGATGCCACCCCTTGGTTTTTGGATATTGCAAACTATCTTGTGAGGGATGTGCTTATTGAGGGTCTCACTTCCCAACAAAACAAAAAGTTTCTCAAGGAAGCTAAATATTACTTTTGGGATGACATTTTCCTCTTTAGGAAATGTGCGGACCAAATCATAAGACGTTGTGTAGATGGGCCCGAAGCATTTAAGATCTTAGAAGCTTGCCATAAGGGACCCACGGGGGGAATTTTGGGCCTAACTACACGGCTAAAAAAGTCTTTGATTCGGGTTACTATTGGCCTTTCATTTACAAAGATGCCCAAGAAATGGTGAAATATTATGATGTTTGTCAAAGACAAGGAAAGATTAATCAACGAGATGAGATGCCACAAATGTTCATACAAGAGTGTGAGATTTTTGATGTATGGGGTATAGATTTTATGGGACCTTTTCCATCATCAAAGGGCAATAAGTACATACTCGTAGCGGTGGATTATGTTTCTAAGTGGGTTGAGGCTAAAGCCTTGCCTACCAATGATGCTAGAGTTGTAGTCAAGTTCTTAAAGCAATTGTTTGCTATATTTGGTGTACCTCGGGCCATCATAAGTGATTGTGGGACTCATTTTTGTAATGATTAATTTACAAGAGTCATGAAGAAGTATGGTGTAAACCATAGAATTTCTACCGCGTATCACCCTCAAACCAATGGGCAAACCGAGGTCACAAATCGTAGTTTAAAGAGAATTTTAGATAGAACGGTGGGAGAGCATCGAGCTTCTTGGTCGGATAACCTTGATGATGCTTTGTGGGCTTTTAGGACCACTTTTCTATGGAAAAGCATGTCACCTCCAATTCGAGTTAGAACATAAGGCTTCATGGGCTCTTAAATAGGCTAACTTTGATCTAAACCAAGCCGGTTCACATAGGAAAGACCAACTTAATGAGATGAATGAACTAAGAACCAATGCCTATGAAAACTCATTGATTTATAAGGAAAAGACTAAGCAATTGCATGATGCTAAGATCAAGAAACCGTGAGTTTAAAGTTGGAGAGTCGGTTTTACTCGTTAACTCACGGTTGAAACTCTTTGCGGGCAAGCTTAAATCACGATGGTCCGGTCCATTCACTATTGCTCAAGTATTTCCAATGGGACTATTGAGTTGTCCCAACCAAATGGCCCAAATTTGAAAGTGAATGGTCACCGTGTTAAGCACAACTTTGGGGAGGACATTTCTGTTGAAATGGTCCAAGAGATCCCCATTTTCCCCATGAATTAATTCATTATGGGAAGAGTCGAGCTAGTGACTCCATAAATAAAGCTTGAATAACTAGGCTTAGCTCTTTTAGACTATAGTGTGGTAGGATAGGAATAAAGGGTATATAGATGAGAACAAGTGTAAGGGGATGCCTCTCTTTTGTCTTCTTGATGTTTGTAGGGTTGCTCTCTCTCGTTGCATGCATTGGAGCTTATAGAGGAGGCCCTTGTATCGGGTTCACTTTGTTATTATTGTGATTTTCAAAACATTGTGCTTAAAATGAACTCACTATAGTAGACCTTTCCTTAGCTTGGGCTAAGCAAAGTTATCAATGTCATAAGTGTAGGGGATTTTACTCCAATACTCTTAAACATTAAGGACAATGTTTATCTTAAGTGTATAGGGGTCTTCTATCGAAGTGACCTTACCTAGAACATTGTCATTGACTTCATGATAATTTGGAAACTAAATTTTTCAAACATTTTTCAAATATTTGATCTACTTTGGCCACCAAAAATATGCATTCATAATTTTTGCATTAATCATTTTTTATTTGCATAACACATTTGCATTGTATATATTTCTTCTTTTATTTTTATCAAAAATATATAAAAAGGAAAAAATATAATAAAGGATATGGTTTAACAAATTTAGACTTCTTTGGCATATTAGGCCCGCCATGAATACTTTGACTCAACCGGAGTTTGCTTATCTAAGCTTACTCTAGCTAGCATCCTTAACCATGTAGACCTTCATTGGTTTATTAGGCTAAGCATCCACTAGTCTCATTACTTGAGATTTTTAACTATGGAGAACAAGAGATGATAGAGTTTGAAGTAAGTGTTAAGGGCTAGATAAATCTCATATTAACTAATTGTGGCTTTTATATCCCCTTTCGTAATCTTTACTTTCTTGTCAACGCATGTATATATTGTTAATAAATAATCAAGAACGGTTTTAATCAGTTTGTAGTCTCTTATGCATTTTTGACTAATCATTCGTGGTTGGTATAAGTACGTCTTAAGATTCTAAGTTAGAACATTTTATGTGTACTAGACTTATGCCATGCTTAATACTTAGCGGGTGTTTTTCTTTTAATTCTTTTCAACTTTCTTTGTGAGGAATAAAGAAAAATAAGAGCGGCTTATGAAAAATAATTAGTGGCTAGGAAAAAAAAGAGAAAAAGAAAAAGAAAGAAAAAAAATAATTATACAAGACTCCCAAGAGGGACAGTGAAGTGTTAATTTTATTAGCTATTGAATTCCAATATTACTCTCACAAGGGTTGCGGGGATGTAATAGTTGCTACAATCCATTATTACCTTGACGAATTGCGGGATTGAAGATCTAAGGTCTCAAAAAGGCGGCGGATATAAATTATTGCGTGAGTTTTATTTTTCTTTCCTTAGCGAGTTTGTAGCTACTTATTAATGCATGACATAAGGCTTGTACACATAAGACGAATGACTTATTATTTGGGTCGGACTTATATTAATTGTCGGTGGTTTTTCAAGTAATGGATAAGATGGTTACTTAGGATTAAAACCGTGCTTCCTTATTTTTAGATTTTACACTTCTTATATTTCACGCTTTAAATAATGACAAATTTTCCCAAAAGAAATTTGCTCAAATATTAAATGGTCTTAGAGGCATAATAAGTGGGGGTATAATGGTAACACAATTAATTTTTATGAATAAGTCGATGCACTTTCACTTATGGATAACAATGATCTTTTTTTTAAGCTTGGTATGGGGAAAGTGGAACTTGAGGATCATAAGTGTTCATGGTACTAAAGCCCTAATTAAAGCATTTGATTTCTTTATGAGTTATTTCCATCAAAACCATCTCAAGAAAAAAAAATCCAAAAATATATAAATAGAATTGCTTTCCTTTGCATTGCATTGTTAAAATCAAAATCAAAATCATATAGTGTAGTGTAGTGTAATAGCATTCCATATTGGCCAAGGTGGATTAAGTATGAGAAAAGTGTAAATTGGTGCTTTAAAATGTGGCATTGCATGAGTTCATGACAATGATCAAGTGTAGGGGATTTGATATGAGTGAAATCTCATATCAATTATATCATAATTAACCCTAAAACACAAAGTAAAATACTTGATTTTGATTCATAAAAAGCAGTATTATGGGTATACTTTGTTGTTTGTGCTTGTGTAGGTAAAAATATACAAATATGAAGCAAACAAGGAAATCAAGCCAATTTGATGAAGAAAAGACAAAAGAAGGATGAAAAGTGACAAATCAAACAAAGTCAAAGGACCTTTCTTGACAACTTTCAAAGTAGAAGGACTAAAAGTGCAAAGTTGTAAAAGTCAAGAATAAAGTCAAACATGGTCAAAGTTGAAGTCAACAAGTCAAGGGTTCATAATTGTTCGAGTATGAAGTCAAAAGGGCCAAATGAGACAAGCTTGTGAAGTTCCTAGTTCAAACAAAGAAGCTGATAACTAGAAGGACGAAATCTGCCAAAGTAGAAAGTTAATATATGTTTAATCCGAGTGAAAGGCTTTCAACCAATGAGATGGAAGTATTCGTTCGACAAGGATCACCACATCAACCTTATTTAATGGAGAAAGAGAAAAAGTGGGGAGCAAATCTCAACAGTGCCATCCACCAATCATAAATCACTTAACGGATAATGATCCGTGTGATACTTTCTCTCCCAATAGAAACAAGCCACGTAGCCTCTCCAAGCCCAGATAGAAGAACGTGATAGAGTGAAGATCATGGAAAGTTCTTAACATGAAAAGTGCTCGTATTTTCAAGACGAAGCTTTCCCACTTATCCAATTATGATGAAATCCATTGAATCAAAAAGGCCCAATTGTGTTCTTCACCTGCAAATCACAATTGACTAATTAGAGACACGTGGAAGCTTGTGATTGGTTCTGACACTTCACCAACTTCCTCTTCACTCCTTTTCCACTATATATAGCCATAGTTGTTCTTCATTTCTTGTAATGTATCTATGTGTGAAAAATCACACACACTTAGATTCTTCTCTCAGTTCAGCTAGAGTTTAGCAGTTAGAAACTTCTCAAGTGTCTGGCAAACACTTGAGATAGTTTGTTAGTTTGTTAGCATTCAGTTGTAACTACTTCCACCATTAATGAAAGCACATTTTACCTAAATTCACTCTCTACTAAATTCACTTACCTTATCTTACTATCTTGTTGATACTGTCTTGATTCTATTGTTCTTAAGTGAACAATAGAATTGTGTTGATTGATTTGGAAGCTTGTTTAAGCTCAGACTCATTCTAGCTCACAGCCATAGCCATTTTCCTTTGATCAGACATGTGTAGCAGGGGTGATTTGATGATAATGATGATGGTGAATCATGGTTTGTAGCTGTTGTAGATGGTAGATTGGGTGGTGGTTAAAGACTAAGTGAGCTCAGTGCTCCACTTCATTACAAAGTAGCCTTCAAACACACCAATAAGTTTTTCTTTAGTGAATTCCTCTAAAAATTAGATTGCATGCTTATTCTTTCTTTCCTAGTGTAAAGAACTTGTTGATGCATGCTAAATGCTCATTTTCAGTTACTTGATATGTTTTGAGTACTAGTTTTCCTAATCTGTTAGCTTATCTTAGTTTTCATATCTTGAATTTGTGCTTTTCTAATAAGTGGTGTTTGGATTAGATCACTTTTGTTAATTCAATGGAAGAAAGTTGTTGTTAGAGGCTTATATTCACCCCTAGACTTGTGCAAGTAAGTTTGCAAGCATTTGTAGTCAAATAGAAGGTCAAACAAGCTAACAACATTTAAAAGCTTTGGGTCCATTTTGAAAGCCATAACATGCTAGATTCAAACCCTTGTCATTTCTTTGTTAGTTGGATTTAGGTATTGATTCAAGTTGCTGAGTGTAGTTCATAGTATAAGCTTTCCATCCATATTAAGTAGACCATACAGTTCTCCATATTAAGCAAGAAATAAGCCCTAGAACAAGCTGCTTAGCAATTGCATGTTTTTATGATAAAGGACTAATCGATTTAGCATTTCCCACTTATCCTCTTCGTAAATCTAGTGATTTTATTGCATAAATCTCTTGTACAACTGATTTTAAGAGGTTCTGGGAGCTTTTCAACTTTTGGTCAAAAATTGGTCAATGAAAGTCAACATAAGCTCATTTTATGCTTAATTTCACATTCCAGCTTATGTACTTGATGATTTTTGATATTTCTTGACATTCCAGTCTTCTATAAGCTTGTTCTATCATTGTCAATCAAAAAATCAAGTTGTGCTTATCTGGATAAGCTAGTAGCTTAATTTGAGCTTATTCCAAAAATCTATTTTGAGTTCTAGGTCGAGTTAGCTTATTTCCTTAGAGCTGACTAAGTAAAATTCGATTTTAAACTTTTTGAAACAAATTAGATCTTTTAAGACTCAATAATAAGCCCAAACGAGCTTATTCTTCTTGGGCAAATGTTTTGTTTAATAATCTTGTTTAAATTGCAATTAGGTCCCTATATTTTAGGGATTTGTATAATCCCTATTAAATAGTTTACTTTTATAGGGTTTGCAAACAAGTCCCTGGTTTTAGTGGTTTGTTTAATTTCAGTTAGGCAGTTTACAATTTGTTACAATTTTAGTTACAAGTTTGTTATCTTTTCATTTTAAGTCCTTTTAGTTTCAAAATTTACATTTCCAGTCCTTGTACTTTACATACTTTACATTTTTAGGAAACTTTCATATTGTGCATTGTTTATTTTTACATTTGGAATTAGTTGTAGTATGTGCAATTTGTTTTAGAATAGTACGGTTACGTAGTGATATTATTTTTACATCTTTTTACGTGCTTTATGGAATTAGACCTAGAATACCAAAAATCTTATAAAATCTAAAACCAAAAAAAATTTGTGAACTTAATATCTTTGGGACAATCAATTCGTTTTGAGTTGGGAATTACGAACTAAAAAGTGAAATATTAGAGTGTGTTGAACTCTATCGGTTGTTGGTGTACTAGGTTTTTAATACACGGTGTTTTCTTTCTGAATCTTCCATTTTTGCTTAGCATCATCTAGGTTGTTGGTATGAACTAAGTCATTTGAACCTACAGATTCCTTTGTGGACACAAATGTCACACGCTTCAGGGGGAATTCCTAGAAGTGCTAGGTGCATTGATGTAGTGATTTTACTACCCTTTAGGAAAAGAGAGTAAATAGTGCAAGTATTAAGTTTTGGTTTAGGAAAACCAAGAACTAATGAGCAATTAAGTTCAAGTTCGTTTCTCAAGGAGGCTTGGTGCGTGTGTTAAGAGATGATTATTTTTTTGATTATATTGATGAGAAAGGAAAAGAGAAAGGATGGCGATTACGATTCTAAATTAAACTACGATGAATGACGTAAACGTAAAGAAAACGTAACACATGACCAAATTTAAAATTTAATCTAAAAATTAATTAAAAATCGAAAACAAATCTAAAATAATATAAATGAGAATAAAAGTTTGAAAAAAATATTTTAAAACTTATTTCCAATTTAATATTCAATTTTAAAAGCTATTTAAAGCCTTAAAATTCAATAAAACTAAAAAAATCCAAAATATGATTTTATCAAATGATAATATTACTTATATTATACAAAAACTAAAAAGTATTTTTCTTGATTTTTTTGAAACTATTTTCCTATTTTTTTAATGGCTAAAAACACTTTTTAAAATAAAATAATGATTAAAATAATAAAATAATGCTAAAATTAATTTAACTTTTCTAAAAATCCTATTTTATGATACTAAACAGTAGAAAAATGAAAAAGTTTGAAAAAAGTTATTTTTATCACTAAAAGACAAAATAGCTTAATTAAAAACCTAATTAAATTCAAATTAATTCTAAAAAATTAAGTAAAAACAGTGAAAAGTGAAATTTTTTAACTAAAAATCTTTGATTTATATTCTGAACCTAGGAAAATTGAAAAAACTGAAAAATGATAATTTTTTGCACTACAGGACAAAACTCAGATTAATTAAAAACTAATTAAACTTAATATATTTCTAGAAAATGATTAAATAAAATTCAAAAGGAAATTTGTTTTGTAAAAATCTTAAAATACTTATCTTAAAACAAGAAAATTGAAAAATAACAGTTTCAATAACTTTTATCACTAAATGACAAAAACATATTTAATAAAAACTAATTTAAATTGATTAAATTCTAAAAAATACCCAATGAACAATAAATTAAAATTTAACTTCACTAAAAATGCTAAAATAAATCAACAAAGCTGAGAAAAATAAAAACTTCTAAAAGTCCTTAATTTTACCCACTAAAGACAAAAAAACTCAAAACCAGATAGTGACAGTTAGGTTTCTTGTCTGGTAGTGTAGCAGTGGCTATACTTGTGCTAACAGTGGGAAGTTCTTTCCTACTGTTTAGTCAAAAATCAAGGTCTGGTGACCTTTTGGCTTAGGAAAGCTTGGTTGATTGGTTGATTTGGCAAGATAAGGCACCCCACAAGTCAGTTGACTTGTGGGAGTCACAAATATCACAAAAAACAGAAGGATCCAAAGCAAGAATAGCAACCAATCAATCAATTCAGTTAAGTTTATCACAGAAACAAACAATGGCTAGGTCTGATGACTAAAATTAATACAAAATGTACACAAGTGAGATTCAACAGCCTATAATCAACTCCTTAGTGCACAAGACCACAACTCCAAAGCATGCAATCCTAGGTGGCCATTAGAACTAGTATATTCCAAGTTTACAGATCCCCAAAGGTAAGCAAGCAAGATTGTACAACAGTTTAAGTGAAATAAGCTATTTTGTCCAATTTTAAGCAAGTAAAAACCTTTTATCTTGTTTTCAAACATAAAACATAGCATAAATTAACAACCATAGACTGAATACAGATTTGTTCAAACCAAAAGTAGAATCAATGTGTATCCTAAAACCTTGTTATTAGTTAAACCAAACACCCTTTAAATAGATGAGCATATAGATTTAACACAGATTTTTCATGCAAACTCAACTCAAAACTTTAAACTACAACATAAATCATGCAACAAATCTTAGATAAACAGAAATACAACAAGTTATACCAGTCAAAAACACCTAAGCATTTACTAACATCAACCAATTTCAGAAACTTTGGCTTATATGAAAATAGGCAAGAAACTTACCTCCAAGGTGTACATCCACACCTTGGAGTGTGTGAGCTTAAGTGCAAAGGAGTGCCCTAGCTTCCAAAACGTCCCTGCTAAGACATAACAAACATCAACAGAAGTTTATAAAAATACTTTTTAACCAATGTCCACTTTTATTCCCTTGTTAATATCAAAAGGATTATGTAGAAACCCTTTGACAGCTTAACTTGAGATGAGAGTAATTCAAGATGCAATCTTTCCAATGACAACACAAAAAAGAATAATAAGCTTAAAGAACTTCTTCTAGGGTTTATGACAGAAAACCAAAGAAAGTGGTGCCACCAACTTTCTTTCACCCAAGTGTACACGCTCACAAACCCTTGATATCAACTCGATATCAGTGATCTATGGCCACGTATAAACCCAAATGAACAGATTATAGGGCTTTAACAACTTTCTTTCCTCAACTTTTTTTATAAAACAAACAAAAACTTTCAAAGTAGTAACACAAGCAGAATCTTAAAAATGTATTTAATAAGAACCATAACAATAAGAGTCATATAACATGAACTTGGAACTTGCTTTTCATTCATCAAACATTACACCACACTTCACATTAGACAGTGGGGATTTACAAAGTTGTGAACCCAAAGAAAAAAACAAGAACAAAAACTAAGCTGCTATGTCATATGCCTTAAATAGGCGTACAATTGTTCTAGAAACATGAAACCCTAGTAATATGAGTTTCCCAGATTGCCCTTGTCGAATCTTTGAAGATGCCAGAAAGATGCTGATTTTGAATCACGTCAAAGGTGGCATGTGAACTTCCTTGGACTGATTTGGGTATGCCAGAGAGTTTAGGATGATTTGAGCCGTTTGATGAAGGTAAGTGAATCCATAACGTTAAAATCCTGCCAAGTTTTTTGTCTTTATACCATTTTTGGAGCAGGGTGCTTGTAGGTGGGACCCTTTGGGTCACGGGGTGGAAATTCTAGGTGTGGGGTTTTGTTTAGAAGATTGTTAATCATCAATCTAGATAAATGGGTGGGGTAATTTTGGGTAATGAAGTTTTGGGAAATTAGGGTTTATAGGGGATTAGGGGTGGGTTTAATCCAGTTTTGGGGAAGGGTTAGTTTAAAAACGTGTTTAAGAGGGAAAGTTATAAACTAAGTATAAAAATCAGTTAATACACATGGTGGAGGGTGACATGGGGAAGGTGAGAGTTGTGATTGGTGGAGGGTTTGGGTGGGGTGACGTGTCAGAAGGAGAGTCGTGGTTTTATCTTTGGTTGTCTAGGCAGAAACAATCCCTCAATTCCCATAAAGTTGTTACTTCAGTTATAAACAGCCCAATACTCCATATCCTTTGTCTTGTGTAATTGACTTTGAGGAGGCCTAAAAGTGACAAGTCTTCATTTTGGAAGGACCATTCTTGCCAATTCTTCAAAGTTGAGGGTCCTTTTTGTAAATTTGACAAACTTAAGGGACCAAACTTGTAATTATGAATATACAAGGGTTTAAAATGTCAATTACTCAATATTAAAGGACCCTTCTTGTATAATCTTCAAATCTTCAAGGGTTATTCTTGGAAAATCCACATTTGGGCTTAGTTCATTGTGCGGCTTCGTTTCCCGTGTTCGTTTTTGCTTGTTTCTTGTGATCTTTTGTCATTTTCTCAATATCCATACCTAAAATACATAAGTAACAAACACAATCATATATTTGGTATTTTATCATGATATTTTATGCATTTATAGCCCGTTTTGGACGATGAGACTATGTATAAAAGCAGTCTCATCACTCCCTCATACTAAACCATTGTCGTGCACTCACGCAATGCTAGAATAAAGTATCGTAGCACCTCCAAAATTCATTTTTATTCACTTTTATTGAATGACAAACTAGCTACACTACAACTACTACTACTTGCGTTTTAGACAGAATGTATGATTTTCATCGCAAAATAGGACGTTTAGGTTCATAGAACAAGAACACGTGAATGCTTCATTAGAAATAATTTCATCGTCCTCAATTTTCACCCCAATTCCATGCTAAGCGTGCAACGAGATCATTGGCATTATAAGTTAGTAATGCTAACGCTACTTATATGCCCTAATCACGTACTTATCCTCCCATTTTCCTAAGTTTTATCTCTTATATTTTATTTTGTCTTGAATGTTTCACGAGGATACATTGTTTGACTTATGCGATAATAAAGATTTAGGTCTAAAAATAAAGTCATAACGGTGTAACCAAGACCATCGAATTAATAACCCCTCCTAATAGACAACGATGTAAAAAAATTAAGTCAACAAGAAGGATCGATAAACACGGTTTTGAACATGAGACTTATTACCAAGACTTTTATACGCCCCCTACCGGATGGGCCTTATTATCATAGGTTTACCTCCATATTTTATTCAACTTCGCCATGAAGCTTTTATTATGACTTCGGTCTTGCCTTGCCTTTTATTTAACCTAGCCATGAGGTGTTTATTATGGACAAAGACGTATATCCTCACGCTAAAGCGAATTTTGGATCTTTAAAGCTTCAAAGATTAAGGCTTGATTCACTTTCAATTTCACATAGATTTTTTGGCCTTGTGAGCTCCAAATTGTTTGCTTGATTTAGGTGAGCACTTGAAATCTTATTATTAGGTGAAGCTTTCGATTATTCGGGTTGCCAATACTTCAAAACTGTGACGCTGGCGATACCTTAATGTCTTCCCAATTTAATTCCATGGAAGCTACTAGAAAAGACTAGAAACCAACAATCAAGACTAAACAGCTAAGTCAATATTTATTAAGCAAAAAATATTTACAAGCGAAGGCAGAATAAGCAAACAACGAGAACACATGAGTTTTTAAAAGAATACGAGTACTCTACATTTAGCTTAGTAACTTATAAATAACTCTATCATTTCTCGTCTTCATTTAAGAGACTTAGCCTAATATAAAGTTAAGGAATCGAAGCTAAGTGCTCAACACGCACGGTCGAGTCAAAAATTACTCTTATTCTCGCCATCGGAAAACCCACATTCGTGTCTTCAAACACTTACAAAACATAAGAAAAAATTTAAAATTTGGCCATTTTTAGCCTTATTTTGCAACAAGACGATAAACAAAAAGATAAACTTTAGAAAGCGTGAAGGTTTGGCAAGGAAAGTATCAATTCACCCCCATACTAAAGTTAAAAATTGTCCTCAATGTTTCGAGTTTAAGGGTTGGAAAACCCCCATACTAGAGACGTAGTCGAATGCTTAATCTAGCATTGAAAGGGTGTAGCCGTTAAATTTAAAGCCATTTATGAAGTGTGCTAAAAACCTAATGTTAGAACGTAAAAGGATATATCATGGATGTTGAGAAAGTGACAAATCAAACGATCGAGTGATCCCATAAAACGAACACGAGAGGCTCCAGTCGTGAAGATCATGATCATCTAAATCCCACATATCACAAAAAACCACGAAACAAAGGTTGGAAGGGCACAAATCCCCACACGTTACTACATTAGAAGGCGATAATATGTACATAGGATAAGCATGGGACTCCCCCACGAGGCACCTCGTTTTTTATTACCGAGTCATGAGGTCGAATCGATCCCCTCAATACTAATTATCATTGGGAAGGTGATTTGGTCGAGGTAGTTCAAGGAAGGAACTTCCCCGCCAAATTAGTGCTTCAACCTATATCCATACACCTTGAAATTGGGGCCATCATTTTGAGCTAGCTTGATGGTCCCATAAGTAAAAACTTGAGTCACGGTGAATGGACCGGACCAACGGGATTTCAACTTGCCGGAAAATATTTTCAAACGAGAGTTAAAAAGCAACACTTGATCTCCAATGTTAAAAACCCGGTTTTTAATTTTTGAGTCATGAAACTTTTTAGTTTTTTCTTTATAAATCAATGAATTTTCATAAGCAATGTCCCTTAATTCATCCAATTCATTTAATTGCATTTTCCGGTGTTTTCCCGCGGTCTCCATATCATCATTACAATGCTTAAGGGCCCAATAAGCTTTGTGTTCGAGTTCAATTGGCAAGTGACAATTCTTCCCATACACAAGCTTATAAGGAGTGCACCCGATGGGCGTCTTATGAGCGGTCTGAAAGGCCCATAAAGCATCGTCCAACTTATCTGACCAAGATTGTCGGTTTTCCCCAATCGATCTCTCCAAGATCCTGTTCAACGCTCGGTTTGAAACCTCGACTTGCCCACTCGTTTGTGGGTGATAAGCCGTAGAAAGACGATGTGTAACCCCATATTTCCTTAGGACCCTTTCGAATTGGTCGTTACAAAAATGGGTTCCACAATCGCTTATGATCGTACGAGGTGTTCCAAACCGAGAAAACAAGCTTTTCAAAAACTTGACTACCACACGAGCATCGTTGGTGGGCAAAGCCTTAGCTTCCACCCACTTAGATAGGTAGTCAACGACAACAAGGATGTACTTATTACCACGAGATGATAGGAACGGCCCCATAAAGTCAATGCCCCAAACGTCAAAGATCTCACACACTTGGATGATATTTTGTGGCATTTCATCGTTTTATGAGGATTTTCCTTGTCATTGGCATGAGTCACACGACTTTACAAGTGCATGTGCATCTCGGTAAATAGTAGGCCAACAGAAACCAGCATCAAAGACCTTCTTAGCCATGAGATTAGCACCGTGGTGACCACCCGTGGGTCCCTCGTGACAAGCTCTAAGGATGTTAGAATCTTCGGTACAAAAGACACAACGTCGTATAATTTGATCCGCACAAGTTCGAGACAAGTAAGGGTTGTTCCAAAAATAGAACTTGACGTCACGAAAGAATTTTCGTTTTTGTTGAGTCGTCATACCCTTAATGATGAAGTTCCCCGCATGGTAATTTGCGATGTCCACAAACCATGGGGTGGATGAATCAAGCTTAGAATTCACTACACCAAGTGTTTTGAGAGGAAATGTTTCGGTAATTTCCTTTGTCTCGTAAACACTTTGGTGAGTATCTTCCAAACGAGAAAGATGATCGGCCGCTAGATTCTCGGCTCCTTTTTTGTCAAGGATTTTGTGATCAAATTCTTGTAGGAGGAGAATCCAATGAAGTAATCTCAGCTTTTCATCTTGTTTAGCCATAAGATACTTGATATCTGAATGATCCGTATACACTATGCATTTAGTCAAGACGAGATAAGGTCGAAATTTCTCAAATGCATACACCACGGCAAGGAATTCCTTCTCCGTTATAGTGTATTTCAATTGATCCTCAGTCATCATCTTGCTAGCATAGTGAATAGGCAAGAAGTGTTTTTCATGACGTTGCCCCAATATGGCCCCAATAGTGTAGTCACTAGCATCACACATGAGCTCAAAGGGGAGGTTCCAATTGGGAGCAACAAGAATGGGAGCTTCGGTAAGTTTCCTCTTAAGGATTTCAAAGGCTCGTACACAATCTTCGTTAAAGACAAAAGGTGCATCTTTTTCGAGGAGATGTGTAATAGGTCGAGAAATCTTTGAAAAATCCTTGATGAATCGACGATAAAAGCCCGCGTGGCCTAGGAAACTCATAACTCCCTTAACGCTTTTGGGATGAGGTAATTTGGCGATGACGTCTACCTTAGCTTGGTCTACCTCAATCCCCGCTTTCAAAACCTTGTGCCCTAAGACGATTCCACTTTAAACCATAAAATGACATTTTTCCCAATTAAGCACAAGGTTGGTTTCCTCACAACGCTTCAACATTCTCTTAAGATTCGACAAACACGAAGTGAACGAACTACCAAACACGGAAAAGTCATCCATGAAGACTTCCATCGTCTTCTCGATCATGTCATGAAAAATAGCCATCATGCACCTTTGAAAGGTTCCCAGTGCATTGCAAAGTCCGAATGGCATTCTACGATAGGCAAACGTTCCATATGGACACGTAAACGTAGTTTTTTATTGATCACGAGGATCGATGGGGATTTGGAAGTAACCTGAAAAACCATCTAAAAAGCGATAGAAATCGTTTCCGGCAAGACGCTCCAACATTTGGTCCATGAAGGGCAAGGGAAAATGGTCTTTACGAGTGGCGTCATTCAACTTACGATAGTCGATACACACCCTCCAACCGGTCACGAATCTAGTTGGAATTAACTCGTTGGCATCGTTTGGCACAACGGTCATTCCTCCCTTCTTAGGGACACAATGAATAGGACTCACCCAAGGGCTATCGGAAATAGGGTAAATCATTCCCGTGTCAAGGAGTTTTAGGACTTCCTTTTTGATGACGTCGTGAATTTTGGGGTTCACCCTCCTTTGACATTGGATTGTGGGTTTGTAATCCTCCTCCATTAAGATTTTGTGGGTACAAAATTTGGGATCGATCCCCTTAATGTCAAATAATTTCCACGCAATTGCCCCTTTGTGATCCTTTAGAACATCGACAAGTGCGGTTTTTTCATCATTCGAAAGATCTTTCGCAATAATAACCGGCAACTTGTCATCGTCCTCCAAAAATACATATTCAAGATGAGGAGGTAAATCTTTCAACTCGAGGATAGGTGGTTCCTCAATTGAAGATTTGGGCTCGATACTCATAACCTCCTTGGGGGAGGAAATAGGAAATCGTTAAGAAAATCCTTGATAATCGAGAAGTCCTCATCATTGTCGAGGTCTTCGTCACAAGTACGTGGAACATCGAATTCTTCCAATGTAAAACCACCACCTTCAAATGGAGTGAAGGTTGGTGTCGAATTATCAAGAATGGGATCAAGCATAGTGGGATTGCCACTATTTTCATCATCACCAAAACCTAGAACTTCTTGTGAAAATTCCTCACAAACAACGCCAATCATATCAACGAGGTTTATGGTAGCAACGGAATAAACATGAGAAATTGGAGAATTTTGAGTTTCGTTTATAACAAGTTCCTCGTCGTTGAAACGTAAGGTGATCTTTCTATCATGCACATCAATCAAAGCCATAGACGTATCTAAAAACGAACGACCTAAAATAAGAGGAACTTGAGGATCCATGGGAATATCGACAACGATAAAGTCTACCGGATAATAGAACTTTCCCACTTTCACAAAAACGTCTTCCGCCAATCCACATGCGGGAATCGTGGAATGATCGGCCAACTCGATATACATTAGTGAAGGTGTAAGATTAGGAAGATTGAGCGACTTGAAGATTGCAAGAGGCATCAAGTTAATACTAGCACCAAGATCGGCCAAGGCATAGCATTCTTCCATATCTTGGATTGCACAAGGAATCAAGAATTTACCGGGATCACCGACTTTTTGAGGTATGCGGTTAAGATAAACCGAAGAACAACTAGACAATTGTTGCAATTTGTCCTTGTTGTTAAACATACTCTTAAAGTTAGCGGCAAATCGAGGCATCATGACCAAAGCATCGGCAAAACTCACATAAAAATGAACGTCACGAAACATTTTCATAAAAAGCTCAAATTGGTAATTATCGTGCTCTTGACGTTTCTCCTTCCTAAGTCTTGATGGATAGGGCAAAGGTGGTGTAGGTTGAGGCATAGGGATAGCCTTTGGAATCTCGGGTTCCAAATGTGGTAATGGGTCAACCGTAGGTGTGGCATGAGCGGTACTTCGTAGGATTGGGGCATGCTTCTTTTCAACCACAACCTTGGGTTCTTCCTCAATATCCTCCACCGTTGGAGTAATTGGTTGAGGAGTTGGTTCCTTAAGTTTCTTACCACTTCGTGTGGTAATCACTTTCATCTCTCCCTTCGGGTTTGATATGGTGTTACTAGGTAGACTACCCGAAGTAGAGGCTTTGCTCCCCATGATTGCTTCCAAAATAGCATTGAGCTTAATGTCTTTCTTAGCGGCACTTTGGTCTATCCTTTGTTCAAGCCTAGATTGACTTTGTTCAATTTTGTTGTTTTGGCCTCTAATTTGATTAGCAAAATCGTTTTTCAACTCAATTTTCATATTTGCATTTTCCTTAGCAAAATTAGCTAACTCCTTTGCGTTTTTAGCCGTTTCCCTAGCTTGACTAGCCAATTGCTCTTGAATGTTTTCCAAAATTTTATCATTTGCCGTAGCGTAATTTAAAAAGTCAATTGGAAGCTCTTTAGTGTAAGCATTTTAAAGACCTGGACATGGGTTTTGAAAATTACGGTTTTGGTTTTGATTTTTCAATTGACTACTACCCCCTTGATTCCCATAGTTGTTTCCTTTATAATTGTTCCTTTGATTTTCTTGGTAACCAACTTGATTGTTTCGATAATTGTTAGCATTTTAATTTGGTGGAAAACCCGATGGAGTCAATTGATTAGTGCGGGTAACTTGACCGTGTTGGTTATAAGTTCCCGTGGTCGCGTAGGCACTCGAAGTGTTACCACCGTTGGTAATGCACTCGGAGAAATCGTGAGCTCCACCACAATACATACACGAAACCTCAACCGCTTTATCCGTAGCGGGAGTGGGTTGTTCACCAACTTTAAACTCAATTAACAATCCTTTAAGCTTATCCAAAATCTTATTTTATAAATTAGCCTCGATTTGGCAAGCATCCATGTTTTGTGACAATGAAGGCGAAGGTGAAGACGAAGTCTTACAAACACTTGACGTGCTACGAGGACTATAGACCTTAGACCTATTCTCAATGATCAACAACGCTTCCTCGACCGTTTTACAAAAAAAATTACCACCCGCGGCGGCATTAAGATAATCACGCTCATGAATGTTCAATCCATTGTAAAACGTGTCAATTTGATGCAAGTCGGAAAAACCATGATGAGGACATTCGTGCAACATTTCCTTAAACCTATTCCAAGCCGTTGAAAAACTCTCATTATACTCTAGTGAAAATTTTGAAATCTCGTTTTTCAAATGCGTAGTCTTAGAGGGCGGAAAAAATTGGTTCACGAACTTTGAAACGAGATCCTTCCACGTCAATATAGAATTGGGTGGCTCTTTTTCTAACCAAATTTTAGCGGGCCACGCTAAGGAATACGGAAAAAGAATCATCTTAATCGAGTCGTTAGAGACGTCCTTAAACTTGAAAGTGGCGGTAAGACGATTGAATTGGCGGATATGGTTGAGCGGGTTGTCCTTTTCATCACCACATAATTTGTTGTTTTGGATCATCGACAACAAACCCGTTTTCACTTCAAAATTCTCCGCAAGGATAGCGGGAATCACAATATCCTCTCCATAACCCTCGGTGGGTGCTTGAAGTAACTCCATCATAGTACGATTAGACATGGTGACTTCTTGTTCTACGTTAGGTTCGTCAATAGGAGATTCCTCAGTAGAAGGCGTTCCTTCCTTTCGGTTTCTACATTTACGTGCACGTCTTTCTTGGTTACGAGTTTGCATAAACGTCACGTATAACGTGGGGATGAGCAAAGAAGATTCATTTTGGTGTTTTTAACTTTTTCCAATTTTTTTGTGGTTTTTTATTGTTTTTACTTTTTTGGATTTTAGTGATTGTATTAGGTAGACCAAAATCTACAAATCTCCTCCTTAATCAAATCTCTTGATTAAAGAAGCCTCGAGGAATGAAAACGATCACGTGAAGTGAACTCCTTCGATGACTTTAGAACGTTGGTGGAACACCAAAATGTTCAAGAGGGTTTAATCAAATGAAACCAAGAAAATATATATGATACTTAGATAATACATTGGTTGGCAAACCCTCGATTAGCCCTTTTTATCTAAACACGCATAAGCAAGCGGGAAAACGAGGCGGCGCGAAGCACTTAAGAGCCTTTTTCCTTAGGGTATATTTTATAATACCCGCCTTATATCCACCTTATAGTTTGTGTTTGTCAAAATTAAGCTTCACGAAAGTATTTATCTATTTTGCCTTTTCTTTCTTGTTTGAAATTTGAATACAATGATTGAGTAATGACCTCCCAATCAAGGTTGTGTTTTCACACTTTTCGAATACTTGTAAATTTATTGTTCTACGTATACAATATAGTAATAATATTCACACAAAAAAACGAAAACCGATAATACGTATTAGTAGAGTGCTACTAATACAAATAGCTATTATGGCTATATAAAAACCACAATTGTTCAAATCAAAACACAACACGCCTCCCCGGCAGCGGCACCAAAATGATGTAGTAATTTTACTACCCTTTAGGAAAAGAGAGTAAATAGGACAAGTATTAAGTGTCGGTTTAGGAAAACCAAGCACTAATGACCAATTAAGTTCAAGTTCGTTTCTCAAGGAGGCTTGGTGCGTGTGTTAAGAGATGATTAATTTTGTGATTATATTGATGAGAAAAGAAAAGAGAAAGGATGACGGTTATGATTCTAAATTAAACTACGATGAATGACGTAAACGTAAAGAAAACGTAAAACGTGACAAAATTTAAAATTTAATCTAAAAATTAATTAAAAATAAAAAACAAATCTAAAATAATATAAATGAGAATAAAAGTTTGACAAAAATATTTTAAAACTTATTTCCAATTTAATATTCAATTTTAAAAGCTATTTAAAGCCATAAAATTCAATAAAATTAAAAATAAATCCAAAATATGATTTTATAAAATGATAATCTTACTTATATTATATAAAAACTAAAAAGTATTTTTCTTGATTTTTTGAAACTATTTCCCTTTTTTTAATGGCTAAAAACACTTTTTAAAATAAAATAATGATTAAAAATAATAAAATAATGCTAAAATTAATTTAACTTTTATAAAAATCCTATTTTATGATACTAAACAATAGAAAAATGATAAAGTTTGAAAAAAGTTATTTTTATCACTAAAAGACAAAACAACTTAATTAAAAACATAATTAAATTCAAATTAATTCTAAAAAATTAAGTAAAAACAGTGAACAGTGAAAATTTGTAACTAAAAATCTTTAATTTATATTATGAACCTAGGAAAATTGAAAAAACTGAAAAATGATTTTTTTTGCACTACAGGACAAAACTCAGATTAATTAAAAACTAATTAAACTTAAAATAATTCTAGAAAATGATTAAATAAAATTCAAAAGGAAATTTCTTTTGTAAAAATCTTAAAATACTTATCTTAAAACAAGAAAATTGAAAAATCACAGTTTCAATAACTTTTATCACTAAATGACAAAAACAGATATAATAAAAACTAATTTAAATTGATTTAATTCTAAAAAAATACCCAATGAACAGTAAATTAAAATTTAACTTCACTAAAAATGTTAAAATAAATCAACAAACCTGAGAAAAATAAAAACTTCTAAAAATCCTTACTTTTACCCACTAAAGACAAAAAACTCAAAACCAGATAGTGACAGTTAGGTTTCTTATCTGGTAGTGTAGCAGTGGCTATACGTGTGCTAACAGTGGGAAGTTCTTTCCTACTGTTTAGTCAAAAATCAAGGTCTGGTGACCTTTTATCTTAGGAAAGCTTGGTTGATTGGTTGATTTGGCAAGATAAGGCACCCCACAAGTCAGTTAACTTGTGGGAGTCACAAATATCACCAAAAACAGAAGGATCCAAAGTAAGAATAGTAACCAATCAATCAATTCAGTTAAGTTTGTCACAGAAACAAAAAATGGCCAGGTCTGATGAATAAAATTAATACAAAAGGTACACAAGTGAAATTCAACAGCCTATAATCAACTCCTTAGTGCACAAGACCACAACTCCAAAGCATGCAATCCTAGGTGGCCATTAGAACTGGTATATTCCAAGTTTACAGATCCCAAAGGTAAGCAAGCAAGATTGTACAGCAGTTTAAGTGAAATAAGCTATTTTGTCCAATTTTAAGCAAGTAAAAACCTTTTATCTTGTTTTCAAACTTAAAACATAACACAAATTAGCAACCATAGACTGAATACAGATTTGTTCAAACCAAAAATAGAATCAATGTGTATCCCAAAACCTTGTTATCATTTCAACCAAACACCCCTTAACCAGATGAGCATACAGATTTAAAACAGATTTTTCATGCAAACTCAACTCAAAACTTTAAACTACAACATAAATCATGCAATAAATCTCAGATAAACAGAAATACAACAAGTTATACCAGTCAAAAACACCTAAGCATTTACTAACATCAACCAATTTCAGAAACTTTGGCTTATATGAAAACAGGAAAGAAACTTACCTCCAAGGTGTACATCCACACCTTGGAGTGTGTGAGCTTAAGTGCAAATCTAGCTTCCAAAACTTCCCTGCTAAGACATAACAAACATCAACAGAAGTTTATAAAAATATTTTTTAACCAGTGTCCACTTTTATTCCCTTGTTAATATCAAAAGGACTATGTAGAAACCCTTTGACAACTTAACTTGAGATGAGAGTAATTCAAGACGAAATCTTTCCAATGACAACACAAAAAAGAATAATAAGCTTAAAGAACTTCTTCTAGGGTTTATGACAGAAAACCAAAGAAAGTGATGCCACCAACTTTCTTTCACCCAAGTGTACACGCCCATAAACCCTTGATATCAACTTGATATCAGTGATCTATGGCAACGTATAAACCCAAATGAACAGATTATAGGGCTTTAACAGCTTTCTTTACTCAACCTTTTTTATAAAACCAACAAAAACTTTCAAAGTAGTAACACAAGTAGAATCTTAAAAACGAATTTAATAAGAACCATAACAATAAGAGTCATATAACATGAACTTGGAACTTGCTTTTCATTCATCAAACATTACACCACACTTCACATTAGACAGTGGGGATTTACAAAGTTGTGAACCCAAAGAAAAAACAAGAACAAAAACTAAGCTGCTATGTCCTATGCCTTAAATAGGCGTACAATTGTTCTAGAAACATGAAACCCTAGTAATATGAGTTTCCCAGATTGCCCTTGTCGAATCTTTGAAGATGCCAGAAAGATGCTCATTTTGAATCGCGTTAAAGGTGGCATGTGAACTTACTTTGACTGATTTGGGGATGCCAGAGAGTTTAGGATGATTTGAGCCGTTTGATGAAGGCAAGTGAATCCATAACGTTAAAATCTGTCAAGTTTTTTGTCTTCATACCATTTTTGGAGCAGGGTGCTTGTGGGTGGGACCCTTTGGGTCACGGGGTGGAAATTTTGGGTATGGGGTTTTGTTTAGAAGATTGTTAATCATCAATTTGGATAAATGGGTGGGGTAATTTTGGGTAATGAAGTTTTGGGAAATTAGGGTTTATAGGGGATTATGGGTGGTTTAATCCAGTTTTGGGGAAGGGTTAGTTTAAAAATGTGTTTAAGAGGGAAAGTTATAAACTGATTATAAAAATCAGTTAATACACATGGTGGAGGGTGACGTGGGTACGGTGAGAGTTGTGATTGGTGGAGGGTTTGGGTGGGGTGACGTGTCAAAAGGAGAGTGGTGGTTTTATCTTTGGTTGTCTAGGCAGAAACAATCCCTCAATTCCTATAAAGTTGCTACTTCAGTTATAAACAGCCCAATACTCCATATCCTTTATAATTAAGTTTCAATTCTTCTAATTTGGCCACAAATACTTTCCAAAAGTATTTTCAAGGGTGTTTTTTGTATTTTCATGATATAAGAAGGTTGATTTTTGGCATTTCTTGAAACTTGAAGGTCTTATCTTGTGTAATTGACTTTGAGGAGGACTAAAATTCATAAGTCTTCATTTTGGAGGGACCATTCTTGTCAATTCTTCAAAGTTGAGGGTCCTTTTTGTAATTTTGACAAACTTTAGGGACCAAACTTGTAATTATGAATATAAAAGGGTTTAAAATGTTAATTCTTCAATATTGGAGGACCCTTCTTGTATAATCTTCAAATCTTCAAGGGTTATTCTTGGAAAATCCACATTAGGGCTTGGTTCATTGTGCGGCTTCGCTTCCCGTGTTCGTTTTTGCTTGTTTCTTGTGATCTTTTGTCATTTTCTCAATATGCGTACCTAAAATACACAAGTAACTAACAAAAGAATATATTTGGTATTTTATCATGATATTTTATGCATTTAAAGCTCGTTTTGGACGATGAGACAATGTATAAAAGCAGTCTCATCATGCATTCACATGGGTGGGTTTAGCAAAAGTGTGCTTTCTAAATGAAGGAACATAGGGTGAGATGGATGGTTTTGGAACACTTGGTTGCACATCAGTCTTAGGGGATAACGTAGATTTTACATGAGACGAATTGGAGAAAGGAGTCGGTTTTCCTAAGATAGATGGCTTTGGATCCTTGTAGGCATTGGGTGGTCGAACAACAGGTTTCACAACTTTAGGTTCCACAATTTTCCCACTCATTTTGGCAACGAGTTTCTTCAACTCTTCAACCGCTATGTCCTTTTCTTGCAACTAAGCTTTCAAGTCTGTAATTTCCATACTCTTTTCGTTTATTTCTCGATACGAGGCGGAATTTTTACTTGTAAGTTATTATCATTTAGACCTTTTCCAACTTTATCTTGCAAGCAATTTTGTCTCTTTGAAGGAAATCACGTCGGTGTTGAATTAATGCATAAACCTTTTGATCAACATTATCTTTGTGTTTCGAAAGCTCACTTTCAAGACGCTCACACTCTTTTGTCTTATCAAGATATTTGCATGCAAAATTATAATATTCATCTATATCTGCACAAGATGTGAGAGCAACACACAAAATATCTTTAGAGAGACATTCTTGTAAGAGTAGATCATATGCAATAGAAAACTCGTCTCTTTCAGGTTGATGGTCATCATTTTTTTTTCAAAAGATTCCACATATTTCAAATCGTCAAACATTTCTTGCTTAGTTAATGTTTCAAATTCCAAAGCATGTTTCTTTGTTATTTCCGCAATCGGAATCAAAATATTTTTCACAAGCACAATTATATTGATGAGACTGCATTTATACATAGTCTCATCGTCTAAATCAGGCTTAAAACGCTTAAAAATGTCATAAAATACCCCAAAATATGAATGTGTTTGTTCATTGTGTATTTTAGGTACGGATATCGTGAATTCACCAAAAGAATACAAGAATCAAGCAAAAACGAACACGGGAAACGAAGCCGTAAATAGAACCGGACCGGAACGATGAATTTCTAAAGAAGTCCCTAAAGTTTTGAAGATTGTCAAGATTGGTCCCTCATCTTTTGAAGACTTGACATTTTATACCCTTGTAAAACTCAAAAATTACATAAGGGTCCCTAAAATATCAAGATGTTACGTGAGTGGCCCTTGAAGATTGCTTATATTACACAACAAGCCCTTTTGAGAATGCTATCAAAGTTTATGTGGCCAAAATGGAAAACACAAACTTGAATACAAAGGGAAATTGAATATGTGGCTGCCAGTCTTTATATGACAAGTTAATGGGAATAGAGGGACCATTATTAGCCAGACAATGAAACTTCCACCAGCCTATCACCTCATGCCACCTCACCCACTATCCCCACTCCTCCAACCAGACGCCTACACATCACCAGTCCAGTGCCAACTCACCCCCCACTAAAACTTCTCACAACTGATTATTTAATCAGTTTAAACATTGCGGTAAACACACTAATTAACCCCCAAACAAGATTAACCAACTATTTACTCTTCCTCTCATCACATAAACCCTAATTCCATTGATCATTCAAACCAAAGGGTTATTTCCCAATTAGATTCAGATTCGTGATTAAGGGTCCTCTAAACCAAACCCACACCCAAATCACACACCGCGTGACTTGTGTGGTCCCCTCCCATGCTCCCCTGTTTATTCATAAATGGAAAAAAGAGAATCTGCATACCATCCAACGTCTCTAATGCATTTCTTGGTCCCAAAGTATCACACCAACGTCCAAGATTACTCAAGACAACTGGCAAGCACCTGGCTTTGATTTTTACAAAGAGGGCAGAATTAGACATTCGTATGTTAGGGTTCTTTATGTTCTAGAATAGTCTTAGTTTAACTATAAAAGGAGGTCTAAGATGTGGCAACCCCTTTTGTTCCAGCTTTTGTATTTTTTTAATCAATGAATAATTAGAGTATTTTTTATAAATTCTACAAGAGCTGAGTTCCTTTACTGATTTGTAGTATGATTTTAATTTACGTTTTATGCAAACTTTAAGTTTAGATTTATCAAAGTTTCTGGTTCAAAACATTTTTTGGTCAAAAAGTTCTGAGATCCGACTATTTTAGTTAGTGAGTTTGTTTATTTAATAATCAAACCAACTCAATAAGCTGAGATTGGTTGTTAAAATATTTGTTATTCCTTTGTTAGTTTTACAAAGATTGGAAGTTCTTCAAAAGATTTTCTTTTTGGTTTAAAATCCATGTGTTTCATCTCTTGCTACTACCTGTTCAATGAGTCTTTCCATAAGCTGCTTGACAACAGCTTATGGAATTGCTTCTTTGAGCTTGTTTGGTTGTTTGTGTTGATTTTGTTCTATAGCATGTATCAAGTTTAGCAAGTCATATATAGTCATAGTGGTGTGTGACTGTGGTAGTCTTACCACTCTCTCTTCTACATTTCATAAGCCATAACCTCACTTTTAAGCTGATTAAGGAGATGGGTGTGGGTCCTACTAGGTAGGGCTTAAACCTCTTTGTCTAGCATAATTTGGTGCTTGTTTTATTAGCTTAGTGATATTCATGTTTGTATGCCTTATTTGTTTCATTTTTGGCTAATTGTAGTTCTTTAGACTTTTTAAGCATGTATGAATTAATTTCAAATGATTTGATAATGTCTTGTTGCAAATTTGTTTGAAAATTTTCATATTTAGTAAATATAGGGGTGTTTGGATCAGTGAAATAGATACTGTGGGTGACACACTTTTTCTTGTATATTGGCCCTATATTAGGGCACTTGGGTTGCTTAGTTAGACTTTAGGTTGCTTTTATAGTTTCATAGAAGAAAATTGATTTTGGTTTGCTAAATTTTTCATAAATCTGCATAGGGTAAAACAAGGTAGATTTAGTAATTTTTAGACCACAAAATATTGTAACCAGTTAATTAAGCTGTTAGTTTAGGATTATGAGTTGTTAATTTGTGGTTTGGATAATTAGATTGGTAGATTTGGAGCTTTAAAATCCACCACTTTACCAATTGCATCAGTCAAATACGCCCAAACCTCTTTTTCTGTTATCAGTAACTGCTATGGCTTGATTTTGTGTAATTCTTATGTTAGATTTTGATTCTTTTTGCTTGCTATTGACTCCCCACACTCCACTGAGTGTGGGGGTGCCTTTGTCTCCAAAAACCATCAACAATCAAGCTCAAAAAGAGCTCAAACACGTTTCTGAGGTCCATCAGTTGGAACCAAGTTCCCACTGACTGTGTAAACCTTGCCACTGCTTGGCTAGTGGACAAAACCAGTCATCAAGTTAACATCAAGGTTTCTTTGTTTTATCTTCAGTGGTCTTTTTGCAACATTTTTCAGTTACTTAAAATTTTCATAGTTTAATTTATTTACTTTAAGATTTTTGAAAAGTTGTTTTTATTTTTTTGAGTATTTTATTAATTTTTAGCATTAATTTAAATTTTAATTAGTTTTACTTAATTCTGTTTTTGTCTTTAGTGGGTAAAATTTAGTATTTTTCAAATCTTTCAATTTTCATGTGTTCTTTTACTTATTTTAAGATTTTTAGAAAAATAATTTCATTTTTCGCTATATTTATTCTTTTATAGAATTATTCTAAGTTTTAATTAGTTTTTAATCAAACTATTTTTGTCTTATTAGGGTTAAAATTATTTTTTTCCAACTTTTTCAATTTTCTATTGTTTAGATAAGTAATTTAGGATTTTTGAAAAAGTAAAATTATTTTTCCCATTATCTTATTATTTTTTATGATTATTTTAGTTTAAAAAGTGTTTTTAGCCTTTTAAAAATAGAAAAATAGTTTTAAAAATTTAGGAAAAATACTTTTTAGTGTTTAATTAATATAAGTAATATTTTAGTTTGATAAAATATAATTTTGGGCTTTTTGTTAATTATATATAATTTTAGGGCTTTAATTAGCATTTAAAATTTAATATTTAATTAATAAAAGGTTTTAAAATTTATTTATTGAATTTTTATTCTTATTTATATTATTTAAAACTTAGTTTTAATTTTTAAATTGTTTTTAGTTTAAATATTTAATTTCGTCGCGTTTTACGTCATTTCGTTTACGTTTTACGTCATTCGTCGTAGTTTAATCGTAGTGTACTCGTCTTTTAATTTTCTCTCTTCAAACCCCAAAAACGACACTAATCCAAAATTGATTTTATTTATCGGCATATAACACATACACCTCCTTCGAGAACGAACTCGCATTTATTCGGTTTTACGGTTTTCCTAAATCGTAAAGCTTAATACTTGCCGATTATACGTCTTTTTCCAAAAAGCGTATTTTTACTACTATCATATATCGTGAGGAATTTCTTTATTGTCTTTCAAACGTTCACGTTCTTTTCAGTCGTCGTCTACAACCTTTTTGAAATTTTCAATGTTTTGAAGAAGAATACTAAGTGCTTGCTTACTCTTGCTTATAGAGGCTTTGTACGGTAAATACTCAATCTATTTTGAGAAATTAGTTTTCTTAGTAGCAAAATATTGTTTCCATTTTATTCTTCTTTGTTCACATTCGAAAAATAGTTGCTCACGAGACTTCTGTGTTTGCGGTTTGAAAAGTTCATAAAGACTATTTTCATAAGCATAATTATATGGTTTAACAATTTCTTTATTAACTTTTGATCTACTCTCTTCTTCCAAATCGGTTGTCTCTTCACTGTCAGGCCTAACAACAAGGCAATCAAGACCGGTCCATTGGGACTCATCAAGATAAAGGTGCTAATTTTTAGATTGAGCTTGCTCGAGGTACTTAGGATTTGCAAAACTAGGTTTACCCTTGAAAAACGAAAGAGGTGCCAACATTCTCGTGGTTTGAATCGATTGATTAGTTTAATAAACAAATTTCTTATAAAAATCAATTTGAGTTTCAAGTTCCACCATTTTGTCTATGTCTTTCGCTTGTGTAGTTTTGAAATCTTTTTCCAACTGTTCAACCAATGCTTTCTTTTCATTAGCAAGTTTAGTTTTATCCTCTTGAAGAAAACCATTTACTTAAGTTAGCTCATTCACTTTAGTGGTAGCAAGATATGTTTTGTGACGTTCATTACTTAAAAGGGTGTGCAATTTACGTTTCTCTTATTCATGTAATTTAAGAGTCTCGTTGTATTTATTTTCAAAAACTTCCTTTTTGGTATTAATGACACGCCGTTTGTACCCCTCAAGCTCTTTGTTTGTTTGAAGAAGCTCAGCTCTAAACTAGCTAAGAACTCAGTAGATTTGATAAGGGCAGCTTTGCTTTCTTCAAAGTTTTGAGTGAGTGTTGCATTTGCCTTCTTTAATTATTTTTGACTCTTTCTAGTTTATTTGACATCATTTTTAAAATTAGCACCTAAATTAGCAAGCGCAACACGCTCCTTTTCATCATACTCATTTGCATGCTGATCATTCACAGACTCATTATTGCACATGTTTGATGAAGCAGGTGTAGTATTGCTATCAACCTTTTCCGTCATACATGTGTAAATAAGGGTTGTTGTTTGATCACAATGCTCATGCGTATTAGCATTGGCAAACACATTATATTCATCATTGTGTACCTCTTCCAATGTCTCAGAATCGAAAACAGGGCCTCTAAAACCCGCGTAAAATACCTAAAGCATTAAATACATAAAACACGGATTAATTAAAACTTTATGATTTATTTAATACACGACACGTTTCATGAATATTTAATGTATAAGTACAGGCATTACGTTTATTATTTATTTATTATTTACAAGTATTTACGTATAATAAATAAAACATGACAAGAGTAAACACGAACTTAAGACACGAACACACGCCATGAATAATAATGCACATAAATCAATAAAAGTCGAAACTAAACACTATACTACAAGGGGTGTTTATGGCCGGATATAAAAGAAAGAAACACAAGGGCCCAAGGCCCAACCCAAGAGTAAAATTAGAACAAAGGGAAAACAAGTTTTCATTTCATTTGCTTGTAAAAAAATAATAAAGAAACCCTAACTCTCTTTTGGTTGGTTGTCGGCATCAAAAGCAAAAAGAAAAAAAAAGGAGAAAGGTTTTCGATCTTGATTGTTCGTGTGATGGTTCGTATTCATCATCCTTGATTCTAACACATATTTGATACAACAAATCTAATCCTTTTCATTTATTTAATTCTATTTAATAATTTTCATTATTAAATCAAATGAGATCATGATCATGAAATTTAAAATGATGTTTAAAACCACGGTTAATTTGATATTGATGTTTTGGGGTGTTGTCCGGCGTCGAGAGCCTCATGGCTCGGCTTGGGTTGGTTTGTTATTTAAATTAGTGACAGATTCTGTGACAGAAATTCTATCGCAGATTTCCATGGACATATTCATGACAAACCTGTGTTAGGTTAGCGACAGAGCAGCGCCAGAAAATTCTGTCGCTAAACATTCTGGTGGTGATGTTTGTTTTGGCATTGTCACTTTGTACAACCGAGTCACTAGGACTTAATGGGATTTTATTTAGGCTCGGTTAACCAAGGCTAAAAGGGAGTGTTTGGTTTAGTTTTTGCTAAATTGATTTTATTAATTTAATTAAGTTATAGTAAATTAATCATGTTATAGTTAATTTAATTAAGCAAGACTTAGGATATAATTTTATTAATAATGAAAACTGATATGGACATTAATTAAATAAACTATACATTATAATAATTATGCATATAATTATTCATGATAGATTACATGTTACATTATTTAACTAAATAAGGACTTAGCATAATTATTTAATTACATGTTAACCATGGTTTAATTAAATTAATATCTTACTTTAGTTTAACTATACAATAACCAAGTTATCGTAGAGATTATTAATATAAATTCAAGTTATATTATTAATTTATAATCATCTATAAACCTTGTATTATATTATTATTTAATAATTATCATGTTAGCATAAAGTATCTATTTATAAATAAATTTTACTATATTATGACATTTAACTAATCATGGCTTATAAATGTATTTATTAAGCTTTAGCTTATATCACATGCTTATTAAACAACCTTATTACTATTTATGGAAACATACTAAATATGGAAACATGCTATTTATAGAAATATACTATTTATGGAAACTTTCTATTTTTGGAAACTTACTAATTATGAAAACCTTCTATTTTTGGAAACTTACTATTTATGGAAACTTGCTATTTTTGGAAAGTTACTATATATGGATACCTGCTGTTTTTTGAAAGTTACTATATTTAGAAACCTACTATTTTTAGAAAGTTACTTATTATGAAACATCAAGTATAATAACATATGAAACATGAAATACGTTAATCAAGAACACATGAAAACACTAAGAAATACATGATAACACATGAAACAGTATAACAAGTCAAGAACATGTAAAACAAGTCAAGAACATGTGAAACAAGTCAATAACAAGTAAAACAAGTCAAGAACAAGTAAAGTAAACTAATAATCAGCAAGTTATGCATGAACGCACAACTCATTCACGTCCCTTATTTATGTAGCACTCGTGACGTCAGAGTAGATTTCTTTCCGCCTTTCATCTTTATTTCGTTACTAGACATAAGCTACGGATATTCTGTCCTTTGGTATGGACATTCCTTTTCTATGTATGATTAGGATTCCTCGTTTGCTGCCATCTGTTTTCCCCAGTAGTTTACATGTTATACAACTTTTGAATAATTACCATGCCATGATTTTAAATTGCCTAGAGATATATACACGCATGCCATGTTTCACCTAGTTATGGATGTACCATAACCATAACACTTGAGGCACCGGTGTTATGACTGTTCCGCGATGAGAGTGATTTCTCGTGGCGTCACTTTTAGTTATTTGGTAATTGTTATTATTGTTGATACAAAAGTTGGATGATCCTTGCTAGACCTGAATTAGGCTTAATTCGAGTACGCTGGGCTCTGGCTCTTGCACCAAGTGAATACCTTGTTGAGATCTTGCACACTAAAGCAACACGCGTTAGGCTTACCGTGGGAATGTATCCCACGATTAGACTCCAGCGTGAGAGTAAGTAATCGGTTAGGGTTAAGAATCTGATGTGAGGTTTAGAGTATGGAGAATGTAATACCTTTGTGGAACCCTTGGTGGTTCCTTATATAGGCAATGAAACCCTAATGGGCTCACTGTTACTTCGGCCCCAAGCATAAGATAATCACCATAATTAGCATGATTGTTATCTTCTAATCATGGTTAGTGTATATCCTATACTTGAAGGTAAATCCCAATCCTAATAAGATTGTGATTTTGTCTAACCCTGTCCCGGCTGTACCGGGCCGTGGGTCGCACACACTTTATGCGCCACTGTTCATTCAAGCCCGTAAGCTTAATTGATCAATCCAACCCATTCGTGATGGTCCGGATGCGAGAAGTACCCATGGGCCGGGTCCATGACCCGGTTGGGGCCTATACGTCATCATGTCCCCCCAGTCTAGTTGTTACAGCCATAGGCGGAATATCTAGACTAACAAGATGCCCCCCCGGACGTACCAAGGATAGAACATCTTGAAATGTTGAATTTTGAAAACCACGTTTCAGCCGCACGTGGAAACCTTGTTAGGAAGTTATTCCTATAGTACCCCAGCCGCACGTGACGAACGAGACAAATTAAATGAAACATTGAATATGGTCTTACGTATGACCGCATATCACGATACAATTGATTGTTCATCTGTCATTTTGACTAACAAAGTGCAAACAGTCAGTACCTCGAGCGACGTAATGTCCTGAGTCAGAAGTGACTCATGGGTCCCACCTGACTGTTCACTTGCCACTCACTTCCCAACCCCACGATTTAGGTTAGTTGAAGACACGTGTCATGAATCTAACGAACCATTCCCAACGAGGCAACCCTATAAATAGGTTGCCCCTACGGCTATGTGTGACACATAGTCTTTTGCTAAGTTATGCCATTAACGCTTTCTTCCTTACCTCCACCTTCTTTCACACGGATCCTCCCTCACATAAGTTAGAATGCTACGCCTTCATCTTTCTTTAATAATTATCGCTCATAGGAACAACCCTACCATCAGATCCATGCTAAATGTAATGACTGAAGAAAAACTAGGGGAGTTTTGCTCTGACTTCTTCATTCCTAGAAACCTTCATCCCTCCATCCCTTGTGCCGGGGTCCTTATAACTGAGGCCCCCCAGGGAAAGATTGGCCTATACACTCGTCTTTTTGATGCGGCCAATTACCGCATCCCTTTTACCAGATTCCTTGTAGATTTACTAGGTTACTATGACGTACATATCACCCAGTTACATTGTATAGGCGCATGTAAGATTAGCCAGTTCGAAATCCTATGACGTGCACGAAGCATTCCCCCCACCGTAGAGTTATTTACGCTGTTTTATACCCCCAACTTAGTGAATGGTTGGCTTCCTTCAAGAAACGTTCCCCAACCAGCCCCACATCTCACAATAAAACCATGGACTCGCTGAAAAACTGGTACTACCATTACTTTTTTATTGACGAAGTAGTTTGGCCGACTGAGTTTGTATTTAAACATAGATTACTCCCTGACTTTCCTCCCCAGGCTGGTACATACAACGCCCAGCACGCTCAAGAAATAGATAGGAATAGGACAGGGTTTCATAGGAATCTACTGTAGTCATTCCTTTGCCTTCTAGGGATTAGCCGCAACTACTTTGGCTCTCAAACACATACCCTGTATTTTGGAGAGGTCGTGGTGAAGGTAGGTATAGTATTCGCACCCTTAAATATATATAAATCCGTTGTCCGTAACTAACGTACTCCTTTGCTTTACAAAAATAAATTACTTTGGAGTCCTACGCCAGGGAGGTCCTAAAACCATACCGGAAGGAGCCCGCCCTAGACGTGAAAAAGAGCTACCCCTTCTTGAGCATACCCGAAATGTGACAATCGCCCTGGCGACCGTACCTGATCCCCAATCTGATGAGGAGGACACAACAATTGTGAAGTCCCGTGAAGACTTTGACAACGAAGTCGGGGATAATCTGATGCTGTAAAATGAAGCTGGGCCCTCCTCCCTTCCAAAGAATGCCACCCATGCCCATGAGGAGGAGCAGGGCGATAATATGGAGAGAACTACCTCCAGCCTCCGCCAAATGCTAGGCGATGACGAGGAGGAAGTGCAACAAGTAGAAGAAGAGGAGGAAGAAGCTCAATTCGTCCCCAAGCTTACTCGTAGAAAGAATAAGCGGGTAAGGAAGACTATCGAGGCCGTGATAGGAGAACATAACGCCCCCGCAAAGAGACTACGCGAAGACCACCCCCTCTATCAATATGGGGAAAGCACATATCAAGCTTCGGGAACGGCGCAGGGTGCTCCCATAATTCAGGACGTGCCGCTAACAGTTGTGGAGCTGGTCACTCAAGTGCCTCCCACTACGTCAGCGCTGGAGAAAACCAACATGTAAGTCCACCGCACATTCTTGTCATTATTTCTCTTTTCCAAGTAAAAGGTATGTATTTTCGTAATAATATTAATGTGCATGTCAATGTTTGTTGCAGGGATGACCAGGCTGGTGCCGCACCTGTCCATGGGACGAGGAAAGGGAAAGAGCATGTCGTACACACCGTAGCGACCAAATCTGGCCCGGCCTTTGAGGAAGGTACTCCCATGGCTTCACAAGATATTCGTCCCCGACACACTTTAACCCCGAGTGGAAGACAACCACTACTTCTAAGATGAAGGACGCATAAGAATGTCAGGACTACTTGAACCACTGTATTCCACCCGGCCTAGTAAAGGACATAAACTCATTAAGTCATCCAGACTTAGTAGATGAATACAACTGGGCCTTGGTGCATCTGGTGGCTATGGGCACTTCCATGCGGGTAACATTTGAGGTCGCACTAGATCACGTTGAATCTCTAAAGAGGAAGAACAGCCGGAGGGAGAAAATGATTGAAGACAATGAATCCCAGATTGCAGCATTCCAGTCCCAACTCGCCACCGCTGAATCCACCATCAAAGAACAAGCCGCACATGAAAATGCCCACGACAAACGTGTTACCAAGCTTGAAGCCCAACTTGAGACTGCAACAGCAAAGGTACGTATCCGTATAGTATCACACCAACGCCCACATCATGCAGTATTCTAACCTTAAAGTATCATATGCAGGTGGCCGCGGCAGAAGCTTTGTCAAAGACCTCCAATGACCAAGTATCCACCCTCTTGAAGGAGCTTGAAGACGCGCAGGCATTGGTTCAAGGCGAGGAGATGCTGAAAGAAGAGCTGGCCAAAGAAAGGACCGCGCTGGAATAGTTGATGGAGGCTTCTACGCAAAAGGATGTAGAGCTGAATGCCCTTAACACAGATCGTGATGAGGTGCTATACCCCCAACTACTAGCAGTCATTGCTGGCCGCAGGTGGATGGTGGTCCATGGGGCGCGCCTAGCCGTTATGAAAGTGTTGGAGGCCCCTCAATTCGTGCAATAATTTGCAGATCTTGTATCAGATGGCCTCGACCACGGCCGTCATGAGGGTATGGTCATGGCCGCAGAGTTGATAAGTAAGAAGCAGAATTTTACTAAGCATGCCTACTTTAATCCTGGGGCCGCAGGGAAGACGACTGCGTCCATGGCTGCTATGCGGGATCTGGAGTACCCATTCTTGGTTGAGCTCGAGTCTACGAAGGATGCGTCCAACAAGGAGATCATGGAGAAGCTAAGCCTAGGTGCATTCTCGCAAGGCGAGGGACACTGCCGGACACACTTCACACCCTCCCCTAGCCAACTTACTCTTCCTATTTACGAGGACGTCACCAAGATCGTAGTTGGTGAGCAATCATTAAGTGAAGTGTTGGAAGTGAACGCGGCTCGGGCTCTGAACAAGAAAGACCATGGTGAAGCGTTATCTTGATTAGCTGAAGAGCATAGGGAGATTGGGAGGTTTGTCCCCCCAATGTAGGTCATTCCTTTATTGATGTAATTTCTGAACAATTTGGTTTGTAACAAATATTCGTCCGTGGATGTCCATGGCACCTTTATCTTTTGTAACATTACCTGAACACTTCGAATATCATGTTTATGAGTCCGTGGTAGTCACGGCAATTTTGATTGTTGGAAACTTACTTATATTCTTTAGATATTATATATCTGTGTTGCATGACATGTCACGTCTTACCTAGAATAAAACTAAGTCTATATTTTACTAGACGTGCAGTGTGTGTCTTTACCATGTCCGGCACTATGTAAGTGCGGCATGTGGAAACTTATTACAACGTCTTGTAAATAAGGTGTCTAGTAAGGATACATGATCCGCGTCACTGAGGTTGCATCCCTCTTATGTGACAAGTTGAATTATTAGGTTCACTTAATCCTCTTACCCGTCTTGGGAGCGAATAGTACATGTATGGTTTGAATGAATGCATCTGAATAAGAAATGGCATAATATAATAATAATAAGGAAATCTAAAAGACATAAGACAATAATTTGCACAAGAACGGGTCGTGGAGCTAGCTAGGCACCACGACATTTTATTAGAACGTTTACGATTTTTTGACAAAAATGAAAATCCTAAGACAAATAGAACCTAGAAAGCATGAAAACAAAAAATACATGGATCTTCATTGAAGTTGACCACTGCGAAGTGTCCATGCGGAGGCCGTAGCCTTTTCACTAAGGTAGCATCTTTTAAGGTTGCAAATATTCCATGTACGATCTAAGTCACGGCCATACATGTCACGCAACTTGTACGCGCCTTGCCCCAAAGCTTTCGTGACCTCATACGGCCCTTCCCACTTTGGACCTAGCTTCCCTGTGTTCTCCGCGCGACTTTCCTCGGTAGCACGATAAACAAAATCCCCCGGTCGGAAGGAAACACCCTTGACATTGGAATCGTAATAGGCTTTCATACGTGCCTTAGACTTGGCCTCATTGATGGCTGCTATCTCTCGTTTCTCATCTAACAAGTCTAGATTGACCCGGAGTTGCTCATCGTTCGTGACGACGTTAACCTCCGTAGTACGGATTGTTGGCATCCCAATCTCTGTTGGAATAACGGCCTCGGTTCCGTAGGCCAGCGCGAATGGAGTGTCCCCATTGGTTGTTTTGATCATTGTCCTATGTGCCCATAGGACATGCGGCAGTTCAACTACCTATTTAGCGCTTCGTTCATCCAAGCTTGCTTTAATACCTTCACCCAGGCTTCTGTTTGCCCGATCTACAAGACCATTAGTCTGCGGGTGCTTAACTGATGTGAAACGTCGTGTGATGTTCAACGCCGCACACCAATCCTTGAATGGATTATCCGTAAACTATTTTCCGTTATCCGGAATAATCTCACCTGGCAAACCAAAACAGCATACAATATTTTCCAAAACAAACTTTTTTACCTACTTGCCCGTAATCGATTTCACCGCCTTAGCTTCTATCCAGCGTGTAAAATAGTCCATTGTGACGATCAAGAACTTAGCACTCCTGTCGCCAAAGGAAAAGGACCTGCGATATCGATCCCCCACTTATAGAATGGCCATGGGGATGTGATGGGTGTTAGTTCCTGCTGCGGATGCCGTGGTACTGGTCTGTGCACTTGGCAATCACTGCACTTGCCAATCATGTCTCGTGCATCCTGATGCATAGTCGGCCAATAGTACCCTGTGCGTAAAGCTCGTGCTACTACAGATCTGGGGCATGCATGCATGCCGCATGACCCTTCATGTATTTCACTAATCATGTAGCTAGCCTGGCGTGGCCTGACGCATCGTAACCACGACTGTAGGAAGGAACGCTTGTACATGATACCTTCTCGAAGTTCGAAGTGCTGCGACTTCCTTTTTATACGCCGTGCCACCTTATCGTCGTCTGGAAGGGTTTCATCAGTTAGATAGCTGATGAGCGGGGTCATCCATGTAGGTTGATGAGACTGCTTTTATACATAGTCTCATCGTCCAAAAAGGGCTTAAAATGCATTAATTATCATGAAAATACCTAAATATATGCTTGTGTTTGTTGCTTGTGTATTTTAGGTACGAATATAGAGAAAATGACAAAAGATCACAAGAATCATGCAAAAACGAACACGGGAAACGAAGCCGCACAATGAACCGGACCCAAATGTTGAATTTCCAAAAAGACCCTTGAAGAATTGAAGATTGGCAAGAATGGTCCTCCAAGTTTGAAGACTTGTCATTTATACCCTTGTAAAAACTCTAAAATTACATTGTGGTCCCTAAAATGTCAAGAATCTACATATGTGGTCCATGAAGAATTGCCCAAGATCGAAGTCGGAATCGCACTTAATGAAGCAAAAACGAGTCTTTTCGGATCGACTCGACAACACTTGAAGTCATTAAGTCAAAGCCAAACCCGAAACCCGACAATGAAGTGGGCATGAAAAACCGATCCCGAATCCCAAAATAATATTTTACGGACCAACTCGCACCCGTTTATCGGGCCGAGTCGGCTCAAATTAATGTTATTATAAAACAAATCTAAATATCTTTTTTATTACTATAATTCGTGTAGAATTATGACCACCAGCCCACTCCAACTTATTTTTGATTTTGGACTACTAATCGAGCCAAGCCCATTCTATTTTATCAAAATGATATAAAAATGGAGCCCCTGTTTTGTGTTTATTAGCAGACGCAGTAAACAAAGATTAAGGTTGATTGCTATCTTTCCTAGCAATCCCAAATCCCATCACTATCTCCCACCCTGCCCCACATGAATTGGTCCCCTGCACCATTTGAAGAAAGATGACAAGAGGTGCCAGTAAGATCAACGATTTAGAAAGATTACTTATTACCCACACCCAATCCAACGTACAAGATCAATCCATCACAGCTCAGCAATCACATGAAGGTGTTGACCAAATTCAAAAAAAAGTATATGCTGATTTTAGATCCGAATATCCAAGGGATTTTCTGGGATTCAACACTTAGGGTTTCTTTATTCTAGACTCTTCTGATTAGTGCTATATAAGGAGACTCCAACTTGTGGATGTCCCTTGTCTCAGATTTTAGAAAAAAATTGTAATGCTTTTTATTATGAAGTAAAAGTTAGTTTTGTTTTTGAAAAATCACTGAGTACCACAATTAATTTCCAAGTTGTTCTTTTATTTATTTTAAGTGTTTGTGGAAAGATTTTAAGAAAAAAATATATATATCAGTTGTCTTTTTTATTTTCACTGTTCACGTTTGATTTGTTCTTAACAGGGTTGATTGGAAGCTTGTTCTTGTTAAGCTAGAACATAAGCTCATTGATTCGGGGGTATGGATGTGTATCCCTGAGGTTTGCTCACTTCTCTTCTCTTTCTTTTTTTATTTTTCTGCTAATTATAATTATTCATGTGTTTTGAATGATGAATTGTTAAAAGGTTGAGTTGCTTGCTTGTATTTGATACGTGTGTGTTACTTGATTTTTTTTAAGTCTTACTGTTTAATTTTAATTCCATCATGTTTCTGAGGTTAGTCTAAGCTTAATCTTAAGTCCACTCTTATTTTTCAGTAAAACCAAAACAAAAGTGTGTGAATTATTTGCTGACGAAGAATTAAAAGAGTAGCCTTGTTTGTTTTAGGCAGTATAAAAAAAAAGAAAAAAAAATCATTGTTCTTTTATTTTCTGTGTTTATGAAACTCGGTAGGATTTATGGTCTCAGATTTGATGTTCCGGTTTGGTGTTTGTGTTTCGGTAGCTGAGGTTGAATTATCAGTAGAATAGGTCGGTTAATTGCTATTGTTGTTGTGCAATTGTTGATGTTACCGTAGCATCACTATTCGTTCTAAACTGTTGCTAAAGACGTAGTCGACATAGTCTTTCATTGCTTTTGTAGGTGTGGTAAGTAGCTGTTGTTGTCGTATTATAGCATGGGTTTTTAGTTAATTATTGATTGCGTTGTTCTTGTTTTTTTTTAAGTTGCGGTAGCGAATAATTCTATTAGCTATTTTTTTTATTATGCGTATGTTTGTTATTGCTGCTGCATTTAAATATGTTGTTGTTGCATTTTATTGTACTTGTTGCTTTGTACTAGTCGCTAGCTGCTGCCGCTATTATTTGTTTAATTAGTGGGGCTGTAATAGTCGTAGTGATAGAATGTATGCTTGTTGTCATGTTCCTGTTTGCTTGATGTTTTGTTGTTGTCATTGAATGATGTTGCCTTTGTTATACTTGTTACTGTTACTTTGGTTTTGCTGTCCAAAAATAAACTGCTAAAAAAGTTGCAAGAAAAGGGTATTGAACCCCTGACCACACCACCAACATCGAACACAACACCACTGTGCTTTACCAACTGTGCTCTATTGCACATTTTGCAGTTACTGTCTTTTATTTTGGTTTAATATGTTACTGTATTTCGTGTAAAGGCTTATAACATAAGAAAACAAACAATTGGTAAAAAGTGTCACAGGTGGGGATAGAACCCGCGACCTACTGCTCAGCAGCACAACACCTTAACCATCTGCTCTCTCCTTCTTTTTGTTATTTGTTTCCCTTTTATTTCTCTTTTAACCCTTCTTTAATTTAGTTTTTTTATATATTAAGCATCGTTAAGCTTATTTGCATCTTATTTACAGCTTATTGGCTTAAAGTTTTAAGCAGTTTTCTTTTCCTTTGATTTGTTTAATATTTAAGACCTTTTTTTTGTTTGAAAATTTTATTTTTCACATTCATGGATTTTTTTATTCTTAGGATTAGTTTTTCTTTTTAATTTCGAAAAAGTCATAAAAAATAGCAAAAAGTATTTTAAAATTTTCAAAAAATAGTTTTTAGATTTTAATTAGTTTAATTTAGGTTTATAAAATGTAAAATTTTCAAAATCACTTTTAAATAATTTTATTTAATTTTGAGTTTTTCATTAAACTTTAAAATTTAATATAAAATAATTAAAAAGGACTTGCAAATTTTCGTTTTCACTTTTGGTCTAATTAGATTTTTCTTAACTTAGATTAAAATTTTGGTAATTTTTAGAGGAGTTTAATTTTTCGTCGAGTTTTATGATTTCGCGTTTGTTATGTCGTAGAATAACTTTTAACATACTTCGTCTTTTTCTTTCTCTTCTATCATCAATATAATCACAAATTAGTCATCTCTTAACACCCACACCAAGCCTCCTTGAGAACGATCCCACACAAAGGGTCAAAAGTGCTTTCGTTTTCCTAAACGAAGACTTAATACTTACCGCTTTTACGCTCTTTTTCCTAAAAGACGTATTCATACCACAATCATTTTGGCGCCGCTGCCGGGGAGGCGTGTTGTGTTTTGATTGAACCATTGTTGTTTTTATATAACCATAATTAGTATTTGTATTAGTAGCACTTTACTAATACGTATTATCGGTTTTTTGTTTTTGTGAATACTATTACTATATTGTATACGTAGAACAAAAAATTTACAAGTACTCCAAATACGTGAGAAATCACAACCTTGACTTGGGAGGTCATTACCCAATCATTGTATTCGAATCTCAAACCAAAGAAAAAAGGAAAAAATAGATAAATACTTTCGTGAAGCTCGATTTTGAAAAATACAAACTATAAGGTGGGTATAAGGCGGTTGTATTTCACGACCTAAAGGAAAAAGGCTCTTAAGTGCTTCGCGCCGCCTCGTTTCCTCCGCTTGCTTGTGCGTATTTTGAGATTGAAAGCTAATCGAGGGTTTTGCCGCCCAAAGTATTACTTAAGTATCATATATATTTTCTTGGTTTCTATTGATTAAACCCTCTTGAACGATTTGTTGTTCCACCATCGTTCTAAAGTCATCGAAGGCGTTCACTTCACGTGATCGTTTTCATTCCTTGAGGCTTATTTAATCGAGAGATTTGATTAAGGAGGAGATTTGTAGATTTTGGTCTACCTAATACATTACAAAAAATCCAAAAAAAGTAAAAACAATCAAAAACCAAAAAAATTGAAAAAGTAAAAACACCAAAAAGAATCTTCTTTGCTCACCCTCTCGTTGTACGTGATGTTTATGCAAACTCGCTCCAAAGCAAGACGTGCACGTAAACGAAGAAACAAATCAACCACTCCTTCTAGTGAGGAGTCTCCTATTGATGAACCCATCGTAGTGAAAGAAGCACCCATGGCTAATCGAACTATGATGGAGTTGCTTCAAGCACCCACCGAGGGTTATGGAGAAGCGATTATGATTCCCGCTATCCTTGCGGAGAATTTTGAGGTTAAGACGGGTTTGTAGTCCATGATTCAAAACAACAAGTTTCGAGGTGACGAACAGGACAACCCTCATAACCACATTCGCCAATTTAATCGTCTTACCGCCACTTGCAAGTTTAAGGACGTCTCTAACGACTCGATTAAGATGATGCTTTTTCCGTATTCCTTAGCGGGTCCCGCAAAAATTTGGTTAGAGAAAGAGCCACCCAATTCTATATTGACGTGGAAGGATCTCGTTTCAATATTCGTGAACCAATTTTTTCCGCCCTCTAAGACTACGCATTTGAAAAACGAGATTTCAAAGTTTTCACAAGAGTATAATGAGAGTTTTTCAACGGCTTGGAATAGATTTAAGGAAATGTTGCACGAATGTCCTCATCATGGTTTTTCCGACTTGCATCAAATTGACACGTTTTACAATGGCTTGAACGATCATGAGCGTGATTATCTTAATGCCGCCGCGGGTGGTAATTTTTTGTGTAAGACGGTCGAGGAAGCATTGTTAATCATTGAGAATAGATCTAAGGTCTATAGTCCTCGTAGCACCTCGAGTGTTCGTAAGACTTCGTCTTCGCCTTCGCCTTCATTGTCACACACCGTTGATGCTTGCCAAATCGAGGCTAATTTGGAGAACAAGATTTTTGATAAGCTTAAGGGATTGTTAATTGAGTTTAAAGTTGGTGAACGACCCACTCCCGCTATGGCTAAAGTGGTTAAGGTTTCTTGTATGTATTGTGGTGGAGCTCACGATTATTCCGAGTGCATTACCAACAGTGGTAACACTTCGAGTGCCTTCGCGGCCACGGGAACTTATAACCAAAACGGTCAAGTTCCCCGCACTAATCAATTAACTCCACCGGGTTTTCCACCAAATCAAAATGCTAACAATTATCGAAACAATCAAGTTGGTTACCAAAACAATCAAAGGAACAATTACAAGGGTAATAACAACTATGGGAACCAAGGAAGTAGTAGCCAATTGCAAAATCAAAACCAAAACCGTAATTTTCAAAACACAAGTCAAGGTCTTCGAAATGTTTACACTAAAGAACTTCCAATGGACTTTTTGAATTACGCTACGGCAAATGATAAGATTTTGGAAATCATTTAAGAGCAATTTGCTAGTCAAGCTAGGGACACGACTAAAAACACCAAGGAGTTAGCTAATTTTGTGAAGGAAAATCTTAACATGAGAAATGAGTTGAAAAATGATTTTGCTAATCAAATTATAGGTCAAAACAATAAAATTGAACAAAGTCATGCTAGGCTTGAACAAAGAATTGACCAAAAAGCCGCTAGTCAAGATGTTAAGTTTAATAGTCAAGATGCTAAGCTTAATGCCATTTTAGAAGCCTTCATGGGGAACAAAGCCTCTACTTCGGGTAGTTTGCCTAGTAACACCGTATCAATCCCGAAGGGAGAGATGAAAGTGATCACCACACGAAGTGGTAAGGCACTTAAAGAACCGACTCCTCAACCAGTTAATCCAACGGTGGAGGAAATTGAGGAAGAACCCGAGGTGGTGGTCGAAAAGGAGCATATCTCAAGTCCACAAAGTACCGCTCATGCCACACCTACGGTCGACCCTTTACCAACATTGGAACCCGAGATTCCAAAGGCTATGCCTATGCCTCAACCCACACCACCCTTACCTTACCCATCGAGACTTATGAAGGAGAAACGACAAGAGCGCGACAACTATCAATTTGAGCTTTTTATGAAAATGTTTCGTGAGTTGCACCTTAATGTGAGTTTCGCCGATGCTTTGGTCATGATGCCTCGATTTGCCGCTAACTTTAAGAGTATGTTGAACAACAAGGAGAAATTGCATCAATTGTCTAGTTGTTCGTCGGTTTATCTTAATCGCATACCTCAAAAAGTCGGTGATCCCGGTAAATTTTTGATCCCTTGTGCAATCCAAGATATGGAAGAATGCTATGCCTTGGTCGATCTTGGTGCTAGCATTAATTTGATTCCACTTGCAATCTTCAAGTCGCTCAATCTTCCTAATCTTACACCTTCACTAATGTCTATCGAGTTGGCCGACCATTCCACGATTCGTGCAGGTGGTTTGGCGGAAGACGTTTTTGTGAAAGTGGGGAAGTTCTACTATCCCGTAGACTTTATCGTCGTTGATATCCCCACGGATCCTCAAGTTACTCTTATTTTAGGTCGTTCGTTTTTAGATACGTCTATGGCTTTAATTGATGTTCATGCTAGAAAGATCACCTTACGTTTCAACGACGAGGAACTTGTTATAAACGCAACTCAAAATTCTCAACTTTCTCATGTTTATTCCGTTGCTACCATAAACCTCGTTGATATGATCGACGTTGTTTGCGAGGAATTTTCACAAGAAATTTTAGGGTTTGGTGATGAAGAAACTAGTGGCAATCCCACTATGTTAGATCCAATTCTTGATAATTCGACACCAACCTTCACTCCATTTGAAGGTGGTGGTTTTACGTTGGAAGAATGCAATGTTCCACGTACTTGTGACGAAGACCTCGACAACGATGATGACTTCTCGATTATCAAGGATTTTCTTAACGATTTCCCATTTCCTCCACCCGAGGAGGTTATGAGTATCGAGCCTAAATCTTCACTTGAGGAACCACCTATCCTTGAGTTGAAAGATTTACCTCCTCACCTCGAATATGTCTATTTGGAGGAGGATGACAAGTTGCCGGTTATTATTGCGAAGGAACTTTCGAATGATGAAAAAACCGCACTTGTCGATGTTCTAAAGGATCACAAAGGGGCGATTGCGTGGAAGTTATCCGACATTAAGGGAATCGATCCCAAGTTTTGTACCCACAAAATTTTAATGGAGGAGGATTTCAAGCCCACAATCCAAAGTCAAAGGAGGGTGAACCCCAAAATTCACGACGTCATCAAAAAGGAGGTCCTTAAAATCCTTGACGCGGGAATGATTTACCCTATTTCTGATAGCCCTTGGGTGAGTCCTATTCATTGTGTCCCTAAAAAGGGAGGGATGACCGTTGTGCCAAACGATGCCAACGAGTTGATTCCCACTAGACTTGTGACCGGATGGAGAGTGTGCATTGACTATCGAAAGTTGAATGAAGCCACTCGAAAAGACCATTTTCCCTTGCCCTTCATGGACCAAATGTTGGAGCGTCTTGCGGGAAACGATTTCTATTGCTTTTTAGATGGTTTTTCCGGTTACTTCCAAATTCCCATCGATCCTCGTGATCAAGAAAAAACTACGTTTACGTGTCCATATGGAACGTTTGCCTATCGTAGAATGCCATTCGGACTTTGCAATGCACCGGGAACCTTTAAAAGGTGCATGATGGCTATTTTTCATGATATGATCGAGAAGACGATGGAAGTCTTCATGGATGACTTTTCCGTGTTTGGTAATTCGTTCACTTCGTGTTTATCGAACCTAGAGAGAATGTTGAAACGTTTTGAGGAAACCAACCTTGTGCTCAATTGGGAAAAATGTCATTTTATGGTTAAGAGTGGAATCGTCTTAGGGCACAAGGTCTCGAAAGCGGGGATTGAGGTAGATCAAGCTAAGGTAGACGTCATCGCCAAATTACCTCATCCCAAAACCGTTAAGGGAGTTAGGAGTTTCCTAGGCCACGCGGGCTTTTATGGTCGATTCATCAAGGATTTTTCAAAGATTTCTCGACCCATTACACATCTTCTTGAAAAAGAGGCACGTTTTGTCTTTGACTAAGATTGTGTACGAGCCTTTGAAATCCTTAAGAGGAAACTTACCGAAGCTCCCATTCTTGTTGCTCCCAATTGGAACCTCCCCTTTGAGCTCATGTGTGATGCTAGTGATTACGCCATAGGGGCCGTTTTGGGGCAACATCATGATAAGCACTTCTTGCCTATTTACTATGCTAGCAAGACGATGACCGAGGCTCAACTTAAATACACTACAACGGAAAAGGAGTTCCTTGCCGTGGTGTATGCATTTGAGAAGTTCCGACCTTACCTCGTCTTGACGAAATGCATAGTGTATACGGACCATTCGGCTATTAAGTATCTCATGGCAAAGCAAGATGCTAAGCCGAGATTACTTCGTTGGATTCTCCTCCTTCAAGAATTTGATCACAAAATCGTTGACAAAAAAGGAGCCGAGAATCTAGCGGCCGATCATCTTTCTCGTTTGGAAGATCCTCACCAAAGTGTTTACTAGCCCAAGGAGATCACCGAAACATTTCCGCTCGAGACACTTGGTGTAGTGAATTCTAAGCTTGATTCTTCCACCCCATGGTTTGCGGACTTTGCAAATTACCATGCGGGTAACTTCATCATTAAGGGGATGACAACTCAAGAAAAACGAAAATTCTTTCGTGACGTCAAGTTCTACTTTTGGAACGACCCTTACTTGTTTCGAACTTGTGCGGATCAAATCATCCGACGTTGTGTATTTGGCACCGAAGCTTCTAACATCCTTAGAGCTTGTCACGAGGGACCCACGGGTGGTCACCACGGTGCTAATCTCACGGCTAAGAAGGTGTTTGATGCCGGCTTCTTTTGGCCTACAATTTACCGAGATGCACAAGATCTTGTGAAGTCGTGTGATGCATGCCAACGACAAGGAAAAGCCTCACAAAAAGATGAAATGCCACAAAATATCATCCAAGTGTGTGAGATCTTTGATGTTTGGGGTATAGACTTTATGGGGACGTTCCCATCATCTCGTGGTAATAAGTACATCCTTGTTGTGGTTGACTACCTATCTAAGTGGGTGGAGGCCAAGGCCTTGCCCACCAATGATGCTCGTGTGGTAGTCAAGTTTTTGAAGCAATTGTTTTCTCGGTTTGGAACCCCTCGTGCTATCATAAGCGATCGTGGAACCCATTTTTGTAACGACCAAATTGAAAGGGTTCTAAGGAAATATGGGGTTACACATCGGCTTTCTACGGCTTATCACCCACAAACGAGTGGGAAAGTCGAGGTTTCAAACCGAGCGTTGAAGAGGATCTTGGAGAGTTCCGTTGGGGAAAACCGACAAACTTGGTCGGATAAGTTGGACGATGCTTTATGGGCCTTTAGGACCGCTCATAAGACACCCATTGGGTGCACTCCCTATAAGCTTGTGTATGGAAAGAATTGTCATTTGCCTATCGAATCAGAACACAAAGCTTATTGGGCCCTAAAGCATTGTAATGATGATATGGAGACCGCGGAAAACACCGGAAAATGCAATTGAATGAATTTGATGAATTGAGAGACATTGCTTATGAAAATTCATTGATTTATAAAGAAAAGACTAAAAAGTTGCATGATTCTAAAATTAAAAACCGGGTTTTTAACATTGGGTATCAAGTTTTGCTTTTTAATTCAAGATTAAAAATCTTTTCCGGTAAGTTGAAATCCCGTTGGTCCGGTCCATTCACCGTGACTCAAGTGTTTCCGTATGGGACCATCGAGCTAGCTCAAGATGATGGTCCTAACTTCAAGGTGAATGGACATAGGTTGAAGCACTACTTTGGCGGGGAAGTTCCATCCTTGAACTACCTCGACCAAATCACTTTCCCCAATGATAATTAGTATTGAGGGGATCGAGTCGAGCTCATGACTCGGTAATCAAAAACGAGGAGCCTCGTGGGGGAGTCCCATGCTTATCCTATGTACATATTATCGCTTTCTAATGTAGTTAACGTGTGGGGATTTGTGCCCTTCCAACCTTTGTTCCGTGGTTGTTTGTGAATTGTGAACTTTAGATGATCATGATCTTCACGATTGGAGCCTCTCGTGTTCGTTTTATGGGAGCACTCGATCGTTTGCTTTGAAGACTTTCTCAATATCAATGATATATCCTTGATTGTTCTAACCTTAGGTTTTTAGCACACTTCATAAACGGCTATTAATTTAACGATTACACCCTTTCCATGCTAGATTAAGCATTCGACTACGTCTCTAGTATGGGGGTGTTTGCACCCCTAGACTCGAAACATTAAGGACAATGTTTAACTTTAGTATGGGGGGGTGAATAGATACTTGCCTTGCCAAACCTTCACGCGTTCCAAAGTTTATCTTTTTGTTATCGTTTTGTTGCAAAATAAGGCTAAAAATGGCCAAATTTTAATTTTTTCTCATGTTTTATAAGTGTTTGAAGACACGAATGTAGATTTTCCGATGGCGAAAATAAGAGTAATTTTTGACTCGACCGTGCGTGTTGAGCACTTAGCTTTGATTCCTTAACTACACATTAGGCTAAGTCTCTTAAATGAGGACGAGAAATGATAGAGTTAATTATAAGTTACTATGCTAAACGTAGAGTACTCGTATTCTTTCAAAAACTCATGTGTTCTCGTTGTTTGCTTATTCTCCCTTCGCATGTAAATATTTTTTGCTTAATAAATATTGACTTAGCGGTTTAGTTGGGATTGTTGGGTTTCTAGTCTTTTCTAGTAGCTTCCGTGTAATTAAATTGGGAAGACATTAAGGTATCGCCAACGTCACGGTTTTGAAGTATTGGCACCCAAATAATCGAAAGCTTCGCCCAATAATAAGATTTCAAGTGCTCACCTAAATCAAGCAAACAATTTGAAGCCCCACAAGGCCGAAAAATCTATGCAAAATTGAAAGTGAATAAAGCCTTAATCTTCGAAGCTTTAAAGATCCAAAATTCTCTTTAGCGTGAGGATATACGTTTTTGGCTAATAAAACCACCGATGATGGCGGATAATAAAAGGCAAGATAAGACCGAAGTTAATAAAACCACCGATAATGAGGTGGATAATAAAATTCTAAGGTAATCCATGATAATAGAACCACTGATGATGGAGGATAATAAAAGTCATGGTCAATAAGTCTCATGTTCAAAACCGTTATAAAACCGTGTTTATCGATTCTTCTTGTCAACTTAATTTTTTAACATCGTTGTCTATTGGGAGGGGTTATTGATTTGATGGTCTTGGTTACACCGTTAGGACTCTATTTTTAGACCTAAATCTCTATTATCGCATAAGTCAAACAATGTATCCTCGTGAAACATTCAAGACAAAATAAAATATAAGAGATACAACTTAGGAATAATGGGAGGATAAGTACGTGATTAGGGCATATGAGTAGTGTTAGCATTACTAACTTATAATGACAATGATCTCGTTGCACGCTTGTCATGGAATTGGGGTGAAAATCGAGGACGATGAAATTATTTCTAACGAAGCCTTCACGAGTTCTTATTCTATGAACCTAAACGTCCCATTTTGCGATGAAAATCATACATTATGTCTAAAGCACAAGTAGTAGTAATAGTAGTAGTGTAGCTAGTTTATCGTTCAATAAAAGTGAATAAAAATGAATTTTGGAGGTGCTACGATACTTTATTCTAGCATTGTGTGAGGGCACGGCAATGGTTTAGTATGGGGGAGTGATGATACTGCTTTTATACATAGTCTCATCGTCCAAAAAGGGCTTAAAATGCATTAATTATCATGAAAATACCCAAATATATGCTTGTGTTTGTTGCTTGTGTATTTTAGGTACGAATATTGAGAAAATGACAAAAGATCACAAGAATCATGCAAAAACGAACACGGGAAACGAAGCCGCACAATGAACCGGACCCAAATGTTGAATTTCCAAAAAGACCCTTGAAGAATTGAAGATTGGCAAGAATGGTCCTCCAAGTTTAAAGACTTGTCATTTATACCCTTGTAAAAACTCTAAAATTACATTGTGGTCCCTAAAAAGTCAAGAATCTACATATTTGGTCCATGAAGAATTGCACAAGATCGAAGTCGGAATCGCACTTAATGAAGCAAAAACGAGTCTTTTCGGATCGACTCGACAACACTTGAAGTCATTAAGTCAAAGCCAAACCCGAAACCCGACAATGAAGTGGGCATGAAAAACCGGTCCCGAATCCTAAAATAATATTTTACGGACCAACTCGCACCCGTTTATCGGACCGAGTCGGCTCAAATTAATGTTATTATAAAACAAATCTAAATATCTTTTTATTACTATAATTCGTGTAGAATTATGACCACCAGCCCACTCCAACTTATTTTTGATTTTGGACTACTAACCGAGCCAAGCCCATTCTATTTTATCAAAATGATATCAAAATGGAGCCCCTCTTTTGTTTAGCAGACGCAGTAAACAAAGATTAGGGTTGATTGCTATCTTTCCCAGCAATCCCAAATCCCATCACTATCTCCCACCCTGCCCCACACGAATTGGTCCCCTGCACCATTTGAAGAAAGATGACAAGAGGTGCCAGTAAGATCAACGATTTAGATAGATTGCTTATTACCCACACCCAATCCAACGTACAAGATCAATCCATCACAACTCAGCAATCACATGAAGGTGTTGAACAAATTCAAAAAAAAAGTATATGCTGATTTTAGATCCGAATATCCAAGGGCTTTTCTGGGATTCAACACTTAGGGTTTCTTTATTCTAGACTCTTCTGATTAGTGCTATATAAGGAGACTCCAACTTGTGGATGTCCCTTGTCTCAGATTTTAGAAAAAAATTGTAATGCTTTTTATTATGAAATAAAAGTTAGTTTTGTTTTTGAAAAATCTCTGAGTACCACAATTAATTTCCAAGTTGTTCTTTTATTTTTTTTAAGTGTTTGTGGAAAGATTTTAAGAAAAAAATATATATATCAGTTGTCTTTTTTATTTTCACTGTTCACGTTTGATTTGATCTTAGCAGGGTTGATTGGAAGCTTGTTCTTGTTAAGCTAGAACATAAGCTCATTGATTCAGGGGTATGGATGTGTATCCCTGAGGTTTGCTCACTTCTCTTCTCTTTTTTTTATTTTTCTGCTAATTATAATTATTCATGTGTTTTGAATGATGAATTGTTAAAAGGTTGAGTTGCTTGCTTGTATTTGATACGTGTGTGTTACTTGATTTTTTTTAAGTCTTACTGTTTAATTTTAATTCCATCATGTTTCTGAGGTTAGTCTAAGCTTAATCTTAAGTCCACTCTTATTTTTCAGTAAAACCAAAACAAAAGTGTGTGAATTATTTGCTGACGAAGAATTAAAAGAGTAGCCTTGTTTGTTTTAGGCAGTATAAAAAAAAAGAAAAAAAAATCATTGTTCTTTTATTTTCTGTGTTTATGAAACTCAGTAGGATTTATGGTCTCAGATTTGATGTTCCGGTTTGGTGTTTGTGTTTCGGTAGCTGAGGTTGAATTATCAGTAGAATAGGTCGGTTAATTGCTATTGTTGCTGTGCAATTGTTGATGTTACCGTAGCATCATTATTCGTTCTAAACTGTTGCTAAAGACGTAGTCGACATAGTCTTTCATTGCTTTTGTAGGTGTGGTAAGTAGCTGTTGTTGTCGTATTATAGCATGGGTTTTTAGTTAATTATTGATTGCGTTGTTCTTGTTTTTTTTTAAGTTGCGGTAGCGAATAATTCTATTAGCTATTTTTTTTTATTCTGCGTATGTTTGTTATTGCTGCTGCATTTAAATATGTTGTTGTTGCATTTTATTGTAGTTGTTGCTTTGTACTAGTCGCTAGCTGCTGCCGCTATTATTTGTTTAATTAGTGGGGCTGTAATAGTCGTAGTGATAGAATGTATGCTTGTTGTCATGTTCCTGTTTGCTTGATGTTTTGTTGCTGTCATTGAATGATGTTGCCTTTGTTATACTTGTTACAGTTACTTTGGTTTTGCTGTCCAAAAATAAACTGCTAAAAAAGTTGCAAGAAAAGGGTATTGAACCCCTGACCACACCACCAACATCGAACACAACACAACTGTGCTTTACCAACTGTGCTCTATTGCACATTTTGTAGTTACTGTCTTTTATTTTGGTTTAATATGTTACTGTATTTCGTGTAAAGGCTAATAACATAAGAAAACAAACAATTGGTAAAAAGTGTCACAGGTGGGGATAGAACCCGCGACCTACTGCTCAGCAGCACAGCACCTTAACAATCTGCTCTCTCCTTCTTTTTGTTATTTGTTTCCCTTTTATTTCTCTTTTAACCCTTCTTTAATTTAGTTTTTTTTATATATTAAGCAACGTTAAGCTTGTTTGCATCTTATTTGCAGCTTATTGGCTTAAAGTTTTAAGCAGTTTTCTTTTCCTTTGATTTGTTTTATATTTAAGACCTTTTTTTTTTGTTTGAAAATTTTATTTTTCACATTCATGGATTTTTTTTATTCTTAAGATTATTTTTCTTTTTAATTTCGAAAAAGTCATAAAAAATAGCAAAAAGTATTTAAAAATTTTCAAAAAATAGTTTTTAGATTTTAATTAGTTTAATTTAGGTTTATAAAAAGTAAAATTTTCAAAATCACTTTTAAATAATTTTATTTAATTTTGAGTTTTTCATTAAACTTTAAAATTTAATATAAAATAATTAAAAAGGACTTGCAAATTTTCATTTTCACTTTTGGTCTAATTAGATTTTTCTTAACTTAGATTAAAATTTTGGTAATTTTTAGAGGAGTTTAATTTTTCGTCGAGTTTTATGATTTCGCGTTTGTTATGTCGTAGAATAACTTTTAACATACTTCGTCTTTTTCTTTCTCTTTTATCATCAATATAATCACAAATTAGTCATCTCTTAGCACACACACCAAGCCTCCTTGACAACGATCCCACACAAAGGTTCAAAAGTGCTTTCGTTTTCCTAAACGAACACTTAATACTTACCGCTGCTCTTTTTCCTAAAAGACGTATTCATACCACAATCATAGGTCCCTCTTATTCAACTATGGTTGTGACTTCCCCTCCTGTAATGTATTTTTCCTTGAGTATTTCAAACAATACTTTCTTGGATAGATGGGCAAAGCTTGTAGATGCAATTTTGCTAAGAGCATACGCCTTCTTGTTTTCACCTCTTGGTACCTGTTTAATAGAAAACTTCCCAAAAGTGGCTATGAGTGACTTGACCTTCTCCAAGTATTGGATCATGTTGTCCTCCTTGGCTATGTAACCTCCTAGGATGTGATTCGCGACAATCCGTGAGTCCACGTAGGCCTCAAGGTTGCGGACTCCCATCCTAGCGGCGATTTTTAAACCCTCAATCAATGCTTAGTATTCCGCCTCATTGTTCGTGGTTGTGAACTCAAAATGCAAGGCGTAGGTGAATTCCATTCCTTCCGGATTCGTGAGAATAAGGCCGGCTCCTGATTCGTTCGTGTACGAGGATCCGTCAGTAAACAAAACCCATGGTTCCGCTCGAATTTCCTCCTTTTGTACCACTGGTCCATCCTCCTCTGGCTTCTCAATTAGGAAATCTACCAAGATTTGGCCCTTGACCATTGTCCTTGGTCTATAGGAGATTTTATGTTCTCCTAGTAGAACGCTCCACTTCTGTAGCCTTACGGCCACATCTGGCTTAGAGATGATTTGTTTTATTGGTTGATCAGTGATAACCACAATTGGGTGCGCCTGGAAGTACCGGCGCAACCTTTTCGTGACGTATACCAATGGTAAAACCAACTTCTCCATAGATGAATAGTTCAGCTCCGGTCCTTTCAATGCTTTGCTTATAAAGTAGACTGGAGTCTGGACTGAGTCTTGGTCGGTCATAATGATTGCACTTATTGCTCCGTACGTAGCAGATAGGTACATGATGAGCTCCTCCTTCGGTCGGGGTACGACTAGCATAGGAAGAGCCGCGAGATGCTGTTTAAGCTGCCCAAAGGCTTCCTCTGCTTCTTTTGTCCAACGGAAGTCTCCTTTATTCAAGCGCTTCTTGAGTGTTTTGAATAGAGGTAGTGATTTCTCCGCAGACTTCGATAAGAACCTATTCATCCCAGCCAGCTTTCCATTTAGCGATTGTACCTCCTTGAGTGTCCGAGGGGATGGTAACTGTATCACCGCGTCTGTCTGCTCTGGACAAGGCTTGATGCCATTTGGATTAATCATATACCCAAGGAACATCCCTTCGGTTTCCCCAAACGTGCACTTTTATGGATTTAGTTTCATGTTGAGTTTCCTCAACGTGTCAAGCGTCTCTTGTATATCACGGAGGAGTGCTTCCTCCGTATGACTCTTGATGACCAGATCATCAACATAGACCTCAATGTAGCGGCATATCTGGGAGTCGAAGGCTTTATCTATAATAACTGATTTTTGCCAAGTATAAAAATTAAGTTCGTTGATTTTGTCTAATCGAATTGATTCCTGTTTTAAGTGTGACTCAGTCGTCTTTTGATGGAAAACAAATAGATTTTTCGTTGTAGTAAAGTAAATTGCAAAACATTTAAAGTAAATGACAGGTAATTAAAACTAAAACAATTTAAAAAGTAATTGTGCAAAATTTAAAACTTTAAAAGTAAATGACGAGAAATTAAAGCTTGACAAAAAGTGAAATTTGAAAACTTAAAATAATGCAAACTTAAAAATAAAACTAAGGCAAAATAATAAAACAAAACCCAATCCGTCGGAATACCCTCCATCAGAATCCCATCGGAATGATGTCGGAATAAACACGTTGGAATGAAAGCTTACCTCACCTATCGGAATACGGTCAGAATGAAGGACTATCGGAATGTAAGAAACAGAAGCTATCGGAATACTAAAAACACTTCTATCGGAATACTGAAAAGAAGACCTTCTGTCGGAATCTTAATCGGAATCCTGGTCCGAATCCAAAACCCTTTTCTGATACACCTATCGGAATAAGGCGCCGAAATAACTGAAACCCTTTTCTGATGGTTGGAGATTCGTAAATAAGCAAAAATGAAATAAGCTATAAACCAAATAAGCACTTATCTAAAAACTTAACCTAAACATGTATAAGAAAATAAAGCTAATAAGCCCAAAATTTAAAAACTTTTAAAAACACTAAATGATAAAAATATTTAAAGACAACTTTTTTATAAAATAACTTTTATAAACACTTAAGTAAATTTAAGAAAGACACAAATAAGCTATAAAATCAATAATCCGAAACAATCAAAAACATAAAAACCTAATAATTAATCAAATAAGCATAACAAAAAGCACATAAACATAAAGATTAAGCAAAAACAAGAAAGGTAGAATGAGGGATTAATAAAAACTTGATTAAAATTAAAGATTCAACAATAAAATTAAAAGACTTACTTGAAATTAAAGGCAAGAAATTAAAGAACAATTAAGTAAAAGACAATATGAAAGTGCAAGTAATTAAAGGTGGAGAGCTAAGTTTTCAAATTAGATAACAACTCCTAATGTGACATTAGGAGGGTATTTATAGGAGATTAGGGAGGTTAGCATGTGTTGCTCCTTTCTTTCTTCTCTCGTCTTTTCGTCTTCTAAATTCTTTGACTTTTTTCGACTTTGTCTCGGGATTATTTGAACTCGTCTTATAATCTCTTCATTTATTAGACTTGATTTCTTCGACTTCATTAAACTTCCTTCTTTAGACTTTTTCTTCGATAAAAGCCCGTGAAATCCCATGTTTTCTTCCCTTTTCACATTTTGATCCTACATCACAACAAAAACATAAACCACACATAATTCCGACATTTACGACATAAAATACACGTTTTGGCTTGGTTATTATTATAATTAAGTGGCAAAAGGATAAGTGTTTTCACACTTACTAAATCCCCTACACTTGACCATTGCAATGTCCTCATGCAATGCATTAATTACAAAGCAAGTTATACATTTTCCATCACAATCAATCCACATTGGCCTTTAAAGAGACAAAATATTTAAAGGAAGAAAACAAGTAAAAAGATCAAAAACTTACCTTAGGGTTTTGGAATGTCAAGAATGATAATCATCCTCAAGTTTCACGTTCCCCGTACCAAGCTTAAAAACGAGATCATTGTTATTATAAGTTAGCAAACTAACACAAACTCATGTGGGCCAATTATTCACTTAGACTCCCTTATTCCTAGGTGTATCTCTTATATTTTATTGTTGTCTTTATTGATCACGAGGATGCATTGTTGGCTTATTTCGATAGTTATTTAAGCTGAAAATAAAGTAGGGCGATTTAATCAATAGTTAGCTAAAGGACAAAATCTTTTAAAACTGCTTCTTAGGACCTCATAAAGTTCATATCTTGGCATAACTCGCTTCACGATTTGAGACCTTTCTCGGATCGATATTTGGCATTGACTTCATACTTCAAATCTTGAGAGACGTTCATGAAATAATGGTCTTCTCTTCATAATAGGAATTTCTTCACTTGAACTTTTTGAGAGGTTCTTAATATTTGGACCACAACTTCTTCATTTTTCTCCAATCTTTATTTGGGATTTTGATATACAACGATCCGCCTCCTTTTAGGACTTGGATCTATTTATCCTCATACCTTGCTAGGGCCTTTTCGGATAGACTTCTCCATGATCTTTTCGGGAGTATATGCTTTTCGTCGTGTGTCTCGATCCTCATATTGATTTTTGATAAATGATTCTTCACATCACTTTGGATCTTTAGCAACAAAATGTAGCCCTCATGCCTTGTTAGGGCCTTTTCGGACTCGCCAATCTTCGCATCCCGCTTCAATAAGTTATGCCTTGGCTATGAACTCTAATTAATACCGAGAAACTTTTAAACGATCATTGGCTAGAAGCTAAGTAACTTTTCAAATCGTACAACCTTATTTATTGTAATTAAATTATTAGCAAGCAATGGGAGAAAAAACTAATAATCAACTCACATAAATTCACGAAAGAATACCAAAATTATAATTGACTCTATCATCTCTCGTCCTCCACAATTTAAAATCTCAAGGAATGAGACTCGTGGATGCTTAGCCTATCAAATCAATGTTTTGGGTTTTCCAGTCATCTATAGGATCTTGTAAACTCTTAGACTTTTTCAAGTTTAGAATTCGCGTTTTAAAGTTCCCTTGATAAACGACTTTCTAGGATCAATTATAGGAACTTGGAAAATTTCTTGTTCTTAACCCGTAAGAGCTAAGACTTTCGCGGTTTTAAAGTTCCCTAAATAAAAGCCTAGCAAAACTTGACTTAAACACGTTAAGGATACTAGCTAGAGTAAACTTAGATAAGTAAACTCGGGTTGAGTCAAAAGATTCACAACATTTAAAAATTAAAACCACTTTATTAAAATTTTATTCTAGCAAAGAAAGAAAATAACCATAACAAAGGTAAATACAACAAGGCCAAAATAGATCAAAAATTTTGAAAAATGTCGAAAAATGAATTTTCCGGTTAAAATGAGGATAAATACAAGGAAAAGCCCACTTAACTTCGATAGAAGTCCCCCTACACTTAATATAAACATTGTCCTTAATGTTTAAGCATGTGGGAGTGAACTCCCCTATACTTAGGACATTGTGCACGTTGTTTAAATCTTGCTAAGGAAAGGACAACTAAAGTGATTCCTATTTCAATCATAATTGATAAAATAATGAATCAAAAGAGTTTAGGATAGAACCGGGAAGACATGTACACGGAATCATGGGTCGTCAAAAGTCATCAAGAATGTATCTTTGAAAGATCGAATCCCTGCACATGATCGAATCCCCTACACTTATTATAAAACAAAGAAAAAGGATAGATACTCGGGTTGCCTCCCAAGAAGCGCTTGTTTTTGTTAACCGAGTCGTGAGCCTGACTGGACCTTGATTAGCATGGGAAGAAGCTTGAAACACATCCACCGGGATCAAATACATGGTTTTCATCCATCAAGTAGCACAAGCTTAAGGTGAACAAGGCAAGCCAAAGAAGAGTAGGCAAGGTTCCCTTAAGCAGTTGTTGAGCACGGTGGTAGCCAGTGTGATGAGGTGCAAGCATATCTTCATAAGTTCCAAAAATCTTTCCTTTTATTTCATCAGATGGATACTGAGATGGATTAGAATTTGCAGTACCGGGATCGAACACCTTTTCTTTTAGGGAAAATAACACTCAGGCTCAGTAGACCTTGAAGAAGATCCGCTCATAAATCGAACAATCTCATCCTCAGAAGGTGGATAGAGAGGTGTCAAGACATAAGTACTGAGGATATCGGTGTCTTCCGGCCTCTTCTCCTTTGAAACGGGTTTCCTAATATCCGAAGGAGGATAAGGACCATAATCAAAGTCCAAAGAAGGAGAATCATTCTCATTTGGGAAGTAAGTTTTGAGAAAAGTAGCAAATTCTTCCTCAAACGAGTAGTCATCCAAAGTAGGATCAAGCATTGTTGGTAGAGGATCTTCATCAAAAGTAGGTGCAAGGTCATCATGTGAAGAATCACTCGAAAGAGTATCGACATCATCAAAATCATCATAAGTTGGCATGTCTTTATACTCAGAAGAAAGGTCATCAGAATCATCCATATCAGAACTAGAATCATCATCATAGTCATCATAAATTGGAGGAGACTCATGAATTGGTGGAGGATCAAAATTGGAGAGAGAATCATCCACATCATCTTAGAACAGTGGATTATCATAGCAAGAATCGAAAAGAGGATTGTTGTAGACGACAAAATCATCAAGCACATTAATCATATTCGCTGATTCTCTTCCATTGGATTTGTTTGTGATCTTCCCCATTTTAAACACTTGAGCATCATTCCCGACTCTTAAGATTAACTCACCTTCAGCAACATCGACTAAGGCTTTTCTGGTTCTCAAGAATGGCCGACCAAGTATTAACGGAATACGAGGGTCCATTTCATAATCAACAATAACAAAGTCGACCGGAAAAGTGAAGGTACCAACTTTAACAAACACATATTCGGCAATACCAACAGGGTAAGCGAGAGTGCGATTTGCTAGCTCAAGAGTCATCTTTGTTGGTGTAAGGTCTGGTAATGATAACTTTTTCCAAACACTTAAAGGCATCAAATTTATACTTGCCCCGAGATCGGCTAAGGCAGTAAATTCTTCGGTTTGGGTAAAAGTACAAGGCAACACAAAACGACCGGGATCTCCAAGTTTTTCCGAAAGTTGTTTAAGGAGGACAGTAGAACAATTCTCATTCAATCGAGTATTAACAAACTCGACCATCTTCTCCTTCTTATTAAGCAATTCCTTAAACATCTTAACAAATTTAGGCATTTGGGCTAGAGCTTCAACAAGGCTATAGGTGATGGTCACTCCCGAAATCTTCTTCAAAAAGTTTGACACTTGAATATCATCCTTGGTGAGCAATTGGCACTTGTCTAAGCGAGAAGGATAAGGGATGTTGGGTTCAGGTGGTGTAGGTGTAGCAGGTAAAGGTTCAGATGTTGAAGGTTTAAAGGTGGAAGGTGGGGTTGGTGAAGGGTGTTTCTTGGGTACTACTTCAGTAAGAGGTGGAGACGGTAATGGAGAACTAATACTAGGCGTGGGAGTAGGAGGGATAAATAGTGGTGGAGGAGGTGTAGATGGAGTAAATGGGGGAGGTATAGTTGGTCCTACTAAGGTTGCTCCACTGCGTGTAGTAATAGCACTCACATTCGCTCTTGGGTTGGTGACGGTATTTCAAGGAAGAGAGCCCGAAGTAGAGGGTTGAGTACTTGGGAAGAAACTAGCCAGCATATTCTTCAAATCATTTGTTTGAGTGCTAAAAGTGGTTTTCATATCATGTCGAAGCTCGGTTCTAATATCATTCCCTTGCTTTGTGATATCTCCTTTCAAGTTGATGATTTGGCTTTGCAGATTCTTAACTAGCTCTCCTTGGGTCCTCATGAATGTTTCAACATCTTGATTAATGGGTAGTGCTTGTTGAGCGGGTGGTTGATAAAGATTAGAAGCTCGAGATAGGTTTGGGTTGCTTCTATTGTAGTTGTTGGGGTTGTGGTTTTGAGGAGAAAAACCGGGTGAAAGAAAGTTGTTAGAACGGTAACTTAGCAAGTTACGATCACCTTGAGGTCGGGCTTGGTAGTTTTCCGTTGAATAGTTACCATGAGCCGCATACACGTTTTCCGGATTGTCATGAGTAGAAGGACAATCAGTGTATGAATGAGGACCCCCGCAAATCTCACAAGAAGTTGCTACAGCTTGAACTTGTTGTTGTTGATTTGTAGCCAAGACTTGCATATTTTTGCTCATTTCGACCATTGCGCGGGTCAATTCGGTGATATCAGGGTTTGAAGAAGTAGAAGAAACATTGACTCTCGAGTTATTCCTTGAAGATGCGGATGAATCCCAATTTTTGTGATGAGTAGTCATGTTCTCGATAAGCTCTCTACACTCCTCGGGTCTTCTTTTCATAAATGTGCCATCGGCGACAACATTAATCTTATCACGATCACGAAAAGTTAAACCGTTGTAGAAAGTATCAATTAAGGTGACGGGGAGCATGTTGTGGTTTGGACATCGATCAATCAAAACATTATATCGTTCCCAAGCATCAAAAAGTGATTCATCAGGTTCTTGTGTAAATCCACTAATTTGATTCTGAAGGCTCGTGACCATGGATGGTGGAAAGTAGCGCGACAAAAAGCGTTGAGTCGTCTCATCCCAAGTATGAATTGAATTCTTTGGAAGACGATCAAACCATTTTTCGGCATGGTGGGATAAGGTGTGTGGAAATAGGTGAAGGCGAAGAAAATCCATGGTAACACCGGGAAACTTCATGCTTTGAGTTACGGTAATTAACTTGTCGAGGTGTTTGTTAGCTTCATCATCCGGTAATCCACGAAATGGACAAGTATTTTGGACTTGTTGGATCATGTGATGCTTCAACGAAAATTCAGGATCCGTGATTTGCATCGGCGTAATCAGTCCTCCGCGTGCATTCATCGTAGGTTGACACAACTCCTCTATCGTTTGAAGGTCGGGTGGTGGAACATTGTTGTTGTTATTCATGTTGGGGTATGGTGGATTATTGTTGTTGTGCACACCAGCCATAACTAAATCTTCACGAGTCTCGGGCTCTGAATAACATGAAGATCTAGTACGCATACACCTTCAAAAGCAAAAGAAAAAAAAATACCAATGAAATACAGAATATATATGTACTTGAAAAAATAAAAATAAAATCTTTTTGGTGCAAAACTATGAAAAAGAAATGCTTTTATAAGTTTTTTTAATGTTCTTGTAGTTTTGAAAATTTTTAATTTTTATGGATATTTTTGGAAATTTTTAAACAAGAAAAATAACGTTCACGAGTGAACAGATCCCAAAATTCAACGCTTCTCTCACAGAAAACCGTTACTCTTTACGAAAAGAGCCGGCAACGGCGCCATTTAATAACTGATTTTTGCCAAGTATAAAAATTAAGTTCGCTGATTGTGTCTAATCGAATTGATTACTGGTTTAAGTGTGACTCATTTGTCTTTTGGTGGAAAACAAATAGATTTGTCGTTGTAGTAAAGTAAATTGAAAAACTTTTAAAGTAAATGACAGGTAATTAAAACTAAAACTAATTAAAAAGTAATTGTGCAAAATTTAAAACTTTAAAAGTAAATGACGAGAAATTAAAGCTTGACAAAAAGTGAAATTTGAAATCTTAAATAATGCAAACTTAAAAATAAAACTAAGGCAAAATAATAAAACAAAACCCAATCCGTCGGAATACCCTCCATCGGAATCCTATCGGAATGATGTCGGAATAAACACGTTGGAATGAAAGCTTACCTCACCTATCAGAATACGGTCGGAATGAAGGCCTATCGGAATGTAAGAAACAGAAGCTATCGGAATACTAAAAACACTTCTATCAGAATACTGAAAAGAAGACCTTCTGTCGGAATCTTAATTGGAATCCTGGTTAGAATCCAAAACCCTTTTCCGATACACCTATCGGAATAAGGCGTCGGAATAACTGAAACCCTTTTCCGATGGTTGGAGATTCGTAAATAAGAAAAAATAAAATAAGCTATAAACCAAATAATCACTTATCTAAAAACTTAACCTAAACATGTATAAGGAAAAAGGCTAATAAGCCCAAAATTTAAAAACTTTTAAAAACACTAAATGATAAAAATATTTAAAGACAACTTTTTTATAAAATAACTTTTATAAACACTTAAGTAAATTTAAGAAAGACACAAATAAGCTATAAAATCAATAATCCGAAACAATCAAAAACATAATAATTAATCAAATAAGCATAACAAAAAGCCCATAAACATAAAGATTAAGCAAAAACAAGAAAGGTAGAATGATAGATTAATAAAAACTTGATTAAAATTAAAGATTCAAAAACAAAATTAAAAGACTTACTTGAAATTAAAGGCAAGAAATTAAAGAACAATTAAGTAAAAGACAATATGAAAGTTAAAGTAATTAAAGGTGGAGAGATAAGTTGTCAAATTAGCTAACACCTCCTAATGTGAAATTAGGAGGGTATTTATAGGCGATTAGGGAGGTTAGCATGTGTTGCTCCTTTCTTTCTTCTCTCGTCTTTTCGTCTTCTAAATTCTTCGACTTTTTTCGACTTTGTCTCGGGATTATTTGAACTCGTCTTATAATCTCTTCATTTATTAGACTTGAGTTCTTCGACTTCATTAAACTTCCCTCTTTAGACTTTTTCTTCGATAAAAGCCCGTGAAAGCCCATGTTTTCTTCCCTTTTCACATTTTGATCCTAAATCACAACAAAAACACAAACCACGCATAATTCCGACATTTACGACATAAATACACGTTTTGTCTTGGTTATTATTATAATTAAGTGGTAAAAGGATAAGTGTTTTCACACTTATTAATCAACAAGTCGCTGATATGTAGCTTTGTCGTTCTTTAGTACGAACGGCATTTTTGTGTAACAATACACGCCCTGACTGGTGTGAAACGCCGTCTTCTCCCCATCTTCCTCTGCCATCTGGATCTGATGGTATCCTTTGTACGCATCTAAAATCGCTTGAAAGGGTATTCGCATAAGGATTCTACCGTCCAATCAATTTCTGGTAGCGGATAGCAGTCTTGCGGACAAGCTTTGTTCAAGTCTGTGAAATCCACGCACATGCACCAACTCCCTTCATGCTTCTTGACCATGACTGGGTTAGATACCCACTCATGGTAGTATACCTCGCGCATAATTCCTGCGTCTACTAATTTCCGTACCTCATCCAGTATGACCTGGCAGCGTTCCGGTGCTTTACCACGCTTCTTTTGTTTAACAGGAGGATATCCCTGGGGAATTTGAAGTTTATGTTCTGCTATTGAACGCGGCACACCTGTCATGTGCTTGGGCTCCCATGCGAATATATCAAGGTTCGCTTTTAGGAGAGAGCACATGGCCCTCTTCCCGTTATCCGATAGCATTCCCCCTATGGCCACCTCTTGCTCCGGGTAGTCGGGGTGGATTACCACCTTCGAATTAGGGGGTGGTGATCCTCTCTTGAAGGGAACATGCTGGACTGGTGTTGTCACTGCGTAGCATTCAGATGCCGGCACGATTGAGTTATAAATTGTAACAATTCCCCCTTCTACTGGGAATTTAATCATACCATGAGCCATGGATGGGCCGGCCCGTATGGCTAAGATCCCTGGTCTTCCGATAATACCATTATATGCGGAATGCAAACGTATCACCATAAAGTTCATCCACGCTGTGGTGGAATGTTCTTTATCCCCAATGGTCACCAGTAGGCGCAGCTGTCCTATTGGCCAGATAGTATATCCACTGAAGCCAATGAGCGGCGACGTGGCCGGCACTAACTGGCTCTTTATCTCTGGTCGTAGCTGTACGAAACAGTGCTCGTAGAGAACTTCTGCCGATGGGAGGGAATGAGATTTCTCTGCCGTAATGGGAGGGAATGAGATTTCTCTGCCATGTGAAATTTTTTGACTAATTTTCTGCTTTGTGTGGCGCTGCCAAGATTGGATCGTATATATAGTCAAAGACTTGTCCTTTTGGGGATCCTTCTTATCGTGCTTTTTGTTATCATTCCCATCCTTCCAGTCCTTGACCAAATGTTTGAGTTTGCCTGATTTGATGAGTGACTCAATGTGCTTCTTGAGTTGGATGCATTCCTCCGTGTTATGGCCCTTGTCGTTGTGCAATTCGCAGAAGCGATTTCCTTGACAGCGGTCCACCGGAGTCGTCATTGGGGGAGGCCTTGGGAAGTTCGCCCCTTCTGTCAACAAGATGTCCCGGTAAGTCATCTTTAGAGGGGTGAATTTGTCATCCGACTACCCTCCTTTAATCTGACTCTTGTAGTTCGAGCACCTTCCATTGCCTTGGTTGCTTTGGTCCCCTGATTGCCTCTTGGGTTGGTCGTTCGATCGATAGCTATGGTTTCCCTTTGTAGGATATGCCATGGCTACTGCGGTCTCTCCTTCTACAAAGTTTCTGACCCTTTCCACGAGGTCGTCATACTTCTCCGGTCGCTTGTCATTAAGGCGCCTAATCAATTCCTTGTCCGTTATGGCTTGCATGTAGTCAGAAATTTTTAGGAGCTCTGGCATCGTTTTTGTGCGCATGCACTTGTCATTGAAACGTTCCGTGAAGTCCTCCGTAGATTCTCTAGGCCGTTTCTTGACGGTTTGATCCTTATTATACTTCTTTCGTTGAGTATAATTGTTTTTGAACGCAGTGCGCATCTCACTGAAGCTACCAATGCTTCAGGGAGGAAGCCCCTCAAACCAATCACGGGCATTGCCAATCAATGTCGAATTGAACATCTGGAACCATATAGGCATGGGCCATCGTTTGATCTTTGCTTGTGTGTCAAATATCTTTAGGTGATCATCCAGATCAGCAGACCCATCATAGGTTTTGACGCATGTTGGCATACGGCGCTTCTTATCCTCGGAGTAGTTCCGTATGCGGAGGGTGAAGGGATCCTCCCTAGGATCACACCATGGGCGGGAGAGATATTCCCCCTCTACATCACGATAGTAAGGGTCATTGTAGTATCCCTCATCATCCGATGGTGGTGGAGGAGTGTACCTAGGTCGGCGATGCTTAGGGGGATGGTCATCCGAATCCGACCCGGAGGGGCCGGGAGAAGGGGGTGGTGCTCCACTTCTCGGCTGAGGACCCCTTTTGTGAGAAGAGCTAGGAGCCTTCTTCCCACTGTTCACCCTATCTCAAACGCTGGTGCGGCGATTGTTCCTGGTTGATTCCAACACCGGGCGTTAGGCAGAGCCGTCAGACCTATCTCCTTCCTCACGAGATTGTAGTACTTCCTGCATAACGCGATCTCCTATGCGCTCGAACACATTTCGAGGTCGCGAGTTTTCCTCAAGGGGGTTTCGCTCCTGTGGGCGCGCCTTCCTCTTCTTTTGAGTTTGAGGAGAGGCTCCGGATACGGCCCTGCCAAAGTTGAGCCTAGATTTGAGGTTCCTACCTAGGTTTAACCTTGACGCGATACCCGGGACGATCTCTTAAAGTTCTGCGTGAGAACACGAGCGAGGTCTTCGTCACTAAGTGGTTCCACTTCTACTTCTTCCTCAATTGATGGCCTACGTAGCTCCTTGTTAGGGGCATTAGGCGCACTCCCTGGATCAGGGTTATCCATGATCATGGTTGGTGGTGGGGTATTAGCGGGCGTGCATGTCCCACCCAAAGACTGAAAAACGTTTCTGTTATTCGGTCCGCCTGTCCGGCTGCCAGGGGACTGGGTGCGGATGAGTATCCCATCCCCCGTGGACTTTCGATTCGCAGGATTCGTGTTCCTGGGGTTCCCTTGCGGATGTCCCTTCGTCATTAAAAAATCGGTGATTGAGGTTCTAGCTTAGTGTTTGGGTCCCACGGATGGCGCCAACTTGTTGATACAAAAGTTGGATGATCCTTGCTAGACCCGAATTAGGCTTAATTCGAGTACGCTGGGCTTTGGCTCTTGCACCACGTGAATAACTTGCTGAGATCCTGCACACTAAAGCAACACGCGTTAGGCTTACTGTGGGAATGTATCCCACTATTAGACTCCGGCGTGAGAGTAAGTAATCGGTTAGCGTTAAGAATCGGATGTGAGGTTTAGAGTATGGAGAATGTAATACCTTTGTGGAACCCTTGGGGGTTCCTTATATAGGCAGTGAAACCCTAATGGGCTCACTGTTACTTCGGCCCCAAGCATAAAATAATAACCATAATTAGCTTGATTGTTATCTTCTAATCATGGTTAGTGTATATCCTATACTTGAAGGTAAATCCCAATCCTAATAAGATTGTGATTCTGTCGAACCCTGTCCCGGCTGTACCGGGCCGTGGGCCGCACACACTTTATGAGACCATTGTTCATTCAAGCCCGTAAGCTTAACTGATCAATCTAACCCATTCGTGATGGGCCAGATGCGGGTAGTACCCATGGGCCGGGTCCATGACCCGGTTGGGGACTATACGTCATCAGTTATCATGTGGGGCGAATGGGTGCATAATAGTACATGTTTTAAAGATTTACACGGTGACTGCGGTGTGTGATCTACATCCGTCACATGGAGCTGTTCCCTCCACTTAGACTATTATAATTAGAGGCAACCCCTCTAATTGCATGACGAGGTCACCCTCTATGTATTCATGCACGTTGATACCTTTCATGAACTATATGAGCTCTTCGGCATTTAAATTACAGTTTTCATGGTTAAACATAATACTTTTCAAATATATAAACCATTTTATAAAACATGTTCTAGGTTTTCCAGGACTTATATTATTCCGCTGCATTTCAAGATCTTTTATTTATGTTTCAGCTGTTCTTATCATGTTATTATATCCGTTCACTGAGCGTATTGCTCAGTCGTATTTTCTTTCCATGACCCAAACGGCAGGTACCAAGGACAGACTTGAGCATTTAGAGGATGTGCACGGGATGGGAGCTACCTCATACTTCTTTTCCTTTTTCACTTCATTTACTTTATGCATGTTTGGGCTTATGTTTAGGAACTAATGTTTGATTCCGGTTTTCCTGTATGGTCATCTATGTTTTTAAGATATTTACCTTTCATGCTTTGATGACACGCCATAATTATCATGTAACGGTCCACTTATCAAAGTATGGTGTTACAATTATGGTATCAGAGCCAAGGTTTCGACTTGTAGGCTCTAAAACTTAACCTGTGACTAGTGGGTAGTCACAAGGCTTTTCCTAAAACGACGTTTGTTACATTCCACATAATGATAATTATATTTTTGAGTATTGTTGATCCTTACTCATGATGTTTTCGTTGAAGTTTTGACTAGTATGGATTGGACCACAACCATCCATATTTGGCCCCATGTTATTAATTTCTATCCATGATGTCTTCTCTTAAAAATTTGACAAGTATGGATTGAACCATAATCATCCATACTTAGTCACATGTCTTTTTCTTTGAATTTTGTAGATTGAACCATAGTCGTCCAAACCAGTCAATGTTAAACCTCGGTTAATTATGCTTTTATGTTCTTTATGACAACTATGTTTTCATGCTCTCATGTTGATTTCGTTTTCATGCTGATTATGTTTTCATGCCTCCTTATGGTAAGTTTGTTCTCATCATATTGATTATGCTTTCATGCTAGACATTGATGGATTTCATTTAATCCTGTTTTCATGATATTCATGTTTGGTTTTCATTAATCATGCTTTCATGCTGATCATCATTGAATTTCGTTTAATCATACTTTTGTGTTTCCCTATGCAACCAGAATTATGTCTACGCTGAAATTGCTAGGCTATCATGTTGCTCGCTTCAGTTTGTTTTTCTAACCGTTTAATCAATTATTTATTTTAAGATCAAGTCAGATGGTTGACACCCGTACCGATTGTTTCATGTGCACTCCATGTACCATATTCCATGTGTACTCCATGTACCATATTCCAAGTGTACTCCATGTACCATATTCCAAGTTTTTCCCACCTACCGTACTCTATGTGTATTGCTCATAATTTGGGGATTTTACAAGATGCTGATACTACTCATAATTTGGAGATTTTACAAGATGTTGATGCTACTCATAATTTGGAGATTTTACAAGATGCTGATGCTACTCATAATTGGGAAATTTTACAAGATGCTGACGTTGCTCATAATTTGGAGATTCTACAAATGCTGATGCTGCTCATAATTTGGAGATTCCACAAGATGCTGATGCTGCTCATAATATGAAGATTCTACAGAACAAAGACGAAGAGTATAGAGTGGAACTACCATACAAGAATATACTTCACCAACCAGACGCTACCATCCCATTCCATGTCTTTACCTTCTCAGTTAAATGTCACACGTCACTCAGCCGTTCTTCGAGGCATAATTGTGGGAACCGGTACCCATCCGGCCACTCAGCAGAATAGTTACATGAATCACGATCATGATAAGGACCGTCATGAAACTGACAGACAAGACAATAGTGACCACTACCATGATAGAAACCATTCCAGCAATAACGACAGAAACTCTGGTAACGGACGTGACCAGAATACAAGGGGTCAACAGTCCAAGCGATCCGCCAATTATGGCATTTGAACCTAAAAGTGTCAATTTTATTCATTCTCACATCTTGAGACTCATGTCAAGACACACGTTAAGACACATGTCTCACGTATATTTTTTGAAGACACATGCCAGGACATCAGTCAAGACGCATGTCTCACGTATATTTTCCGAAGACACATGTCATGACACATGTCATACGAATATTTTCTCAAGACACGAGTCAATACACATAACTCACGTATATCTTCTGTACCAGGCCCTTAGTAATTCAGGATACCCGCCAAGTGGTACACCCATTCTGTTGTGTCATGTGTAAATCAAACTACTAGAATTTCAGGTACCATCTCTGGCGTATTGTTCATGTTTGCACACACAGTGTTCGTTTTGTGTAAGACGGGCGAAACACATTCAGTGAGATCTTCCACGTTTACTTCATGTATTGATATAGCACCTTAATATCTCGATCACATATTACTTATATCCATGTCCATAAAAGACGTTGTGGTATCACCCATGTATATAAAGGTTCTCCTTTTAGTTTAACGACAAGATCCATTCTGCTAAAGCACTTCCTTGGACATGTGCAGGTTCGATATGAATTCTGATTATGGGCTGGTTAGCAACACATCGCTCTATGATTGATCGCCATTCATATCAGATCATATTCAGCGATGTCCAGGCTCCTGAGTACATTCATCAGGGTTTTTCTACCAGGAAAATATGTACAAATTATTTATGCTTTACAAGCACGTGCTTTAAGATCCCATGGCTACAAAAAATTTCTAGCTACCATTTATGACACAATTTCTGAAGTTTCTAAAATCCATGATCAGCCTTTTGTTTTTGAGTTTCCAAATGTATTTCCAGAAGAACTTCCGAGTATATTTCCTATTGCAAGGTGGAGATTAACATCGAGCACGTTTCGAAAGCAGGACCAGTCTCCAAGACTCTTTATCGCATGGCTTCCTTGAGCTAAAAGAGTTGAAGGATCAACTGCAAGAATCGCTAGATCAAGGTTTTATTCGCCCAAGTGTATCACCATGGCGTGCACTGATTTCTAGTTTTTAAGAATAAGGACGGTAACATAAGATTATGTATTGACTACCGTAAATTGGACAAGACCACCATGCGTCATCGTTATTCCTTTCATGTCTTGATAACATGTTAAATCAACTACTAGGTGCTAAGCACTTTTCCAAGATCGGTTTATGGTCAGAATACCAACAGTTGTAAATAAAAGAGAGGACATTTCCAAGACAGCTTTTCGCACACGTTATGGTCATTATGAATTTATGTTTATGCCTTTTGGTCTCACGAATGCCCAAGCTGTAATTATTGACTTGATAAATCAAATTTCATGAATTCTTGGACAAGTTCGTCATTATGTTCATTGCTAACATTCTGATCTTCTCTAAATCTAAAGGAGAGCACGAGATGTTACAAATTCTACGACAGAAGAAATTTCACACTAATTTTGTTGGAAATACGTTTTTACGTATTTAGAAAGGATCGGTCACTCCAATGATATTGGGCTCGTGATCTAATATAGCCCATATAGCCCACATGTAGGGTGAGCTATATATACCCCTTCCTAGTATGTTAGGAGGGGTTGGTCACTTTATGTTTTACACATTTCATCTTAATCAACCATTCTTCTCTTTCTCTCCTTTCTCTCTCTACCTTTCTCTCTCTAAGTTCTTCCATTTCTCCATCCATCTCAATAGATAATTCATACATGCTTAATCCTTAGAAATCGTAGACCTACAATTGGTATCAAGAGCTTTGGTTGATTCTTTGGATTGACGTGTTTTCTCGATTTGGTGGTAAAAATTTTCTTCTTTCTCGATTTGTGTTTCTTTGTCTCTAAAGTTATTTAAAAAGGTTCTTATCAGTTTCTTTTAATACTTTCTTATACTTTCTTATCAACTTTTATATGAATCTGTGTATTTGCTTTTGTCTAAACAGTCTCAACTATTCCAGTTTTTTATAAGTTTTTCCAACATTTCTTTATAAGTTTTGTATAATTCTTTAAACAGTCTCAAATATTTAAGGTTGTATCTGAATCTGTGTCTTTGATTTGTGTTTCGATTTATGTATCGATTTGTGTTTCTTTGTTCTTTTATAAAGTTTTTGTCCTATTCTGATTGAAAGGTTTATTATTCCGATAACGTTTTTTTTCTTTTTTATATAAATGTTTCTATCAGAAAAGGGATTTGCATTCTGACAAACATTCAGACCCTTTTTCTGACAGATACGTATTCCGATACATTTTCAGTAACTTTTTTCCGACGGTTACAATTTTTGCACATTCTGATCGCAATAACCCTCGGGTTCTACTTTGCGATCACTTTTTTAGATACCCTTATTCCGACGTGGATTCCGATCGTACTTTGCGATCGTGGATTCCGACGGGATTAAGGTTCATTGAGACGAAACTTGATAGGTGTGAAAACACCCATCCTTTCACCACTTATTTCTGGCTAAAACAAGACCAAAACACGTATTTAATATCATTTGTTTGGAATTATGCGTGGTTTTTGTGTTTATTGTGTTTTCAGAGTGAACCGGATGATTATTGAAGAAAACATGGGATTGCACGGGTTTTATTCGAAGAAAAAGACTCAAGACGAAGTCTATTGTCCAAGAAATGCAAAAGATTTGAAGTTAATGGGCCTATTTGAAGATTTATCGAAGAAAAGGACAAAAGATGGAAGATTTACATATGTCGAAGAAACTCAAGTCTATTAAACGAAGAAATTAAAAGACGAGTTGAATTTAATCGTCGACAAATCCCGAATCAGAATCGAAAACGTCAACTTTTTTAAAAAGACGAGAAGACAAGAAGAAAGGGAGAAAGCCCACTCACCAACCAACCACTTAGCCTATATAAGGGAATCACCCTCACAATTTTTGGCATCTAGTTTGGAGTTTCAGTTACATTTTTCCTAGTTCGTAGGAAACCATCTCCCTTTAGGAGTGGTTTTCATCTTCTTTGATTTTCTTCTTTAATCTTGTAAGTTTGATCCTTTCCTTTTGTTTACTGAATCTTAATCATCAATTCAAGTTTTGATTTAATCTTTTCATTCCTCTTGTTCATCATCATCTTTTTATTGCAAGTTCTTAAGTTCTTGTTTGATTGATTTTGATCTTTTAAAAGTGATTGATTTTGTGTTTTTATTGTTGGGATTTGTTGCTTATGGTATTTAAATGATTATTGGTGAATTTGGTAATACCTTTTCGGTTGTTTGGCTTGATTTGATTAAAATTCGTGACCACTGTTCATGTTTCTGCTGTTACTGTTCTTATCTCCAGCTAATTCCGAATAGCCTTTCATCTTGTCCCTTATTCGGAATATTTGGATATTCCGGATAGCCTTCTTGTTTTATTCCCTATTCGGAATGTTTACTTATTTCGCATAGACTGTTTCCCCTTTTCCTTTATTCGGAATAATTTATATTCCGAATAGGCCCATATTCCGAATTGACTTAGTTATTCCCAGTAACCTTTATTCCGCGTGGTCTTCTTGCCATTTATTCCGCATGGTTGATTATTACGCGTAGACAATTATTCCGAATAGCTTCATATTCCGGATAGAGTTCATTTATTCCGAGTAAGCCTGATATTCCGAGTAGCTCTGTTATTCCGCATGGTCCACCATTCCGCATCACCATTATTCCGCACGGTCTATTATTCCGAATATAACTAATTTTCAGTAAGGATCCATTATTAGTTTCATTATTTAACTGTTTAACTTTAATCCTAATTTTGTGTTAATTCATTAACTGTTTCTGTTCTAATCCTTATTTATTGCATTTATTTACATTTTTATTAGAGTAGAAAACCAAAACCCCTTTTTGTCACCAAGAACAATCATTCCACTTAGAGCTGTGATCAATTCGAGGAGATTCCGAGAAACGAACTTAATCTGAACAATAGCAAAATGCTTTTATTAAATGGCGGCGTTGCCGGCTCTTCTCGTTAAGATCAACAGTTTTTTGTGAGAACTTGGATTTTGGGATCCGTTCGCCGTGAACGTTACTTTTTCATAAAAATTTTCAAAAACGCAAAAAATATAAAATTTTCAAAAATCCTAAAAATTAAAAAAACATAACAATCAAAAATATTTTTGCTTTGTTTTTGCCTTGTTAGTTCTTTTGCAGGTGCATGCGTACACGATCAACGTCTTATCAAGAGCCCGAGCCTCTCGAAGACTTAGACATGGCCGGTGTACAAAACAACAACAATAACCCACCTCAAAACAATAATAATAACAATAACAATCCACCTTTCAACAACAATAATAACAACAACAATGAGCCTCTACCGGATAATCGCCCGATGATTGAACTTCTGCAAACACATGTAGATGGCAACAATGATCCAATTGTCATACCCGCGATTGCAGCCAACAATTTTGAGCTCAAATCCGGCTTTATCCAGATGGTCTCTGCTCAACCATTCTTGGGGCGTACCATTGATGATCCACATGACCACATCAAAAGATTCTTGCAACTCACCAATACGGTCAAATTCAATGGTGTTCCACAAGAGGTAATCCGGTTACAACTTTTTCCCTTTTCTTTAGAGGGACAAGCCCGACATTGGCTTGCTAAGGAACCGCCACAAAGTATTCTTTCGTGGACGGATTTGGAGACCAAGTTTATTAACTACTTTTTCCCACCCTCTCGTACTACCGCTTTGCGGAATGAAATTATCAATTTTGAACAAAAGTACGATGAGTCGTTTAGTGAATCTTGGGACCGTTTCAAAGACCTTTTAAGAAAATGCCCACAACATGGTTTTACAAAAGTGCACCAACTTTTTATAATGGTTTAAACATGAATTACCAAGATTCACTAAACAGTGCCTCGGGGGGTAATCTTTTGGCTAAGACTTCCAATGCTGCTTGGGATATCATTGAGAATAAGTCTCGTGTGCAAACCAAGAGTGTTCGGACCAATGTCGCTAGTGCTAGTACTAGTGACAGCCATAAGCGACTTGACAAAATCACTGCGCTTCTTGAATCGCTTGCTACCCAAACCGCCAGCAACACCAACAACATCAACGCTAGAAACGCTAAAGACGCTCAAGTCAATGCTGTTAACCAACCATGTGAGATATGCGGGGGTCCTCACTCTTACACCACTTGTACTGCCACCTAAGACTACCCTTCTGAGAATGTGAATGCAGCATACGACACCTATCCTCAACCCGCTTATCAAGCTCGTCCTCAAGGTGACCGCAACTTGCTTAGCTACCGCTCTAACAACTATCTCTCACCACCTGGTTTTCCTCCTAATAACCCAAACCAACAACAAAACCTCAATCGCCCTCCTCAACAACAACAACAACTTCGTACACCATACATACCACCTCACAAACAACAACAACCACCTCAAAGAAAAAACCAAGTTTACCAGCAACCTGCTTATCAACCACCCGCATACAATTCTCCTCCCAACCAACCCACCGCTTTACACCAAGAAGTGGAAACCTACATGAGGACTAACGATGTGATCGTGGGAAATCTTCAGCAGGAAGTGCTCAACTTGAAAGCAGACCTGGTGAAACAAGGGAACGATCTGAGAGCTGATATGAGAAACACTTTGGATAGTCAAACGAATGACTTAAAGAACATGATGGCTAGTTTCTTCCAAGGTAATCAACCCTCTTCTTCGGGTACTCTTCCGAGTAACACCGTTGCGAATCCAAGAGGGGAGATGAAAGCAATCACCACTCGTAGTGGCAAAGGTACCAAGGAACACGAGCCTCCTATACCTCCACCGGTGGTTGTGACTAAGGAGAACGAGTCACCTGCTCCTATTCCTCAACCTTCTACTTCCCCAATTTCTCCACCTCTTACTTCTACCCCTCCTCCACCCAAGGATGTGAGTGATCCCTCAATTCCAAAGCCTTCCTCTTCTTCCGATATACCTTATCCCTCAAGGTTGAGGAAAGAGAAGCTCAAAAGCAAGGACGATATTCAGGTTCCGAACTTTCTTAAAATGTTTAAACAACTGAATTTCAATATCTCCTTCGCTGAGGCTCTCGCTCACATGCCTAAATACGCGAAAATATTCAAAGATCTTCTTAGCAACAAGGAGAAGCTTCTAGATATTGCTAACACCCAACTTAATGAGAATTGCTCTGCAGTGCTCTTAAGGAAATTGCCAACCAAGCTTTGTGATCCGGGTCGTTTCTTAATCCCTTGTAACTTCCCGGGAGTAGAGAATTGCATGGCCCTAGCCGATCTAGGTGCCAGTATTAACTTAATGCCTCTCAGCGTTTGGAAGCAATTATCTCTCCCTGAGCTAGTCCCCACCAAAATGACTTTGGAATTGGCTAACCGTACGGTTGCTTATCCAGTGGGGATAGCCGAAGACGTCTTTGTAGGATTCGACAAATTCACTTTTCCTTCTGATTTCGTCGTCGTCGACTATGACATGGACCCTCGTGTGACATTAATTGTTGGTCTTCCATTCTTGAGGACCGATAGCACTCTCATCGATGTTGAAGCCGGTGAGCTTATCATGAGAGTGGGTGATGATAAAATCGTTTTCAACATGGGAAAGTTGTCTAAACAGCCTTATTCTACTGAAAGTGTTAATTGTATTGACGTTCTTGATGAGGCTTGTGAAGAATGATAACTAGATTTTACTCAGGTTAAAAAGATTCGTTGTACCGATCTCTTCGAATTGAAAAACTTATTGTTTAATGTGTGACTCAGTTGAACTTTGGAGGAACAAAGATGTGTCGTTGTAGTTTTGAAAATAAAGGAGCAAAACAATTAAAGTAAAGGTGCAATTAAAATAAATCTAAGTCTAATTTAAAATAAAGTGCGAGTAATTAAAAGCGAGACTAAAACTAAAGGGTAATAAAGTAAATAACGCAAACTTAAATCTAACTAAGGCAAACTTAAAACGCAACTAAAACTAAAACTTAAACTAAGGCAAATAAACTTAAAGTGCGACTAATGAAAAAGGTGGGAAAAATAGAGCTAGAATTTAAAAGGCAAAACTTAAAATAAAGAAACTGAAAATAACCCTATCCGGAATAATCCTCCTATTCGGAATAATACCTCTATCCGGAATATCTGTCCCTATTCGGAATAAAGTGCCTACTCGGAATATTTGGTCTATTCGGAAAGAATGACTATGCGGAAAGAATGCCTATGCGGAATAAGTAGCTCATTCGGAATAAAATTCCAATTCGGAATAACAAGGTCTATTCGGAAAGTATTCCTATTCGGAATATTTGTCCCTATTCGGAATAAAGGAACCTACTCGGATTATTCCCTCTATTCGGAAAAGTCACCCTATTCGGAACAAAATGCCCTACTCGGAATAAATTCCCTATTCTGAATATTTCCTATGCGGAATACTCAGTATTCCGAATAGACAACTTGTAAAACCCTTCGTTCGGAATATTGCTGGGGACGATTCTGGGCAAGAACAGTAAGATTACCGAAGAACAAGGAAGAGCTAAAACACACGGATCTAAATAAAACTTAACCAAATCAAACACAAAATTAAATCAAACAAATTAATAAACAAATATAAAGCATAAACAATCAATCCAAAACAATCAAACTCACAAAACTTAATCAAAATAATCAAAACCCACTTAAATAAATCAACCAAAATTAAGAACATGAACATAAACAAATCAACACAAGGTAAAGAAAGGAAGAATGAGATTAACAAGATAAAGATAAAGCTTGACAAGAATTAAAAAGAAAAACTTACTTGAATTAAATGGTAATTAAGGTGCAAGACAAGGTAATTAAATGACAAGTATTTAAATATGCATAAATTAAATGTGGAAGAGCTAATTTGTCAAGTTAGCCAACAAAAACAAATGCTTAACAATCTAAACTATTTATAGGGGAGGATTAGGAAGCTTCCTCCCCTCCTTCATTTCTTGTTAATTGCAAGATTAAGTCCTTCCTTCATTTAATCTTCATTAATTGCGTCATTAGTCCTTTTCTTCTAATCTTTCTTTTAAGTTTGGACTTTAAGGACTTGTGGCTCGGGATATCTTTTGAACTCGTCTTTAATTTCTTCAATAAAATAGACTTGAGTTTCTCGGCTTTTGATAAATTTCCGTCTTTTGACTTTTTCTTCGATAAATCTTCAGAATTGGTCTTGGACTTCCGTTCTTTTTCAACTCTTGACTTCTCGACTCCGTCTTTCATCTTTTTCTTCAATAAAAGCCGTGAATGCCCGTGAATTCCCGTGTTTTCTCCACTTTTCATAATTTCATCCTAAATTACAACAAAAACACAAACCACGCATAATTCCGACATAAAATACATAGAATACACGTTTAGGTCCGGTTATTATTGTAATTAAGTGGTAGAAAAGATGGGTGTTTACACACCTATCAAATCCCCTACACTTGACCATTGCAATGTCCTCATGCAATGCATTAGTTACAAAGCATGTTTATACTTTTCATCATAATCAATCCACGTTGGCCTTCATTAAAGATATAGAAAATTATAAAAATGCAAAGCAAAGAAATTAAAAGCATACCTTGGGTTTTGAAAATGTCATGAATAATCATCATCCTCAACTTTTCACTTTCTCCAAACCAAGCTTAAAAACGAGATCATTGTTATTATAAGTTAGTAAACTAACACGAACTCATGTGGGCCAATTATTCACTTAGACTCCCTTATTCCTATGGGTATCTCTTATATTTTATTATTTGTCTTGAATGATCATGAAGATGCATTGTTTGACTTATTTCGATAATTATTTAGTCTGAAAATAAAGTGCACGATTTAATCAATAGTTAGCTAAAGGACCAAATCTTTTAAAACTGCTTCTCGGGATATCAAAAAGTTCATATCTTGGCATAACTTGGTTCGCGATTTGAGACCTTTCTCGGGCCGATATTTGGCAGCGACTTCATACTTCAAATCTTGAGAGACGTTCATGAAATAATGGTCTTCTCTTCATATTTGGAATTTCTTCACTTGGAATTTTTGAGAGATTCTTCATACATGGACCACGACTTCTTCATTTTTCTCCAATCTTTATTTTGGATTTTGATATACAACGATCCGCCTCCTTTATTGACTTGGATCTATTTATCCTCATACCTTGTTAGGGTCTTTTCGGATACACTTCTCCATGACTTTTTGGGTGTTTTTGCTTTTCGTCGTGTGTCTCGATCCTTCATAATGATTTTCGATAAATGATTCTTCACATCACTTTTGGATCTTTAGCAACAAAACATAGCCCTCATGCCTTGTTAGGGCCTTTTCGAACTCGCCAATCTTCGCGCCCCGCTTCATAAGTTATGCCTTGGCTATGAACTCTCGTCATTACCGAGCAACTTTTAAACGATCTGGGGCTAGAAGCTAAGTAACTTTTCAAATCGTACAACCTTATTTATTAGAAAATAAATTATTAGCAAGCGATGGGAGAATAGGCTCATAATTAACTCACATAAATTCGTGAAAGAATACCGAACTTATAATTGGCTCTATCATCTCTCGTTCTCCACAGTTTAAAATCTCAAGTAATGAGACTCGTGGATACTTAGCCTATTAAATCAAAGTTTTGGGTTTTCGAGTCGCCTATAGGATCTTGCAAATTCTTAGACTTTTTCAAGTTTAGAAACCGCATTTTAAAGTTCCCTTGATAAACGACTCTCTAGGATCAATTATAGGAACTTGCGAAAAGTTCTTGTTCTTAACCCGTGAGAGTTAAGACTTTCGCGTTTTATAGCTCCCTATATAAAAGCCTAGCAAAACTTGACTTAAACACGTTAAGGATACTAGCTAGAGTAAACTCGGATTGAGTCAAAAGATTCACAACGTTTGAAAATTAAAACCACTTATTAAACATTTATTCTAACAGAGAAAGAAAATAACTATACAAAGGGAAAAACAAATAGGCCAAAATAGATCAAAAATTTTGAAAAATGTCGAAAAATTGATTTTCCGGTTAAAATGAGGACAAATACAAGTAAAAGACCACTTAACTTCGATAGAAGTCCCCCCTACACTTAAGATAAACATTGTCCTCAATGTTTAAGCATGTGGGAGTAAGCTCCCCTACACTTAGGACATTGTGCACGTTGTTTAAATCTCGCTAAGGAAAAGACAACTAAAGAGATTCCTATTTTAATATTGAGAAAATATAAAATAGTGAATCGAAAAGAGTTTAGGATAGAACCGGGAAGAAGTAGAACACGGAATCACGAGTCGTCAAGAATCATTAAGAGTGGATCATTGAAGCTCGAATCCCTGATTAAGAAGTGAGGAGAGGAAATAGCAATCCAAAGGGGTCCCCCCTACACTTATGATAAAGAAAGCGGAAAGATAGATGCATGGGTTGCCTCCCAAGAAGCGCTTGGTTTTTGTTAACCGAGTCGTGAGCCTGACTCGACCTGGATCATTAACAGAAGTAGCATGAAGCAAATCCACCAGGATCAAAGACATAGTTTTCATCCATCAATAAGCACGAGCTTAAGGCGAACAAGGCAAGCCAAACGAGAAGTGGCAAGGTTCCCTTAAGCAGTGATGGAGCATGGTGGGAGCAAGTATGAAGTGGTGCGAGCATGTCTTCAATAATTCCAAAGATTTTTCCTTTTATTTCATCAGGTGGATACTGAGATGGCTCTAAGACTTCAATACCGGGATCAAACACCTTTTCCTTCAGGGGAAAATAGCACTCCGGCTCAGCCGAGTGTGAAGAAGATCCGCAAAGAAGCACAACCTCGTCCTCAGAAGGGGAACAAAGAGGTGTTAAATCATACGTGCAACGGATTTCGGTGTCAACCGGTTTCTTCTCCTTAGACAAAATTTTTTTCAAATCCAAAGTAGGATCAAGACGATAATCTTCAAAGTCCAAAGGAGGTGCATCACTCTCATGAGGGAAGTATGTGTTGAGAAATTCAGAGAAATCTTCCTCGAATGAGTAATCGTCCAAAGTAGGATCGAGTGATGGCGGAGGATCTTCATCATGTGAAGAATCGCTCGAAAGAGTATCAGCCTCATCAAAATCATCGAAAGTGGGCAGCTCGGGATACTCAGAAGTACAATCAAAATCATCCGAGTCTGAGCTAGAATCATCATCATCATAAGCATCAAAGACCGGTGGTGAATCATAATTGGGAGAAGCATCAAAAGCAGGGGGAGAATCATCCACATTATCTTCAAAGAGTGGATTATCACTAGAAGACTCGAATAGAGGATTGTCATAGATGGTAAAGTCATCGAGCACATTTATCATATTCACTGATTCTCGGCCTCCAAAGGATTTTCCTGTAAGCTTCCCCATTTTAAAAACTTATGAATCATCCCCGACTCGTAAGATTAACTCACCTTCGGCCACATCTATTAAAGCACGTCCGGTTCTCAAGAATGGCCGACCAAGTATTAAAGGAATACGAGGGTCCATTTCATAGTCAACGACGACGAAATCGACCGGGAAGGTAAATGTGCCAACTTTTAGAAACACATCTTCGGCTATACCAACGGGGTAAGCGAGAGTGCGGTTTGCAAGTTCAAGAGTCATCTTTGTAGGAATGAGGTCGGGCAATGATAGTGTTTTCCAAACACTGAGTGGCATCAAATTAATACTAGCCCCGAGATCAGCAAGGGCAGTAAATTCTTCAGTTTTGTTGAACACGCAAGGCAACACAAAACGACCGGGATCTCCAAGCTTTTCCGGAAGTTCTCTAAGAAGGACTGCAGAGCAGTTTTCATTTAAGCGTGTGTTGGCGAGTTCAATCAGCTTCTCCTTCTTGCTAAGCAATTCCTTGAATGCTTTGACAAATTTCGGCATGTGGCAAAGTGCTTCAACAAGGCTAATATTGATGGTCATTTTAGATAGCATATCCACATATTTCATTACATTACAGTCATTCTTGGTTAGCTCGTTGGTCTTGCCTATGCGAGAAGGGTATGGGATTCTGGGTTGATAAGGGTTGGGTGGAGGTGTAGTTGGTGCAGGTTGTGATGTTGAAGGGTCCTTCCGAGTTACATCGTCATGACGAGGCGGAGACGGTAATGGTGTACTATCACTAAGTGTAAGAGGAGTAGGGATACATGGTGGTGGAGGAGGTGTAGATAATGGTGGTGAATCAGGTGGATTGACAATGGTAATTCCACTACGCGTAGTTATAGCACTCACATTAGCTCGCGGATTGGTGACGGTGTTTGAAGGTAGAGAACCCGAAGAAGAAGAAGGTTGAGCTTCAGGCAAGAAACTAGCCAACAGATTCTTCAATTCAGTTGTTTGAGTGATGAAAGAGGATTGAAGATTATCACGAACCTCGGTTCTGATGTCATTACCTTGCTTCAAGATATCTCCTTTCAAATTGATTATTTGGCTCTGTAGATTCTTGATTTGCTCACCTTGAGTTCTCATGATTGTGTCAACATCGGGGTTAATGGGTGGGTGTTGTTGGGTGGGTGGTTGATAAGGGTTAGAAGCACGAGGTGGGATTTGGTTGCTTCTATTGTAGTTGTTGGCGGGATTTTGGTTTTGAGGAGAAAAACCGGGTGAAAGGTAATTGTTTGAACGGTAGCTCAGCAGATTTCTATCCCCTTGTTGTCTAGCTTGGTAATTTTCCGGTGAATAATTTGTGACAATCCGTCAATTTATGGATGATATTTTATTCTCGAATATTATTTAAAAACATTATTTTAATGTTACAATATGAACTCACATATTTTTGGGAAGAAATTTGGATTTACGTCTTGGAGTAGCATCGACTACGTCTAAACCGGAGGATTCAACGTTACGTTCTTACGTTTATATACACCGTCTTTGGTGACAGTCCGACATTTCAGAAAATAAATTTATCTGAGAATATTATTTTGGAGTTTTAAATTTGTGTTAGTTCATAAACTCACAAATTTACGAGAAGAAACTAGGGCTTACGATTTTATTTTAACGTCCTTTACGACTAAACCGGAAACCTTAGGATTACGTATTTACGTTTTTGAACTCCGTTTTTGATGAAACAATTTTTATTGGATTCGTTTTGTGACGTTGATTAATAATTTATAAAAACGTTTTTTGTAAAACGACCCGAGGGCACGCAAATCAAGGAAACTAGAATCGAGGAGTACCCGTAAATAAATGGGGATGAGACAAGTGGGACACTTGTCCCACCCCCATCAAAACCGGCCACCTTAAGCTAAGTGAACCATGAGGTGTCACAACCTCATAAAACAAGTAAACACTTGTTACTTTGTGCTTACAAAGTAAGCAAGCTTACATCAAAACCACCAACTCTTACAATTTCCTCTCATTTCACATGCAAAACCACTCTCCATTTCTTCTCTACACTCTCTTTGTGCCGTCCATATCCACCCTAAAAACACCACTTTTGATCAAAGTTTACCACAAAATCCTATATTATTCATACATATGTTGAAGCTCTCTTGAATCCCTATTGATTGGTGGTAATCATAACATCCATGAAGGAGTTTTCATGGTGTCATGAGGCTGATTTTCCACAAGAAGTCCATGGAGCATGGTGGTCTTGAAGATGGTCATGGATATCCACAAGTTTCTCCATCAAAATCCATGTTTTGATCACAACTTACATCATCATGGTGGTATAAAGATTGTCCTCCTCATCATCTTGTTATTTTTGGTTATGTAATCATGTATTTATTTCCTATTGTATATATTTATGATGATTATATGATGATAAAAATGTTATGTGGGGATTTGTTGTTGATAATCATGGATAAAAAGATGAAAAACTATAAGAAACAAGTCTAAAATCTTGTCTAAATATGTTGGCTGTGTAAAACAGTAAAGAAGTAAGTCATAAACTGATAAAATGATGAAGTGGAATAGATTTACAGTAAGCTATGGGTCTTGTACACATGTGAGAGTTGGCCATGCAATGGAATCAAAATAATGAGTGAGATATGATCAAAACAAGTTTAGGGTATAAATCTGAAGTTACTGTTTTGGACGATTTTTAGAAAATACTTAAAGGATGATTCAACAGTAGCTATAGAAGAGTTAAATGTAGCACATATCATTTAGTTTATGTGATAAAAATTTGAGTTTCTATCTCCATATAGAACTCAAGATATGGCAGTTTTGGTGAAGATGAAGTTAAAAATCAGATTTTTGGAAATTAAAGAATAATACTATTATATAAGCACTCACATTTTAATATATAAAAAGTAAAAATAAAAACCCACTAACTTATTATTTATATAAATATATATATAAAAGGTTAATCAAATGGATAAATTATATAAATGGTGATGAAATAATGTTTATAAGTAATAAAAACTATAAATATGATTTTTACGACTTTTTCGGCTATCGCCGTAAAATTAACGTTTTTGTTAAATAAAACTTAGATGGTTGGACCCGTCTAATGAAAACTTTATAAAACTTATATACTGATATATAGACATGTATAACAAGTAAAAACCGATAAAACCCGAACTTTAGGGCATACGGACATTAACAAGTTAAATAAACCTATTGGACTAATAAAGGGACTAAATAGGATAAAAACTTGTAAAAAGAATCTATTGGGCTTAACCCATTTAGGCCCAACTTGTGAAGTTTAAGTACTGATAATATAAGTACAAAATGGACTAAAATAAGTTAAATAACTTATAATAAGCTTATTGGACTTAAGACACGTAAATGGGTAAAACTAGTAAACTAGTATAAAAGCTATCGACATATAACTCTAAAAAGAGTAAATGAGAATATGTAAACCCACTTGATCATCATATATATATAATCATCATATGTATACATACTTGTTATTTTTGTAAAGTCATTGGACAAACGTCTAAGACCGAGTATTATTTGTCTAGGTTTCCGTGATTGAAGCACGTACCGTACGTCCGAATTGCCGACAACCCGCCTTCCCACATCAACGTGAGTTCATAGCCTCGCACTCTTTTAAATGTTTTATAAATGCTTTATAAACCCGCGAGGGAGATAACATGTTAGTTTTTATAAAAGTTTGGACACCATATGTCCCGATTGTTTGTTTATTGATTTTGGACCCGAATGATTGAATGACCCGATTGTATGACCCTATAAATGATTAATGGACCCGATAGATGGAATTAAATGGATTATTAAAGTTAGGTTATGTCACTAAAAGTCCCATTAGCATGAATTGTGAACTACCGGGAGTTGGTAGACGCTTATGCATTTAATAGTACTATTTGGGGACGATCACCCCAGTTCGCGCCTTGACGGTTGATCCCCGTCGTGCCACATTGATTGGTAAGCGAATTTATGTATGAGAAGATTTCCATAGCGTGACCTTTGTGACGACACGCTACTTTAGATGGGCAAAATTTGTATCGGGTTAGCTACCCGTTTTGGTTTTAGTAAGGTAACAATGTCATGCGGCTTATAATAATCCAATCACCAAAATATTACTGGACGCTCCGAATTACGATGTATTGCCTGACTAGCAATACAGGCTCATACTATTGATATTATGTTGGTATTTTGGTTTTCATAACCATATTTATATAACGGTTTTTATTTGATTTTATACAACGTCATAAGACGTATTGTATGATGTTTTTACGACATTGGCTCGTATATTGATTTTAAGGCAAATGCCTATATTATGATTTTCGATAAGGATTTGTATAAAATGATTTTGGCTATTTTACGGCCTATTACAATGATTTGTCCGAATTGATTTTTGGTACTAATTTTATACCAAAGTTATATTGATGGAATTTATTAAACTCTATGAATTCACTCGGCGTTATCGCTGACCTTTTCTTTTAACATATTTTATCTCAGGTACTTGAAGGTAATTCTCGGGAAGACGACAAGAATTCATGGCCCGCACTTAAACAATATTTTTCCATTCAAATACTTGTAAAACTTTGTATGAAATATAATGACTTGGGACCTATGTAAAATTGATATTTATGAATGGAAATGTTTTATTATTAAACGACGCGATTTTTATGCGTTGTCTATGATGTGAGTAATGTGCTATCCCGTAACACCAACTAGTCTTCCGCTGTATTGAGTTGTATAAATTTGGGGGTGTTACAGTTTGGTATCAGAGCTCTCGTTATAGAGAACGAAAGATTTTTAAAACTAAGGTTTTGAATAAAACTTTTCAAAATCTTTTAACTATAAACATTTTTCTAAAAATGTCTAAAAATCTTTTGACTATAACGGTGCCGAAGAATTCCCGAGTTACCGACACGACCAGACTGAGAAGTGTTATTTTAATATATATATATAACTTGGATTATATATATATGATGTAATTTTATTACATGATTGTTTGATGATTACTTTGATTTTTATACGAGGTATTTATACGACGTCGATTGTCACAAGTAACCCTAAATCCCCTAGTAAATTAATCGAAGCTATTCTCGTAGGAATTCTAGCTATCCTAGATCTAAACCAAGTTATGGATATTTATGATCCCAACAAATGGTTGATATTCGTAGAATTGTAGACATTAGTTGATTGTGATATTGAAGAAGAATTGGCGAGATTAAATCTGATATCGATTTCATGACGATCTTTTCTTATAGAGTGGAGTTTTACAAAATGTTACCACTTGAAAAGATGTCATCTGATTCGTTGTCACCCAATTCTTAAGTTTGAAATCGAAAGGGTGAATGTTGCACTTGAGGCTGTCATTGGAACCATTACCCAAAAGCCTCATGCCACTAATACCTTTCCGAGAAGTCTAGTTGAATGATCAAGTCATTTCATATTAATGACTCATTTGATAATTGTTTTTGTAAGAGCTAATAGGATTGGAAATTAAGTGTTGATTCATATTGAGATTGTATTGCCTTTACAAGTCCGAAGAATAAGATTGAAAGTATTGGAATATGAGGTAAGATATCGAATTGAGTATAAAATTGGTTGAAACTTGAATAAATAAAAGTAAAATTTAACCCATATGAAATATGAGATTGTTAAGAGGAAGTCGTTAAGTTTTGTGATTAGATTATAAGGTTTTTATTGATTGTTGATTCGTGTTGAGTGTTGTTCCTAGGCCATTGTCCACTAATGAGGATGCCCAGTGTCCAAAGAATAAATTGAAGAAATCTTCTTCTGAATTGGGACCGATGGATCTTCTGGGACAGGCAGGACACCTAATGACTCTTGTAGATTAGTATTCATTGTGGTATCTTTCAAAAATCCCTAACTTAACTGAGATATCAGTTGGTAGGATGACTTCTGAGAATTGTATGACATAGTGACACGTAATGTGTTACGGTACAATTTTGACTTGTTTGTGATTAATGAAAAAGACTACCTTTTATTGCTAAATTCTACATGTATCGATGTTATCTATCCTTTATTGCTTCATCCTAATGTTCGCATTTAGTGATGCAACCATTGAACAAGTACTCGTCTTGATCTGAGTTACGTTGTAGATTATTCTTTTTGAGTGCCATCGGGATCATGAACCTCATGATTAATTGGCTAAGCTCATTTCCTACCATGTTGTAGTTAGTTCTTGGTGAACAACTCTTCATCACTCTTTTGCAGATCACTCATTGTTTTTATAAGACAAAACCGTATCCTTTGAGAAAATTGAATTTTCATCACTAAAAGGATTATTCAAGGTGAGATTTATAAGTGATTGTTATCGAAAAGAAGTTGTTTATAAAGTACCTTGGAAAACTTAACTGTTTTCATAACAAAGAAAATCTTTGAAAATTTATTCTTGATTCTTATCTAAGAATTAAGCATGAAAATGTTTTTACTATAAACATGATGTTAAAATTTTGACGAACTGAGTATTGCATTGTTGATCTTGAAATTGTATATAGTTGCGCGCATACATACAATTTGGAATGGACTATGCAAGACTGACTAGTAGTCACCATAAAACTAATGAACAAACACTACATTTTCTTTGAAGATTGTGAAAGATTAAATTTTATGAGATCTGCAAGAAGTGAAAAATAGGGACATAATGTTAGGGACACCTACATATGTACCCATACTATTTATTCTTCTGAGTTGAATTTACTCATCTGTGGAATTTGTCTTATTTGACAATTCATTCTTGTCCAATTCTCCCGTAGTGAGATTCTTAGGAAAAGTATTTGATAACCGAGTGTTGATACCCGACTGGATGTATCGACGTTCTTATCATTTCTTTTGATTTGATTTCATTTGAATGACCTGGGTAACGATCTGAGGAGCTTTCGAATGCGTACTCGAATCATGAAAACATGGGATATATTCATATTCGTTAAATATCTTCGTCTGTATCTGATTTGAAACTATATCGCGTAGATTATGCGTTGACCCTGCTCTTTAGATGGTAGTTGTGTCTCCTAATATCCCTGAAATTGTGAAGGATTATGAATTATTATTAATCTTTTGAGAAATTCACATCTTATCGACGGCAATAAAATTGGAAAGTTGACAGTGCCAATGGAATGGATTGATTGATTATGACATGACGACATTGTCTTAATTGATGGGAACTCGAGTAGAATTCCCCTAAATGATAAGATGTTGATTATCAAAAGTAATCTAAATAATTCTTGATGGATGACCATATCTTGTATTAAGACTTGAAATTATACCGTGAATGATTGTGAATTAGTAATAGATATTATAATATAGAAGGAACCTAATATGTATTTATTAAAAGATGTTTACCTTATCTGAATTTAAGGAATTACCGTACAACTGAGAAAGTTGTTGGAGAAAGATTTTATTATACCAAGCCTGTCATCCTGAAGAGCTATGGTGTTGTCTTTCCTTATATTTATAGATTACTGTGACTGAGTAAATTGACAATCGAAAACGATGTCCATAACTCGAAATGGAATATTTGTTCGATCATTTACAAGGTTCTAGCGTATGTTTTAAAGATTTGATCCATGGCATGATTATCAACAACTTCGCATCTGCGAAAGAGATTATCTATTCCAATCACTACATCTGGTGCTTGTAATAAACATTATGAGTTCCATGTGATGTCGTTTGGATTGACCAATGCACATGTAGCATTCATAAATTTGGTGAATCACGTGTGTAAGCTGTAATTTGATAAATTCATGCTCGTGATCATTAAGGACCATTTGTTTGTATATAAATAATAATGAGTTAATAAATAGTTATAAATTGCCCTGAATTGGCTAAACAATGAAAACCTGAACCTTGAATAATTAACACGTGATTAAAGACTTGAACCTTTACATGATTTAACCATGTGATTAATAGATAATGGAATATAAATTGACTCTTAAAAAATTAAGAGCCCTTTTAAGACTTTGGATTTTACCGAAAAGAAATGGAAATATGTTTTGACAAATGTTTTAACAAAGGATTTGTTTTAAAGGGATTGTTCCCTTATACACAAACCATTTAACTAAACTTCTGTTTAGGGGTAAATGTTTGTGTATACTTCTAGACAACCTAAGAAGAATTAAGGAAACTATATAACTTATTACTTGAAATTTGAAACGACAATTTTTGCTTTTCAAACTAAGAAAACTTTGACCAAAGTATAAACAAAGGTTTTTTGAACATTTACGAATCTTATTAATTATTTTAATTATTTTCGATAAATCAACAAAAATCTTGTTAATTAAATTCAAATTTATTTTTGAACCTTTTATATAATTGGTCGAACTAAGAAATTTAAAACTTTTACGTTTACGCTTCATAAAAATTAACTAATAATTATTTAATTAATTATAATAATTATCGATGCTTTAGACGACGGATTGAGTAAAACGGATACAAATGATAGTAAAGACGAAACTAAAACTTAGAAGATATGAAGAAAGAATTTTTGAATAAATACGGTTATGATATTTATTTCATGAGGAAAGTGAACGAAATTTCTGACGCATAATATAGAAAGAATATCTGAGTAAATTGTGGACATGATAATTATTCATCTGGAAAAGTGAATGTAGATACTGACACATTATGTAGAAAAGATAAAGAACCAGTTAGGACGTGTTCCTTAATAATGAAGGTGCAAAAATAAATTGCCAAACGATATAAAAATAAACGATGTTTTTAAGAAGGGATAATATAGATTCTAAAATAGGTTCGCGGCTAATGTGAACCATTAAAAATTGAGAAGCCGATAACGTTAAATCTTTTAAAGACCATTTGTGATTGTATAAATAAGGAGATTGTGAGATATAGTTATGTTGGAATTTGTAAGTATAAGTATTATATGTATGTCATTTATGACTAAGAGTATCTTTGTCTGAAGAAATTATACTGATGGCAATCATGAGGGCAGACATCGCCTCATACATTAGTAAACGTCTAGCTATTGCAAAGGTCATCATCTGAATTTGATTCGATTTGGGTCATCGTCGACAGACTGACCAAATCTGCTAATATCATTCTCGTTAATGATAAATGCAAAAGAGTTATGTAAACATAGCATGCCTGTATCGATCATCTATATCAAGATCCTCGCTTCGCATCAAATTTCTAGAGATTTGCTCAGAAATCATTGAGAACGAACCTTGATGAGAGTACTATGTACCACCCCAATCGAAGGGACGAGGTAAAGTAACGATACAAAGTAATATAAGCACTGCTTTATGTTTAAATGATTGACCTTTGGTAATAGATCGTATAATCGTTTTCCTTTGGAGAGATTATCATTGATGATCATCGTATTAGGATTGAGATCGAATCTTGTTAGGATCCAAATCTTAGAGAATCTGTAAGCAGGAATTGAGATGAAGACATCCGACATACACCCATTGTGAGTTGGACATGTCTCATAGGTTTAAGGTTTCCTATGATGGCGACCCTATCCTTGCAAAATACCCGACCCGCGAAATCTGAAATGATTGTTGAAATTAGGATTTGATTATTAACTGCCGATAGTGGGCAAGAGGTTATGTGAATGTGAAATGTAGATCTTGAAGTGCCAAATGGGTAGCAAAGTTATGCCACAAATTTTAACCTTGGGAAAATGAATTCATGATCTGACAAATCATGGGATATAAGTCCCCGTTGTATGGGACCATTGAGATGATGTAAAAGTTGGGATTGAAAGGCATACAAGCTGGATCTACCCTAGGACTTCAAAGACTGCGTGAATTATGTTTCGTAAATCGAACTTGATGGAATATCTATCAAGTGAAAATCTGATTATTCTTAGTAGAGCTTAGATCGGCGAAAAGTTGCATTCATCAGAAACCCGTGAACATCATGGATAGAGAAAGTAAGTCAACATTTAGCCTGATCTTATTCCCGTAGTTATGTTTGATGAAACTCGCGTATTGTAATGAATTGCACTTGTGAGAAAAGACCGAATGTGGAGGAAATACCCACATGGCTTTAACTCTATAAGAAGCGAGTAGTAAGATGATCTTTGAGGACAAAGATCCTGTTTAGGGGTAAATGCTGTGACAATCCGTCAATTTATGGATGATATTTTATTCTCGAATATTATTTAAAAACATTATTTTAATGTTACAATATGAACTCACATATTTTTGGGAAGAAATTTGGATTTACGTCTTGGAGTAGCATCGACTACGTCTAAACCGGAGGATTCAACGTTACGTGCTTACGTTTATATACACCGTCTTTGGTGACAGTCCGACATTTCAGAAAATAAATTTATCTGAGAATATTATTTTGGAGTTTTAAATTTGTGTTAGTTCATAAACTCACAAATTTACGAGAAGAAACTAGGACTTACGATTTTATTTTAACGTCCTTTACGACTAAACCGGAAACCTTAGGATTACGTATTTACGTTTTCGAACTCCGTTTTTGATGAAACAATTTTTATTGGATTCGTTTTGTGACGTTGATTCATAATTTATAAAAACGTTTTTCGTAAAACGACCCGAGGGCACGCAAATCGAGGAAACTAGAATCGAGGAGTACCCGTAAATAAATGGGGATGAGACAAGTGGGACACTTGTCCCACCCCCATCAAAACCGGCCACCTTAAGCTAAGTGAACCATGAGGTGTCACAACCTCATAAAACAAGTAAACACTTGTTACTTTGTGCTTACATCAAAACCACCAACTCTTACAATTTCCTCTCATTTCACATGCAAAACCACTCTCCATTTCCTCTCTACACTCTATTTGTGCCGTCCATATCCACCCTAAAAACACCACTTTTGATCAAAGTTTACCACAAAATCCTATATTATTCATACATATGTTGAAGCTCTCTTGAATCCCTATTGATTGGTGGTAATCATAACATCCATGAAGGAGTTTTCATGGTGTCATGAGGCTGATTTTCCACAAGAAGTCCATGGAGCATGGTGGTCTTGAAGATGGTCATGGATATCCACAAGTTTCTCCATCAAAATCCATGTTTTGATCACAACTTACATCATCATGGTGGTATAAAGATTGTCCTCCTCATCATCTTGTTATTTTTGGTTATGTAATCATGTATTTATTTCCTATTTTATATATTTATGATGATTATATGATGATAAAAATGTTATGTGGGGATTTGTTGTTGATAATCATGGATAAAAAGATGAAAAACTATAAGAAACAAGTCTAAAATCTTGTCTAAATATGTTGGCTGTGTAAAACAGTAAAGAAGTAAGTCATAAACTGATAAAATGATGAAGTGGAATAGATTTACAGTAAGCTATGGGTCTTGTACACATGTGAGAGTTGGCCATGCAATGGAATCAAAATAATGAGTGAGATATGATCAAAACAAGTTTAGGGTATAAATCTGAAGTTACTGTTTTGGACGATTTTTAGAAAATACTTAAAGAATGATTCAACAGTAGCTATAGAAGAGTTAAATGTAGAACATATCATGTAGTTTATGTGATAAAAATTTGAGCTTCTATCTCCATATAGAACTCAAGATATGGCAGTTTTGGTGAAGATGAAGTTAAAAATCAGATTTTTGGAAATTAAAGAATAATACTATTATATAAGCACTCACATTTTAATATATAAAAAGTAAAAATAAAAACCTACTAACTTATAAAACTTATTTATATAAATATATATAAAAGGTTAATCAAATGGATAAATTATATAAATGGTGATGAAATAATGTTTATAAGTAATAAAAACTAAGTATGATTTTTACGACTTTTTCGGCTATCGCCGTAAAATTAACGTTTTTGTTAAATAAAACTTAGATGGTTGGACCCGTCTAATGAAAACTTTATAAAACTTATATACTGATATATAGACATGTATAACAAGTAAAAACCGATAAAACCCGAACTTTAGGGCATACGGACATTAACAAGTTAAATAAACCTATTGGACTAATAAAGGGACTAAATAGGATAAAAACTTGTAAAAAGAATCTATTGGGCTTAACCCATTTAGGCCCAAATTGTGAAGTTTAAGTACTGATAATATAAGTACAAAATGGACTAAAATAAGTTAAATAACTTATAATAAGCTTATTGGACTTAAGACACGTAAATGGGTAAAACTAGTAAACTAGTATAAAAGCTATCGACATATAACTCTAAAAAGAGTAAATGAGAATATGTAAACCCACTTGATCATCATATATATATAATCATCATATGTATACATACTTGTTATTTTTGTAAAGTCATTGGACAAACGTCTAAGACCGAGTATTATTTGTCTAGGTTTCCGTGATTGAAGCACGTACCGTACGTCCGAATTGCCGACAACCCGCCTTCCCACATCAACGTGAGTTCATAGCCTCGCACTCTTTTAAATGTTTTATAAATGCTTTATAAACCCGCGAGGGAGATAACATGTTAGTTTTTATAAAAGTTTGGACACCATATGTCCCGATTGTTTGTTTATTGATTTTGGACCCGAATGATTGAATGACCCGATTGTATGACCCTATAAATGATTAATGGACCCGATAGATGAAATTAAATGGATTATTAAAGTTAGGTTATGTCACTAAAAGTCCCATTAGCATGAATTGTGAACTACCGGGAGTTGGTAGACGCTTATGCATTTAATAGTACTATTTGGGGACGATCACCCCAGTTCGCGCCTTGACGGTTGATCCCCGTCGTGCCACATTGATTGGTAAGCAAATTTATGTATGAGAAGATTTCCATAGCGTGACCTTTGTGACGACACGCTACTTTAGATGGGCAAAATTTGTATCGGGTTAGCTACCCGTTTTGGTTTTAGTAAGGTAACAATGTCATGCGGCTTATAATAATCCAATCACCAAAATATTACTGGACGCTCCGAATTACGATGTATTGCCTGACTAGCAATACTGGGTCATACTATTGATATTATGTTGGTATTTTGGTTTTCATAACCATATTTATATAACGGTTTTTATTTGATTTTATACAACGTCATAAGACGTATTGTATGATGTTTTTACGACATTGGCTCGTATATTGATTTTAAGGCAAATGCCTATATTATGATTTTCGATAAGGATTTGTATAAAATGATTTTGGCTATTTTATGGCCTATTACAATGATTTGTACGAATTGATTTTTGGTACTAATTTTATACCAAAGTTATATTGATGGAATTTATTAAACTCTATGAATTCACTCGGCGTTATCGCTGACCTTTTCTTTTAACATGTTTTATCTCAGGTACTTGAAGGTAATTCTCGGGAAGACGACAAGAATTCATGGCCCGCACTTAAACAATATTTTTCCATTCAAATACTTGTAAAACTTTGTATGAAATATAATGACTTGGGACCTATGTAAAATTGATATTTATGAATGGAAATGTTTTATTATTAAACGACGCGATTTTTATGCGTTGTCTATGATGTGAGTAATGTGCTATCCCGTAACACCAACTAGTCTTCCGCTGTATTGAGTTGTATAAATTTGGGGGTGTTACATAATTACCGTAAGCTGCATACACATTTTCCGGATTTCCTTGTGTCGAAGGACAATCGGTGTATGAGTGAGGACCGCCACATGTTTCACAAGGAGTAGCAACCGCTTTAACTTGTTGTTGTTGTTGTTGATTTGAAGCAAGAAGCGTAATACTTTTGCTCATTTCAGCCATCATGCGGGTGAGTTCGGTCATCTCAGGGTTTGCTGAGGTAGAAGAAACATTGACTCTCGTGTTGTTTCTAGAAGAAGCAGAGGAATCCCAGTTCTTATGATGAGTATTCATGTTTTCAATTAACTCTCTACACTCCTCGGGTCTCCTTTTCATGAATGTGCCACCGGCGGCTGCATTGATCGTATCACGATCTCGAAAAGTCAATCCGTTGTAGAAAGTATCGATCAAGGTGACCGGAAGCATATTGTGGTTTGGACAACGGTCGATCAAGACATTATATCTCTCCCATGCATCAAAAAGAGATTCATCGGGATCTTGCATGAAACCGCTAATCTGATTGCGAAGGCTTGTGACCATGGATGGTGGAAAGTAGCGCGAAAGAAAACGTTGAGTCATGTCATCCCAAGTGTGAATAGAATTCTTCGGGAGACGATCAAACCATTTCTCGGCATGATGTGATAGAGTATGTGGGAAAAGTTGTAAGCGGAGAACATCCATTGTGGCCCCAGGCAACTTCATGCTTTGGGTGATTGTAATGAACTTGTCGAGGTGTTTGTTGGCATCATCATCAGGTAATCCTCTAAATGGGTTTGTTTGTACTTGCTGAATCATGTGGTGCTTCAACGAAAACTCAGGAGCGTTGATTTGCATCGGCGCAATCGGTCCTCCTCGTCCAAACATTGTTGGTTGACAAAGTTCCTCCATGGTCCGAAGATCGGGCCGTTGAAGAGCATTGTTGTTGTTATTATTATTATTGAGGTGCGGTAGCTGATTATCGTTGTTAACACCTGCCATATCTAAATCTTCTTGAGGCTCGGGCTCTTGATAATTAGAAGATCTAGTACGCATACACCTGAAAATGCAAAAGAAAACAAAACCAAACACAAAGACAATATATATACACAAGAAAGATAAAATCTCTTTGGATTTTTGAAATTTTTAATTTTTATGGTATTTTATCGATTTTTAATTTTTATGAGTTTTTGAAATTTTTTATGCAAGAAAAATAACGTTCACAAATGAACGGATCCCAAAAAGCAACGTGTCTCTCACAAAAAACTGTTGATCTTTACGAAAAGAGCCGGCAGCGGCGCCATTTGATAACTAGATTTTACTCAGGTTAAAAAGATTCGTTGTACCGATCTCTTCGAATTGAAAAACTTATTGTTTAATGTGTGACTCAGTTGAACTTTGGAGGAACAAAGACGTGTCGTTGTAGTTTTGAAAATAAAGGAGCAAAACAATTAAAGTAAAGGTGCAATTAAAATAAATCTAAGTCTAATTTAAAATAAAGTGCGAGTAATTAAAAGCGAGACTAAAACTAAAGGGTAATAAAGTAAATAACGCAAACTTAAATCTAACTAAGGCAAACTTAAAACGCAACTAAAACTAAAACTTAAACTAAGGCAAATAAACTTAAAGTGCGACTAATGAAAAAGGCGGGAAAATAGAGCTAGAATTTAAAAGGCAAAACTTAAAATAAAGAAACTGAAAATAACCCTATCCGGAATAATCCTCCTATTCGGAATAATACCTCTATCCGGAATATCTGTCCCTATTCGGAATAAAGTGCCTACTCGGAATATTTGGTCTATTCGGAAAGAATGACTATGCGGAAAGAATGCCTATGCGGAATAAGTAGCTCATTCGGAATAAAATTCCAATTCGGAATATCAAGGTCTATTCGGAAAGTATTCCTATTCGGAATATTTGTCCCTATTCGGAATAAAGGAACCTACTCGGAATATTCCCTCTATTCGGAAAAGTCACCCTATTCGGAACAAAATGCCCTACTCGGAATAAATTCCCTATGCTGAATATTTCCTATGCGGAATACTCAGTATTCCGAATAGACAACTTGTAAAACCCTTCGTTCGGAATATTGCTGGGGACGAATCTGGGCAAGAACAGTAAGATTACCGAAGAACAAGGAAGAGCTAAAACACACGGATCTAAATAAAACTTAACCAAATCAAACACAAAATTAAATCAAACAAATTAATAAACAAATATAAAGCATAAACAATCAATCCAAAACAATCAAACTCACAAAACTTAATCAAAATAATCAAAACCCACTTAAATAAATCAACCAAAATTAAGAACATGAACATAAACAAATCAACACAAGGTAAAGAAAGGAAGAATGCGATTAACAAGATAAAGATAAAGCTTGACAAGAATTAAAAAGAAAAACTTACTTGAATTAAATGGTAATTAAGGTGCAAGACAAGGTAATTAAATGACAAGTATTTAAATATGCATAAAATAAATGTGGAAGAGCTAATTTGTCAAGTTAGCCAACAAAAACAAATGCTTAACAATCTAAACTATTTATAGGGGAGGATTAGGAAGCTTCCTCCCCTCCTTCATTTCTTGTTAATTGCAAGATTAAGTCCTCCCTTCATTTAATCTTCATTAATTGCGTCATTAGTCCTTTTCTTCTAATCTTTCTTTTAAGTTTGGACTTTAAGGACTTGTGGCTCGGGATATCTTTTGAACTCGTCATTAATTTCTTCAATAAAATAGACTTGAGTTTCTCGGCTTTTGATAAACTTCCGTCTTTTGACTTTTTCTTCGATAAATCTTCAGAATTGGTCTTGGACTTCCGTTCTTTTTCCACTCTTGACTTCTCGACTCCGTCTTTCATCTTTTTCTTCAATAAAAGCCGTGAATGCCCGTGAATTCCCGTGTTTTCTCCACTTTTCATAATTTCATCCTAAATTACAACAAAAACACAAACCACGCATAATTCCGACATAAAATACTTAGAATACACGTTTAGGTCCGGTTATCATTGTAATTAAGTGGTAGAAAAGATGGGTGTTTACACACCTATCAAAGAACACTTCAAAGATGCTTGCAAAAGTATTCCTACCTCTCTTCCCAATGTTGAGACCGTTTCCTCTATCGATTCATCACTATCTCTATTTGGAGAAAGTGATTTCCTTTGGAAAGATTTGGAAGCCACCATGGGAGATGTGAACTTAGCTAATGATGATTCTACCACCAATTGGGATGAAGATCTCCGCCTCATTGAGAACCTTCTTAAAGAAGACAATCTTTCTCCACCATCTCCCACGGTTATTGCTATCGATGCTCCGACTTTGAAAACGCCTGCCATCGAAAATCCTCCAGATTTAGAACTTAAGGAGTTGCCGCCACATCTCGAGTACGTGTTCCTTGAAGAAAATAAGAAGTCGCCTGTCATCATCTCGAAGGACTTGAAAGAAGAAGAGAAATCTCGCCTCCTCGCCGTGCTTAAAGATCATAAGAAGGCAATTGCTTGGAAAATTTCCGATATCCGCGGAATTGATCCGAACTTTTGTACTCACAAGATTCTCATGGAAGATGACTTTAAACCCACAATCCAGAGCCAAAGAAGGGTTAATCCTCGAATTCATGACGTCATCAAACAAAAGGTCATCAAACTTCTAGATGCCGGCTTGATTTACCCTATTTCGGATTCGCCATGGGTAAGTCCCGTCCATTGTGTGCCCAAGAAGGGCGGAATAACCGTTGTTTCCAATGAACACAACGAGTTGATTCCCACTCGTCTCGTTACTGGGTGGAGAGTTTGTATTGATTATCGCAAGCTCAATGATGCCACGAGAAAAGATCACTTTCCTCTTCCTTTCATGGATCAAATGCTCGAGCGTCTTGCGGGTAATGATTATTACTGCTTTTTAGACGGTTTCTCTGGGTATTTTCAAATTCCTATCGATCCCAAGGACCAAGAAAAGACCACATTCACTTGTCCCTATGGAACATTCGCTTACAAACGTATGCCTTTTGGTTTATGCAATGCTCTTGGGACGTTCCAAAGGTGTATGATGGCTATCTTCCATGACATGGTGGAAGACACTATGGAAGTATTCATGGATGATTTCTCGGTTTATGGCGATTCTTTCTCTGCTTGCCTCGCCAATTTAGAACGTATACTGAAGCGGTGTGAAGACACTCGCCTTGTTCTTAATTGGGAAAAATGCCATTTTATGGTAAAAGAGGGCATCGTGCTAGGACACAAGATCTCCAAAGCCGGTCTCGAAGTAGACCGTGCTAAAGTCGATGTTATCGCTAAGTTGCCTCCACCTTCAACCGTGAAGGGTGTGAGAAGTTTCCTTGGTCATGCGGGCTTTTACCGTCGATTCATCAAAGATTTTTCTCAAATCGCTCGCCCGATGACCCACCTCTTGGAAAAAGATACTCCTTTTATCTTTTCCAAATAGTGTCTTGAAGCCTTCAATTCGCTTAAGGATAAGCTAACTAAGGCACCAGTCTTGGTTACCCCTAATTGGGAGTTGCCTTTCGAGTTGATGTGCGATGCTAGTGGCTTTGCTATTGGAGCGGTTTTGGGCCAAAGAGTGAATAAACACTTCCAACCAATCCACTATGCTAGCAAGACAATGACGGGAGCCCAATTGCATTACACGACAACCGAAAAAGAGCTTTTAGCTGTTGTCTATGCTTTTGAAAAGTTCCGCCCCTACCTTGTCCTTTCCACCACAATCGTTTACACCGATCATTCCGCGTTGAAGTACTTATTGACTAAGCAAGATTCTAAACCAAGACTTCTTCGCTGGGTTTTGCTACTCCAAGAATTTAAAATCGAAATTCGCGATAAAAAAGGAGCAGAAAACCTAGCCGCGGATCATCTCAGTAGACTTGAGGATCCTTACCAAGGGGATCATCCGAACAAAGAAATCAATGATTCTTTCCCCTTGGAGACCTTAATGTCTATCAATTCGAATTCTGATGAAACCCCGTGGTTTGCGGATATTGCAAACTACTTGGTGGGTGGAATTCTCAAGGAAGGGTTAACATCCCAACAAAATAAAAAGTTCTTTAAAGATGTTGAACATTATTTCTGGGACGACCCTTACCTATTCAAACAATGTGTCGACTTGATTATTCGCTGATGTGTTGATGGACCGGCAGCTTTAGAAATCCTTGACGCTTGCCACAAAGGACCCACCGGTGGTCACTTTGGTCCCAACTACACCGCCAAAAAAGTGTTTGACTCGGGATTTTATTGGCCCACCATCTATCGTGACGCTCACGAGATGGTTAAACATTGTGATGCTTGCCAAAAACAAGGCAAGATCACACATAAAGACGAAATGCCTCAGAATTTCATTCAAGAATGTGAAATCTTTGATGTTCGGGGTATCGACTTTATGGGGCAATTCCCTTCCTCTAAAGGAAACAAATACATCCTTGTAGCCGTTGACTACGTTTCAAAGTGGGTTGAAGCCAAAGCATTACCTACTAATGATGCAAGGGTGGTTTGTAACTTTTTGAAATCGTTGTTCGCTAGATTTGGTGTGCCTCGTGCCATTATTAGTGATCGCGGGACTCATTTTTGCATTGACCAATTTGCTAGAGTCATGGCTAAGTATGGTGTAAATCATCGTCTTTCCACCGCCTACCACCCACAAACTAATGGTCAGGCTGAAATATCCAACTGAGGATTAAAGTGAATTCTCGAAAGAACCGTGGGAGAGCATCGTGCCTCATGGGCTGATAAACTTGATGATGCTTTGTGGGCTTTTCGTACCGCTTACAAGACTCCGATTGGTTGTACACCATATCATCTCGTGTACGGGAAAGCGTGCCACCTCCCCATTGAGTTGGAGCACAAGGCTTACTGGGCCTTCAAGTGGGCTAATTTTGATATCAACAAAGCCGGTGACCTACGCAAGATCCAACTCAATGAGCTGAATGACCTCCGTAATGAGGCTTATGAAAATTCTTTGATCTATAAGGACAAGACTAAGCTCATTCACGACTCTAAGATTAAGAACCGAGAGTTCCAAGTTGGAGACAAAGTTTTACTCTTTAACTCTCGGTTGAAAATCTTTTCGGGCAAGCTAAAATCTCGTTGGTCCGGCCCATTCACCGTTGCCCAAATTTTTCCTTATGGTACTCTCGAGCTCGCTCAACCTAATGGACCGAATTTTAAGGTGAATGGCCAACGAGTGAAGTTGTACTTTGGTGAGGACATCTCTCAGGAGATGATTCCATCCCTCACTACGTTCCCCATGAACTAATTCTGGGTCGAGTCATGCTCGTGACTCGGTTATCAAAAACAAGCGCTCCTCGGGAGGCAGCCCGAGTATCTATCCCTTTTCGTTTTAACCTCCTAAGTGTAGGGGGACCTTTATAGGTGTTTGTCTTTGTGTGGTGAGGTGATTACAGGGATGAATGCACTTTTGGAACCTTTGAAGAACCGTGCTCCCGTGTTATCCGAAATCCGGTTCTATCTCTCAACTATCGTGATTCAATTTTCTTCATACTCACATTTGAAATTGATCACTTTAGTCGTCTCTTCCTTAACTTGAGTTAACCAACGTGCACAATGTCATAATTGTAGGGGAGACTTTTCCCACATGCTTGAACATTGAGGACAATGTTTATCTTAAGTGTAGGGGAGACTTCTATCGAAGTTTTAAGTGGACTTTTCCATGAAAATGCCTTCATTTAACCGGAAAATCATCTTTTTCAACATTTTTCAAATTTTTAATTAACTTTGGCCATTTAGTCACAAATTTTAAATTTTTATCGTTTCTTTCATATGTATATATCCCGTAATAAAGTGGTATAGCTAGTTTAGAAATCTTTGACATATTAGGCCCGTTGCGATTATTTTGACTCAACCCGAATAGACTTATTCAAGTTTATTCTAGCTAGTATCCTTAACCATGTAGACCTTAATTGGTTTATTAGGCTAAGTATCCACGAGTCTCATTACTTGAGATTTTAAATTGTGGAGAACGAGAAATGATAGAGTCAATCATAAGTCGGTATTCTTGCACAAGCTCACTTGGTGTAATTATTTGCCTATTCTCCCATCACTTGTTAATAATTTATCTGCAATAAGTAAGGTCGTACGATTTGAAAGGTTACTTAGCTTCTAGCCCAAGATCGTTTAAAAGTTTCTCGGTAATGATAAGAGTTCATAGCCAAGGCATAACTTATGAAGCGGGGAGCGAAGATTGGCGAGTCCGAAAAGGCCCTAACAAGGCATGAGGATTCAATTTTAGTGCTGAAGATCCAAGTGATGTAAAAAGCATTGTTCCCAAAATCAATATGAAGGATCAAGACTCACGACGAAAAGCAATCAACTCCCATAAAGATCATGGAGAAGTCTATCCAAAAAGACCCTAACAAGGTATGAGGATAAATAGAACCAAGTCCGAAAAGGAGGCGGATCGTTGTATCTTAAAATCCCAATTAGAGATTGAAGAAATAATCATGAAGTCATGGTCAACAAAGTTGGAGTACCCCTCAAAAGTCTCCAAGTGAAGAAACTCTATTAACGATGAGAAGACCATTATCTCAACAACGTCTCTCAAGATATGAAGTACATGCCAAATATCGGCCCGAGAAAGGTCTCATATCGTGAACCAAGTTATTCCAAGATATGAACTTTTTGATATCCCGAGAAGCAGTTTTAAGAGATTTTGTCCTTGAGCTAACTATTGATCAAATCGTCCACCTTTGCTTTCAGCCTAAATAAACTATTGAAACAAGTCCAAAAATGCATCTTCATGATCATTCTAAGACAAAAATAAAATATAAGAGATACACCTAGGAATAAGGGAGTTTAAGCATTTAATTAAGCCATGTGTGTAAGTGTTTTAATTGCTAACTTATAATAACAATGATCTCGTTTTTAAGCTTAGTTTGGGGAACGTGAAACTTGAGGGTGATAAATCTTCGCAGCACCAAAGCCCTAATGTAAGTCCTTGATCTCTTTGCAAGTTATTTCCATCCTTTTGTTTACTTTAAAATTTTAATTTCTCTTAGTATTTAAATTTCTGCTTAGTAATATGTTAATAAGGCCAAGGTTGATTAATTATGAGAAAAATGTAAATTTGCTTTATCACTAAGCATTGCATGAGGGCATGGCAATGGTTAAGTGTAGGGGATTTGATAGGTGTGAAAACACCCATCCTTTTACCACTTATTTCTAGCTAAAACAAGACCAAAACACGTATTTAATATCATTTGTTTGGAATTATGCGTGGTTTTTGTGTTTATTGTGTTTTCAGAGTGAACCGGATGATTATTGAAGAAAACATGGGATTGCACGGGTTTTATTCGAAGAAAAAGACTCAAGACAAAGTCTATTGTCCAAGAAATGCAAAAGATTTGAAGTCAATGGGCCTATTTGAAGATTTATCGAAGAAAAGGACCAAAGATGGAAGATTTACATATGTCGAAGAAACTCAAGTCTATTAAACGAAGAAATTAAAAGACGAGTTGAATTTAATCGTCGACAAATCCCGAATCAGAATCGAAAACGTCAACTTTTCTGAAAAGACGAGAAGACAAGAAGAAAGGGAGAAAGCACACTCACCAACCAACCACTTAGACTATATAAGGGAATCACCCTCACAATTTTTGGCATCTAGTTTGGAGTTTCAGTTACATTTTTCCTAGTTCGTAGGAAACCATCTCCCTTTAGGAGCGGTTTTCATCTTCTTTGATTTTCTTCTTTAATCTTGTAAGTTTGATCCTTTCCTTTTGTTTACTAAATCTTAATCATCAATTCAAGTTTTGATTTAATCTTTTCATTCCTCTTGTTCAGCATCATCTTTTTATTGCAAGTTCTTAAGTTCTTGTTTGATTGATTTTGATCTTTTAAAAGTGATTGATTTTGTGTTTTTATTGTTGGGATTTCTTGCTTATGGTATTTAAATGATTATTGGTGAATTTGGTAAAACCTTTTCGGTTGTTTGGCTTGATTCGATTTAAATTCGTGACCACTGTTCATGTTTCTGCTGTTACTGTTCTTATCTCCAGATTATTCCGAATAGCCTTTCATCTTGTCCCTTATTCGGAATATTTGGATATTCCGGATAGCCTTCTTGTTTTATTCCCTATTCGGAATGTTTACTTATTTCGCATAGACTGTTTCCCCTTTTCCTTTATTCGGATTAATTTATATTCCGAATAGGCCCATATTCCGAATAGACTTAGTTATTCCCAGTAACCTTTATTCCGCGTGGTCTTCTTGCCATTTATTCCGCATGGTTGATTATTCCGCGTAGACAATTATTCCGAATAGCTTCATATTCCGGATAGAGTTCATTTATTCCGAGTAAGCCTGATATTCCGAGTAGCTCTGTTATTCCGCATGGTCCACCATTCCGCATCACCATTATTCCGCACGGTCTATTATTCCGAATAGAACTAATTTTCAGTAAGGATCTTTTATTAGTTTCATTATTTAACTGTTTAACTTTAATCCTAATTTTGTGTTAATTCATTAACTGTTTCTGTTCTAATCCTTATTTATTGCATTTATTTACATTTTTATTAGAGTAGAAAACCAAAACCCCTTTTTGTCACCAAGAACAATCATTCCACTTAGAGCTGTGATCAATTTGAGGAGATTGCGATGGAGTTTAGGTATTGCGATGGGAAACGATATATATTGTGATGGATGTATGTTGGTGTTGCGATGGGATGTGAACTGAATATTTAAAACTTGACTCTCGATTTAGTTTCTTTCTGTCAACCACACCATAGGACTCGACTCAAAAAAATTTTCGACACACGACTCGACTCAACCAAACAAGATTCTCAAAACCACCCTTAAACAAACACATCCCCTCACAACCCTCGACATCCACCCTCAACTCAAAACCAACTTCGACTTCGACTCAAACATAAACTCATCAGACTCACACCAAACTCACAAGAACAAAACTAGACACACAAACCCTCTCGTCTCACACAACAAACTCATCCCTCACCTCAACAAACCATCTTGACTCAAACCCAGCCTCGACTCGACCCACAAATCAGACCCTCGAATCGCTCACACTCTCGACCAACATCACTCGGTCAACACAACACCCTTACCCTATTGCCCTCGACCCAAACAGACTCACCCAAACAAACCTTTTGTCCTAACCAACGACTTACACCCTCACAAACCTAAGACCCAAACTTCACAAATCCTTAAATCACAACCCAAAACACCAACCCAGACTCAAACAAAAATTAATTTGTAACCACAAACTGACTCGACTTGGATTTAAATTAAAAAAAATCATTTCTTTGAATTTATTATAATCAATCTCTGACTCGTTTTTTTTAATCTCGTAACACAAACGAATTTTTGAACATGCAATTAACCAACTTGTACCTACCCGAGACCATTTTAGAATGATATTGAAGCCGATTCATAATCTCTTCAGGGGGGTTGATATTTAATCGATTTAAGTTTACAAGGGTGTTATTTATTCTCGTGTATCATCATGGTATGGGATTAATTATGATATGATTGGATTGATTTGTGTTTAGAGATTAGATTCAATTTGTGGTATTGGTAGAAACAAGTTACCAGAGAAGGAGAAAAAATATGGGGGCGGACTAAACTATGAAAGATATTAGGTTTGTGAGATTGTGTTAAATTAGGGGTAGATGAAAATAGTTGGGACGGAGGTTTCTATGTGAAAAAGTTGGGATTGAGTGATAGTTTGACATGATGTGTCATAACTAAATGTGACTTAGATTGCCACGTTTATCAAGAGTGATAGTTTGTGGCTTAGATAGTTTGACATTTGGGACACGTCTTACCCTAATTATCTCCTACTAATTAGGAGTTTGGTGTATTAAAATAGGACGTGTATTTTAATTAGGGTAAAAATAGGGTTTGGTACCTGCACGTCTTTTATGTGTGTTTTAGGTTAAGTTAAGTGTAGTCACACAATTCACAAAATATTGGAATGTTTTAATACACCACGTGTGTAGTCACTTTGATTTATTTTGAGTTTGAAATTGGTATTGGTGAATCGGTTGGGATTTTATAATTCGTTGGGCCCAACTAATACTAAGTTTGGACTGAGTTTGTGTATTTCAACTAATGAGCCGAGTTTGATTTTGATACGGTTTGTGACGTGTCATAAGGACGTGCCACTTTATTTTGGTTTCTCGAGTACACTAATCAAGGGATCGATTCGACAACAACAAAATTACTTCACTTCATAACTAGATCGATCTTCAATCCAGATTATTATCGAACGAAATGGAATCGTCGAATTCGACAGTTCAAGAGGAAGAACTGCAACACATGGAACTCAAAGAGATCAAATTGTGTCAAAAAAACATTGGAAATCTTTCACGACCTCAAGACACATCTTGCACTTCTTTATCCGCACAACATGCCTGAACTTCCAGCCACGGTTCAAATATTCTTTGGCAAAGTGGATAATTTTAAAGAGAAGATTTTCAATAATTTGGATGAGTTACGGTTGCAACTTGAAAGGGAAAATCTTCATGAGGTTAAAGCAAATATATGTCTAGAAATCCTTCGCACACAATTTAAGGATTTCTTTGCCTCAACAATGGAACCTCCTTTTGATTACTCGACTCCAATCCTTCACCAGATTTTCAACTTGCATACGGGTTGCCAGACTGAAACCTTTAGAAGTGGTTTAGTCAATCACATCAATATACTTGAGAAGTGTATTGAGATCAGGTTAGTTTATTACAACGAGATACGGTTGAAAAAGGGTCAGATTCAAAGAATCAAGGAGTCGTCTAAGTCATTGAATGTAGCAATACCTCATGAACATAAGAGAGAGACAAGCTTCAAGTTGTCGTCAAAAGATGATTACATCTGCCCCGTGCAAGAAATAGGTGCCAATTTGGTCGTCAAGGTAATCAATGGCAAGGAATCAGGAGGAACGCATGAAACGAGCAGCAAGTCACAAGCACCAACTGTTCAGGTGCTAAGTTTCAACAATATACATCATCTTGAGCTTCCTGAACCTAATTATGCCAAACATGGGATGGAAAAGAGTGATAGAAATACCACTTCTGATTCATCCGATGTGAGTCATAATGGGGGAGAAAGTGTTCAAAATGCTAAACATCATGATAATTGTCTTATAACTGCTTCATTGACTACTTTTGATTCCAATATTAGAGAGCTCGAAACGATTGTAGCTCAACAATCAAAAGATCTTGAGGATGCCAAATTAGAATTTTCCAAGAAAACGGACAAATTTGAAACATATTTTGAAAAACTTTAGAAGTCAAACGTTGTTCTTGAAAGAAAATTGGATAAAAAAGTTTTAGATTCTAAAGCTGAAAAAGATAACTTTTTGAAACAAATTCAACTGCTTGAATCTAAGTTGGCATCCCAAGATAGATTGCTCAAAGAGAATGAGACTTTAAAAGCTCAAGTTCAGGAAAAGGTTTTTGCTATAGCTGCATTGAAAAACGAATTAAGGAAAACAAAAGGAACTAGTGTGGTCACTAAGCTTGAAAAACCATCAATCTTGGGGAAACCGCCTTAAATTCAGTTTGTTAGACAACCAACTGCATTTAGATCCGAGCGACCTCAATCCTCGAGACCGCGGTTTGCCTCCCAAGTTGATTTGATTCATATTTCTAGACCAGTCACTCCAGTATCTAGGCCTAATGTGACCAAAATAGCTTTAGCAAGACCTAATCACATGATTGCCTCTAGTTTCTCTAAAAATACCAAGACCACGTCTAGAACTAGTTCAAATGACGTTTGCCATAAATCTGGTCTAAGGGAAGCTAAGCAAAAGACACATGTAAGAGATAGCAATGTCAAACCTAGTCAGATGCCTTCTAGATTACCCAACACTGCTAACCGTAGCATGTTATCTCCTAGGAGCATCGATCAATCATCTAGGAATTACTCGGACATTAAATATGCTACTTGTAAAACATGTAGGAAATGTGTCTTTAAAGTCAATCATGATTCTTGTATCAAGAAATTACTTAATGAGGTGAACTCCCGTGCTAGACTTAAATCCCAGTGGGTGGCTAAAATCAAACCCATTGGTAAAATGTGGCGCCCCACTGGTAGAACTTTCACTCTTGTAGGAAACGAGTGCCCTTTAACTAGGATTGTCTTTGATTCTACTAAGACTAATAGGGAGGAAATTGCAAAGGATGATACATCACTTAAGCCTGAACTTAAGTTTTTCTATAAAAGGAAACATTTGCTAACTAAGACAAGTGAATCATCCCCTCATGCCACCTCTGGCACAAGAAAAGAAAATTGTGAATCGTCGCATGATTCTAAGATAGATATCACTAGCCCACATAATAACATACAAACTCCTAATGAGATTGCAGGTACCAAAATCCACGTTCAACAAGAACACAGCGGTCCAATATTTACATATCGTTCAACTAAGGACACTCTCAGAGTTTGGTTACTGAAGAAGTTGATATCAAAGAAACAAGTGTCTCAGGGGATTCGCAGTTAAACTTCGTGTGTAAAAGGACTTATAGTCACATCACAAACTATAACTCGTTCATCAAAGAAAGGAAAGTTTATCGTCGATGATAAACTTATCCTTACAACGAGAATTTAATTTTTCTCGGGCATGAGCTTATATCAAAAACATTCCAAGTTTTTAAGCTCATGCATAAAGGATTATAGATAAATCACAGTCTGTGACCCGTTCTTCAGAGAAAGGGATGTTTATCTACGCAACGATAACTTACCCTCTTAACGAGAAATTAAGTTTTCTCGGACACGAGCTTACATTAAAACCATTCAAAGGTTTTTAGCTCGTGTATATGGTTCATTGTTAAATATCAGACGATGACCCGATCTTCAGAGAAAGGAAAGTTTATCACGAATGATAAACTTATCCTCATTAACGAAAATTAAATTTTTCTCGGACACGAGCTTACATTAAAACTATTCAAAAGTTTTAAGCTCGTGTAAATGGTGTATAATTTTATTTCATATTATAAGAGAACTTATCCTTACAACGAGAAATTAATTTTTCTCAGGCATGAGCTAATAATAAAAACATTCGAAGTTTTTAAGCTCATGCACAATGACTTACAGTTAAATATCAGACTGTAACTCGGACTTTAATTTTAGGAAAGCTTATCTTTAATGATAACTTATCCTCGTAACGAGAAATTAATTTTTCTCGGTCATGAGCTTGTAGTAAAACATTCCAGGTTTTAAGCTCATCAAGGAAAGTGTATCTTTTAAATAAGAGAACTTTTCCTCCTAACGAGAAATTCACCTTTCTCGGTCATGAGCTTTACGTTAAAACATTCAAAAGTTTTCAAGCTCATGAAAACGACTTCTAAGTAAATGTCAACTTAGGACTCGTTCTTCAGTTAAAAGGAAAGTTTATCGCCGATGATAAACTTATCCACACAACGAGAAGTTTACAACTTCTTGGACTTGAGCTCGTTTTGTAAGATATTCAACATCTTAAGCTCAAGTAATTGGTTTTCAAACCAATGAACACAACTTTTCGAGAATTTCTCAAAAGGTTTTTTTTAAATCTTTCAAAATTGTGTGTTCAAAATGTTTTGATAAAAAGAGCATGTCTTCTGGAATCGATAATATTTACGATACTAGAAATGTCATTCAATAATGACACGGGGTTGTAAATAAAGTTCGAGCAGAAGTTCAAATGTTTTAAAACATGCTCAAAATGGTTTGCTATTATTTCAGATAGTAACCCGCTTTTCATACTCAAGTCAAGCATTTCACCAGAAAGCTTTGACTCAACAACGGGAATTAATTTTCTCGGGCATGTTTTACTTTATAACCATGTAAAGGATTATGTTTACGTATTAACACAATCTAACACGAATTTATGTACGTGTAAGTGCATTAATTTGTTAAAACAAGAGAAATCTTGTTTTTATGAAGTTATCATCTCCACCAACCATAGCAACTTACAATTGATATCTACATACTCGACGATGCGACAACTCAAACGGTGACTACAACTCTTTCAATAGAACACGGGTCAACAATTGAGGGGGAGCAATTGTCCAGCATTCAGAATCCTTGATGCCGAGAGTGACAAGTTCACATATTGGTGTCAAGACAACGATATGAATCATACACATGGAGTCAAGAGATAACTTCAGACGTGACGAGGTGACCAACATTCGTGAACAAGAACCATGTGAATCTTTCATATGATGTTCTCCATCATTCAGGTCCAACCTCGTAAATTGCTAATCTTGTGAATACATTATCATATATGATCTTTGCACGTAATAAATACCTTACACTTGTGTTTAAAAGGTATTTAATTTACGTTTCAAGTACACCCTCATTAATTTGAGGGGGAGAACATCGATTGGGTCCTGCAATCAAGAACTTAACTCCCCCCGTATTTTTCTTCCCAAATCGACGGATAGCTGCGGGGGGACTATACGTCATCAGTGTAATTCATGAAGATAGCTGCGGGGGGACTATACGTCATCAGTATAATTCATGAAGATAATTGGCTTTGCATTTTTCTTCCCAAATTTTCTTAAAATGCTATTAAATCAATTGATATTAAAAACATCGATTGGGTCAATATTTTTAATATGGGGAGAAAATGCGATTTAATATGGGAAATGATTAATCATAAATGGTTTGACTTAATGTGATAGCTCATCCCGACATGTGCGAAATGTTTTCGGATATCGTGGCATATGTTAAGGGGGAGAAAAATGGATTTGCACTTCAAAATGGATTTCATGGTGACATATACTTACCTAAAACATCTCTATTCACGACGGTGAAGATTGTGGTGACATAAGGATGGTAGGATAGGTTAAAGTCCAATGATTCCTCTAGAACCGGAGGAATCTTCCCAAGGACATTCCATAGCTAGAAATAGTAGTCCTTAGGAAAGATGGAGAAAGATTGTGAACGTAGCTGAATGCCGACCAAGTACTTAAGTTAGCACAGGAACAATCACAACAAGGTGCTAGTGATGACGTATTGGTAAGCATTGAAGGGGTTGAAGAATGAAAAAGAATTGTAAAGATAAAGGGTGTAAATAAAGAAGCCCTCCTTACAACTTAGGCAGAAACCGGGTCAATACATATGCTATTAAGATCATTGTTTAATGATTCTTGATATTGAAGACATACATCATGGACCCAGTCATGCAAGGCATAACCCATCCAAGCTAACTCATATATCTCTTAAAAGATATTTGTTTTAATCACACGGAGACAACACATTATCTATTGATTTATTCACTCCGAATAAATTGGTATTGAAATGGTGGCACTCCTCTCCAGCCTCCCATCACTAAAAATCCAAAATGCACGATTTAGTCTAGAGCCATTCTAGAGCATCAAATATCTCATTAGGACACACTTTCATATTTCCTTGCTTCCTCACACACTGTGAAAAGTAAGAAAGATCTTAAGAGTCCTACGCAAAATCTTCATGATCTTGCCTGAACATCCGAGTAATATGAAAGTATTTACAATGAAGATGGAAATCCTTCTTGAGCGAATATCAAAAAGCTCATGGTAGGAGACTTGTGCGATTATTTATGAATCAAACTTGTGATAACTGGAAAGCAACAGTGGTTTAATTCTTAAATGAATTTAAACACGTTCCAGGCCTATACACAATATCTTAGTGATCTTGCCAGAACACTCAGAGTGATACCTTAGTGTTCACAGTGATGAGTGGAAATCCTTCTAGTGTTAACCTCAAACAGCACTTGGTAGGTAACTTGCAAGATTATATACGAATCAAGCTCGTGACAACTAGAAAGCAACGATGGTGCAGTTCTTAATTGAATTTCACTTGTTCCAGGAACATGAATTGACGGCTTCAAATCATGCGGATATTATTATCCAAATGATTCACTATTTATGTTCGCAGTCAGCTTTGGACGGTCGAATAAAGAGAACGGGTGTACCCGCGAAATCTTGTCAAGGAGGTTCTTAATTGAAACTACCTGTCACAAGTACGATATTTTATATCGTCCAACGGTCTTCACCGACCGAAGGTAAAATGCTACCGAATTAGAATGAAATGTTCAAGGCCATTTCATCCGTGTATATGCCTTGTTGCTAACTGTCTTATGCAGCGTAACAAGAAGGTGGCATTACGGTGTACAATCCAGAAGAAGTTGTCACCACATGCTTATACTGTATGCACTTAATTCTTTAACAAATTCAAGAAAGTCTAAAAGTCAAGTCTTCTGTTGCATCAAACTCTGAAGCTTTCAAGAATTTATAAAAGTATAAGTATGTGGAACATGAAGTCACGAGGAGGCAAATATCACAAGTGATGAATGCACAAGGTCAAAGCAAGGACACATGCTCAAGACCATAGTCAAAGATCTCATCAGCATATTCACAAGAACAAGATCGAAGACTCAAGCATAGTATGCTAGGTTTAAGATTTTGTAAAATGGTGTGACCTCCCTTTGGGGGAGATTATTGGAAATACGTTTTTCCAAGGAAAGTCTCGGTCACATCATGGTTAGCATAGATCACGAGCTATAGACTATTTAGGACATTGTAACTTGGAGTGACCTCCTTTTGGCGGATATTGTTAGAAATACGTTTTTACGTATTTAGAAAGGATCGGTCACTCCAATGATATTGGGCTCGTGATCCAATATAGCCCATATAGCCCACATGTAGGGTGGGCTATATATACCCCCTCCTATCATGTTAAGAGGGGTTGGTCACTTTATGTTTTACACATTTCATCTTAATCAACCATTCTTCTCTTTCTCTCCTTTCTATCTCTACCTTTCTCTCTCTAAGTTCTTCCATTTCTCCATCCACCTCAATAGATAATTCATACATGCTTAATCCTTAGAAATCGTAGACCTACAGATTTCTTTTTCGAATTTTGGTTGATTACAGTGACACTCTGAATCATGTTGTTTCTCACGGTTAGTTTACCATGACTAATCTTGCGCGTAAAGGAGAGAATCCTACACTAAATTATGTATTCCAGAGGATCATACGCTAAGAAAGGTCTAATTTATCGAGACTCGTAGTTTTTCCAACGTTTATGCACCTAGGTTCTACAAGGATATATCATGATCTCAAAACCACATTTTGGTGGAGCGGTGAAGCAAGATGTAGTTACATTCATATCGAGATGCCTGACATAGCAGCACGTTAAGATAGAACGCCAACATGCTAGTAGTTTATTTCAATCATTAGAATTTTCCGAATGGAAGTGGACAAGATCTCTATTAGTTTTAGTACCATGCTACCACGGACTCAGAGGAGACATGATGTTATCGGAGTTGCTGCCGATCGTTGACAAGTCTGCACATTTCCTCCTTATCAGTATGAATTATGTAGTTAACCAGTTGGCATAGTTATTTCAACATGAGATTGTACAATCTCATGATATTCCATCAACAATCATATAAGATAGAAATTTACGTTCACGTTTACGTTGACGCTCAAAATTAAGTCTCACGTTCGCGATCACGACCTTGTGCACGTTCACGTCCTTGCCATTTCACGATTTGCTTTTCGCATTCACGTTCATGACACTGATCACATTCATGATCATATTCTATCTCACGATTACGTTTCGCTTTTTCATTCTTGAAAACGGTTGCGAAAGACTTGGGAGACCAGACTCAAGTTTAGCGCAACTTTCCATCCTCAGACAGACGTTTCACGTAAAATTTCACGTCTCATCTCATATCATTGGGAGTTACCTCCTCCGTTATCACACATTCATTATCAGTCATCATATGTTCACGTATCACGTTCACGATATGTTTCACGTATCACGATCATGATATGTTTCACGTATCACGTTCACGATATGTTCCACGTATCACGTTTACCCTACCTTTGTCATACCACGTTTGCCATATGTTTTCACATGTTACATTCACCATAGGTCCATGTATCACGTTCATAATTGTCCACGTATCACATTTGATATGAATGAAATATCATATCAATTATAACAAATCAAATCCTAAAACATAAAGAAAAATACCATATTTTATGTGCAAAAGCAATATAATTGGGTATTCTTTGTTGTTTGTGATTTTGTAGGTAAAATGATACAATTTGGTACAAACACGGATTTCGAGGCATTATTATTGAAGAAAAGACAAAAAAGGACTCATTGTGACAAGTCTCCAAAGTCATAGGACCTTACTTGCCAAACTGTTAAAGTTGAAGGACTAGAAGTGTAAATTCAAAGAAAGTCAAAGAGCTCAAGTGAAAGTTAACTCAAGTCAAAAGTTCAATGCTGTTGAAACTCAAGGTCAAAGGGTTGTTTACATCAAGTTATGAAATTCTTATACTCAAAACAAAAATCTGCCAAAAGATGAGGGCTTAAATCTACCAATTTGGAAAGTTAAATGAGGCTTGATCTGAGTGATACTACTAGCAGCCAATAAGAAGCCAAGAAATGTGGGCCTCGGATTGCCAGATACATCTCATTAAATGAGGCAAGAGAAGAATCACAACAGTGATCCCACTATCACCTTACCAGCCAATCATATTTCATTATCAAGATAATGATCTGTGTGCTTATATTTCACCCAATACCAAGAAGCCACATGGACAAGACTAACACCATATCGAAGAGCAAGCTAGAGGCACTTTCAGAAAGAACTTTCAAGAGCAAAAATGATTATGATGATAAGACGAACACATCCCACTCACTCAATTAACATGAAATCAAGGGAATCAAATTCCCCCAATTTTATGAAGAACACTTAATGAATGATTTACCAGAATTGGACACTTGGCAGCTTCTAATTGGCCAAGCCACATCACCTAACTCACCTACATCACATATCAAGTCTATAAATACCCTGTAGATCTTTCATTTGTGTAATGTAGTTAAGTGTGAAAAACACACACACTTAGCATAATCTTCTTCCCTGTTATCTTTCTCTAGTTATAACCACTTAGAGTGATTGACAACCACTCTAAGTGAGTTAGTTAGGACGTTGTAACAGATTTACACCATTAATAACAGAATTCATTTCATATAATTCTCAATTCTCCTTTACTTTACTACAATCATTCATATCCTTCATGCTCTTGATTCTATTATTCACCATGAATAACTGAATCAAGTTAGTTGTTTTGGAAGCTAGTATTGTGATCAGAAGTGTTGCAGTTCAGTTCTTTACCAATGTCTAGCCAGAATCCATATTCAGACCTGTAGCAGATCAGTGATGATGATCAATGATGGTTGATGGTGATTTGGTGGTTTCTGTTTGATGATAAGGTGTTGATTTAGTGCACAAGAGATTTCATCACTCTCTTCTCCATCAAAGGAGGCATATTAGCTAAAAAGTGCCAATTTCTCTTTTAAATTCCTCTAAAATGTTGATTGGACGCTCAATTCCAATAGCTTAGTGTAATCTTGCCTTATTTTGCTTGCTATTGATGCTTTGTGATATTCCTGATATGATGTGTTAGTTTTTACTCTTAATCTATTGGCTTTGATTTGTTAGTATAGCTCATAATCTTTTCATATCAGTAACTAGTGTTTGGATCAATAGCTACATTTTGATTCAGTTAATGAACTTGGGTAAAAGGTGTTATAATACACTCTATAACTGGTCTAATACTGATGTGCAAGTTTTTGAAGTCAAGCAATAAGTCAATAAGTAAATGATAGTAAAAAACATTGGGTCAGTCACTTGTGCTTAAAACATTCCAACTTCAAACCAGCATAACTAACTCAAATCTTAGATTTAGACTGTGATTTTTGGTTCTTTGGAAAGTCCAACATCCTAACTTTAAGGCTTGATAAGCCACTTGATACAGTTCTCAATATTCAATAAGCTAGAAGCCATATAAAGTCTTTATGATCATTGGTTTAAACTGCCATAGCTTATTTTTTATTCCATCTTATCCACTTCATAAAAGTGCTAATTTTCTTTCACAAAACAGTTGTATAAGTCATCAAAATGAGATTTGACCTTGGTCAACTTTTGGTCAAAGTTGGTCACCACTGGTCAACATAAGCCCATTTGAGCTTATTAGATTTTCTGGCTTATTCTATGGAGGTTTTTCAGATTTTCTTGGATAGGTGTCCATTATTTGGGCTTATAATCAGTTTTTGAGAAAACCAAACCTGGTGCTTAGATAAGCTCAACTCTTAAAAGTAGCTTATTCAAAATTGCTTATTTGAGATTTAGACCACTTCAGATTATTTCCTTGAACATGGCTAGCTTAATTTGAATTTGGAATCTTTTGAGACTGATTTCAGCTTATTTGGTCAAGTAAAACTCTAGATATAGCTTAATCTTCTATAAGCCCGTTTCTTCCAAAATATTCTTGTTAATTGTACTTTGGTCCTTCTAAATCTGGATAGTTGCTAGTTTGTTGGAAAATTGGTTAAATTTGTTAGGGTTTGCATTTTAGTCCCTGATTTTGTTAGTTTGTTTTATTTCAGTTAAGAAGTTTGGTAAATTTTCATTGTTGGTTAATAGTTTGTTACATTTACAATTTCAGTTCTTTTACTTTACAGATTTACATTTTCAGTCCTTGTACTTTCATAGAATTTACATTTTATCCATTGATTCTTGTTGTGCATTAATTGGCTGTACTTTGTGCTTTGTAATTGGTATTTGCACTTTGTTTTAGACTAGTACGGTTACGTAGACAATAATATTTTACGCTTTTTGACGGTTTTGTGACAATTAGACATAGAATACCATGACTTTGACAACCAAATACCAAAAACAATTAAGTAACTTGATTTTTATCGATCATTCAATTCGTAAAGATATCAAGACAAAAACGAACTATAAAAAGACAAATATTAAATGGCGCCGCTATCGGTTCTTTACGTGGAGATTGACGGTTGATTGACGGTTACATATTGGATTTTGGGATCCGTTCACTTGTGGACGTTCCTTTTACGTATTATAAATCAAAAATTTAAAAAGAAAAAAATCAAAAATATAAAAATATGAAAAATAAAAAAATTACAAAACTCAATTTTTCCTAAGAATTGAACCAAAAAAATGATAAAAAATCAAAAAGAAATCTTCTTTCCTAAAAGATTACACCAAAAATATATTGTATATATTGGATTCACTTGTTTTTACGTACGTATTATACTTTCCTTAAAATCAAATAAATGCAAAAATATTTTCTCTATATTATTATATTTAAATACATATACGTAGATACGAACAACCAATTTACCTACTTCCATAAGTATTGCCTTGGCAATACACCGTATTTGGGGGTGTTCCGGTCCCATTTATGTGTATCAATAAAATAAAATAAAGGAAAAAATAGATAATTACTTTCAATAAGCAAGAATTCGAGAAATACAAACTATTAAGTGAACAGAAAGGCGGCTTTGCTATAAAATGCAAGCCTAAGGGAAACAAGTACTTAAGAGCTTAGCGCCACCTCATTCCCCCCGTTCACTAGTAAGTATAGAAGGAAGGCTTGTTGGGGGTTTTTGCGCCCAATTAGTACTACATATATATTATACTTTCTTGTGGTTTTAACTATTGAACCTCGAAGGAGATAATCTATTCTCTTTCAAAGTCGGCCGAGAGCTCCTCTCTCATTCCTCGTGTTGAGTTTCATGCGGACTCGAGCGCGTGCACATATACCTAGTGGTGTACCACTTCCTCCCAAAAGGAAGAGAAATAAGAACAAAGCCGTCCATCAACCCGATCAAGACCATCGTGCCTTCGACAACTTAAACGAAGCCATGGACAATAGACCATTGATTGAGATTCTCCAATCCAACGTGGATGGGAATGCGGATGCCATAGTCATTCCCGAGATAGCCGCCAACAATTTTAAGCTTAATAAATGTGTGATACAAATGGTTTCTACCATACGTTTCTTAGGGAGACCTATGGATGACCCTCATGACCACATCAAGAGATTCTTGTCCATTTGTAACACCATTAAGTATAATGGGGTACCTCTGGAGGCAATTAAGTTGATCTTATTCCCTTTCTCTTTGGAGGGAAATGCTAGGATTTGGCTAGACAAATAACCCTCTAATAGAATTCTCACTTGGGAGGACTTGAAGAAGAAATTTGTGAACAAGTTCTTTCCACCTTCACGAACCACCGCATTAAGGAACCAAATCATAGGCTTTTAACAAAAGAGAGACCAAACCTTTAGTGAAGCTTGGGAAGAGTTCAAAGAGTTGTTAGGAAAGTGCACTAACCACGGTTTTAAACAAGTTCACCAAATTAACACCTTCTACAATGGTTTGAGGCCACACCATCAAGATTCCCTTAACTCGGCCGCGGGTGGAAACATTCTTGCTAAGTCTATTCAAGATGCATGGGATATCATTGAACAAAATCTATGGTTCAAAGCAATAGGGATAGAGAAGAGGTGGTACATGTTGTGCAAGGGAGTGTTACTATATCAATTCATGAACAAATCCTTCAAAAGTTTAACCAATCTCATGACATGTTCCAAGAGTTTATGAAACTTCAAGTGAATGACTCTTCTACCAACGATGTCAATGCCATCACCCTATCTTGTGAGACATGTGGAGGCCCTCACTCATACTTGCAATGTGACAAAGTTCAAGTCTATCAAGGAGAATGTTATGCTTACAATGATGATGGAAGGGCACATTTCAAACCAAACATCAATCCTAATCACCTTTCATACAAATCAAACAATTACCTTGCTCCATCGGGTTTCCCTCCACAACAACCCACCCAAAACTAACCAAACAATACACAAATGCTCAAAGAAACCAAGGCCTTAAACGAAATTATCAAGGGAATAACACCAATAGAGGGCCAAATAACTTTCAAAACCAAGGGAATAACTTTCATGGAAATAACCAAGGGTTTCACCAACCACCTCCACCTTTCCACAACCAAGGCTATAATAAAGGGAATGGTCAAAATGAAACCATTGAGCTACTTCATAAGATGAATCAAGAGAATGAAAGAAGGATTCGTGAGAGTGAAAGAAGAACTCAAGATCAATTGGAGACAAACAAGAATTTATGTTGCTTTTAAACCAAAGACCTCAGGGTGCTTTACCCTCCAATACTCAAACCAATCCTAGGGCCAATGTCAATGAAATCACTAAGAAGTAGGAAAACCACCATGGAACCTTCCCTTCCTCCTAAACATCCTTTGGTGATTCCTCCCACGGTCCCTCCTTGTGACAAACCTACACCTTCTAATCATACACCTACCAATCCCTCAACTTCTAAGCCTACCCTTGAAGAAACCCAAGAAGAGAGTAATCCAACACCCTCTACTCAACCTTTACCCAAACCTAATCTACCATACCCTTCTAGGTTGAGGAAGGAGAAAGTTAAGAATAAAGATGATATACAAGTGTCCAACTTCTTGAGGATGTTTAAGCAATTGAATATTAACATATCTTTTGTGGAGGCTTTAGCTCACATGCCTAAATTTGCCAAGATGTTTAAGGACCTTCTATCGAACAAAGAGAAATTGGTTGATGTGCCTAATGCTTCATTGAACGATAATTGTTCCGCAGTGTTGTTAAAGAAGTTACCTACTAAACTTGGTGATCCAGGCTGGTTCTTAATTCCATTTAATTTCCCAGGGGAAGAGAATTGTGTGGCTCTAACGGACCTTGGTGCTGGCATAAATTTGGTGCCTTTATTGGTTTGGAAATAACTCTTCCTTCCCGCGCTTCCACCCTCTAAAATGACACTCGAATTAGCAAATCGATCAATTTCTTGTCCGGTGGGGATAGCGGAATATGTTTTTGTAGGGGTTGATAAGTTCACATTCCCCGCGAACTTTTTTGTTGTAGATTATGATGTAGATCCTCGAGTTCCCCTTATTGTAGGAAGACCTTTCTTGAGAACCGGTCGTACTCTTATTGATGTTGCGGAAGGGGAACTCATTATGAGGGTGGAAGATCAAAAGGTTGTGTTTAATATGGGGAAGTTATCTAAGAAATCTAATGAGCCCGAGACGGTGAAACATATCGATGTTCTTGATAAAGAGGTGAATAACGTTGATATTCTTGATGAAGTTTGTGATGAATATTTTCGTGAAGCTTGCATTACTTCCTCATTTCCTCCCATTGAAGAATATGATTACCTTATAGATAAATTTGAGGCAAGTTTAGGGAAAGTGGATTATGGAGCTTATTCTTCTACTTCAAATTGGGAAGAGGATGTTCTTGAGATAGAAAGATTGCTTAGACAAGATGACTTGATAAATAAAGAAGTTAAAGATTATCTTAAGAGAGATGATATTGAGATTGATAACTCTATTACAAATTGGGATGAAGATGTTCTTGAGATTGAGAGATTGCTTAGTGAAGAAGAGTTGATTAATGAAGAGATTGAAGCTTATCTTAAGAGAGATGATATTGTGACTGATACATCTCCTTCCAATTGGGATGAAGACATTCGTGAGATAGAGAGATTGCTTTATGGAGATTCCATTTCCACTCAACCTTTTAATGAACTTTCACATACGACTCTTTCTTACCCAACTTGTAAAACACCTTATACCCAAAATGCTTCACTTATTCCTTCTATCACTCTTTTACCATCTTTCTTACAAACCAATTCAAACCCTCTCTTAGAGCCTTGCATTGATAAGCCGGTTTTTAGGAAGTTTCAAGATTATAGTGACTTATATCATTTAGATGTTGAACTAGAGAGATTCTTTATTTCACCATATGAGGATACTTTTCATGAAGAGTTCTCTAAGAACAAGAAAGAAATTATGGTTTCTTTTACGAGTATGTTGACACCTATTATTTCACCACCTTTCTCTTAAGATGTGAACTATAAGGGGGAATCTTCTAAGGCTACCACCACTTGTTGTTTTGCTATGAAGGAAAAGATTTTTTATCCTGGTATAGAGATTGTTGAGCTAACTCAGTATCCACCTGATGCAAAAAAAGTAAAACTTATGGGAAATTTTAGAGCATCACCTCATCTTCTTATGGGAAACTTATGGGAAAGTATCATGGAAAAGGAAACCTCACTTACCTCACCATTGATTGAGATGTCCACTTTTGGATTGTTCTACCCTTGGGATGGCAATCATGTATTCGATCTGGGTGGAATTTTATGGGGTTTTGTGTACTTGAAACATGTTTTACCTTATCATAGAGAGTTTTTCCTATAAGGGTAAATCTTTTACTTTCCATGATAGGTTTTCCAAGGGCACTTTAAGTGTGGGAAGAGTCGAGCTAGAGACTCCTTAAATCAAGCTTGAATAACAAGGTTAGATCATCTAGAATAGAATATGGTAGGATAGAATGAAAAAAAAGGTAATATAGGCGAGATGAAGTGTAGGGGGTGCCTATCTTTTGTCTTTTTGGTGTTTGTAGGGTTGCTCTCTCTCATTTCATGCATTGGAGCTTATGGAGGAGGCCCTCGTATCGGATTCACTTTGATACTTTTTTTATTCAAAGTTGACTCTTAATAATGTCTAAAATGAATTCACTTTAGTAGACCATTCCTTAGCTTGAGTTAAACAAAGTACGCAATGTCATAAGTGTAGGGGATTTTACTCCAATACTCTTAAACATTGAGGACAATGTCTATCTTAAGTGTAGGGTGGTCTTCTATCGAAGTGACCTTATCTAGAACATTGCCTTGCCTTCATGATAATTGGGAAAACTAATTTTTCAAACATTTTTAAAATTTTTGATCTACTTTGGCCACCAAAAATATGCACTCATAATTTTTGCATTAATCATTTTTCATTTGCATAACACATTTTCATTGTATACATTTCTTCTTTTATTTTTAATCAAAAATATATAAAAAGGAAAAAATATAATAAAGGATATGGTTTAACAAGTTTAGAAGTCTTTGACATATTAGGCCCGCCATGAATATTTTGACTCAACCCAAGTTTGCTTATCCAAGCTTACTCTAGCTAGTATCCTTAACCATGTAAACCTTCCTTTGGTTTATTAGGCTAAGCATCCACGAGTCTCATTATTTGAGATTCTAAACTATGGAGAACGAGAAATGATAAAGTTTGAAGTAAGTGTAAAGGGCTAGATAAACCTTATATTAATTACTTGTGTCTATTATATCCCCTTTCGTAACCTTTACTTTCTTGTCAACGCGTGTATATACTGTTAGTAAATAATCAAGAACGGTTTTAATTGGTTTGTAGTCTCTTATGCATTTTTGACTAATCATTCGTGGTTGGTATAAGTACGTCTTAAGATTCTAAGTTAGAACGTTTTATGTGTACTAGACTTATGTCATGCTTAATACTTAGCGGGTGTTTTTCTTTTTATTCTTTTCCTTTTATTTGTGAGGTATAAAGACAAATAAGAGCGGCTTATAAAAAAATGAGTGGCTAGAAAAAAAAGAGAAAAAAATAATTATACAAGACTCCCAAGAGGGGCAGTGAAGTAATTAAAGTAGCTATTAAATTTCAATATTACTCTCACAAGGGTTGCGGGGATTTAATAGTTGCTCCAATCCAATATTACCTTGACGGGTTGTGGGATTGAAGATCCAAGGTCTCAAAAAGGCGGCGGATATAAATTATTGGGTGAGTTTTATTTTTCTTTTCTTAGCGAGTGAGTAGCTACTTATTAATGCATGACATACGGATCTTACACATATGGCGAATGACTTATTATTTTTGGTTGGACGTATATCAATTGTGGGCAGTTTTTCAAGTAATGGATGAGATGGTTACTTAGGATTAAAACCGTGCTTTCTTATTTTCAGATTTTACAATTCTTATATTTTACGCCAAATAAAGACAAATTTGCTCAAAAGCAATTTGATCAAATTAAAATTAGATAGAGGAAAAATAAGTGGGGGTATAATGGTAACACAATTAATTTTTATGAATAAGTCGATGCACTTTCACTTATGAATAACAATTATCTCATTTTTAAGCTTGGTATAGGGAAAGTGAAACTTGAGGATGATAAGTATTTATGATACCAAAGACCTAATTAATGTCAATGATTTCTTTATGAGCTATTTCCATCAAATCATTTCAAGAAATATAAAAAATATATAAATAAAATTGTTTTCCTTGCATTGCATTGTAAAAATTAAAATCATGCATCATATAGTGTAGTACAGTGTAAAAGCATTTCATCTTGGCCAAGGTGAATTAATTCTAAGAAAAATGTAATTTAGAGATTTAAAATATTGCATTCCATGAGGCCATGTGTAACACCTCATTTGTTAGGATATGATGCTACAGTAAATTATGGTGTGTCATCAAAGCATGCAAGGTAAATGTCTACACATTCATGACCATAAATAGAAATACCGGAATCAAACATCGGTAGTCTAGTAACTCACACACAAGCAATATTAAGTAATGTAAAGGAAAGGACTAAACAATGTCCAAAAGAAGTAAAGTATGATAAAGTAGGAATAAATGCATAAGGTAAAAGAGGCCGGATAGCTTCCAATCCGAATGCACATACTCTAGAGTTCCTACTTGCGTCCTTGGGTACCTGCCGTTTGGGAACATGGAAAAGTAGACGGCTGAGCATAACGCTCAGTGCACGGATATACAATAACGCATGGAAACATAGTATATGGAAACACATAAAGAGTATAAAGCATGAATAACAGCGGAAATGAATAAGTCTTGGAAAACCTAGTTGTCTGTCATGTTAATTGGTTTTAATTCTGAAAACATAGCTTACGTTACTTATGGAAATCTGTATTAGTTAATGTACCAAAAGCGAATATAGGTCATGAGGTCAACAACGTGCATGAATACTTGGAGGGGTGACCTTGTCATGCAAATTAGAGGGGATGCCTCTAATTAATTGGAAAGTGGGTAGGAGGGATCATCTCCTTATGAAGGATGCAAGGCACACACCACATTCACCATGAAATCCTAACTGAAACATGTAACTATGATGCACCCACACGCCCCACATGATATTATAATAAATATAATGGCCAAATAACTGAAAAGGGACACCATGAGCTATCACTCTACCGTGGTGAAGTCATAACACTAGTACCTCTAGTGTTATGGTTATGGTACCTCCATAACTAGGTGAAACTGGTCATGCATGTATAAGGCTAAGGTAACTAATAAACATAAGCATTTAATCTGTACCTACTGGGGAAAACGGTTGGCTGCATACGGGAAATCCTAATGAAGGAAGAGATTGTCCTTACTGAAGGACGGGAAATCTGTACATTATGTCTAGTAGAAGCTAATGAAAATGATGAAGACTAATCCGCCTCGACGGATAACACTACATAAGAAATATGGACGTGTATGAGTTGTCTGAATTACATGTGTTTTACTGGTTCCGTGTGTTATTAGCTTGTTATACGTATTCTGTCATGTTTTACTGTTTACTGTGTTAACTGTAGTTATTCTGATGTTCTACTGTGTATTATTCATGTATTAGTGTATTATAATACTTGTATTGTAATACTAAGTAACATTCTAAAAATAGCAGGTTTCCATAAATAGTAAGTTTCTAAAAATAGAAAGTTTCCAAAAACAGTAAGTTTCCATAATTAGAAATAAGCTGGATTATAAATAATAAATAAGGTTTAAATAGTATAATACAAGTCATGGTTATAGCTTATTAATTAAATAACTGGTTAATTAATTAAACTATACGTTATATGAAATTTAATTAAAAATACATGTTTTAATTAAATTAAGCTAAGTTAAATACTTTAGGTTATACATGTAATATTAATTTAATATTAAACCTAAGTCATGAAATTAATTAAATTAAAAAGTCTAGTAATTAATTTAATTAACAGGTTTTTCTGATTTAATAATTAACCTGAGACCCGAACCCGTGTTTTAAAAATTAACTCGAGCCCGAAACCCGGTCCCACATATAAGCCAAGCCAAACAGCCCTACCAGTGGCTAGACCGGCTAGCCGGTTGCCACTGGTGGCTTGCGGTTCCCGCTGCCGAGCCACGGTTGCCCACCGAGCCCGGTTCACACCGGTTGTGACCGGTTCCCCCTGCTTATTTTTGTTCGGTTCCCACTGTTAGCCCAAAGAAGCCCCACCGAGACCTCATGGTCTCGGTTGGCTCTCGGTCAACACCAAAACCACACCCCCGACATGCGGTCGGGGGTTTTCCCTTCGCCGTGCCGAACAACAAACCAAACCGAGCCCCCTTGTGGGTCTCTTTGGTGTTGGATCAAACAAGCCGAGCCCCTTGTGGGTCTCGGTTGTTTCTCGGCTAAACCAAAGCCGAACCAAACACCCCTTAATCCAATATTTAATTAATCCCCATATTTTTAATCACTTGTTTTTAAGATTAATCAAATAATTAACATGAATTTGTAAAGAATTAAAAATAAAAGGAAGTGTTTAATTACCGAACGTGTGAAAAGGAAAAAGTTAAGAACACGATCACGTACACACGATTAATCAACCAAGAAATTTGTTCGGTTTACTCTTGTGGTTTATGGTGGTCGGCGGCAAGGAGCAAAAGGAGGCAATAAGCTTTTTTGTTAAACCTAAAATTATGATATGTGTTTCCTGTGTTTTGATATTTGCATGGTTTTAAGTTGGGTCATGGGCCAAAGCCCATTTCCTCCTTTTCTTCTTGTGTATCCGCGGCTTATAGGGTGTCCACAGGGAAATTCGTAACTTTTCCGTGTTTAAATAATTACGTGATTTTTTATGTTTTAATGTCGTGATTTTTATACGCCGTGTACTTAACACATTTATAATATTTACGTAACTACATGTTATTTAATACCGTGACACGTGAATTATATTATAAATGGAAAGTTTTAATTTTACCGTAATTTCATGTGTGTACTGTTCATGTGTACTGTTAATGGTATTTTAATGTGGGTTTTACAACTCTTCCCCTCTAAAAGAACAATTCGTCCCCGAATTGGAGAAACGTAAACTGAAAGAAAACATACCCGTATTAGCACTGGAAATGAGGGTATGAAGTCCGTATAGACTCCTCCGTCTCCCAAGTAGCTTCCCGCTCAGGATGATCCATCTAGAGGATTTTGACGAAAGGGATTGTCTTCCTCCGCATGACACGATCTTGTCACTCAAGAACTCTCTCCGATTCCTCAACATAAGAAAGATCATCTCGAATCTGATCAAGTGGATACTGGACAATATGAACTGGATGATAGTTGTATCCTATGAGTAAGGACACATGGAACACGTTGTGAACGTGTGATAGCTGAGGCGGTAACGCTAAACGGTATGACACTTCACCAATGCGTTCTATGATGTTGAACGTTCCGATGAAGCGAGGACTGAGCTTCCCTCTGATTCCAAAACGTTTAACTCCTCGTGTAGGTGATACCTTGAGGAAAACGTGATCACCTACGTTGAAAGACAAATCTCTATGACGTTTATCGGCATAGCTCTTCTGACGAGCACGAGCTTCATGAATCTTTACCTTGGCGACAACGACCTTCTCATTGGTCACTTCAATCATCTCTGGACATTCGAGCAGTCGTTCGCCCACCTGATCCCAGCAGATTTGGGCGCGACACTTCCTACCATACAACATCTCAAAAGGAGCACACTTGATGCTAGCGTGCCAGCTGTTGTTGTATGCAAATTGTACTAGAAATATATAATCAATCCCAGCTTCCTGACCACTCTAGAGCACATGACCGCAACATGTCCTCCAATGTCTGAATGGTACGCTCCGACTGTTTGTTGGTTTGAGGATGAAAGGCAGTGCTAAGCTTAAGTCTGGTGCCCCAAGCTTTCTACAGACTCTGCCAGAAACGTGATGTGAAACGGGGATCTCTGTCAGAGATGATTTCTGATGGAGTACCATGTAGTCTCATGATCTCCTTCTAGAAAATGTCTGCTAATTAGCTGACCGGATGCTCCTTGCGAATCGGAAGAAAATGAGCAAATTTAGTCAACCTATCCACAATAACCCAGATAGCGTCGTTCTTCTTCTGAGTAACCGGAAGACCAGTAACAAAATCCATGGAGATTTTGTCCCACTTCCATGCTGGAATATCTAATGGCTGTAGTAAACCACTAGCTCGCTGGTGTTCGATCTTCACTTGTTGGCAGATCATACATTTAGAAAGGAAGGTGGCAACATCCTGTTTCATACCACTCCACCAAAAGTGTTGCTTGATGTCGTGGTACATCTTGGTAGAACCAAGATGTATGGTAAATGGAGAATTGTGAGCTTCAGTCAGCACAGTATAGAGTCATCAGGAACCACTAGTCTAGTGCCCTGTCATAAGATACCGTCGTCGTCAACACGAAACTCCGTCTACTGATCAAGGTTCTAAATGATAGCCCAAATCTCACCATCGTCCTTCTGAGCTTCCTTGATCCTAGAATGTAAGTCTGGTTCCACTCTAAGATTAGCCCAGTAACCGTGCTGTCCTCATACACAAAACTCAATATCAGTTATCTCTAGGCCACGAATGATCTCCTTTGCAATCCAGATGCCAGCAATCATACCCGACCTTCTGCTTGGAGCATCTGCCACCACATTCGCCTTACCATGGTGGTAATGAATGTTGGTGTCGTAGTCCTTCAATAGCTCTAACCATCTCCTATGTCTCATGTTTAGTTCCTTCTGGGTGAAGATGTACTTGAGACTCTTGTGGTCGGTGAATATGTCACATGATTCACCATACAAATAATGTCTCCAGATCTTCAACACGTAAACAACTGCTGCAAGCTCTAAATCGTGAGTAGGATAGTTTTCTTCATAAGGTTTGAGCCGTCGTGATGCGTATGCAATAACTTTCCCATGTTGCTTGAGAACGCAGCCGAAACCCTTTCCTGAAGCGTCACTATAAATCTGAAATCCACCTGAGCCAGATGGGAGAGTAAGAATAGGTGTAGTCACTAACTTTTGCTTCAAATCTTCAAAGCTCTTCTCTCGCTCTTCCGTCCAGACGAATTTATATCCTTTCCTCATCAGCTTAGTCAAAGGTAAGGCTAATCGTGAAAAGTTCTCTACAAACCTGCGATAGTAGCCAGCTAAACACAGAAAACTTCTAACTTCAGTTGCAGATGTAGGTCTCGGCCATTTAGTGATAGCTTCAACCTTTGTAGGATCCATGGTAATCCCCTCTGTGGAAACAATATGGCCCAGAAATTCCACCTTGCTTAACCAGAACTCACACTTAGAGAACTTGGCATACAGCTGCTTCTGACGAAGAATCTGTAAGACTGTACGAAGGTGTTCCTCATGTTCCTCCTTGGATTTGGAGAATATCAGGATGTCATCAATGAACACGATAACGAACTTGTCCAGAAACTCATGGAAGACACGGTTAATCAAATCCATGAAGACAACTGGAGCATTAGTGAGTCCGAATGGCATGACTACGAACTCGTAGTGCCCATAACGTGTACGGAAAGCAGTCTTGGAGATGTCATGCTCCATAACCCGTAACTTATGGTAGCCGGACCTCAGATCGATCTTTGAGAAATACTTGGCGCCCTGAATTTGATCGAACAGATCATCAATACGCGGCAAAGGATAACGATTCCTGGTCGTGATCTTGTTCAGCTCACGATAGTCAATACATAAACGCATGCGGCCGTCTTTCTTATTCACGAATAGTATCGGTGCACCCCATGGCGATGCACTGGGACAGATGAAACCTCGTTCCAGAAGTTCCTACAGCTGATCTTTTAGTTCCTTAAGCTCTATGGGAGCCATTCGGTAAGGAGCTTTGGAAATCGGCTCTGCACCTGGTATGAGCTCGATTCCAAACTCGACTTCATGAACAGGTGATATGCCCGGAAGTTCATCTAGAAATACGTCAGGAAACTCTAACACAATTGGATGATCTGGGATCGATGGAGACTCGTCAGGAATGTCATGAATATTGGCTATGAAGCCCTGACGACCGTGTGATAGCAATGCGCGCGCCTCCATGGATGAAATAATTTGTACTGACCTCCCTGGCAGAAAACCATGGTGTATGTACTCTGGAGATTTAACATCACCGAAGATAACCCGATATGTGTAGCAGTCAATCGTAGCCTGGTGTTTGGATAACCAGTCCATGCCCAAAATCAAGTCAAAGTCGCACATGTCCAAAGGAAGTGCGTCAACTCTGCGGATCTTATCATCAAATTCTAGGGGAAGATTTCTGTACACATGAGTGATTCGTACAGAGTCCCTAAGTGGTGTGGAAATTCATAAGGCATTATCTAATGGCATCGAGGAAATCCTAATACGTACAGCAAAAGTAGTGGATACGACTGAATGCGTTGCTCCGGTATCAAACAGAACGCATGCTGCAAAACCATTCATAAAGAGATTTCCGGTGATGGTACCTGAAGTCTTATTCGCTTAGTCTCTAGTAGTAGTGAATACATGACCAGAAGTAGGAGGTGGCTTGGTGTCGGCATGCCCAGAGGTGCCTTCTATCTTGGAGACAGTCCTTCTGTTAATGGCCTTGTTGGCCACATTTGAAACAACCACCAGTACCTTGGCGACAAATACCAGAGTGTCTGCGCGAACAAGTAGGACAGACAGGATGCATGAATCCTCCAGCATGCGTCCTAGTTAGCTGAGAGCCTGTTTAAGGATTACATGCATGAGACATGATCGTGGAACATAAACATGATTACATAGAAGGTGTAAAATTTACTAGATGAGGTAGAACGGTTAGGCTTTGAACCCCTACGGTCCTGATCACTGTCGTTACCATTGTTCCTGAATTAACAATTGTTGGAGTGTCAGAATACCATAACATAAGATAGTTTAACATGAAAGAAGGTTAATGTAGGGACCTGTTGTTGTTTGAGTTGTTAGCGTTGTTACGTTAACTATCATTACCCCCACGCCTCTCAGAACCAAAACGGTCGTTAGTCTGACCGCTTCCCTTAGATGCTTGCTGCTGAGCGGCCGCAGGCTTACGGTCTTCAGTCTTCTGCCTGGAATATAACGTTGAACAGAGGATTATATGAATGAAAATTACTGATGGAATGATTTGTTTACAATTGGTGATTGAAGATACCTCTTCACTGCTCTGTCATCACCAAACTCCTCTCACTCCTAGAGCATCTCAAGCTTACGGGCTGCATCGGCCACCTGTGCCACTGTAGTGAAAGTAGCACATACCAAGTTGTTGGCGACCGAAGTGTGAAGTGCCCAACGAAACTTCTCAGCCTGCTCCGCAACAGTTCCTGCGGCTGGACCCAGAAATCCTGCCAAGCAAAGAAACCTTTGCATGAACTCGGTGCTGTTTTCACCAGCATCCTGACGAATGTTGTGGTAGTCCCTCTTGAGCTTCTATTGCTCAGCATGTGGAAAGTACTGATTAAAGAAGATCTCCTTAAACCGGTCACATGTCAGCTGTGGAACCTAATTATCACCACCGTTGGACTGCTTGACCGATTTCCACCACTGTAGCACATCGCCTTCAGACTTATAGCAAGCCAGTCTTGACTTGAAAACACCGTCCCAACCCATTGCATCGAAAATCTTCTCGATTTAATAAATCCAAGCTTCAGCCTCATTGGGGTTGTCAGTCTGCTCAAACGAACGGGGTCGTTGTTTGTTGAACCTCTCCAACCAAGTCATAAGAGTAACCGATGGAGGAGGAGGTGGAGGATTGTTGTTGTTGTTCTGATTTCCATGAGCCTGGAATTCCGCATGAACCTCATCTCTGATTTCATTGCGAAGTTGGGGAAGGAGGGCTTGCAGAGCTGCATTGACAGCTGCTGTCAAATCTGGATATTGTGTGAGTTCACCATCTGACAGTTTAAAGACAAAATGCAACATAAATCCTAAGTCTGAAATGAGATGAAATAAAATGCATGAACAATGTATAAATCAATGAAGCAGTTTATAATGCATGAAACAGCTTAAAAATGCATGATGCAGTTTATAAAAACTTTTATATGCGCGAGAGTGAACGCCTATGGTATGTTCACTCAAAACAAAAGACATGGCGAGGGGACGCCTATGGGTCGGTCCCAAAGTTAAAAGTTTCGATAAAAGCACATGCGACTAAATAGGGCCAGTCCTGTACCAACCATTACTTAGTCATAAACCTACTACAATGATATGAATGCATGAATTAAAATGAAAATGAATGAATGCATGAAAACCAACTGTCAGTTCTAGGAAGACACTGGTGACTACCCGTAAGTCACAGGTCATGTTTTACAGAGCTACAGGTTGAAACCTTGGCTCTAATACCATAATGGTAACATCCCATTTGTTAGGATAGAATGCTACAGTCAATTATGGCGTGTCATCAAAGCATGCAAGGTAAATGTCTAAACATTCCTGACCATAAATAGAAATATCGGAATCAAACATCGGTAGTCTAGTAACTCACACACAAGCAATATTAAGTATTGTAAAGGAAAGGACTAAACAATGTCTAAAAGAAGTAAAGTATGATAAAGTAGGAATAAATGCATAAGGTAAAAGAGGTCGGATAACTTCCAATCCGAATGCACATACTCTGGAGTTCCTACTTGCGTCCTTGGGTACCTGCCGTTTGGGAACATGGAAAAGTAGACGGCTGAGCATAACACTTAGTGCACGAATATACAATAACGCATGGAAACATAGAATATGGAAACACATAAAGAGTATAAAGCATGAATAGCAGCGGAAATGAATAAGTCCTGAAAAACCTAGTTGTCTGTCATGTTAACTGGTTTTAGTTCTGAAAACATAGCTTACGTTATTTATGAAAATCTTTATTAGTTAATGTACCAAAAGCCAATATAGGTCATGAGGTCAACAACGTGCATGAATACTTGGAGGGGTGACCTCGTCATGCAAATTAGAGGGGATGCCTATAATTAATTGGTAAGTGGGTAGGAGGGATCATCTCCTTGTGAAAGATGCAAGGCACACACCATATTCACCATGAAATCTTAACTGAAACATGTAACTAGGATGCACCCATACGCCCCACATGATAATATAATAAATATAATGACCAAATAACTGAAAAGGGACGCCACGAGCTATCACTCCGCCGTGGTGAAGTCATAACACTAGTGCCTCTAGTGTTATGGTTATGGTACCTCCATAACTAGGTGAAACTGGTCATGCATGTATATGGCTAAGGTAACTAATAAAAATAAGCATTTAATCTATGACTACTAGGGAAAACAGTTGTCTGTATACGGGAAATCCTAATGAAGGAAGAGATTGTCCTTATTGAAGGACGGGAAATCCGTACCTTATGTCCATTAGAAGCTAATGAAAACGATGAATACTAATCCGCCTTGACGGATAACACTACATAAGAAATATGGACGTGTATGAGTTGTCTGAATTACATCTGTTTTACTGGTTTTGTGTGTTATTAGCTTGTTATACGTATTATGTCATGTTTTACTGTTTACTGTGTTAACTGTACTTATTATGATGTTCTACTGTGTATTATTCATGTATTAGTGTATTATAATACTTGTATTGTAATACTAAGTAACTTTCAAAAATTGCAGGTTTCATAAATAGTAAGTTTCTAAAAATAGAGAGTTTCCAAAAATAGTAAGTTTCCATAATTAGAAATAAGCTAGTTTATAAATAATAGATAAAGGTTTAAATAGTATAATACAAGTCATGGTTATAGCTTATTAATAAAATAACTGGTTAATTAATTAAACTATATGTTATATGGAATTTAATTAAAAATACATGTTTTAAATTAATTAAGCTAAGTTAAATACTTTAGGTTATACATGTAATATTAATTTAATATTAAACCTAAGTCATGAAATTAATTAAATTAAAAAGTCTAGTAATTAATTTTATTAACATGTTTTTCTGATTTCTAATATTTAACCCGAGACCCGAACCCATGTTTTAAAAATTAACCCGAGCACGAAACCCAGTCCCACATATAAGCCAAGCCAAACAGCCCTACCAGTGGCTAGATCGGCTAGCCGGTTACCACTGATGGATTGCGGTTCCCACTGCCGAGCCACGGTTGCCCACCGAGCCCGGTTCCCACCGGTTGTGACCGGTTCCCCCTGCTTAGTTTTGTTCGGTTCCCACTGTTAGCCCAAAGAAGCCCTTGCGAGACTCCATGGTCTCGGTTGGCTCTCTGTCAGCACCAAAACCACACCCCCGACATGCGGTCGGGGGGTTTTCCCTTCGCTACATCGACAACAAACTAAACCGAGCCCCCTTGTGGGTCTTGGTGGCAGCGGATCAAACAAGCTGAGCCCCTTGGGGGTCTCGGTTGTGTCTCGGCTAAACCAAAGCCGAACCAAACACCCCTTAATCCAATATTTATTTAATCCCTATGTTTTTAATCACTTATTTTTAAGATTAATTAAATAATTAACATGAATTCTTAAAGAATTAAAAAGAAAGGAGTGTTAATTACCGAATGCGTGAAAAGGAAAAGGTTAAGAACACGATCACGTACACACGATTAATCAACCACGAAAATTGTCCGGTTTACTCTTGTGGTTTATGGTGGCCGGCGGAAAGGAGCAAAAGGAGGCAAGGAGAGCTATTTTGTTAAACCTAAAATTATGATATGTGTTTCCTGTGTTTTGATATTTGCATGGTTTTAAGTTGGGTCATGGGCCAAAGCCCATTTCCTCCTTTTCTTCTTGTGTAGTCGCGGCCTATAGGGTGTCCACGGGGAAACCCGTAACTTTTCCGTGTTCAAATAATTACGTGATCGTTTATGTTTTAATGTCGTGATTTTTATACTTCGTATACTTAACACATTTATAATATTTACGTAACTACATGTTATTTAATACCATTACACGTGAATTATATTATAAATGGAAACTTTTAATTTCACCGTAATTGCATGTGTGTACTGTTCATGTGTACTGTTCATGGTATTTTAATGCGGGTTTTACACCATGGCAATGATCAAGTGTAGGGGATTTGATATGAGTGAAATCTCATATCAATTATAACAGATCAAACCCTAAAACACAAAGAAAAATACCGGATTTTATGTGAAAAAGCAGTATTATGGGGTATTCTTTGTTGTTTGTGATTTTGTAGGTAAAATGATACGATTTGCTGCAAACACTGTTTTCAAGGCATTATTATTGAAAAAAAGACAAAAGAAGTACTCATTGTGACAAGTCTCCAAAGTCAAAGGACCTTTCTTGCCTGAAGGACTAGAAGTGTAAAGTCAAAGAAAGTCAAAGAGCTCAAGTGAAAGTCAACTCAAGTCAAAGGGTCAATGCTGTTGAAACTCAAAGTCAAAGGGTTGTTTACATCAAGTTATGAAATGCTTATACTCAAAACAGAAATCTGCCAAAAGATGAGGGGTTAAATCTGCCAATTTGGAAAGTTAAATGAGGCTTGATCCGAGTGATACTACTAGCAGCCAATGAGAAGCCAAGAAATGTGGGACTCGGATTGCCAGATACATCTCATTAAATGAGGCAAGAGAAGAATCACAATAGTGATCCCACTATCACCTTATGAAATTGAGTAAATGTGAGTTCGTTTATTCTCCATTCTTGACAAATTGAAAGGCCTAAAAATATCGAGCTTTAAATTGTTCTTGGTTGTTAAGGGTATTTAGATTTCTATGTCTAATTCAATCAACACGTAAAAAGTGAAAAATATTAATGCTACGTATACGTAAAACAAAGTGCACGTACCAATTACTATTCACAAAATACAAATTTTTAATGCATAAGAGTAAAAACACTTGAAATGTAAACTAATTGAAAATGTAAGGACTGAAATGTAAAATTCAGAAACTACAAGGACCAAATATGTAAGATATAACAAACTACCAACAAACTTAACAAACTTTCAAAACTTACTAACTGAAAATGAAATAAACTGAAAATCCAGGGATTAAACTTATGCAAACCCTAAAAACATGCAAAATTAACTCTAAATACAAACTATAGCAAACAACAAGGACTAAAGTGTAATTAAGTGGTAATGTTTATGAAAAACGAGTTAAGCTATTTCAATAAGCTGGATTGAGCTTATTAATGAACCAAAATCAAAATGGTTTGTTGCAAACTGCTTAAAATGGAAAATTAACTAGGCCAGTAATAGGAATCAGCTTAAAAGCTTGTAATTCACAAGTTAGCTTATTCTAATAAGCCAAGAATAAGCTCAAAAGAAATCCAGACTTCCACAATCCAATTTTCTTGCACAATCTGATTAATTAAGTTCCAAAAAGCTTGGAATGTCTTTTAAAATTGAAAATCATCAACTATATAAGCCAGAATCTAGAATTAAGCAAAAATGAGCTTATTTGACCAACTTTGACCAAAATTCCAAAAAGCTAAAAATCTCAAATTCTACTCAAGACATAAATCGATTTGTGAAAGAAAATTGACAAGTTTATGAAGTGAACTTGGAGAAGTAGCAAAACAGATTGAACTTTATTACAGAAACTAGCATTTGCTCATAAGCTAACTAATAAGCTGATTTCTTACTCAAATTGTTAAACTGTATAACTTCCTTATGATCACTAAAACTTCAGATGTTGAACTACAAATTGAAACAGGTTTGAGCTAATTTGATCCAGTAATGAAGGAATGACAATGAATCAAAGTTAACAAGTTTGACTGATAAACTACTTAAAAATCTTGACCCATAATTTTTAACTACCAATTACCTTTTTGAAAACTATTTTGACCACAAAACTCTACTGAAATGTTTACACTATATAACCAAATGTATATGAACACAATTCAACAAGTTTAACAAATTCTAATCACCAAAAATCATCTTAACCAAACACTACTTAAGAATCTGAATTATAACTTTTTCAAAGAGAATCTTAGCACAAGACTAAGACTGGTTTTTACACTTATTAGAACTTGTTCAATAGGTGAAATGAAATGTGTTTGAACCAAAAACAAGCTTGAAAACAGATTAAAGCTCAAATTGACTCTGATGATCAAATGACTGATGAAAATGCAAATGAAATCAAGTAAGACTAAGATTAAGGCTGCAATTGAACAACTAATCTATCAGACTATCACACTTATGCTACAAACAGGCTAAACACACAATCAATTCATCACATAGATCTTATACTAAGAATGTAGCATGCAGAACAGTCTAGAGGAACAAATAACAGGATTTTTGGAACCTTTTAGCTATGAAGCCTCCTCTGATGGAGTAGAGGAGCGCTGAGCTCTCTAGAAAACACTTAAACACCAGTAATCAACCAAAACTCATCATCATATCAACATCAGAAACAATTTACAATCATCAATCTGCTACAAGCTCTGCAAATAGCTGAAAATGAACTTCTTATGAACTCCAAAGGAATCTGAATAACTACTAGTACTTAAAATCATCAACAAGGCATCCTTTGATCAATTAAGATCAAAAGAATCACCAGGTTCAACAGAATTGCAGTAATGAGTGAAGGAGAATGAGATTAAAGTGAACTGAATTGTGAATTTTTTATTAATTGCAGGGAAAGTTTGTTACAATGTTTAACTAACTATCTAACAGACTCTTAGGTGTGTGTCAAACACCTAAGAGTTGTAACTGAAAGGGAAGAACTAGAAATGAAAGGAAAATTGAAGTGTGTGTTTTTCACACCTAAGTCTACACATACCAAATGAGAGCTAAAGTCCTATTTATATAGTTGGATGAGTGTTGGTGAGGTGCTTGTGACGTGTTGTATCCAATCAGGAGTTGCCAGGTAGCTTCATCTTCTTAATTGCAAATTCATGCTCTTGATCCAAAATGGGGGTTTTTGATCCAATGACTTTCAGCTTAATTGACCATGAGGGATAGATTCGTTGCTTGATTTTGAGTCCTTTTCATGTTTTACTTTTTGCTTGAAATTCACTCTAGATAAAAAACAGTCCTGGGCGCGTTTTTGTTGAAGATGACACGTGGCAGCTTTTGATTCGTTCTCATCAAGTCACACGGATTAATATCCATTTTGGATAAAATAGATTATTGAGTGGCGCCTTGTGATTGGATAAAAGAAAAAAAGTGTGTTTCCACTGTACAGATCTTTTAATAAATGATAGGCGGCTAGTGGGCTTATGTGGCAGATGACATGGTGATCCATTTTTATTATTCAAGCATTCTCATTGGTTGATATGTTGATACACGGATTAAGACAATATGTTTGAAACTTGGCAGATTTAGCCCTTGGATTTTTTAACAGAATCTTCATTCAAGCTCTTTTCTTCATTTCTTTGGCAAATTCAGTTCTTTGACCTTCATTCTTGATTAATTGAGTCCTTTGACTTGATTGACTTGAGAGTTGACCAGTTTTGACTTTGATCTTGACCTTTTCCAAAATTGCACTTAAGTCCCTCAACTTTTGAACATTGTCAAGATAGGTCCTTTATCTTCAAATGGCTTGTCATCTTTGATCCTTCTCTTGTCTTTTCTTCATAAATGAGCTTGATTTCACTTGTTTGCTTCAAATTTGTATCCTTGTTACCTATTTAAGCGCAAACATAAAATATACCACATAATACTGCTTTATAGCATAAAAGTTGGGTATTTGCTATGTGTTTTAGGGTGATTTGTGGACTTATTGATATGAGATTTAGCTCATATCAAATTCCTTACACTTGATCATTTCCATGACCTCATGCAATGCCATATTTTAAAGCACAAATTTACATTTTTCTAATAATTAACCCACCTTGGCCAATATGAAATGCTTTTACTCTAATCTACACTATATGATGTGTTAGCCTCAAAATATTGAGCCAAACAAGAATGCTCGGTCATATGTTTATTATGTATCGTATATTTAGAACGTTGTAATAGGTAGTATATTAGTCGTGGTTCACGGGCTTGGATTTAAACTAATTAAAGTCCAAAAGACAAGCCCGACCCAATATATAGTCCATTAAAGCCCGCATGTGGGTGGACTATATATACTACCCTCCTAGCATGTTAGGAGGGTGGATGGTCATTTGTAACAAAATCTTTTCTCTAATCTAATCTCACCAAGTTAATCATCTCTCTCTCTACTTTCTATCACTACTTTCTCTCTCTAGGAATTCATCTCTTCTTCATCTATTTTCTTTCTTTCTTCATTGCTTAATCAATCACAAATATATGGGACAACATTTGGTATCAATCGCCATGGGGTAGTTTTGTGATTCGTTGTTGATTTTACTTGGTTCGTGTGATTTTCTCATATAATCATCTCTAATTGAAGATTCTTTTTGTGTTTCTATTTTCTAAATCTTGATATAAATCTTCTACATAGCTGTGGTAGGGATTTGGTCGCATTTGGTTGGTTAAAATCGCGGATTTCTTGTCGAAAAATTCATTTTTTACCCCAAAATCTCGTAACAGCACTATTATTCCGACTGGTGTAATCGGAAAAGGGATTATAGATTCCGATTGGGATTCCGATCAGTAGCATCGGAAAAGGGTTTACACATTCCGACCAGCTTTCCGATCATCATTCCGGCTGGACAAAAATATTCCGATTTGCATTCCGATTTGCATTCCGATTTGGGTCTTCCGACAAGCTTATTCCGATTAGATCATTCCGACAAGGATTCCGATTAGTACATTCCGATAACATTCCGATTTAGTTATTCCGATTAGGACATTCTGATTAGGACATTCCAATTAGGACATTCCGATTAGGGGACATTCCGATTAGGGGACATTCCGATTAGGACATTCCGATTAGGGGGCATTCCGATTAGAACATTCCGATTAGGACATTCCAGTTAAAATTTTTCCGTCATGTAAATTGAAATTTTTTCCATACTAGTTTTAGGACATTTCTAGCTCAATTTCAAAATTTGGCGATACAAAATTTTTTGGTCTACCGTTTTTGTCGGACTGGAGAATTTATTGTCGGACTGGAGAAAAATTGCAATTTTCGGAATTTAAACCACAACAACAATCACAACAAATCTACTTAAGATCCATATTCACTTCATCATTTCAGAGAATATTGAGATGGATTCTACTGTCGTATATCGTGTGACGAACAACAACATAATGGTGGCGGGTAACAAAGAGAGACCACCAATGCTTGTATCTGGTCGGTATGCTCAATGGCAATCACGTTTCATACGATATCTTGATACAAGACCTAATGGTGATGCCTTGAGGAAATGTATTACTCATGGACCATATATATTTAAGAAGATCTCAGTTCCTCCAAGAGCAGCCACAGATACTACTGATCCAATACCTGCAAGTGAACGTGATGAAACAAGAGCTGATCTCACACCTGAAAATTGTGCTTGGCATGGTACGGAGAAGGAAGCCATCTATATGGTTTTAAGTGGGATTGGAGATGATATTTACTCCACGGTTGATGCATGCCCGACAGCACATGAAATGTGGACTGCTATTGAACGCTTGCAACAAGGAGAATCACTCAACAAACAAGATTTCAAAACAAACTTGTTTTGGAATTTTGGCAAGTTTACTTCAAGGGATGGAGAATCAATTGACTCTTACTACTCCAGGTTTTATAAGATGATGAATGACATGACAAGAAATAATCTGCAAGTCTCCACCATGCAAGTCAATGTCCAATTTCTTCAACAACTTCAACCCGAGTGGACACGGTTCGTCACTTTGATGAAACAACAAGAAAAGTTAGACGAGGTCTCATATCATCGACTCTTTGACATCTTGAAGCAATTTCAGAATGAAGCAAATGAGATTCGAGCTGAACGTGTTGCCAAGACGGCTAATCCACTTGCTTTAGTGACTACCACTCAACATGTTCAAGATCCTCACTCTCGTGCTACTAAGCCATACTCTAATACATCATCTTCACCACGATATTCCACATCATCTAAGTCTTCATCTTCCACAAAATCTCGAGGAAAAGCGCCAAGAGCACCATCACCACCATCTGAGTCCTCATCTGAAGAAGATAGTGATGAAGACCAAGCTCAAAAGAACCGAGAGATGAAACAACAAACTGCTTACATTATGAAGACTTACAAGAAAATATACAAACCCACCAACAACAATCTTCGCACATCATCTAACACAAAGAACCGATATGTTGAGAGGCCTCCAAGGTATGACACACGTCGACGGGGTGAAAGTCCTTCTAGGTATGATCGACATAATCCAACGCATGTTGAGGGTTCTACAAGATATGATCGACAAACTGCCAAGTATGATACTCAGAGGATTGCTGCTGCTACTGGGAATAGGGAAACGGTTGGAAGTTAAGTGGTTCAGCAGAGTGGGATTCAATGTTTTAATTGCCAAGGTTATGGGCATATGGCAAAGGAATGCAGGAAGCCGAAAAGGGTTAGAGACTCCAGCTATCACAAGGAAAAGATGTTGCTATGCAAAAAGATGGAAGCAGGGGTTAAATTGTCAGCTGAGGAAGGAGCCATGCTTGATGATACTGATGATAAAGATTCTAATCAAGAGCTTGATGCACATTACTCGTACATGGCAAAGGTTGAAGAATTTCTCAAAGTCACTGAAGATGACAATGGCCCTATCTTTGACACTGAGCCAATCGATAAGGTACACACTACTGATGAATATAATGTGTTTGGTGATATTCCTGAGCATAGTGATCTAACCAATGCCATTAATGACACGTGTATGATGGAAACGGTTGATAACAATACCACACCCGATTCATCAGACATGTGCAATAATGAGTCTGAGGATGATCAACATGCAAATGAATATGATGAAGAGGAACGTATTGCGCTTGCTAATTTAATTGCTACTTTACAAAAAGATGTCACTGAAAATAAAAAGAGTCAAAAGCAATTAAAGAAGGCAAACGCTACGCTCACTCAAAGTTTTGAAGAATGTAAAGCTGCTCTTATAAAATCTACTGAGATGACTGAAAGCTATAGAGATGAGCTCCTACAGAAAACCAAAGAGCTTGAGGGGTACAAGGGAAGTGCGTTAAAAAATCAAAAGGATGATTTTGAAAACAAATATAATACAACTCTTGAGTTATTAGCTAAAGAGAAGCGTCAATATAATGTTTTCTTAATGGATGAACGTCAAAAAACGTACCTTGCTAATACCAAAGTTAATGAACTTGAACAAAAGCTCTCTATGACCACTACTGATTCTACTAAAATTCTAGAGGATAAGAAACAAGAGGTAGATGCGTTAAAACAAGACTTCAAAAGTAGATATGATAAAGAAACCGAAAAAGTTACGAAACTAGAAGCACAAGTCGACTTTTTGAAGAATGTTGTTTATAAAACGCATGATTCTATTCAATCTGTAAGAATGCTAGCACCTCCATCGATGTTTAAGGGTCAAGCTAGCTTTGCAAGTCCTGAGTACCTTGCCAAAGCTCAAGCTTCGAACCCGTGTCTCTATCTTGATGAGACTGAAAGGACCGATCTTGATTGCATGCCGGTCAGTGCCGATAGTGAAGAGACTGCCCTTTGGGACGATGATAGTCAACCACTTGTTCATAAGGAGTTTGTGAAATCTTATAAATATGCTTATGAGAATAGTCTTTATGGCCTGTTCAACAAACAAACTCAGAAAACTCGTGAGGAAGTGTTCTTAGAATGCAAACAAAAGAGAATTCAATGGAAGAAAGCATTTGCCCCTAAGAAATCTAATGTTTACAAATACATAAACTACCTCCCTCTAGATGAATCTAAAAGCAAGAGTAGGAAAACATGAGGTATTCTTAAACACCACATAGATAATGTTAAATCTATTGTTGAAAGAGACTGGGCAAAACATGAAAATGCTGAGTGGACACGTCCGATTCCTCAAGATATTACCTTGCTTGTCAAAGAACTCTTAATTCCAAACACGACGTTGATTAAAGAAACTGTTCTTCAACTTGAGGAGTTCATTCGGACTGAAATGTTTGATGATTTAAAATCTGTTGAATCTATTGAGAAACACATTGATGATCTTCAAATGGAGAAGTCTGATTTCTCAGATGAATATGATTTACTCTTGCAAGAATGCGTTTCTAAAGATGTTATGTGTGCTTATTTTACATCTTGTGCTGATATTGATGAATATTCTGAAGTTGCATGCCAATATCTTAATAAGATCAAAGAATGTGAACGCCTTGAAATTGAGCTTTCGAAACGTAAAGAAAATGTTGACAAAAAGGCTTTTGAGTTACTTCAACACAAAACTGATTTCCTTCAAAAACATTGTCATTCACTTGAACTGGCTTTGCAAAAAGATGTTGGTCGTTTTCCACATGATAATAAATTGCAAGAAAAACTATCCCAAACATTTCGAGAAATGAATGAACAGAATTTGGAAATTAAAGGGTTGAAAGCTCAATTACAAGACAGGGACAGAGCGATAGTAGAGTTGCAGAAACTCGTTGCTAAAATGGGTGGGAAAATCCCGGAACCTAGCATTAAGAAAAATGTTGTTAGACAACCCAATGCCTCTAAAGAGAATAGATCCTCTATCTTGGGATGGAAAGGAAAGGTTACCACAAGATGGATGGAAAGGAAAGGTGTGTTTGCCCCCAAGATGGATGGAAAGGAAAGGTTACCACAAGCTCAACCCATAAGGAATCCTATAGCACCAAGCGTTAAGCACAATAATGTGATTAAACCAGGGATGTATAGAATGTCCACTAAGCCCACAAACAAAGATACTCACTCGCATCAGACTTCTAGAAACACTAATATTCGTGTGTCTTCTACTACAGGAATAGTTTCCACTACTAGTGTTATCCAGCCTCAGCTTAAGCGCACTCAAGTGAATGATAAGGTCTGGAAACACAAGAATCAAGGGAAGATGAAGGAAGTAGAAGAACACCCTAGGAATTTGAATGTTTTTAAGAATAACAAGTCTGTAATCGCGTGTAATGACGATTTGGATGCTGTGAATGATTTGAATGCTATGAATGTGAAATTTGTTTGTGTCAAATGTGGAAAGTGTGCTAATGCTAATCATTCTATGTGTGCTATGAATAAAGTCAAAGGCGTAGATACTAGAACTAAGAAGCAAGTTGAAATGCCTATTAGAGCTAGTAAACCCAAACGTAAAGTGAACCATTCTAGTACTACCCCCACTAAGAAAAGTAATGCATCAGACTCCACCACTAAGAATCCTAGAAGCAAAATTAAGGAATTATATGAGTCTGCCAGTAAGTCTTGGAAATGGTGGTTTGCTAATCAATGTCCTCCCGGATATAAATGGATGCCTAAAGTTAGGACAGAAAATGTGAAAACGAGTGTTAGTTTGCCTTTAAATGTTGATAAGGAGACTAATGATTCTACTATCACAACTACTGTGGTATCCAATTTAGCAAATGCTCCATCGTGTTCTAACTCTTCTGCAGGTGATACAAATAATTCTCTTCATACTGGACTCCGGATGCACGAAGCACATGACGGGGAATCTCAAGCTTCTAATTAACTTCGTGGAGAAATTCCTGGGTACGATCCGATTCGGAAATGATCAATTTGCACCGATCCTAGGATATGGAGATTTGGTTCAGGGGAATATCACGATTAAACGGGTATACTACGTCGAAGGGCTCAATCACAATCTTTTCTCGGTTGGTCAATTCTGTGATGCGGATTTGGAGGTTGCTTTCAGAAAGAAGACATGTTTTGTTCGTGATTATGATGGGAATGACTTACTTACCGGTATACGGGGTACTGATCTTTACACAATTTCACTTCAAGACACAACTTCATCAACTCCAATTTACTTCATGGCTAAAGCTTCAACGACTCAGGCATGGTTATGGCATCAACGTCTTTCTCATCTCAACTTTGATACCATTAACTTGCTTTCCAAGAAAGATATTGTGAGAGGCCTTCCAAGCTTGAAATTCATCAAAGATCATCTTAGTTCTTCTTGTGAACTTTGTAAAGCTAAACGAAGTAGCTTCAGAACAAAGACCACACCAAGCTCTAAAGGACGGTTAGATCTTCTTCACATGGATCTGTGTGGTCCCATGCGTGTTCAGAGTATCAATGGAAAGAAATATATTCTGGTAATTGTCGATGATTACTCACGGCACATGGACTCACTTCTTGCGGTCCAAGGATGAAACACCTGAAGCTCTCATCAGCTTTCTTAAACTGATACAACGTGGTCTTCAAGCTCAAGTTAAAGTGGTTCGTACTGACAGAGGTACAGAATTTTTGAATTCAAATCTGAGAAAGTATTTTGAAGCCGAAGGGATTGAACATGAAACATCTATTGCTCGAACACCCGAACAAAACGGCGTTGTTGAAAGACGAAACCGTACTTTGGTTGAAGCTGCTCGAACATTATTATCCACTTCAAAACTTCCACTATATTTTTGGGCCGAAGCCGTGTCAACCGCATGCTACACACAAAACCGATCTTTAATTATCCCAAGACACGAAAAGACACCATATCACATAATTCATGATCGAAAACCTTCACTCAAACACCTTCATGTTTTTGGATGTACTTGTTACATCATTCGAGATGGTGAAAACTTGGATAAGATGAAAGAAAAAGGTGATGCATGTATTCTTGTGGGATATGCAACTCAGTCAAAGGGATATAGAGTATACAACAAGAGAACAAAATTGATTGTCGAGACAATTCACATCCGATTTGATGAATTGCAAGATATGGCACTTGAACAAAACAGTTTAAGTCCTGACCCACAACGACAAACGACTTCCGTTCACCACCGCACGGAACTCAGAACTCAAGACCACAGCAATGAACCGTCAAGTTCAACGCTGGTTCCAGAAAATGTTCCTAGAGCTGATATGACAGTCGACACGAAAATTGAAGAGTTGGAAATGTTATATGGACCAATGTATGATGAATATTTCACGGGGGAGAAACAAGTTGTATCAAAGTCTTTCGCTGTCACTCATGATAAGAATGATGAAACCGATCATCGTCAACAACCAGATACAACTTTATCTACTTCAACACGGGTTGCTGCAGATTTACCTCCTCAGAATATTACTTCAACAATCGACCCTACAACATCCACAACTACTGTCATTGCTCCAGAGAACATAAATCAAGCAGACAATGCATTATCTGACGAAGACGAATTTATCAACCCATTCGGTACACCGGTACACGAAACTGGAGAGTCTTCTACTCACCATGTTGATCCGTTAAATATGCATACGTTCTACCAACGACATCCTGCAACACATCATTGGACCCGAGATCATCCTTTGGTTCACGTAATTGGAAACCCTTCACAGCCCGTTCGTACAAGACGACAGCTTGAAACCGATGGCGATGTTTGTATCTTCGCACTCGCCGTAAGTACTACTGAACCGAAAAACATCAAAGAAGCCATGGCTGATCATGCTTGGATTGAATCGATGACGGATGAACTTCAACAATTTGAAAGACTTAAAGTCTGGGAACTTGTTGACAGACCATACGATGTAACACCATTAAATCTTCGATGGATCTGGAAAAACAAGATGGATGAAGAGAACACGATCATCAAGAACAAATCTAGGCTTGTGGCTAAAGGGTATAAACAGAAAGAGGGTATTGATTTTGAAGAATCATTTGCACCAGTAGCTCGAATGGAAGCGGTCAGGATTTTCCTTGCTTATGCTGCACATAAGGGATTCATCGTTTATCAAATGGACGTAAAGACGGCGTTTCTTAACGGTCCTTTGAAGGAAGAAGTTTATGTCACGCAGCCGGAAGGATTCGTCAATCCTCATTATCCTGACAAGGTGTATCGTCTCCGCAAAGCACTTTATGGACTCAAGCAAGCTCCAAGGGCGTGGTACGACGAGCTCTCGAAATTTCTGGTCTCCAAAGATTTCTCAAAAGGTTCCATTGATTTAACTTTGTTCACTTATAAATATGGGGATGACATTTTGCTTGTGAAAATTTATGTTGATGACATTATTTTCGGGTCTACAAATCCAAAACTTTCAAAATGGTTTGAAAAAGTAATGCACAGCAAATTTGAAATGTCTATGATGGGCGAACTAAAATTCTTTCTAGGAATTCAAGTTCACCAATCCCCAAGTGGTATCTTTATTAACCAAGCTAAGTATTGTCAAGAGATAATCACAAAGCATGGTATGACACCATGTGACCCCGTTGGGACACCATTATCAACCACATCCCTAGATGCTGATTTGGAGGGATTACCCATAGATCAAACGAGATATCGTTCCATGATCGGGTCCCTCATGTACTTGACAGCGAGCAGACCTTATATACATCATGCTACATGTTATTGTGCACGATATCAAGCACGACCCACTGAAAAGCACCTCAAGGAGGTTAAACGGATCTTTCGGTACCTTAAGAATACCATTCACATGGGACTCTGGTATCCGAGGGAAACCGGTTTCTTTCTAACGGCCTATTCAGATTCTGATCATGCAGGGTGTCTTGATACACGTAAAAGTACTTCTGGTGGTGCACAATTTCTAGGTCAAGACAAGCTTGTGGGATGGTCTTCCAAGAAGCAGGATTGCACGTCACTTTCATCAGCCGAAGCGGAGTATGTGTCTCTATCTGCGTGTTGTGCTCAAGTTCTTTGGATGAGAACACAACTCAGGGATTATGGCTTCCATTTTGATAAAGTACCTATGTACTGTGACTCAAAGTCGGCCATAGCCATCTCCTGCAATCCGGTTCAGCATTCCTGCACGAAGCACATCGATGTCAGATATCACTTCATTAAGGAACAAGTTGAGAGAGGTATTGTTGAATTATACTTTGTTGGAACTGATTACCAATTAGCTGACTTGTTTACAAAAGCTGTTTCGAAAGAGAGGTTTGCGTATCTAGTTAGGCAAATTGGTATGAGATGTTTGACTCCAGTAGAACTGGAGGTTCTGGCAAAGAAGCCCGCTTGATTCATCTATCAAACATCTACCTGTAAATATTAATCAAAAAGCAAAATACAAAAGTAAAAAATCTTTGATAATAAAAAAATATTCTTCTCGACATGTCTTTCAGTATCGATAATATGGACGTACCTAGAAATGTCGCTCAATAACGACACGGTGTGTACATAAAGCTCGAATGAAAGTTGTAAATATTTTTCAAAACATGTCATTTCTATATTTTCAAAAGGAAATTTTCTATTTTGGACAATACTTCCAAGAACGGGTAGAGCAATCTATCTTGGGTTGAGCTTGTCACAAAACATTCAACGTTTTGAGCTCAACACAATGGCTTGTAATCACTTTCAGATTGCAACCCGAATCTAAATTCACGGGGGAGTGTACGCTTTTGTACTCTTACCCTTAGCAAAAGAAGTTAAATCTTCTTACACTTGAGTGGATTCGTCAAGACATTCAAAGTCTATGAACTCAAGTTTATGCTTTAGAAAAACCTTTTCGTCAAAAAGAATTGATTTTTCAAAAAGCGTTGAACGCAATTTTTTCAAGAATTTCTCAATGATATTCAAAATCTTTCAAAAATTGTGTGTTCAACAACTCCTATCCTCAAAAGTTTAATGTGGATCAAATCCTCGTAATGACAATTCCATTGGATCAATTTTTGAGGGGGAGCAATTCAACTTCATGCAAAAGATTAACACATCTTTCTCCCGAAGATTTTCAAGACTATTTTTCAAAATATATTTTAATCAAATTTGGTATCTCTAATATTAAAAGATTTTATATATTAGAGATAGGGGAGAAAATGTGATTAAAATGTGATCTTATATAAGACTCAAGAACTGTAACTCTCACCTACATGTGCGAAACACTTTCGATTATCGATGCACATGTGAAGGGGGAGCATTTCTGAAACGACAAAACTAGCAAGGTGTTAAATGTTTTTCAAACACTTTGTTACAATTTAAAGTGGTTTTCATGGTTACGATCAAATACCCACAACATCTTTAATTCACGACGTTATTGGTGTCAAAAGGGTGGTTAGGTTTAAGTCCTATGATCCAACCAGAACCGGAGGGATCTTCCCAGGGACAATCCAATAGATTATTAGAAGTCCTTAGGAAAGATGGAGTAGAATGTGAACGTAGCTGAATGCCGACTAAGTACTGATGATAGCACTGGAACAATCACAACAAGGTGCTATTAATGATGTCTTGGTAAGCATTGAAGGGGTTGAAGAATGAAAAAGAAATGTAAGGATAAAGGGTGTAAAGAAACAAGCCCTCCATACAACTTAGGCAGAAACCGGGTCAACCCATCATGAAGACAAACTCATCATGGACCCAGTGATGTGAAGCACAACCCTTTCCTAGCTACTCAGGCTTCTCTCAAAAGAAGTTTGTTTTATTGTCACGGAGATCAACACGACTTCTATTGACTTTCTCACTCCGAGATTGTTGATATTGAATAGGTGGCATCTGCTCCAGCCTCTGACCACTAAAAGTGCACAAATCGAGTCTAGAGCCAAGAGATCAATTAAATCTCGTTAGGACACACGGATGAAGATCAAGAGAGTCCTACGCTATATCCTTGCGATATTGCTAGAACACTCAGAGTGATACTACTTAGTATTCACAATGATGAGTGGAAATCCTTCCAGTGTTAACATCAAACAGCACCGCGGTAGGTCATATGCAAGATTCTTTATGAATTGAACATATGTAAAACTGAAAAGCAACAGTGGTTTGATTCTGAATTTATTCAAACTTGTTTCAGGTTTCTACGCAATATCTTTATGGTCTTGCCAGAACATTCTGAGTGATATTTATTAATATTCACAGTGACGAATGGAAATCCTTCTAGCGTCAACATCAAACAGCGCTACGGTAGGTGACTTGTGAGATTCTTATGAATCAAACTTGTGTCAACTGGAAAGCAACAATGGTAAGATTCTTAATGAATCAAACTTGTTCCAGGAATTTTAATTGACGACTTTAATCAAGCGGATATTTATCTAATTGATTCACTCTTTATGTTCGCAGTCTTGCTTTGAGACGGTCGAGTAAAGAGAACGGCTAGTACTGCCGCGAAACCCTGTCAAGGAGATTCTTAATTGAATCTACCTGATCACAGGTACGATATTTAATATCGTATAACGGTCTTCACCGACCGGAGGTAAAACGCTACCGATTTAGGACGAATGTCAAAGCCATTCAGTCCGTGTCTATGTTTTGTCTCGAGAAGGTGGCGTCACGGTGTACTCAGCAAAGTCAAAGATTCACAACCACATATTCATGCCCAAAGATTTATCCAACAATTGATAGTGTGAGCATGTGGATAAAGACACAAGATCGCAAGATGGCAATGAAAAGTCAAGGATGATTTGAAGATCTCAAGATAGAAGACAAAGTCGAAAGACAACGACAAAGGCTCAAAGTTCACAGCATGAAGGAACAAAACTACTGTTACACGTTCAAGTCTCATTTATGACGAAATTCATAAATCTCCATTGGAATCCAAATATCAAAGAGGAATGACCTCACATTGGGGGAGATTGTTAGCCTCAAAATATTGAGTCAAACAAGAATGTTCGGTCATAGGTTTCTATTATGATATTTATTAGAACATTGTAATAGGTAGTTATTTAGTCGTGGTTCACGGGCTTGGATTTAAACTAATTAAAGTCCAAAAGACAAGCCCGGCCCAATATATAGTCCATTAAAGCCCGCATGTGGGTGGACTCTATATACTACCCTCCTAGCATGTTAGGAGGGTGGATGGTCATTTGTAACAAATTCTTTTCTCTATTCTAATCTCACCAAGTTAATCATCTCTCTCTCTACTTTCTATCACTACTTTCTCTCTCTAGGAATTCATCTCTTCTTCATCTATTTTCTTTCTTTCTTCATTGCTTAATCAATCACAAATATATGGGACAACATGATGCATGATTTGGATTTTATACAATGCAATGCAAAGGAAAACAATTCTATTTATATATTTTTTTTTTCATAAATGGTATTGATGGAAATAACTCATAAAGAAATCAATGACTTAGATTAGGGATTTTGGTACCATGAACACTTATCACCCCCAAGTTTCACTTTCCCCATACCAAGCTTAAAAATGGGATCATTGTATTCACAAGTAAAAAGTGCATCAACTTATTCATGACAATTAAATGTGGAACCGATTATTATTTGAGCAAATTGATTTTGGGAAAATTTGTCATTATTTAAAGTGTGAAGTATAAGAAATGCAAAATCCAAAAATAAGGAAGCACGGTTTTAATCCTAAGTAATCCTCTCATCCATTACTCGAAAAACCGCTCACAATTAATATAAGTCCGACTCAAGAGTAATAAGTCATTCGCCTAATGTGTAAGATCCTTATGGCATGCATTAATAAGTAGCTACACACTCGCTAAGGAAAGAAAAATAAAACTCACGCAATAATTTACATCCTCCGCCTTTTTGAGACATTGGTTCTTCAATCCCGCAACCCGTCAAGGTAATATTGGATTGGAGCAACTATCAAATCCCCGCAACCCTTGTGAGAGTAATATTGGAATTCAATAGTCACTATAATTAACACTTCACTGCCCCTCTTGGGAGTCTTGTATAATTATTTTTTTTCTTTTTCTTTTTTTTTCTCTTTTTTTTTCTAGCCACTCATTTTTTTCATAAGCCGCTCTTATTTTTCTTTATTCCTCACAAAGAAAGTTGAAAAGAATAAAAGGAAAAACACCCGCTAAGTATTAAGCATGACATAAGTCTAGTACACATAAAACGTTCTAACTTAGAATCTTAAGACGTACTTATACCAACCATGAATGATTAGTCAAAAATGCATAAGAGACTACAAACTGATTAAAACCGTTCTTGATTATTTATTAACATGTATACATGCGAAGAAAATAGAGGCAAAGAAACATAAGGGTTTAGCCAGAAGTAATTGTCATGAAGTTTATCTAGCCCTTTTATACCTGCTTCAACTCTATCATCTCCCATTCTCCACAAATTTAAAATCTCAAGTAATGAGACTCGTGGATGCTTAGCCTTATAGACCAATGAAGGATTACATGGTTAAGGATACCAGCTAGAGTAAGCTTAGATAAGCTGATAGGTGTGAAAACACCCATCCTTTTACCACTTAATTACAATAATAACTAATATTGAGATTTTGTATGTAAGAAAGTTAAGTTCTCGGTATCTTAACGAATTGATCTAGATTCCATGTGTGACTCAGTCGTTCTTCGGTGAAACAAATATTTTTGGTTGTTTTTAAATAAAATGTGCAAAGACTTTAAAGTAAAGGGCAGGTAAAGTAAATCTAAGTCTAATTAAAATAAATGGTGCAAGAATTTAAAAGCGTGACTAAAATTAAAGGGCGCTAAAAGTAAATAACGCAAACTTAAATCTAACTAAGGCAAACTTAAAACGCAACTAAAACTTAAAACTAAGGCAAGGCTAAAATAAATATAAGGCAATAAACTTAAAGTGCGAGTAAGGAAAAAGGCGGGAAAAATAAAGCTCGAAATTAAAAGCAGAAAATTAAAAACTGGAATTAAAGAAACCTGAAAATCAGCTTATCCGGAATAATACCCTTATTCGGAATAAATGGCTTACTCGGAATATGTCACCTATCCGAAATAATCCTCTCTATTCGGAATATTGGTCTATTTGGAATAATCTGCCTATTCGAAATATTTGGCCTATTCGGAATATTTGGCTTATCCGGAATAATTTCCCTATTCAGAATATTTGGCCTATCCGGAATAATTTCCCTATTCGGAATAATCTGCCTATCCGAAATAATTTTCCTATTCGGAATATCTTCTGGGAAGATACAGAACCAGCAAACAAACACCCCGAAGAACAGGGAACAAGAAATATACACGATTTAGATAAAAATTAAGCAAAATCAACCATAAGATTAAATCAAACTAACAAATAAACATCTATTAATGATAATCAAACAATCCAAAACAACAAAACTAACTATAAAGATCAAGATAATCAAAATCCACTTAATAAATTTGACAAAAACTCAAGAACATGAACATGAATAATAAACATATAAACCAAAGATTAAAGAAAGGTAGAATGAGAGATCAAACAATAAAGATAAAGATTAACAAGAATTAAAAGAACACTTACTTGAAATTAAATGGTAATTAAGGTGCAAGACAAGTATTTAAATTTGACAAGTAAATAAATGACAAGGTAATTAAAAGTGGAAGAACTAATTATCACTATTAGCCAACAAAAATGAAAAGATTAATCCTAATGACTATTTATAGGAGAGGATTAAGGGGTGCTTAGGAAGCTTCCTCCCCTCTTTCCTTTCTCCTTAATTGCATGCTTAGTCCTTCTCTTCTTAATCTCTTGTTAATTGCACCATTTAGTTGTGACAATCTAACATTTTCAGGTAGTAAAATATTTTCTCGTATAATATTTTGAAACTTATTTTTGTGTTGGTTGACGAACTCACAATTTACGGATTTAAATTTGGGCTTACGTGCATAATTTGGCGTCTTTTACGACTAAACCGGAAACCTTAGGATTACGTATTTACGTTTTTGAACTCCGTTATTGATGAGACAATTTTTATTGGATTCGTTTTGTGACGTTGATTCATAATTTATAAAAACGTTTTTCGTAAAACGACCCGAGGGCACGCAAATCGAGAAAACTAGAATCGAGAAATACCCGTAAACTAGTGAGATGGGACAAAACACATTGTCCCACCCCACTAGCATGGTTTGGACGGCCAACATGACACCACACCATCAAGGTGGCATCATGTTAGCTAACTTACACCAAGTGTAAGCCTAAGCTTACATTTCAAGCTAACACATTCCACTAAACCTCAAAACAAGCTACTTGTTTTTCACTTCTATCATTCTCACATGCAATCAACACCAAAATCCTCTCAAACTCTCCCCCTTTTTTCGTCCTAAATAAACCAACAAACACCCCATTTGATCTCTTCTAGCCATAAACCACATGTTTACTAGCTCTATTAAGGAGTTCTCTTGAAGCCTTGATCATTTGGTGGCCATATTAACATCTTTGGAGGTGATTTGCTTGTGTCCTAGGGCTTATTTTCCAACCTATGTTCTTGATATTTGATGGTCTTGGAGATACTTATTGTGTTCATCAAGTTCTTGTCTTCCTAAAACAAGAAATCCACTTGGTTGGTAAAGAAGATCGTCCTCTCCATTTTTCTCTTGTTATTTTGTAAAGAACAAATGTATTTTCTTTCATTTTGTATATGTATATGATGTATATATGATGATAAAAATGTTGTGTGGGGATCAAGTGTTGATAAATACGCTTAAAAAGGTTGATAACTATAAGGAATGAAGCTAAAAGCTTGATTATTTAGTTGGCTGTATAAAAACAGTAGATAACTAAACGATGAACTGATAAAATTGCATGGTTTGATCTATTTACAGTAAGTAGAAGATGTTATACACATTTGAGAGTTGGCTATGCAATGGAATCAAAATAATAAGTGAGATATGATCAAAACAAGTAAGGTGGTCTAATCTGAATAAGCAGTTTTGTAGGGACTGTTAAGACAACTTAAACTCAAAATGGGCAGTAGCTATAACTAAGTTAAATGTAGCACATAATATGAAGATCATGCCATCCAAAAATGAGCTTCTAATTCATTATAGAACTCTAGATATGTTAAAAATGGTGAACATGAAGTTAAAAATCAGATTTTTGGAAATAATGTTTATTAATATTATATAAGCACTCACAATATAATGTATAAAATGTAAAAATATAAACCCACTAACTTATAAAACTTATTTATATAAATGTATAAAAGGTTAAATAAATGGGTAAATTATATAAATGGTGGTGAAATAATATTTATAAGTAATAAAAACTATAAACTTGATTTTTACGACTTTTTCGGCTATCGCCGTAAAATTAACGTTTTTCGCCAAATAAAATTTAGACGACCAAACCCGTCTAATGTAAAGTTTATAAATGTTATATACTGATGTATAAGTAACTAAGACAAGTAAAAACCGATAAAACCCGAACTATAAGAAATACGGACATTTACGAGCTAACTAAACATATTGGACTAATAATTGGACTAATAATTGGACTTAATAAGATAAAAACTTGTAAAAAGAACTTATTGGGCTTAACCCATTTGGGCCCAACATGAAAAGTATATATACTGATAATATAGGTATAAAAGGGATAAAAACAAGTTAAAGAACTTATACTAGGCTTAATGGACTCAAAATGGATAAATAGTTAAGACTAGTAAACTAGTAAAACGTTACCAAAACGTTACCAAAACGTAAACGCTAAAATGAGTAAACAAAGATGTATAAACCCACTTGATCATCATCATATGTACAAAATCATCATATGTATATTGTTATTTTGATAAAAGTCATTGGACCGAGTCTAAGACCGATTATTATTTATATAGGTTTCCGTGACCGAAGCACGCCCGTAGCCGATAATCCGCCTTTCATTAACAACGTGAGTTCATAGCCTCGCACTCTTTTAAATGTTTTTATGAAATGTTTTATAAACACGCAAGGGAGATAACATGCTAGATTTTATAAAAATAGAACACAAGTAGTCCCGATTGTATGCTTAATGATATGGACCCGAATGATGCTATGACCCTATAAACGAGACTAAAAGGATTATTAGTAGTTAGGTTATGTCACTTAAAGTCCCATTAGCATGAATTGTGAACTACCGGGATTTGGTAGACGCTTATGCATTTGATAGTACTATTTGGGGACGATCACCCCAGTTCGCGCCTTGACGGTTGATCCCCGTCGTGCCACATTGATTGGTAAGCGAATTTATGTATGTGAAGATTCCATAGCGTGATTTTTGTGACGACACGCTAACTTAGATGGGCAAATTGTTTGTCGGGTTCGCGGCCCGCTGTTTTCATAGTAAGGTAACAATGTCATGCGGCTAATAATAATCCTAATTCAAATACCATGTATCCTATTCAATCTGTATAATCTAAATATCCGATATGATACGACGCTATTAACGGTGAATATATTACCTATCATGGTAATATAGAGACTACGGTCTCATGGACGGTTTAAGATGTATGCTTGATTTATATATTGCCTGACTAGCAATATGAGGACTTACTTCCGATATTATGCTTGTGTTCTGATTTTAAATGATTGTTTTATATAACGGTTTTCATTAAACTCTATGAATTCACTCGGCATTCGCTGATATGATTTTTGCATGTTTTTATCTCAGGTGCTTGAAGGTAATCCGGATGGAGATCGACTCTGATGGCCCACTTAATATTAAAAATGTTCATTCGATCTTTGTTTTGTAAACTTAATGACCTGTATAATTTGGGACCTGTTGTACGCTTTTGAAACTTTTTATCGAATGAATGTTTGTTAAACCTTGTACAACCATTTTTATGTGTTGTCTATGATTGGAGTTATTATGCTATCCCGTAACACTCTGTAAGACCCTTCCGCTGTACCGATACGAAAAATGAGAGTTTTACATTAGTCCTTAAGCCTTTTAATCTTCTTTAATCTTGGACTTTAATGACTTTTGGCTCGGGATTTCTTTGAACTCGTCTTTTAATTCTTCAATAAATTAGACTTGAGTTCTTCGGCTTTAAGTAAACTTCCGTCTTTCGACTTTTTCGTCGATAAATCTTCAGAATTGGTCTTGGACTTCCGTTCTTTTTGCACTCTTGACTTCTCGACTTTATCTTTCATCTTTTTCTTCAATAAAAGCCCGTGAATGCCCTGTTTTCTCCACTTTTAACAATTTCGTCCTAAATCACAACAAAAACACAAACCACGCATAATTCCGACATAAAAGACATAAAATACACGTTTTGGCTCGGTTATTATTGAAATTAAGTGGTAAAAAGGATGGGTGTTTACACACCTATCAAATCCCCTACACTTGACCATTGCAATGTCCTCATGCAATACATTAGTTACAAAGCAAGATTACACTTTTCATCATAATTAATCAACGTTGGCCTTTATTAAAGAGATAGAAAATTATAAACATACAAAGTAAAGAAATCAAAATCATACCTTTGGGTTTTGGAAAGGTCGTGAATGATCATCATCCTCAAGTTTTCACTTTCTCCTAACCAAGCTTAAAAACGAGATCATTGTTATTATAAGTTAGCAAACTGACACGAACTCATGTGGGCCAATTATTCACTTAGACTCCCTTATTCCTAGGTGTATCTCTTATATTTTATTGTTGTCTTGAATGATCACGAAGATGCATTGTTGACTTATTTCAATAGTTATTTAGTCCGAAAATAAAGTGAACGATTTAATCAATAGTTAGCTAAAGGACAAAATCTTTTAAAACTGCTTCTCGGGACCTCATAAAGTTCATATCTTGGCATAACTCGCTTCGCGATTTGAGACCTTTCTCGGACCGATATTTGGCAGCGACTTCATACTTCAAACCTTGAGAGACGTTCATGAAATTATGGTCTTTTCTTCATATAGGAATTTCTTCACTTGAAGTTTTGAGAGATTCATACTTGGACCACGACTTCTTCATTTTTCTCTAATCTTTATTTTGAACTTTGATATACAACGATCCGCCTCCTTTTTGGACTTGGCTTCATTTATCCACATACCTTGTTAGGGCCTTTTTGGATAGACATCTCCATGACTTTTGGGGAGTATTTGCTTTTCGTCGTGTGCCTCGATCCTTCATATTGATTTTCGATAAATGATTCTTCACATCACTTTGGATCTTTAGCAACAAAATATAGCCCTCATGTCTTGTTAGGACCTTTTTGGACTCGCCAATCTTCGCATCCCGCTTCAATAAGTTATGCCTTGGCTATGAACTCTAACCCATACCGAGCAACTTTTAAACGATCTTGGGCTAGAAGCTAAGTAACTTTTCAAATCGTACAACCTTATTTATTGCAGATAAATTTATTAGCAAGCGATGGGAGAATAGGCTTATAATTAACTCACATAAATTCCCGAAAGAATACCAAACTTATAATTGGCTCTATCATCTCTCATTCTCCACAGTTTAAAATCTCAAGGAATGAGACTCGTGGATGCTTAGCCTATTAAATCAAAGTTTTGGGTTTTCGAGTCGCCTATAGGATCTTGCAAACTCTTAGACTTTTTCAAGTTTAGAAATCGCGTTTTAAAGTTCCCTTGATAAACGACTCTCTAGGATCAATTATAGGAACTTGCGAAAAGTTCTTGTTCTTAACCCGTGAGAGTTAAGACTTTCGCGTTTTATAGCTCCCTATATAAAAGCCTAGCAAAACTTGATTTAAACACGTTAAGGATACTAGCTAGAGTAAACTAAGATAAGTAAACTCGGGTTGAGTCAAAAGATTCACAATGTTTGAAAATTAAAACCAATTTATTAAACATTTATTCTAATAAGGAAAGAAAATAACTATACAAAAGTAAAAACTAATGGGCCAAAATAGATCAAAAATTTTGAAAAATGTCGAAAAATTGATTTTCTGGTTAAAATGAAGACAAATACAAGGAAAAGGCCACTCAACTTCGATAGAAGTCCCCCTACACTTAAGATAAACATTGTCCTCAATGTTTAAGCATGTGGGAGTAAACTCCCCTACACTTAGGACATTGTGCACTTTGTTTAAATCTCGTTAAGAAAAGACAACTAAAGAGATTCCTATTTTAATATTGAGAAAATATAAAATAGTGAATCGAAAAGAGTTTAGGATAGAACCGGGAAGAAGGGAACACGGAATCACGGGTCGTCAAGAATCATCAAGAGTGGATCATTGAGCGCTCGAATCCCTGATTAAGAGAGGAGAGGAAATAGCAAACACCAACGGGTCTCCCCTACACTTAATATAAAGAAAGCGAAAAGATAGATACATGGGTTGCCTCCCAAGAAGCGCTTGATTTTTGATTACCGAGTCGTGAGCCTGACTCGACCTTGATCATCATAGGAAGAAGCATGAAACATATCCACCAGGATCAAAGACATAGTTTTTGTCCATCAAATAGCACAAGCTTAAGGCGAACAAGGCAAGCCAAAGAAGAGGCAAGGTTACCTTAAGCAAAGATGGAGCATGGTGGAAGCAGGGGTGAAATGGTGCAAGCAGATTTCCATAAGTTCCAAAAATATTTCCTTTTATTTCATCAGGTGGATACTGAGATGGCTGCAGAATATCAATACCGGGGTCAAACACCTTTTCCTTTAAGGGAAAATAGCACTCAAGCTCAGCAGAATGTGAAGAAGATCCGCGATGAAAATGCACAACCTCGTCCTCAGAAGGGGGACAAAGAGGTGTTAAATCATATGTGATGCGGATATTGGGGTCGACCGGTTTCTTCTCCTTTGAAAGAATGTTCTTCAAATCCAAAGTAGGATCAAGACGATAATCTTCAAAATCATAAGGAGGAGCATCACTCTCATGAGGGAAGTAAGTGTTGAGAAACGTAGAGAAGTCTTCCTCAAATGAGTAATCGTCCAAAGTAGGATCGAGTGATGGTGGAGGATCTTCATCATGTGAAGAATCGCTCGAAATAGTATCGGCCTCATCAAAATCATCGTATGTGGGCAGGTCGGGATACTCGGAAGTAAGGTCATCATAATCATCCGAATCTGAGCTAGAATCATCATCATAAGCATCAAAGACCGGTGGAGAATCATAAATGGAAGAAGCGTCCAAATTGGATAGAGAATCATCCACATCATCTTGAAAAAGTGGATTATCATTGCAAGACTCGAATAGAGGATTGTTGTAGACGACAAAATCATCAAGCACATTAATCATATTCGCTGATTCTCGTCCAAAGGATTTGCTTGTAAGCTTCCCCATTTTTAAAACTTGTGAATCATTCCCGACTCTTAAGATTAACTCACCTTCGGCAACATCAACTAGATCTCGTTCGGTTCTCAAGAATGGCCGACCAAGTATTAAAAGAATACGAGGGTCCATTTCATAATCAACAACGAAAAAGTCGACCGGGAAAGTAAATGTGCCAACTTTAATGAACACATCTTCGGTTATACCAACGGGGTAAGCGAGAGTGCGATTTGCAAGTTCAAGAGTCATCTTTGTTGGAGTAAGTTCGGGTAATGATAGTGTTTTCCAAACACTCAAAGGCATAAGATTAATACTAGCCCCGAGATCAGCAAGGGCAGTAAATTCTTCAGTTTTGTTGAAAATGCAAGGCAACACAAAACGACCGGGATCTCCAAGCTTTTCCGGAAGTTCTTTAAGAATAACTGCAGAGCAGTTTTCATTTAAGCGTGTGTTGGCGAGCTCAATCAACTTCTCCTTCTTGCTAAGCAATTCCTTAAATGCTTTGACAAATTTCGGCATGTGGACAAGTGCTTCGAGAAAGCTAATGTTGAAGTTCATTTGAGAGATCATCTTCACATAGCTCGACACTTGAGAGTCATCCTTGGTTAGCATTTTGGTCTTTCCTAAGCGAGAAGGATATGGGATATTAGGTTTGGGTGGTGAAGGTGCAGTAGTTAAAGGTTGAGATGTTGAAGGGTCCTTCCTAGATACATCGTCATGACGAGGCGGAGACGGTAATGGTGCACTAATACTAGGTGTAGGAGGAGTAGGGATAAATGGTGGTGGAGGAGGTGTAGATGATGGGGGTGGGATAGATGGATCGACAATGGTAATTCCACTACGGGTAGTAATAGCACTCACATTTGCTCGCGGATTGGTGACAGTGTTTGAAGGTAGAGAACTTGAAGAAGAGGGTTGAGCGGCGGGCAAGAAACTAGCAAGCATATTCTTCAAATCATTCGTTTGATTGCTGAAGGAGGATTGTATATTATCTCGAAGCTCGGATCTTATCTCATTACCTTTCTTGGTAATATCTCCTTTAAGATTGATAATTTGGCTCTGCAGATTCTTGATTTGCTCACCTTGGGTTCTCATGATGGCTTTAACATCGGGGTTAATGGGTGGGGTTTGTTGAGCGGGTGGGTGATAAGGATTAGAAGCTCTTGGTGGGATTTGGTTGCTTCTATTGTAGTTGTTGACGGGGTTTTGGTTTTGAGGAGAAAAACCGGGTGAAAGGTAATTGTTGGACCGGTAACTCAACAAATTTCTATCCCCTTGAGGTCGAGCTTGATAATTTTCCGGTGAATAATAACCATAAGCTGCATACACATTTTCCGGATTTCGTTGTGTAGAAGGACAATCGGTGTATGAGTGAGGGCCGTCGCATATTTCACAAGAATTAGCAACCGCTTTAACTTGTTGTTGTTGGTTTGAAGCGAGAAGCAAGATACTTTTGCTCATTTCAGTCATCATGCGGGTGAGTTCGGTCATATCAGGGTTTGCTGAGGTAGAAGAAACATTGACTCTCGGGTTGTTCCTTGAAGAAGCGGAGGAATCCCAGTTTTATGGTGAGTAGTCATGTTCTCAGTAAGCTCTCTACACTCCTCGGGTCTCCTTTTCATGAATGTGCCACCGGCGGCTGCATTAATCGTATCACGATCTCGAAAAGTCAAACCGTTGTAGAAAGTATCAATTAAGGTCACAGGGAGCATGTTGTGGTTTGGACAACGATCAATCAAGACATTATATCTTTCCCAAGCATCACAAAGAGATTCATCGGGTTCTTGCATGAAACCGCTGATTTGAATGCGAAGGCTCGTGACCATGGATGGTGGAAAGTAGCGCGACAAAAAGCGTTGAGTCATGTCATCCCAAGTGTGAATAGAATTCTTTGGAAGACGATCAAACCATTTCTCGGCGTGATGTGATAAAGTATTTGGAAAGAGTTGTAGGCGAAGAACATCCATTGTGGCACCAGGAAACTTCATGCTTTGGGTGATTGTAATGAACTTGTCGAGGTGTTTGTTGGCATCATCATCAGGCATTCCGGCGAATGGATTAGTTTGCACTTGCTGAATCAAGTGGTGCTTCAACGAAAACTCCGGAGCATTGATTTGCATCGGCGCAATCGGTCCTCCTCGTCCAAACATGGTAGGTTGATAAAGCTCCTCCATTGTCCGAAGATCGGGCTGTGGAAGAACATTGTGGTTATTGTTGAGGTGCGGTGGATTATTGTTGTTGTTAACACCTGATATACTTAAATCTTCTCGAGTCTCGGGCTCTTGATAATTAGAAGATCTAGTACGCATACACCTACAAATACAAAAGAAAACAATACCAAACACAAAGACAATATATATACACAATAAAAATAAAATCTTTTTGGATTTTTTTGAAAATTTTAATTTTTATGGATTTTTTGAATTTTTAAGCAAGAAAATAACGCTCACAAGTGAACGGATCCCAAAAAGCAACGCGTCTTTCACAGAAAACCGTTAATCTTTACGAAAAGAGCCGGCAGCGGCGCCATTTTAATATTGAGATTTTGTATGTAAGAAAGTTAAGTTCTCGGTATCTTAACGAATTGATCTAGGTTCTATGTGTGACTCAGTCATTCTATGGTGAAACAAATATTTTTGGTTGTTTTTAAATAAAATGTGCAAAGACTATAAAGTAAAGGGAAGGTAAAGTAAATCTAAGTCTATTTAAAATAAATGGTGCAAGAATTTAAAAGCGTGACTAAAATTAAAGGGCACTAAAAGTGAATAACGCAAACTTAAATCTAATTAAGGCAAACTTAAAACGCAACTAAAACTTAAAACTAAGGCAAGGCTAAAATAAATATAAGGCAATAAACTTAAAGTGCGAGTAAGGAAAAAGGCGGGAAAAATAAAGCTCGAAATTAAAAGCAGAAAATTAAAAACTAGAATTAAAGAAACCTGAAAATCAGCTTATCCGGAATAATACCCTTATTCGGAATAAATGGCTTACTCGGAATATGTCACCTATCCGGAATAATCCTCTCTATTCGGAATATTGGTCTATTCGGAATAATCTGCCTATTCGGAATATTTGGCCTATCCGGAATAATTTCCCTATTCAGAATATTTGGCCTATCCGGAATAATTTCCGTATTCGGAATAATCTGCCTATCCGGAATAATTTTACTATTCGGAATATCTTCTGGGAAGATACAGAACCTGCAAACAAACACCCCGAAGAACAGGGAAAGAAATATACACGATCTAGATAAAAATTAAGCAAAATCAACCACAAGATTAAATCAAACTAACAAATAAACATCTATTAATGATAATCAAACAATCCAAAACAACAAAACTAACTATAAAGATCAAGATAATCAAAACCCACTTAATAAATTTGACAAAAACTCAAGAACATGAACATGAATAATAAACATATAAACCAAAGATTAAAGAAATGTAGAATGAGAGATCAAACAATAAAGATAAAGATTAACAAGAATTAAAAGAACACTTACTTGAAATTAAATGGTAATTAAGGTGCAAGACAAGTATTTAAATTTGACAAGTAAATAAATGACAAGGTAATTAAAAGTTGAAGAACTAATTGTCACTATTAGCCAACAAAAATGAAAAGATTAATCCTAATGACTATTTATAGGGGAGGATTAAGGGGTGCTTAGGAAGCTTCCTCCCTTCTTTCCTTTCTCCTTAATTGCATGCTTAGTCCTTCTCTTCTTAATCTCTTGTTAATTGCACCATTTAGTCCTTAAGCCTTTTAATCTTCTTTAATCTTGGACTTTAATGACTTTTGGCTCGGGATTTCTTTGAACTCGTCTTTTAATTCTTCAATAAATTAGACTTGAGTTCTTCGGCTTTAAGTAAACTTCCGTCTTTCGACTTTTTCTTCGATAAATCTTCAGAATTGGTCTTGGACTTCCGTTCTTTTTGCACTCTTGACTTCTCGACTTCATCTTTCATCTTTTTCTTCAATAAAAGCCCGTGAATGCCGTGTTTTCTCCACTTTTCACAATTTCGTCCTAAAGCACAACAAAAACACAAACCACGCATAATTCCTACATAAAAGACATAAAATACACGTTTTGGCTCGGTTATTATTGTAATTAGGTGGTAAAAAGGATGGGTGTTTACATACCTATCAATAACCAAGCCAAAACGTGTATTTTATGTCGTAAATGTTGGAATTATGTGTGGTTTGTGTTTTTGTTGTGATTTAGGACTAGAATGTGAAAAGGGAGGAAAACACGGTCTTTCACGGGCTTTTATCGAAGAAAAAGACAAAAGACGAAGTCAAGAAATCAAGAGTGCAAAAAGAACGGAAGTCCAAGGCCTATTCTGAAGATTTATCAAAGAAAAAGTCCAAAGACGGAAGTTTAATAAAGCCGAAGAACTCAAGTATAATTTATGAAGAATTCACAAGACGAGTTTAAAGTAATCCCGAGACAAAAGTCGATAAAGTCGAAGAACTAAAGACTAAGGACCAAGAAAGAAAGAAAGAAGAAAGAAAGAGGAAGCTTCCACTAATCATCTCCTCTCCTATAAATAGACCTCATTAGTTTCATTTTCATGTTGTTAGTTAATTTGACAAATTAACTCTCCACCATTTACATTACTTGCACTTTAATTTCATGTCATTTCCTTAATTGTCTTGCACTTAAATTCCTTTAATTCCAAGTAAGTTTTATTTTATTGTTATTGAATCTTTACTTTTCTTGTTAATCTCTTATCTACTCTTCTTGTTTTGATTTAAACTTCATGTTTATGTTTATGTTTATGTTCTTAAGTTTTTATTGATTAGATTAAGTGGGTTTTGATTATTTTGGGTATGATTGTTAGTTTTATTGATTTGTTTTGATTGGTTGTCATTAGTAGATGTTTGTTAGTCATTTTGGTTTAATCTTTAAGTTGATTTTAGTTAGATTTGGTTTGATTCATGCACTTATCTTTTTCCCCTGTTCTTCGTCTTCGTTAGTTCCCCAGATTCCGAATGAACAAACATTCCGAACCAAGCATCTTTAGTTTTTTATTCCGAACGAGCTTTATTTATTTCAAATGAGCATTGTCAGTTAATTATTCCGCATCAGTGATTTATTCCGGATGAAGGTACATTCCGAATGAGCCCTACATTCCGGATGAGCAATTATCCCGAATGAGGGGATATTCCGAATGAAGTGTTTTGCTTTTATTCCGAACCAGCATTTTAATTTGATTTTTTCGAATGAAGCTTTTAGTTTAACTATTCCGAATGAGTTACATTTATTCCGAACCAAGCTTTTTCCCTAAATTATTCCGCATAAGCAGACTATTCCGAACCAACTCATTTATTCCGGATGAACCAACATTCCGGATGAAGCTATTTATTCCGCATCAACAGATTTTTCCGGATCAGTGATTATTTCGCATGAAGGGTTTATTCCGAATGAAGCTTTATTCCGGATGAATGATTTTATTCCGGATGAAACATCTATTCCGGATGAAGGACTGTATTCTGGATGAATATGTTTATTCCGAATGAAGGGTTGATTCCAAATGAGTGTTTTCCAGTTTTTTGTAATTTTATACATTAAGCGTTATTTTTCCCGCCTTTTTCCTTATTCGCACTTTTACTTGCCTTCCCTTTATTTTGAGTTTAAGTTTGTGTTATTTACTTTATTTGCCTTTTAATTTCTCGTCATTTACTTTTCGCCAAGTTTTTATCTTTTATTATTTCTTTTTACCATCTTTATTTTTATTGTTTCAAGTCTTTATCTTTAATTAGCTTACTACACCAAACAATTCCCTTTTCGTTACCAAGAACGACTGAGTCAGACTTTGAACCGGAAATTAATTCGAGAAGATACCGAGAACATGAACTTTTTAACCTAGCAAAATCTCAATTTCATAATCAAACTCGGGTTGAGTCAAAATATCCATGGCGGGCCTAATATGTCAAAGAAATCTAAATTTGTTAAACCATGTCCTTATTATATTTTTTCTTTTTTTTCAATTTTTGATGAAAAATAAAAGAAGAAATATATACAATGCAAATGTGTTATGCAAATGATAAATGATTGATGCAAAAATTATGAATGCATATTTTTGGTGGCCAAAGTAGATCAAAAATTTGAAAAATGTTTAAAAAACTAATTTCCAAGTTATCATGAAGTTAAGGCAATGGTCTAGGTAAGGTCACTTTGATAGAAGACCCCCCGTACACTTAAGATAAACATTGTCCTTAATGTTTAAGAGTATTGGAGTAAACTCCCCTATACTTATGACAATGAATAGACTTTGTATAACCCAAGCTAAGGAAAGATCAACTATAGTGAATTCATTTTTAAAGCACAATATGTCTATGAAAAATCACAATAGTAACAAAGTGAACCGGATACAAGGGCCTCCTCCATAAGCTCCAATGCACGTGATGAAAGAGCAACCCTACAAACAACATGAAGACAAAAGGAAGGTCTCCCCCTACACTTATCCGCAACTCTATACCCTTATTGCTAACCTACCACACTCTAAGTCTAACAACTCTAAACCTAGTTACTCAAGCTTGATTTATGGAGTCTCTAGCTCGACTCTTCCCACAATGAATTAATTCATAGGGAAAATGGGGATCTCTTGGACCATTTCCACCAAAATGTCCTCCCCAAAATAGTGCTTAACACGGTGACCATTCACTTTGAAATTTGGACCATCGGGTTGTGACAACTCAATAGTTCCATATGGAAATACTTGAGCAATAGTGAATGGACCGGACCATCTCGACTTAAGCTTGCCCGCTAAGATTTTCAACCTTGAATTAAAGAGGAGAACCAGCTCTCCAACTTTGAACTCACGATTCTTAATCTTAGCATCATGCAATTGCTTAGTCTTTTCCTTGTAAAGCAATGAGTTCTCATAAGCATTGGCTCTCAATTCATCCATTTCATTGAGTTGGTCCTTTCTATGTGAACTGGCTTGGTTCAAATCAAAGTTTTCCCATTTGAGAGCCCAAGAAGCCTTATGCTCTAACTCGAATGGGAGGTGGCATGCTTTTCCATTGAAAAGCCTATATGGAGTACAACCAATTGGTGTCTTAAAAGCCGCCCTAAAAGCCCACAACGCATCATCAAGCTTATCCGACCAAGAAGCTCGATGCTCTCCCACCGTTCTCTCCAAAATTCTCTTTAAACCACGATTTGTGACCTCGGTTTGACCATTGGTTTGAGGGTGATACGCGGTAGAAATTATTTGGTTAACACCATGCTTCTTCATAACTCTTGTAAATTGATCATTACAAAATGAGTACCACGATCACTTATGATGGCCCGAGGTACACCAAATCTAGAAAATAATTGCTTCAAAAATTTCACTACAACTCGAGCATCAATAGTAGGCAAGGCTTTGGCCTCAACCCACTTTGACACATAATCCACGGCTAGGAGTATGTACTTATTTCCCATAGAGGATATAAAAGGTCCTATGAAATCTATTCCCTACACATCAAAAATCTCACATTCTTGTATGAAGTTTTGTGACATCTCATCTCGTTGAGTAATTTTTCCTTGTCTTTGACATACATCACAAAATTTCACCATCTCTTTGGCATATTTGTATATGGAAGGCCAATAGTAACCCGAATCAAAGACTTTCTTGGCGGTATAGTTGGGCCCAAAATGTCCACCCGTAGGTCCCTTATGACAAGCTTCTAAAATCTTAAATGCCTCGGGTCCATCTACACACTATCTAATGATTTGGTCCGCACATTGCCTAAAAAGGTAAGGGTCATCCCAAAAGTAGTATTTCACTTCCTTAAGAAATTTCTTCTTTTGTTGTGAAGTGAGACCCTCTATTAGCACATCCCCTACAAGATATTTTCCAATATCCGCAAACCAAGGGGTGGCATCCTCTTGAGAAAAGATAGACATGAGCTCCTCTAATGGAAAGGATTCATTAATTTCCTTATGAAGCAATTCTCCTTGAAAAGGATGCTCAAGTCTACTCAAGTGACCCGCTGCTAAATTCTCGGCTCCTTTCTTATCACGAATCTCAATTGAAAACTCTTGTAGCAACAAAACCTAATACAAGGATTTACCTAGTATAAAAATAAGTTCGTTGAAATCGGTCTTATCGAATTGATTACAGTTGAAAGTGCGACTCTGTTGTTCTTGGTGAAAAGTAAATAAATTGATTATCTATTTTAAAATAAAAGAAGAAATGTCGTTGAGTAAAGATAAAAATAAAGTAAAAATGAAAGCTTTAAAATCTAAACTAAAAATTAAGACTTAAAGATAAATGACGAAATATTAGAACTTTAAAAGTAAATATGAAAACTTAAAACTTAATCAAAATGCAAACTTTAAATTAAGCTAAGATGAAACAATTTAAAATTAAACTAAGACAAAATGTTTAAAAATAAGACTAAGTAAAATGGCGGGAAAAATAAACGTTTCAAAATTAATTTGGAGAAAAAAGTAATAAATCCGCAATGACACAAACGGAAATAAATTCGCAATACACAAAATAGGTCAAAATTCCGCAATATTGGAAATCAATAATTCCGCAATGTCTAAATAAACACAATTCCGCAAAGATTTGTTACAACCCCGCAATCCCAGAATTGTCTTAATTCCGTAATGCATAAGTATTGATTCCGCAATAATGTAAACATAATTAATTCCGCAATCCCAGAAATTCATATAATTCCGTAATCCCTGAAAGGTTCGATTTCGCAACACAGTGAAGTGAATGATTTCGCAATTAACTAAGGGGAATGATTCCGCAATATACAAAATATTGCGGAATTGTAGCAGCTTCTTCCTAACAAATAGGATCTTGGGAAAGGACGAAAATAAGCACTCTTTTTTTAACTTTTCAAGGATAATAAGCCAAGTAAACACCAATAAGCTAACTAAGAATCCTAGATGAATGATAAAACTTATAAAAACTTAAAACACGAATCAAGAAACATAAAAACTAAGAACTTTATGTAAAAATATGATGAAAACGATTAAGATTAAAACAAAATAGAAAGGTAGAATGAGATGATTAAAAAGCTTGAAATTAAAGACAAAGAATAAAGATTCAAGATTACAAGATTTAAAGATGAAAGATTTAAACAAACTTGAAAGAAAATTTTAGATAGAGAAATTAAAATTAGAGAGAGAAAGTACTTACCTACTCCTAATGCATAAAAAATAAATTCTAAAAAACTAACTAAAATTATCTAACTCTAGCTACCTCCTAATGTGACATTAGGGGGGTATTTATAGGAGGAGATGGAAGGAGTGTTGTTTTCTTCTTTCTTTCTTCTCTCTTTTCGTCTTTTAATTTCTTCGTCTTTCTCGACGTTGTCTCGGGATTTGCCGATATGGAATGAACTCATCTTATAACTTTCTTCTTTTATTAGACTTGGTTCTTCGACTTCGTTAAACTTCCGTCATTAGACGTTTTCTTCGATAAATCTTCAGAATAGGCCTTTGACTTCCGTTCTTTTTGCACTCTTGATCTTTTGACTTCGTCTTTTGTCTTTTCTTCGATAAAAGCCCGTGTTTTCTTCCCTTTTCACATTTTGGTCCTAAATCACAACAAAAACACAAACCACGCATAATTCTGACCTTTACGACATCCAATATACGTTTTGGCTTGGTTATTATTTTACTTAAGTGGTAAAAGGATGGGTGTTTTCACACCTATCAAAACCCCTACACTTGACCATTGAAATGCCCTCATGCAATGCATTAATTACAAAGCAAGTTTTACATTTTCATCATAATTAATCCACCTTGGCCTTTATTAAACACAAGACATTAAGGAAACTTAAAAAGATAGAATATAACAATATTTAAAAGAAGAAAACAAGTAAAGAGATCGAAGACTTACATTAGGGCTTTGGATGTCATGAATGTTTATCACCCTCATGTTTCACGTTCCCAATACCAAGCTTAAAAACGAGATCATTGTTATTATAAGTTAGCAAACTAACAGAAACTCATGTGGCTCAATTATTCACTTAGACTCCCTTATTCCTAGGTTTATCTCTTATATTTTATTGTTGTCTTGAATGATCACGAGGATGCATTGTTGACTTATTTCGATAGTTTATTTAGGCCGAAAATAAAGTAGGACGATTTAATCAATAGTTAGCTAAAGGACAAAAATTTTAAAACCGCTTCTCGAGACCTCATAAAGTTCATATCTTGGCATAACTCGCTTCACGATTTGAGACCTTTCTCGGATCGATATTTGGCATTGACTTCATACTTAGAATATTGAGAGACGTTCATGAAATAATGGTCTTCTCTTCATAATAGGAATTTCTTCACTTGAAGTTTCGAGAGATTCTTCATACTTGGACCACGACTTCTTCATTTTTCTCCAATCTTTATTTGGGATTTTGATATACAACGATTCGCCTCCTTTTAGGACTTGGATCTATCTATCCTCATACCTTGCTAGGGTCTTTTCGGATAGACTTCTCCATGATATTTAGGGGAGTATTTGCTTTTCATCGTATGTCTTGATCCTTCATATTGATTTTTGATAAATGATTCTTCACATCACTTTGGATCTTTAGCAACAAAATGTAGCCCTCGTGCCTTGTTAGGGCCTTTTCGGACTCGCCAATCTTCGCATCCTTCTTCAATAAGTTATGCCTTGGCTGTGAAATCTAATTAATACCGAGCAACTTATAAACGATCTTGTGCTAGAAGCTAAGTAACTTTTCAAATCGTGCAACCTTAGTTATTGAAATTATATTTATTAACAAGCGATGGGAGAAAAAGCTCATAATTAACTCACATGAATTCATGAAAGAATACCAAACTTATAATTGACTCTATCATCTCTCGTTCTCCATAATTTAAAATCTCATGGAATGAGACTCATGGATGCTTAGCCTATTAAATCAAAGTTTTGGGTTTTCAAGTCATTTACAGGATCTTGCATCTTCTTAGACTTTTTCAAGTTTAGAATTTGCATTTTAAAGTTCCCTTGATAAACGACTTTCTAGGGTCAATTATAGGAACTTGCGAAAAGTTCTTGTTCTTAACCCGTAAGAGTTAAGTCTTTCGCGTTTTAAAGTTCCCTATATAAAAGTGATGAGACTGTAATTATACATAGTCTCATCGTCCAAATCGGGCTTAAAACGCTTAAAATATCATCAAAATACCCCAAAATATGCCTCTATTTGTTCATTGTGTATTTCAGGTACGGATATCGTGAATTTACCAAAAGATCAAAGGAATCAAGCAAAAACGAACACGGGAAACGAATCCGCACAAAGAACCAGGCCCAAGAATGAAATTTCCAAAAATACCCTTGAAGTTTTGAAGATTGGCAAGATTGGTCCCTCATCTTTGAAGATTTGTCATAATTGGTCCTTGGGAAATCTTATTTTGCAAGAAAAATCCTCCATGTTTGAAGAATTGACAAAGCAAGCTGATACAATGATTTTGCTAGGTTTCAATTTTATTCTCTCGATATCCTCTCGAATTGATCTCGGTTCTAAGTGGAATGATTGTTCTTGGTTACTAAAAAGGGGATTGGTTTTCTAATCTACTAAATGTTAAATGCTCTAAAATGTAAACTTAAATTTCAAAGCAATTAAATTAATAACACTTAATAAAACTTGAATTAAAATTAAAATTAAAATTAAAATTAAAATTACAGTTAAAATATAAATATGAAATAAAGAAACAGAAAGTAATCCTTAAAAATGCTCAAAAGAAATTTGATTCGGAAGTTTGACCTTGATTCGGAAGTTCACTCGGAACTTGGTTCGGAACCCTTGATCCGGAACTTCGTTCGGAAGTTTACTCGGAACCTTCACTCGGAACTTCACTCGAAACCTTCACTCGGAACTATTGATCCGGAAGTTGATCCGGAACTTTCTTCGGAACTTCGAGTCGGAAGTTTATTCGGAACTATCAACTGATTCGGAACTTTTGAAACTCATTCGGAAGTTTGGGTTCATCCGGAACTTTGTACTCATTCGGAAGTTTGTGTTCATTCAGAAGTTTTTAACATAAACTCATTCGGAACTTTTTGAAAGGGAAAATTCATTCGGAACTTTTGAGAATTGATTCGGAACTTTTGAAAAGAAAACTCATTCGGAAGATTTTGTTCGTCCAGAACTTTTAGTTCATCCCGAAGTATTTGTTCATCCGGAACTTTTAGTTCATCCGGAAGTATTTGTTCATCCGGAACTTAATGTTCATCCGGAACTTCTGGGAAACTCAAGAACAGTAACTTCAGAAAAAACAGGGTAACGCGTTTTAATCCAAAATCAAGCTAAATAATCAAAAAGGTTTTACCAAATTAACCAATAATCATTTAACTACCATGAATAACAAATCCCAACAATAAAAACACAAATTCAACAACTTTTTAAAGATCAAATCAATCAAATAAGAACTTAAGAACTTAAATAAAAAGAGGAAAGATGAACAAGATGAAATGAAATAGATTGATGTATTGAATGATTAAGGTTTTAACAATCACAAAACAAAGATTAAAATTACAAGATTGAAAAGACAAAGATCAAAATCACCAAACACCCTAGTGGTGTTGGTGATGCTACGAACAGAAAGGGAGAAAAAAAAGGAGAGTAAAAAAAACTAAAAACTAAAACTTAAAAACAATGAAAAGTGTGAGGGGGATTCCTTTTATAGGTGTCCCCTTTGGTTGGTGAGTGGGCTTTCTCCCGTTCTTCTTGTCTTCTCGTCTTTTCAGAAAAGTTGACATTTTCGATTCTGATTCGGGATTTGTCGTCGATTAAATTCAACTCGTCTTTTAATTTCTTCGTTTAATAGACCTGAGTTTCTTCGACTTATGTAAATCTTCCATCTTTGGTCCTTTTCTTCGATAAATCTTAGAATAGGCCCAGTGACTTCAAATCTTTTGCATCTCTTGGACAATAAACTCTGTCTTGAGTCTTTTTCTTCGATAAACCCCGTGCAATCCCATGTTTTCTTCAATATTCATCCGGTTGGCTCTGAAAACACAATAAACACAAAAACCACGCATAATTCCAAACAAATGATATTAAATACGCGTTTTGGTCTCGTTTTTAGCCAGAATTAAGAGGTAAAAGGATGGGTGTTTACACACCTATCAAATCCCCTACACTTAACCATTGCCATGCCCTCATGCAATGCTTAGTGATAAAGCAATTTTACACTTTTCTCATAATCAATCAACCTTGGCCTTATTAAACAAAAATTGAAATACTAAGAGAAACTAAAACTTTAAAGTAAACAAAAGGATGGAAATAACTTGTAAAGAAACCAATGACTTACATTAGGGCTTTGGTGCTGCGAATATTTATCACCCTCAAGTTTCACGTTCCCCAAACTAAGCTTAAAAACGAGATCATTGTTATTTTAAGTTAGTAAATCAAACACTTACACACATGGCTTAATTAAATGCTTAATCTCCCTTATTCCTAGGTGTATCTCTTATATTTTATTTTTGTCTTAGAATGATCATGAAGATGCATTTTTGGACTTATTTCGATAGTTGATTTAGGCCGAAAGCAAAGTAGAACGATTTGATCAATAGTTAGCTAAAGGACAAAATCTCTTAAAACTGCTTCTTGGGATATCAAAAAGTTCATATCTTGGCATAACTCGGTTCACGATTTGAGACCTTTCTCGGGCCGATATTTGGCATGTACTTCATACTTCATATCTTGAGAGACGTGCTTGAGATAATGGTCTTCTCATCGTTAATAGAGTTTCTTCACTTGGAGACTTTTGAGGGGTTCTCCAACTTTGTTGACCACGACTTCATGATTATTCTTCAATCTCTAATTGGGTTTTTGAGATACAACGATCGGCCTCCTTTTCGGACTTGGATCAATTTATCCTCATACCTTGTTAGGGTCTTTTCGGATAGACTTCTCCATGATCTTTATGGGAGTTGATTGCTTTTCGTCGTGAGTCTTGATCCTTCATATTGACTTTGGGAATAATGCTTTTCACATCACCTTGGATCTTTAACAATAAAATGGAATCCTCATGCCTTGTTAGGGCCTTTTCGGACTCGCCAATCTTCGCGCCCCGCTTCATAAGTTATGACTTGGCTATGAACTCTTATCATTACCGAGCAACTTTTAAACGATCTTGGGCTAGAAGCTAAGTAACTTTTCAAATCGTACGACCTTACTTATTGCAGATAAATTATTAGCAAGTGATGGGAGAATAGGCAAATAATTACACCAAGTGAGCTTGTGCAAGAATACCGACTTATAAATGACTCTATCATTTCTCGTCCTCCACAATTTAAAATCTCAAGTAATGAGACTCGTGGATACTTAGCCTAATAAACCAATTAAGGTCTACATGGTTAAGGATACTAGCTAGAATAAACTTAGATAAGTCTATTCGGGTTGAGTCAAAATAATCGCAACGGGCCTAATATGTCAAAGACTTTTAAACTAGCTACACCACTTTATTAATATTTTTGACTTTATTGCGGGTTATATACATACGAAAGCAACGATAAAATTTTAAAAATTACGACTAAATGGCCAAAATTAATTAAAAAATTGAAAAATGTTGAAAAATATGATTTTCTGGTTAAATGAAGGCATTTTTATGGAAAAGTCCACTTAAAACTTCGACAGAAGTCCCCCTACACTTAAGATAAACATTGTCCTTAATGTTTAAGCATGTGGGAAAAGTCTCCCCTACACTTATGACATTGTGCACGTTGGTTAAATCAAGTTAAGGAAGAGACGACTAAAATGATCAATTTCAAATGTGAGTATGAAGAAAATTGAATCACGATAGTTGAGGGATAGTACCGGATTTCGGATAACACGGGAGTACGGTTCTTCAAAGATTCCTAGAACCGGATTTTGGATAACACGGGAGTACGGTTCATCAAAGATTCCAAGAGTGCACTCATCCCTGTAATCACATCACCACACAAATACAAACAACCGATAGAAGTCCCCCTACACTTAGGAGGTTAAAACATAAAAGGATAGATACTCGGGCTGCCTCCCGAGGAGCGCTTGTTTTTGATAACCGAGTCACGAGCCTGACTCGACCCAAAATTAGTTCATGGGGAACGTGGTGAGGGATGGAATCATCTCCTGAGAGGTGTCCTCACCAAAGTACAACTTCACTCGTTGTCCATTCACCTTAAAATTAGGTCCATTAGGTTGAGCGAGCTCGAGAGTACCATATGGAAAAATTTGGGCAATGGTGAATGGGCCAGACCAACGAGATTTCAGGTTGCCCGAAAAGATTTTCAACCGAGAGTTAAAGAGTAAAACTTTGTCTCCAACTTGGAACTCTCGGTTTTTAATCTTAGAGTCGTGAATGAGCTTAGTCCTCTCCTTATAGATCAAAGAATTGTCATAAGCCTCATTACGGAGTTCATTGAGCTCATTGAGTTGGATCTTGCGTAGGTCACCAGCTTTGTTGATATCAAAATTAGCCCACTTCAAGGCCCAGTAAGCCTTGTGCTCCAACTCAATGGGGAGGTGGCACGCTTTCCCGTACACGAGACGATATGGTGTGCAACCAATCGGAGTCTTGTATGCGGTACGGAAAGCCCACAAAACATCATCAAGTTTATCAGCCCATGAGGCACGATGCTCTCCTACGGTCCTTTCAAGAATTCGCTTAAGTCCTCGGTTGGATATTTCAGCCTGGCCATTAGTTTGTGGGTGGTAGGCTGTGGAAAGACGATGATTTTCACCGTACTTAGCCATGACTCTAGCGAATTGGTCATTGCAAAAATGAGTCCTACGATCACTAATAATGGCACGAGGCACACCGAATCTAGTGAATAGAGCTTTCAAAAAGTTACAAACCACCCTTGCGTCATTAGTAGGTAAAGCTTTGGCTTCAACCCACTTTGAAACGTAGTCAACGGCTACAAGGATGTATTTGTTTCCTTTAGAAGAAGGGAATGGCCCCATAAAGTCGATACCCCAAACATCAAAGATTTTACATTCTTGTATGAAATTCTGAGGCATCTCGTCTTTATGTGTGATCGTGCCTTGTTTTTGGCAAACATCACAGCGTTTAACCATATTGTGAGCGTCACGATATATGGAGGGCCAATAAAATCCCGAGTCAAACACTTTTTTGGCGGTGTAGTTGGGACCAAAGTGACCACCAGTGGGTCCTTTGTGGCAAGCGTCAAGGATTTCAAAAGCTGCCGGTCCATCAACACATCGGCGAATAATCAAGTCGGCACATTGTTTGAATAGATACGGGTCATCCCAAAAGTAAGTCTTAATGTCTTTGAAGAACTTTTTCTTTTGCTGGGATGTTAGGGTGGGCTATATATATCCCCTCCTAACATGTTAGGAGGGGTTGTTGGTTGTTCATTTCACACAATTAATCATTCCATCTTTATTTTCTCTCTCTAACTCTTCTCCCTTCTCTCCTTTCTCTCTCTACTCCATCATCTCCTTCCTTCATCTTTCTTTATATTTATCAATCAATCAACCATCTTTATCCATCTAATCAATCATATAGAATAGGCCAATGATCACGTAGACCTTCAATTGGTATCAAGAGCCAAGGTTTGATTGGTTTATTCTTGCTTTTATTTCTTTTTGATTTTGGTGGGTTTTTGATTTAATCAAGCTTTTATATTAAAAAGTTTGTATTTTTTATATATAAAGTTTGTGTTTTTATGTTTTAGATCATAAAAAGTTTGTATTTTTCATAAAAAGTTTATGTTTTTATAAAAAGTTTGTATTTTTTTATTGTTTTTAATCACAAATTTAATCACAAATTTCTATAAAAAGTTTGATTTACTTATTTTATATAAAAATCACAAATTTTTTGGTTAATCATCAATTTCTATAAAAAGTTTGTAATTTTTTTTTTCTTGTTTTTTTTAATCTTTCAATTTCTAAATTTTTATCAATTTTATCAATTTTTTTTATTTTATTTTAAAGTTTGTATTTTTTTATTTTATTTTTATTTTTATTTTTATCAGTTTTATAAATTTCTCGTTTCTGTCAAGTTTTTGTCCAACTGTTTTTACTGGGTTTTCTATAATCTGTTTTTTTTATATATAACCATTTTTATTTTTTATATATAATCAGTTTTATCATTTTTTTGGGTGGTCAACTGTCAAACTGTCCAATGTCATAACTGTCCAATATTTGTCCCATCATTACTGTTCTTCCACTCAAAGTTCCGGACGAAAAAGTTCCGGACGAAGAAACTTCCGGGTGAAATAAAGTTCCGGGTGTAAGAAAACTTCCGGACGAACGAAACTTCCGAACGAAACTTCCGAACGAAGTTCCGAACGAAGTTCCGAACGAAGTTCCGAACGAAGTTCCGAACGAAGTTCCGAACGAAGTTCCGAACGAAGTTCCGAACGAAACTTCCGAACGAAACGTCCGAACGAAACTTCCGAACGAAACTTCCGAACGAAACTTCCGAACGAAGTTCCGAACGAAGTTAGTTCCGAACGAAGTTTGTTCCGAACGAAGTTTGTTCCGAACGAACGAACTTCCGAATGAAGCATTGACAATTCAAACACAACGGGCAAGTCATCGTCGTCTCTTAAATCGACTCATACCCTCGACATCTTAACTGACACAAACAAAAACACACCCACACCTTCGGACAAACAACTAAACAAACACCCTCGTCACACTCTAACAAATCAGCCTCTCGACTCAATCCAACTAGACACAAACTCTCCTCGGTCAACACAAACCCACCCACACTCGACTGACAACTCACACTCGACACAACAAAAACTAGCCGAGACACACACAAGACTTAACACACTCACCAGCACTCTCACACCGTACAAACACTCGGACTCTCACAACAGCCTCGACAACAGACTAAAACACCCTTACACACCTCTCGCATCACCATCAAAACCCAAGTACCCTCGACTCCCTCGACTGCCACTTCTCCTAAGACCCCCTCAATCTCACCACGACTCTCAACTCTCAACAAACCCACACCTCGCAGACTCAAACAAACACCCTCAAAACAAACACCCTCGGACAACAAACTCTTGCAAACAAACTCGACAACAAACTCTCCCTCGAACTCTCGCCAACAAACTCTCGACAACAAACTCTCGACTCAAACAAACACCCTCCGTCACACCAAACACACAGAATGACGCTACAGAAGATGAGAGACTACAATTAAAACTTAAATTAGAAATCCTACCAGAGACCCCTTTTCGGATCTTAAAGATTTGAGAGATGAGATTTGTGAGAAAACAGTGAAAATCTTGAAGACCATCTTATTCGCATGGGTTGATTAAAAGGAGACAAGGCTTTCATTTGTTTTTGTTCAACAGGGATTATTTGTTGATGATATTAATTCAGTTTGATTGTGTTTGAGTTTACAAATTGTGAGAGAGAGAGATTTATTTGAGAGAATATCAGTGACGGAGTTTTTTAGGTGAGAGAGAGTTTTTATTTTTGGTTTGTATAATTTAGTCAAACAAGAAGACGTTATCTTGTGTTGACGGAGAAAACAAGAAACATGTTTTAAAGACACGTGTGTGGTTTTGAAAAATTTTCATAAAACGTTATTGACGCTTCATTTTCGTTTGTTATTTTCGTTATAAAATTTTCATAAAGGTCATAAAACGTTAGTTTTTATATTAAGTTTATTTTCGTTTTTTATTTTGAAAATTCTTATTTTTGATATTAATTCCATTTTGATAATCATTTCTTAGTTTGATTTTTATTTTTATTTTAATTTTATTTTTATTTTATTTTATTTCAAATTTTTTATTTTGAAAAACTTTTTGATATTAAGTTATAATCGTGACATGACAAAGTGACAACGTGACAAAGTGACGTGTTAAGGTGACAAGATTTATTTGTTGACGGGTTTATTTTTTGAGTCAGACAAGGGAGTATTGGATTCCGATTTGTTTTATCAAACGGTTGAGTCGACAAAAATTTCTTGAGCTGACAATAGAGATATATCATCTATCGAGAATTATTAGAGTCATTTACGGATTTTTTGTTGGTTTGTCAAAACCCGAGAACTCAATTTCTCGTCGAATTATACTCTCCCGTTGTCACTTATCGTTCATCGATTTTCAATGGATTTCTTGAATTCGACATCGAACACGGGAGAATTGCATCAAGTGCAAGCCAACGCTAGAGAAAGTGGTATAACTTCATTTCAAATGCTTCAGTCTCATCTTGTCTCCCTTTCGAGGATTCAAGGAGGGAGCGAATTTGTGAGAATCTTTGGTCAAGATCGTCATATTTTCATCGACTCTATCTTTACCACTTTGACCCAACTCGCCGAGCAACTCAACCATGGAAACTTTAATCACTCTGCATCGGCACTTGCATATAAGGCTCTTGTGACACAACTCACGCCTTTCCTCCAATTCAATATCATCAAGCCTGAAAGTTCAGTGATTTGCCAATCATTTCTTTGAGATACACATACCGAGTTTAGAGCTTTCCGTGATACAATTTTGAAACTCATGACATCGGTCTCGTCTTCGATTTATCAAAGATCACAACTTTAGAAAGTGTATGTTAATGGAGTGCAAGATTCAATGACGCAGATGCAAGAGGATAATGGTCATACGGTTGACAACTTGGAGCCTAACGATGGCACGATCACAGAATCAGGAGGACAACATGATGCCAGTGGCACGTCAGGGAATGTTCACGAGATTTCTCTTGATGACACCTTACCCATTTATGACGCAGAGCCTGCAAACATGGTACAATGTAATGTTGTTTATGATGTATATGCTGATGATATGCCGCATATTGAGCATTCTGAACCTAATTATGACAAACATGGGATGGAAAAGAGTGATAGCAATACCACTTCTGATTCATCCGATGTAAGTCATAATGGGGGAGAGATTGCTCAAAATGCTATAGTACATCATGATAATTGTATTATAACTGCTTCATTGACTGCTTCTGATTCCAAGATTAGAGAGCTCGAAACGATTGTAGCTCAACAATCAAAAGATCTTGAGAATGCCAAACTTGAATTTTCTAAGAAAACGGACAAATTTGAAACATACTTTGAAAAACTTGAAAAGTCAAACGTTGTTCTTGAAAGAAAATTGGATCAAACTGTTCTAGATTCTAAAGCTGAAAAGGATAATCTTTTGAAACAAATTCAACTGCTTGAATCTAAGTTGGCATCCCAAGATAACTTGCTCAAAGAGAATGAGACTTTAAAGGCCCAAGTACAGGAAAAGGTTTTTGATATAGCTGCGTTGAAAAACGAGTTAAGGAAAACTAGAGGACCTAGTGTGGACACTAAGCTTGAAAAACCATCAATCTTGGAGAAACCGCCTACAAATCAGTTCGTCAGACAACCGATTGTCAGACAACCTACTGCATTTAGATCCGAGCGACCACAATCCTCGAGACCGCGGTTTGCCTCCCAAGTTGATTTGGGACATATTTCTAGAACAGTCACTCCACCAACTAGGCCTAATGTGACTAAAACAGTTTTAGCAAGACCTCATCACATGATTGCCTCTAGTTTCTCTAAGAATAGTTCAATGAACACGTTTAGAACTAGTTCCACTGATGTGCGCCATGATTTTAGTCAAAGGGAAGCTATTCAAAAGACACATGTAAGAGATAGCAATGTCCAACCTAGTCAGATGCCTTCTAGATTACCCTACACTGCTAACCGTAGCATGTCATCTACTAGGAGCATCGATCAATCATCTAGGAATTCTAGATCTTACTCGGACATTAAATATGCTACTTGTAAAACATGTAGAAAATGTGTCTTTACGGCAAATCATGATTCTTGTATCAAGAAACTACTTAATGAGGTGAACTCCCGTGCTAGACTTAAATCCCAGTGGGTAGCTAAAATCAAACCCGTTGGCAAAATGTGGCGCCCCACTGGTAGAACTTTCACTCTTGTAGGAAACGAGTGCCCTTTAACTAGGATAGTCTCAGATTCTACGAAGACTACTAGGGAGGAAATTGAAAAAGATGATACATCACTTAAGCCTGAACTTAAGGTTTTCTATAAAAGGAAACGTTTGCCAACTAAGACAAGTGAATCATCTCCTCAGGCCATCTCTGACACAAGAAAAGAAAACAGTGAACCCCCACGTGCTTCTAAAATAGATATCTCTAACCCATGCAAAAGTATACAAACTCCTAATGAGAATGCAGGTACCAAAGTTGATGTTCCAAAAGAACGAAGCGGTCCAATCGTTGTATACCGTTCAACTAAGGACACTCTTAGAGTTTGGTTGTTGAAGAAGTAGATATCGGAGAAACTAGTATCTCAGGGGATTCATGGTTAAAGCTTACACAAGGACTTATAGTCACATCACAGACTATAACTCGCTCTTCAAAGAAAGGAAAGTTTATCGCCGATGGTAAACTTATCCTAACAACGAGAAATTAATTTTTCTCGGGCATGAGCTTATATCAAAAAACATTCCAAGTTTTTTAAGCTCATGCATTATGGCTCCTCGTTAAATGACAGACGACGACCCGGACTTCAGAGACAGGGAAGTTTATCCACGCAACGATAACTTACCCTCTTAACAAGAAATTAAGTTTTCTTGGACACGAGCTTATCCTAAAACCATTCAAAGGTTTTAAGCTCGTGTATAAGGCTCATCATTAAATATCAGATGATGACCCGAACTTCAAAGAAAGGAAAGTTTATCGCCGATGATAAACTTATCCTAACAACGAGAAATTAATTTTTCTCGGCCATGAGCTTATATCAAAAAACATTCGAAGTTTTTTAAGCTCATTCACAATGACTTACAGTTAAATGTCAGACTGTAACTCGAACTTAAAATAAAGGAAAGATTATCTTTTATGATAACTTATCCTCTTAACGAGAAATTCACCTTTCTCGGTCATGAGCTTGTATTAAAACATTCAAAGTTTTAAGCTCAGAAAGGAAAGTGTATCTTTTAAATAAGAGAACTTTTCCTCGTAACGAGAAATTAACCTTTCTCGGTCATGAGCTTTCCGTTAAAACAGTCAAAGTTTTCAAGCTCATGAACACGACTTCTAAGTAAATGTCAGCTTAGGACTCGTTCTTCAGATAAAAGGAAAGTTTATCGCCGATGATAAATTTATCCTTAACAACGAGAAGTTTACAACTTCTCGGACTTGAGCTTTCCTAAGATATTCCAAATCTTAAGCTCAAGTAATTGGTTTTCAAAACTTTGAACACAATTTTTCAAGAATTTCTCAAAAGGTTTTTCTAAATCTTTCAAAATTGTGTGTTCAAAAATGTTTTGATAAAAAGAGCATGTCTTCTGGAATCGATAATATTTACGATACTAGAAATTTCATTCAATAATGACACGGGGTTGTAAATAAAGTTCGAGCAGAAGTTCAAACTTTTAAAACATGCTCACAATGGTTTGCTATTATTTCCGATAGTAACCCGCTTTTCACCTTGAAGTCAAGCATTTCACCGGAAAGCTTTGACTTCAGAATCCGAAGTTATCAACTCCACAATCCAAAGTGCGTTGCAATTGATATCTACATACTCGACGATGCGACTACTCAAACGGTGACTACAGCTCTTTCAATAGAACACGGGTCAACAATTGAGGGGGAGCAATTGTCCAGCATTCAGAATCCTTGATGCCGAGAGTGCCAAGTTCACATATTGGTGTTAAGACAACGATATCAATCATATACATGGAGTCAAGAGATAACTTCAGAAGTTACGAGGAAGACCAACATTCGTGAACTAGAACCATGTGCTTCTTTCATATGATGTTCTCCATCATTCATGTCTACCCTCGTAAATTGCTAATTTTGTGAATTCATTATCATATATGATCTTTGCACGTGATAAATACCTTACACTTGTGTTTAAAAGGTATTTAATTTACGTTTCAAGTACACCCTCATTAATTTGAGGGGGAGCTTGTGTAATTCATGAAGATATTTGGATTTGCATTTTTCTTCCCAAATTTTCTTAAAATGCTATTAAATCAATTGATATTAAAAACATCGATTGGGTTAATATTTTTAATATAGGGGAGAAAATGTGATTTAATATGGGATATGATCAATCATAAATGGTTTGACTTAACGTGATAGTTCATCCCGACATGTGCAAAATGTTTTCGGATATCGTAGCATATGTTAAGGGGGAGCAAAATGGATTTGCACTATAAAATGGATTTCATGGTGACATACACTTACCCAAAACATCTCTATTCACGACGGTGAAGATTGTGGTGACATAAGATTGGTAGGATAGGTTAAAGTCCAATGATTTCTCTAGAACCAGAGGAATCTTCCCAAGGACATTCCATAGCTAGAAATAGTAGTCCTTAGGAAAGATGGAGAAAGATTGGGAACGTAGCTGAATGCCGACCAAGTACTTAAGTTAGCACTGGAACAATCACAACAAGGTGCTAGTTATGACGTATTGGTAAGCATTGAAGGGGTTGAAGAATGAAAAGAATTGTAAAGATAAAGGGTGTAAAGAAAGAAGCCCTCCTTACAACTTTAGGCAGAAACCGGGTCAATACATATGCTATTGAGATCATTTTTGTTAATGATTCTCGATATTGAAGAAAGACATCATGGACCCAGTGATGCAATGTACAACCCTTCCCAGCTAACTCAAATATCTCTCAAAAGGTATTGGTTTTAATCACACGGAGACAACGCATTATCTATTGATTTATTCACTCCGAATAAATTGGTATTGAAAAGGTGGCACTCCTCTCCAGCCTCCGATCACTAAAAATCCAAAATGCACGATCGAGTGTAGAGCCATTTGAGATCATCAAATATCTCATTAGGACACACTTTCATATTTCCTTGCTTCTTCACACACTGTGAAAAGTAAGAAAGATCTTAAGAGTCCTACGCAAAATCTTCATGATCTTGCCTGAACATCCGAGTAATACGAAAGTATTTACAATAAAGATGGAAATCCTTCTTGAGCGAATATCAAAAAGCTCATGGTAGGTGACTTGTGCGATTCTTTATGAATCAAACTTGTGATAACTGGAAAGCAACAGTGGTTTAATTCTTAAATGAATTTAAACACGTTCCAGGCCTCTACGCAATATCTTAGTGATCTTGCCAGAACATTCAGAGTAATACTATTAAGTATTTACAGTGACGAATGGAAATCCTTCTAGTGTTAACATCAAACAGCACTTGGTAGGTAACTTGCAAGATTCTATATGAATCAAGCTAGTGACAACTAGAAAGCAACGATGGTGGGGTTCTTAATTGAACTTCACTTGTTCCAGGAACATGAATTGACGGCTTCAAATCATGCGGATAATATTATCCAAATGATTCACTCTTTACGTTCGCAGTCAGCTTTGGACGGTCGAGTAAAGAGAACGGGTTTACCCGCGAAATCTTGTCAAGGAGGTTCTTTATTGAAACTACCTGCCACAAGTACGATATTTAATATCGTCCAACGGTCTTCACCGACCGGAGGTAAAATGCTACCGAATTAGAATGAAATGTTCAAAGCCATTTCATCCGTGTATATTGTTTGTTGCTAACTGTCTTATGCAGCGTAACAAGAAGGTGGCATTGCGGTGTACAATCCATAAGAAGTCGTCACCACATGCTTATACTACATACAATTAGTACTTCAACAAATTCAAGAAATCCCGAAGGTCAAGTCTTCCGCTGTATCAAACTCTGAAGCTTTCAAGAATTTAAAAGTATAAGTATGTGGAACATGAAGTCACGAAGAGGCAAATATCACAAGTGAAGAATGCACAAGGTCAAGGCAAGGAAACATGCTCAAGACTAAAGTCAAAGATCACATCAAGCATATTCACAAGAACAAGATCGAAGACTCAAGCATAGATGCTAGGTTTAAGATTTTGTAAAAAGATGTGACCTCCCTTAGGGGGAGATTGTTGGAAATACGTTTTTTCCCAATAAAGTCTCGGTCACATCTTAGTTAGCATAGATCACGAGATATAGAATATTTAGAGCTTTGTAACTTGGAGCGACCTCCCTTAGGGGGAGATTGTTGGAAATACGTTTTTACGTATTTATGAAGGATCGGTCGCTCCAACGATATATTAATGTATTAGGCTCGTGATCCAAGTATAGCCCATATAGCCCACATGTAGGGTGGGCTATATATAACCCCTCCTAGCATGTTAGGAGGGGTGGTTGTTCATTTCACTTAATCATTCCATCTTTATTTTCTCTCTCTAACTCTTCTCCCTTCTCTCCTTTCTCTCTCTACTCCATCATCTCCTTCCTTCATCTTTCTTTATATTTATCAATCAATCAACCATCTTTATCCATCTAATCAATCATATAGAATAGGCCAATGATCTCGTAGACCTTCATAACCCGTCAACGAGAATTCCACCCGCCAAGTAGTTTGCAAAGTCCACAAACCACGGGGTTTCATCAGAATGCGAGTTGATAGACATTAAGGTCTCCAAGGGAAAAGAATCATTGATTTCTTTGTTCGGATGATCCCCTTGGTAAGGATCCTCAAGTCTACTGAGATGATCCGTGGCTAGGTTTTCAGCTCCTTTTTTATCGCGAATTTCGATTTTAAATTCCTGGAGCAGCAAAACCTAGCGAAGAAGCCTTGGTTTGGAATCTTGCTTTGTCATCAAGTACTTCAACGCGGAATGATCGGTGTAAACGATTGTGGTGGAAAGGACAAGATAGGGGCGAAACTTTTAAAAGGCATAGACAACAGCTAAAAGCTCTTTTTCGGTTGTCGTATAATGCAATTGTGCCCCCGTCATTGTCTTGCTAGCGTAATGGATTGGTTGGAAGTGTTTATTCACTCTTTGTCCCAGAACCGCTCCTATAGCAAAATCACTAGCGTCGCACATCAACTCAAAGGGCAGCTCCCAATTAGGGGTAACCAAGACGGGTGCCTTAGATAGCTTATCCTTAAGCGAGTTGAAGGCTTCAAGACACTCTTTGGAAAAGATAAAAGGAGTATCTTTTTCCAAGAGGTGGGTCATCGGGCGAGCGATTTGAGAAAAATCTTTGATGAGTCGACGGTAGAAGCCCGCATGACCCAGGAAACTTCTAACACCCTTCACGGTTGAAGGTGGAGGCAACTTAGCGATAACATCGACTTTAGCACGGTCTACGTCAAGACCGGCTTTGGAAATCTTGTGTCCTAGCACGATGCCTCTTTTACCATAAAATGGCATTTTTCCCAATTCAGAACAAGGCGAGTGTCTTCGCACCGCTTAAGCATACGTTCCAAATTGGCAAGGCAAGAAGAGAAGGAATCCCCGAAGACCGAGAAATCATCCATGAAGACTTCCATGGTTTGTTCAACCATATCATGGAAGATAGCTAACATGCACCTTTGGAATGTCTCGGGGGCATTGCATAAGCCAAAAGGTATTCTTTTGTAAGCAAATGTGCCATAGGGACAAGTGAATGTTGTCTTCTCTTGATCTTGGGGATCGATGGGTATTTGGAAATAACCCGAGAAACCATCAAGAAAGCAGTAATATTCATTACCTGCTAAACGTTCAAGCATTTGGTCCATAAAAGGTAGAGGGAAATGATCCTTTCTCGTGGCATCATTGAGTTTGCGGTAGTCTATACAAACTCTCCACCCAGTAACGAGACGAGTGGAAATCAACTCGTTGTGTTCATTGGGAACAACGGTTATTCCACCCTTCTTGGGCACACAATGGACTGGACTAACCCATGGTGAATCCGAAATAGGGTAAATCATACCCGCATCAAGAAGTTTGATAACCTCTGTTTTGATGACTTCATGGATTTTTGGATTCACCCTTCGTTGGCTTTGAATTGTGGGCTTAAAGTCGTCCTCCATGAGAATTTTGTGTGTGCAGAAGTGAGGATCAATTCCGCAAATATCAGAAATTTTCCAAGCAATAGCCTTCTTATGATCTTTAAGCACGGCGATAAGACGAGTTTTCTCTTCATCTTTCAAATCCTTCGCGATAATGACGGGCGACTTCTTCTCTTCTTCAAGGAACACATACTCGAGATGGGGCGGCAACTCCTTAAGTTCTAAATCCGGAGGATTTTCGACGGGAGGCGTATTCAAAGTCGGAGTATCGATAGCAATAACCGTGGGAGATGGTGGAGAAAGGCTGTCTTCGTTGAGAAGGTTATCAAAGAAATGCATGTATTCATCCCCATCGGTGGGAGAATCATCATTAGCTAAGTTCACATCTCCCATGGTGGCTTCAAGATTGTTCCAAAACAAATCATTTTCTCCAAATAGAGACAGGGATGAATCAATAGAGGCAACAGTTTTAACATTGGGAAGAGAGGTAGGAATATTTTTACAAGCATCAATAAAGTGGTCTTCACAAGCCTCATCAAGAACGTCAATACAATTAACACTCTCGTATGAATAAGGTTGTTTAGACAACTTTCCCATGTTGAAGACGATTTTATCATCACCCACTCTCATGTTAAGCTCACCGGCTTCAACATCGATGAGAGTGCGACCGGTCCTCTGGAATGGACGACCCACGATCAAGGGAACACGAGGGTCCATCTCGTAGTCGACGACGACGAAGTCGGTAGGAAAAGTGAATTTGTCGACTCCTACAAAGACGTCTTCGGCTATCCCCACTGGATAAGCAACCGTACGGTTAGCTAATTCCAAAGTCATTTTGGTGGGGACTAGCTCAGGGAGAGATAATTGCTTCCAAACGCTTAGAGGCATTAGATTAATACTGGCACCTAGATCGGCTAGGGCCATGCAATTCTCTACTCCCGGGAAATTGCATAGGGATTAAGAAACGACCCGGATCACCAAGCTTGGTTGGCAATTTCCTTAAGAGCACTGCAGAGCAATTCTCATTAAGTTGGGTGTTGGCAATATCGAGAAGTTTTTCCTTGTCGCTCAGAAGATCTTTAAACATTTTCGCGTACTTAGGCATGTGAGCGAGAGCCTCAGCGAAGGAGATGTTGAAATTCAATTGTTTGAACATTTTAAGAAAGTTCGACACCTGAATATCATCCTTGCTTTTGAGCTTCTCTTTCCTCAACCTAGATGGATAAGGTATATTGGAAGAAGAGGAAGGCTTTGGGAGAATAGGATCACTCACATCCTTGGGTGGAGGAGGGGTAGGAATAAGAGGTGGAGAAATTGGGAAAGGAGAAGGATGAGGAATAGGAGCAGGTGACTCGTTCTCCTTAGTCATAACCACCGGTGGAGGTATAGGAAGCTCGGGTTCCTTGGTACCTTTGCCACTACGAGTGGTGATTGCTTTCATCTCCCCTCTTGGATTCGCAACGGTGTTACTTGGAAGAGTACCCGAAGAAGAGGGTTGATTACCTTGGAAGAAACTAGCCATCATGTTCTTCAAGTCATTCGTTTGACTATCCAACGTGTTTCTCATGTCAGCTCTCAGATCGTTCCCTTGTTTGACCAGGTCTGCTTTCAGGTTGAGCACTTCCCGCTGAAGATTTCCCACGATCACATCGTTAGTCCTCATATAAGTTTCCACTTCTTGGTGAAGAGCGGTGGGTTGGTTGAGAGGAGCATTGTATGCGGGTGGTTGATAAGCAGGTTGCTGGTAAACTTGGTTGTTTCTTTGAGGCAGAGGTGGTTGTTTGTGAGGTGGGATGTATGGTGTACGAGGTTGTTGTCGTTGTTGAGGAGGGCGATTGAGGTTTTGTTGTTGGTTTGGGTTGTTTGGTGGAAAACCGGGTGGGGAAAGATAATTGTTAGAGCGGTAGCTAAGCAAGTTACGGTCACCTTGAGGTCGAGCTTGATAAGCGGGTTGAGGATAGGTGCCATATGCTGCATTCACATTTTCAGAAGGGTAGTCTTGGGTGGCAGTACAAGTAGTGTAAGAGTGAGGACCCCCGCATATCTCGCATGGTTGGCTAACAGCATTGACTTGAGTGTTTTTAGCGTTGTTGTTCTTGTTGTTAACGGTGTGGGTAACAAGCGATTCAAGAAGCGTAGTGATTTTGTCAAGTCGCTTATCGCTGTCACTAGTACTAGCACTAGCGACACTGGTCCGAACATCTTGGTTTGCACACGAGACTTATTCTCAATGATATCCCAAGCAGCATTGGAAGTCTTAGCCAAAAGATTGCCCCCCGAGGCACTGTTTAGTGAATCTTGGTCACTCATGCTTAAACCATTGTAAAAAGTGTTAATTTGGTGCACTTTGGTAAAACCATGTTGTGGGCATTTTCTTAAAAGATCTTTAAAACGATCCCAAGATTCACTAAACAACTCATCGTACTTTTGTTCAAAATTTATGATTTCATTCCGCAAAGCGGTAGTACGAGAGGGTGGGAAAAAGTAATTGATAAACTTGGTTTCCAAATCCGTCCACGAAAGAATACTCTGTGGCGGTTTCTTAGCAAGCCAATGCCGGGCTTGTCCCTCTAAAGAAAAGGGAAAAAGTTGTAACCTGATTACCTCTTGTGGAACACCATTGAATTTGACCGTATTGGTGAGTTGCAAGAATCTCTTGATGTGGTCATGTGGATCATCAATGGTACGCCCCAAGAATGGTTGAGCAGAGACCATCTGGATAAAGCCTGAGTTGAGCTCAAAGTTGTTGGCTGCAAACGCTGGTATAACAATTGGATCAGTGTTGCCATCTACATGGGCTTGCAGCAGTTCAATCATCGGGAGATTATCCGGAAGAGGCTCATTGTTGTTGTTATTATTCATGTTGTTGAAAGGTGGGTTGTTGTTGTTATTATTGTTGTTTGGAGGTGGTATGTTGTTGTTGTTTTGTACACCGGCCATGTCTAAATTATCGAGAGGCTCGGGCTCTTGATAAGACGTGGATCGAGTGCGCATACACCTGCAAAAGAACTAACAAGAGAAAAACAAAGCAAAATTTTTGGTTTTTTATGTTTTTTACTTTTTTAGGATTTTTGAAAATTTTTTATTTTTTAGGGTTTTTTGAAAATTTTTGTGAAAAAAAGTAACGTTCACGGGGAACGGATCCCAAAATCCAAGTTCTCACAAAAAAATGTTGATCTTAACGAGAAGAGCCGGGAGCGGCGCCATTTGATATTAGGGATTTGCTAGGTTCAATTATTATTCTCTCGATATCCTCTCGAATTGATCTCGGTTCTAAGTGGAATGATTGTTCTTGGTTACTAAAAAGGGGATTGGTTTTCTAATCTACTAAATGTTAAATGCTCTAAAATGTAAACTTAAATTTCAAAGCAATTAAATTAATAACAATTAATAAAACTTGAATTAAAATTAAAATTAAAATTAAAATTAAAATTACAGTTAAAATATAAATATGAAATAAAGAAACAGAAAGTAACCCTTAAAAATGCTCAAAAGAAATTTGATTCGGAAGTTTGACCTTGATTCGGAAGTTAACTCGGAACTTGGTTCGGAACCCTTGATCCGGAATTTCGTTCGGAAGTTTACTCGGAACCTTCACTCAGAACTATTGATCCGGAAGTTGATCCGGAACTTTCTTCGGAACTTTGAGTCGGAAGTTTATTCGGAACTATCAACTGATTCAGAACTTTTGAGACTCATTCGGAAGTTTGGGTTCATCCGGAACTTTGTACTCATTCGGAAGTTTGTGTTCATTCGGAAGTTTTTAACATAAACTCATTCAGAACTTTTTGAAAGGGAAAATTCATTCGGAACTTTTGAGAATTGATTCGGAACTTTTGAAAAGAAAACTCATTCGGAAGATTTTGTTCGTCTGGAACTTTTAGTTCATCCGGAAGTATTTGTTCATCCGGAACTTTTAGTTCATCCGGAAGTATTTGTTCATCCGGAACTTAATGTTCATCCGGAACTTCTGGGAAACTCAAGAACAGTAACTTCAGAAAAAACAGGGTAACGCGTTTTAATCCAAAATCAAACTAAATAATCAAAAAGGTTTTACCAAATTAACCAATAATCATTTAACTACCATGAATAACAAATCCCAACATTAAAAACACAAATTCAACAACTTTTTAAAGATCAAATCAATCAAATAAGAACTTAAGAACTTAAATAAAAAGAGGAAAGATGAACAAGATGAAATGAAATAGATTGATGTATTGAATGATTAAGGTTTTAACAATCACAAAACAAAGATTAAAATTACAAGATTGAAAAAACAAAGATCAAAATCACCAAACACCCTAGTGGTGTTGGTGATGCTACGAACAGAAAGGGAGAAAAAAAAGGAGAGTAAAAAAAACTAAAAACTAAAACTTAAAAACAATGAAAAGTGTGAGGGGGATTCCTTTTATAGGTGTCCCCTTTGGTTGGTGAGTGGGCTTTCTCCCGTTCGTCTTGTCTTCTCGTCTTTTCAGAAAAGTTGACGTTTTCGATTCTGATTCGGGATTTGTCGTCGATTAAATTCAACTCGTCTTTTAATTTCTTCGTTTAATAGACTTGAGTTTCTTCGACTTATGTAAATCTTCCATCTTTGGTCCTTTTCTTCGATAAATCTTCGAATAAGCCCAGTGACTTCAAATCTTTTGCATCTCTTGGACAATAAACTCTGTCTTGAGTCTTTTTCTTCGATAAACCCCATGCAATCCCATGTTTTCTTCAATATTCATCCGGTTGGCTCTGAAAACACAATAAACACAAAAACCACGCATAATTCCAAACAAATGATATTAAATACGTGTTTTGGTCTCGTTTTTAGCTAGAATTAAGTGGTAAAAGGATGGGTGTTTACACACCTATCACAAGCCCTTGAAGAATGCAATATTTGCATATATGATCCTTAATATAACTTTGCAAGAAACTTGTGCCAAGTTTGACAAGTTATTCAAACTTGTTTACAAAAGGAATTAAGTTTTGAGCTGTTTTATTTCAATGTGAATGATGCATGAAACATAGGGGACCAAAGCTGTATATCCCAAACCCATACCCACTTGGATCCTTACCAAACCCGGTTTAAACCCAACTTTAACCCATTACCAGCCCAAACAAACCCCACAAACCCGACCCAAGTCAACACCAGTCAAACCTTACTTAAATTTCAAACCCGGTTTATTATTAATATAAAAGAGAGGGAAACAATTACTATGCTAATCATCCTCTCTAATCTCCAAGATGAACCCTAATCTCTATCTTTTTATTAAACCCGAATTATAAACCCATCCTTTCTAGAACTATAATTTAACCCTCACTTAACTCAAACCCACCACAAAAACATTACCCCGTGACCTGTGGACCCCCTCACAGCTAGCAAACTCACATGATGGAAGAACAAGACAAACGAATGACAGAGAATCAATGGCTAACACGGTTTTCTTGGTCCCTAAGGAGTTTTCAACGACCATGATCAAGAGACAGCATCAACATCATCACATGGACCATTTTGACCCATTTTGAAGAATCAAAGACCAAGGGCAGATGTGGAATTTTGATAGCTTAGGGTTTTTCTTCTAGTATTTTCTTTGATGTATTATATATATGGGTGGTTTGTACCCATATAAGTTTGTTCCAGATTTTTGACTTTGTAACTTTTTTTATATATAAAATAGTTAAAGTTTATCTAAAATTATTGCAAGTCTCATCTCTGAGTTCCATATTTTATGTTTTCTTAGTTAAATCGTTTATGTTTATGCAAAGGGTAGTTTAATTCATCAAGCACGTTTTTGTCCCAAATCTTTGGCAAGAAGGTGTTTGAGAACCAAATTTACATAAGCCTTTTATAAGCCCATAATCTGACAAATTATGTGCTTATAAGACTTTGTAAGTTTGTTTTCTTTAAAGTTGTGGTTTTACTTGGAGTTCCAAAAGAGTTCTTTTCAAAATCTTGTGTCATAAAGTTGGTAAAAAAATATATCAGTTATTTGTTTCTAACTTTACTGTAGCATAAGCTGATAACAAGCTTTTCTAACAAGAAAGCTTGTTATTCAGCTTCTACTACCTTGTTTCTTTCTGTTTGTTGTGCTTGTGCAGGTTTTCAAACCAAGCAAGACCATATCTCCCATTCTCATTGAATATTTTGTTGAAGATATTGTTTATCCCTAGGTCCCTTGTGGATTCTACCAGCAGGGTACTCTCTACATGTTGTCATAAGCACACATCAGCTCCAAAAAGACCAAGTAGAAGGCATCAGCAGGTAGCTATTGGCTTGAACCCTGCTTGCTCTTTTTTGTGTGAATCTGTGGATTATTGATAAAGTGTTGATAGACCTGTTTTTGTTATTTGTTTATGATTGCTGAAGTTGTTGATGCATGCTAGATTAGGTTGTGATTAGATTCAAGTTTATTTGCAAGTAGTTGGTTTGATAAAATCCAAGTTCTGATTTTTAAGGGTGTGTTTGGATACGGGTTTTAGCTAAGAATTGTGACAGATTTTGAAGTTATAATCCATCTAGATACACTTAGGTTGTTAGTGTTATTAGTTATTAGTTATTAGGCTTAGTTTGGATAGCTTTCAAGCATAGTTGCATGTTTATAATTGGTATTTACTAGCAAAAATCAGTTAAGCCATTTTTCTGCATATTTTTGTGCAATCTAGATAGTGAAATCTTGCACTTTATTAAGAATTATAATAACCTAGGTTTTTATTCAGTTCTTGTGTAATTTGGTTGATATTTGTGCAAGTGTGTGAGCATTAAAATTCATTTGAATACCTATTGCATCAGAAAAATACTCCCAGCCCCATTTAGACATAGCAGTAACTGCTATTTGCTATTGTGTGTGTTATTTTTGCATTGGACTTGGGTGTTATTTGTTTAAACTTGACTCCCTACACTCCACTGAGTGTAGAGGTGCCTTTTGTTTCCAAAACCATCAACAAACGAGCTCTGAATCCATCTAAATAGCACAAGACCTTAAAATCAGTACTAGCAGTAGGAACTGAGTTCCCCCTGCTAGTGTTAAAGTTCCCCCTGCTTTGCTACTGGACAAAAACAGTCAAGGGGTCACTATCAGTTAACTTAGTTTTTTGTCTCTAGTGACTCAAAATAGGTTTTAGAACTTGATTCCAATTTCATATTTTTTCTTATTTAAATTGTGATTTTTCAGTTTAATTTATTTTTCATTTACTGTTCATTTACTATTTTTAGATTAAATAGCTAATTTAATTTACTTTTTATTATTCTGTTTTTGTCTTTTAGTGACAAAAATACATGTTTTTCAGTTTTAATATTTTTCATAGATTAAGAAAAAGATTTTAAGATTTTCAGTTTAAAAGGTTTTTACTGTTCCTTTTTTTTATCATTTTTTATAATTAATTTAGTATAATCAGGGTTTAATTATTAAACTATTTTGTCGTTTAGTGAAAAATTTTACATTTTTCAAACTTTTTCAATTTTCTACTGTTCATTAGTGTAATTTAGGATTTTTAAATTTGTCAAATTATTTTTGGCATTATTTTATTATTTTTTATGATTATTTTAGTTTAAAAATAGTTTTTAGTGTTTTAAAAATAGAAAAATAGTTTTGAAAATTTAGGAAAAATAGTTTTTAGTCTTTAAATAATATAAGTGATTTATTAGTTCAATAAAATAATATTTTGGACATTTTGTTAATTATATTTAATTTTAGGGCTTTAATTAGCATTAAAAATTGAATATTTAATTAATAAAAGGTTTAAAAATATATTTGTTGGATTTTTATTCTTATTTATATTATTTTAGACTTAGTTTAATCTTTTAATTAAATTTTAGGTTTAATTTTTAATTTTGTCTCGTTTTACGTATTTACGTTCGCGTTTTACGTCAAATCGTCGTAGTGTAATCGTAATCGTAGCTCGTCTTTACTTTTTCTCTTCTAAACCAAAAACGTCACTATCCAAACATTGTTATTTTATATATTGGCACATTAATACACACACCTCCTTCGAGAACGAACCCGCATTTATTCGACTTGTCAGTTTTCCTAAATCGTCGAGTTTAATACTTGCCGCACTTATACGCTCTTTTTCCTAAAAGACGTGTTTTTACTAAATATCAAAAAGCCTAGTAAAACTTGACTTAAATACGTTAAGGATACTAGATAGAGTAAACTAGGATAAGTAAACTCGGGTTGAGTCAAAAGATTTGTGACGGGCCTAATATATCAAAGACATCTAAACTTATTAAGTTTATTCTAATGAAAGAAAATTAACGATAACAAAGGAAAATACTAATAGGCCATAATAGATCAAAAATTTGAAAAATGTCGAAAAATCAATTTTTTCCGGTTAAAATGAGGACATATTCATGGAAAAGCCCACTTAACTTCGATAGAAGTCCCCCTACACTTGATATAAACATTGTCCTTAATGTTTAAGCATGTGGGAGTAAACTCCCCTACACTTAGGACATTGTGCACGTTGTTTAAATCTTGCTAAGGAAAAGACAACTAAAGTGATTCCTATTTTAATATTAAAGAATATAAAATAGTGAATCAAAAGAGTTTAGGATAGAACCGCGAAGATGGGTACACGGAATCACAGGTCATCAAAAGTCATCAAGAATGGATCTTTGATAGCTCGAATCCCTGCACATGATAAGAAGGAAAACAACAAACACATACTAGGGTCTCCCCCTACACTTATTATAAAAAACGGATAAAAAGGATAGATAATCAGGTTGCCTCCCGAGAAGCGCTGTAACACCCCACTTGGATAAGTGGACCGTTACGTGTGTTTATGGCGTGTCATCAAAGCATAAGGTAAATGTCCTAGAACATTAACTGACCATAAAGGAAATACCGGAATCAAACATCGGTAATCCAACATAAGCTCAAAACATGAAAAGTAAATACTGAATGAAAGGACTAAACAATTTCCAAATAAGTAGAATAATGTAAGAAATGCATAAAGTAAGAAGTCTGGATAGCTTCCATCCAAATGCACATGCTCTAAGGATCCTAAGAGTGTCCTGGTGTACCTGCCGTTAGAACATGAAAGGAACTACGGCTGAGCATAACACTCAGTGAACGGATATAAAGCATGATAAGGAATTACTGAAATGAAACAGATGATAATATACTGGAGCTGTAAGACTGATAAGTAAAGTTGCAGCGGAAATCTGTGTATAATCTGTAAAGTTTGATTTATAAATAATAAAGCTGGACTGCTATAAATCAGAAAACATGCATTTACTGTATTTTAATTGCCAGAGCTTATTTAGGTCATGTGCTGTAACAACGGTGCATGAATAACTGGAGGAGTGACCTCGTCATGCTGTAGAGGGGTGACCTCTAAATAACTGTAGAGGGGTGACCTCTAAATATTGTGCTGGGTGGAGGGATCAGCTCCAATGTGAAGGATGTAGAGCACACACCACATTCACCCTGATAACTTGTAAACTGATAAGCATAGGATGCATCCATACGCCCCACTAAACATACTGATAAAATGGCCAAACTAAACATGAGTGGGACGATGCAAGATATCACTCTCCTGCATGTGAGTCACGACACCGGTGCCTCTAGTGCCGTGGTTACGGTACCTCCGTAACTAGTACATAAACTGGTCATGCTTGTATATAATGCTCAGGCAATTTATTTAGTTATTAAAAGGATTACTGATAAGCTTAAACACATACTAGGGAAAACATTTGGCTGCAGACGGGGAATCCAAATCATGCATAGGAAAGGAAGTTCTTACTGAAAGAGCGGAAAATCCGTACCTTGTGTCCAGTAATGAGGATAAAAACGAAAGTGGAAGATCAGTCCGAATTCACAATAGCTACATAATAAAAAAAGACATGAATGAGTTTTTTGATTAACTTATATTTACTGATATTTAGTTTAGGTCTTTGTTATCCAAAATTTTACAATGAAATGTTAAGAGGCCTTTATTTATTTGTTCTAACCTGGTCACCTTCCACTTAATTTAAGCCTCAAAAGTTTACAAACCTTATTCAACACATATAATATGTGCATGATCTATCAATTTGTGAATACATTTCATGCGTTAGAAATTTGATGTTAAAATTATGGCGTCAATAAGTTGCATTATGTATCATGTCATTTGACTTACATGTTCTAAAACATTACTCATGACTGTGTCATGAGTTCAAGACCCGTGACTTGCCGATTGATTGTTAATGATGAGTTCTTTTCATGTACTATGAATATAAATATATATCTCTTAACCTAATGATTACATGCAGCGTGTACGATGTACTAAACAATGTTTAAAAGGTTACCTTAAGGCTAAATAATATCTCGAAACGAAAAATATTCAACGAGGGATGATGGGTCCCGCACCCAACTGTGAACACGGACAGATCCGACCAAAATCGATCAGAAGTCGGCTTCTATATTAACGAATAATTGAACCAAAACTCAACTTAGTTATGAAATTCTCCATCCCTTCTTGATAATGTAGCTATAAAAAAATCTTATTTATTTTATTTTGGAGCTGTTTGTGATTTGATTTAAGGAGGTGTTAATATCATATGCCAAACATCACGCCATAATAAAGGGAATTTAGAAAAAGGATAAGCATGACCGAGTATAATAGTGTGAGTTATGGCTTTGTCAATTATTACGTATCAATATTAGTAGGACAATTAGATCATCTATTTTTTTGTAAGATTATGCTAGTTTAACAATATATATGGAGCGAATCAAAAGAGATACCCGGACCACCATCATTATTTTCCAATAAACACGCATCACTCTAATTAACAATACTATACCATATTTGACCTTGACCGTGAATGAGTTTTTGCATTTCATTTTCAAGATAGGATCATCCCTTGTCATTTACAAAAATGATATCATGAAAAAGAATGTGAAGGCACCATGTCATTAATTGTTCACCAATGATCATCGAATGATATGTTTCCATTTTAAGTTAATAAATTGATTTTTATTTTCTCTTATTTTTTATAAAAAAATAATAATACATAAATAATTATGACATAAAGTTTTAATATCAAAAGATTATTATTTAAACTTTATGTTATATCCAAAATGATGAAAAAACTCCAAAACAAAATTTTGGGTTTTACAACTCTTCCTCTCTAAAAAAAATAATTCGTCCTCGAATTAGAGACACGATAATGCTACGGTTTTACAATTTTTCCCCTCTAAAAAGGAGAAATTCGTCCTCCAATTAAAGGTAATAAGCTGATGAAGTTACAAAATCTGGGAACGACACATAGGCTGAAAGAATATGAAAGCTGAAAGGACAAATAAGCTGAAAGATAATTCGTCCTCGAATTAGGACATGATGCTGCTGAAAGAGTATATCGTGACCTGATTGAAAAGAACGTGGAACATAACATGACTGAAAGAACATAACTAAATTATTGAAGGAAAAGGAATGAGAGGTCCGGATGGACTCCTTCGTTTCGAGTGGCTTCCCTCTCGAAACAATTCCATAGAAGGTCTAAGCATAATAACAATCTTGGTCCTGATGACCCCGTCCTGATGATGCTGAATAGTTTCTGGTTCCATACTTAAGATGGATTTTCTGAATCTGATAGAATGAAATGAGCTGTAGCATGTAGTATACATGAAACGGTACGTACAATTATCCTGAAAAGATAACATTTTTATCTCTGAGCAAGCTGTTGAGAATATATAGGAACGAACTACGTGAACAATTGTGAACGTGCTACGTGAGTAATTGTGAATGTGGTTCGCGATCATAGAAGGAGTGGTGTGCATGCAATATGTCATGTATGTGATACGCGAAACATAATGTGAGTGTGATACTAGAACATATCCTGAACGTATGCTGACTGAGAAGGAATGCTAACCTATACGGTCAGAGATTGGAAAAGTTTGCCTGGTTATGGAAAAGCTATGCTACACTTGAGTCTGGTTTCTTAAGTTTTCCGTGACCATACACGTTTAACAAACTGGGTAAAGTGTATCGTGAGATGGAACACGAATCTGGACGTGAACAATGTTATGAATGCGAACGTGAGCTTAAATCATGAGATAGCATAAAAATGAAATGAAATGGCATCATACTGCGAACGAGACGTAGCCTGTGAAATTAAAAAATAAACGTGAACATGAATGTGAACGTACACATGATCGTGAACATGAACGTGAGCGCGATTTCGCGAACGCTAATTTCTATCTGACAAGATTGTTGTTGGAATACCTTGAAATCATACGACTTACTACTAAATTCTCCGCAGGTCCACTACTGCGTAATCCTTCCGGATGAAAGAAATGTGTAGGCTGATTACATGGTCGACAATGACTTAGATAGTATTATACCTTTTCTGGGTTTGTGACAAACTGATAACAAAGGATTGTAGCAACTCACTTCCACGACGGCGTTCAATCTTGAACCTGCGGTATGTCAGGCATCTAGGTATGAACATAGCTGCATCAATGTGTGATACTGCTTCTATCAAAATTCTGCCTGATTATGGGACATTTTGGTGGAAATCTGGTTGACTAGTCTTGGGAAATTTTAGGGGGAATTGTCAGCAATTTCTGCGGTAGTAGTCAATTAAGTTCTAGAAAATTTGGTACTTCGATCACAGGCGTCGGTCGAGACCATCAGGTGATGGCCTTTACCTTCGTAGGATTGTCTGAAATTTCTTCTACTGAAATAGGGTGGCTCAGAAATGCTACCTTGTTCATCTGGAACTCACATCTAGAAAGCTGCGTATATAATTTCCTCCTATCAGAAAATCTGCAGGATCGTGAAAAGATGATTCCCATGTTCTTCTCCAGAATTCAGGAGATCAGGATGTATCAAAGAACACACTGTCGATTTTATCTGCGAAGTCGAAAAATTTTTATCCATAAATTTCATACTATAGCTGGGCATTAGGGAGCTCAGACGTATAAGTCAAAATTTTAGAGAGACTATAACGTGTTCAACAACAATCTGGAAAACATCATGTTCTTATCTCACCACTGTTGGTAGCATGATCGAGAATTATTCTGGAAAGGGTTCAAGACATCGTAGCAGATCAGGTAAACCTTTTATACGTGAGATGACATCGACTATGGATGGTGATCTTGTAAAGTTTTCCGTGGCTGATAGGTGATCTCATGTTACCGGCCTTCTGTCTGATAGATAGGAACGGTACACCTACTGGTGGTGCGCTAGGGCGAATAAAGCCTCGTGCCGGTAATTCTTGCAGCAAATGATGCAACCCTTTTAACTTAGCTGAAGCCCTGGAATAAAGAGTTTTGAAATAGGTTCTATTCTTGAGACAAGCTTGATGTTAAATTTTGTCTCGTAGTTAGGAAGGAATTTCTGGAATGACATATGGAAATTTTAGTATAATCTGCTGATCATGGATTCGAGGAATTTTATAAATGAATTTATAACTGGTAGCTAAAATTCTTCGTAGCTATGTACTGATAAGTCACGCGCTTGTAAGGCAGAAATAATTTGTACTGATTTTTCTGACAGAAAGTATAATGAATATATTTGGGATTTAGTAAGACGGATCTCGTCGTTAACTAAAAATAAGGCTTTAATACATATGGTGATACTGTTGAGTCCTTTCTGGCTGAGAGGTAGGGGACTACCTGATTTAAGATAAAGCTGACATAGGAATACGTGAATTGAACATAGCGACTTTTCACTGAATGTGTTCGTCTGTAACCTCACAGAGTGAATAATGCGTGTTTAACCTGAATCATACTCTAGTTGTGGTGACTAAAATTTTCAAATGATCTGGTTCATGCGTGCCATAATAGAGCGGGTATACCCCTTTCTAAAAGGTACCCTGAATTACTGAGGGTCTCGCTTGGAAACATACTGGAGTTAGGAGTTCTGACTCGTACTCTGAGGAGATATTCGTATGACGTGTATCATGACTGGTGTCCTAGTTTCTTCTAAAAGGATACACGAGGTCTGTGTCTTGACTGATATCTTGACACGTGTTTTAGTAGGTGAAACTGAACAAGGCTGAAAATCTTGGTAACTACTAGGGTTGGCGGACCGGTTAGACTGCTGACCTCGGTATCTCTGGTCAAGTCCGTTCCTGAGTTCCGATAGCTACTGACTGGTTAATATAAGCACAGTGGTTGTTATCACCGCTTTGTCTGTCAGTTTCATGACGGTCATTATAACGACCGTGATTTCTGTAACTAATCTGTTGAGTAGCCGGCTGGGTACCGTCCCACTCTTCTGACTGAAAAACGGATGTGAGAAGTGTGACATCTAACTAAGGAAGTAAAAGCTGGAATAGAATGGTAGCGTCTGATGGTTGAAATATGGTCTTGTCGGAAATTTCAATTTTTAGTTTTCATCCTTGTTCTGCAGAGTCTTCATAGTATAAACAGCTTCTGCATCTTGAGAAATCTCCAAAGTATCAGCAGCATCAGTATTTGTGAGGTCTTCAAAGTGTTAGCAACATCAATATCTGGTAAAATCTTCAACTCACGAGCAGCATCATAACCTGGTAGAATATCGACAAGTGGAAACGCGTGAGATGATTGAGGATCGATTAGCAATCTCCATGGAGTAGGGTATCTGGAGTACACCTAGATTAATGTACATGAAGTACAAAACGAATACTACACCTGGAGCATATCTGAGACACTGTACGTGGAGTACATATGGAATACTGGACATGACACTGGTGGAAATTTTTATAGGATGATCGATACTGGTGTCAATTGTCTGGCATGATCAAAGAAATGAATTGATTTAAGTGGTAGTAAACTGTACTGTAATAAGTAACATGATAACCTGGTAATTCCTGCATAGACTTAATGCTGGGTGTATAGGGCTCAAGAGTATGATTAAATGGAGTTTCAATAATGGTCAGCATAAGGACATGACCGATGAAGACCAAACATGATTTATCATGAAACGAGATTTTACTGAAATCCTTTTGTGTCTTAGTATGAAAACATTATCACCCCTCCTGAAAATAAAACTCTCGTAAGGAGACATGAAACCAAATCAGCGTAAAAACGACATCAACTTGAGATTGTGTAAACTGGATTGTTACAAAGAACATAAGAGTATGATCAACTAAGATTTAAGAACAACTGGTGTGGATGGCTATAGTTCAATCCACAAAATTCAAAGAAGAAAACATGTGACTAAGTATGGGCGATTCTGGTTCGATCCATACTTGTCAAAAGTTCATGTGAACTGTCATGTAGAGAAATTTACCATCTGGCACTAAATGTGGTTGGTTGTAGTCCAATTCATATTTATCAAGTTTTTATGAAACGTCATGATATGACAAAGGTGAACAACTATGGATCGGTTCACAAAACAACATTCAACTAAAAAACATGAAATTTGATCTGAACATTGGTGAACGTATATGGGCTGGTTCACCAAGTAATATTCGACTGAAAGCATGAATCTGTCAAGAGTAAGGATGAACGCCATTGGGTCAGTTCATCAATACAAAATCTGATCGGGCAAGGGTGAACGCCTATGGGTCGGTTCACCAAAACAAAATTCGCAGAAAAGCACATGCGACTAAATATGGCCAGTCCTGTACCAACCTTTTACTTAGTCGAAAACTTTAAGAAAACCGACTGATAACTAAAGAAAACTGACAGATACATGCATGAGAAACATGAAAGATAACGACGCCAAAATCTAGAAAGTTCCTGGTGACTACCCACTAGTCACAGGTCAAGTTTTAGAGCCTACAGGTCGAACCTAAAGCTCTGATACCATAAATGTAACACCCCACTTGGATAAGTGGACCGTTACGTGTGTTTATGGCGTGTCATCAAAGCATAAGGTAAATGTCCTAGAACATTAACTGACCATAAAGGAAATACCGGAATCAAACATCGGTAATCCAACATAAGCTCAAAACATGAAAAGTAAATACTGAATGAAAGGACTAAACAACGTCAAAATAAGCAGAATAATGTAAGAAATGCATAAAGTAAGAAGTCTGGATAACTTCCATCCAAATTCACATGCTCTAAGGATCCTAAGAGTGTCCTGGTGTACCTGCCGTTAGAACATGAAAGGAACTACGACTGAGCATAACGCTCAGTGAACGGATATAAAGCATGATAAGGAATTACTGAAATGAAACAGATGATAATATACTGGAGCTGTAAGACTGATAAGTAAAGTTGCAGCGGAAATCTGTGTATAATCTGTAAAGTCTAATTTATAAATAATAAAGCTGGACTGCTATAAATTAGAAAACGTGCATATTTTAATTGCCAGAGCTTATATAGGTCATGTGCTGTAACAACGGTGCATGAATAACTGGAGGGGTGACCTCGTCATGCTGTAGAGGGGTGACCTCTAAATAACTGTAGAGGGGTGACCTCTAAATAGTGTGCTGGGTGGAGGGATCAGCTCCAATGTGAAGTATGTAGAGCACACACCACATTCACCCTGATAACTTGTAAACTGATAAGCCTAGGATGCATCCATACGCCCCACTAAACATACTGATAAAATGGCCAAACGGAACAAGAGTGGGACGATGCAAGATATCACTCTCCTGCATGTGAGTCACAACACCGGTGCCTCTAGTGTCGTGGTTACGGTACCTCCGTAACTAGTACATAAACTGGTCATGCTTGTATATAATGCTCAGGCAATTTATTTAGTTATTAACAGGATTACTGATAAGCTTAAACACATACTGGGGAAAACATTTGGCTGCAGACGGGGAATCCTAATCATGCATAGGAAAGGAAGTTCTTACTGAAAGAACGGAAAATCCGTACCTTGTGTCCAATAATGAGGATGAAAACAAAAGTGGAAGATCAATCCGAATTCACAATAGCTACATAATAAAAAAAGACATGAATGAGTTGTCTGATTAACTTATATTTACTGATATTTAGTTTAGGTCTTTGTTATCCAAAATTTTACAATGAAATGTTAAGAGGCCTTTATTTATTTGTTCTAACCTGGTCACCTTCCACTTAATTTAAGCCTCAAAAGTTTACAAACCTTATTCAACACATATAATATGTGCATGATCTATCAATTTGTGAATACATTTCATGCGTTAGAAATTTGATGTTAAAATTATGGCGTCAATAAGTTGTAGTATGTATCATGTCATTTGACTTACATGTTCTAAAACATTATTCATGACTGTGTCATGAGTTCAAGACCCGTGACTTGCCGATTGATTGTTAATGATGAGTTCTTTTCATGTACTATGAATATAAATATATATCTCTTAACCTAATGATTACATGCAGCGTGTACGATGTACTAAACAATGTTTAAAAGGTTACCTTAAGGCTAAATAATATCTCGAAACGAAAAATATTCAACGAGGGACGATGGGTCCCGCACCCAACTGTGAACACGGACAGATCCGACCAAAATCGATCAGAAGTCGGCTTCTATATTAACGAATAATTGAACCAAAACTCAACTTAGTTATGAAATTCTCCATCCCTTCTTGATAATGTAGCTATAAAAAAATCTTATTTATTTTATTTTGGATCTGTTTGTGATTTGATTTAAGGAGGTGTTAATATCATATGCCAAAAATCACGCCATAATAAAGGGAATTTAGAAAAAGGATAAGCATGACCGAGTATAATAGTGTGAGTTATGGCTTTGTCAATTATTATGTATCAATATTAGTAGGACAATTAGATCATCTATTTGTTTTGTAAGATTATGCTAGTTTAACAATATATATGGAGCGAATCAAAAGAGATACCCGGACCACCATCATTATTTGCCAATAAACACGCATCACTCCAATTAACAATACTATACCATATTTGACCTTGACCGTGAATGAGTTTTTGCATTTCATTTTCAAGATAGGATCATCACTTGTCATTTACAAAAATGATATCATGAAAAAGAATGTGAAGGCACCATGTCATTAATTGTTCACCAATGATCATCGAATGATATGTTTCCATTTTAAGTTAATAAATTGATTTTTATTTTCTCTTATTTTTTATAAAAAAAATAATAATACATAAATAATTATGACATAAGGTTTTAATATCAAAAGATTATTATTTAAACTTTTTGTTATATCCAAAATGATGAAAAAACTCCAAAACAAAATTTTGGATTTTACAAGCGCTTTTTTTGTTCACCGAGTCGTGAGCCTGACTCGACCTTGATTAGAATGGTAAGAACCTTGAAAAACATCCACCAGGGTCAAATACATGGTTTTCGTCCATCAAATAGCACAAGCTTAAGGTGAACAAGACAAGCCAAAGAAGAGTAGGCGAGGTTCCCATAAGTAATTGTTGAGCACGGTGGTAGAAGGTATGGAGAGGTGAAAGCATAGCTCTATTGTTTCCAAAAATCTTTCCTTTTATTTCATCAGATGGATACTGAGATGGCTTAAAAATTTTGATACCCGGATCAAACACCTTTTCTTTTAGGGGAAAATAGGACTTAGGCTCAGTAGACCTTGAAGATTCGCCCATAAACCGCACAATCTCATCCAAAGAAGGTGGAAAGAGAGGTGTTAAGACATAGGTACTACGGATATTGGTGTCTTCTGGTTTCTTCTCCTTTGAAATGGGTTTCTTAATATCCGAAGCAGGATAAAGACCATAATCAAAGTCCAAAGGAGGAGAATCATGCTCATTGGAGAAGTATGTATTGAGAAAAGTAGCAAAATATTCCTCAAATGAGTAATCATCCAAAGTAGGATCAAGCATTGTAGGCGGAGGATCTTCATCAAAAGTAGGAGCAATGTCATCATTTGAAGAACCACTCGAAAGAGTATCAACATCATCAAAGTCATCATAAGTTGGCATGTCTTTATACTCTGAAGAAAAATCATCATAATCATCCACATCGGAACTAGAATCATCATCATAATCATCATAGATTGGTGGAGAATCATAAATTAGTGTGGAATCCAAGTTGGAGAGAGAAACATCAGAATCATCTACATGGTCTTCAAAAAGTGGGTTATCATAGCAAGTCTCGAAAAGAGGATTGTCATGTAGCACAAAATCATCAAACTTTATACTTTCCAAAGAAGGTGTATCAAGCTCGTCTTGAAGCACATCAATCATATTCGCCGATTTTTTTCCATTGGATTTACTTGTAATTTTCCCCATCTTAAAAACTTGTGCATCATTCCTGACCCTTAAGATGAGTTCACCTTCGGCAACATCGACTAAAGTTTTTCCGGTTCGTAAGAATGGTCGTCCAAGTATTAACGGAATACGGGGTCCATTTCATAATCAACAACAACAAAATCGACCAGAAAAGTGAAGGTACCAACTTTAATAAAAATATCTTCGGTAATACCAACGGGGTAAGCGAGAGTTCGATTTGCTAGCTCAAGATTCATCTTTGTTGGTTTAAGGTCGGGTAATGATAACTTTTTCCGAACACTTAATGGCATCAAATTATACTTGCCCCGAGATCGGCTAAGGCAGTAAATTCTTCAACTTCATTAAAAATGCAACGTAGCACAAAACGACCGGGATCTCCAAGTTTTTCCGGAAGTTCTTTAAGAAGGACTGCATAACAGTTTTCATTTAAGCGTGTGTTGACAAACTCAACCATCTTTTCCTTCTTACTAAGCAATTCCTTGGATGCTTTCACAAATTTCGGCATTTGGAAAAGTGCTTCAACGAGGCTAATGTTAAAGTTCATTTGTCTAATCATCTTCAAAAAGGAAGTAACTTGAGCATCCTCTTTAGTGAGAAATTTGAACTTGTCTAACCGAGAAGGATAAGAGATGTTGGGTTTAGGTTGTGTAGGTGAAGAAGGTGAAGGTTGAGATGTTGAAGGTGTGGATGGTAAAGGGTTTTTCTTGGATACCTCTTCCGTGAGAGGTGGAGATGGTAATGTTGAACTAGTACTAGGCGTGGAAGTAGTAGTGATAAGTGGGGGTGGAGGAGGTGTAGATGGAGTAACGGGAGGAGGGGTAGAAGGTCCTTCAAGAGTTGCTCCACTGCGTGTAGTAATAGCACTTACATTATCTCTAGGGTTTGTTTCGGTAGTAGAAGGAAGAGCACCTTGGGGATGAAGGGTTTGAAACATTCGAAAGAATTTCCTATCCGTGGACTCTTGCATTTCCTTCATGGTTTTTTCATGATCGGTTAATTTTTGTAAAAACAAGTCCATGTGTCGATGAGGTAAATTGAACCCTTGTTGTTGATAACCTTGATTTGGGTATTGGTTATATGGTTGAAAACCTTGAACATTGAAACCTTGGTTTTGAAAGCCTTGGTTTTGCATTTGATAAGCTCCTTGATTAGCATTGTAGCCCCTCACATTAGCATTTTGTTGATATTTTCTCTTGGTGGCCCTTGGTTGTTATGGGTGGGTGGGTGTGGTCTTTGTTGAAAACCGGGTGGAGCCAAGTAATTCGTCGAGTTGTAAGACAAGTGATTAACATCGGCATTAGGCTTGAAATGAACTCTCTCGGTGTTGTTTTAAGCATACATTTCCCCGTGAGATTGATCATAAGCTTTGTCACAATTAGCATAAGAGTGTGTCCCACCACAAGTTTCACAAGTAATATTGAGAGCATGGGCATGTTGATTAGGAGGGTGATCTCTTAAAACAAGTTGCTTTATAGCTGAAGTATGTTCCTTAAGATGATTGGTCAACTCACTCTCACTAGCCATAGTAGCCCTAACACTCTTGGTTTGGACTTTGGCCTTGTTTTCAATAATAGCCCAAGCCTCATTCATAGTCTTGACAAGAATATTACCCCCCGAGGCACTATTTAGTGAATCTTGGTCACTCAAAGTTAATCCATTATAAAAAGTATTAATTTGATGTACCTTTATAAAACCGTGATGTGGATACTTTCTTAAAAGTTCCTTAAAACGATCCCAAGATTCACTAAACGTCTCACCGTACTTTTGTTCAAAGTTGATAATGTCATTCCGCAAAGTGGTAGTACGTGAGGGTGGGAAAAAGTAATTGATAAACTTGGTCTCAAGGTCCGTCCATGTAACAATACTCTGGGGTGGTTCCTTATCAAGCCAAGTCCGGGCTTGTCCCTCGAGGGAGAAAGGAAAGAGGAGCAAACGAATTGCCTTTTGTGAAACCCCATTGTATTTAACAGTATTGGATAAGTGTACGAACCTTTTAATGTGATCGTGTGGATCATTTGAATGAAACCGGACTTGAGATCAAAGTTGTTGGCGTCAATAGTCGGCACCACAATCACATCGTTGCCTTCGACGTGTGATTGCAAGAGCTTGATCATTGGACGGTTCTTCATTGTGTTGACAACAGAAGGATCTACAACAGGAGGATCAATAGTAGCGGCTTGAATGGAATTCATTTTGCGTGAACGAGTACGCATACACCTATAAAAGAAAAGAATAGCAAAGAAATAGAAGAAATAAAGTTAACGTGAAAAGAAAATATTTTTGGTGCAAAACTTTGAAAAAGAAATGCTTTTTATGATTTTTTGAAATGTTTTTGGATTTTTTTGAAATTTTTAATTTTTACGGATTTTTGAAATTTTTTGAGCAAGAAAAATAACGTTTAAAAGTGAACGGATCCCAAAATCCAACGCGTCTCTCACAAAAAACCGTTAACTTCACGAAAAGAGCCGGCAGCGGTGCCAATTAATACAAGGATTTACCTAGTATAAAAATAAGTTCGTTGAAATCGGTCTTATCGAATTGATTACAGTTGAAAGTGTGACTCAGTTGTTCTTGGTGAAAAGGAAAAAAATTGATTATCAATTTTGAAATAAAAGAAGAAATGTCGTTGAGTAAAGATAAAAATAAAGTAAAAATGAAAGCTTTAAAATCTAAACTAAAAATTAAGACTTAAAGATAAATGACGAAATATTAAAACTTTAAAAGTAAATATGAAAACTTAAAACTTAATAAAAATGCAAACTTTAAATTAAGCTAAGATGAAACAATTTAAAATTAAACTAAGACAAAATGTTTAAAAAAAAGACTAAGTAAAATGGCAGGAAAAATAAACGTTTCAAAATTAATTTGGAGAAAAAAGTAATAAATCCGCAATGACACAAAAGGAAATAAATTCGCAATACACAAAATAGATCAAAATTCCGCAATATTGGAATTCAATAATTCCGTAATGTCTAAATAAAAACAATTCCACAAAGATTTGTTACAATCCCGCAATCCCAGAATTGTCTTAATTCCGCAATGCATAAGGATTGATTCCGCAATAATGTAAACAGGATTAATTTCGCAATCCCAGAAATTCATATAATTCCGCAATCCCTGAAAGGTTCGATTCGCAATACAGTGAAGTGAATGATTTCGCAATTAACTAAGGGGAATGATTCCGCAATATACAAAATATTGTGGAATTGTAGCAGCTTCTTCCTAAAAAATAGGATCTTGGGAAAGCACGAAAATAAGCACTCTTTTTTTAAAAACCTTGAAGTTAAAGAGAAAGATTAAAGATTCAAGATTACAAGATTTAAAGATGAAAGATTTAAACAAACTTGAAAGAAAATTTTAGAGAGAGAAATTAAAACTAGAGACGGAAAGTACTTACCTACTCCTAATGTATAAAAAATAAATTCTAAAAAACTAACTAAAATTATCTAACTCTAACTACCTCCTAATGTGACATTAGGGGGTATTTATAGGAGGAGATGGAAGGAGTGTTGTTTTCTTCTTTCTTTCTTCTCGTCTTTTCGTCTTTTAAATTCTTCATCTTTCTCGACGTTCTCTCGGGATTAGTCGATATGGAATGAACTCGTTGATACAAGGCTTTTACCTAGTAAGAAAATTAAGTTCGTTGTGTGTTGGTCTAATCGAATTGATCTTAGTTCTCTATGTGACTTCGTTTTATTTTGGTGGAAACAAAGTTGTGTCGTTGTAGTTTTAAAAATAAAAGGTGCAAAACAATTAAAGTAAAAGTGCTCTTAAAGTAAATCTAAGTCTAATTAACATAAAGTGCAAGTATTTAAAAGCGAGGCTGAAATTAAAGGGCACTAAAGTAAAATGACGTAAACTTAAATCTATCTAAGGCAAACTTAAAGTGCGACTAAAACTAAGGCAAATAATCTTAAAGTGCAATTAAGTAAAAGGCAGGAAAAATAAAGCTTGAAAATAAAAACCAAAGACAAAGGCTAATAAGAACCTGAATTCAGCTCATTTGGAATAAACCTTCGTTTGGAATAATCACTCGTCCTAAATGTCACCTTTGGTTGAAATGATTCTTCTTCACTTGGAATATTACCAAAATCCTTGATCCGGAACAAGTTGGTCTGAATATGTCACTTATCCAAAACAATGCTTCGTTCGGAACTTACTGATTCGGAACTTGTAAAATCTGCCTTGATTCGGAAGTATTAGGTCACCCCTTGATTCGGAAGTTTCCGAATGAAGCTCCTTGATTCGGAAGTTTAGAACTTCCGAATGAACCTTTCTTGAGTTGGAAGATGACCCTTGATCCGGAACTTTGAGAAGTTCCGAATGAATCCTTGACTCGGAAGTTTATGACTTCCGAATGAAAAGCCTTGATTCGGAACTTGGTCCTTGATTCGGAACTTTGAGTTGATTCGGAACTTTTGAGAAGTTCCGAATGAAACCCTTGGTTCGGAACTTTTGAGTTCCGAATGAATTCCTTTGGTTCGGAAGTTTTCACTTCGTCCGGAACTTTGAAAGTTCCGGATGAACAAGCTTGGTTCGGAACTTTTTGAGAAGTTCCGGATGAAACCTTGATTCGGAACATTGGGAGTTCCGAATGAGCTCTTCCCTCCTTCTTGGTTCGGAACTCTTCCTGGAAAGATCAGAAACAAGCAAACACTCCCGAAGAACAAGGAGAACAGTAATAGCAGATATAACCAAAAATCAATCAAATAAACACAAACGATCTAAACTAAACAATAACGAGATCAATAGATAACATAAACAAACAATCTAAAACATGAAATCAAACAACTTTAACCAAAATAATCAAACACCACTTGGATCAAAATAAAAGCATGAACATAAACACATGAATCAAAGAATAAGAAAGGTAGATAAGAGATTGACAAGATAAAATAAAGATTTGACAAGAATTAAAATGAAAATTTAATTGGAATTAAATGGTAATTAAGGTGCATAACATGAATTTAAATTGACAAGAAAAGTAAATGACAAGTATTTAAATGGTGGAAGGTCTAATTGTCACCATTAGCCAACAAGAGTGAAAAATGACTAATCTAATCTATTTATATGGGAGGATTAAGGAAGCTTCCTCCCCTCCTTCCTTTCTTGTTAATTGCAAGATTAAGTCCCTTCTTTTATTAATCTTCATTAATTGCGTCATTAGTCCTTTTCTTCTAATCTTCTTTAAACTTGGACTTAAGGGACTTTTGGCTTCGGGTTTTCTTCGAACTCGTCTTTGAATTCTTCAATAAAATAGACTTGAATTCTTCGGCTTTTGATAAACTTCCGTCTTTTGACTTTTTCTTCGATAAATCTTCAGAATTGGTCGTGGACTTCCGTTCTTTTTGCACTCTTGACTTCTTGACTTCTTCTTTCATCCTTTTCTTCAATAAAAGTCCGTAAATGCCCGTGAATGTCCGTGTTTTCTCCACTTTCCACCTTTTCATCCTAAATCACAAAAAAAACACAAACCACGCATAATTCCGACATAAAAGACATAAAATACACGTTTTGGTCCGGTTATTATTGTAGTTAAGTGGTAGAAAAGATGGGTGTTTACACACCTATCAAATCCCCTACACTTGACCATTGCAATGTCCTCATGCAATGCATTAGTTACAAAGCAAGATTACACTTTTCATCATAATTAATCCACGTTGGCCTTTATTTAGGAGATAGAAAATTAAAGACATACAAAATAAAGAAATCAAAAGCATACCTTGGGTTTTGGAAATGTCATGAATAATCATCATCCTCAAGTTTTCACTTTCTCTAAACCAAGCTTAAAAACGAGATCATTGTTATTATAAGTTAGTAAACTAACACGAACTCATGTGGGTCAATTACTCACTTAGACTCCCTTATTCCTAGGTGTATCTCTTATATTTTATTGTTGTCTTGAATGATCATGAAGATGCATTGTTTGACTTATTTAGATAGTTATTTAGTCCGAAAATAAAGTAAACGATTTAATCAATAGTTAGCTAAAGGACCAAATCTTTTAAAACTGCTTCTCGAGACCTCATAAAGTTCATATCTTAGCATAACTCGCTTCGCGATTTGAGACCTTTCTCGGACCGATATTTGGCAGCGACTTCATACTTCAAACCTTGAGAGACGTTCATGAAATAATGGTCTTCTCTTCATAATGGAATTTCTTCACTTGAAGTTTTGAGAGATTCATACTTGGACCACGACTTCTTCATTTTTCTCCAATCTTTATTTTGGACTTTGATATACAACGATCCGCCTCCTTTTATGACTTGGATCTATTTATCCTCATACCTTGTTAGGGTCTTTTCGGATACACTTCTCCATGACTTTTGGGGAGTTTGCTTTACGTCGTGTGTCTTGATCCTTCATATTGATTTTTGATAAATGATTCTTCACATCACTTTGGATATTTTAGCAACAAAATATAGCCCTCATGCCATGTTAGGGCCTTTTCGGACTCGCCAATCTTCGCGTCCCGCTTCAATAAGTTATGCCTTGGCTATGAACTCTAATCCATACCGAGCAACTTTTAAACGATCTGGGGCTAGAAGCTAAGTAACCTTTCAAATCGTACAACCTTATTTATTAGCAGATAAGTTTATTAGCAAGCGATGGGAGAATAGGCTTATAATTAACTCACATAAATTCACGAAAGAATACCGGACTTATAATTGGCTCTATCATCTCTCGTTCTCCACAGTTTAAAATCTCAAGTAATGAGACTCGTGGATGCTTAGCCTATTAAATCAAAGTTTTGGGTTTTCGAGTCGCCGATAGGATCTTGCAAATTCTTAGACTTTTTCAAGTTTTAGAAATCGCATTTTAAAGTTCCCTTGATAAACGACTCTCTAGGATCAATTATAGGAACTTGCGAAAAGTTCTTGTTCTTAACCCGTGAGAGTTAAGACTTTCGCGTTTTATAGCTCCCTATATAAAAGTCTAGCAAATCTTGACTTAAACGCGTTAAGGATACTAGCTAGAGTAAACTCGGATTGAGTCAAAAGATTCACAACGTTTGAAAATTAAAACCACTTATTAACATTTATTCTAATAAGGAGAGAAAAATAACTATACAAAGGTAAAAACTAATAGGCCAAAATAGATCAAAAATTTTGAAAAATGTCGAAAAATTGATTTTCCGGTTAAAATGAGGACAAATACAAGGAAAAGACCACTTAACTTCGATAGAAGTCCCCCCTACACTTAAGATAAACATTGTCCTCAATGTTTAAGCATGTGGGAGTAAAATCCCCTACACTTAGGACATTGTGCACGTTGTTTAAATCTCGCTAAGGAAAAGACAACTAAAGAGATTCCTATTTTAATATTGAGAAAATATAAAATAGTGAATCGAAAAGAGTTTAGGATAGAACCGGGAAGAAGTAGAACATGGAATCATGGGTCGTCAAGAATCATCAAGAGTGGATCATTGAAGCTCGAATCCCTGATTAAGAAGTGAGGAGAGGAAATAGCAATCCAAAGGGTCCCCCCTACACTTATGGTAAAGAAAGCGAAAAGATAGATGCATGGGTTGCCTCCCAAGAAGCGCTTGGTTTTTGTTAACCGAGTCGTGAGCCTGACTCGACCTTGATCATCAACGGAAGTAGCATGAAACATATCCACCAGGATCAAAGACATAGTTTTCATCCATCAATAAGCAAGAGATTAAGGCGAACAAGGCAAGCCAAAGAAGAGTAGGCAAGGTTCCCTTAAGCAGTGATGGAGCACAGTAGAAGCAAGGATGAAGTGGTGCAAGCATGTCTTCAATGGGTCCAAAGATTTTTCCTTTTATTTCATCAGGTGGATACTGAGATGGCTTAAAGATTTCAATACCGGGGTCGAACACCTTTTCCTTTAAGGGAAAATAGCACTCAGGCTCAGCCGAGTGTGAAGAAGATCCGCAAAGAAGCACAACCTCGTCCTCAGAAGGGGGACAAAGAGGTGTCAAATCATAAGTGCAACGGATTTCGGTGTCGACCGGTTTCTTCTCCTTGGACAGAATGCTCTTCAAATCCAAAGTAGGATCAAGACGATAATCTTCAAAGTCCAAAGGAGGAGCATCACTCTCATGAGGGAAGTATGTGTTGAGAAATTCAGAGAAATCTTCCTCAAATGAATAATCGTCCAAAGTAGGATCGAGTGATGGTGGAGGATCTTCATCATGTGAAGAATCGCTCGATAGAGTATCAGCCTCATCGAAATCATCGAAAGTGGGCAGCTCGGGATACTCAGAAGTACAATCAAAATCATCCGAGTCTGAGCTAGAATCATCTTGAACATAAGCATCAAAGACCGGTGGTGAATCATAAATGGGAGAAGCGTCCAAAGTAGAGTGAGAATCATCTACATCATCATTAAAAAGTGGATTATCAGTGGAAGACTCGAATAGAGGATTGTCATAGACGGTAAAGTCATCGAGCACATTGATCATATTCACTGATTCTCGGCCTCCAAAGGATTTGCCTGTAAGCTTCCCCATTTTAAAAACTTTAGAATCATCCCCGACTCGTAAGATTAACTCACCTTCGGCCACATCTACTAAAGCTCGTCCGGTTCTCAAAAATGGCCGACCAAGTATTAAAGGAATACGAGGGTCCATTTCATAATCAACTACGACAAAATCGACCGGGAAAGTAAATGTGCCAACTTTGATGAACACGTCTTCGGCTATACCAACGGGATAAGCGAGAGTGCGATTTGCAAGTTCGAGAGTCATCTTTATTGGAATGATGTCGGGCAATGATAGTGTTTTCCAAACACTGAGTGGCATAAGATTAATACTAGCCCCGAGATCAGCAAGGGCACTAAATTCTTCAGTTTTGTTGAACACGCAAGGCAACACAAAACGACCGGGATCTCCAAGCTTTTCCGGAAGTTCTCTAAGAAGGACTGCAGATAAGTTTTCATTTAAGCGTGTGTTGGCGAGTTCAATCAGCTTCTCCTTCTTGCTAAGCAATTCCTTGAATGCTTTGACAAATTTCGGCATGTGGCAAAGTGCTTCAACAAGGCTAACGTTGATGGTCATTTTAGATAGCATATCCACATATTTCGATACTTGACAATCATTCTTGGTTAGCTCGTTGGTCTTGCCTATGCGAGAAGGGTATGGAATTCTAGGTTGATAGGGGTTAGGTGAAGGTGTAGTCGGTGAAGGTTGTGATGTTGAAGGGTCCTTCCGAGATACATCGTCATGGCGAGGCGGAGACGGTAATGGTGTACTATCACTAAGTGTAAGAGGAGTAGGGATATATGGTGGTGGAGGATGTGTAGATGATGGTGGTGAGTCAGGTGGATTGACAATGGTAATTCCACTACGCGTAGTTATAGCACTCACATTAGCTCGCGGGTTAGTGACGGTGTTTGAAGGTAGAGAACCCGAAGAAGAAGAAGGTTGAGCTTCGGGCAAGAAACTAGCCAACAGATTCTTTAATTCAGTTGTTTGAGTAATGAAGGAGGATTGAAGATTTTCACGAACCTCGGTTCTGATGTCATTACCTTGCTTCAAGATATCTCCTTTCAAATTGATTATTTGGCTCTGTAGATTCTTGATTTTCTCACCTTGAGTTCTCATGATGGTGTCAACATCGGGATTAATGGGTGGGTGTTGTTGGGTGGGTGGTGGATAAGGGTTAGAAGCACGAGGTGGGATTTGGTTGCTTTTATTGTAGTTGTTGGCGGGATTTTGGTTTTGAGGAGAAAAACCGGGTGAAAGGTAATTGTTGGAACGGTAGCTCAGCAGGTTTCTATCCCCTTGTTGTCTAGCTTGGTAATTTTCCGGTGAATAATTACCGTAAGCTGCATACACATTTTCCGGATTTCCTTGTGTCGAAGGACAATCGGTGTATGAGTGAGGACCGCCACATGTTTCACAAGGATTAGCAACCGCTTTAACTTGTTGTTGTTGTTGGTTTGAAGCGAGAAGCGTAATACTTTTTCTCATTTCGGCCATCATGCGGGTGAGTTCGGTCATCTCAGGGTTTGCTGAGGTTGAGGAAACATTGAATCTCGGGTTTTTCCAAGAAGAAGCAGAGGAATCCCAGTTCTTGTGGTGAGTAGTCATGTTCTCAATTAACTCTCTACACTCCTAGGGTCTCCTTTTCATGAATGTGCCACCGGCGGCTGCATTAATCGTATCACGATCTCGAAAAGTCAATCCGTTGTAGAAAGTATCGATTAATGTCACAGGGAGCATGTTGTGGTTTGGACAACGGTCGATCAAGACATTATATCTCTCCCAAGAGTAAAAAAGAGATTCATCAGGGTCTTGCATGAATACGCTGATCTGGTTGCGAAGACTTGTGACCATGGATGGTGGAAAGTAGCGCGATAGAAAGCGTTGAGTCATGTCATCCCAAGTGTGAATAGAATTCTTAGGGAGACGATCAAACCATTTCTCGGCATGATGCGATAAAGTATGTGGGAAGAGTTGTAGGCGGAGTATATCCATTGTGGCCCCAGGCAACTTCATGCTTTGGGTGATTGTAATGAACTTGTCGAGGTGTTTGTTGGCATCATCATCAGGCAATCCTCTAAATGGGTTTGTTTGCACTTGCTGAATCATGTGGTGCTTCAACGAAAACTCAGGAGCGTTGATTTGCATCGGCGCAATCGGTCCTCCTCGTCCAAACATTGTTGGTTGACAAAGTTCCTCCATGGTCCGAAGATCGGGCTGTGGAAGAGCATTGTTGTTATTATTATTATTCAGGTTCGGTGGAATGTTGTTGTTGTTAACACCTGCCATATCTAAATCTTCTTGAGGCTCGGGCTCTTCATAATTAGAAGATCTAGTACGCATATACCTGAAAATGCAAAAGAAAACAAAACCAAACACAAAGACAATATATATACACAATAAAGATAAAATCTTTTTAGATTTTTGAAATTTTTAATTTTTATGGTTTTTTATCAATTTTTAATTTTTATGAGTTTTTGGAATTTTTTATGCAAGAAAACTAACGTTCACAAGTGAACGGATCCCAAAAAGCAACGTGTATCTCACAGAAAACTATTGATCTTAACGAAAAGAGCTGGCAGCGGTGCCATTTGATACAAGGCTTTTACCTAGTAAGAAAATTAAGTTCGTTGTGTGTTGGTCTAATCGAATTGATCTTAGTTCTCTATGTGACTTCGTTTTATTTTGGTGGAAACAAAGTTGTGTCGTTGTAGTTTTAAAAATAAAAGGTGCAAAACAATTAAAGTAAAAGTGCTCTTAAAGTAAATCTAAGTCTAATTAACGTAAAGTGCAAGTATTTAAAAGCGAGGCTGAAATTAAAGGGCACTAAAGTAAAATGACGTAAACTTAAATCTATCTAAGGCAAACTTAAAGTGCGACTAAAACTAAGGCAAATAATATTAAAGTGCAATTAAGAAATAAAAACCAAAGACAAAGGCTAATAAGAACCTGAATTCAGCTCATTTGGAATAAACCTTCGTTTGGAATAATCACTCGTCCTAAATGTCACCTTTGGTTGAAATGATTCTTCTTCACTTGGAATATTACCAAAATCCTTGATCCGGAACAAGTTGGTCTGAATATGTCACTTATCCAGAACAATGCTTTGTTCGGAACTTACTGATTCGGAACTTGTAAAATCTGCCTTGATTCGGAAGTATTAGGTCACCCCTTGATTCGGAAGTTTCCGAATGAAGCTCCTTGATTCGGAAGTTTAGAACTTCTGAATGAACCTTTCTTGAGTTGGAAGATGACCCTTGATCCGGAACTTTGAGAAGTTCCGAATGAATCCTTGACTCGGAAGTTTATGACTTCCGAATGAAAAACCTTGATTCGGAACTTCGTCCTTGATTCGGAACTTTGAGTTGATTCGGAACTTTTGAGAAGTTCCGAATGAAACCCTTGGTTCGGAACTTTGGAGTTCCGAATGAATTCCTTTGGTTCGGAAGTTTTCACTTCGTCCGGAACTTTGAAAGTTCCGGATGAACAAGCTTGGTTCGGAACTTTTTGAGAAGTTCTGGATGAAACCTTGATTCGGAACTTTGGGAGTTCCGAATGAGCTCTTCCCTCCTTCTTGGTTCGGAACTCTTCCTGGAAAGATCAGAAACAAGCAAACACTCCCGAAGAACAAGGATAACAGTAATAGCAGATATAACCAAAAATCAATCAAATAAACACAAACGATCTAAACTAAACAGTAACGAGATCAATAGATAACATAAACAAACAATTTAAAACATGAAATCAAACAACTTTAACCAAAATAGTCAAACACCACTTGGATCAAAATAAAAGCATGAACATGAACATAACATAAACACATGAATCAAAGAATAAGAAAGGTAGATAAGAGATTGACAAGATAAAATAAAGATTTGACAAGAATTAAAATGAAAACTTACTTGGAATTAAATGGTAATTAAGGTGCATAACATGAATTTAAATTGACAAGAAAAGTAAATGACAAGTATTTAAATTGTGGAAGGTCTAATTGTCACCATTAGCCAACAAGAGTGAAAAATGACTAATCTAATCTATTTATAGGGGAGGATTAAGGAAGCTTCCTCCCCTCCTTCCTTTCTTGTTAATTGCAAGATTAAGTCCCTTCTTTTATTAATCTTCATTAATTGCGTCATTAGTCCTTTTCTTCTAATCTTCTTTAAACTTGGACTTAAGGGACTTTTGGCTTCGGGATTTCTTCGAACTCGTCTTTGAATTCTTCAATAAAATAGACTTGAATTCTTCGGCTTTTGATAAACTTCCGTCTTTTGACTTTTTCTTCGATAAATCTTCAGAATTGGTCGTGGACTTCCGTTCTTTTTGCACTCTTGACTTCTTGACTTCGTCGTTCATCCTTTTCTTCAATAAAAGTCCGTAAATGCCCGTGAATGTCCGTGTTTTCTCCACTTTCCACCTTTTCATCCTAAATCACAACAAAAACATAAACCACGCATAATTCCGACATAAAAGACATAAAATACACGTTTTGGTCCGGTTATTATTGTAGTTAAGTGGTAGAAAAGATGGGTGTTTACACACCTATCACTCGTCTTATAATTTTCTTCTTTTATTAGATTTGGTTCTTCGACTTCGTTAAACTTCTGTCATTAGACGTTTTCTTCGATAAATCTTCAGAATAGGCCTTTGACTTCCGTTCTTTTTGCACTCTTGATCTTTTGACTTCGTCTTTTGTCTTTTCTTCGATAAAAGCCCGTGTTTTCTTCCCTTTTCACATTTTGGTCCTAAATCACAACAAAAACACAAACCACGCATAATTCCGACTTTTACGACATCAAATATACGTTTTGGCTTGGTTATTATTATACTTAAGTGGTAAAAGGATGGGTGTTTTCACACTTATCAAAACCCATCTCAAAAGTCTAGGCTTAGCATCTTGCTTTGTCATGAGGTACTTGAGAGCGAAATGATCCGTATACACTATGGTTTTGGAGAGCACAAGATAGGGTCTAAATTTCTCAAAGGCATAGACTATAGCAAGCAACTATTTTTCTGTGGTGGTATAGTGAAGTTGAGCACCTGTCATGGTTTTACTAGCATAGTGTATAGGTTGAAAATGCTTATTCACTCTTTTTCCTAACACGGCCCCCATGGCATAATCACTCGCGTCACACATAAGCTGAAAAGGCAAATCCCAATTTGGAGAAACCAAAACGGGATCCTTAGTCAACTTTTCCTTAAGTGTCTCAAAAGAGTCTAAACACTCTTGGGTGAAAATGAAAGGAGCCTCTTTTTCCAAGAGGTGGGTCATCGGTCTTGCTATCTTAGAGAAATCTTGTATAAAACTTCTATAGAATCGCGCATGACCTAAAAAACTTCTAACTCCTTTCACCGTGGTAGGTGGGGGAAGCTTAGCAATAACATCTATTTTGTCACGATCCGCTTCTAAACCCTTGTTGGATATCTTATGTCCCAAGACTATCCCCTCTTTGACCATGAAATGGCACTTCTCCTAATTAAGAACAAGACGTGTTTCTTCACACCTCTTAAGCATACGTTCTAAATGGGAGAGGCAAGAAGTGAATGAATCTCCAAAAACCAAGAAATCATCCATGAAAACTTCCATAGTGTGCTAAATCATGTCATGAAAGATTGCCATCATACACCTTTAAAATGTCCCCGGTGCATTGCACAAGCCAAAAGGCATTCTCTTGTAAGCAAATGTACCATAGGAACAAGTGAATGTGGTCTTTTCTTGATCCTTAGGGTCAATGGGTATTTGAAAATAACCTGAGAATCCATCTAGAAAACATTAGTACTCATTTCCCGCTAAGTGTTTAAGCATTTGGTCCATAAAAGGCAATGGGAAATGATATTTCCTAGTAGCATCATTGAGCTTCCTATAATCAATACAAACTCTCCAACCCGTGACAAGTCTAGTAGGAATAAGCTCATTGTTCTCATTAGGCACTACGTTGATTCCACCCTTCTTAGGAACACAATGTACCGGGCTAACCCATGGAGAGTCGGAAATGAGGTAAATCATGCCCGCATCAAGGAGTTTCATAACTTCCTTTTTAATGACCTCGTGGATTTTAGGGTTAACCCTTCTTTGGCTTTGAATGGCAGGTTTGTAATCATCCTCCATAAGTACTTTGTGTGTACAAAAATTTGGATCAATTACCCTTATGTCGGATATTTTCCATGTTATGGCTTGCTTATGTTTCTTAAGGACCTCTATGAGTTTTTCCTTCTCATCCTCTTTCAACTCTTTTGCTTGATCACGGGTAACTGGTCTTTTCCCTCTAAGAAAGCATATTCAAGGTGTGATGGAAGATCCTTAAGTTCAAGGGTAGGTGGACTCTCTATGGAAGGTTTTACTATGGATAGATCATCATTGGTAACTTCTTGTGGAATTGGGGAAGGAATGGGATCCTTATTGAGCAACTTTTGGATAGTGAGAATGTATTCTTCCCAATTTATGGGAGAATCATCATTACCAAGGAAGTTGGACTCAAATTCCTCCAAGAGGAAATCACTCTCTCCAAAAGGTATTAAGGAGGGAGCAATTGAGGCAACGGTCTCTACATGAGGCATGTCTTCACTATCATTCTTACAAGCTTCATGAAAATGCTCATCACACACCTCATCAAGAACATCCACTATGTTAATTGTTTCACAAGCTTGAGACTTCTTTGTCACTTTTCCAAGCTTAAACACCACTTTCTCATCCTCAACTCTCATAGTTAGTTCTCCCTCCGCCACGTCTATAAGAGTAGGACCCATCCTCAAAAATGGTCTACCAACTATAAGAGGAACTCTCGGGTCTATATCATAATAAACTACTACAAAGTCCGCCATAAAGGTAAACTTATCCACACCTACAAACACATCCTCTGAAATACCTACCGGATAAGCTATGGTACGATTGGCTAACTCAAGTGTCATCCTAGTATGAGTGAGCTTGGAAAGGGAGAGTTTTTGCCATACCGATAAAGGCATGAGATTAATGCTTGCTCCTAAATCCCATGCAATTTTCCACCCCAGGAAAATTACAAGGGATTAAAAATCGCCCTGGATCTCCAAGTTTTGTAGGTAAGGTTTTGAGCAACACGGCGGAGCAATTCTCATTAAGTGATATGTTAGGTAAATCCACCAATTTTTCATTGTTGGAGAGGATATCTTTGAACATTTTAGCAAACTTTGGCATATAAGCAAGAGCTTCCGCAAAGGAGATGTTTATGTTAAGTTGCTTGAACACCCTCAAAAAATTCGAGACTTGTATATCATCCTTGTTTTTCAATTTCTCCTTTCTCAATCTTGATGGATATGGAAGGCTTGGTTTTGGTGTAGGTTGAGTAGTTGTTGTTGTGGAAGGTTTCTCTTTGTTGGTTTCTTCATTGGGAGGTGTGGAAGGTAAAGGAGAAGTGGAGGTAGGTTGAGAGGTGTTGAAGTGGTAGAGCTTGAAGGTGGTGAAGAAGATGTAGAAGGCTTATCAAAAGGTGGAACCATAGTAAGCTTAACCATAGGAAGTATAGGAGGTGAAGGATCATTAGTTGTTTTTCCAGTTCTTGTTGTGATAGCATTGACATTAGCCTTTGGGTTTCTTTGTGTGTTTGAAGGTAGAGCCCCTTGTGGCCTTTGATAAAGTGCCATCAAAATCCTTTTGGAAGACTCCTCAGTCATAATTCTCATTTGCTCTTGCATTCTCTTTTCACTTTCACGAATTCTCCTTTCAACAAGCTCATTAGTATCATTTTGCCCATATCCTTGATTTTGACCTTGATGGTATCCTTGATTTGGAAAGGGTGGAGGTGGTTGGTTAAATCCTTAATTAGGTGTATGAAAGTTATTTCCTTGATTTTGAAAGTTGTTGGGTGCTCTATAGTTGTTCCCTTGGTAGTTTGGCCTGGGCCCTTGATTTCTTTGTAGCAATTGAGGAGGATTGGGTTGATTTTGGATGGGTGGATGGGGTGGAAAGCCGGGTGGAGCAAGGTAGTTATTTGACTTGTAAGAGAGATTGTTTTGATTGATGTTAGGTTTGAAGTGCTCTCTATGTTCTTCTTGATAAGCATAACATTCAACTTGATAACCTTGAACCTTGTCACATTGTAAGTGAGAATGAGGACCTCCACAAGTTTCACATGAAATAGCAATAGCATTCACATCATTGGTGGAATTTTTGTTCAAAGAGAGTTGTTAGAAATACGTTTTTACGTATATTAGAAGTATCGGTCACTCCACAATAATATTCATGTTGTAATAGCTCGTAGTTAGATAATAGTTGTTAGTTACTTATTAACTTAAGTAAGAACCGGTCCATGGGCTTGTCATGGACCGGCCCAAGCCCATGTTTAGCTTGGTACTATAAATACCCCTTTCCACTAAGGAAAGGGGTTGGTTGTTGTTCCATTTTTACATTTCATATTAATAAAATCTTTCAAGTATTCTCTCACTTTCTCTCTCTAGTTTCTCTCACTAGAAAACATCAACCCACTTCATAGATTCATAGGTTATCAATTTCTACATTTGGTATCAAGAGCTATGGGGTGATTTAAGGTAAGGATTGTGTTGCTTTTTTAGTTTTTGAATCAATTAGTGATCTTTAGAAAAAATCAATCTTGAATCTTGTTGTTTTTGGTGTTTTTGTTATTGGGATTGATTGATAAGGATTGGGTTTAGCTTATTTTGGTAAAAATCATAAAACTTTTTGTGGTTTTGGATCAAAAATCGGTGATTAAAGCTGTTTTAGAAGTCTCGGAAACATTTCTCCAGATTATTCCGAATAGGATTTTCCGAATAGGAAGGTTTTCAGAATAGAAGGGTTATTCCGAATAGAAGTTCCGAATAGGATAGTATTCCGAATAGAAGGTTTTTCCGAATAGACTTTCCGTTTAGAAGAAACTTTCCGAATAGCCACATTTTTCCGAATAAGAAATTTTTTCCGAATAGCAGCAACTTTCCGAATAGCAGTTCTTTCCGAATAGCATCATCTTTCCGAATAGCACCATCTTTCCGAATAGCACCATCTTTCCGAATAGCACCATCTTTCCGAATAGCCCATACTTTCCGAATAGCCATACTTTCCGAATAGCACCATCTTTCCGAATTGCCATACTTTCCGAATAGCCATACTTTCCGCATAAGGTTTCTTCAGCATAAGGTTTATTCCGAATAGAGCATTTCAGAATAGGATTATTCCGAATAGAGGTTATTCCGTGTAAGGGTTTTTTCAACATAGGATTATTCCGAATAGAAGTTATTTCGAATAAGGATTTATTCTGAGTTTGGGTTATTCCGTATAAGCAAGTTCAAGGGGTATTTGAGTTTTTTCGACGATCTTTAGTGGATTTAATTACAACACAAATTCTCAACCTTTCTTCACTGCTCGATCAACCGATAATCTTTGAGTCTGTTAAGTGATCACAATGAATCCAAGTTCATTAATGCCTCAGATGACATCTCTTACGGATATCTCGATCATAACGGGGACTGATAGTCATCCACCGATGCTTATTAAAGAGGTGTTTGAGGCATGGCAGGGCCGCATGATGCAATACTTGAAGGGCAAACCAACGTACGGAAGGCTTATGGTCAAATCGATTTTGAATGGTCCACTCGACTATGGTACCATTACGGTTGACAACGTGACTAGACCACGAGAATTTGAAGAACTCACTCCAGCTCAACAACTTGTTGCAGATGCAGATGAAAAAGCTCTTCAAACAATTCTTCAAGCTCTTCCCCATGATATTTATAGGATGGTAAGCAAGTATACGGTAGCAAAAGACTTATGGGAACGTCTTAAGGTGTTGCTACAAGGTACATCTCTCACAAAACAGGAAAGGGAATGTCAGTTGTATGACCTGTTTGATAGATTCACCTACAACCCAGGGGAAACACTTCACGATTATTACTTCAGATTCACCACACTCATGAATGATCTGAATGTATACAATCTTGAGATTGCTCCATTCCAGGTTAACACCAAATTCTTGAATACTCTACCTCAAGCTGAATGGGGTGAGTATATTACCGATGTCAAGTTAACCAGGGATCTGCACAAGTGCAATTTGGATAAAATATATGCCTTCCTTCAGCAGCATGAGAAGCATGTGATTATGCATCGTTCTCCTCGTGGTATGTATCCAGATTCCTTAGCTTTGATGGCAAATCAACCAAGTTTGTCACACAACAACACACCTTATATCTTGGGACATCAAGCCTATCATCAATCACCTTACATGACACCAGCCTTTCCCCAATACTCGATTCTACCACAACCACCCACCTCACATTAGCAACAATATCGGTTCAATGCACCTTCACCACATTATGCTTCACAACTTCATCCAGCAAATGTTGCACCTTATGCAGTATATCCATCAAGCTACCCTGATCAAATGAGTAATCCTTCTACTGATTATGCAGCTCATCCAGATCAAGCACTGTATTGTGATGATGAGGAAGTCCCAGTTCCTGTATTCCAACAAGGAGCTGACCCAGTTGAAATGCTAACTACTATGTCTGCTTATCTCACACGAACCTTAAGCAAACGAGGATACAGAGGATCAGCTCCTACCAACAATCAGTTGAGGAATTCATCCAATTCTCGCCAACAAGCTACAATTGAGAATGGCAGGGTAATGGTTCAGCCAATTCAAACATATCAGGGGAGACCTTCCACATCAACCAATGCTCGCACGATCAATCCTGCTCCTGCTCCAATGGTCAACAATCCTCCACGGGCTAATACAGGCAAGTTGAGAATGATTACCTGCTACAACTGCAAAGAAGAGGGTCATATGTCCAGGGATTGTAAGAAACCCAAAAGGAAAAGGGATGGACAGTGGTTTGCAGAAAAGATCTATCTGGTAAATGCTCAAGCGCAAGGAAGGGAACTTGATGAAGAAGAGCTTGCATTTCTTGCTGACCCAGGGATTGCTGAACAAGACGTTGTCACTACGCAGAATGCCGCTTACCAAGCCGATGATCTTGATGCGTATGATTCCGACTGTGATGACTTTCAAACTGCAAAGGCTGCTTTCATGGCAACTTTCTCCAGCTTAGGGCCAGATAAGAGATCTGAGGTACTTATTAATAACACCGATAATGCCATTGATGCTAGTGTTCAACCACATCAAGTTGTGCAAGAGAGTGCTAATTCGAATGAATCTTCGGTGGTGAGTCTTTCAAACGAGGAGACAAACAATGATAGCAATATCAATGTGAGTCCCCAGACTTTGAGTGAATCACAACCGGGATCCATTTCGCATACGCCTACTCCTGCTCAACAAGATTTGGTCATGGTTCCTGCTACATTACTTAGCCAAATGAATGCTGCACTCTTAGAAACCTTAGCTAAGAATAAGAATTTGTCTGATGAGCTTGCCTTAAGCAATGAGAAAGTACAAACTTTGGAATTAGTGCCTTCGTCTAGTGTTCTAACTAATCTCGAATATGATCACTTTAGAAACAAACAAATGGGTCACTTGCAAGAAATAGAAAACTTAAGAGCAAATTTGTCTAATGAACTTCGAGAAAAGGAGTTAGTGGTCACTAATTTTCAAAAACTTCAAACGGATTTTGAATCACTATAATCTAAGAAGACTGAAATGGAGATTAATGCCACTAATAAGATTAGATGTCTAGATTAGTTGCTGTTAAGACAATACGCTGCTTCACAACTAGTTCACTTATTTGATGCTTCATTTAGAGAATTTAACTTATCACGTCTAAAAGGCCTTCCCCCTAATCCACGGTATGCAAAACAAGCTTTAAGACATAGTCCTAGACTTTATAATGCAACTCAATTAGGATTGGCTTTAGACCCGATTGTTTTTCCCAATGATCAAACAAGTAAGGATCTAGTTGATGAGGATCGGTCATACAATTCAGCAAAATATCCCGATTGTGATTATTTTAAAATGAATAAGGAGCTTGCTAAAACTGATTTTAGAGTTCGCTTCCATATGGATAAAGATCTCATTACAGCACCAACCTACATGATAGAGGAAGAAAGCCCTAGTACATTTCCTACACTTGTCAACATGGAAGATCCTAAGGAAATTCCAAAGAATCTTCCACCGGTTAGCACTGTATGGTTAAACTTGAAAGAGATTAACCGATACTTTACTAACTTTGACAAGGTCATTTTGGAATGTACGACTTCAAATGGCTTAAATGCCGGAGAATGGGCTTTCGAACACATGAACGAGGTGTTTAAATCTAAGATCAATCCGTTTGTCGAAAGTCTAAAAGGAAGTTTTGCATCTCTTAAGGAAAATCTTCAGTTTGAAATTAGGGAAGTTCAAAAAGTGTTTTATGAAATGGACACCGCTTACGAACTGCAACTAATTGAAAAGGAAAAGATTTTAACCAAATATGACCGATTCTTGTCTGAAGTAATCTCGTGTGATGTGCTTAGTACTGTAAATGTTAATTATTCGAATGAGCTTACATCCACTATGATTAACTGTGATGCTGTGAATATTTGTGAGGATATTTGTGATGATGTTTGTACTCTTTCTGTAAATGTTGCTGATACTGTAAATGAGGTAGAAAATCATGCTTGTCACGAATCTAACGCTGAGTTTTTAAAGCTACAAGATTCTTACAATTTACTTTCACAACGATTTAATCAACTAGAACAACATTGTATATCTTTAGAATTAAAACAACAAAATCAAAATGAAAATCTTTTGATATCAAATGTTTCTGAAAATGGTGTTGAGAATAGTGACAAGATGATTGCAATTGTTAAGACATTAGAGGAAGAAATCATGAGATTGAAGAGAGAGGTATCATCAAAGGAAACATTAAGAATGGAACTAGAGGCTGCAGAGTCTAAAAACCAGGTCTTAGAAATTAGACTATCAACTGTTCTAGGGGAGATGGATCGGACAAGGCAGGGACTATCCGCTCTTTATGGTTCACTAGAAGAACGCTTCGCTTTTAATGCGGCACAGCAACAATATTATGTTGAACAACTGAACCAAAAGTGCGAAGAAATCTCTGACTTGAACATCCTGCTCATAGACAAAAATATGGTTTTGGCTGAGTTAAAGGATACACCTCTTCTCACCCGACAAGAAGTTGTTGATAACTTAGCTACCGACTCTGCACCGTCCACTAGTGCTCCAACAACCAATTCAGTAGTGCTTTATAAGAATCCGCTTCATAAGAGAAACCAGGTTACCTATGATGATTATATGAGGAATGCCATTAAGCATGTCGATCTTCTTAGGGATATTTTAGACGATCTTTATGCCTTAGATCCCTCAAGTAGCGATTATTATTCGGCTCATGAATATGTTAAGCGAGTTCAATATTGCTTGGCTTATTTGCAATACATAGGTACACCAGGTTCTGCACTACTTAATAATAGGCCCATTGCTGTCACTCCATTTAATAAGACTCCAGGAGCGAAACCGTCATTGGCACAATCAAGTAAGACACCTTTAAAATCTGCTGCTAATGTTCCCACTTTGCCTTCTACAGGATTAAAAGAGACTACTAAGGCTAAAGGATCGCCACTCAAGAAAGCTAAGATCAAGCCCTCCACTAGTAGTGCCACAAAGAAGAAAGTAGAAGTCCACAATAGGAATGCTAGTTCAGTTTTAAATAAAATGAATCATGTTAAGACTAAAAGCTCTGCGCCTGTGCAGCAGCCTAAACCATTCGTGAATTCTGATTTAAATTGTTGGAATTGTAATGAATGTATGTTTTCCCAGCGTCATGATTTGTGTCTGATTGATCACGTTAATGAAATGAATGCTATTAAGAATGGTCTTGAATGGAAGCCAACGGGTAGAACTCGTGCCCAAGTTGGCTGGCAATGGCGTCCCACTGGTAGGACCTTTACACTAGATGGTAAAATGTGCCCTTTAACTAGGAATGCATCCATTGAGGTTAGGTCTGAGCGTCCTTTAGTTAGGAACACTCGCACTCAAGTATGGAAACAGCGCCCTTTAATTAGGTCAGCCCCCACTATAGTGCCTATCAGTGAAGAAATACCTCAGGATTTGAGCCAATTAGAATCTACACCACCAATTAAGAAGAAGAAGGCTAGGAAATCTAAGAAACCTAGAGTTAGCAAATCTAAGATTATTAAATCTGTACCTGCTAATAACAAGGAACACTCAGATTCCGATACCTCTACATTGTCTTTGTGTGGTGATATTTTCAGGTGGTCCAAATCATCCTGTGGTATTTGGACTCCGGTTGTTCAAAACATATGACCGGAAATCGCTCGATGCTCTGAAATTTCGTCAGCAAGTTTCTTGGTACGGTTAAATTCGGGAATGATCATATAGCAAAGATTATGGGATACGGTGAATATCAGATTGGAAACGTGACGATTTCTAGGGTATACTATGTAGAAGGTCTTGGTCACAACTTATTCTCAGTAGGACAGTTTTGTGATTCCAACCTTGAGGTTGCTTTTCGACAACACACTTGTTTCATCCGCAACTTGGAAGGAAAAGATTTGTTGAAGGGATCTCGTGGTGCAAATCTATATACCTTGTCCTTACAAGACATGATGGCCGCTTCTCCAGTATGTCTTCTCTCTAAAGCTTCTAAGACCAAGTCATGGTTATGGCATCGCAGATTATCTCATCTTAACTTTGATGCTATTAATCATCTGGCTAAAAACGAATTAGTTCGTGGTCTTCCAAAGCTTAAATTTCACAAGGATCATTTATGTTCCGCGTGTTCAAGGGGGAAAAGCACTAAGAAATCTTACAAGCCCAAAGCTGAAGACACCAATCAAGAAAAACTTCATCTTTTGCATATGGATCTTTGTGGGCCGATGAGAACTGAAAGTGTGAGCGGTAAGAAATTCATTCTCGTCATTGTGGATGATTTTTCCAGGTTTACATGGGTTAGATTTCTGCGTACAAAGGATGAAGCACCGAAGGCTATCATCACTTTTCTGAAGTTCATTCAGGTACGTTTGAATACCACTGTCCGCCGTATTCGTACAGACAATGGTACAGAGTTCGTCAACCAGACTCTTCGTGCTTATTATGAAGGAGTTGGTATATCACATGAAACATCGGCTGCACGCACTCCACAACAAAACGGTGTCGTTGAAAGACGAAATCGCACACTTATGGAAGCTGCTAGGACCATACTTATTTATGCGAACGCTCCATTATTCTTGTGGGCAGAGGCTATTTCTACTGCATGTTTCACCCAAAACCGTTCTATCATTCGGAAACGCCATGGAAAAACACCATATGAGCTTCTACATGACCGCAAACCCGATGTTTCATTTTTCCATGTGTTTGGTGCTCTGTGTTATCCAAACATCAATAGTGAGAACTTGGGTAAGCTTCAACCTAAAGCCGACATAGGTATTTTCATTGGTTACTCACCGTCCAAAAGAGCATACCGAATCTATAACCATCATCTTGGCAAGATTGTAGAAACTATGGACGCTGATTTCGACGAGCTGACAGCGATGGCTTCTGAGCAACACAGCTCTGAACCCGCGCTTCATGAGATGGGACCCGGTGCTATAAGTTCCGGATTAGTTCCCAATAATCCTACTTCTACATCATTTTTACCACCATCAAGGCCCGAGTGGGATAAATTGTTTCAACCGTTGTTTGATGAATTTTTCGATCCCCCGACTGATGAAGTTCCAGTACCTGTAGTAATTGCTCCAATACCTGAAGTGGTTGCTCAAGTTAATGAACCTTTATCTAATGCATCTACAATTCACATTGAACCGGATGCACCTTCACCAAGTGATTCTCAAACTACACCTGAATCATCACCCCTACTTGTGCCTAATGATGTGGAAGAGGATTCTACTGATCACGACCTGGAATTTGCTCACTTGCAAGAGCTTCCTTTCTTTGGTGTAGCGATCCCTGAAGACCCTTCAGCCGCGTCTACCTCAGAAGAAGCTCCTTCTATTGTTCACTCCAGACCACCTAGGATTGAAAACCATAGCACTAAATGGACAAAAGATCACCCAATTAGGAATGTTATTGGAGATCAAGATCGACCAGTCTCTACACGCCATCAATTACAAGAGAGTGCACTATATTGTTACTTTGATGCATTTCTCTCTGAAGTTGAACCCAAAAATTGGCAGCAGGCTATGACCCAATCATCTTGGATCGAAGCTATGCAGGAGGAACTCAATGAATTCAAACGACTTGAAGTATGGGAATTGGTTCCTCGCCCTGACAAGGTTAACATCCTTACTTTGTTATGGGTTTATAAGGTTAAACTTGATGAGATGGGTGCGGTATTGAAGAATAAAGCAAGATTGGTCGCTAGAGGATATAAACAAGCCTTGGGTATAGACTTTGAGGAATCTTTTGCTCCTGTGGCTAGATTGGAGGCGATTAGACTATTCCTTGCGTTTGCTGCTCATATGAACATGATCGTCTATCAAATGGATGTGAAGACGGCATTTTTGAACGGTGAACTAAGGGAAGAAGTTTATGTTAGTCAACCGGATGGGTTCGTCAGCACGGAGTCTCCTAACCATGTGTACAAGCTTAAGAAGGCTCTCTATGGGTTGAAACAAGCTCCACGCGCGTGGTATGATCTCCTGTCAACATATCTCATGTCGGAAGGCTTCTCCAAAGGCAAGGTGGACCCCACTCTATTCACTCTCAAGGACGGCAACGACATGCTTCTGGTACAAATTTATGTTGATGATATAATCTTTGCTGCCACTAACATAGAATTGTCTAAACAATTTGAGAAGATAATGTCCACACGCTTTCAGATGTCGATGATGGGAAAAATTTCATTTTTCTTAGGATTACAGATTTCTCAGAATCCCAGAGGCATCTTTATTAATCAATCCAAATATGCTCTAGAATCTCTTAAGAAATATAACTTTGAGAATTGTGACCCCGTAGACACTCCAATGGTGGAGAAATCCAAGTTAGATGAAGATAGGGATGGGATTATTGTCGATCCGAAACTTTACCGTGGAATGATCGGCACCCTTCTCTATCTGACTGCTAGCAGGCCTGATTTGCAATTTGCTGTATGCATGTGTGCCCGGTATCAGGCTCGGCCTACCGAAAAGCACTTACATGTAGTTAAAAGGATCTTTCGGTATCTAAAAGGAACACTTCATCGTGGTCTATGGTATCCGAATGATTCCTCGATTGCTTTAATATCATACGCAGATGCCGATCATGCTGGATGTCAAGACACGAGGCGTAGCACTTCTGGATCTGTGCAACTCCTTGGAGATAGATTGATCAGTTGGTCTTCAAAAAGGCAGAAAAGCGCTGCAATATCAAGCACGGAGGCTGAATACATCGCCATGTCCGGTTGTTGTGCTCAAGTCCTTTGGATGAGATCACAATTAACTGACTACGGTCTTGGATTTAACAAAATCCCGATGTATTGTGACAACAAGAGCGCCATTGCCCTTTGCTGCAACTATGTTCAACACTCCCGGGCCAAGCACATAGACATTCGCTACCATTTCATTAAGGAGCAGGTGGAGAACGGAGTGATCGAGCTGTATTTTGTCACTACTGAGTACCAGCTGGCGGATATGTTCACCAAAGCCTTAGATCGAGGACGAATCGAGTTTTTGATTGACAAGCTTGGTATGAAATCATTCACTCCAGCGACTCTCAAAGAGTTGGCAGAAGAATCAGCTGAATAGTCGTGGTAAACTATTCAGAGTATCCTTTGGTTGTGATCATGTATATTATAGTAAATATATAAACCACAAAAGAAAATACAAAAATATAAAACCAAGAAAAACCATAAAAATATAAAACCAAGAAAAACCATAAAAAATATAAAACCTAGAAAAACCATAAAAATTACAAAATCAAGAAAAACCAAAAATATTTTTTCGTTTAAAACGGGCATGTCTTTTAGTACGGTAATATTTACGGCCTTAGAAATGTCGATCAATATTGACACGGTGCCATAAATAGAGTCCGTATAAAAGTTGTACATTTTTAAAACATGCCCATTATGGATTGTAGTTATTTCTGACTGCAACCCGGTTTTCATATTAAAGTCACGTATTTCCTTGGAAAACGTTGGCTCAGAACGGGAATTAATTTTCTCGGGCGTGATTTACAAGCCAAATCATGCAAAGGGATCAAGTTTACTTTATAACTTGGTCTTACACGAATTTGTGTACGTCTCAGTGCATTAATTTGTTAAAATAAGAGAAATCTTATTGACACCACGAATCAAATTTTTTTCAAGATATCAATTGGGAAATGTTTTTCATCATCATGTGCCTCGTTAAACAATGACTACAGCTCTTTAAATAGAAAACGGGTCATCGTTTAAGGGGGAGAAAATGTTTCATCATCTTTCACATCAAAAAGATCTTCAAAAGTTTTCAAGGAAACTCACAAAGCTTAATAGTTAAATGGTTGGATTGCTTTGGCATTTGTATTGTTGTTGCTTATAAGTTTGTCGTGGATAGTTTTGTGCTTGTGTTAAGTTAAGGCTCGGATAGTTAACATAAGATAGGGTCAAAGTGACAAGTGTTAAAACTTAGTAAACAAAAGAATAATGAATGAAGCAAAAAGAAAATTGAGGGGGCAAAGTTGACAACTTGTCCAAACTTGTGGAAAACTTTGACCTAGTCAAAAGTTATCCCCCCGTTTTGTTTCTAATCCTTCACTGTTTACATCTATACTTGCCGCCATTGATAACCTTCCACATAAACTCACGAAATCAAACAAACAAGTAACAAGAACATCTCAATATCAGATCAAGATCACAAAAAGGTATTAAATCGGATTTATTTCTCATGAACATCAAGTTAATTAAACTGTTTAAATGAAAAACAATCGAACTCAATTACTGTTTAATTAGGGTTTAATTAATTGGGGTTTTTGCCTGGGGATGATTCGGAATAGGTTTAATTGCCCAGATTTGTCCATTAGAACACTTGATTCACACGATTGCATGCCCAATTAGAAAAACGTAACTGTTTGTAACTTTCCGAATAGAACAGTTTTTTCCGCATAGGGCAAAAAGTTCCGCATAGGGTAAATTTTCCGCATAGGGCAAAATGTTCCGCATAGGGCAAAAAGTTCCGCATAGGGCAAAAGTTCCGCATAGGGCAAAAGTTCCGCATAAGGCAAAAGTTCCGAATAGGAAATGTTCCGAATAGGAAATGTTCCGAATAGGAAATGTTCCGAATAAGAAATGTTCCGAATAAGAAATGTTCCGAATAGGAAATGTTCCGAATAGGAAATGTTCCGAATAGGAAATGTTCCGAATAGGAAATGTTCCGAATAGGACAAATGTTCCGAATAGGACAAATGTTCCGAATAGGACAAATGTTCCGAATAGGACAAATGTTCCGAATAGGAAAAATGTTCCGAATAGGACAAATGTTCCGAATAGGGCAAATGTTCCGAATAGGGCAAATGTTCCGAATAGGGCAAATGTTCCGAATAGGGCAAATGTTCCGAATAGGGCAAATGTTCCGAATAGGGCAAATGTTCCGAATAGGGCAAATGTTCCGAATAGGGCAAATGTTCCGAATAGGGCAAATGTTCCGAATAAGGACTTTATTCTGCATAGGCCCAAATGTTCCGAATGGAGGAATTTTTTCCGCATAGCCCAAATGTTCCGAATAGAGTATTTTATTCAGAATAGGGATGTTTTTTCCGCATAGGCTATATGTTCCGAATAGACTAATGTTCCGCATAGGACTTATTTTCAGTATAGACCTATTATTCCGAATTGTGTGATTATTCCGAATAGAAGATGTTTCAATGGTTTCAAAGCTTAAGGGATTATGTCATATGTACAATGCTTAGGTTTAAAGTCATAATGATATTCATACTTGTTTGTATCAACCTTTGTGTTTTATCTTAAGCAGAGACAATGACTAACCCTACCGTACAACAACTACAAGACAACAGAGCCGCCGCCATTGCTGAAGCCAAGACTCTAAAGTTTGTTCCAAACAACTTCCGTCTGAAGGAGGTATCTCACTCCACCCATAATGGCTTTAAGGTAGGTACAGCCATGCTTGATAAATCTCACTTCAAGTATGCGCTAAGGAGAAGTGCTTCGGTGCCCTATGAATATCTTTACGAGTTCTGGGCTACCAAAGAGAGGACGTCGAACAAGATCACTTTTTCCTTGGACAACAAGCAGCAGACGCTTACTGTGTCAGATTTCAGGAAGATCTTTGGCTTTCGTCCGATTCTCAAAGGTCTACCATCATACTCACCCAACCCAACCAAGGACCAGATCATGGAGATGTTCACTGCTATTGGATGTCTTGACATACGAACCCCGTCTGAGTTTACTACCGCCAAAGTTGGCCAACCATGGAAAGCTATTTTTGGGATTCTTAGCCGATGCTTGACACCCAAAACAACTGGGTATGATGTTGTTCGTCCACCAATCATCAAGATGTTTTATGGTATGTTCAAAGGTATGGGTATTGATTATGCATCACTGCTGTGGGAGGAGTTTACTTTTCAACTCTTCACTAACATAAAGGGTAAAATCAAAACTTACCAGTACCCTAGGTTTATTAAGTTGATCATACATTACTTTATGGAAAACGATGCATCCATTAACAAGCTTGCAGGTAGTCGTCACCACATGATAGATGATGATGATTTAGTAGACTTAAGGCAGGAAACTCATTCGAATACGGTTATTCCTGGTCCCATTCCCAGTCATCTTCTGACCGATGAGATTATTGCATCCGATGATTACAAGAACTTGCTAACAGAAATTGAGAAACAACGAGCAAGCCTTCTAGCAGGTGAAGACTCATCTACCACGGTTAAAAGCAAAGGTAAAAGGAAGCAAGCAGATTTACCTGAGCCCAAAACCAAGAAGAAGAAGACAGAGGGTAAGAAAGGAAAGGGTAAGGCTGATGAGATGCGTCTGCGTGACGAAGAAAATATTGCTGATCCTGCTCTTGAGAAAACTGAGAAACAAATAATGAAGATAGCCATTCAAAGGAGCAGGAAAGATACTGGTGGTAGTGGTTCAGGTGTAAGAGTAGACATTGAGGATGAGTACATGGAACCTGATGATGTTGATGAGTTTGGGTCACCTGAACATTATTCCACTTCGAAGGAGCCATCAATCCCTGTTTCTACACCACCTCCTCCACCTACTCAACCTTTAACAACTCAACCTCCACCAACTCAACCCTTACCAACCAAACAGGTTTCTACACCACTTCCTCCACCACCACCAAAGCCCATCCTTAGCACCGCAGTCACAACCGAGCCTATTCCCTCAACCCAGAGCAGCTCTGCAACGTCTGCAATGGCAGCAATAGTGATGGCCGAGATGTTGGATAAACACGTGGATCATCAAAAGAGAGAAATGGCTAAACTTCGCCAAGAGTTAAATAGAAGAACTCAAAGTGACGAAGCATCAAGGAAAGCTCAAGAAGAGTTGATTGCCAAGTTCGCTGCAGACATGGAAGTTACACGTAAAGCTCATGCAGAAGAACTTGCTCAGGTTAAAAAGGATGAAGCTGATAGGCATAAAGCACGAATTGCAAGACTTAAAGCTATTAAGGATGACTTTAAAGAGCAAAAAGAAGCTCTTGAAGCTACTATTGAGCAAAGAGTGAAAGACTCCATTGAATCCTTAATGCCTAAACTGCGTGATGACTTGAAGACGCTTGCTGCTGACAACTTAATGATCAAATCATCCAATCCTTCCGAAGCCGCATACAAGATCGCTTATGACTTGACGGATTTTGAACTTAAGAAGATCCTCAAAGCTCGAATGAAGGAACTTGGATCGTTTGATAAATCGAGGAAACAACGGGCTCTCTTCAAATCCCTGAATGACGCTATCATGGAGGATGATAGGTTGTTCAAGACGTTTGGAAGTGTGGTACCCTACCACATTCTCCCGGAAGAAGAAAGGGAAGAGAGCGACGAAGAAGAGGGTACTGGTGGAGAGGAGGAAGAAGAAGAAGAAGAAGATAAGAATGAGGAGGATGATGAGGATGAGAATGATGAGGACGATGATGATGAGAATGATGATGATGAAGATGAAAATGATGATGAGGATGAGGATGAGAATGATGATGATGAGGATGCAGATGATGATGATAATGATGGTAATGATGGTGGTGATGGTCACCAGGAGAGTGTTAAGGGGAGCAATGCGGATAAAGGTGAACAGCGTGAGAAAGGGGATAAGGGCGCCAGCTCAAAGAAAGTGGTTAAGTCTGGCACCAAGTCAAAGAAAGATGCAACACCAAAGGAGAAATCTACATCCACGGAATCCAGACGATCGAAGTGGCGCCATGACGTGAACGCCACTACAGGGTCATCTATTCCTGGTACATTTATCCATGCATCAATACCTGTTACCACTAACCCCGTTAGTTCTTGTGTTGTTACTCCTGTGATTGCAGAATCGGTAACCGAACCTGAAGCTGCTCAACACTCACCCATCCATGACACTGCTGAAATGCCTGAATCTGAACAAGCAGAGGTTCACGTCTCCACTCTTCAGCAACAAAAACCACAATCTACTATACCTGAACCAAGCACAAGGAACTGGGAGGACACGTTGGAAATCGACGAGACTGCTCCACCACAGGCTTGGATCACGGCAGCGGCGCAGTATGATCCGATCACCGACGCCGACAAAGAAGTCTTGTACCTTCGTATCCGAAGTCCGATTGACTTATGTGCATTTCTTGCTCATGAGTATAAGACTTCGGTTACTCCATCATTGGTGAAGAAAGTACTGAAGGATAAAAGACTTCGCGCCAAAACCCGGTTGACCCAAATGGAGTTCGAATATTATGCCGAGGAGATCCTGAAGGCTCTGAATACCGTTCAACGGCCAGGTCTTCATGAATCAGAAAGAGCTCCACCTCCAATGGATCAAGATAATCAGATTGCTCTTGACTTCTTTGTCACCAATGATCTGGTATATCTACTGAAGGGGTCATCGAAGTACGCAACATCCCTGACATTGCTGAAAGCTGCCAACTGGGGGACAATACCCTTCATCGAGGAAAAGGTAAACCGACTCTGGGTCCTAAGATAAATCGTAATTATGATATGTAGGCTGTCATAGGTGCATCTCATTGGGACGAACGAGTCAGAAGGGCGTACAGGGGTTGCTGCCTAGTCAATTCTGGAAGCTCAGTTAGATCCGATATCCGCATCTCCAGCATTTTAGGGATGAAAACAGAAGCCAAGAATGGCTATTATCATGTGACGGAGATTCGCTTGAAAAGGGAGGATGACAGGGAATACAGAATCCAGCAGGGAGATTTTTCCATCATTCGCCTTGAGGATATCGAAGATATGCTGCTTCTGATGACCAGAGATCAACTGACACATATTCCTCGTGAAGACCTAATTGCGTTGAATACAGCACTTCGTATGTTCACACGAAGCATTGTCATCAAGTCACGAGTTGAAGATCTTCAGTTGGGAGTCGAAAGCTATCAGAGGAAGCTCAATTTAACCCGTCCTGTGAACCAAGTGTTACCTCAACATGTAGCAAGATGTCCCTATACCGGCATTTCTGTCCCGAATTACGGCATTTTCTACTTGAACAGTCGAGGTTTGATGAAGTTTATGAGGGTGGGGGAGCTCCACAAGTATAGTGATGGAACTCTTATACAAGTCAGAGGAAAGTTGGAGCATCTGAACTCGGGTAAGACTTTGCCAGAAATGACGGAGGATTGGCATCCAGGTTATAAGCAGATGGCGAAGTACGTGATCAAAAAGATCGATCAAAAGCTCCGTGAACGTAGGTTGATGAGGAGCTTGGAAAGATTCGTGGGTGGTAGACCATATGGAGTGCACTACAGGACACTGCAACGATCCATCTGAAGGGTCGTACATTTCAGGTCACTCTATATTGGTATTATTTGTGAATATGTATATTTGTGAATAATGTGCTTTAATGGCTTGTTGTAGTGTTAAGGTATGATAATTTTTCAAGAATTTCTCACGAGATTCTAAATCTTTCAAAATATATCATACTAAAGCACTACAACTACCCCTTATTAACTTAAGGGGGAGCAATCATTTGTTCTATGGCCAAACATCAATTTCATTTTTACCCAAAGACCGGTTAATCCATTCAATATCCCAAATATTAATGGTTAACATTTTGGATAAGGGGAGAAAATGGGATTAAGGAGATTTAAATGATACTTGGCTAAAATGAAAAAGACTTAAAGATTATCCAACTTAATATGTGTAAAGCACGTGTTAAGGGGGAGCGTTTTTGATGAACAAAACACCTAAGGTACAAAACTTTTGATTTCAATATCACAAGTACTTTAGGTGATTTTCAATGATTTTTCATGGTGGCAATTCCTTCCCAAAACACGCTTAATTCACGACGGATGTGGTGACAAAAGGGTGGTAGGAATAGGTTTAGTCCAATGATTCATCAGAGCCGATAGAATCTTCCCAAGGACAATTCCCTAGTTAGAATTAGAAGTCCTAGGAAAGATGGAGAAAGAATGTGAACGTAGCTGAATGCCGACCAAGTACTTAAGCTAGCACTGGAACAATCACAACAAGGTGCTAGTGATGACGTATTGGTAAGCATTGAAGGGGTTGAAGAATGAAAAAGAAATGTAAAGATAAAGGGTGTAAAGAAAGAAGCCCTCCTTACAACTTTAGGCAGAAACCGGGTCAATACATATGCTATTGAGGTCATTTTTGCTAATGATTCTCGGTATTGAAGAAAGACATCATGGACCCAGTGATGCAATGCACAACCCTTCCCCAGCTAACTCAAATATCTCTCAAAAGGTATTTGTTTTAATCACACGGAGATCAACACGTTATCTATTGGTTTATTCACTCCGAATAGACTGGTATTGAAAAGGTGGCACTCCTCTCCAGCCATCGCTCACTAAATCAAAACGCACAATCGAGTCTAGAGCCAAGAGATCATCAAAAGTCTCATTAGGACACTTTCCATTTATTCCTTGCTTTCTCACACACTGTGAAAAGTAAGAGATTTTCATGAGTCCTACGCAGTATTCCTGTAATATTGCCAGAACATCCGAGTAATACGCAAGTATTACAATGAAGATGGAAATCCTGCTTGAGCCAACATCAAACAAGCTCATGGTAGGTTACACGTGCGGTTCTTTTAGAACCAATCTTGTGAAAAACTGGAAGGTAACAGTGGTTTAATTCTGAATTGAACTTAAACTCGTTCCAGGCCTCTTCGCATTATCATATGATCTTGCCAGAACACTCAGAGCGACTCTTTATTGACCACAGTGACGAGTGGAAATCCTTCTAGTGTCAACATCAAACAGCACTTGGTAGGTAACGCGCAAGATTCTTTATGAAATAAGCTCGTGACAACTGGAAAGCAACGATGGTGAAAATCTTAATTGAAATTCACTTGTTCCAGGTTTCATGAATTGACGGCTTTTAATCACAAGGATAATTTATCCAAGTGATTCACTCTTTATGTTCGCAGTCAGCTTTGGACGGTCGAATAAAGAGAACGGGTCTACCCGCGAAATCCTGTCAGGAAGTTACTTAATTGAAACTATCCGTCACAGGTACGATATCTAATATCGTCCAACGGTCTTCACCGACCGGAGGTAAAATGCTACCGAATTAGAATAAAATGTTCAAAGCCATTTTATTCGTGTCGTTGCTGTGTACCTGTTAAAGACGGTGGTGTTGCTGTGTACCTGTTGAAGACGGTGGCGTTGCTGTGTACCAGTGAAGACGGTGGTGTTGCGGTGTACCTGTAAAAGTCATTCCCACATGCTTATGTCTTTTGCAACAAAGTTCAGCAAAAATTCAAGAAAGTACAAGATAAAGTCTTCCGCTGTACCAAACTCTGAAGCTTTCGAGAATTCAACAAAAAGACGTAAGTGTGTGGAACATGAAGTCACGAGGAGGCAAAGTTCACAAGAAAGGCAAAGATCGCATGTGAAAGGCCAAAGAACAATGCTCTCAAGTCAAAGCCAAAAAGATCAAATCAACATATTCACAACAAAAGAAAGAAAAGAAGAAAAGACTACGAGCTAAAGAACGAAGACTTAGTATAGTATGCTAGGTTTAGAACTTTGTAAACGTGGAGTGACCTCCCTTAGGGGGAGATTGTTAGAAATACGTTTTTACGTATATTAGAAGTATCGGTCACTCCACAATAATATTCATGTTGTAATAGCTCGTAGTTAGATAATAGTTGTTAGTTACTTATTAACTTAAGTAAGAACCGGTCCATGGGCTTGTCATGGACCGGCCCAAGCCCATGTTTAGCTTGGTACTATAAATACCCCTTTCCACTAAGGAAAGGGGTTGGTTGTTGTTCCATTTTTACATTTCATATTAATAAAATCTTTCAAGTATTCTCTCACTTTCTCTCTCTAGTTTCTCTCACTAGAAAACATCAACCCACTTCATAGATTCATAGGTTATCAATTTCTACAAGAGTTCAAAAAATTTCATGATAGTATCAGGCTTTTGAGAGATAATCTTATCCATTTGAGGAGTAACACTCTCTTGCACCACATGTACTCTCTCATCAAATTGTGTGTTAGTTTGAACCATGGATTTAGTCTCAGTAATGTCCCATGCCTCTTGAATGGATTTGGAAAGAATATTCCCACCTGCGGAGGAGTTGAGGGAATCTTGATGATGTGGTCTTAATCCATTGTAGAAAGTGTTGATTTGGTGAACCTCATTGAATCCATGATTGAGGAATTTTCTCAATAACTCCTTGAAGTGTTCCCAAGCATCACTAAAGGTTTGGCCATGTTTTTGTTGAAATCCAATAATTAGGTTTCTCAAAGTGGTGGTCTTAGATGGAGGAAAGAACTTGTTCAAAAACTTCTTAGTAAAGTCATCCCAAGTAGTAATGCTCTTAGGTGGATGTGTATGTAGCCAATACTTGGCATTGCCCTCTAAGGAAAATTGGATCAATATCAACTTAATGGAATCATGGGGAACTCCATTGTACTTAATAGTATTGCAAAGAGATAGAAACTTCTTGATATAATCGTGTGGATTATCACTAGGTCTCCTAAAAAATGGTGTGTTTGAAACCAAGCTAATCATAGATGTCTTAAGCTCAAAGGAATTTACGGGTATCTCGGGTATAACAATAGCATCGGCATATCCTTGCACATTGGATTGAAGGTGTTCCATCAAAGGTCGATTGTCAACGGCGGCCATGGCTTCGTGTGTGATTTTCAAAGCACGATTCTCGGGATCGGCTTGATGGACGGTGTTGTTTTTACTCTTTCTCTTTTTCTTCCTTTTTGGAGGAAGGGGTTGTACACCAAATGGTATTTGCGCACGCCCGCGGGTGAGCATGCAACTCAAATCAAGGAGTGATAGAGAAGCTCTCGTTCGACTTTGGAAAAGAAGGGATCATCCTTTCCGAGGTTCAATAAGTAATATCCACAAGAAAGTATAGTATATGTAAGTAATACTTGGGTGCAAGACCCCCAATCAAGCTTTCCTTCTTAGAATACGCACTAGTGAACGGGGGTTAGGTGGCGCGAAGCACTTAAGTACCTATTAACCCTTAGACGGCATTTTATAGCACGTCGCCTTCCTATTCACTTTGTAGTTTGTATGCTTCGAATTCTTGCCTATCGGATGTATTTATCTATTCTTGCATAATTAAATTTGATCTATACACGTGTCAAGGACCGGAACGCTCCCGAACACGGTGTATTGCAAAAGTAATACTTATGGAAGTATGTGTATTGAGTGTTCGTATACGTATGCGTATCTATATATAATAATATATCAAAAATATTTTTGTATTTATTGTGTATTTAAAGAAAGTACTATATGTACGTAAAAACCGATGAAATCCAATAATATATATTTTTGGTTGCAATCTCTTAGGAAAAAGATTGCTTTTTGAATTTTTTATTTTTAGGTTCAATTCTTTAGGAAAAGAATTGATTTTGTTATTTTTAGTTTTTATATTTTTATATTTTTGATTTTTTTTATGTTTTTGATTTATGATACGTAAAAATAACGTTCACAAGGTGAACGGATCCCAAAATCCAATCGAAACCGTCAATCAATAGTCTCTCGTAATGTCATGAACCGGCAGCGGCGCCATTGAATTGAGTATTTGTGAGTTCGTTTATTCTCGATTCTTGACAAATTGAAAGGCCTAAAAATATCGAGCTGTAAATTGTTCTTGGTTGTTAAGGGTATTTGGATTTCTATGTCTAATTCAATCAACACGTAAAAAGTTAAAAATATTAATGCTACGTATCCGTAAAGTAAAGTGCACGTACCAATTACTATTCACAAAATACAAATTTGTAATTCATAAGAGTAAAAACACTTGAAATGTAAACTAAATGAAAATGTAAGGACTAAAATGTAAAATTCAGAAACTACAAGGACCAAATATGTAAAATATAACTAACAACCAACAAACTTAACAAACTTTCAAAACTTACTAACTGAAAATGAAATAAACTAAAAATCCATGGACTAAACTTATGCAAACCCTAAAAACATGCAAAATTACCTCTGAATACAAACTATAGCAAACAACAAGGACTAAAGTGCAATTAAGTGGTAATGTTTATGAAAAATGGGTTTAGCTATTTCAATAAGCTGGATTCAGCTTATTAATGAACCAAAATCAAAATGGTTTGTTTCAAACTGCTTAAAAAAGAAAATTAACTAGGCCAGTAACAGGAATCAGCTTAAAAGCTTGTAATTCACAAGTTAGCTTATTCTAATAAGCTAATAAGTGTGAAAACACTTATCCTTTTACCACTTATTTCCAATAATAACAAGACCAAAACGTGTATTTTATGTCGTAAAAGTCGGAATTATGCGTGGTTTGTGTTTTTATTGTGTTACAGGATAAAAATATGAAAAAGGAAGAAAACCCGGGCTATCACGGGCTTTTATCGAAGAAAAGGACAAAAGACGAAGTCAAAAGGTCAAAAGTGCAAGAAGAACGGAAGTCAAAGGCCTATTCTAAAGATTTGTCGAAGAAAAAGTCTAAAGACAGAAGTTTAACAAAATCGAAGAACCAAGTCTATTAAAAGAAGAAAAATAGAAGACGAGTTCAAGTTATCATTCGACTAATCCCGAGACTAAGTCGAGAAAGACGAGAAGAAAAGAGAAAAAACAAGCACTTACCACCTCCCCTATATATAGTCTTCTAATGTGTCATTAGAAGAGAGAGTTAATTTTTTAGTTTTATTTTTAAGTGTGTTTTATTTTTCTTCTCTCTAGTTTTTTTTCAAGCTTATCAAACCTTCATCTTAATATTGTAATTTTTGATCTTAATCTTCAATTTAATCAAGTTTATTTCATATCTCTCATTCTACCTTTCTTAATAATCTATTATTTTGCTTAATTAATCATGTAGTTGGTTTAATTTTGTTGATGATGTGATTGTTTTGCTTATTTGGTTGTGCTTATTGAGTTGGTGTGCTTTAAAGTTTTTAGATTGAGGTGCTTTTTGCTTAATTTTTATGTTTAATAGTTTTTAAAATAAGTTGATTTTGGTAGTTTAATATTTTTATAAAAAGTTGATTTTAAATTTTTGCTTATTTAGTGTTTTTAAAAGTTTTTAAATTGTGTCATATTAGCTTTTTCTAAAAATTGATTTGGTAAAAGTTTTGGTAAGTGCTTATTTATTTTTTGCTTATTTTGGTTAGTTCGGATTCTCAAAACCCTAGTATCCCAAACTATATGCAGTTCCCATATTTCGACTTACATACAGATTTCTTTATTCCGACTTAGAATTTGTTTTCCCTCCAAAACCAAACCTCCATTTCCCGAATTAGATCTTGATTCTCATATCCCGACTTAGATGCAAAACATTCTTATTCCGAATTAACTAGGTGATTGATATTCCGAACTAAGTCAAAACACAGCATTCCGAATTAGGTGCAAGAATGGTGCATTCTGAATTACGTCTAGGGGCTTGATTCTGAATTAAGAACTGGATACGGATTCCGAACTATGTGAAGAAATCAGCATTCCGAATTAAATATTGGGTCTATATTCCGGATTACGTTCATGACACAAATTCCGAATTAGGTGCAGCTTGGATTCTGAATTACTTCAAGAGTACGGATTCCGAACTAGTTACAGCATCAGCATTCCAAATTACATCACCAATCCACATTCCGAATTACGTCAAGGTTTTGGATTCCGGATTAGGTTCAAGACAGAAGATTTCGAATTAGATTGAAGGTCCACATTCCGAACTAGGTGCTTGGTAGCTGATTCCGAATTAGATACTGGATCACCATTTCCCGAATTACATCAGGAACAGAATGGGATTCCGACTTATGTTTTTAACTTTCAATATTAGTTTTGAAACTTAACTTTTCCCACCAATTTTCTTAAGTGTTATTTTATTTGTTTTAACTTAGATTTATATTAAAGTTTTCATTTTTATTAAGTTTTCAAATTTTACTTTTTAAAGTTTTAATTTCTCGTCATTTATTTTAAGTCTAAATTTTTAGTTTAACTTTTAAAGCTTTTATTTTTACTCAACGACATTTTCATTTTCAATTTTTACTTTTAGTTTAAAATAGATAATCACATTTCTTTATTTTCCACCAAGAACGACTGAGTCACACTTTCAACTGGTAATCAATTCGAATTGAATCGAGACGAATAAATTTTTATACTTGGTTAAACCTTTGTATTAAATGGCGCCGCTGCCGGCTCTTTTCGTAAAGATTAACGGTTTATTGTGAGAGACGCGTTGGATTTTGGGATCCGTTCACTCTTGAACGTTATTTTTCTTGTCTAATTTTCAAAAAAAATTCAAAAAAACCATAAAAATTTAAAATTTAAAAAAAATCCAAAAAGATTTAAAAATCATAAAAAAGCAATTCTTTTTCAAAGGTTTTGCACCAAAAATATTTTCTTTTTCACATTAACCATTAGTTTTCTTCTATTTTGTTATCTTGTTCTTTTGTAGGTGTATGCGTACCCGTTCAAGTAGGAGGAAATCCATTCAAGCCGCTATTATTGAACCTCCTGTTGTCGAGCCTCCCGTTTTCAATACAATGGAGAACCGTCCAATGATCGAGCTCTTGCAATCACACGTCGAAGGCAACGATGATGCGATTGTGGTGCCGGCTATTGACGCCAACAACTTCGAGCTCAAATCCGGGTTTATCCAAATGGTTTCCGCAACACCTTTTTTGGGCCATACTCATGACGATCCTCATGATCATATCAAGAGGTTCGTATACTTATCAAATACTGTAAAATACAATGGGTTTCACAAGAGGCAATTCATTTTCTCCTCTTTCCTTTCTCCCTCGAGGGACAAGCCCGGACTTGTCTTGATAAGGAACCACCCCAAAGTATCACCACATGGTTTGATTTAGAGACCAAGTTCAAAACTATTTCTTTCCACCCTCACGTACTACCGCTTTGCGGAATGACATTATCAACTTTGAACAAAAGTACGGTGAGACATTTAGTGAATCTAGGGATCGTTTTAAGGAACTTTTAAGAAAGTGTCCACAACACGGCTTTAAAGGTACATCAAATTAATAATTTTTATAATGGATTAACTTTGAATGACCAAGATTCACTAAATAGTGCCTCGGGGGGTAATATTCTTGTGAAAACTATGAATGAAGCTTGGGGAATTATTGACAACAAAGCCTAAGTCCAAACCAAGAGTATTAGGGCTACTATGGCTAGTTCTAGTTCTAGCGAAACCGACAAGAAAATTGACAAGCTTACTTCAATCATGACCGACCTTGCTTTACATGTTCAGAACAATGCGCAAGTTAATGCTTTGAGTGAGTCATGTGAAATATGCGGGGGTTATCATTCATACACTGATTTTCCTTCGACTCATGACAATCCGGAAAATGTGTATGTCGCTAACGGTAACTTTTCTACGTGAGGCTATCAAGCACGTCCTCAAGGTGACCGCAATTTGCTTAGTTATCGTTCAAACAACTTCCTTTCGCCACCCGGTTTTCCTCCTCAAAACCAAAACAACCTCAATCGCAACAATCAACACCAAACTCGAGCTCAAAATCGATATCAAACCCAAAGAAACCCATATCCACCTCAAGGAAATAACCAAGTTTACCAACAACCCGCTTATCAACCACCTGCCTACCATGCTCCTCCTTCCAACCAACCCACAGCATTTAATCACGAGGTTGAAACTTATATGAGGACTAATGACGCGCTGGTGAAGAATCTTCATAGTCAAATCATCAACTTGAAAGGAGATATGGCGAAACAAGGGAATGATCTTCGAGCCGATATGAGACACTCTTTAAGCAGTCAAACGAATGACTTAAGGGATATGATGGCTAGTTTCTTCCCAAGTAATCAAACCTCTGGTTCGGGTTCTCTTCCGAGTAACACCGTTGCTAATCCAAGAGGGGAGATAAAAGCAATCACCACCCGAAGTGGCAAAGGCTTAAAAGAACCCGAGATTCCTACACCTACACCGGTGATTGTGACAAAGGAAAATGAGTCCCCTTCTCCAATTCCTCCACCTTCTATTTCTACCCCTCCACCACCCAAGGATGTGAGTGAAAATTCCATTCCAAAGCCTTCATCTCAACCCGATATACCTTATCCCTCAAGGTTGAGGAAAGAGAAGTTGACGAACAAGGATGATATTCAAGTTTCGAACTTTCTTAAAATGTTTAAACAATTGAATTTCAACATTTCCTTTGTCGAGGCTCTCGCTCACATGCCGAAATATGCTAAAATTTTTAAAGATCTTATCAGTGATAAGGAGAAACTCCTTGATATCGCTCAGACCCAACTTAATGAGAATTGCTCGGCAGTGCTCTTAAGGAAATTACCAACCAAACTTGGTGATCCGGGTTGTTTTCTCATTCCTTGCAACTTCCCCGGGGTATAGAATTCTATGGCCCTAGCCGATCTAGGTGCTAGTATCAACTTAATGTCGTTAAGTGTTTGGAAACAATTATCTCTACCCGAGATAGTCCCCACACGAGTGACATTGGAATTAGCTAATCGTACGGTTGCTTATCCGGTGGGGATAGCCGAAGATGTCTTCGTCGGTGTCGAGAAATTCACCTTTCTGGCGGATTTTGTTATTGTTGACTATGAAATGGACCCCCGTGTTCCATTAATCGTTGGACGTCCATTCTTGAGGACCGGTCTCACTCTCATTGATGTAGCCGCGGGCGAATTAATCATGAGAGTTGGTGACGATAAAATCGTCTTCAACATAGGTAAACTTTCTAAGCAACCTTATGAAAACGGGAGCGTTGATTTCATTGACGTACTTGATGAGGCTTGTGAAGAGCATTTCAAAGAAGCTTGCAAAAGTGGTTCTTCTTCTCTACCCATTGTTGAGACCGTTGCCTCTATTGCTCCATCATTGACTCCATTTGGAGAAAGTGATTTCCTTTTGAAAGAATTTGAAGCAACTTTAGGGGATGTGGACTTACAATATGACGATTCTCCCACCGATTGGGAAGAATACATTCGTACCATTGAGAAACTTCTCAATGAGGACCATATTTCTCCACCTTCTCCTAAGAAGTTACCCGTCATCATTGCAAAGGACTTGAAAGAAGATGAAAAATCTCGACTTATCGATGTGCTGAAGAATCCTAAGAAAGCAATTGCTTGGAAAATATCCGACATTCGTGGAATTGATCCTAACTTTTGTACTCATAAAATTCTCATGGAAGATGACTTTAAACCCGCAATCCAAAGCCAAAGAAGGGTTAATCCAAAAATGCATGACGTCATTAAGAAAGAGGTTATCAAACTTCTAGATGCCGGAATGATTTACCCTATTTCGGATTCGCCATGGGTTAGTCCCGTCCATTGTGTGCCTAAGAAAGGCGGAATAACCGTTGTTCCCAGTGAAAACAACGAGTTGATTCCTACTCGACTTGGCACGGGTTGGCGAGTTTGCATAGACTATCGCAAGCTCAATGATGCCACTCGCAAGTATCATTTCCCTCTTCCTTTCATGGATAAAATGCTCGAGCGTTTAGCGGGTAATGACTATTATTGCTTCTTAGCTGGTTTCTTCGGGTATTTTCAAATTCCTATGGATCTTAAAGACCAAGAGAAAACCACATTCACTTGTCCTTATGGAACATTTGCTTACAAAAGAATGCCTTTCGGCTTATGCAATGCTCCTAGGACTTTCCAAAGGTGTATGATGGCTATATTCCAGGACATGGTTGAAGAAACTATGGAAGTCTTTATGGATGATTTCTCGGTCTATGGTGATTCTTTCTCTACTTGCCTTGCTAATTTAGAACGTATGCTCAAACGGTGTGAAGACACTCGTCTCGTTCTTAATTGGGAAAAATGTCATTTCATGGTAAAAGAAGGTATTGTTCTTGGTCATAAAATCTCCAAAGCCGTTCTTGAAGTCGACTGTGCTAAAGTTGAAGTGATTGGTAAATTACCTCCACCTTCAACCGCGAAGGGTGTGAGAAGTTTCCTAGGTCATACGGGCTTCTATCGTCGATTCATTCAAGGTTTTCCTATATCGCTCGCCTGATGACCCACCTCTTGGAAAAAGATACCCCTTTTATCTTTTCTAAAGAGTGTATTAACTCTTTCAATCTTCTTAAGGATAAATTAACTAAGGCACCGGTCTTGGTTACCCCTAATTGGGAGTTACCTTTTGAATTGATGTGTGATGCTAGCGACTTTGATATCGGAGCGGTTTTGGGACAAAGAGTGAACAAACACTTCCAACCAATCTATTATGATAGCAAGACAATGACGGGGGCTCAATTGCATTATACCACTACCGAAAAAGAGCTTTTAGTTGTAGTGTATGCTTTTGAAAAGTTCTGCCCCTATCTTGTTCTTTCCACCACCATTGTGTATACCGATCATTCCACGTTGAATTACTTGTTAACCAAACAAGATTCCAAGCCAAGACTTCTTCGTTGGGTTTTGCTGCAACAAGAATATAAAATCGAAATTCGTGATAAGAAGGGAGCGGAAAACCTAGGTGCGGATCATCTTATTAGACTCGAGGATCCTTATCAAGGGGAGCTCCCAAATCAAGAGATTAATGACTCTTTTCCCCTCGAGGCCTTGATGTCTATTAACTCCAATCTTGATGAAACCCCATGGTTTGCGGACATTGCAAACTATTTGGCGGGTGGAATTCTCATGGAAGGGTTAACGTCTCAATAAAAGAAAAAGTTCTTTAAAGACATTAAGCACTATTTTTGGGATGACCCTTACCTTTTCAAACAATGTGCGGATCTTGTCATTCGTCGGTGTGTTGATGGGCCGGCAGCTTTATTAATCCTAGAAGCTTGCCATAAAGGACCTACCGGTGGTCACTTTGGTCCTAATTACACCGTGAAGAAAGTTTTCGACTCTGGATTTTATTGGCCCACCATTTATCGTGATGCACACAAAATGGTTAAGCAATGTGATGCTTGCCAACGCCAAGGCAATATCACACATAAAGATGAGATGCCTCAAAATTTCATACAAGAGTGTGAAATCTTTGACGTATTGGGTATCGACTTTATGGGGCCATTTCCATCATCCAAAGGGAACAAGTACATCCTCGTAGCCGTTGACTACGTATCTAAATGGGTTGAAGTAAAGGCTCTCCCTACGAACGATGCGAGGGTGGTTGTGAACTTTTTGAAAAAACGTTTTGCTCGATTCGGTGTTCCTCGTGCTATCATCAGTGACCGCGGGACTCATTTTTGCAATGATCAATTTGCTCGAGTCATGCCTAAGTAAGGTGTCAATCACCGTCTTTCCACCGCTTATCATCCCCAAACAAATGTCAAACCGAGATTTCTAACCGTGGATTGAAGAGAATATTAGAGGGTACTGTGGGAGAGCATCGTGCCTCGTGGGCCGATAAGTTAGATGATGCTTTGTGGGCTTTCTGTACCGCATATAAGACACCTATTGGTTGCACTCCATATCGTCTTGTGTACGGGAAGGCATGCCACCTCCCTATTGAGTTGGAGCATAAGAAGTATTGGGCATTGAAGTGGGCTAATTTTGATAGCAACAAAGCCGGTGATCTTCGGAAGATTCAACTCAACGAGCTTAATGAACTAGGAAAAGGAGCTTATGAGAATTCATTGATCTACAAGGAGAAAACCAAGCTCATTCATGATTCTAGGATTAAGAACCGAGAGTTTCACATAGGTGATCAAGTTTTACTCTTTAACTCTCGGTTGAAAATCTTTTCGGACAAGCTTAAGAGCCGTTGGTCTGGTCCATTCATCGTCGCCAAAGTTTTCCCCTATGGCACCATTGAGCTTTCTCAAACAAATGGGCCTAATTTTAAAGTGAATGGCCAGTGTGTGAAGTTATACTTTGGTGAGGACATCTCTCATGAGATGATTCCATCCCTTACCACGTTTCGCTTGAATTAGTTCTGGGTCGAGTCAGGCTCGTGACTCGGTTAACAAAAACAAGCGCTTCTCGAGAGGCAACCCCTTGATCTATCCTTTACCCGTTTTAATAATAAGTGTAGGGGGAGCCACGTAGGTGTTTGTTGTCTTGTTTCTTATGATGTGCAGGGATTAAAGCTTCAAAGAGTACTTTTGATGACATTTAACGACCCCTGATCCCGTGTCCTCGTCTTCCCGGTTCTATCCTAAACTGTCGTGATTCAATATTTCATATCTTATATGTTCACATTGAAATCACTATAGTTGTCTCTTCCTTAGCAAGATTTAAACAACGTGCACAATGTCCTAAGTGTAGGGGAGTTTACTCCCACATGCTTAAACATTGAGGACAATGTTTATATCAAGTGTAGGGGACTTATATCGAAGTAAGTGGGCTTTTCCATTAATTTGTCCTCATTATAATAGGAAAATTTGATTTATCGACATTTTTCAAAATTTTTAATCTATTTTTGCCTAGTAGTTTTTCCTTTGTTATCGTTATTTACTTTCTTTGCTAAATTAAAGTTTAATAAAGTGGTTTTAGTTTTTCAACGTCATGAATCTTTTGACTCAACCCGAGTTTACTTATCTAAGTTTACTCTAGCTAGTATCCTTAACATGTTTAAGTCAATTTTTGCTAGGCTTTTATATAGGGAACTTTAAAACGCGAAAGTCTTAACTCTCACGGGTTAAGAACAAGAACTTTTCGCAAGTTCCTATAATTGATCCTAGAAAGTCGTTTATCAAGGGAACTTTAAAATGAAAATTCTAAACTTGAAAAAGTCTAAGAAGATGCAAGATCCTATAGACGATTTGAAAACCCAAAACTTTGATTTAATTGGCTAAACATTTACGAGTCTCATTCCTTGAGATTTTAAATTGTGGAGAACGAGAGATGATAGGGTCAATTATAAGTTTGGTATTCTTTCATGAATTTGTGTGAGTTGATTATAAGCTTTTTCTCCCATCGCTTGTTAATAAATATATTTGCAATAAATAAGGTTCTACGATTTGAAAAGTTACTTAGCTTCTAGCACAAGATCGTTTAAAAGTTGCTCGGTAATAATTAGAGTTCATAGCCAAGGCATAACTTATTGAAGCGGGATGCGACGATTGGCGAGTCCGAAAAGGCTCTAACAAGGCATGAGGGCTACATTTTGTTGCTAAAGATCCAAAGTGATGTGAATAATCATTTATCAAAATACAATATGAAGGATCGAGACACACGACGAAAAGCAAATACTCCCCAAAAGATCATGGAGAATTCTATCCGAAAAGACCCTAGCAAGGTATGAGGATAAATAGATCCAAGTCCTAAAAGGAGGCGGATCATTGTATATCAAAATCCAAAATAAAGATTGGAGAAAAATGAAGAAGTCGTGGTCCAAGTATGAAGAATCTCTCAAAAACTTCAAGTGAAGAAATTCCTATTATGAAGAGAAGACCATTATTACAAGAACGTCTCTCAAGATTCGAAGTATAAAGCGCTGCCAAATATCAGTCTGAGAAAGGTCTCAAATCGTGAAGCGAGTTATGCCAAGATATGAACTTTAAGAGGTCCCGAGAAGCGGCTTTAAACATTTTGTCCTTTAGCTAACTATTGATTAAACCGTCCTACTTTATTTTCAGCCTAAATAAACTATCGAAATAAGTCAAACAATGCATCCTCGTGATCATTCAAGACAATCATAAAATATAAGAGATACACCTAGGAATAAGGGAGTCTAAGTGAATAATTGGGCCACATGAGTTCGTGTTAGTTTACTAACTTATAATAACAATGATCTCATTTATAAGCTTGGTGTGGGGAACGTGAAACTTGAGGGTGATAAACATTCATGACAACCAAAACCCCAATGTAAGTTTTTGATTGCTTTACTTGTTTTGTATATATTTCTATCTTTTTAGTTTCCTTAGTGTTTAGTATTTGATAAAGGCCAAGGTGGTTATTTATGATGAAAAATGTAAAACGTGCTTTGGAATTAATGCATTGAATGAGGGCATTGCAATGGTCAAGTGTAGGGGATTTAATAAGTGTGAAAACACTTATCCTTTTACCACTAATTTCCAATAATAACAAGACCAAAACGTGTATTTTATGTCGTAAAAGTCGGAATTATGCATGGTTTATGTTTTTATTGTGTTTCAGGATAAAAATATGAAAAAGGAAGAAAACCCGGGCTATCACGGGCTTTTATCAAAGAAAAAGACAAAAGACGAAGTCAAAAGGTCAAAAGTGCAAGAAGAATGGAAGTCAAAGGCCTATTCTGAAGATTTATCGAAGAAAAAGTCTAAAGACGGAAGTTTAACAAAATCGAAGAACCAAGTCAATTAAAAGAAGAAAAATAGAAGACGAGTTCAAGTTATCATTCGACTAATCCCGAGACTAAGTCGAGAAAGACGAGAAGAAAAGAGAAGAAACAAGCACTTACCACCTCCCCTATATATAGTCTTCTAATGTGTCATTAGAAGAGAGAGTTAATTTTCTAGTTTTATTTTTAAGTGTGTTTTATTTTTCTTTTCTCTAGTTTTTTTTCAATCTTATCAAACCTTCATCTTAATCTTGTAATTTTTGATCTTAATCTTCAATTTAATTAAGTTTATTTCATATCTCTCATTCTACCTTCCTTAATAATCTATTATTTTGCTTAATTAATCATGTAGTTGGTTTAATTTTGTTGATGATGTGATTGTTTTACTTATTTGGTTGTGCTTATTGAGTTGGTGTGTTTTAAACTTTTTAGATTGAGGTGATTTTTGCTTAATTTTTATGTTTAATAGTTTTTAAAATAATTTGATTTTGGTAGTTTAATATTTTTATGTAAAGTTGATTTTAATTTTTTGCTTATTTAGTGTTTTTAAAAGTTTTTAAATTGTGTCTTGTTAGCTTTTCTAAAATTTGATTTGGTAAAAGTTTTGGTAAGTGCTTATTTAATTTTTGCTTATTTTGGTTAGTTCTGATTCTTAAAACCCTAGTATCCCAAACTATATGCAGGTCCCATATTCCGACATACATACAGATTTCTTTATTCCGACTTAGAATTTTTTTTCCTTCCAAAACCAAACCACCATTTCCCGAATTAGATCTTGATTCTCATATCCCGACTTAGATGCAAAACATTCTTATTCCGAATTAACTAGGTGATTGATATTCCTGTAACACCCCCAATTTCGTGTCATAGCAGCGGAAGAGTCATTGGGTGTTACTGTCATGGTTCAACCTCAATATCATAGAAAACGCCTCAAAATGAGTCGTTTTAATAAAACATACATCCATTCATTATTTAAAGGTAAAATAGTTCACACACGGTCCCAAATAGTTTTAAGTTTACACAACATAACAAACGATAAAAGTTTCTTTGAATGGACATTGTTTAGAAAAAGCGGACCAAAACATTTCACAAGAAAGCTACACGAAACCGCCTTCCTTTGAGTGCCTTCTTCATGGACCTAAGATAAAACACGCTATAAAGTCAACAAAAATGCTGAGTGAATCTATAGAGTTTAAATTAAATAAACGAACACAATTATTCTGAATAAACCTTCAATGGTTGACAATCATGTGGATCAGACATAATCATCGTTGTTATTACATAAGTCTCATGACATTGAACGTTAACATATATTATTTCAGCCCAACACACCTAGCCAAGTGCGTATATTTCTCTTATACAATTGCATCCGATGTTTCATTACTAGTGCATCACAACACCACGCAATAGCTAGTCGCGACCGGACTGGGTGTCACCCCGATAGATCTATCCATAGTATTAGCGTTCATTCGATTAACAATTCATGATTCAATGGGTCTTTTAAGGCTAGAAGCAAACTTATGTAAATAACTTCATCTAGCATACAATCGAGTCCTTTGTGTTCTATTTTTAAAACAAGCATGTTATCCCCCTCGCGGGTTTTAAAAATCTTTACAAGATAGTATAAAAGCGAGGCTACAGACTCACCTTGGTACAATAGTAGTAATGCGACGATCTCCGACGATAAGTGATGCCCGTTAAACACGAAAACCGCAACCTACCAAATAAGGCGCGTTCGTTAATAAATGACTCAAGTATAAATAATACTTAAATAATACAAAACTCAAAGTACAAAACCATGACAAATCCAAAAATAATAATAGTACAAGTGTACTTCTATACCCTTTTCATGTTAACTTTATTAGACTATATGATCAATAAAAATCTGCCGGTACTTACCGAAAGTACAAGCTCATTTGCCTTACTTAAACTATTCCGTTTTCGACGAAACTTGGTCACAAACTCACATATAATATGAATAAGACTCAGTTTAAGTTTCATTCAAAAATATTATTTCTAAGACCTTCTGCCCGACACACCTTCGTGTTATAAAAACCGGACAGATTTGCGCCTTCAACTCGTAAAACCATTTTGACATATCTAAATAACTCCATTTATAAAACCGACACTTGGGTTTGAAAATAAACTCATGGCCTGAGGTTTAGACTTCTACATCAGTCCTTGAACAATTTTAAAACTAATTTTATAGTCCCCGAGATTCGATCCAAATATCGACAACAATTTTCGGATTGTGCCGATACTCGTGTCCCGGTACACGAATACTAAAATTGGCATAACTTCTCGCCCGTTTGGAGCTAGAAGCTCTATCTTATATCAAATCGAAGCTAACGAAATTCTCTAAGACCCTCTCTTATCAGTTTAACAAGTTTATTACAGTAAGTAATTCAAAAATCCCCTTTTACGTACTGGTCTAAAATGGTCATCTAAAAATCATACCAAATCAATATTTTGACCCATTTCAACAATTTACATACTTATAATATCATCCTAATATTATCATAACACATCTAACTAACTTCTAACACCATCAAATTCAATCTAATAAAAATCAAATATATAAAAATCATGCATGCAACAACAATCCCACTCAAATATAATAATAATAACAACATTTTTAACCATAGAAATGGATCAAACACATGTTCTTCACCAAAAATTTGAAAGAAAAATAAAGTGAATGCATGTGGGAAAATTTTATACCAAAATGAAGCTTATCAAATTTCTAGGATGGGTCTTTTGTTAGTTTAGGATGAATCAAGCTTGATCAAAATTTTTGGAAGGGTTTTTGGTTTGAGGTTGGACGGCAAGACAAGGGAGAAAGAGAGAGATTTTTTATTTTTTTGTTAAAAATGAATTTTTTTATATAAACTAGTTAGTGGAAAAACTATTTATAGTCCAAGGTTAGGGTAGATTTTGTAATTTAGGCATAGTTTTGGTCCAAAATGCAATTAAATAGTTTACAAGGTAGAAAATGTAAATTGTAAATTTTGAAAATATTTACGAGGCTCGGGTTTCGTAAAAATACTTTTTGAAAGTTAAAACGCTTCATAAATAAAATAATAAAGCTTCGACACGACTTAAAACGTAATTAAATCAAAAACATCAAAAATATAAAATATCGAGACAATCGATAATAAATCATAAATTTTTGGGCATCCGTCGGTATCGCGATCACTAATAGCTCTCGTCATTCGTAAAAACGTAAAACACGAGAAATAAGGATTAAATAAAAAAAATCATTTTTATGATAAATTGAGAATATAATATCGATACCTAACTATTAATCCCATTGAATCCATAACACAAGATTTAGAAGAGATATTTAGAGAGAGAAAGAGAAGAAAGTAGAGAGAGAAACAAGAGAGAATTTGGAAGGTTAATGTTTACTAGAGAGAGAAAGTAAAATGAACCAACACCCTCTTCCACATGTGGAAGAGGGTTATATATGCCACGGCTCTAAGGCCTTTGTGGGCTTCATATTGGGTCGGGTTTGGCATTCACTTGGGCATATAGCCCTTTAACAAAGACAATATTAGCTTAAAGTCCAAGCCCGCTTTTCCCGACTAACCTATTACTATACAAGACCAATAATGACTAAGATGACCTATTACATTCTTGTTCGACTATATAAAATATAGGGCTAACAATCTCCCCCAATGTATCAGTCATCTTAAAATGCTTAAAAAGCATAAGATGGTTGAGTGAATACATTCTTGTAGAGGAGATCTTCATGCTTTGGTCTTGTATCTTGGTCTTGATCTTGTTTGTAACAGCTTTGTTCCTTCATGCTTTCGAGATCTTTATCTTCAGCCTTTGTCATTTGACTTTGAGTGCTTGAGATCTTCATCTATACTCCTTGTGACTAAGATGAACTATTACATTCTTACATTCTTAGGTATCTTGATTATCGCCATCTTGTGCTCTTGTGACTTCTGAATCGACATTGGTTACACAGCTACGCCACCTTCTTGATATACAGTAACATATACAGACACGGATGAAATGGCTTTGAACATTTCACCCTAACTCGGTAGCGTTTTACCTCCAGTCAGTGAAGACCGTTAAACGGTATTAAATACCGTACCTGTGATCAGGTAGATTCGATTAAGAACCTCCTTGACAGGGTTTCCCGGCGGTAGTAGCCAGTTCTCTTTACTCGACCGTCTCAAGGTAGACTGCGAACGTAAAGAGTGAATCATAAGGATAAATTATCCGTCTGATTAGAGTCGTCAATTCAGATTTCCTGGAACAAGTTTGATTCTAAAAGAATCGCACCATTGTTGCTTTCCAGTTTGTCAAAAGCTTGATTCATAGAGAATCTGTCGAGTTACCTAACGCAATGCTGTTTGATGTTGACACTGGAAGGATTTCCATTCGTCACTGTGAACACTAATGAGTGTCACTCTGAATGTTCTGGCAAGATCACATGGATTTTGCGAAGAAACCTGGAATCAAGTTTGAATCAATTAAGAATCCAAACTTAGTTGCTTTCCAGTTCTTACAAGTTTGATTCGTGTAGAATCGCACAAGTTACCTGCCATGAGCTTGTTTGATGCTGGCTCAAGCAGGATTTCCATCTTCATTGTGAATCGTATCACTCAAATGTTCTGGCAATATCACAAGGATAATGCGTAGGACTCGATTGTGTCCTAATGAGATGATAAATTGATCTCGTTTGGCTCTAGACTCAATAAGTGCATTTTGGTAATCGGAGGCTGGAGCAGACTGCCACCTTTTCAATATTAACTGACTCGGAGTGAGAAAGTCAATAGATACGTGTTGATCTCCGTGACAATGAGACAAGTTTCTTTTGAGAGAAACTCGAATGGCTGGGAAGGGTTGTGCATTGCATCACTGGGTCCATGATGACTTGTCTTTAATAGATGTATTGACCCGGTTTCTGCCTAAGTTGCATAGAATATTCAACTCCTTCAATGCTTACCACTACGTCATCATTAGCACCTTGTTGTGATTGTTCCAGTGCTAACTTAAGTACTTGGTCCGCATTCAGCTTCATTCCACTCCATCTTTCCTAAGGACAACTATTTCTAGCTATGGAATGTCCTTGGGTAGATCCCACCGGTTCTGGTTGGATCATAGGACTTAGTTTCCTATCCTAAACCACCTTTTGACTCCATCGTTCCGTCGTGGATAGTAGGTTGTTTTGGGTATAGATCGTAACCATAAACCATTGAAAACCATTCAAAGTGTTTGATAAAAATCAAAACTTTTAACACTTGAAAGTTTTACATTTCCGAAAAGCTCCCCCTACACACATGCATCGATATACGAAATAGTTTGGCATGTGAAGGAAAGAGTTGCACTTGAGTCTTTAAGATCACATGTTGCGGTATATTACATTTTAATCACATTTTCTCCCCCTATCTCTAATATAAAAATATAATGTTAGAGATACCAATTGATTAAAATTTGACATTTTCCGAAAAATCGACGGGAGAGAAACATGTGTGCACGCATGAATCATGGAACATTTTCAGTCGGGTTGCTCCCCCTCAACAATATATGTGTGTCTTGAGACAAAATTTGACAAAATTTTAGAAAAACGACACCATAAAATATGTTAAGGTACGGAGTTGAGATGCCTTTTCTGATATAATATATTACATTTGACAATTTCATATCATTTTCGGAATGTGTTGGATACATAAAATATGACAATTTTAGAGATGTACCCAACAACATTAAAAGGCTTGATTTTAAAATGCTCCCCCTCAAAAATTGATCAAAATAACATATGACAATTTTGAGATATGAAAACCACATATGAGGAAGGGAGTGTTGAACACACAATTTTGAAAGATTTAGAAAAATCTTTTGAGAAATTCTTGAAAATTTGTGTTCAACGGTTTTAAAATAAATTCCGATTTACATGAGCTCAAAACTTTGAATGTTTTGTGACTAGCTCATGACCGAGAAAAATTAATTTCCCGTTGTGAAGGATAAGTTATCATCCCTGATAAACTTTCTTTATTTGAGGTCCGAGTCCTAAGCCGTGATGTGCTTAGAAGTCATTATAAGAGAAAAATCAAGCAGCTTCATTTGCCAAAACCTCCAAGTCTTCTAGAGTCATATACTTCATACCAAGACGGCCAACGAGATACTGAAACCTATTTGAGGTAGGGCTTTTGTAAACAAGTCAGCTATCTGGTACTCAGTTCTGACAAAATATAATTCCACGATACCACGTTCCACTTGTTCCTTTATGAAGTGATATCTGACTGCGATGTGCTTGGTACGGGAGTGTTGAACCGGATTGAGAGAAATGGCTATGGCCGACTTTGAGTCATAATACATAGGTATTTTATTAAAGTGGAAGCCATAATCCGTGAGTTGAGTTCTCATCCAGAGGACTTGAGCACAACACGCGGATAGAGCCACATATTTTGCTTCAGCTGATGAGAGCGAAGTGCAATCCTGCTTCTTTGACAACCAGCTCACAAGTTTGTCTTCCCCTAGAAATTGTACGCTACCAGAAGTGCTTTTTCGACTATCAAGGCAACCTGCGTGATCAGAATCTGAAAAAGATGTTAGCCTTAAAATGTGTGCGACTAACGGAATATACATTAGTTTCATAGCCGGGACTTGCAGGGACTAATATTGTCATATGTAAGGTCCAAGTCCCGGGCTATATAAACCCCTCCATACTTCCATGGAGGGGTGAGTTTGTTCATTTCTTTCTTTTCTTTCTCTCTAATAAACACACATTTATTAGAGCAACTCTTTCTCTCTCTACTATGGCTGAACACCACTTCTATCCTCCCCGACCTCCGGATCTTTTACCCGTGTTATTAGTGAATCCAAATTAACAATTGACATCAGAGCTAACCGGGGGTGTTTCGTGTTTTTGTATTAGCGTGTTTGTGTTCGTGTTTGTGTGTCGGATCTACTTTGATGTGGTACGTTTTTCATTTTCTTTGATAACTGTTACACGGTCTGATTCCACATCAGTTCTTTTATTATCATTTTTAATCTTTGCTTTATTGGTTCCATCAAAACATTGTCCACTTTTCTACATTTTTTTGTCTCATCATATGATCTAACTTGTTATGGGGAAAAGGACAGAAAGTTAACAGATCCATTTTTCTCGGTTTTAAAACCCTTTTCCGACTGTTTTTCCGATAAAGCATTCCGATGGGTTTTCCGACAGCTTATTCCGATGAGTTTTCAGATAGTCATTCCGATGGATTTTCAGATAGTCATTCCGATGGGTTTTCAGATAGTCATTCCGATGGGTTTTCAGATAGTCATTCCGATGGTTTTTCAAATGGGCTTATTCCGATGGATTATTTGGATGGACTATTTCGATGGTATATTCCGATGAATATACATTCCGACAGCTTATTTATATTTCGATGGTGTTATTTTGTAAAACATTCCGATGTCGTTCTGAAAACTTTGAGACGTCTTTCTGAAAACATTTTGATGAATCAAATGTATCATGACCCAAACTACTTCTCTCACTGTGTCAACTCGGTAATTACCGAGTTGACCGGGTCAACTCAGTGAGTCGAGTTTAACACCAATCTGAAATCAGCCTTTTCACTCCAACAATCAACTTCTCCATCCTACACTAACCCATCGACACCTAATACCCATCTAGACTCGATTTATTGACTCGAAAACAACAGTCAAACTAGATCTCAGAATTGTTTCGTGCTATGCAATTGCATGTCAAGATCTTTATAGATCTATCACGAAATCGATCATCATCATCAATATATCAATGGATTGTTCCATCTGTTTGATATTCGAATCTCAGGATTGATGTATAAAAACTCTGTTATCATCATTTATTTGATTCGATTTACAAATTATAAGTCACATTAAACGAAAATAGCAATCCTACCCGAGACCCCCAAGATGGAGACCTTGCAGCACCTTTATCTTTGTGGTATTCATACAAAATATACAGCATATCAGGGAAATAGTTTATTCGTTGTGAGATGATGTCTTTATGATTTGTTTGATTGAGATTATATGATTGAGATCTACACATGTGATTGTGTGTTTGAGATGGATGAGATTAGATGGGGGCAGATTTCATTTGCTTTGTGATGAATTCGTCTGTGGGATGTTCATGGGTTTCTGATTCAGTTTGGTGAGATGAGATTGATGACAACAAGAGTTGAAGGTTGTGGCTGAGATGTGAGATGAGATTTGTTATCTTTGTGTGTAAGAATGAGATGGGGACGAAAGTATTAGAAGATGATGGGGACGGAGCTTTCTAGGACAGATGGAGAGAATGAAAATAATGGGGGTGGTTTGACATATGATTAGGATAGTGAAACCTAATTTCATGGACGTGTATATATCCCAAACGTGGGACTTTTTGGACCAGGTATTCACAAATTGATTTGGGCCAAGATGTGTGCATATGGGCTGCTCACTCACAATTTTCCGAATGTTGAGAAGTATCGAATGATACATTGTGGCTTGGATTTGGCTTATTTTTGCTGGCCCGTGTATTAGTTCATCAAAGGTGGGCCGAAGATTATTGGATTATGCCATAAAGTGTTGGATATTAGTTAATTGGAAATGGATTGTGCTAAATGACCTTTTTTATGATGTGCAGATTATGGGGATATGGTGATTACGGGTTCATTCCGACTAAAGAAAATGATCGTTTTGAAACCTTATTTCTCGAAAAATATAACTAATTTGGGCTTCAAAGCAAAGTTAGCTAGACCACATTGACGACTTCTCATTCTTTAATCATTGATTGGATCTCTAGTTAATGACACTCAAACAACACACAACAAATTCAACAAACAAACATGAAGTAAAAAACAAACAAACACTAAAACGATCCTTTAAGATTCACTAAAATTGTCAAAAACGGCTAGTATTCGGGCAAAGTAATGTCAAGTGATTACGAAGTGGATTTGGTATTTATTATTTGAATTTGAAGTGGAATATCACGAAGGCGTTTACTCAGTTCATCATCGAGCCTTTTTCACCCAATTCTATCGATTGATGATTCGCTTCAACATTTATGATTGAGACTTGATTTATCTAGTTTCCACTGTCAAGGGGTAGATGGTCGACGACATGGACAACTATCACTTAAGGAGTTACGTTGTAGTGCTCAGTGTCACACTCACCGGGAGTTGTGGATACTTCAAGAGGTGTTCTACCTCTTATACCTCTCTCTTTATGTATAAGATTCTAATAGACGTTTTTCTGCACCGTTCTTCAATCATCACAAGTGCTAAGCGTAAGTAACAAATTTGGGGGATTGTACTTCAGTTTCAAGTTTGGAATATCAGGTTTACTTCACCAGTGGTCACTACAGATAGCCGAAAGAATACGAGGTTGGTAAGTTTAGCCAGAGAGCAAATGAGTAGAGATTTGATCAGCAAACAATTCTCACGAGCAACTTGAGCTACAAAATTTCAACAAAGATTTTTGCTTCAGACACGAACATCTCGCGATTCTGATTGTACTCGTCAAATGATGCTTCCGAGTGTTCTTAACCACCATACTTTTGACAAGAATGCTACCGAGTGTTCTTAATCACCATAATTTTAACAAGAATGCTACCGAGTGTTCTTAACCACCATACATTTGACAAGAACGCTACAGAGTGTTCGTCACCATCATACTTTCGACAAGAACATCTTGCGATTTTGACCGTACACGTCAGATGATGCTTCTGAGAGTTCGTCACCATCATGGGGGAAGAACGTGTACTTTGGAGACTTAGTTCCCACTCTGGAGTACTTAGTTCAACTTCCATGGGGAAGTATTCTACAAGCGTGAAAAGATTTGTTGCTGATTTCTTACATGTTCCCCCAAACACATAATCATGAAGACCAAAAATGTCAAGGTAGGAGTTACTTGGTGTGGTTTGCTTCTTTTTCAACAAAATTCCGCTGTGCACTTTAAATGTCAAAGATAGAAGATTGCTCAAGCTACAGGTTCTGCTCAAGACAGGGATATTGGTTTGGGGGAAGCTGATTCAGAAGCTTCGTCAATTTCGTTAGAAAGTTGGTGTTCTTGTGTCTTTAATTTAGTTTGAATAAAATCAACTTCATCTTCAAGAGATTTAACATAACTTAAATCAGTTAACATTTCCTCAGTGAGAGCTGTATAAAACATTTCCACATTTTTTGAAAGATCATCAATGGTTGGAACAATACATTGTTGAATGACGACTTCTACTTGTGGGTTAGGTTTAATATTCCAAATGGTATCCCTAGAAACTTTTTCATAGTCGACGATACCTTTGTACAAATTTAAAACCCCTTGTTTTATAAACTCAAATTGCTGAACACTTTTGCTTTTCTCATCCCATTTACGTTTTTCATCCAAAATTCGCTTTTCTAACAAAATTGATTGTTTTTTGAAACTCCTTTTTAAAGAAACTTTCTTTTGTGGTTCATCACTTGGTGGTGGAACACTATTATACATCTTTTGTTCTTTTGAAAGTTCTTTTTGAGGGACAAACTTAATATGATTGTTAGAATCAGAAAGGTTTATTAAATCACTTAAGTTTGATCGACTTTCTTCTTGTTGACGAATGATTTCGTCGCAGTCAGGGGAAAGCATAAGAGCAAGATTATCAACATAACAACCGATATCATAAAGAGCAGGCTTGGTGCTTTGAGCTTTCTTGAGATATCCAGGCTTGACAAAACTCGTTTTCATATTTCTATTGAGCATATTCATAGTTTGAATAGACTGACCCGTTTTGTAAACAATGTTGTTTAACGTGTCGACTCTCTTTTCCAAAGCAAGAATTTTTTCAATATCCTTTTCTTCACGAGTTTTATAAAGCTCAGTTTGTTCTTTGTTAACCGACTCTAATTCAGTAATTTGGAGTTTATGTAGCAGCAGTTGTTCTTCATGTTCCGATATCTTTTGTTTTGACATATGAATTTCGTGTGTTACTTCAGAACAATATTGTTCGTTGACCACCTTACGTTCATATACCAAACCATTAGCTATCTCAACCCGTCGATCAGCTTCTTTTACATAATCACACTCTTTAAGCCTGTCTATCTCCTCGGTTAAGGATGTGTTTGCTTGCTTCAAACGTTTATTAGCCTCTTTGTTTTCCTCAATTTCATGTTTTAAAGAATCAATAATAGACGCAAGCAAATCACGGTCCTCATCCGAGTCAGTATCCTGAACAACTTTTCCGTCATCATTACACATATGTTGTGAATCCGTAGAGATATTGCTATCCTCCGTGTCCATTACATATGTGTCATTGATGCTTTCGGGTTGCTCAGGATGACGTCGTTCATTAGCAAACACATTATAGTTATCATGTGATGGTACCTTTTCAAGTGGCTCAGAATCATAGATGGGTCCAGAAGTATCATCAGTCTCTGGGATCACTTCTTGAATCTTTTCCATGTACACATAATGTGCCTCTAACTCTTGATCGTCGGCTTCATCATCAGTGTCATCACGCCAGTCAACTTCATCTGCTGTGAGTGGAATTCCTGCTTCTTCTTTCTTACACAGCAGCATCTTCTCCTTGTGATACCCTGAGTCCTTAACCCGTTTTGGCTTCTTGCATTCCCTAGCCATGTGCCCGAATCCCTTACAGTTGAAGCATTGAATCCCAGTCTTCTGCACAACCGGAGTGCCTACAGTATCTCTAGCCCCAACTTGATTCATCAACCTCTGATTATCATACCTAGCATCACGATCATTCCTTGGTGCATGATCAACTTCCTTATATCTAGCATTGGATGATGATCTGAGGTTGTTGTTGGTAGGTTTGTAGATCTTCTTATAAGTTGTGGTGAGTAAAGACATGAGTTCTTCAATCTTCTTATCCCTTGAAGTTTGTTCATCATCACTGTCTCCATCTGACTCGGTGTCATACTTTGGAGGTGGAGTGGGGACAATTGCTTTTGCTTTGTGTTTAGCAGCAGCTAGAGGTTTGGTGGATGAGCTTGATGACTTCGAGGAATGAGTAGTTGGTTGTTGACGAGGAACGAGTTTTGTTGAAGTAGCAGCCACAAAAGCAATAGAGTTCGCAGATCGTTCTGCCTTTTCATCTCTAAGTTCATTTACTTCATTCTGATGTTGTTTCAATATATCATAAAGTTTGTGGTAAGATATAGTCTTGATATCCTCCCTTTGTTTGACCAAAGTCACAAACCTTTCCCATTCCGGTTTGAGTTGAAGTAAAAACTGAACATTGGCATGATGATTGGAGATGGTGCACTGATTTCTGACAAGCTCATTCATCATTTTGTAGAATCTCGAGTAATATGAGTCAATGGATTCACCATCTTCAGATGTGAATTTTCCAAACTCCCAAAGTAGATTAGTCTCGAGATCTTGAAAGACTCACCTTGCTTCAATCGATGAATTGCATTCCACATTTCCATAGCATTAGGACATGCATCAACTATGGAATAGATATCGTTATCAATTCCAGTGAGTATGAAATTTACAGCATCAGCTTCAGCTTGGAGGAGTTTCTTTTTCTCAGCAGAACATGTGTCAAAATCCTCCATAGCTCGTATAGTTGATGGAGTACCATCCTCTGCCTGTGTGGTAATTGGTCTGAATTCAAAATATGGAGGTGAATTGTCAAGGCAGTGATGTAGAGCAGTTCGGTTTTCTTTTTCGTCGAGAAATATGAGAAAACGAGATCTCCATTGAACGTAGCAACCGGCAGTGAGCACAGGTGGATTACCTTTGCCACCTTGTTCCAAACGAATTTGATTAGCAGTTGCAATGTTGATGTTGTTGTTAGACATGGTGAATACTTGTGAATGAATTGCAGATCTTAGTGGATTTGTTGTGATGTTGTGTGGTTAAATATGAAATTCCGAAAATTCAAAAAAAAAAAAATTCTCAGTCCGACAATAAATTCCTCAGTCTGACAAAACGGTAAGCCGAAAAATTTTGTATCGCCAAATTTTGAATTTGAGTTAGAAATAGCCAAAAACTAATAGGGAAAAAATTTGATTTTACTTGACCTAAAAGTTTTAACTCTTTTTTTCTTCTTTTTTTAATCTTCGTGTAAACGATGTTCCGAAACTAGTCTAGATAGTGGCTAAGTCTAAAAAGTACTCAAACAAAATATCCATCGGAATGTCCATCGGAATAACCTTGTCGGAATGTCCTTGATCAGAATACCCTTGTCGGAATAACCTTGTCGGAATAAACCCTATCGGAATACCTTGATCGGAATAACCTTGTCGGAATAAACCCTACCGGAATACCTTGATCGGAATATCCCTAATCGGAATACCCTTGTCAGAATAACCTTGTCGGAATGTCCCTATCGGAATGCCAAATCGAAATGGCCAAATCGGAATGCTCAGATCGCAATGTCAAATCGGAAAGCTCATATCGGAATGTCAAATCGGAATATTCAAATTGGAATACTCAAATCGGAATGTCAGATCGGAATGACCAAATCGGAATCCCTAAACCCTATTCCGATTACACTGATCGGAATAACTGTAAACCCCTTTCCGATGACCTGATCGGAATAAATCCCACTTTTCTCAGACAAAACTCAACCAATTCGTGATTTTAAGCCAAAAAATGATCAAAACACCCAAAAAATTTGTGTTTTTAGCCAAAGTAACAATACCAAATCTCTACCACAACTATGTAGAAGATTTGTATCAAGAAAAAACCATAAAAAAACACAAGAAAAATTTTGGGACGTGATATATAGATCAAAATGACCACGAAAAATCAAGAACACACCACACGAATCTTCAATCACCTTTCCACTATAGGCTCTTGATACCAAATGTTAATCCCATTGAATCCATAACACAAGATTTAGAAGAGATATTTAGAGAGAGAAAGAGAAAAAAGTAGAGAGAGAAACAAGAGAGAATTTGGAAGGTTAATGTTTACTAGAGAGAGAAAGTAAAATGAACCAACACCCTCTTCCACATGTGGAAGAGGGTTATATATGCCACGGCTCTAAGGCCTTTGTGGGCTTCATCTTAGGCCGGGCTTGGCATTCACTTGGGCATATAGCCCCTAACAAAGACAATATTAGCTTAAAGTTCAAGCCCGCTTTTCCCGACTAACCTATTACTATACAAGACCAATAATGACTAAGATGACCTATTACATTCTTGTTCGACTATATAAAATATAGGGCTAACACTAACATATTCCTTGTCGGTTTTCATCTAATCGACATTCTTACGCTAGTTTCAAGTCATAACCTTCTCGGTTAGCCGATAATTTAAAATTCTCATTAAATTAAACACGTAATATGTAATAGTCGAGATTAAAATAACGACCTAAAATTGACGGATTGTCACATTATCCACAACAAATTAGGATCTTCGCCCTTGAATATCAACTTGCGTTCTTGTCCAATCGCTTGTTGAAATCAAAGAGATGAGGGTAATTCTTCCACATTTGGTCTTCTCGTTCCCAAGTATACTCCGGTCCTCTCCGAGAGTTCCATCAAACTTTGACAATAGGGATTCGACTTTGTTTCAGTTGCTTGACCTCGCAATCTATGATCTCGATTGGTTCTTCAATAAAGTGAAACTTTTCATCAACCTTAACTTCGTCCCACGGTATAACGAGTTCTTCATCGGATAAACACTTCTTCAGATCCGACACATGAAAAGTGTTATGAATCCCATACAGTTCTTGTGGTAGTTCAAGTTAGTATGCCACGGGTCCTACTCTAGATGTAATCTTGAATGGTCCAATATAACGAGGACTTAACTTCCTGCGTTTTCCAAATCGTACAACACCTTTCCATGGTGATACCTTTAGCATAACCTTATCTCCCACATCAAACTCCAATGGTTTTCTTCTCACATCCGCATAACTCTTCTGTCGACTTCGCGCAGACAACAGCCTATTCTTGATTTACACAATCATATCCGTCGTCTCTCTAATCATCTCTGGTCCAGTGAGTTGAGCATCACCAACCTCACTCCAGCTCACGGGCGATCTACATTTTCTCCCATAAAGTGCTTCAAAAGGTGCAGCTTTAATACTCGTGTGATAACTGTTATTGTACGAGAACTCGGCCAAAGGTAAGTGCTTATCCCAACTACTTCCAAAGTCTATCACACAAGCACGCAACATATCCTCCAATGTTTGAATAGTTCTTTCGCTTTGCCCATCGGTTTGCGGATGATAGGCTGTGCTCATATCCAAATTGGTTCCTAAAGATTTCTGAAGTGATCTCCAAAATCCAGAAGCAAAACGACTGTCTCTATCGGAAATTATTGAAATATGAACACCATGCTTACACACGATATTCTTCAGATAAAGGTCGGCAAGTTTCTCCAAACCGAACCTCTCGGTTGGTTGGAATGAAATGAGCGGATTTAGTTAAACGGTCGACAATAACCCAGATTGCATCGAACCTAGACGGTGTCCTTGGGAGTTTTGTGATGAAGTCCATCGTAATTCGCTCCCATTTCCATATTGGAATTTTAGGTTGGATAAGTAATCCTGACGGCTTCTGATATTCAGCTTTCACTTTTGCACACGTTAAGCATTTCGCGACGTATGATGCAATATCAGCTTTCATATTCGGCCACCAGTATAACTTTTTCAAGTCTTGGTACATTTTGTCCGATCCAGGATGAATAGAATACTTGGACTTATGAGATTCTAACATGATCAAGTCTCTCAGTCCACCATAGATTGGTAACCAGATTCGACCTCTCAAACATTTGATACCATCGGATCGCGTCTCAAATGTTTCACCATCTCCTCTAAATCTTTCGGCTACAATATTTTCCTTCTTACATGCTTCGATTTGTGCATTTCGAATCTGCTCAGGTAAGTTATTATGAACTGTCACCACCAAAGCACGCATTCGAATTGGTTTCTCCCTTTCCTTTCGACTTAACACGTCAGCTACCACATTCGCCTTTCCCGGATGATAATGAATTTCGCAGTCGTAATCACTCAAAAGTTCAACCCATCGACGTTGCTTTACATTCAGAACCTTTTGATCCAATATGTATTGTAGGCTTTTGAGATCAGTGAATACTGTACACTTCGTACCATACAGATAATGTCTCCAAAGTCGCAGAGCAAAAACCACAACGCCCAATTCCAAGTCGTGGGTAGTGTAGTTCTCCTCATTTTTCCTTAAATGTCTAGAGATATATGCGATCACCTTTTCACGTTGCATGAGAACAGCACCGTATCCTTGAATAGATGCATCACAATAAACAACAAAGTCTTCACTTCCTTCAGGTAAGGATAAGATCGGCGCACTACAGAGTTTCATCTTCATGGTTTTGAAAGCTTCTTCTTCTTCATCGCCCCACACTAATGGTTTATTCTTCTAATTCAGCTTAGTTAGTGGTTTCGATATCAAAGAGAATCCTTCAATAAACCTTTGGTAATAACCAGCCAAACCTAGAAATTGTCGCACTTCAGTTGGAGTAGTTGGAGCACTCCAATTCTTAATGGCTTCAATCTTCAGAGGATCAACATGTACCCCACTTTTATCAATCACATGTCCGAGAAATTGTACAGAATTAAGCCAAAAATCACACTTTGAGAATTTAGCGTACAACTTTTCGTCCTTTAACAAGTTCAAGATAATTCTTAAGTTTTCGGCATGCTCTTCCTTGCTCTTGGAGTAGATTAGAATATCATCGATGAAAACGATCACGAATTTATCAAGATACGGCTTACAAATGTGATTCATTAAGTCCATGAATACAGCAGGTGCATTAGTCAAACCAAAAGGCATAACTCGGAACTCATAATGACCGTAACGAGTTCTAAACGCCGTAATAGGAATATCTTCCTCGCGTACACGAAGTTGATGGTAACCAGAACGAAGATCAATCTTGGAGAAAACACGAGAACCTTGAAGCTGATCAAATAGATCATCAATTCTTGGAAGCGGATAACGATTCTTGATCGTCAGCTTATTCAGCTCTCGGTAATCGATACACATACGGAACGCACCATATTTCTTCTTTACGAATAAAACAGGAGCTCCCCAACGTGACGAACTCGGTCGTATAAAACCTTTATCAGATAGTTCTTGCAATTGCACAAACAACTTCTTCAGCTCGGATGGTGCTAAACGATATGGCGCACGAGCCACGGGTGCAGCACCAGGAATTAGATCAATTTGGAACTCTACTTGCCTTGGAGGCGAAAGCCCTGGAAAATCTTCCGGAAACACTTCAGGAAAGTCACGAATGACTGGAACATTTTCGATACGTTTCTCCTTGGATTCCTTCTCCGATACATGAGCTAGGAATAACTCACAACCTCTTTCGATATACTTACGAGCTTTAATGCACGAAACAATTTTCAGTCTAGAATTACATTTATCACCTTCGATAACTAAAGTCTTGTCATCTAAAGGAATCCTAACTTTCTTTTCTCCACACAGAATAGACGCATTATACTTGGACAACCAATCCATTCCGATAATAACATCAAAACTTCCCAATTCGACGATCATCAAGTCTATCTTAAAAATATGGTTCAGAAGATTAAGAGAACATCCTAAGAGCGCACGATTGGTACTTACTAATTTACCATCAGCTAGTTCTACTTCATAACTCGCGTCTAATTCGACATGTTTGATATCAATTAAGGTACTAAAACTTGTAGACACAAAGCTTTCTTCCGCACCAGAATCAAATAAAGTTGTAGCATAACGGTTATTCAGTAAAAACGTACCAGTAACAACTTTCGGGTTTTGCTTAGCATCAGCTTCTCCTAGTTGATAGGCTTTTCCTTGATTATCTCCACCACATGCATTCTTCTGCGGCTCAGGGCATTGATTCTTCATGTGTCCTTTACCTTGACAGTTAAAACAAGTCATTCCTTTCCTTCCCGGTCCCCAACAGTCTTCAGTCTTGTGACCCATCTTGTTACACTTTCCACACTTAGCACATTCACCAGTATCAATCCTTTTGCAGCGTTGACATCGGGTTCCCTTATCAGCAGGTGCACCTTCAGTCATTGCATTAGCATTACTCCTCCTTCGGTTCTGATTCCTATTGTGATATTTACGGTTATCACCTCGATCATCACTTTCCACTTCAGCCTTTCTTTTACTACCTTCAGCAACACCATCAGCCTTATCTTGGATAATCTGTCCCATCAGTTGGTAGGCCATTCGAACGGCTTCATCAATATTGGCAGGTTTAGATGAGGTCACATCACCATGGATGTTGGCAGGTAATTCTCGAATATACTACTCCACCTTCAAGTACTCTGGGGTAACTTTATTTGGACAAAGTAGAGCAAGTTCATGGAATCTGTTTGTGTATCCATCGATATCAGTACCCGTCAGTCTCAGCTGATACAGTTCCTGTGACAACCATGGTTTTGGGTTTGTCACTTGGTCTTACTTTTAGGTTATTTTATGTGTGACTACTTGTTTTTTGTACTTACGTGTTTATTTTGTGTGAACGAGGTTGGTGTGGTTATCGTTTATGAGTATAGAGTACTCATAAGTAAATCAAGGAACGGTTATTTCATGTTCATGAGCTCACAAGTGGTGACTATGAAATGAAAATGGTGATATTGTGGTGTTTACGTATACGTATAAGTATTATAGTAGTAGTATTTTTTTTAGGATTTACGGTTTAGTATTTAGAGGTCTCGGGTGAGGTAATTATCCATATGAATATTTTTCAGGATGGTTTTAAGTCATTTAGGACTTACTTATAAAGTTTATTTAAAAATTTGAGATTTTTTATAAAAGTGTATATTTTACGTCTTTTACGGTAAAACGCGTAAATTTGACTAGTTTTACGGTTTTGAGGTTTTGGAAGCTTTAGGAGCTGAAATAAATTAAGACAAATTAAGGTAATATTAGTAATATATTATTAAACAATAAAAAGAAATAAACGAAAATTAAGGGGTAGGGTCGGTTTGGTAGACGCAAGAAAAGAAAGAGAAAAAGGAAAAAGAGGAAAAAAAGAAAAGTGGGCTTTGGGTTGGACTAGGATTCACCCATACCCTATATAATGTATATACTAAACCAAATTCAATATTTTTCTCCTGGAGATGAAGGAAATTCGTGAGTCTTATAAAAAATTAGGGTTCTTCATAAAATTTGGGGGTTTTCATAAATCCAAGGTAAATCTTCAAATCCCTTTTTAATTAAATTGTTTTTATGTTTTCTTTAATAATATTATGATGGATTTAGGTTAGGGTTTAATATAAAAACAGTAAATTAATGTTGTATTAATCATAATATGATGATTACATAAATTAGGGCTTGTAATTAGAGGGATTAGGGTTAATTAATGAGGTCGATTTTGTTAAACCCGTTTTTAAAAACTGGGCAGATTTTTTAGTCAATTGTTTTGATCATATCGGGAGTTCTATAAACTCTTATTTTACGATCCAAGTACCCCTGGAAAGATATTTGAAGTGGCTTTCCAATGCAAGAAACGAGAACTAAATTGGAGGTTTAGAAGTGGGTCAAAAACAGGTTACAACAGTTAGAGGTCAAAACAGTTTTGAATTCAGCCTGTTTTCTTTTTAAGTTTTGGGTTGTTTGGGGTACTTAGGATTGCATTGGGATCTTCTCACGAACATGAGAGATGGTTTATATATTTTAGTAAGTATCTGCACTTGGTCTAAGGTTGTGGTTTAGGGTAAGACCCCTTAATGTTAACAAACTTTTAGTACGTTTAAAATCAGGAAATCTGGAATGACAAAAGTAGATGTATGTATATCGGGGCCTTAACAGTAGCTTTAAGGTTAGGTCAAGTGGGAAGTGTTAGCCAACATACGTAAGGGTATGAATATTCCTTTTACAGAAACCATGGGTATGTTTAAGTGGACGTTTGACTTAAAGTTTTGAGACCAAAAAAACTGGGACTGTTTTGGGTAAAATATGAACGGGATAGTTATTAAACTTAACCAAGTTAAGGACTTGTTAAGGAAGGGTAATGGGGTGATTAGAGCTTAATAATGAAAAGATTTTGCTAGGTTCAATTGTTCGTTTCTCGGTATCTTAACGAATTGATTTCCGGCTTAAAGTATGACTCTATTGATCTTGGTGAAACAAATATTTTTGGTTGTTTTTAAATAAAGGTGCAGAACAATTAAAGTAAAAGTGCAATTAAAGTAAATCTAAGTCTAATTAAAGTAAGTGCAAGTATTTAAAAACGTGACTGAAATTAAAGGGCGCTAAAGTAAATGACGTAAACTTAAATCTACCTAAGGCAATCTTAAAACGCAACTAAAACTTAAACTAAGGCAAGGCTAAAATAAAGCTAAGACAAATAATCTTAAAGTGCAATTAAATTAAAAGGCGGGAAAAATAAAGCTTAAAAATTAAAGACAGAAATTTAAAAATATATATTAAAAAGAACTGAAAGAAACCTTGATTCGGAAGTTCAAAACTTCCGAATGAAATGGCTTGACTCGGAAATTTTTGAGTTCCGAATGAAACAATCTTGAGTCGGAAGTCCTTGATTCGGAAGACTTCCGAATGAAGCCTTCTTGGTTCGGAACTTTTGAGACTTCCGAATGAAGCCCTGCTGATCCGGAACTTTACCCTTGGTTCGGAACTTTTGAGTTGATCCAGAACTTTTGAGACTTCCGAATGAAGCCCTGCTGATCCGGAACTTTTAGACTTCCGGATGAACCTAGCTTGAGTCGGAACTTGGTTCTGAAGTGTTGATCCGGAACTTTTAATGTTCCGGATGAAGCCCCTTGGTTCGGAACTTTGGAGTTCCGAATGAACAACTCTTGACTCGGAAGTTCTTGATTCGGAACACTTCCGGATGAAGCTTGATTCGGAACTTTTGAATGTTCCGAATGAGCACCCTCTGGTTCAGAACTTTTGCTTGTTCGGAAGTTTTCCTGGGAATCTCAGACACAGACACAAACACCCCCGAAGAACAAGGGATCAAAAATATACGAATCTAACCACAAATTTAACCAAAATCAAACAAACGATTTAATCAAACTAATAACAAAACATCAATTAATCATAAACAAACAATCTATATCAAGAAATCTAACAACTTTAACCACAATAATCAAAAACCCACTTGATCAAAATAAAGATATGAACATGAACACAAACATAAACATAAAAATCAAAGATTAAGAAAGGTAGATGAGAGATTAACAAGATAAAGTAAAGATTGACAAGAATTAAATGGAAACTTACTTGAAATTAAAGGAATTTGATGTGCAAGACAAGGTAATTAAATTGATAAGTATTTAAATGACATGAATTAAAGGTGCGAGGTAAGTAAAATGGAAGAGCTAATTTGTCAAGTTAGCCAACAAGAAAAATAATTAACTAGTCCTAATCTATATATAGCGGAGGATTAGGAAGCTTCCTCCCCTCTTTCCTTTTCTCTTAATTACAAGCTTAAGTCCTTCCTTCTTTAATTCTTCATTAATTGCATGCTTAGTCCTTTTCTTCTAATCTTCTTTAAACTTGGACTTAAATGACTTTTGGCTCGGGATTTCTTTTGAACTCGTCTTTAAATTCTTCAATAAATTAGACTTGAGTTTCTCGGCTTTTGATAAACTTCCGTCTTTTGACTTTTTCTTCGATAAATCTTCAGAATTGGTCTTGGACTTCCGTTCTTTTTGCACTCTTGACTTCTTGACTTTGTCTTTCATCTTTTTCTTCAATAAAAGCCGTGAATGCCCGTGAATGCCCGTGTTTTCTCCACTTTTTACCTTTTCGTCCTAAATCGCAACAAAAACACAAACCACGCATAATTCCGACATAAAAGACATAAAATACACGTTTTGGTCCGGTTATTATTGTAATTAAGTGGTAGAAAGGATTGGTGTTTACACACCTATCAAATCCCCTACACTTGACCATTGCAATGTCCTCATGTAATGCATTAGTTACAAAGCACGTTTACCCTTTTCATCATAATCAATCCATAGTGGCCTTTATTAAAGAGATAGATACTACAAAAATTCAAAGTAAATAAATCAAAAGCATACCTTGGGTTTTGGAAATGTCATGAATAATCATCATCCTCAAGTTTTCACTTTCTCCAAACCAAGCTTAAAAACGAGATCATTGTTATTATAAGTTAGTAAACTAACACGAACTCATGTGGGCCAATTATTCACTTAGACTCCCTTATTCCTAGGTGTATCTCTTATATTTTATTGTTGTCTTGAATGATCACGAGGATGCATTTTTGACTTATTTCGATAGTTTATTTAGTCCGAAAATTAAGTGAACGATTTAATCAATAGTTAGCTAAAGGACAAAATCTTTTAAAACTACTTCTCGGGACCTCATAAAGTTCATATCTTGGCATAACTCGCTTCGCGATTTGAGACCTTTCTCGGACCGATATTTGGCAACGACTTCGTACTTCAAACCTTGAGAGACGTTCATGAAATTATGGTCTTCTCTTCATAATGGAATTTCTTCACTTGAAGTTTTGAGAGATTCATACTTGGACCACGACTTCTTCATTTTTCTCCAATCTTTATTTTGTACTTTGATATACAACGATCCGCCTCCTTTTATGACTTGGATCTATTTATCCTCATACCTTGTTAGGGTCTTTTCGGATACACTTCTCCATGACTTTTGGGGAGTATTTGCTTTTCATCGTGTGTCTCGATCCTTCATATTGATTTTCGATAAATGATTCTTCACATCACTTTGGATCTTTAGCAACAAAATATAGCCCTCATGCCTTGTTAGGGCCTTTTTGGACTCGCCAATCTTCGCATCCCGCTTCAATAAGTTATGCCTTGGCTATGAACTCTAATCCATACCGAGCAACTTTTAAACGATCTTGTGCTAGAAGCTAAGTAACTTTTCAAATCGTACAACCTTATTTGTTAGCAGATAAATTTATTAGCAAGCGATGGGAGAATAGGCTTATAATTAACTCACATAAATTCACGAAAGAATACCAAACTTATAATTGACTCTATCATTTCTCGTTCTCCACAGTTTAAAATCTCAAGTAATGAGACTCGTGGATACTTAGCCTATTAAGTCAAAGTTTTGGGTTTTCGATTCGCCTATAGGATCTTGCAAATTCTTAGACTTTTTCAAGTTTAGAAATCGCATTTTAAAGTTCCCTTGATAAACGACTCTCTAGGATCAATTATAGGAACTTGCGAAAAGTTCTTGTTCTTAACCCGTGAGAGTTAAGACTTTCGCGTTTTATAGCTCCCTATATAAAAGCCTAGCAAAACTCGATTTAAACACGTTAAGGATACTAGCTAGAGTAAACTTAGATAAGTAAACTTGGGTTGAGTCAAAAGATTCACAACGTTTTGAAAATTAAAACCACTTTATTAAAGATTATTTTAATAAAGAAAGAAAATAGCTATACAAAAGGGAAAACTAATAGGCCAAAATAGATCAAAAATTTTGAAAAATGTTGAAAAATTGATTTTCCGGTTAATAATGAGGACAAATACAAGGAAAAGACCACTTAACTTCGATAGAAGTCCCCCTACACTTATGATAAACATTGTCCTCAATGTTTAAGCATGTGGGAGTAAACTCCCCTACACTTAGGACATTGTGAACTTTGTTTAAATCTCGCTAAGGAAAAGAAAACTAAAGAGATTCCTATTTTAATATTGAGAGAATATAAAATAGTGAATCGAAAAGAGTTTAGGATAGAACCGGGAAAATGTAGAACACGGAATCACGGGTCATCAAGAATCGTCAAGAGTGGATCATTGAGCGCTCGAATCCCTGATTAAGAAGTGAGGAGAGGAAATAGCAAACCAACGGTTCTCCCCTACACTTTTGGTAAAGAAACCGAAAAGATAGATGCATGGGTTGCCTCCCAAGAAGCGCTTGGTTTTTGTTAACCGAGTCGTTAGCCTGACTCGACCTTGATCATCAACGGAAGAAGCATGAAACAAATCCACCAGGATCAAAGACATAGTTTTCGTCCATCAAATAGCACAAGCTTAAGGCGAACAAGGCAAGCCAAAGAATAGTAGGCAAGGTTCCCTTAAGCAGTGATGGAGCACGGTGGAAACAAGGGTGAAGTGCAAGCATGTCTTCAAAATTTCCAAAGATTTTTCCTTTTATTTCATCAGGTGGATACTGAGATGGCTTTTAAATTTCAATACCGGGGTCGAACACCTTTTCCTTTAGGGGAAAATAGCACTCAGGCTCAGCAGAGTTTGAAGAAGATCCGCGAAGAAGCACAACCTCGTCCTCAGAAGGGGGACAAAGAGGTGTTAACTCATACGTGCTGCGGATTTCGGTGTCGACCGGTTTATTATCCTTAGAAAGAATGTGCTTCAAATCCAAAGTAGGATCAAGATGATAATCTTCAAAATCATAAGGAGGAGCATCACTCTCATGAGGGAAGTAAGTGTTGAGAAATTCAGAGAAATCTTCCTCAAATGAATAATCGTCCAAAGTAGGATCGAGTGATGTAGGTGGAGGATCTTCATCATGTTAAGAATCGCTCGAAAGAGTATCAGCCTCATCGAAATCATCATATGTGGGCAGCTCGGGATACTCAGAAGTACAATCAAAATCATCCGAATCTGAGCTAGAATCATCATCATAAGCATCAAAGACCGGTGGAGAATCATAAATGGGAGAAGCTTCCAAAGTGGAGTGAGAATCATCCATATCATCTTGAAAGAGTGGATTATCATTGCAAGAGTCGAATAGAGGATTGTTGTAGACGATAAAATCATCGAGCACATTAATCATATTCACTGATTCTCGTCCATAGTATTTTCCTGTAAGCTTCCCTATTTTAAAAGTTTGTGAATCATCCCCGACTCGTAAGATTAACTCGCCTTCGGCAACATCAACTAGAGCTCGTCCGGTTCTCAAGAATGGACGACCAAGTATTAAGGGAATACGAGGGTCCATTTCATAATCAACTACGACAAAATCGACCGGGAAAGTGAATGTGCCAACTTTGATGAACACGTCTTCAGCTATACCAACGGGGTAAGCGAGAGTGCGGTTTGCAAGTTCAAGATTCATCTTTGTTGGAGTGAGGTCGGGTAATGATAGTGTTTTCCAAACACTCAGTGGCATCAAATTAATACTGGCCCCGAGATCAGCAAGGGCAGTGAATTCTTCAGTTTTGTTGAACACGCAAGGCAACACAAAACGACCGGGATCTCCAAGCTTTTCTGGAAGTTCTTTAAGAATAACTGTAGAGCAGTTTTCATTTAAGTGTGTGTTGGCGAGTTCAATCAGCTTCTCCTTCTTGCTAAGCAATTCCTTGAATGCTTTGACAAATTTCGGCATGTGGACAAGTGCTTCAACAAGGCTAATGTTGATGTTCATTTGAGAAAGCATCTTCACATATTTCGACACTTGGCAGTCATTCTTGGTTAGCTCGTTGGTCTTGCCTAATCGAGAAGGATATGGGATGTTGGGTTTATAGGTGGAAGGTGAAGGTGTAGTCGGTAAAGGTTGAGATGTTGAAGGGTCCTTCCGAGAGACATCGTCATGACGAGGCGGAGACGGTGTTGGTGCACTAATACTAGGTGTAGGAGGAGTAGGGATACATGGTGGTGGAGGAGGTGTAGATGATGGAGGGGATTGGTGGTCCTACGATGGTGACTCCACTACGAGTAGTAATAGCACTAGCATTAGCGCGCGGATTAGTAACGGTGTTTGAAGGTAGAGAACTCGAAGAAGAAGGTTGAGCGGCGGGTAAGAAACTAGCCAATAGATTCTTTAATTCATTCGTTTGAGTTCTGAAAGAGGATTGAGTATTATCGCGAACCTCGGACCTTATCTCATTTCCTTGCTTCGTGATATCTCCTTTCAAATTGATTATTTGGCTCTGCAGATTCTTGATTTGCTCACCTTGAGTTCTCATAATGGCTTCAACATCGGAGTTAATGGGTGGGTTTTGTTGGGCGGGTGGGTTATAAGGATTAGAAGCTCTTGGTGGGATTTGGTTGCTTCTATTGTAGTTGTTGGCGGGGTTTTGGTTTTGAGGAGAAAAACCGGGTGAAAGGTAATTGTTAGACCGGTAACTCAGCATATTTCTATCCCCTTGAGGTCGAGCTTGGTAATTTTCCGGTGAATAATTACCATAAGCTGCATACACATTTTCTGGATTTCCTTGTGTAGAAGGACAATCGGTGTATGAGTGAGGACCGCCGCATGTTTCACAAGGATTAGCAACCGCTTTAACTTGTTGTTGTTTTTGGTTTGAAGCGAGAATCGTAATACTTTTGCTCATTTCAGTCATTATACGGGTGAGTTCGGTCATATCAGGGTTTGCTGAGGTAGAAGAGACATTGACTCTCGGGTTGTTCCTTGAAGAAGCAGAGGAATCCCAGTTTTTGTGGTGAGTAGTCATGTTCTCAATAAGTTCTCTACACTCCTCGGGTCTTCTTTTCATGAATGTGCCACCGGCGGCTGCATTAATCGTATCACGATCTCGAAAAGTCAAACCGTTGTAGAAAGTGTCAATTAAGGTCACAGGGAGCATGTTGTGGTTTGGACATCTATCGATCAAGACATTATATCTCTCCCAAGCATCAAAAAGAGATTCATCAGGTTCTTGCATGAAACCGCTGATTTGATTGCGAAGGCTCGTGACCATGGATGGTGGAAAGTAGCGCGACAAAAAGCGTTGAGTCATGTCATCCCAAGTGTGAATAGAATTCTTCGGGAGACGATCAAACCATTTCTCGGCATGATGTAATAAAGTATGTGTAAAGAGTTGTAGGCGAAGTTCATCCATTGTGGCACCAGCCAACTTCATGCTTTGGGTGATTGTAATGAACTTGTCGAGGTGTTTGTTGGCATCATCATCAGGCAATCCACGGAATGGGTTTGTTTGCACTTGCTGAATCATGTGGTGCTTCAACGAAAACTCAGGAGCGTTGATTTGCATCGGCGCAATCGGTCCTCCTCGTCCAAACATTGTAGGTTGACAAAGCTCCTCCATGGTCCGAAGATCGGGCTGTGGAAGAACATTGTTGTTATTATTAGGGTGCGGTGGATTATTGTTGTTTACACCTGACATAGCTAAATCTTCCTGAGTCTCGGGCTCTTGATAATTAGAAGATCTAGTACGCATACACCTGAAAATGCAAAAGAAAAAGAAACCAAACACAAAGACAATATATATACACAATAAAGATAAAATCTTTTTGGATTTTTGAAATTTTTTATTTTTATGTATTTTTATCAAAAAAAATTTTAATTTTTATGATTTTTTAATTTTTTTAAGGAAGAAAAATAACGCTCACAAGTGAACGGATCCCAAAAAGCAACGTGTCTCTCACAGAAAACCGTTAATCTTTACGAAAAGAGCCGGCAGCGGCGCCATTTTAATGAAAAGATTTTGCTAGGTTCAATTGTTCATTTCTCGGTATCTTAACGAATTGATTTCCGGCTTAAAGTATGACTCTATTGATCTTGGTGAAACAAATAATTTTGGTTGTTTTTAAATAAAGGTGCAAAACAATTAAAGTGCAATTAAAGTAAATCTAAGTCTAATTAAAGTAAGTGAAAGTATTTAAAAACGTGACTGAAATTAAAGGGCGCTAAAGTAAATGACGTAAACTTAAATCTACCTAAGGCAATCTTAAAACGCAACTAAAACTTAAACTAAGGCAAGGCTAAAATAAAGCTGATGACGTATAGTCCCCAACCGGGTCATGAGCCCGGCTCACGTGTACTACCCGTATCCGGCCCATCACAGATGGGTGGATAAATGTCATTCAGGCTTATGGGCTTGAGTGAACAGTGCCCGCACATGTGTGCGGCCCACGGCCCAAGGCGGCCGACATAAGATCAGACAGAATAATATTTTGTCTATGTATATCTTAATCCCAATACGAAGAGATATTCATTACCAGAATTAGAAGATAACAATCATTCTAATTCTGGTGCTTATCTCTTCCTTGGGGCCGAAGGATCAGTGAAAGCCCATTGGGGTTTCACTGCCTATAAAAGGAACCCCCAAGGGTTCCACAAAGGTATTACGACTCACTCTAAACTCATATAACCCTAAATCGATTACTTACTCTCACGCCGGAGTCTAATTGTGGGAAACCTTCCCACGGTAAGCTTAAAGCGTGTTGTTTAGTGTGCAGGATCCCAACCAAAAAATTCACTTGGTGCAGGAGCCGGAGCCCAGCCAACCCGAATTAAGCCTAATTCGGGTCTAAGCAAGGATCAACCAACTTTTCCATCAACAAGTTGGCGCCATCCGTGGGACCCATAACACTAAGCTAGAACAAAACCTCATCTCGAATCTCCAATGACGAAGGGGCATCCGCCAACTAACCCCAGGAATGTGAATCCTGGGAACCGGAAGTCCCAAGGGGAAGGGATTCTCATCCCCAACCAATCACCTAACCGCCCCGCAGGCGGGCTGGGTAACCGTAGCGGTTTTCAACCCGCGGGGGTGACGAGCACGATCTCGGTGACACCCCCGCCTACTTCAACCCTGGACAACCCTGATCCAGGGAGTGCGCCAGACCCTCCTAACAAGGAACCGCGCAGACCCTCGACGGAGGAAGAAGTTGAAGCCCTACCACTCAGTGAGGAGGATCTTACTCGAGTCCTCACTCAGAACTTCGAAAGGATCGTCCCAGGGATCGCATCAAGATTGAGTCTGGGGAGGAACCTCCAAGCCAGACTCAACTTTGGTGACAGTGGACCAACCACCCCCTCCCAAAACCGGAGAAAAAGGAGAACTCGGCCTCAGGAGCAGGGAACCTTTGAGGAAAACCCTCAACCCCGGAATGTGTTTGAGCGCATAGGAGATCGCCTTATACAGGAATTAACGCAGTCTCAAGAAGGAGAAAGGTCGGATGGCTCACCCGAGCGGCCAGATCTAGAGCTGACCAGAACCACACGCCGCCCAAGTGTGTGGGATAGAATGAACACTGGGAGAAAGGCTCCTGGTTCGTCTCAAAAAAGTGGTCCCTATTCAAAAGGCGGGGCACCACCACCGTCCCCAGATCCGTCCGGGGAGGACTCAGATGACCATCCGCCTAAGCGCCGCCGGCCTAGGCGCACGCCTCCACCACCCAACAATGAGGAGTATTATGGTGGCCCTTACTATCGGGATACGGAAGCAGAGGACCTCTCTCGTCCATGGTGCGAACCATGGGATGACCCTAGGCTCACACGGCCGTGGGCGGATCCCAGGGAAGACCGGTTCACTCTCCGTATACGGAACTATTCTGAGGACACCAAACGTCGCATGCCGGCATGTATCAAGACTTATGATGGGTCCGGTGATCCTGTGGATCACCTCAAAATATTTGATACGCAGGCCAAAATTGAGCGATGGCCCATGCCCATATGGTGCCAAATGTTCAATTCGACCTTGATTGGAAACGCCCGTGACTGGTTCGAGGCACTCCCCCCACGGAGCATTGACAGTTTCACGGAACTACGCACTGCGTTTGAGAACAATTATACTCAAAGGAAGAAGTATAATAGGGATCCGGTCTCATTGGCAACTGTCAAGCAACGGCCGGGGGAGTCCATAGAAGCCTTCACTGAGCGCTTCAATGATGAGTGCACACGCACAAGAACCATGCCAGAACTCCTGAAAATCTCTGACTACATGCACGCCATAACAGACAGAGAACTGATCAGGCGTCTCAACGACAAACGTCCAGAGAGATATGATGACCTCATGGAAAGGGTCAGAAATTTCATAGAGGGAGAAACAGCTGTCGCCGCGGCCTACCCATCCCGAGGAAGTGGGTACCGGTCAAATGACCAGTCCCGGAGGCAGTCGGGCGGTCAAGGTAACCAGAACAATAACAAGGGCTCGGACTATAAGAGCCAAAGCAAAGGCGGACGGTCGGATGACAAGTTCACTCCCCTAAAGATGTCCTACCGAGAGATCTTGTTGACTGAAGGGGCAAACTTTCCAAGGCCTCCCCCAATGACCACTCCCCCGGAGCGTCGGCAAGGAAGTCGCTTCTGCGAGTTCCATAATGACAAAGGACACGGCACGGAGGAGTGTATCCAGCTCAAGAAGCATATCGAGTCGCTAATCAAATCAGGCAAACTCAAGCACCTAGTTAAGGATTGGAAGGACGGAAAAGACAACAACAAGAAGTATGATAAGAAGGATTCCCAAAAGGACAAGCCTTCTACCATATACATGATCCAATCCAGACAGCGCCGCACGAGACAGAAAATTGGCCAAAAATTTTCACGCGGCAGGGAAATCTCATTCCCTCTCATCACAGCAGGCGATGTGATTGATGCGCCTCTCACTATTGAGATAAGCATTGGAACACACAATGTTCGTCGCATGTATGTGGATGGAGGATCGTCAGCAGAGGTACTGTATGAACACTGCTTTGTGCAGTTATGCCCAGAAATAAGAAGCCAATTAGTACCGGCCACGTCGCCGCTTACTGGCTTTAGTGGAGACACTATCTGGCCGATAGGGCAATTGCGTTTGCTTGTCACCATCGGGAATGAGGAACATTCCACTACGACGTGGATGAACTTCATAGTGATACGTTCACACTCTCCTTATAATGGAATCATAGGCAGACCAGGCATTTTGGCTATCCAGTCAGTACCCTCTACGGCACACGGAATGATCAAATTCCCCGTTGAGGGTGGAATCGTTACTATTTACAACACAGTCGTACCAACATCCGAGTGTCACACCGTGACAACACCGGCTCCACCTGTCCCACCCAAGGATGGGGCACCACCACCCAATTGGAAGGTGGCCATTCACCCTGACTATCCGGAACAGGAGGTATCCATAGGAGGGGCGCTCTCGGATAGCGGTAAAAGGGCCATGTGCTCTCTTTTAAGGGCAAACCTGGACATATTCGCATGGGAGCCAAAACATATGACGGGGGTGCCACGTGCGATAGCAGAGCATAAGCTCCAGATCCGCCAAGGGTACCAACCCATCAAGCAAAAGAAGCGCGGCCAGGCGCCCGAGCGCAGCCAAGTGATACTAGAGGAAGTGCGTAAGCTAGTGGACGCAGGCATCATGCGCGAGGTATACTACCACGAGTGGTTATCTAATCCGGTCATGGTCAAGAAACATGACGGAAGTTGGCGCATGTGTGTGGATTTCACGGATCTGAACAAGGCCTGCCCACAGGACTGTTACCCGTTACCAGAAATCGACTGGAAGGTGGAGTCCTTGTGTGGATATCCTTTCAAATGCTTCTTGGATTCATATAAAGGGTATCACCAAATCCAGATGGCGGAGGAAGATGTAGAAAAAACGGCGTTCCACACGAGCCAGGGCGTATATTGCTATACGAAAATGCCGTTTGGATTGAAGAACGCCAGTGCTACGTATCAGCGGTTGGTGGATAAAGCTTTCGAATCACAAATAGGACGCAACTTGGAAGTATATGTTGATGACTTGGTGATAAAAAGCCACACGGAGGAGGCACTTCTCTGGGATGTCCAGGAGACATTCGACACGCTGAGAAGGATTAACATGAAGTTAAATCCAAAGAAATGTATGTTTGGTGCAACAGAAGGAATGTTCTTGGGATATTTGATTGACCCAAACGGCATCAAGCCTTGTCCAGAGAAGACGGACGCAGTGATACGACTACCGTCCCCGCAGACACGGAAGGAGGTGCAGTCCCTGAATGGGAAGTTAGCCGGGCTGAATAGATTCCTGTCTAAATCCGCAGAGAAGTCATTACCCCTATTTAAGACACTCAAGAAGTGTATTAGAAAGGGAGACTTCCGTTGGACGAAGGAAGCTGAGGAAGCTTTCGGCCAACTCAAGCAACATCTCGCATCTCTCCCTATACTAGTAGCTCCCCGGCCAAAGGAAGAACTCGTTATGTATCTCTCAGCTACTCATGGCGTAATAAGCGCGGTACTTATGACGGATAGAGATACAATACATACTCCGGTCTACTTTATAAGTAGAACACTACAGGGGGCGGAGCTGAATTATTCCTCCATGGAAAAATTGGTGTTAGCACTAGTATTTGCTACAAAGCGGTTGCGCCGGTACTTTCAGGCGCACCCAATTGTGGTAATCACGGATCAGCCAATCAAGCAGGTTATCTCTAGACCAGACGTGGCAGGGAGGCTGGAGAAATGGAGCATCCTATTGGGGGGCACAATATAACTTACAGACCAAGGACGGCGGTTAAAGGCCAGATCTTGGCAGATTTCCTGATCGAGAAGCCGGATGAGGAAGAACCAGTCATTAAGCAAGACGAGACCCCAACAGAACCTTGGGTGCTATTCACGGACGGACTCTCATGTACAGACGGGTCCGGGGCAGGTCTCATCCTCACGAATCCAGAAGGAATGGAATTCACATACGCCCTCCGTTTTGAGTTCACGGCCACCAATAACGAAGCGGAATATGAAGCATTAATCGCGGGTTTAAATATCGCCGCTAGAATGGGAGTCCGCAACCTTGAGGCCTACGTGGACTCACGGCTTGTCGCGAACCATATTCTAGGTGGGTATGTGGCTAAGGAGGACAACATGGTGAGGTACTTGGAAAAAGTCAAGTCGTTAATCGCGACTTTTAGTAAGTTTTCCATCAAGCAGGTGCCGAGGGGCGAGAACAAGAAAGCGGACGCTCTCAGCAAGATCGCATCCACGAGCTTCGCCCACTTGTCTAAACAGGTTTTGGTGGAAATACTCAAGGAGAAATCTATTACGGAAGGGGAGATAGCCGCTATAGTTGAGGAGGAGGGACCCACGTGGATGACTCCAATCATCAACTATTTGACTGATGAAACCCTCCCAGACGAGGAAAAAGCAGCAAGGCGCATTAAAAGGAAGTCGCAACATTTTGAACTTCGAGAAGGCATCCTTTACAAGCGCTCTTTCTTGCAGCCGTGGCTGCGGTGTGTTGGACCACGCCAGGCGGCCTACGTCATCAGTGACATACATGAAGGGTTGTGCGGCATGCATGCAGGCCCACGATCCGTGGTAGCCCGAGCCTTACGAACAGGATACTATTGGCCCACCATGCACAGAGACGCGCGCGACATGATTCGCAAGTGCAATGATTGCCAAGTGCATAGGCCAGTACCGCGGCACCCGCAGCAGGAGCTTACACCTATCACGTCCCTATGGCCATTTTACAAGTGGGGAATTGACATTGCAGGACCATTCCCTGTAGCTGCGGGGGGGTTAAATTCTTGATTGTCGCAATGGATTACTTCACACGATGGATAGAAGCCAAGGCAGTCAAGTCTATCACAGGTAAGCAGGTCAAGAAGTTTATGTGGGAACACATTGTGTGCCGTTTTGGTCTACCAGGAGAAATCATCTCGGACAATGGCAAGCAGTTCACGGACAACCCATTCAAAGATTGGTGTGCATCATTGAACATCAAACGGCGCTTCGCGTCCGTTAAGCATCCACAAACGAACGGCCTTGTCGAACGAGCAAATAGGAGCTTGGGGAATGGAATCAAGGCGCGGCTGGATGAACGACAGGGCAAATGGGTCGACGAGTTGTCACACGTGCTATGGGCACATAGAACCATGATCAAAACAGCCAACGGAGATACTCCATTTGCATTGGCTTACGGCACTGAAGCCGTTATACCAGTAGAAATAGGGATGCCTACCATCCGCACGACGGAGGTTAACGTTGTCACAAACGATGAACAACTGCGAATCAACCTGGATCTATTGGAAGAGAAAAGGGAAATAGCAGCCATTAATGAGGCTAAGTCCAAGGCTAAGATGAAGGCTTATTATGACGCCAAGGTCAAGGGTGTTTCTTTTCGACCGGGAGACTACGTCTATCGCGCTAATGAAGCGAGTCGAGTGGAGAATACAGGAAAACTGGGCCCTAAATGGGAAGGACCGTATGAAGTCACTGAAACCTTGGGACGAGGCGCGTACAAGTTACGTGATATGGATGGCCGCGACCTAGAGCGCACATGGAATATCTCCAATCTCAAAAGGTGCTATCTTTGAAAGCTACGGCTTCCGCATGGGTACTTCGCTATAGGCGGTCTTAATAAAGAACCATGCGGGTTATTTGTTTTGTTTGTTTTTCTTATGTTTGTTTAAGTTTCCCTTCTTGTTTTTTAGGACTTGTCGTCATTATTCAAACAAAAGTGTAAACGTTCTAATAAAATACCGTGGTGCCTAGCTAGCTCCACGGCCTGTTTCGTGCAAATCATTTTCCTTTCTTTGTTAGATTCTTTGTTAGCCGTATGAATTTTACTTGTATTATAATATGCCATGTTTCATTCGTATGCATTCTCTCAAATTACCGTACATGTACTATACGCCCCCAGGTGGGGTAAGAGGATTAAGTGAACCTACTAATTCAACTTGCCGCGTAAGAGGGATGCAACCCCAGCCGCACGGATCATGTATCCTTACTAGACACCTTACTCACAAGACGTTGGGGTAAGTTTTTTGTGTACCGTATCCACACGGTACTCTGCATAGTAAAGACGCACGTCACATGTCTAGTAAATTATAGACTTGTATGTATTTTTTCTTTATGTGTAAGACGTGATACGTCACGCGGCATTAGAATACAATGAAATACACAAGTTTCAAAATTAACAATAAACAAAATGACCGTGGTTGTCACGGACTTATAAAATAAAAGGACAAGTTATTACATATATGTCTTAGCCGTGTACATACACGGACGAATATAGTTACAAATGTTTACAACATACCAGTTACAAGGGGGGAAGGAATTCTTCTAGATCCTTCTTCCCTTCCTCAATTAAAGCACGAAGGGCCTCCCCGCGAGCATCTTTCCCATCCTGAACTTTGACTGCAAGAGCGTCTAAGGCTTCACCAAGCGGCTTGTCACCCGACATGGCTTTGGATACGAAATCATAGGTAGCCAGCGTCAAGGGAAGTGGATCAGCACTCAACCGGGACATTATTGCTTCATCGGGAGCATCTTTCATGGCTTCAAGCTCGTCAAGGAGGGGGTGTTGAAGGTCTGCCAAGGCATCCATGGACGCTGTCATCTTACCCGCTGCGGAGGGGTTGTGATACGGATGCTGTGTGATATCCTCATTCTTTGCGATCATCTCCGCAGCTTGGACCATGCCTTCATGCCTACCACGGTCGATCCCGTCAGATACAACCCCAGCAAAGGCCTGCAATAGATGTGGAGCGTTAAGGGCCCCACTTACGGCAAGCCGCAGTCCTTGCCCGATAATCCACCTACGACCGGCTATCGCGGTCAGTAGGGGGGGCATACTCTCTCCGCACAACTGACGACCACCTTGCTCAACTCTTCATCAGCAGCGGCAACTTGATTTTCAAGGTTGTTTTGAGCCTGCTTCAATTCCTCCTTCAGTGCGTCACGCTCCTGAGCAATGCTGAATGATTGCACGGTCACCGCCTTAGTAGCAGCCTCAGCCGCAGACACCTGCGTATGAAATTTGGAGTTAGTACACGAATATATATTTTTGGGCTACATACACACAAGGAGTAGGAATATATGAACAACATGTTTGAAAGTTTACCTTCTCGTTTGATGCGGCTACGAGGGCCTCCAACTCAGCGATACACTTCTCTCTTGTCTCGGCATGAAGCGCCTGCTCCTTCACCGTTACCTCAGCAGTCAATAATGCCGCTTGCAAGGATGTGATGGTCTTCTCGTTCTTTACGACCAATGCCTCACGGCGGGCTATCCTTTTGTCGGCATGGCTCACATTGGTGAGGGCCTTGATCAGTCGGCGTCTCAGCGCGGCACCCACCGTTACCTAATGTGCGGATGACACATCAAACTGTTCAATCAGGGCCTCATGGTCTAGTTCATCCAAATCCTGTGCGAGGACAGGCGGGGTGATGTGTTCGATGAATTCCGAACACTTTGATTCGGCCTCCAGCCGTGTCAAGCTTGATAGGTTCCATGCTAGACGCAAGCTCTCTTCTGGCCCCTCGGGGCACGGTTCCTTGGCACGGGTGGTGATGGGTGAAGGGGGATTGTTAGTAGCCGCAGGGGATGGATTTCTCCCCACTTCTTCTCCTTGGGCTGCGACTGTCGGATTCACCCTGTCGTTCAACAAAAAAAAAGGGGAAAAATTTTTTTAGTCTACATATATCATACGAAGATACAAATCATAATCGTGAGGGGTACTTACGAGGTGCCAAGAGCAGGGTCTGGGCCGGTAGGAGCTACGGCGCTCACAGGGGCGACTCGCAGAACTGGCCCTTCCATGGTCGGGGTAGGGTCGGCTTGACCAGTCATGGTGCTGCCTTCTTCTTGATACTGAGGATGGTCTTTCCGCAACTTCTTGGGAGGAGCATTTGCAACTCCGGCATCTTCCCCAGTCTTCTTCGCCACACGCCTGGTTGTTTTTCTCTTTTTTGAAGTAAGTGTGGTGGATCCGGAGGCTTGCGTGGTGTCTTCATTCGGATCGCGCTCCTCCTCCTGGTTGATGGTGCCTCCCTCCAGCAAGGGGTCATCGCCATCTTCGTTATGAAAGTCCAATGGGGACTTCTCGATAACAGGCTCTTCTTCGTCCGACCTGGGTTCGGTTGTCTCCTCCAGTGGAATCGTACGGTCGGCTAAAGCTTCTAGCAAGGGGAGCTCATTCGGCTTTAATGGCCGGAATCCTTCCCTCACCTTCATGGGGTCGCCTTGACGAAGTAATCCGTGGAGGTTCATCTCTGCAAATGATTGTAGAAGTATATGGGTTAGTAACATTTTACACATATGTGATAGATCAAATTTACAAGATATATATGACCTACCCTCGCCCTGTTCCGTTAAGAAGCACGGATATAAGTCATCCCTCCCAAAGTAACGACGGCTTATCCCTACTAAGCACAGAAAGTTCTCCGGCAACCCTCTATGAAATTCCGTGCGATGGGTATCTAGTATTTGCAGGTCCCGGCTACTATAATCTTTGGATTTGGGCGGATAGTCTTTTGGGGCCTTGGTTTTAAGTACGAAAGGGGTGGGGAATACTTTCTCATCTACAAAGAAGTAATGGTCGTACCAATTCTTCAGGGAGTCAAGGGGTTTCCTATATGTCATCGGGGCATTGTCGGGTCGTTTCTTGAACGACAACCACCCGTTCACTAACTGGGGAAAGTAGAAAGCCCTAAACAGGTTTACGGTGGGGGTTACCCTGCAGGTATGGCATGTAATCTCAAACTGGTTGATTTTACACGCCCCTATACAGTGGAGCTGGGTGATATGAAAGTCATAGTACAAAAGAAGGTCTACTAAGAACTTAGACAACGGAATACGGTAGTTGGCTGAGTCAAACAGGCGTGTGTATATGCCTATTTTCCCCGCCGGTGCGTCCGTAATAGCTTCACCATCACCCGGAAAGGTGGGGTGTACGCTTTCGGGCACATAATACTTCGACAGGAAGTCGAGGTATTTTTCCCCCGACATCACATTCAGGACGTCCGTGATGAGGGGGTTATCCTTGACCATAATTTATGAAAAGGTTTTTAAAGGCGTGGTAATCTAACCTGCGGTGACGGATATCCGTGGAAAAGAAGGCAACAGTTTTGAAGGAAAAAGCTTGAAGTTAACAATGGCGGAAGAATGAGTGAGTTGTGTGTGTAACATACACGCATACTCACTCTTATATAGGGTGGCCTCGGTTTCCGAGGTGCCGTGGATCTTTGACACGTGTCAGTCACATTCCTTATCCAATGGATAGGGTTTCTGACATTTCTGTAACGTCAGTAGGGGACCCACGGGTCACTTCTTAAACAGTTTCGCGTGGCTCAAGGGTGGTCAGTAATCATGCACTTTTTGCAGACATGCGACTGGATTGTTGAATATCATTAATGCGACTGGATTCTTGTCGGGTTATGCGGCTCTTACGTAAGACCGTATTAAATGTTGCATTTAATTTGTCTCGGCCATTACGTGCGGCTGAGGTAGTATTCATTAAAGTATATTCCTACGACCGGTTGCCACGTGCGGCCGGAACAAATTTTCCAGTGTCATTTCCTAGGCCTTTCTTGATATGACCGGAGAGCAGCTTGATAGTCTAGAGGTTACGCCTACGGCTATAACAACTAGACTGGGGGGACATGATGACGTATAGTCCCCAACCGGGTCATGAGCCCAGCTCACGGGTACTACCCGTATCCGGCCCATCACAGATGGGTGGATAAATGTCATTCAGGCTTATGGGCTTGAGTGAACAGTGCCCGCACATGTGTGCGGCCCACGGCCCAAGGCGGCCGACATAAGATCAGACAGAATAATATTCTGTCTAGGTATATCTTAATCCCAATACGAAGAGATATTCATTACCAGAATTAGAAGATAACAATCATTCTAATTCTGGTGCTTATCTCTTCCTTGGGGCCGAAGGATCAGTGAAAGCCCACTGGGGTTTCACTGCCTATAAAAGGAACCCCCAAGGGTTCCACAAAGGTATTACGACTCACTCTAAACTCATATAACCCTAAATCGATTACTTACTCTCACGCTGGAGTCTAATCGTAGGAAACCTTCCCACGGTAAGCTTAACGCGTGTTGTTTAGTGTGCAGGATCCCAACCAAACAATTCACTTGGTGCAGGAGCCGGAGCCCAGCCAACCCGAATTAAGCCTAATTCGGGTCTAAGCAAGGATCAACCAACTTTTGCATCAACAAAAGCTAAGACAAATAATCTTAAAGTGCAATTAAATTAAAAGGCGGGAAAAATAAAGCTTAAAAATTAAAGACAGAAATTTAAAAAGATAGATTAAAAAGAACTGAAAGAAACCTTGATTCGGAAGTTCAAAACTTCCGAATGAAATGGCTTGACTCGGAACTTTTTGAGTTTTGAATGAAACAATCTTGAGTCGGAAGTCCTTGATTCGGAAGACTTCCGGATGAAGCCTTCTTGGTTCGGAACTTTTGAGACTTCCGAATGAAGCCCTGCTGATCCGGAACTTTACCCTTGGTTCGGAACTTTTGAGTTGATCCGGAACTTTTGAGACTTCCGAATGAAGCCCTGCTGATCCGGAACTTTTAGACCTCTGGATGAACCTAGCTTGAGTCAGAACTTGGTTCTGAAGTGTTGATCCGGAACTTTTAATGTTCCGGATGAAGCCCCTTGGTTCGTAACTTTGGAGTTCCGAATGAAAAACTCTTGACTCGGAAGTTCTTGATTCGGAACACTTCCGGATGAAGCTTGATTCGGAACTTTTGAATGTTCCGAATGAGCACCCTCTGGTTCAGAACTTTTGCTTGTTCGGAAGTTTTCCTGGGAATCTCAGACACAGAAACAAACACCCCCGAAGAACAAGGGATCAAAAGTATACGAATCTAACCACAAATTTAACCAAAATCAAACAAACGATTTAATCAAACTAATAACAAAACATCAATTAATCATAAACAAACAATCTATATCAAGAAATCTAACAAATTTAACCATAATAATCAAAAACCCACTTGATCAAAATAAAGATATGAACATGAACACAAACATAAACATAAAAATCAAAGATTAAGAAAGGTAAATGAGAGATTAACAAGATAAAGTAAAGATTGACAAGAATTAAATGGAAACTTACTTGAAATTAAAGGAATTTGATGTGCAAGACAAGGTAATTAAATTGACAAGTATTTAAATGACACGAATTAAAGGTGCGAGGTAAGTAAAATGGAAGAGAGCTAATTTGTCAAGTTAGCCAACAAGAAAAATAATTAACTAGTCCTAATCTATATATAGGGGAGGATTAGGAAGCTTCCTCCCCTCTTTCCTTTTCTCTTAATTACAAGCTTAAGTCCTTCCTTCTTTAATTCTTCATTAATTGCATGCTTAGTCCTTTTCTTCTAATCTTCTTTAAACTTGGACTTAAATGACTTTTGGCTCGGGATTTCTTTTGAACTCGTCTTTAAATTCTTCAATAAATTAGACTTGAGTTTCTCGGCTTTTGATAAACTTCCGTCTTTTGACTTTTTCTTCGATAAATCTTCAGAATTGGTCTTGGACTTCCGTTCTTTTTGCACTCTTGACTTCTTGACTTCGTCTTTCATCTTTTTCTTCAATAAAAGCCGTGAATGCCCGTGTTTTCTCCACTTTTTACCTTTTCGTCCTAAATCGTAACAAAAACACAAACCACACATAATTCCGACATAAAAGACATAAAATACACGTTTTGGTCTGGTTATTATTGTAATTAAGTGGTAGAAAGGATGGGTGTTTACACACCTATCACTTAACAATGAGGTAATTATACGGGAATAGGCTAGATGTCCATCATAGGTTGATGAGCCATCTTAGTGATTGGTTCGTGTATTAATTGCGTGTTTTTGGTTTGTTAGCTTGTTGCTAGTGCAAGGACTTGTGAAGAAGCTATCAGGTGAGTTTCATAGTCCCATGTTTACTATTGTTTTTGACTTCCAGATAGGATGGAAGAGACACTGTGTTGAATTATTTTCTAAATAAATGTTGTGAATGTTTTAAGGTTTGAGATGGACTTGTGTGTACATTTATGTGATTAACTGCTATGTGATTCTTGTTTGTGTAATGATTGATTGAACTTGAATGCTAGTTGTTAGTACATGATTGTAGCGCATTGTCCATATGTTTATTGGTTTATGGTATTCACAGCTTATGACTTGTCTTGTGTTGGAGTCTAAACCTATGACTCTCACCAACTTTATGTTGACGTGTTTTAGTGTCTCTTTCAGGTGATACTATGGTTAAGCATGAGAACATAAGTGGCTAGGATTGGAGAAGCTTAGGAATGCATATAGAAGGAGAATCCCCGTTTCCTTCTTAGTTTTATTTGTTTGTTCATTTTAATAAGTGATACTGTGGCACACATATGATTGTTTTGGTATGATATTTGTTGTCTTGGGTAAGAAGTAGGACTGTTACTTACTTACCTAGACCCCTTGCATTTGTTGAGATATTGTCATGACCTTCGTGTCACCATTTTTACGACATTTCTTATTTCATATAGTTATCTCTATAGACACGCCATGTTGTGATGATATCCATACGTCGCGCTCCATGTTCCGCCATGGTGGGGTGTGACAGAATGGTATCAGAGCTAATGGTTATAGAGAATTAGGTTGCCTAGTCGTGTAGCCTAGTCTATAGCTTAAGGGTCCCTGCATATAGGCGTCATAGGAGTATGTGTGCATTTTATAGTAATTGATGTGTTTGAATATTATTTTCGCAGTATTTGTTAGGTTATGAACTAATATGGTTCATACTTAACTACATGTTATTTTCTTTACGAGTTTTGATTAGTGCGGGTGGAACCATGGTCGTATACGCTAGTCATTGTTGGATTTCGCTTAATTATGTTTTCTTGTTCTTTATACATTTTGAATTTTGTCTACGCTGGTTCAGCTGGACTACGAGTTTATGTGTTTCGTGCATTGGCTATGTTATTTTAATACATGGGGTTTTGGATCTTATCTTGTGTGGTTATGTGCTTGTGAGTTGTTGGATTATGTGTTATGTGTAGTATTAATTTCTTATAAGTGTCATCTTAGGAGGGAGTACATTGGTGAAAGGGAACATGTATAATTATGGAGGCCTACATAATTATATATGTGCCACAACACCACTGGACTTTCAAGTATGATTGCATGAAAGAGAGTTAATACATGCTTATATAGTATATGTTGGATGGATTTGAGTGTATGTACGCTTATGCCTATGTATGTAAAATTATTTTTACTTACCGGTTGTATTCTTGGGATGGTTGTTAGCTCGTTTCTCTTTGAGATGTTCAACTTCTGTAGTAGCGCATTTCTCGGGTCCTCATTTCACGTGTTTGTTTGTACGGTACTTTTGGCGTGAAGGATTTTGAGATGGTGGAGATTTCTTTTTGGGCTAACGATGTCTTTTGTTTCGAGTTATACATGGTAAAAAAATAGAACTTGTAAAAAAATAGTTGTTGGTAGTCGATGAAATAAGGAAGTGTCGGGATCATGTTTCAAATAAGGTGGAATATAAATTCTTTAACATATAAGCATGACTCGGTTATTTTAAGATATTTTGGTTTTGATCACCTAAAGTTATTGTTCTTAAGTTAAAAATTTTGTTCTTATTTAGTGAAATATGTTAAAATCATGTAATTAATAGAGTTTTAATTTTCTAGAATTAAAATAAATTAGGTTCTAGTTTTGGTAATTAATGGGGGGTTTTAGGGTTTAAAAATCATTTTTTTTATATAAATCGGAGTAGGCAGAAACTGTCGCTAAACTGTCAAAATATGTCGCTAACTGTCAGAAACTGTCGCTAATACCTAGGCAGATTTTGAGAAAAATCGTTTTGGTCATAACTTATTCGTTTTTAAAGGTTTTTGGGTGATTCAAAAGCCTAAAATTATGTACTCGGAACATACTTTTAAAATATTCATAAAGTTTTGTAATTGGAAGTCAGTAGCTTGGTCGAATTAATTGTACAAGTGTTGAGTTCAAGGTTAATTTTCGGACAACATGGTTTAAACTCGTGTTTTGGGTATTTTGCGGTAATGAACACTTGGAGGGTTAACATAGAGATGAGTTGGGAAGGAATTTGAGAGTTCTTTAGACCTTATTATACATGGTTATATTTTGATGAGTTTTGATTTATGGTATTTATGAGTAAGACTGAAATCGGGGTGACAGTTTTAAACCTGTTGAGTTATGTGACGGCTCCTAACTTGGTTTCAAGACAGTTCTTGTTTGATGAGTTGCGAGATTTAGTTAGGTTGGTTACATAACTTTATGGTTTTAATAAGTTTCCTCGCGGACGGTTAAGGCTCATGTGTTGTTGGTTGAGATTATTTTCATGTAAACTGAGTTCACGTTTGAACGTGAAGGTTTTATCAGGGATATGCATCTTCGTTTGTTTGCTGATAATAAGTTTAAGTTTGGGAGTGAATCTCGGGACGAGATTTCTATTAGGAGGGAGTGATGTGACAACCGTGGTTTTGGGTTTGTCACTTGGTCTTACTTTTAGATTATTTTATGTGTGACTACTTGATTTTTGTGCTTACGTGTTTATTTTGTGTGAACGAGGTTGGTGTGGTTATCGTTTATGAGTATAGAGTACTCATAATTAAATCAAGGAACGGTTATTTCATGTTCATGAGCTCACAAGTGGTGACTATGAAATGAAAATGGTGATATTGTGGTGTTTACGTATACGTATAAGTATTATAGTAGTAGTATTTTTTTTTAGGATTTACGGTTTAGCATTTAGAGGCCTCAGGTGAGGTAATTATCCATATGAATATTTTTCGGGATGGTTTTAAGTCATTTAGGACTTACTTATAAAGTTTATTTAAAAATTTAAGATTTTTTATAAAAGTGTATATTTTACGTCTTTTACGGTAAAACGCGTAAATTTGACTAGTTTTACGGTTTTGAGGTTTTGGAAGCTTTAGGAGTTGAAATAAATTAAGAAAAATTAAGGTAATATTAGTAATAAATTATTAAACAATAAAAAGAAAAAAAACGAAAAATAAGGGGTAGGGTCGGTTTGGTAGACGCAAGAAAAGAAAGGGAAAAAGGAAAAAGAGGAAAAAAGAAAAGTGGGCTTTGGGTTGGACTAGGATTCACCCATACCCTATATAATGTATATACTAAACCAAATTCATTATTTTTCTCCTGGAGATGAAGGTAATTCGTGAGTCTTATAAAAAATTAGGGTTCTTCATAAAATTTGGGGGTTTTCATAAATCCAAGGTAAATCTTCAAATCCCTTTTCAATTAAATTGTTTTTATGTTTTCTTTAATAATCTTATGATGGATTTAGGTTAGGGTTTAATATAAAAACAGTAAATTAATGTTGTATTAATCATAATATGATAATTACATAAATTAGGGCTTGTAATTAGAGGGATTAGGGTTAATTAATGAGGTTGATTTTGTTAAACCCGTTTTTAAAAACTGGGCAGATTTTTGAGTCAATTGTTTTGATCATATCGGGAGTTCTATAAACTCTTATTTTACGATTCAAGTACCCCTGCAAAGATATTTGAAGTGGCTTTCCAATGCAAGAAACTAGAACTAAATTGGAGGTTTGGAAGTGGGTCAAAAATAGGTTACAACAGTCGGACGTCAAAACAGTTTTGAATTCAGCCTGTTTTCTTTTTAAGTTTTGGGTTGTTTGGGGTACTTAGGATTGCATTGGGATCTTCTCATGAACATGAGAGATGTTTTATATATTTTAGTAAGTATCTGCACTTGGGCTAAGGTTGTGGTGTAGGGTAAGACCCCTTAATGATAACAAACTTTTAGTACGTTTAAAATCAGGAAATCTGGAATGACAAAAGTAGATATATGTATATCGGGGCCTTAACAGTAGCTTTAAGATTAGGTCAAGTGGGAAGTGTTAGCCATTATAAGTAAGGGTATGAATATTCCTTTTACAGAAACCATGGGTATGTTTAAGTGGACGTTTGACTTAAAGTTTTGAGACATAAAAAACTGGGACTGTTTTGGGTAAAATATAAACGGGATAGTTATTAAACTTAACCAAGTTAAGGACTTGTTAAGGAAGGGTAATGGGGTGATTAGAGCTTAACAATGAGGTAATTATACGGGAATAGGCTAGATGTCCATCATAGGTTGATGAGCCATCTTAGTGATTGGTTCGTGTATTAATTGCGTGTTTTTGGTTTGTTAGCTTGTTGCTAGTGCAAGGACTTGTGAAGAAGCTATCAGGTGAGTTTCATAGTCCCATGTTTACTATTGTTTTTTACTTCCAGATGGGATGGAAGAGACACTGTGTTGAATTATTTTCTAAATTAATGCTGTGAATGTTTTAAGGTTTGAGATGGACTTGTGTGTACATTTATGTGATTAACTGCTATGTGATTCTTGTTTGTGTAATGATTGATTGAACTTGAATGCTAGTTGTTAGTACATGATTGTAGCGCATTATCCATATGTTTATTGGTTTATGGTATTCACAGCTTATGACTTGTCTTGTGTTGGAGTCTAAACCTATGACTCTCACCAACTTTATGTTGACGTGTTTTAGTGTCTCTTTCAGGTGATTCTATGGTTAGGCATGAGAACATAAGTGGCTAGGATTGGAGAAGCTTAGGAATGCATATAGAAGGAGAATCCCCGTCTCCTTCTTAGTTTTATTTGTTTGTTCATTTTAATAAGTGATATTGTGGCACACATATGATTGTTTTGGTATGATATTTGTTGTCTTGGGTAAGAAGTAGGACTGTTACTTACTTACCTAGACCCCTTGCATTTGTTGAGATATTGTCATGACCTTCGTGTCACCATTTTTACGACATTTCTTATTTCATATAGTTATCTCTATAGACACGCCATGTTGTGATGATATCCATACGTCGCGCCCCATGTTCCGCCATGGTGGGGTGTGACAGTTCCTGTTCTAACCTTTGAATAACACTCCTTGGACAGAATTCCTCGGTCATCCATCTTTTCACTTCAACCCAAGGTGTAGCATAAGCAACATTCATCCCTATAGACGCCATTCTTCCGTTACACCAAGTCAATGCTCGCCCTGGAAGAGTAGTAGAGGCAAACATCACCTTGTCTCCTTCCTCACTTCCACTAAATCGAAACACGGATTCCAATCTTTCAAACCATTGCATTAAACCAACAGCACCTTCAGTACCCTTAAAAGTCGGAGGTTTACATTTCATGAACGAGGTATAAGTACACTTCTTGTTTTCAGGAATCACTGGTCTATCAGCATCACCAGTTCCAGCACTAGCATTGTCAGCTCCAGTATTGCCAGCTCCAGTGTTGCCAGCTGTAGCATTTCCAGTTCCAGTATTGCCAGCTCCAGCATTGCCAGCTCCAGTATTGCCAGCTTCAGTATTGCCAGCTCCACCAGATCCACCAGCTCCACCGGATCCACCAGCTCCTCCGGATCCACCAGCTCCACCAGATCCACCAGCTCTATTATTCATATTTGCCATAAATGCATTCATAGAGACCTCAAATTGATCAGCTACTATAGCACATAACTGAGTCTCAGTCAATTGTTTTGGCGGCATGATCCTGTTACACAATTCACATCAAAATGAGTATTCATTCAACGCTTGTGATAAAAAAAACATGAATAACAAGGATAAAGAAAAGATATATGAAGAGAAACAAGAAAGGATGATAGAACGAAGAATAGAATTTAGACAAGGAACGAAGATTCACGAGGAATGAGTCAAAAGACAGGAATTTCTACTATGATAATCAGCGTCATTTGTAAATTACGTATTAGTATTAGAATAATCAAATAATAAACATTTATAAATAAATAAATGTAATCCATTATGCTTTTAAGCATAAATAATAATTAAATATTTATAACATATATATACTTTTCTTATTCTCGTCTATTGGCAACTCGGAGATCTCGCTTACAGATGTTATAGTTAAAAGATTTCAAAAATTTATTTTTGGAAAATCTTTTCGTTCTCTATAACTTGAGCTCTGATACCAATCTGTAACACCCCAATTTCGTGTCATATCAGCGGAAGAGTCATTGGGTGTTACTGTCATGGTTCAACCTCAATATCATAGAAAACGCCTCAAAATGAGTCGTTTTAATAAAACATACATCCATTCATTATTTAAAGGTAAAATAGTTCACACACGGTCCCAAATAGTTTTAAGTTTACACAACATAAAAAACGATAAAAGATTCTTTGAATGGACATTGTTTAGAAAAATCGGGCCAAAACATTTCACAAGCAAGCTACACGAAACCGCCTTCCTTTGAGTGCCTTCTTCATGGACCTGAGATAAAACATGCTATAAAGTCAACAAAAATGCTGAGTGAATTTATAGAGTTTAAGTTAAATAAATGAACACAATTATTCTGAATAAACCTTCAATGGTTGACAACCATGTGGATCAGACATAATCATTGTTGTTATTACATAAGTCTCATGACATTGAAGTTAACATATATTATTTCAGCCCAACACACCTAGCCAAGTGCGTATATTTCTCTTATACAATTGCATCCGATGTTTCATTACTAGTGCATCACAACACCACGCGATAGCTAGTCGTGACCGGACTGGGCGTCACCCCGATAGATCTATTCATAGTATTAGCGTTCATTCGATTAACAATTCATGATTCAATGGGTCTTTTAAGGCTAGAAGCAAACTTATGTAAATAACTTCATCTAGCATACAATCGGGTCCTTTGTGTTCTATTTTTAAAACAAGCATGTTATCCCCCTCGCGGGTTTTAAAAATCTTTACAAGATAGTATAAAAGCGAGGCTATAGACTCACCTTGGTACAATAGTAGTAATGCGACGATCGCCGACGATAAGTGATGCCCGTTAAACACGAAAACCGCAACCTACCAAATAAGGCGCGTTCGTTAATAAATGACTCAAGTATAAATAATACTTAAAGAATAATAAACTCAAAGTACAAAACCATGACAAATCCAAAAATAATAATAGTACAAGTGTACTTCTATACCCTTTTTCATGTTAACTTTATTAGACTATATGATCAATAAAAATCTGCCGGTACTTACCGAAAGTACAAGCTCATTTGCCTTACTTAAACTATTCCGTTTTCAACGAAACTTGGTCACAAACTGACATATAATAGGAATAAGACTCAGTTTAAGTTTCATTCAAAAATATTATTTCTATGACCTTCTGCCCGACACACCTTCGTGTTATAAACACCGGACAGATTTGCGCCTTCAACTCGTAAAACCATTTTGTAATATCTAAACAACTCCATTTATAAAACCGACACTCGGTGAAGGATATGTAAATCTTGCTTATGTTTTAGAGAGAGAAAGAGATAGAAAGATGGTTGATTACTGAAAAAAAGATTTTGTTACCCTTTTTATATTACTTTTATCGTTCCTCGACTCACTCGAATTGATTTCCGGTTTAATCGTAAACTTAATTTGTTCTTGGTGAAAAGAATTTTTGTATTTTAAAACTTAATTTAAAACCTATTTAAAATAAAAGCTATTAAAATTTAAATCTAATTAATCTAAAAACTATTTTAATCTATAAATCTAATTTAAGTTTAATACTAATTTTAAACTAAAAAGAAACTTTTAAATGAAATCTATAATAAAAAAAACTATTTAAAAACAAAACTTAATTTTATGGAAACTAAATTTTAAAACTAAATTAAAAACTTAAAATAAAACTATTTTGAAAATAAAAGTAATTTAAAACTAATTAATTTGAAACTAAAAAGAACTTTTAAATGAAATTTTATAAAAACTATTTTAAAACAAAACTAAATCGAAAATTAATTTAAAATTCCTAAAGTAAATAAAATTAAAATATTTTTTTTTATCTTTTTTTTTAAAACTGAATAAAAGAAAAATTTATCAAAATACTTTTAGTTTAAGTTTAATAAAACTAAAAACATTTAATTAAACTAATTAAATAAAAACTGCCAGATCCTAAAACCCTATATTGATTTAACAAAGCAGAAATAAACCAAAGAAAGGACTTAGCTCAGATGGTTGAGGCGTATGGGTGTTATGCGAGAGGTCTGGGGTTCGATCCCCATGCCAGACTAAAATTTTGCTATTATTATTATTTTTTATTTTTTTTGACAAATATTAAAACAAACAGACAAATAGTGTCTGTTGCTATAAACAAATAAGCTGAAAATCGAAAAAGCAGATCCTACAAACGAAAACTATAGCAACTAAATAAGCAGTAAACAGTTTTAAACAAACCGAATCAAGTCACTAAATAAGCTAATACTGAAATAAGCTAGGCAGATAAGCAAAACGACAATAAGCAACACGAAATCAAATAAGCAGTTCATTCAAAAGCTAAATAAGCAGAAAGCAAATAAGCTAAAAAACTGATAAGCATAAAATAGATAAGCAAAACGACAAGTCTTCATAAGCAAAATATATCAAATAAGCAGGAATCAAACTACCCAATCTTAACGCACTAAAATAAGCTAATAAAAAAAATCGAATCCAAATAAACTCAAACAAACTTAATCCAAGATGACAAACCTAGCAGACCCGAACAACAGATAAACCTAATAGAATAACCAATCATATAACTAAAAAACATCAAACAAAAAGCAGACTGATAATAAGCTCAACAAAAAGATTAAAAGGAAGAGATTAAAACCCGGTGTCGATATCCGTTGGGCCGAAGGTGGGCGCTGAACCCCCTTTGTCACAGATTCAAACAAACTCCATCTTCGAATCGAACCAAGAATATCAACAACAAATCTTCGACCTCGAACAGATCTCTCTTTTATATATATATATATATATATATATATATATATATATATATATATATATATATATATATATATATATATATATATATATATATATATATATATATATATATATATATATATATATATATATATATATATATATATATATTTTATTATTTTTTTTATATCTCGAATGAACAAACACCACAGTAATAGTAATATAAAAATAGAATAGATTATAAAAATTAAACTATGATAAGAACAAAAATTGGACGAAATTTAATTAACTTTAACTTTTCATTAATCAATAAAAAAAGTACAATTGCTGAAAATTAAAATTACAGAATTAAACCTAAACTAATTTTCTGAAAATTAAAACTATTTTACCCTACTCCTAATTAATTAAAAAAAACTAAAAAAAATAATAAAAAGCTTAAAAAAATGGACTCTCCCAAAAATTACAGATATGAGGGTTTTTATAGGAGAAAACCCTTAAAAACCTTCTTCTTAATCTTGGTGAGCAAGGCTTCGAATCTTAGCCGCTAATCTCATTTTCTCTTTCTTCTTTCTTGATCTAATGGCTGGAAATCATCTTGAGCCTTTTTTCACTCGGATTGCCACGTTGGAAGAATTTTGAGGACCACCATAAGTGTTTGATCCGAAAATCATGGGGATTTAATTCCCTTTGATGTGAATTAAACATATAGGTAAAAAACCCCCAAATTTCATGAGTGATTTTTTTGTGTGTTATGGTAATTAGGGTTTTTAAGATTGGCTGTAAAATGGGAGAGAAAAGAGGTGATGGTGGTTTAACTTTGTTTTTATCGAACAAAATGATGGGAGTGGGGTAAAAAATAATCGATTTTATTAAAAGCGTGGGTAGAGGAGTGGGTAATCGTGTGGAGGTAAGGTGCATGGTAGGGTGAGTGGGGTGTTAGGGTGTAGGTGAAGTGCACGGTAGGGTGAGTGGGGGGAAGGTTAAATAAACGTTTATTTATTAAAAGAGTGGGTGAAATTGTATAAGATGCGTGTGTGGGGAGGGTATGGTCACACGTGGAAGGGAGTGAGAGTAGTGTTGACCAGCAATTTGACCAGATTTTGTTCATTTCGTCCATCTTTTTATTTGCAAATGGGCTTTTAGCCCAAAGAGTCTCTTAACATTAAATTGTTTTGATTTGGGCCATTAGGTTTATCATCCGTCTCAATTGTAAATATTATGGGATAGGAATTGGGCCAAAAGAGAATAAGGCTAACTTCTTTATTGGGCTCTTGTACCCAATAAGTAAATGTAGGATCCACTAAGCCCGAAATCTTTGTAAATAGTTAAATCCACTAAAACGAACTCGATTTTGGCTTTCTTGATTATTTCCCCAAAATTGTGTCGACTTTTCCGGTTTTTGTGATCTTTGGCACATTTTTGGTCTTTGACTTTGACTTTGTCTCATTCTTGGACTTTTCTTCAATATTTAACCGTGAAATCCCGTGTTTTCTCTTCTTTTGATCATTTGTACCTATTTTAACACAAAAACACAAAACCACGCGTAATTCCGATTTTTATGATATAAAACACATGATTTGGTCTTGTTTTTCCTTGATTTTAATGGCAAAAGGATAAGTGTTTTCACACTTATTAAATCCCCTACACTTGACCATTGCAATGACCCCATGCAATGCATTATTGTAAAGCATAAAGTTACATTTTCCTCATTATCAACCCATCTTGGCCTTTATTAAGATATACTAATACTATGACGAAAAGATAAAGACTTTAAAGGAAACAAAAGTTATAACAATTTATTTTAACTTGGAAATTTATTTGATGGAAGAAACTCGTAAAGAAATCTAAGACTTGAATTAGGGCTTTGGTGTCATGAATATAAATCACCCTCAAGTTTCACGTTCCCATACCAAGCTCAAAAACGAGATCATTGTTATTACAAGTTAGCACAAATAACACTTACTCATGTGGTTTAATTAATCACTTAGACCCCCTTATTCCTACGGTGTATCTCTTGTATTTTATTTTTGTCTTGAATGATCACGAGGATGCATTTTTGACTTATTTCAATAATTTATTAAGGTCGAAAATAAAGTGGGACGATTTAATCAATAGTTAGCTAAAGGAAAAAATCTTTTAAAACGGCTTCTCGAAACCTCATAAAGTTCATATCTTGGCATAACTCGTTTCACGATTTGAGACCTTTCTCGGACCGATATTTGGCTTGTACTTCAAACTTCAAATCTTGAGAGACGATCTTGAAATTATGGTCTTCTCTTCATTTTGGTACACATCTTCATTAGGAGTGAAAGATTCTTCAAACGTTGACCACGACTTCTTCATTTATCCTCTTCTTTATTTAGGATTTTGATATACAACGATCCGCCTCCTTTTCGGACTTGGATCTATTTATCCTCATACCTTGTTAGGGTCTTTTTGGATAGACTTCTCCATGATCTTTAGGGGAGTAATTGCTTCTCGTCGTGTGTCTTGATCCATCATATTGATTTGGATTAATGATCTTCACGTCATCTTTGGATATTTAGCAAAAAAGTGAATCCTCATGCCTTGTGAGGGCCTTTTTGGACTCGGGTATCCTCATGCCTTGTTAGGGCCTTTTTGGATAAGCCAATATTCGCGTCCCGCTTCAATAAGTTTTGCCTTGGCTATGAACTCTAATTAATACCGAGCAACTTTTAAACGATCTTGTGCTAGAAGCTAAGTAACCTTTTAAATCGTACAACCGTATTTATTTCAAATATATTTATTAACAAGCGATGGGAGAAAAGCTCATAACTAACTCACATAAGTTAATGAAAGAATACCAAACTTATAATTAACTCTATCATTTCTCGTTCTCCACAATTTAAAATCTGAAGGAATGAGACTCGTGGATGCTTATCCTAATAAACCAATTAAGGTCCATATGGTTAAGGATACTAGCTAGAGTAAACTTGGATAAGTAAACTCGGGTTGAGTCAAAATATTCACGACGGGCCTAATATATCAAAGACATCTAAACTTGTTAAAACCATTTTATTTATTTATTTATTATTTTAGAATTTTATTCTTAAAATGGAAAATATTAATACGATGCGAAAATAAAAGGAAAGAAAATAAATGAAAATACTACAAGGCCAAAATAGATCAAAAATTTGAAAAACGTTGAAAATTTTAAAAATTTTCCGGTTAAAATGGGGTCAAATTCATGGAAAAGGCCACTAAAATTTCGATAGAAATCCCCCCTACACTTAATATAAACATTGTCCTCAATGTTTAAGCATGTGGGAGAATAAACTCCCCTACACTTAGGGCATTGAGTACGTTGTTTAAATCGAGCTAAGGAAAGGACAACTAAAGTGATTAAATTTATTCGTATTATTTATATAAAAGATAGAATCACAATAGCAAAAACTTATCGAAGGAACCGGGTACACGGGTAACACGGGAACACGGGTCGCGTCAAAAGCACCAAAAGTGGATCATCAAAGCACATGTCCCTGCACAATCACAACACACAAAACAAACAACCTACACGGCTCCCCCTACACTTATTATAGAAAATAGATAGAAAAATAGATAATCGGGTTGCCTCCCGAGAAGCGCTTGTTTTTGTTAACCGAGTCACGAGCCTGACTCGACCCTGAATTAAATGGTCCATGGGGAAGCCTCGAATGTTATACCGGGATCAAAAATCTTGTCCTCGGTCCCGGAGGAACATAATAAATGAGAGGCAGGAGGATAAGTCATGAAAGGTAGAAAAGTCCTCTCGACATAAGAAAAGTAAGTGAAGTCTTGATCCACGGGAGGTGGGATGGGTAAAGGAGACAAATTGTCATCCCCCAAAGACATAGAATGGTCACTATTCGGCAAACCCGTAAAGGTATCAATTAAAGAATGGTCAATGTCACCTCCCGGGTCAAAGCACTCATCCTCATTTCCCAGTATGAAATGAGGAGAGTAAAAGCGATACATCACTTGCTTGGGTGTGCACGCGGTAGGACGGGGTGGCAACATAATATGAGAAATATCAGAAGACATATCTACCACCCGCGTCACCTCACCAGACCGAATCAAACGGAAAGTAGGGTCAAATCTCTCCACCTCCTTTACGATGGGAGGTGGCATGGCTAACAAAGAATGCTCATCAATAGCAATAGAGTCGGAGCTATCAATGTCCTCAATCTCCTCTTCAAAGAGAGGATTCACCTCACTAGAGATGTAGGCGTCATCAAAATCAAATAAAGGGTTCGAATAAATCTTGAAATTTTCCTTCGGAACGTCTTCATCGGATAGTGAATCGTCATCACTAGAAGTAAAATCATCATCGAGATCAAAAATGGGATTAGAGAAATCCAAAGAATCGTCTCCCAAGATGTCGGTGGGAGGTAATGAATCATCACTATAAAGAGATTCGCACTCATCGTCACTATCGGAAGCAACCGTAGGCTCACTTTGGATTGGAATAAGAGTCTCGTCACAAGGAATAGTGATAAGACCCTCATCCCCCATGATGAGAGAGGCATCAGGCTCCGTAGTGGAAGAATCGAGAATAGGAGTGGTAGAATCCTTAGGCTCGAGAGCCGGCAAGTCGAGAGAAGGAATTACAATTGCACTAGGACATTGAGCACAAAGATCATTCCAAGAAATAGTATTCTCATCGTCATCATCATCATCATAATAGTAAGAACGCACAAGAGGAGGAGTATAATCACTAAGATTAGATACTTGCTCTTGTCGTTGTCGTTGTCGCTTTTCCTCCTCATTTGCTTCTTTTAGAAGAACAACGGCTTCTTGAAGTTGCAAAACAATGGCGTGCGTTTCGTCTTTCAAAGCATTGAGTTGTTGAATTCTCTGAGAGGATTGATGATTGATGGTAGGATGTGAGGGCTCACAGTTATGAAAACCAGAATTATAACACGGATGTGGCTCATAGGAAGTCATCGGTTGAGAAGAATTAGAACACGGATTTGGTTCATAATAACCCATCGGTGAAGAAAAATGAGGACACGGATTTGGCTCATAATAATTCATTGGCAGCCAATACGAAGTATCGTGAGGGCCCCCACAATGATTGCAAAACGGGTATTGAGAAAAATTCGATGCATGTTGAGGATAGGGATTGTCATAGACGGGAGGAGGTGAGAAAGTATTGTAAGAGGAGAAGTATGAATTTGTTGAATTGCAAAATGGACAAAATCCAAATTGTGTATTGTCGATATCAAAACCGCACCGCTCACAAGTACACCATTGACATGTTTGAAAACCATGCCATGGTCTCCCACACCGAACGCAAGACGAATCCATGAAGAATTAAAAATAAGAGGGGTTGAGAAAAGAATTAAACACAATAGAGGATAAAGAAGAATATTTATGTATTTTTTAGAAAAATATATATAAAAAAATCGAAAGAAATCGAACTAAAAATTAACACTAATACCTAATATTTTTGGTGTAATACTTTTAGGAAAAAGTATTACTTTTGGATGTTTTCAATTTTTTTTGGTGCAATTCTTAGGAAAGAAATTGCTTTTGAGATTTTTTTAATTTTTTTGTATTTTTAAATTTTTGATTTTTTTGTATTTTTGATTTTGTTGCAAGAAACGTAACGTTCAAAGAGAACGGATCCCAAAATCCAAACGTCTTCACGAAAAATCGTCAATCGTACGAGCGAAGCGGCAGCGGCGCCAATTTTTTTTTTTTTTTTTTTTTTTTAAAGTGTGGGGAGAGGAGTGGGTAATCGTGTGGAGGTAAGGTGCATGGTAGGGTTAGTGGGGTGTTAGGGTGTAGGTGAAGTGCACGGTAGGGTGAGTGGGGGGGAAGGTTAAATAAACGTTTATTTATTAAAAGAGTGGGTGAAATTGTATAAGATGCGTGTGTGGGGAGGGTATGGTCACACGTGGAAGGGAGTGAGAGTAGTGTTGACCAGCAATTTGACCAGATTTTGTTCATTCCGTCCATCTTTTTATTTTCAAATGGGCTTTTAGCCCAAAGAGTCTCTTAACATTAAATTGTTTTGATTTGGGCCATTAGGCTTATCATCCGTCTCAATTGTAAATATTATGGGATAGGAATTGGGCCAAAAGAGAATAAGGCTAACTTCTTTATTGGGCTCTTGGACCCAATAAGTAAATGTAGGATCCACTAAGCCCAAAATCTTTGTAAATAATTAAATCCACTAAAACGAACTCGATTTCGGCTTTCTTGATTATTTCCCTAAAATTGTGTCGACTTTTCCGGTTTTTGTGATCTTTGGCACATTTTTGGTCTTTGACTTTGACTTTGTCTCATTCTTGGACTTTTCTTCAATATTTAACCGTGAAATCCCGTGTTTTCTCTTCTTTTGATCATTTGTACCTATTTTAACACAAAAACACAAAACCACGCGTAATTCCGATTTTTATGATATAAAACACATGATTTGGTCTTGTTTTTCCTTGATTTTAGTGGCAAAAGGATAAGTGTTTTCACACTTATTAATTACACACAATTCTAGAGAGAGAAAACAAAGAGAAGTATGTGAAAAAATGAATAACCACACACCCTCTCCATCTAAGGAGAGGGTTTATATACCCAAGCCCTTGTCATGGGCTTGGGCTTACATTTGGGCCGGCCTACATATGTTGTAGGCTAGGTTTGGCCTTGTTTGATAAATAACGATGTCTAGACTACGAGCTACTACTTAGTATATTGTCGGAGTGACCAAATCTTCCTAAATACGTATAAACGTATTTCCAACAATCTCTCCCTAAGGGAGGTCACTCCAAACAAGGGCGTTACCCGAGTTACAATAATGAAATAAACCTAGCATACTATGCTTGTCTTGAGCTCGTAGTCTTCATCTTTCTTTTCTTTTTCTTTTCTGGTGAACATGCTGATGTGATCTTTGATATCAATCTTGAGCATTAATCTCTTGCCTTGATCTCGTGCATCCATCACTTGTGATCTTTGCCTCTTCGTGACCTCACGTCCCACATACTTATACCTTTGTAATTCTTGAAAGCTTCAGAGTTCGATACAGTGGAAGACTTAACTTTTAGGCTTTCTTGAATTAGATGAGGTATTAAGTGCATAAAGTATAAGCATGCGGAGACGACTTCTTCTTTATTCGGTAGCATTTTACCTCCGGTCGGTGAAGACCGTTGGACGATATAAAATATCGTACTTGTGGCAGGTAGATTTAATCAAAAATCTCCTTGACAAGATTTCGCGGGTAAACCCGTTCTCCTTACTCGACCGTCCAAAGCTGACTGCGAACGTAAAGAGTAAATCATTTGGATAAAATTATCCGCATGATTGAAGCCGTCAACTCTGATTCCTGGAACAAGTTTGATTCATTAAAGAATCGCACCATCGTTGCTTTCCAGTTGTCACGAGCTTGATTCGTATAGAATCTTGCAAGATACCTACCAAGTGCTGTTTGAGGTTAACACTAGAAGGATTTCCACTCATCACTGTGAACACTGAGGTATCACTCTGAGTGTTCTGGCAAGATCAATAAGATATTGCGTAGAGGCCTGGAACGTGTTTAAATTCAGATAAGAATTAAACCACTGTTGCTTTCCAGTTATCACAAGTTTGATTCATAAGGAATCGCACAAGTCACCTACCATGAGCTTTTTGATATTCGCTCAAGAAGGATTTCCATCTTCATTGTAAATACTTTCGTATTACACGGATGTTCAGGCAAGATCATGAAGATTTTGCGTAGGACTCTTAAAATGTTTCTTACTTTTCATAGTGCATGAAGAAGCAAGGAATTATGAAGGTATGTCCTAATGAGATATTTGATGATCTCAAATGGCTCTAGACTCGATCATGCATTTTGGATTTTAGTGATCGGAGGCTGGAGAGGAGTGCCACCACTTCAATACCAATTTATTCGGAGTGAACGATAGATACCGTGTTGTCTCCATGTGATTAAAACAAATATCTTTTAAGAGATATCTGAGTTAGCTGGGATGGGTTGTGCCTTGCATCACTGGGTCCATGATGTCTGTCTTCAATATCAAGAATCATTAAACAATGATCTTAATAGAATATGTATTGACCCGGTTTCTGCCTAAGTTGTTAGGAGGGCTTCTTTCTTTACACCCTTTATCATTACAATTCTTTTTCATTCTTCAACCCCTTCAATGCTTACCAATACGTCATAACTAGCACCTTGTTGTGATTGTTCCAGTGCTAACTTAAGTACTTGGTCGGCATTCAGCTACGTTCACAATCTTTCTCCATCTTTCCTAAGGACTACTATTTCTAGCTATGGAATGTCCTTGGGAAGATTCCTCCGGTTCTGGAAGAATCATAGGACTTAACCTATCCTACCATCCTTATGTCACCACAATCTTCATCGTCGTGAAATAAATGGGTTTTGGGTTAGTATATGTCACCATGAAAATCCATTTTGATATAGCAAATCCATTTTGCTCCCCCTTAACATATGCCACGATATTCGAAAATATTTCGCACATGTCGGGATGAGCCAACACATTAAGTCAAACCATTTGTGATAATATCCCATATTAAATCACATTTTCTCCCCCATATTAAAAATATTAACCCAATCGATGTTTTTAATATCAACTGATTTAATGTAGTTTTAACAAAGGTTTTGGGAAGAAAAATGCGAGTCCGTTTTATCTTCATGATACCAACTGTGTGAGATATGATATCGATTTGTAACAAGATCACATATTCACCATATTAAAAAGAATTGACAAGGTTGGACCTGATTGATGAGAACATCATATGATAAGATCAAATGGTTCTTAGCAGCATATGTTGGTCGCCTCGTCATGTTTGAAGTCATCTCTTGACACCACATGTATGATTGGTATTCTTGTCTTGACACCAATTAGTGAGCTTGGCACGTTCGGCATCAAAGATTCTGAATGCTTGACCATTGCTCCCCCTCAATTGTTGACCCGTGTTCTATTGAAAGAGTTGTAGTCGTCGTTTGAGTAGTTGCATCGTCGAGTATGTAGATACCAATTGTAAATTGCTATGGTTGTAGAGATGATAGTTTCATAAAAACAAGACTTCTCTTGTTTTCACAAATAAATGCACTGAAACGTACATAGATTTGTGTTAGACCAAGTTATAAAGTATACTTGATCCCTTGCAAGGTTTAAGATTTTGTAAAATGGTGTGACCTCCCTTTGGGGGAGATTGTTGGAAATACGTTTTTCCAAGGAAAGTCTCGGTCACATCATTATTAGCATAGATCACGAGCTATAGACTATTTAGGACATTGTAACTTGGAGTGACCTCCCTTTGGGGGAGATTGTTGGAAATACGTTTTTACGTATTTAGAAAGGATCGGTCACTCCAATGATATTGGGCTCGTGATTCAATATAGCCCATATAGCCCACATGTAGGGTGGCTATATAAACCCCCTCCTAGCATGTTAAGAGGGGTTGAACACTTTAATTTATCACATTCCATCTTTCTTTCATCTCTCTCCTTTCTCTCTCTACCTTTCTATCTCTAAGTTCTTCCATTTCTCCATCCATCTCAATAGATAATCCAACAATGCCTAATCCTTAGAAAACTCGATCCTACACTCGGGTTTGAAAATAGACTCATGACCTGAGGTTTAGACTTCAACATCAGTCCTTGAACATTTTTAAACTCATGTTATAGTCCTCGAGATTCGATCCAAATATCGACAACAATTTTCGGATTGTGCTGATACTCTTCTCCCGGTACAAGAATACTAAAATTGGCATAACTTCTCGCTCGTTTGGAGCTAGAAGCTCTATCTTATATCAAATCGAAGCTAAAGAAATTCTCTACGACCCTCTCTTATTAGTTTAACAAGTTTATTACAGTAAGTAATTCAAAAATACCCTTTCACCTACTGGTCTAAAATGGTCATCTAAAAATCATACCAAATCAACATTTTGACTCATTTCAACAATTTACATACTTATAATATCATCCTAATATTATCATAACACATCTAACTAACTCCTAACACCCTCAAATTCAATCTAATAAAAATCAAATATATACAAATCATGCATGCAACAACAATCCCACTCAAATATAATAATAATAACAACATTTTTAACCATAGAAATGGATCAAACACATGTTCTTCACCAAAAATTTGAAAGAAAAATAAAGTGAATGCATGTGGAAAAATTTTATACCAAAATGAAGCTTATCAAATTTCTAAGATGGGTCTTTTGTTAGTTTAGGATGAATCAACCTTGATCAAAATTTTTGGAAGGGTTTTTGGTTTGAGGTTGGACGGCAAGACAAGGGAGAAAGAGAGATTTTTGATTTTTTTGTTAAAATGAATTTTTTTATATAAACTAGTTAGTGGAAAAACTATTTATAGTCCAAGGTTAGGGTAGATTTTGTCATTTAGGCATAGTTTTGGTCCAAAATGCAATTAAATAGTTTACAAGGTAGAAAATGTAAATTGTAAATTTTAAAAATAATTACGAGGCTCGGGTTTCGTAAAAATACTTTTCGAAAGTTAAAACACTTCATAAATAAAATAATAAAGCTTCGACATGACTTAAAACGTAATTAAAACAAAAACATCGAAAATATAAAATATCGAGACAATCGATAATAAATCATAAATTTTTGGGCATCCGTCGGTATCGCGATCACTAATAGCTCTCGTCATTCGTAAAAATGTAAGACACAAGAAATAAGGATTAAATATAAAAAATCATTTTTATGATAAATTGAGAATATAATATCGATACCTAACGTATTCCTTGCCGGTTTTCATCTAATCGACATTCTTACGCTAGTTTCAAGTCATAACCTTCTCGGTTAGCCGATAATTTAAAATTCTCATTAAATTAAACATGTAATACGTAATAGTCAAGATTAAAATAACGACCTGAAATTGACGGATTGTCACAATTCCGAACTAAGTCAAAACACAACATTCCGAATTAGGTGCAAGAATGGTGCATTCAGAATTACGTCTGGGGGCTTGATTCCGAATTAAGAATTGGATACGGATTCCAAACTGTGTGAAGAAATCAGCATACCGAATTAAATATTGGGTCTATATTCCGGATTACGTTCATGACACAAATTTCGAATTAGGTGCAGCTTGGATTCCAAATTACTACAAGAGTACGGATTCTGAACTAGTTACAGCATCAGCATTCCGAATTACATCACCAATCCACATTCCGAATTACGTCAAGGTTTTGGATTCCGGAAGAGGTTCAAGACAGAAGATTCCAAATTAGATTGAAGGTCCACATTCCGAACTACTTGCAGCATTATATTCCGAACTAGGTGCTTGGTAGCTGATTCCGAATTAGATACTGGATCACCATTTCCCGAATTACATCAGGAACAGATTGGGATTCCGACTTATGTTTTTAACTTTCAGTATTAGTTTTGAAACTTAATTTTTCCCACCAGTTTTCTTAAGTGTTATTTTATTTGTTTTAACTTATATTTATTTTAAAGTTTTCATTTTTATTAAGTTTTCAAAATTTACTTTTTAAAGTTTTAATTTCTCGTCATTTATTTTAAGTCTAAATTTTTAGTTTAACTTTTAACGCTTTTATTTTTACTCAATGACATTTTCATTTTCAATTTTTACTTTTAGTTTAAAATAGATAATAACATTTCTTTATTTTCGACCAAGAACGACTGAGTCACACTTTCAACTGGTAATCAATTAGAATTGAATCGAGACGAATAAATTTTTATACTTAATTAAATCCTTGTATTATAAGCCAAGAAAGCTCAAAAGAAATCCAGACTTCCACAATCTAATTTTCTTGCACAATCTGATTAATTAAGCTCCAAAACGCTTGGAATGTCTTTTAAAATTGAAAATCATCAACTATATAAGCCAGAATCTAGAATTAAGCAAAAATGAGCTTATTTGACCAACTTTGACCAAAATTCCAAAAAACTGAAAATCTCAAATTCTACTCAAGACATGTTGGCAAATCGATTTGTGAAAGAAAATTGACAAGTTTATGAAGTGAACTTGGAGAACTAGAAAAACATATTGAACTTTATCACAGAAACTAGCATTTGCTCATAAGCTAACTAATAAGCTGATTTCTTACTCAAATTGTTAAACTGTATAATTTCCTTATGATCACTGAAACTTCAGATGTTGAAATAGAAATTGAAACAGGTTTGAGCTAATTTGGTCCAGTAATGAAGGAATGACAATGAATCAAAGTTAGCAAGTTTGACTGATGAACTACTTAAAAATCTTGACCCATACTTTTTAACTACCAATTACCTTTTTGAAAACTATTTTGACCACAAAACTCTACTCAAATGTTTACACTATATAACGAAATGTATATGAACACAATTCAACAAGTTTAACAAACTCTAATCACCAAAAATCATCTTAACCAAACACTACTTAAGAATCTGAATTAGAACTTTTTCAAAGAGAATCTTATCACAAGACTAAGACTGGTTTTTACACTTATTAGAACTTGTTCAATAGGTGAAATGAAATGTGTTTGAACCAAAAACAAGCTTGAAAACAGATTAAATCTCAAATTAACTCTGATGATCAAATGACTGATGAAAATGCAAATGAAATCAAGTAAGACTAAGATTAAGGCTGCAATTGAACAAGTAATCTATCAGACTATCACACTTGTGCTACAAACAGGCTAAACACACAATCAATTCATCACATTGATCTTATACTAAGAATGTAGCATGCAGAACAGTTTAGAGGAACAAAAAACAGGATTTTTGGAACCTTTTAGCTATGAATCCTCCTCTGATGGAGTAGAGGAGCGCTGAGCTCTCGAGAAAACACTTAAACACCAGTAATCAACCAAAACTCATCATCATATCAACACCAGAAACAATCTACAATCATCAATCTGCTACAAGCTCTACAAATAGTTGAAAATGAACTTCTTATGAACTCCAAATGAATCTGAACAGCTACTAGTACTTCAAATCATCAACAAGGCATCCTTTGATCAGTTAAGATCAAAAGAATCACATAGGTTCAACAGAATTGCAGTAATGAGTGAAGGAGAATGAGATTAAAGTGAACTGAATTGTGAATTTTATTAATTGGAGGGAAAGCTTGTTACAATGTTTACCTAACTATCTAACAGACTCTTAGGTGTGTGTCAAACACCTAAGAGTTGTTTTAACTGAAAGGTAAGAACTATAAATGAAAGGAAAATTGAAGTGTGTATCACACCTAAGTCTACACACAACAAATGAGAGCTAAAGTCCTATTTATAGAGCTGGATGAGTGTTGGTGAGGTGCTTGTGACGTGTTGTATCCAATCAGGAGTTGTCAGGTGGCTTCATCTTCTTAATTGCAAATTCATGCTCTTGATCTAAAATGGGGGTTTTTGATCCAATGACTTTCAGCTTAATTGACCATGAGGGATAGATTCATTGCTTGATTTTGAGTCCTTTTCATGTTTTACTCTTTGCCTGAAATTCACTCTAGCTAAAAATCAGTCCTGGACGCGTTTTTATTGAAGATGACACGTGGCAGCTTTTGATTCGTTCTCATCAAGTCACACGGATTAATATCCATTTTGGATAAAATGGATTATTGAGTGGCGCCTTGTGATTGGATAAAAGAAAGAAAGTGCGTTTCCACTCTACAGATCTTTTAATAAATGATAGGCGGCTAGTGGGCTTATGTGGCAGATGACATGGTGATCCATGTTATATTATTCAAGCATTCTCATTGGTTGATATCTTGATACACGGATTAAGACCAAAATATGTTTGAAACATGGCAGATTTAGCCCTTGGATTTTAACAGAATCTTCATTTAAGCTTTTTTCTTCATTTCTTTGGCAAGTTCAGTCCTTTGACCTTCATTCTTGATTAATTGAGTCCTTTGACTTGATTGACTTGAGAGTTGACCAGGTTTGACTTTGATCTTGAATTTTTCCAAAATTGCACTTAAGTCCCTCAACTTTTGAACATTGTCAAGATAGGTCCTTTATCTTCAAATGGCTTGTCATCGTTGATCCTTCTCTTGTCTTTTCTTCATAAATGAGCTTGATTTCACTTGTTTGCTTCAAACTTGTATCCTTGTTACCTATTTAAGCACAACCACAAAACATACCACATAATACTGCTTTATAGCATAAAAGTTGGGTATTTGTTATGTGTTTTAGGATGATTTGTTGACTTATTGATATGAGATTTTGCACATATCATCTTACCAGCCAATCATATTTCATTATCAAGATAATGATCCGTGTGCTTATATTCCACCCAATACCAAGAAGCCACATGGACAAAACTAACACCAGATCAAAGAGAAAGCTAGAGGCACTTTCAGAAAGAACTTTCAAGAGTAAAAATGATCGTCATGATAAGACGAACACATATCACTCACTCAATTAACATGAAATAAAGGGAATCAAATTCTCCTAATTTGATGAAGAACACTTGAAGAACGATTTACTAGAATTGGACACCTGGCAGCTTCTAACTGGCCAAGACACGTCACCTAACTCACCTACATCACATATCAAGTCTATAAATACTTTGTAGCTCTTTCATTTGTGTAATGTGGTTAAGTTTAAAAAACACACACACTTAGCATAATCTTCTTCCCTGTTATCTTTATCTAGTTATAACCACTTAGAGTGATTGACAACCACTCTAAGTGAGTTAGTTAGGACGTTGTAACAGATTTACACCATTAATAACAGAATTCATTTCACAAAATTCTCAATTCTCCTTTACCTTACTACAATCATTCATATCCTTCATGCTCTTTGTGACAATCCGTCAATTTATGATTGATATTTTATTCTTAATATCTAATTGAAAATATTATTTTAATATCATTATATGAACTCACTTATTTTTGGGAAGAAATTTAGATTTACGTCTTGAAGTAGCGTCGACTACGTCTAAACCGGAGGATTCAACGTTACGTGCTTACGTTTACATACACCGTCTTTGGTGACAGTCCGACATTTCAGAAAATAAATTTATCCGTAAATATTATTTTGGAGTTTTAAATTTGTGTTGGTTCATAAACTCACAAATTTACGAGAAGATATTGGGACATACGATTTTATTTAAACGTCCTTCACGACTAAACCGGAAACCCTAGGATTACGTATTTACGTTTTCGAACTCCGTTTTTGATGAGACAATTTTTATTAGATTCGTTTTGTGCCGTTGATTCATAATTTATAAAAACGTTTTTCGTAAAACGACCCGAGGGCACGCAAATCGAGAAAACTAGAATCAAGGAGTACCCGTAAATAAATGGGGATGAGACAAGTGGGACACTTGCCCCACCCCCACTATAACCGTCCCACACAACACCACCACACCACATTTGGTGTCAAGTTGTAAGCTAAGCTTACACTTGTCATTCTAGCTTACAAAGTAAGCCATTCTTCCATCAAAACTAGCTACCAAAAACTACTACCTTCATAACATACATGCAAATCAACCAAAACTCTCTCTTCCTCTCTCTATAATTTCGTCCCATATCATCACCACAACACCCCATTCATACAAAATTTAACCACAAACATTTGTTATACTTAAGATATGTTAATCTCCATTCAAAGAGATGAAGATTGGTGCAAGTTTTAACATCCAAGGAGAAGTTTTCAAGGGATTCAAGGGCTGATTTTCCACAAGGTGTTCATGAAGATAGGTGATCTTGAAGATGGTCTTGCTTATTCATAAGTTTCTCCATCAAAATCCATGTCCAAATCACAACCTACATCAACTTGGTGGTATAAAGATTGTCCTCCTCATCTTCTTGTTATTGTGATTATGTAATCATGTATTTTATTTACTATTGTATGTGTATATGATGATTATATGATGATAAAAGTATTGTGTGGGGATTTGGTGTTAATAATCATGGATAAAAAGATGAAAAACTATAAGTAAAAATGGGTTAATCTTGCTTAAATTAGTAGGCTGTATAAAACAGTAAAGAATCATATGATGAACTGATAAAATGGCATAGATTAATTGATATACAGTAAGCTATGAGTCTTGTACACATGTGAGAGTTGGTCATGCAATGGAATCATTGTAATGAGTGAGATATGATCAAAACAAGTTTAAAGTACAAATCTGAGTTCACTGTTTTGGACGATTTTTGGAAAATATTAGAAGATGATTCAACAGTAGCTATAGTGGAGTTAAATGGAGCACATATCATGTAGTTTATGTCATAAAAATTTGAGCTTCTATCTCCATATAGAACTCTAGATATGGCAGTTTTGGTGAAGATGAAATAAAAATCAGATTTTGGAAATTAAAGTATAATAGTATTATATAAGCACTCAAATAAAAATAGTATAAAATGTAAATAAAAACCCACTAACTCATATAATACATTTATATAAATATGTACAATGGTAAATAAGTGGACATTTTATAAAAATGGTAACTTGTTAAGTTTTATAAGTTATAAAACTATAAACTTGATTTTTACGACTTTTTCGGCTATTACCGTAAAATTAACGTTTTTCGCCAATTAAAACTTAGACGATCAAACCTGTCTAATGTAAAGTTTTTAAAAGTCATATACTGATATATAAGTATCTAATACAAGTAAAAACCGATAAAACCCGAACTATAGGACATACGGACATTAACGAGCTAAGTAAACATATTGGACTAATAATTAGACTAAATAAGTTAAACTCTTATAAAAAGAACTTATTGGGCTTAACCCATTTAGGGCCAACTTGTAAAGTGTAGATACTGATAATAGAAGTATAACATGGATTAATAAGAGTTAAAGAACTTATAATAAGTTTATTCGACTTAAAACACGTAAATAGGTAAAACTAGAAAACCAGTATAAAAGTTATCGACACATAACACAAAAATGAGTAAATGAGAATATGTAAACCCACTTGATCATCATATATATATATAATCATCATATGTATACATAATTGTTATTTTTATAAAGTCATTGGACAAGAGTCTAAGACGATTATTATTTGTCTAGGTTTCCGTGATTGAAGTACGTACCGTACGTCCGAGTTGCCGATAACCCGCCTTCCCACATCAACGTGAGTTCATAGCCTCGCACTCTTTTAAATGTTTTTATAAACCCGCGAGGGAGATAACATGTTAGTTTTTATAAAATTAGGACACCGTTTGTCCCGATTATTTTTTTATTAATTTGGACCCGAATGATTGTATGACCCTATTGTATGACCCGATAAATGATTAAAGGACCCGATAGATGAAATTAAATGGATTATTAAAGTTAGGTTATGTCACTAAAAGTACCATTAGCATGAATTGTGAACTACCGGGATTTGGTAGACGCTTGTGCATATAATAGTACTATTTGGGGATGATCACCCCAGTTCGCGCCTTGACGGTTGATCCCCGTCGTGCCACATTGATTGGTAAGCGAATTTATGTATGAGAAGATTTCCATAGCGTGACCTTTGTGACGACACGCTAATTTAGGTGGGCAAATTGAGTATCGGGTTAGCTACCCGTTGTTTGTTTTAGTAAGGTAACAATGTCATGCGGCTTATAATAATCCAAATTAACGAAATACTACTAGACGCACTGAATTACGATGTATTGCCTGACTAGCAATACGGGGTCATACTATTGATATTATGTTCGTGTTTTGGTTTTCATAACCATATTCATATAACGGTTTTTATTTAACTTTATACAACGTCGTAAGACGTATTGTATGATGTTTTTACGACATTGGCTCGTATAATGATTTTTAAGGCAAACGCCTATATTATGATTTTGATAAGGATTTGTATAAAATGACTTTGGCTATTTTATGGCCTATTACAAAGATTTCTACAAAATGATTTTCAGTAATAATTTTATACTGATATTATATTGATGGATTTTATTAAACTCTATGAATTCACTCGGCGTTATCGCTGACCTTTTCTTTTAACATGTTTTATCTCAGGTACTTGAAGGTAATTCTCAGGAAGACAACAAGAATTCATGGCCCGCACTTAAACAATAATTTCCATTCAAATACTTTGTATGAGATAATATGACTTGGGACCTATGTAAACTTGATATTTATGAATGGAAATGATTTATTATTAAACGACGTGATTTTCAAGCGTTGTCTATGATGTGAGTAATGTGCTATCCCGTAACACCAACGAGTCTTCCGTTGTATTGAGTTGTATAAATTTGGGGGTGTTACAGTTTGGTATCAGAGCTCTCGTTATAAAGAACGAAAGATTTTTAAAACCAAGGTTTTGAATAAAACATTTCAAAATCTTTTAACTATAAACATTTTTCTAAAAATGTCTAAAAATCTTTTGACTATAACGGTGCCGAAGAATTCCCGAGTTACCGACAAGGCCAGACTGAGAAGTGTTATTTTAATATATATATATAACTTAGATTATATATATATATGATGTAATTTGATTACATGATTAATTGATGATTATTTTGATATTTATACGAGGTATTTATACGACGTAGATTGTCACAAGAAACCCTAAATCCCCTAGTAAATTAATCGAAGCTATTCTCGTAGGAATTCTAGCTATCCTAGATCTAAACCAAGTTGTGGATATTTATGATCCCAACAAATGGTTGATATTCGTAGAAATGTAGATATTAGTTGATTATGATATTGAAAAAGAATTGGCGAGATTAAATCCGATATCGATGTCATGACGATCTTTCCGTATAGAGTGGAGTTTGACAAAACGTTACCTCCTAGAAAGGTGTCATCTGATTCGTTGTCACCCAATTCTTAAATTGAAATCTAAAGGGTGAATGTTGCACTTGAGGCTGTCATTGGAACCATTACCCAAAAGCCTCATGCCACTAGTACCTTTCCGAGAAGTCTGATTGAATGTATGAGTCATCTCATACTAGTGACTTAATTGATAACTATTGATGAAGGAGATATAGGATTGGAAATTAAGTGTTGATCATATCGAGCTTTTATTGCCCTTTTAAGGTCTAAGAATAAAGTTGAAGTATTGGGAAATGAAGTAGGATATCGAATTGAGTATAAAATTGATTGAAACTTGAATAAAGTAAAATTTAACCCGAATGGAATATGGATTGTTAAGAGAAAGTTGTTAAGTTTTGTGATTGAATTATACGGTTTTAAATGATTGATAGTTCGTGTTAAGGGTTGTTCCTAGGCCATTGTCCACTAATGAAGATGCCCAGTGTCCAAGAAATAAATTGAAGAAATCTTCTTCTGAATTGGGACCGATGGATCTTTCGGGACAAATGGAACACCTAATGACTCTTGTAGATTAGTATTCATTGTGGTATCTTTTAAAAATAATCCCTAACTTAACTGAGACATCAGTTGGTAGGATGAGATCTTGGAATTGTATGACATAGTGACACATAATGTGTTACGGTACAATTTGACTTGTTTGTGATTAACGAAAAGACTACCTTTGATTGCTAAATTCTACATGTATCGATGATATCTATCTTTTATTGCTTCATTCTAATGTTCGCATTAGTGATGCAACCGTTGAACAAGTACTCATCTTGATTTGAGTTACGTTGTGGATTATTCTTTTTGAGCGCCATCGAGGTCATGAACCTCATGATTATTTGTCTAAAGCTCATTTCCTATCATATTGTAGTTAAGTTCTTGGTGAACAACTCTTCATCACTCTTTTGCAGATCACACATTGTTTTTATAAAGTTAAAACGGTATCCTTTGAGAAAATTTAATTTTCATCACAATAAGGATTATTCAAAGTGAGATTTATAAGTGATTGATATCAAAATGAAGTTGTTTATGAGACACTTTGGAAACTTAATTATTTCCATAACAAAGAAAACCTTTGTAAATATATTTTTGATTCTTATTTAAGAATTAAGCATGAAAATGTTTTTACTATAAAACATGATGGATAAAGTTTTGACGAACTGAGTATTGCATCGTTAATCTTGAAATTGTATATAGTTGCGCGCCTACATACTATTTGGAATGGACCATGCAAGACTGATTAGTAGTCACCATAAAACTAATGAATAAACACTACATTTTCTTTGAAAATTGAGAAAGATTAAATTTTATGAGATCTACAAGAAGTGAAAAATAGGGACATAGTGTTAGGGACACCTACATATGTGCCCGTACTGTCTATTCTTCTGAGTTGAATTTACTCATCTGTGGAAATTGTTTTATTTGACAAATGACAATTCTTCCTTGTCCAATTCTCCCGTAGTGAGATTCTTAGGAAAAGTATTTGATTACCGAGTGTTGATACCCGACTGGATGTATCGACATTCTTATCATTTCTTATGATTTGATTTCATTTGAATGACCTGGGTAACAATCCGAGGAGCTTTCGAATGCGTACTCAAATTATGAAAACATGGGATATATTCATATTCGTTAAATGTTTTCATCTGTATCTGATTTGAAATTCTCTCGCAAAGATTATGCGTTGACCTTACTCTTTTAAGGTTAGTTATGTCTCCAGATATCCTTGAACCTGTTAAGGATTATGAGTTATTATTAGTCTTTTGAGAAGTTCTCCTCTTATCGACGGCAATGAAACTAGAAAGTTGATAGTGCTAGTAGAATGGATTGATTGATTATGACATGACGACATTGTCTTAATTGATGGGAACTCGAGTAGAATTCCCCTAGAAGATAAGATGTTGATTATCAAAAGTGATCTAAATAATTCTTGATGAATGACTATATCCTGCATTTAGACTTGAAATTATAACGTGAATGATCGTGAATTAGTCATAGATATTATAATCTAGAAAGAACCTAATATGAATTTATTAAAAGATGTTTCTGTTATTTGAAACTTTAGTAAGTATTTGTTGATGAATTACCTAGACTTTTGCCATTAAGGTAGATTGAAATTGGTATTGATTATATTCTCGGTGCTGCACCTGTGGCGTGTGCACTGTACGGCAGCACCATCTGAATTAAAGGAATTACCGTACAACTGAAAGAGTTGTCGGAGAAAGATTTCATTCAACCAAGCTCGTCATTATGAAGAGCTATGGTGTTATCATTCCTTATATTTATAGATTACTGTGAACTGAGTAAATTGACAATCGAAAACGAAATCCATAACTCGAAATGGAAGATTTGTTCGATCATTTACAAGGTTCTAGCGTATGTTTTAAAAATTTGATCCACGACATGGTTATCATCAACTTCGCATCTGCGAAAAAGATTATGTATTCCAATCACTACATCCAGTACTTGTAATGAACATTATGAATTTCATGTGATGTCGTTTGGATTGATCGATGCACATATAGCATTCATAATTTCGTGAATCACGTGTGTAGGCTGTCATTTGATAAATTCATGCTCGTGATCATTAAGGACCATTTATTTGTTTATAAGAATAAGAATGTGTTAATAATTATTTATAGATTGCCCTGAATTGGCCGAACAATTAAAACTTGTACCTTGAATAATTAACATGTGATTTGAGACTTAATCATTTATATTAATTGACCATGTGATTAAAAGATAATGGAATCTATATTGACTCTTCAAAAATTAAGAGCCCTTTTAAGACTTTTAGCTTTACCAAAAAGAAAGTGCAAATATGTTTTGACAAATGTTTTAACAAAGGATTTTTAAGGAATTATTCCCTTATACACAAACCATTTAACTAAACTTCTGTTTAGGGGTAAATGTTTGTGTATACCTCAAGACAACCTAAGAGGGATTGAGGAAACCATTTATACCATGACCTGAAAATTTAAAACGACAATTTTTGGTTTTCAACTAAGAAAACTTTAACCAAAGTATAAACAAAGATTTTTCAAATATTTACGAATCTTATTAATTATTTTCGATAAATCAACAAAAATCTTGTTAATTAAATTCAAATTTATTTTGAGCATTTTTATAATTGGTAGAACTAAGAAATTTAAATTTTTAACGTTTACGTTTCATAAAAACTTAATATTTATTATTAATTTACTTGTAATAATTATCGACGCTTTAAAAGATCGGATTGAGTAAAACAGATAAAAATGATAGTTGAAACTAAACTGAAACTTAGAAAATATGAAGAAAAAGTGAATGTAGATACTGACATATTATGTATAAAAGATAAAGAACCAATTAGGACATGTTCCTTAATAATGAAGGTGCAAAATAAATTGCCGAACGATATAAAAATAAACAATGATTGTAAAAAGATAATATAGATAATAAAAAGGGGTTCGCGGCTAGTGTGAACCATTAGAATTGAGAAGCCGATGGCATTAAATGTATGAAAAGCCACTTGTGGTTGCCTAAATATGGAAGATTGTGAGATGTAGTTATATTGGAAATCTTGTAAGTATAAGTATTATATGTATGTCATTTTTGACTAAAAGTATCTTTGTCTAAAGAAGTTGTACTGATGGCAAACTATGAAGGCATACATCGCCTCATACATTAGTAAACGTCTAACTATTGCAAAGGTCATCATCTGAATTTGATTCGATTTGGGTCATCGTCGACAGACTGACCAAATCTGCTAATATCATTCCCGTTAATGATAAATGCAAAAGAGTTATGTAAACATAGTGTGCCTGTATCAAACATCTTTATCAAGATCCTCGCTTCACAACGAATTTCTAGAGATTTGCTCAGAAATCATTAAGAACGAACCTCGATGAGAGTACTGTTTACCACCCCAAATCGAAGGGACGAGGTAAAGTAACGATACAAAATACTATAAGCGCTGTTCTATATTTGAATGATTGACCTTTGGTAATAGACCGTATAATCGTTTTCCTTTGGAAAGATTATCATTGATAATCATCGTATTAGGATCGAGATCGAATCTTGTTAGGATCTAAATATTAGAGCATCTGTAAGAAGGAGTTGAGATGAAGACACCCGACAAACAACCATCGTGAGTTGGACATGTCTTTTAGGTTTAAGGTTCCCTATGATGGCGAACCTAACCTTACAAAATACTCGACCCGCGAGACCTAAAATGATTGTTGAAATTAGGATTTGATTATTGACTGCCGATAGTGGGCAGGAGGTTATGTGAATATGAAATGTAGATTTTGAAGTGCCAGATGGGTAGCGAAGTTATGCCAAAAATTTTAACCTTGGAGAAATGAATTAATGATCTGACAAATCATGGGATATAAGTCCCCGTTGTATGGGACCATTGAGATGATGTAAAAGATTGGTTTGAAAGGCATATAAGCTGGATCTACCCTAGGACTTCAAGAGCTGCGTGAATTATGTTTCGTATATCGAACTTGATGGAATATCTATCAAGTGAGAATCTGATTGTTACTTAGTAGAGTTTAGATCGGCGAAAAGTTGCATTCATCAAAAACCCGTGAACATCATGGATAGAGAAAGTAAGTCAACATTTAGCCTGATCTTATTCCCGTAGTTATGTTTGATGAAACTCGCGTATTATAATGAATTACACTTGTGAGAAAAAGACCGAATGTGAAGGAAATACCCACATGGCTTTAACTCTATAAGAAGCGAGTAGTAAGATGATCTTTGAGGACAAAGATCCTGTTTAGGGGTAAATGCTGTGACAATCCGTCAATTTATGATTGATATTTTATTCTTAATATCTAATTGAAAATATTATTTTAGTATCATTATATGAACTCACTTATTTTTGGGAAGAAATTTGGATTTACGTCTTGAAGTAGCGTCGACTACGTCTAAACCGGAGGATTCAACGTTATGTGCTTACGTTTACATACACCGTCTTTGGTGACAGTCCAACATTTCAGAAAATAAATTTATCCGTAAATATTATTTTGGAGTTTTAAATTTGTGTTGGTTCATAAACTCACAAATTTACGAGAAGAGATTGGGACTTACGATTTTATTTTAACGTCCTTTACGACTAAACCGGAAACCCTAGGATTACGAATTTACGTTTTCGAACTCCGCTTTTGATGAGACAATTTTTATTAGATTCGTTTTGTGCCGTTGATTCATAATTTATAAAAACGTTTTTCGTAAAACGACCCGAGGGTACGCAAATCGAGGAAACTAGAATCAAGGAGTACCCGTAAATAAATGGGGATGAGACAAGTGAGACACTTGCCCCACCCCCACTATAACCGTCCCACACAACACCACCACACCACATTTGGTGTCAAGTTGTAAGCTAAGCTTACACTTGTCATTCTAGCTTACAAAGTAAGCCATTCTTCCATCAAAACTAGCTACCAAAAACTACTACCTTCATTACATACATGCAAATCAACCAAAACTCTCTCTTCCTCTCTCTATAATTTCGTCCCATATCATCACCACAACACCCCATTCGTACAAAATTTAACCACAAACATTTGTTATACTTAAGATATGTTAATCTCCATTCAAAGAGATGAAGATTGGTGCAAGTTTTAACATCCAAGGAGAAGTTTTCAGGGATTCAAGGTCTGATTTTCCACAAGGTGTTCATGAAGATAGGTGATCTTGAAGATGGTCTTGCTTATTCATAAGTTTCTCCATCAAAATCCATGTCCAAATCACAACCTACATCAACTTGGTGGTATAAAGATTGTCCTCCTCATCTTCTTGTTATTGTGATTATGTAATCATGTATTTTATTTCCTATTGTATATGTATATGATGATTATATGATGATAAAAGTATTGTGTGGGGATTTGGTGTTAATAATCATGGATAAAAAGATGAAAAACTATAAGTAAAAATGGGTTAATCTTGCTTAAATTAGTAGGCTGTATAAAACAGTAAAGAATCATATGATGAACTGATAAAATAGCATAGATTAATTGATATATAGTAAGCTATGAGTCTTGTACACATGTGAGAGTTGGCCATTGATACATGCGTTTTGTATGGGTTCAGATTAAATCTCTCGATATCCTCTCGAATTGATCTCGGTTTAAAGTGGAATGATTTGTCCTTGGTGACAAAAAGGAGGTTTAGTTTTCTAATCTACTAAACAGGGAAATCAATAAAGAAAGACTTAAACTTGAAACAATCAACAATTAAAAAGCAACACTTGAATTAAAACTGGAAAATACCCTACTGAAAAAGTATCCTACTCGGAACAAATCCTATACGGAAAAACACAAACCTATGCGGAATGTTCTCTATTCGGAATAATGTGCTCTTAAACGGAAAATAACCCCTATGCGGAAAACTGGCCCTATTCAGAAAACATTGGCTAATCGAAAAATAAGTCCTATTCGGAAAAATAAGCCTATGCGGAAAAATGGTCTATGCGGAAAAATAAGTTCTACTCGGAAAAAGGTTTCTATTCGGAAAACAAAGCCCTATTCGGAAAATTTGCCTAAGCGGAATAATATTGCCTATGCGGAAAAATCAAGCTATTCCGAATAAAATCACTATGCGGAAAAACTGGCTATTCGGAATAAATTATTCCGAGTAAGAGAAAATTAAAAAGCCCTATTCGAAATATCCAAAATTCCGAATAAGGCAAACAGAAACTCGCCTATTCAGAATAAAGGCTCTGTTCGGAAAGTTCTGGGAAGCGAAGAACAGTAGCAGAACTGGGAAGATGATATCAAACCGAATCGAACCAAATAAGCAAAAGGTTTTACCAAATCAACCAATAAACATTTAAATACCATAAGCAATAAATCCCACCAATAAAAACACTAAATCAACAACTTTTTAAGATCAAACTTGAATCAAATAAAAAACTTAAGAACTTGCAATAGAAGATGATGAAGAACAAGATGAATGAAAAGATGGAATTGAAAGATTGATGAAAAGGTAACAAGAGTAATGATTAAAACACTTACAAGAATGAAAGAAAACTAAAAATCACCAAACACCCTAATGGTGTTGGTGATGAACCGATCCTAAGAAACTGGGAAAAAGAAAAATGAAAGCTAACTCTCTAAAATGTGAAGGAAAACCCTATATATAGTCCTAGTGATTGGTTGGTGAGTGGGCTTTCTCCCTTTCTTCTTGTCTTCTCGTCTTTTCAGAAAAGTTGACGTTTTCGATTCTGATTCGGGATTTGTCGTCGATTAAATTCAACTCGTCTTTTAATTTCTTCGTTAAATAGACTTGAGTTTCTTCGACATATGTAAATCTTCCATCTTTGGTCCTTTTCTTCAATAAATCTTCAAACAGGCCCATTGACTTCAAATCTTTTGCATCTCTTGGACAATAGACTTCGTCTTTAGTCTTTTTCCTTGATAAAACCCGTGCAATCCCATGTTTTCTTTAATATTCATCCGGTTAGCTCTGAAAATACAATAAACACAAAAACCACGCATAATTCCAAACAAATGATATTAAATACGTGTTTTGGTCTTGTTTTAGCCAGAATTAAGTGGTAAAAGGATGGGTGTTTACACACCTATCAAATCCCCTACACTTAACCATTGCCATGCCCTCATGCAATGCTTAGTGATAAAGCAAATTTACACTTTTCTCATAATTAATCAACCTTGGCCTTATTCAAATACTACTAAACAAAAATTAAAGTACTAAAAGGAGTTAAAACTTTAAAGGAAACAAAAGGATAGAAAACCATTTTCACTTGAAAATAGCTACATGGAAATAACTTGCAAAGAGATCAAGGACTTACATTAGGGCTTTGGTGCTCCGCAGATTTATCACCCTCAAGTTTCACGTTCCCCAAACTAAGCTTAAAAACGAGATCATTGTTATTATAAGTTAGCAAATCAAACACTTACACACATGGCTTAATTAAATGCTTAAACTCCCTTATACCTAGGTGTATCTCTTATATTTTATTTTTGTCTTAGAATGATCATGAAGATGCATTTTTGGACTTATTTCGATAGTTTATTTAGGCTGAAAGCAAAGTAGGACGATTTGATCAATAGTTAGCTAAAGGACAAAATCTCTTAAAACTGCTTCTCGGGATATCAAAAAGTTCATATCTTGGCATAACTCGGTTCACGATTTGAGACCTTTCTCGGGCCGATATTTGGCATGTACTTCATACTTCATATCTTCGAGAGAAGTTCTTGAGATAATGGTCTTCTCATCATAATAGAGTTTCTTCACTTGGAGACTTTTGAGGGGTACTCCAACATTGTTGACCACGACTTCATGATTATTTCTTCAATCTCTAATTGGGATTTTGAGATACAACGATCCGCCTCCTTTTCGGACTTGGATCTATTTATCCTCATACCTTGTTAGGGTCTTTTCGGATATACTTCTCCATGATATTTATGGGAGTTGATTGCTTTTCGTCGTGAGTCTTGATCCTTCATATTGATTTTAGGAATAATGCTTTTCACATCACTTTGGATCTTCAGCAATAAAATTGAATCCTCATGCCTTGTTAGGGCCTTTTCGGACTCGCCAATCTTCGCGCCCCGCTTCATAAGTTATGCCTTGGCTATGAACTCTTATCATTACCGAGCAACTTTTAAACGATCTTGGGCTAGAAGCTAAGTAACTTTTCAAATCGTACGACCTTACTTATTGCAGATAAATTATTAGCAAGTGATGGGAGAATAGGCAAATAATTACACCAAGTGAGCTTGTGAAAGAATACCGACTTATAATTGACTCTATCATTTCTCGTCCTCCACAATTTAAAATCTCAAGTAATGAGACTCGTGGACACTTAGCCTAATAAACCAATTAAGGTCTACATCGTTAAGGATACTCGCTAGAATAAACTGGGATAAGTCTATTCGGGTTGAGTCAAAATAAACGCAACGGGCCTAATATGTCAAAGATTTCTAAACTAGCTACACCATTTTATTAAAATTTTTGACTTTATTGCGGGATATATACATATGAAAGCAACGATAAAAATTTAAAAATTACGACTAAATGGCCAAAGTTAATTAAAAATTTAAAAAATGTTGAAAAAGATGATTTTCTGGTTAAATGAAGGCATTTTCATGGAAAAGTCCACTTAAAACTTCGATAGAAGTCCCCCCTACACTTAAGATAAACATTGTCCTCAATGTTTAAGCATGTGGGAAAAGTCTCCCCTACACTTATGACATTGTGCACGTTGGTTAACTCGAGTTAAGGAAGAGACGACTAAAGTGATCAATTTCAAATGTGAGTATGAAGAGAATTGAATCATGATAGTTGAGAGATAGAACCGGATTTCGGATAACACGGGAGCACGGTTCTTCAAAGACATCCAAGATTGCAGTTATCCCTGTAATCACATCACCATACAAACACAAACGACCAAAATAGGTCCTCCCCTACACTTAGGGGGTTAAAGGGATAGATACTCGGCTGCCTCCCGAGGAGCGCTTGTTTTTGATAACCGAGTCACGAGCCTGACTCGACTCAAAATTAGTTCATGGGGAACGTGGTGAGGGATGGAATCACCTCCTGAGAGGTGTCCTCACCAAAGTACAACTTCACTCGTTGGCCATTCACCTTAAAATTAGGTCCATTAGGTTGAGCGAGCTCGACAGTACCATATGGAAAAATTTGGGCAATGGTGAATGGGCCGGACCAACGAGATTTGAGTTTGCCCGAGAAGATTTTCAACCGAGAGTTAAAAAGTAAGACTTTGTCTCCAACATGGAACTCTCGGTTCTTAATCTTAGAGTCGTGAATGAGCTTAGTCCTTTCCTTATAGATCAAAGAATTTTCATAAGCCTCATTCCGAAGTTCATTCAGCTCATTGAGTTGGATCTTGCGTAGGTCACCGGCTTTGTTGATATCAAAATTAGCCCACTTTAAGGCCGAATAAGCCTTGTGCTCCAACTCAATGGGGAGGTGGCACGCTTTCCCGTACACAAGACGATAAGGCGTACAGCCGATCGGGGTCTTATAAGCAGTACGAAAAGCCCACAAAGCATCATCAAGTTTATCAGCCCATGCGGCACGATGCTCTCCCACGGTTCTTTCAAGAATTCACTTCAGTCCTCGGTTGGATATTTCAGCCTGGCCATTAGTTTGTGGGTGGTAGGCTGTGGAAAGACGATGGTTTACACCGTACTTAGCCATGACTCTATCAAATTGGTCATTGTAGAAATGAGTCCCACGATCACTAATAATGGCGCGAGGCACACCGAATCTAGCGAAAAGAGCTTTCAAAAAGTTACAAACCACCCTTGCGTCATTAGTAGGTAAAGCTTTGGCTTCAACTCACTTTGAAACGTAGTCAACAGCTACAAGGATGTATTTGTTTCCTTTAGAAGAAGGGAATGGCCCCATAAAGTCGATACCCCAAACATCAAAAATTTCACACTTTTGAATGAAATTCTGAGGCATCTCGTCTTTATGTGTGATCTTACCTTGTTTCTGGCAAGCATCACATCGTTTAACCATATCGTGAGCGTCACGATATATGGAGGGCCAATAAAATCCCGAATCAAACACTTTTTTGGCGGTGTAGTTGGGACCAAAGTGACCACCGGTGGGTCCTTTGTGGCAAGCATTAAGGATTTCCGAAGCTGCCGGTCCATCAACACATCGGCGGATAATCAGGTCGGCACATTGTTTGAATAGGAAAGGGTCGTCCCAAAAGTAAGTCTTAATGTCGGTGAAGAACTTCTTCTTTTGTTGGGACGTCAACCCTTCTTTGAGAATTCCACCCGCCAAATAATTTGCAAAGTCCGCAAACCACGGGGTTTCATTCGGCTTCGGGTTTATAGACATTAAGGTCTCCAAGGGAAAAGAATCATTTATTTCTTTATTTGGATGATCCCCTTGGTATGGATCCTCAAGTCTGCTGAGATGGTCCGCGGCTAGGTTTTCTGCTCCTTTTTTATCGCGAATTTCGATTTTAAATTCCTGGAGCAGCAAAACCCAGCGAAGAAGTCTTGGTTTGGAATCTTGCTTTGTCAACAAGTACTTCAGCGCGGAATGATCGGTGTACACAATTGTGGTGGAAAGGACAAGATAGGGGCGGAATTTTTCAAAAGCATAGACAACAGCTAAAAGCTCTTTTTCGGTTGTCGTATAATGCAATTGTGCCCCCGTCATTGTCTTGCTAGCGTAATGGATCGGTTGGAAGTGGTTGTTCACTCTTTGTCCAAGAACCGCTCCAATAGCAAAATCACTAGCATCGCACATCAACTCGAAGGGAAGCTCCCAATTAGGAGTAACCAAGACGGGTGCCTTAGTTAGCTTATCCTTAAGCGAGTTGAAGGCTTCAAGACACTCTTTGGAGAAGATAAAAGGAGTATCTTTTTCCAAGAGGTGGGTCATCGGGCGAGCGATTTGAGAAAAATCTTTGATAAATCGACGGTAAAAGCCCGCATGACCCAGGAAACTTCTCACACCCTTCACGGTTGAAGGTGGAGGCAACTTTGCGATAACATCGACTTTAGCGCGGTCTACTTCAAGACCGGCTTTGGAGATTTTATGTCCCAGCACGATGCCTTCTTTTACCATAAAATGGCATTTTTCCCAATTCAGAACAAGGCGAGTGTCTTCGCACCGCTTAAGCATACGTTCCAAATTGGCAAGGCAGGAAGAGAAGGAATCCCTGAAGACCGAGAAATCATCCATGAAGACTTCCATGGTTTGTTCAACCATGTCATGGAAGATAGCTAACATGCACCTTTGGAAAGTCCCGGGCGCATTACATAGGCCAAAAGGCATTCTTTTGTAAGCAAATGTGCCATAGGGACAAGTGAATGTAGTCTTTTCTTGATCTTGTGGATCGATGGGTATTTGGAAATAACCCGAGAAACCATCAAGAAAGCAGTAATATTCATTACCCGCTAAACGTTCAAGCATTTGGTCCATAAAAGGTAGAGGGAAATGATCCTTTCTCGTGGCATCATTGAGTTTGCGGTAGTCTATACAAACTCTCCACCCAGTGACGAGACGAGTGGGAATCAACTCGTTGTGTTCATTGGGAACAACGGTTACTCCGCCCTTCTTGGGCACACAATGGATTGGACTAACCCATGGTGAATCCGAAATAGGGTAAATCATACCCGCATCAAGAAGTTTGATAACCTCTGTTTTGATGACTTCATGTATTTTTGGATTCACCCTTCGTTGGCTTTGAATTGTGGGCTTAAAGTCGTCCTCCATGAGAATTTTGTGTGTGCAGAAGTGAGGATCAATTCCACGAATATCCGAAATCTTCCAAGCAATAGCCTTCTTATGATCTTTCAAAACGGCAACAAGTCGGGCTTTCTCTTCATCCTTCAAATCCTTAGCAATGATAACTGGCGACTTTTTCTCTTCATCAAGGAATACATACTCGAGATGGGGCGGCAACTCCTTAAGTTCTAAATCCGGAGGATTTTCGACGGGAGGCGTATTCGAAGTCGGAGTATCGATAGAAATGACCGTGGGAGATGGAGGAGATGGGTTGTCTTCGTTGAGAAGGCTTTCAAAGAAATGCATGTCTTCGTCCCCATTGGTAGGAGAATCATCAGTAGATAAGTTCACATCTCCCATGGTATCTTCAAAATCTTTCCAAAACAAATCACTATCTCCAAAGAGAGACAATGATGAATCAATAGAGGACACGGTCTCAACATTGGGAAGAGAGGTAGGAATACTTTTGCAAGCATCATTAAAGTGTTCTTCACAAGCCTCATCAAGAACGTCAATACAATTAACGCTCTCATATGAATAAGGCTGTTTAGACAACTTTCCCCATGTTGAAGACTACTTTATCGTCACCCACTCTCATGATAAGCTCACCGGCTTCAACATCAATGAGAGTGCGACCGGTCCTAAGGAATGGACGACCAACAATCAGTGGTACACGGGGGTCCATCTCGTAGTCGACGACAACAAAATCAGCAGGAAAGGTGAATTTGTCGACTCCTACAATGACGTCTTCGGCTATCCCCACTGGATAAGCAACCGTACGGTTAGCTAATTCCAAAGTCATTTTGGTGGAGACTAGCTCTGGGAGAGATAATTGCTTCCAAACACTTAGAGGCATGAGATTAATACTGGCACCTAGATCGGCTAGGGCCATGCAATTCTCTACTCCCGGGAAATTGCAAGGAATTAAGAAACGACCCGGATCACCAAGCTTGGTTGGCAATTTCCTTAAGAGTACTACAGAGCAATTCTCATTAAGTTGGGTATTGGCAATATCGAGGAGCTTTTCCTTGTCGCTCAGAAGATCTTTAAACATTTTCGCGTATTTAGGCATGTGAGCGAGAGCCTCAGCGAAGGAGATATTGAAATTCAGTTGTTTAAACATTTTAAGAAAGTTCGAAACCTGAATATCATCCTTGCTTTTGAGCTTCTCTTTCCTCAACCTAGATGGATAAGGTATATTGGAAGAAGAGGAAGGCTTTTGTAGAATAGGATCACTCACATCCTTGGGTGGAGGGGGGGTAGAAGGAAGAGGTGGAGAAATTGGGGATGGAGAAGGATGAGGAATAGGAGCAGGTGACTCGTTCTCCTTAGTCACAACCACCGGTGGAGGTATAGGAAGCTCGGGTTCCTTGGTACCTTTGCCACTTCGAGTGGTTATTGCTTTCATCTCCCCTCTTGGATTCGCAACGGTGTTACTTGGAAGAGTACCCGAAGAAGAGGGTTGATTACCTTGGAAGAAACCAGCCATCATGTTCCTCAGATCATTAGTTTGGTTATCCAGCGTGTTTCCCATATCAGCTCTCAAATCATTTCCTTGCTTTACCAAGTCCGCCTTCAAGTTTCGCACTTCCTGTTGGAGATTTTCCACAATCACATCATTGGTCCTCATGTAGGTTGCAACCTCTTGGTGTAATGCAATGGTGGTTTGGTTGGAAGGAGCATTGTATGCAGGTGGTTGGTAAGCAGGTTGTTGGTAGACTTGGTTGTTACGTTGAGGCGGTTGTTGCTGCTTGTGAGGAGGGATGTATGGTTGTCGAGGTTGTTGTTGTTGTTGAGGAGGGCGATTGAGGTTTTGTTGTTGGTTTGAGTTGGTTGGGGGAAAACCAGGTGGTGAAAGATAGTTTTTGCTACGGTAGCTAAGCAAATTACCGTCACCTTGAGGTCTAGCTTGATAAGCAGGTTGAGGATAGGTGCCATATGCCGCGTTCACATTCTCAGCAGGGTAGTCTTGGGTGGCAGTACAAGTAGTGTAAGAGTGAGGACCACTGCATATCTCACAAGGTTGGCTGACAACGTTAGCTTGAGCGTTTTTGGCGTTGTTGCTGTTGTTGCTGACGGTGTGGGTGACAAGCGATTCAAGAAGCGTAGTGATTTTGTCCAATCGCTTGTCACTGTCACTTGTGCTAGCACTAGCGACATTAGTCCGAACACTCTTGGTTTGCACACGAGATTTATTCTCAATGATGTCCCAAGCAGCATTGGAAGTCTTAGCCAATAGATTACCCCCCGAGGCACTGTTCAGTGAATCTTGGTAATTCATGCTTAAACCATTGTAAAAAGTATTGATTTGATGTACTTTGGTAAAACCATGTTGTGGGCATTTTCTTAAAAGATCTTTAAAACGATCCCAAGATTCACTGAACGACTCATCGTACTTTTGTTCAAAATTTATGATTTCATTCCGCAATACGGTAGTACGAGAGGGTGGAAAAAAGTAATTGATGAACTTTGTTTCCAAATCCGTCCACGAGAGAATACTCTGTGGCGGTTCCTTAGCAAGCCAATGCCGGGCTTGTCCCTCTAAAGAAAAGGGAAAAAGTTGTAACCTTATAACCTCTTGTGGAACACCATTGAACTTGACCGTGTTAGTGAGTTGCAAAAATCTTTTGATATGGTCGTGTGGGTCATCAATGGTACGTCCCAAGAATGGTTGAGCGGAGACCATCTGGATAAAGCCTGATTTTAGCTCAAAGTTGTTGGCGGCAATTGGAGGTATGACAATTGGATCCGTGTTGCCATCGACATGAGCTTGCAGCAATTCAATCATCGGGCGATTATCCGGAAGGGGCTCATTGTTGTTGTTATTGTTCATGTTGTTGAAAGGTGGGTTGTTATTGTTATTATTGTTTGGAGGTGGTACACCGGTCATGTCTAAGTGATCGAGAGGCTCGGGCTCTTGATATGACGTGGATCGAGTGCGCATACACCTGCAAAAGAACGAACAAAGAAAAACAAAGCAAAGATATTTTTGGTTTTTATGTTGTTTTGTTTTTTAATTTTTTTTTTTTTTTTGAAAATTTTATATTTTTTAGGATTTTTGAAATTTTTTATGAAAAAGTAACGTTCACGGGGAACGGATCCCAAAATCCAAGTTCTCACAAAAAACTTTTGATCTTAACGAGAAGAGCCGGCAACGGCGCCATTTGATACATGCGTTTTGTATGGGTTCAGATTAAATCTCTCGATATCCTCTCGAATTGATCTCGGTTTAAAGTGGAATGATTTGTTCTTGGTGACAAAAAGGAGGTTTAGTTTTCTAATCTACTAAACAGGGAAATCAATAAAGAAAGACTTAAACTTGAAACAATCAACAATTAAAAAGCAACACTTGAATTAAAACTGGAAAATACCCTACTGAAAAAGTATCCTACTCGGAACAAATCCTATACGGAAAAACACAAACCTATGCGGAATGTTCTCTATTCGGAATAATGTGCTCTTAAACGGAAAATAACCCCTATGCGGAAAACTGGCCCTATTCGGAAAACATTGGCTAATCGGAAAATAAGTCCTATTCGGAAAAATAAGCCTATGCGGAAAAATGGTATATGCGGAAAAATAAGTTCTACTCGGAAAAAGGTTTCTATTCGGAAAACAAAGCCCTATTCGGAAAATTTGCCTAAGCGGAATAATATTGCCTATGCGGAAAAATCAAGCTATTCCGAATAAAATCACTATGCGGAAAAACTGGCTATTCGGAACAAATTATTCCGAGTAAGAGAAAATTAAAAAGCCCTATTCGGAATATCCAAAATTCCGAATAAGGCAAACAGAAACTCGCCTATTCGGAATAAAGGCTCTGTTCGGAAAGTTCTGGGAAGCGAAGAACAGTAGCAGAACTGGGAAGATGATATCAAACCGAATCGAACCAAATAAGCAAAAGGTTTTACCAAATCAACCAATAAACATTTAAATACCATAAGCAATAAATCCCACCAATAAAAACACTAAATCAACAACTTTTTAAGATCAAACTTGAATCAAATAAAAAACTTAAGAACTTGCAATAGAAGATGATGAAGAACAAGATGAATGAAAAGATGGAATTGAAAGATTGATGAAAAGGTAACAAGAGTAATGATTTAAACACTTACAAGAATGAAAGAAAATTAAAAATCACCAAACACCCTAATGGTGTTGGTGATGAACCGATCCTAAGAAACTGGGAAAAAGAAAAATGAAAGCTAACTCTCTAAAATGTGAAGGAAAACCCTATATATAGTCCTAGTGGTTGGTTGGTGAGTGGGCTTTCTCCCTTTCTTCTTGTCTTCTTGTCTTTTCAGAAAAGTTGACGTTTTCGATTCTGATTCGGGATTTGTCGTCGATTAAATTCAACTCGTCTTTTAATTTCTTTGTTAAATAGACTTGAGTTTCTTCGACATATGTAAATCTTCCATCTTTGGTCCTTTTCTTCAATAAATCTTCAAACAGGCCCATTGACTTCAAATCTTTTGCATCTCTTGGACAATAGACTTCGTCTTTAGTCTTTTTCCTTGATAAAACCCGTGCAATCCCATGTTTTCTTTAATATTCATCCGGTTAGCTCTGAAAATACAATAAACACAAAAACCACGCATAATTCCAAACAAATGATATTAAATACGTGTTTTGGTCTTGTTTTAGCCAGAATTAAGTGGTAAAAGGATGGGTGTTTACACACCTATCAGCCATGCAATGGAATCATTGTAATGAGTGAGATATGATCAAAACAAGTTTAAAGTACAAATCTGAGTTCACTGTTTTGGACGATTTTTAGAAAATACTTAGAAGATGATTCAACAGTAGCTATAGTAGAGTTAAATGGAGCACATATCATGTAGTTTATGTCATCAAAATTTGAGCTTCTATCTCCATATAGAACTCTAGATATGGCAGTTTTGGTGAAGATGAAAATAAAAATCAGATTTTGGAAATTAAAGTATAATAGTATTATATAAGCACTCAAATAAAAATAGTATAAAATGTAAATAAAAACCCACTAACTCATATAATACATTTATATAAATATGTACAATGGTAAATAAGTGGAAATTTTATAAAAATGGTAACTTGTTAAGTTTTATAAGTTATAAAACTATAAACTTGATTTTTACGACTTTTTTGGCTATTACCGTAAAATTAACGTTTTTCGCCAATTAAAACTTAGACGATCAAACCCGTCTAATGTAAAGTTTTTAAAAGTCATATACTGATATATAAGTATCTAATACAAGTAAAAACCGATAAAACCCGAACTATAGGACATACGGACATTAACGAGCTAAGTAAACAAATTGGACTAATAATTGGACTAAATAAGTTAAACTCTTATAAAAAGAACTTATTGGGCTTAACCCATTTAGGCCCAACTTGTAAAGTGTAGATACTGATAATATAAGTATAACATGGATTAATAAGAGTTAAAGAACTTATAATAAGTTTATTGGACTTAAAACACGTAAATAGGTAAAACTAGAAAACCAGTATAAAAGTTATCGACACATAACACAAAAATGAGTAAATGAGAATATGTAAACCCACTTGATCATCATATATATATAAAATCATCATATGTATACATAATTGTTATTTTTATAAAGTCATTGGACAAGAGTCTAAGACGAGTATTATTTGTCTAGGTTTCCGTGATTGAAGCACGTACCGTACGTCCGAATTGCCGATAGCCCGCCTTCCCACATCAACGTGAGTTCATAGCCTCGCACTCTTTTAAATGTTTTTATAAATGTTTTATAAACCCGCGAGGGAGATAACATGTTAGTTTTTATAAAATTAGGACACCATTTGTCCCGATTATTTGTTTATTGATTTGGACCCGAATGATTGTATGACCCGATTATATGACCCGATAAATGATTAAAGGACCCGATAGATGAAATTAAATGGATTATTAAAGTTAAGTTATGTCACTAAAAGTCCCATTAGCATGAATTGTGAACTACCAGGATTTGGTAGACGCTTGTGCATATAATACTACTATTTGGGGACGATCACCCCAGTTCGCTCCTTGATGGTTGATCCCCGTCGTGCCACATTGATTGGTAAGCTAATTTATGTATGAGAAGATTTCCATAGCGTGACCTTTGTGACGACACGCTAATTTAGATGGGCAAATTGAGTATCGGGTTAGATACCCGTTGTTTGTTTTAGTAAGGTAACAATGTCATCCGGCTTATAATAATCCAAATTAATGAAATACTACTAGACGCACTGAATTACGATGTATTGCCTGACTAGCAATACGGGGTCATACTATTGATATTATGTTCGTGTTTTGGTTTTCATAACCATATTCATATAACGGTTTTTATTTAACTTTATACAACGTCCTAAGACGTATTGTATGATGTTTTTACGACATTGGCTCGTATAATGATTTTTAAGGCAAACGCCTATATTATGATTTTGATAAGGATTTGTATAAAATGACTTTGGCTATTTTATGGCCTATTACAAAGATTTGTACAAAATGATTTTCAGTAATAATTTTATACTGATATTATATTGATGGATTTTATTAAACTCTAGGAATTCACTCGGCGTTATCGCTGACCTTTTCTTTTAACATGTTTTATCTCAGGTACTTGAAGGTAATTCTCGGGAAGACAACAAGAATTCATGGCCCGCACTTAAACAATAATTTCCATTCAAATACTTTGTAAAACTTTGTATGAGATAATATGACTTGGGACCTATGTAAACTTGATATTTATGAATGGAAATGCTTTATTATTAAACGACGCGATTTTCAAGCGTTGTCTATGATGTGAGTAATGTGCTATCCCGAAACAACAACGAGTCTTCCGCTGTATTGAGTTGTATAAATTTGGGGGTGTTACACTCTTGATTCTGTTATTCACCATGAATAACTGAATCAAGTTAGTTGTTTTGGAAGCTAGTTTTGTGATCAAAAGTGTTGCAGTTCAGTTCTTTACCAAGTTCTAGCCAGGATCCATATTCAGACCTGTAGCAGATCGGTGATGATGATCAATGATGGTTGATGGTGATTTGGTGGTTGCTATTTGATGATAAGGTGTTGATTTAGTGCACAAGAGAGTTCAGCACTCTCTTCTCTATCAAAGGAGGCTTATTAGCTAAAAAGTGCTAATTTCTCTTTTAAATTCCTCTAAAATGTTGACTGCATGCTCAATTCCAATAGCTTAGTGTAATCTTGCCTTATTTTGCTTGTTGTTGATTTTTTATGATATTGCTGATATGATGTGTAAAACCCGCATAATTTTACCATTAATAGTACCCTTACGATAGTACGTACATGATTAGAACTTTCCTTTTATAGCACATTTACGTTTCACGTACAAGAATTACAAGTATTACGTACGGGTTATAACACGATAAGTATTTATTACGTATTAACACACGATAATTATTTCAATAATAATTATAATCACGAACATACGAACATGAAATCATGAACGTAAATTAATCACGAGCTAATATTACGTATGTATGTATATTTATTACGATCACGAATAAATATAATAAGACACGAACGGTAACTAATTAAATCACGTAAACATGACACAAGAACACGTAAATAATTAGAACACGGGGAAAAAAACGGGTTTCTCCTTTGGGGGCCCACATACCACGAAATTAGGAAGAGGAAGGGCCTAGCCCATTAATTTTTACTAAACTAGGGAAAAAGGAAAAAAAACATGTTTCATAATCACAAAAATTAGAAAAACTAAGAAACCATAATTCTCCTTCTTCCTTCTCCTTTTGGCCGCCACTTATAATCACCATGGAGGGATAAATCGGTTTGATTTTGGTCTTTGATTTATTGCAAGGATCGTTAGTGTGTTCATCTCCTTTGATTCACGTGATTGGTATAACCTTTAATATCTCTTCTTTTATGTTTTGATTTATTAATCACATAAAATCATGAATGTTTTGATTAACTAATTAAAAACAAGATATAAACATGTTGTTTTGATCATGGGGTTTAATTATTATGATGATTTAGGGGTGTTGTTTGTTGGTCGTCGCCTAAACCGAGCCCAAGGAGGGTCTCGGCTTGGCTTAAACTCACACCACCGAGACCTTAAGGTCTCGGTTTGGTGGTGGTGTTGTCACGGCAGCAGCAAGGAAGGGAACCCCGACCTAGGTCGGGGTATGGTGATGTTTTCGGGTCCGGTTCACGGGTTAAACACGGGTCCGGTTCACACATGTTTAGATGTAAAACACGGTTCGGTTCATGAATCATTTTTTTAGGTTTATGATTTTTACAAGTATGTTATATTTTTTAGACTTAAATTAAATTAATTAAAAGCAGGACATGATAAATATAATTTACATGACTTAGGTTATAAATTTAATTAGTAATTCATGAATTTTAACCTAAGTATTTATCCTTAATTAGACTTTATAATTAATTAATTGTTTAAAACCATGACTATAATTAATTAATTAACATGACTTAGGTTATATTATTAATAGTTAATAATACATTTTACCTTTATTTAATTAAAATCATGTTATATTTAATTAAACACTTTTAACCTATAGTTTATTTAATTTACATGTAATAATAAATAAACTATACTTTATAATCACATGACTTAGGATAATAATCAGAAAATACTTAAGCTTATATAATTAGCTTAATTAACCAGCTTATATCTATTTATGGAAACTTTCTATTTTTAGAAACTTATTTATTTAAGGCAGCTAATCTATTTATGGAAACTTTCTATTTTTAGAAACTTATCTATTTTAAGCAGTAATTCTATTTTTGGAAACTTTCTATTTTTGGAAACTTTCTATTTTTGGAACCTTTCTATTTTTGGAAACTTTCTATTTTTGGTAACTTTCTATTTTTAGAAACTTTCTATTTTAGGAAACCTGCTATTTTTAGAAAGTTACTTATTATTACACCACAAGTATAATAATACATGGAATAGAAGTAATACTTAATCAGAATAGACAGAATATAAGATAAACACAGTATAAAACTTAAAGCAATAAAACATGACATGAACATATAAAACAAGCCAAGACATGATATAAAACCAGTTACGTATTTAGTACCAGATACTTATACACGTATGTATTTATGTAGCATTAGTGATACCGAAGTAGGACTCTCTTCTTTTCGTCTTCTTCGTTCACTGGACATAAGGTACGGATTCCCGCCCTTTCAGTATGGACATTCTTTCCTTATTAGGATTCCCCATATGCAGCCAACTATTTTCCCATAGTATAAGTTTATATGTTTGATTGCTTATGTTTAATTAGAATACCTAAATCCATATACATGCATGACCAATTTCACCTAGTTATGGAGGTACCATAACCATAACACTAGAGGCACTGGTGTTATGACTTCCCCACGGCAGAGTGATTGCTCGTGACGTCCCTTCAGCTTTTGGCCATATTATTATATTTATCATGTGGGGCGTATGGGTGCATCCTAGTTACATGTTTTCAGCAGATTACTCAGTGTGAATATGGTGTGTGCCTTGCATCCTTCATAAGGAGCTGATCCCTCCTACCCAAAACTAGTATATTAAATTAGAGGCAGCCCCTCTAATTTGCATGACGAGGTCACCCCTCCAAGTATTCATGCACGTGGATTTTCATGACCTATATTGGCTAACGCTAAAATATGTTAAATAGTTTTTACAAGATAAACATAAGGCTTTTCAAACTACAAAACCAATTTTATTAAGACTTAACCGGGTTATTCAGGACTTAGTTTGTTCCGCTGTTTCATGCTTATATGCTTATATTATTCATGCTTTATTTGTACATCCATGCACTGAGCGTATTGCTCAGCCGTTACTTTCCTTTCCATGTCCCAAAATGGCAGGTACCCAAGGACAGACTCGAGCATTTTGGAGGACATGCATAGGATGGAAGTTGTCATAGACTTCTTCTCCTTTTTCCTTCATATACTTATGCTTGTTTAAGTCTTTTATTCATTTCATTTACTTTATTTATGTTTTGGTATTATGTTTGGGAACCGATGTTTGATTTCGGTTTTCCCTATGGTCATGTATGTTTTACTACATATTACCTTGCATGCTTTGATGACACGCCATAATCACGCGTAACGGTCCACTTATCAAAGTGGGGTGTTACAATTATGGTATCAGAGCTAAGGCTGAAGGTCTACGAAATTTATGGCCTATTCTAGATCATTGATTTGGTGGATTAGGTTGGTTGATTGATTGATAATTAAGAAGAAATGAAGGAATTAGATGAGGGATTAGAGAGAGAAAGGAGAGAAGGGAGAGAATTGTAGAGAGAGAAAGTTAAGATGATAAATGATTAAGTGAAAATGTGAATCAACAACCCCCTCCTAACATGCTAGGAGGGGATATATATAGCCCACCCTACATGTGGGCTATATGGACCATACATAAAGTAAATAGATCACGAGCCCATTACATAATTATCATTGGAGCGACCGATCCTTCATAAATACGTAAAACGTATTTCCAACAATCTCCCCCTAAGGGAGGTCGCTCCAAGTTACAAAGTTCTAAATAGTCTATAACTCGTGATCTATGCTAACTAAGATGTGACCGAGACTTTATTGGGAAAAACGTATTTCCAACAATCTCCCCCTAAGGGAGGTCACATCTTTTTACAAAATCTTAAACCTAGCATCTATGCTTGAGTCTTCGATCTTGTTCTTGTGAATATGCTTGATGTGATCTTTGACTTTAGTCTTGAGCATGTTTCCTTGCCTTGACCTTGTGCATTCTTCACTTGTGATATTTGCCTCTTTGTGACTTCATGTTCCACATACTTATACTTTTAAATTCTTGAAAGCTTCAGAGTTTGATACAGCGGAAGACTTGACCTTCATGCTTTCTTGAATTTGTTGAAGTACTAATTGTATGTAGTATAAGCATGTGGTGACGACTTCTTCTGGATTGTACACCGCAATGCCACCTTCTTGTTACGCTGCATAAAACAGTTAGCAACAAAACAATATACACGGATGAAATGGCTTTGAACATTTCATTCTAATTCGGTAGCAATTTACCTCCGGTCGGTGAAGACCGTTGGACGATATTAAATATCGTACTTGTGGCAGGTAGTTTCAATAAAGAACCTCCTTGACAAGATTTCGCGGGTAAACCCGTTCTCTTTACTCGACCGTCCAAAGCTGACTGCGAACGTAAAGAGTGAATCATTTGGATAATATTATCCGTATGATTTGAAGCCGTCAATTCATGTTCCTGGAACAAGTGAAGTTCAATTAAGAACCGCACCATCGTTGCTTTCCAGTTGTCACTAGCTTGATTCATATAGAATCTTGCAAGTTACCTACCAAGTGCTGTTTGATGTTAACACTAGAAGGATTTCCACTCGTCACTGTGATCAATAAAGAGTCACTCTGAGTGTTCTGGCAAGATCATATGATAATGCGTAGAGGCCTGGAACGAGTTTAAATTCATTTAAGAATTAAACCACTGTTGCTTTCCAGTTATCACAAGTTTGATTCATAAAGAATCGCACAAGTCACCTACCATGAGCTTTTTGATATTCGCTCAAGAAGGATTTCCATCTTCATTGTAAATACTTTCGTATTACTCGGATGTTCAGGCAAGATCATGAAGATTTTGCGTAGGACTCTTAAGATCTTTCTTACTTTTCACATTGTGTGAACAAGCAAGGAATAATGAAAGTGTGTCCTAATGAGATATTTGATGATCTCAAATGGCTCTAGACTCGATCGTGCATTTTGAATTTTTTTAGTGATCGGAGGCTGGAGAGGAGTGCCACCTTTTCAATACCAATTTATTCGGAGTGAATAAATCAATAGATAACGTGTTGATCTCCGTGTGATTAAAACAAATACCTTTTGAGAGATATTTGAGTTAGCTGGGGAAGGGTTGTGCATTGCATCACTGGGTCCATGATGTCTTTCTTCAATACCGAGAATCATTAACAAAAATGACCTCAATAGCATATGTATTGACCCGGTTTCTGCCTAAAGTTGTAAGGAGGGCTTCTTTCTTTACACCCTTTATCTTTACATTTCTTTTTCATTCTTCAACCCCTTCAATGCTTACCAATACGTCATCACTAGCACCTTGTTGTGATTGTTCCAGTGCTAGCTTAAGTACTTGGTCGGCATTCAGCTACGTTCACATTCTTTCTCCATCTTTCCTAGGACTTCTAATTCTAGCTATGGAATGTCCTTGGGAAGATTCCTCCGGTTCTAGAGAAATCATTGGACTTTAACCTATCCTACCATCCTTATGTCACCACAATCGTCACCGTCGTGAATAGAGATGTTTTTGGGTAAGTGTATGTCACCATGAAATCCACTTTGAAGTGCAAATCCATTTTGCTCCCCCTTAACATATGCTACGATATTCGAAAACATTTCGCACATGTCGGGATGAAGCTAGCACGTTAAGTCAAACCATTTATGATTGATCATATCCCATATTAAATCACATTTTCTCCACCATATTAAAAATATTAACCCAATCGATGTTTTTAATATCAATTGATTTAATAGCATTTTTTAAAAATTTGGGAAGAAAAATGCAAATCCAATTATCTTCATGAATTTAACAAGCTCCCCCTCAAATTAATGAGGGTGTACTTGAAACGTAAATTAAATACCTTTTAAACACAAGTGTAAGGTATTTATTACGTGCAAAGATCATATATAATAATGAATTCACAAGATTAGCAATGTACGAGGTTGGACCTGAATGATGGAGAACAGCATATGAGAGATTCACATGGTTCTTGTGCACGAATGTTGGTCTCCTCGTCACGTTCCCGGGAAAATTAATTCCCGTTGTTGAGTCAAAGCTTTCCGGTGAAATGCTTGACTTGATTATGAAAAGCGGGTTGCTATCTGAAATAATAGCAAACCATTTTGAGCATGTTTTAAAAGTTTGAACTTCTGCTCGAACTTTATTTACAACCCCGTGTCATTATTGAATGACATTTCTAGGTTCGTAAATATTATCGATTCCAGAAGACATGCTCTTTTTATCAAAACATTTTTGAACACACAATTTTGAAAGATTTAGAAAAACCTTTTGAGAAATTCTCGAAAAATTGTGTTCAAAGTTTTGAAAACCAATTACTTGAGCTGAAGATTTGGAATATCTTAGGAACGAGCTCAAGTCCGAGAAGTTGTAAACTTCTCGTTGTTAAGGATAAGTTTATCATCGGCGATAAACTTTCCTTTTATCTGAAGAACGAGTCCTAAGCTGACATTTACTTAGAAGTCGTGTTCATGAGCTTGAAAACTTTGACTGTTTTAACGGAAAGCTCATGACCGAGAAAGGTTAATTTCTCGTTACGAGGAAAAGTTCTCTTATTTAAAAGATACACTTTCCTTTCTGAGCTTAAAACTTCGAATGTTGTAAGACAAGCTCATGACCGAGAAAATTGAATTTCTCGTTATGAGGATAAGTTTATCATTAATGATAAACTTTCCTGTATTTGAAGTTCGAGTTACAGTCTGACATTTAACTGTAAGTCATATACACGAGCTTAAAACCTTTGAATGGTTTTAATGTAAGCGCGTGTCCGAGAAAATTTAATTTCTCGTTGTAAGGATAAGGTTATCATCGGCGATAAACTTTCCTTTATTTGAAGCACGGGTTACCATCTGATATTTAATGATAAACCATATACACGAGCTTAAAACCTTTGAATGGTTTTTTAGGGTAAGCTCGTGTCCAAGAAAACTTAATTTCTTGTTAAGAGGGTAAGTTATCGTTGTGTGGATAAACTTCCCTGTCTCTGAAGTCCGGGTCGTCGTTTGTCATTTAACGAGGAGCCATAATGCATGAGCTTAAAAACTTGGAATGTTTTTGATATAAGCTCATGCCCGAGAAAAATGAATTTCTCGTTTTTAGGATAAGTCATCATCGGGATGAACTTTCCTTTCTTTGAGGATCGAGTTACAGTCTGTTATGTGACTGTAAGTCCTTGTGTTGCAGCTTAACCATGAATCCCCTGAGACATTTGTTTCTCTGATATCTGCTTCTTCAGCAACCAAACTCTAAGAGTGTCCTTAGTTGAACGGTACACAACGATTGGACCGCTTCGTTCTTTTGGAACATCAACTTTGGTACCTGCATTCTCATTAGGAGTTTGTATACTTTTGCATGGGTTAGAGATATCTATTTTTGAAGCACGTGGGGGTTCACAGTTGGCTTTACTTGTGTCAGAGGTGGCATGAGGGGATGATTCACTTGTCTTAGTTGGCAATCGTTTCCTTTTATAGAAAATCTTAAGTTCAGGCTTAAGTGATGTATCATCCTTTGCAATTTCCTCCCTAGTAGTCTTTGTAGAATCGGAGACTATCCTAGTTAAAGGGCACTCGTTTCCTACAAGAGTGAAAGATCTACCAGTGGGGCGCCACATTTTACCAACGGGTTTGATTTTAGCGACCCACTGGGATTTAAGTCTAGCACGGGAGTTCACCTCATTAAGCAATTTTTTGATACAAGCATCATGATTTGCCGTAAAGACACATTTTCTACATGTTTTACAAGTAGCATATTTAATGTCCGAGTAAGATCTAGAATCCCTAGATGATTGATTGATGCTCCTAGGATTGGACATGCTACGGTTAGCAGTGTTGGGTAAACTAGAAGGCATCTGACTAGGTTTGGAATTCCTATCTCTTACATGTGTCTTTTGCTTAGCTTCCCTAAGATCAGATTCATGGCAAACGTCATTTGAACTAGTTCTAGACGTGGTCTTGGTATTTTTAGGGAAACTAGAGGCAATCATATGATTTGGTCTTGCTAAAGCTGGAGTGATCACATTGGGCCTAGTAGCTGGAGTGACTGGTCTAATAAGATGAACCAAATCAACTTGGGAGGCAAACCGCGGTCTCGAGGATTGTGGTCGCTCGGATCTAAATGCAGTAGGTTGTCTGACAAACGGTTGTCTGACGAACTGATTTGTAGGCGGTTTCCCCAAGATTGATGGTTTTTCAAGCTTAGTGTCCACACTAGGTTCTCTAGTTTTCCTTAATTCGTTTTTCAACGCAGCTATAGCAAAAACCTTTTCCTGTAATTGGGCTTTTAAATTCTCATTCTCTTTGAGCACGTTATCTTGGGATGCCAACTTAGATTCAAGCAGTTGAATTTGTTTCAAAAGATTATCCTTTTCAGCTTTAGAATCTAAAACAGTTTGATCCAATTTTCTTTCAAGAACAACGTTTGATTTTTCAAGTTTTTCAAAGTATGTTTCAAATTTGACCGTTTTCTTAGAAAATTCAAGTTTGGCATCCTCAAGATCTTTTGATTGCCGAGCTACGATCGTTTCGAGCTCTTTAATCTTGGAATCAGAAGCAGTCAATGAATCAGTTATAGGATAATTATCATGATGTTTAGCATTCTGAACAATCTCTCCCCCATTATGACTTACATCGGATGAATCAGAAGTGGTATTGCTATCACTCGTTTCCATCCCATGTTTGTCATAATTAGGTTCAGAATCCTCAATATGCGGCATATCATCAGCATATACATCATAAACCACATTACATTGTACCATGTTTGCAGGCTCTGCGTCATAAATGGGTAAGGTGTCATCAAGAGAAATCTCGTGAACATTCCCTGACGCGCCACTGGCATCATGTTGTCCTCCTGATTCCGTGCTCTTGCCATCGTTAGGCTCCAATTTGTCAATCGTATGACCAACTTCCTCTTGCATCGATAAGTCTTGCACTCCATTATCATACCCTTGCTGAAGTCGAGATCTTTCATAAATCGAAGACGAGACCGATGTCATGAGTTTCAAAATTGTATCACGGAAAGCTCTAAACTCGGTATGTGTATCTCGAAGAAATGATTGGCAAATCAATGAACTTTCAGGTTGGATGATATTGAATTGGAGGAAAGGCGTGAGTTGTGTCACAAGAGCCTTATAAGCAAGTGCCGATGCAGAGTGATTAAAGTTTTCATTGTTGAGTTGCTCTGCGAGTTGGGTCAAAGCGGTAAAAATGGAGTCGATGAATATATGACTATCTTGTCCAAAAATTGTCACAAATTCGCTCCCTCCTTGAATCCCCGAAAGAGTAACAAGATGAGACTGGAGTAGTTGAAAGGAGGTGATGCCACTTTTCTTAACTTCGTTTTGCCTTAAATACAACTCTCCCTTTTTACATGGCGAATCGAACGAATCCATTAAAGATCGATTAAAACGAAAGACCCGTAAATAATACTTAAAATTCCTCGATGGATGGTATAAACGAAGCTCGTCACTTTGACTCGTCACGTTTGTCTTTAAATCCGGCCACAAAACTTTGAACCCGTCACTATAACTCGTCACGATAACCCGTCAAAATTTTTTCACGATAACGTTAAAAACAAAATATCCGCTTAACACGATTTGCCAAAAATTACTAAACAAAATGCTTAAAAGTATAAAAGTAACAAAATAAAAATATAAAAGTGACGAAAATACAAAATTAAATTTAACTAATAATAATAAAAAAAATAAAATGTGATATTTTAAAATGGAAAATAAAATTAGAAAAATAAAAATTAACTATTAAAGATAAAAAAAAAATTTTTTTTTTTTTTTTTTTTATTAATTGAATATCAAAAATAATATCCAAAATAACAATGAATATTCAAAATAAAACTTTTTCCAAAATAAAAATAAAAATTAAAAACGAAAATTTACTTAATTTAAAACTTTTACTTTAATAAAACGTTTAATAAAAAAGGAATAAAAAATCTGATATTTTAAAAACTATAAAAAATGTGATATTTTTAAAGTATATTTAGATTTCTCCGTCTAACACGTGGCCTAAACAAATACAACCACCCTTTTTCTTGTTTACTCCGTCAACAACACGTGGGCCAATGATATACACCCACCGCCCCCTCCTTTTTCCTTGTTTACCTCGTTTCTTCCGTCCCTCTCTCCCCTACTAAATCTATCTCTTTCTCACAAATATCAACTCTCTCTCTCCTCACTTGAAAAAACACACACAGAAAAAATAGACCTAATCTCTCTCAATCTAATCTCTCTCTCAATCACAGAGAACCGTCCCTCAATCAAACTCTCTCTCTCCTAACAATTAAATCAGTCACAAAACCTCAAAAACTTCAATCAAATCTCCTCAAACTAACTATGTATCCATCTCAAGTGACGTCTTCAAGATCATGCTTATGGTCTCGGGTAGGTGTGTTCTTTTTAAAGTTTTCTGTTTGAGTCTCTCTTCTTCTGTAGCGTCCTTCTTGAGTCTGTCAAGATTGAGTCTTTGAGAAAGAGTCTTGAGTGTTGAGTCTCGGTAAGGTTGTTTTGTGATACGAGAGGTCGAGGGTGAGGGTTATACGAGAGGGTGTTGTGTTGGTTGAGAGTGGTGTGTCGATTGGTGTGATGTCGGTTGAGAGTGAGGGAGACGAGAGTTTTTGGAATGAGGGTTTTCAAGGGTGTTGGGGGGTGACCGAGAGAAATAAAGTGAAACAAGGGTGATTTGGTGAGAAGCGAGAGTGAGAAGTTTTTAGGGAGTCGAGGATGTAGAAGGGTGTGTCTTTGTCGAGGGTGGGTTTGTGGTTTCAGAATGACGAGAAAGAGTTTTGGTTTGGGGTTGGGTAAAAAGAGAGAGTGTGTGTCGAGAGGTGTTGGTGTTTGTGTGAGACTCAGCTAGCTTTTATTGTGTCGAGTCTGTTTGTTTGATTCGAGTGTGTCGTTTGTGGGTCTTGTCGAGGGTGTTGGGGGTGACCGAGAGAGTTAAGAGTCAAGGGTTCGAGAGTCGAGTCAAGAGTGTTGGGTAGGTTAGTTTAGAGTTGTAGGGTGAACGAGAGTCGAGGGTTGGGAGGGTTCAAGTATGGGTTACGAGAGTGAGTCGAGAGAAGGTGGGTCAAGAGGGTGGTGTCAGTTTGTGTGTTTATGTTGTGGGAATGAGTCTATTCAAAAAGACAATGATTTGCCCAATTTGTCCGTTAAGTTTGAATGGGCTTCATTCGGAACTTTTCATTCATTCGGAAGTGTTTTTAAAGATTGATTCGGAAGTTTTTTTCAAAACAATTGATTCGGAAGTTTTTTCTTAAAAATTGATTCGGAAGTTGTTCATTCGGATGTTGTTCATTCGGATGTTGTTGATTCGGATGTTTTGTTCATTCGGAACAGTTTGGTTCGGAAGAGTTTGGTTCGGAAGTTTTCTTGCTTGATTCGGAACTTAATTATTGATTCGGAACTTTTAGGTTACTCGAACAAATCTTCACCCGGAACAGGACAATAGCAGATTGATTTTGGACAAAAACCTTGATTTTGGATAGCAGGACTGATTTTGGACAGAAACAATGGACCAGAAACTTTGGACAGTTGACCAATTAGGTAGTTTGACCAAAAAATTAAGAAAAATCCAAAACTTATAACTGATAACTGAAAACTGACCAAAAATTATAACTGATTAATAAAAATGTAAATAGTAAACTGATTAAAAAAATAAAAAAATAAAAAAATAAAAAAGGATAAAAATTGATAAAAATTTATATAAATTGATTATTAAACTTGTGATAAAAAACAATAAAAAAAATACACACTTTTTATAAAAACACAAAATTAAAAAGAGAAAAACAAAAACTTTTATATATAAAAAAAAAACACCAACTTTTTTAATGTTTTATATAAGAAAAATTTGATTTTTATATAAAAATTTGTGATTTTTTATCTAAAAAGTAAATAAATTTGAAGATTTGATATGATTTAACACATAAAAACACAAACTTTTTATAAAAAATACAAACTTTTTAAAGTTTAAGCATGATTAAATCAAAACCCACCAAAATCAAACAAAATAAAAGAAGAATAAACCAAACTAACCAAGGCTCTTGATACCAATTGAAGGTCTACGAAATTTATGGCCTATTCTAGATCATTGATTTGGTGGATTAGGTTGGTTGATTGATTGATAATTAAGAAGAAATGAAGGAATTAGATGAGGGATTAGAGAGAGAAAGGAGAGAAGGGAGAGAATTGTAGAGAGAGAAAGTTAAGATGATAAATGATTAAGTGAAAATGTGAATCAACAACCCCCTCCTAACATGCTAGGAGGGGTTATATATAGCCCACCCTACATGTGGGCTATATGGACCATACATAAAGTAAATAGATCACGAGCCCATTACATAATTATCATTGGAGCGACCGATCCTTCATAAATACGTAAAACGTATTTCCAACAATCTCCCCCTAAGGGAGGTCGCTCCAAGTTACAAAGTTCTAAATAGTCTATAACTCGTGATCTATGCTAACTAAGATGTGACCGAGACTTTATTGGGAAAAACGTATTTCCAACAAAGGCTTCGACCTGTAGGCTCTAAAAGTCAACTTGTGACTAGTGGGTAGTCACCAGGAGCTTCCTAAGACAACGCTTTTTATTCCACGAATTAATGTTTTTAGCACATTGTTGTTTTAACCATGATGTTTTCAGCATCTTGAGGTTTTAACCTTGATTTTTTCATCGATATTGTTTAAATAATATCGATGGACAACCGTCATTCATATTTAGTTATGTGTCATGGTTTCATGCATGACGTTCCTCGTGAACTGTGACCATGTGGACTGAACCTCAGTAGTTCATAATTAGTCATATAAAAAAAATTTCTGTTAAGTTTTGACAGATGAGTTTCATTTATTTAAGTTTCATGTATCATTGTTACAGGGATTATGACTAATTAATGGTTGGTACAGCACTGGCCCTATTTAGTCGCATGTGCTTTTATCGAAACTTTTAACTTTGGGACCGACCCATAGGCGTCCCCTCGCCATGTCTTTTATTTTGGGACTGACCCATAGGCGTCCCCTCGCACAAATAAAGGTTTTTATAAACTACATCATGCATTCATGCACTGTTTTTCATGCATAAAATTTTTCTCATGATTTATTGGCATAAAATTTTTTTCATGTCCCCTCATAACTTACTATGTTTTTATGTCAAGTATGTTTTCATACTGTCATGGTTAACTTTAGTTTTATGCTGATTATATTATACACTCCTTCATGTTGGGTTGTTCCATGTTTCTTCATGATGACTTCGTCTTCACGTGATTATGTCTTACGTCTCTTTTGTTGTTTTGCTTTCATGCAAGACACTGTTGGAATTCATTTAAATCCTGCTTTCATGATAGTCATGGTTGGCTTTCATTAATCATGCTTTCAGGAAAATTATCATTGAAATTCGTTTAACCGCACGTAAGCATTTCTTTTTGCAACCAGAATGAAGTACATACTGGCATTGCCAGGTTATCATGATGGTTTTTCTAACCGTTTAACCGATTATTGTTCCTTTAAAATCATGACAAATGATCAACCCCATACCAATCATTTCATGTGCATTCCATGTGTGCTCCATGAACCGTATTTCATGTGTATTACACGTACCTTAATCCATGTGTATTTCATTTGCAATAATTCACGAGTATTCGCTAGTCAAATCTGAATCATCTCAGGCGTATTTTCAATTGCTGATATTCTACGAGATTGCCGATGTCGCTCATAACTTGGAGATGTTACTAAAGGTTGATGTTACTGACGTTTGGAGACGCTACGAGATGCGGATGCTGTTCACAACCTGGAGATCCTACAAGACGAAGACAAAGGCGTTGGAGCAAAGAAATTGGACGAGAAGATGCTTTACCATCAGACGATTTCCATCAATCATGGTCCCAAATTCTTAGTTACATGTCACACGTCATTCAGTTGTCGTTTTAGTCATACGAGTGAAGACCGGTACCAGCCGGCCACTCGGCTGAATAGTTACATGAGTCAGGGTCATGAGAATGACCGTCATGGAACTAACAGACAAGACGATAGTAACCACTACTATGACAGCAACTATTCTAGCAATCGCAACCGAAGCTCCGGCCGCGGATGTGATCAGAAAGACAAAGGATCAGTAGTCCAACCGATTCGCCAATTCTGGCATAATAACCTAATATTTGTATTTCTATTTGTTTCACATCTCGAGACAAATGTCAAGACCTCAGTCAAGACACATGTCTCACGTATACTTTCTGAAGACACATGTCAAGACCTCAGTCAAGACACATGTCTCACTTATACTTTCTGAAGACACATGTCAAGACACCAGTCGAGACACATGTCATGCTTACATTTTCCAAGACACGAGTCAGGACACATGACTCACGTCCAATTCTGGAACATCCCTAAGAATTTCAGGGTACCCTTCAAAGGGTATATCCACTTTGTTGTGCCATGTATTAACCAGGCCACAAGAAATTCAGTACCAGCACCGGCATATCAGTGAGAGTTGTCACGATTGTTCGATGATACCTTCCTTTATTGCACCTATAATTCACATGTTCATGACCATAAAGGACACCATTCGTATTCCCCATGTATACGAAGATTTTCCTTCAGCCTAATGATGAGATCCAAGCTGCTAACACATTACCTCGGTCAGGAACGAGCTGAAATTAATCCTAATCACGGACCCCAAGCAGCACACCCTGCTAGGATTCATGATTTTGTACAGTAATGTGCAGGCTCCTGCATACATTCATCATGGTTTTCCATCAGGAAAATCTGTACAAATTATCTATGCTTCTCAAGCACGTGCCTTGTTAGCCATGACTGCTAAAATTTTCTAGCTGTTATTTAAGACACGACCACTGAAGTTTCTTTAGGCATAATCAGCCGATTATACCAAAATATTCCCATAGATTTTAGCAGAACCCTCGAGGAGGAGGACGGTAACATGAGATGATGTGTTGACCACCGTCGATGTAAACAAATCACCATCCATAACTGTTATTCTCCTCCACGTATTGAAAACATGTCCAAATTGATTTAGGGTGTTAATCACCTTTCTAAGATCGGACTCATGATCATGTTGCCAACAGTGACGAGAGAAAGAGCAGAACATTTACATGACTGCTATTCGTACATGACTCGGTCATGCTCGATTCATGATTTTATACTAGTCTCATAAGTGCTCCAACAGCATTATAGACTTAATAAATTGAGTTGCCATGAACTCATAAACAAATTCATCAGTATTTTCCATCAAGGACAACCTGATTTTTCTCTATGTCTAGAGAAGAGCAGGAAGACCATATTTGCACTATGTTGCAAATTCTACGACAGGAGAAATTTCACCTTGAAATTTTCCAATATAAACTCTAATTGATCACATGGATTCTCATGATTAATCTTACCATGACTCAGCTTATGCATAAAGGCGAGAACCCTACACTACGTTAGGTGTTCCACGAAAATCCTACGCTAAGAGAAGTCTAATTTCGGAGACTTAGAGTTTCGCAACTTCTATGTATCAAGTTTCTACGAAGCAAGATACAGTTACGTTCATATCTAGGTACCTAGCATACCAACAAGTTAAGATAGAACACCAACAGACTCGGATGTTCCATCATCTGAAATTGTGAATAGAAATGGGACAAAATCTCCATGGATTTTGGTCACCAGATTAACGCAAACTCAAAAGAAGCAAGATGCTATCTGGATTATTGCCAACAGTTTGATCAATTCTGCAGAACCCTTACATCTGTATGGATTTCAGAACCAACAGATTGATCGGACATATTCCAGCCAAGGCTCATCTGATGACTTGGTAATCCGTAAGCTATTGGGTCAGACAAAGGTTCGCATTTGTGCTCCTTATTTACGTTCATCCTTGTTCTAATTTCACGACTTGCTGTCATGCTCGCGTTCATGACACTATTCATGTTCATGATGGTATCTTGGCTTACGATTTTACGTTCATTTTCGTTCTGGGAAGTTTTGCAAGAACTTGAGACACCAGACCCAAGTTTAGTATAACTCTCTATACTCAGATAGACGTTTCACGTCATATTCTACGTCTCACCTTGTAGCGTTTGGTGTTACCGCCGTTATATTCCATGTTCACGATATGTTTCACATGTCATGTTCATTCCACGTTCCTCATATCACGTTCACGATATGTTACACGTATCATGGATCACGATATGTTTGCTCATACTACACTCACCATATCTCCACGTATCAAGTTCAAAATTTTTCACGTATCACGTTCAAAATTCTTCACGTACTACGTTTCTATATGTCTTACGCATTGTTGCTAGTTATCAGTTAGGTTATATTATTTTGTATCGTCACGTTTCAGTTACCCTTGCACGTTAACTCTTATTTCCTCGATCGAATTCAGGGGATTTATCTTACGTAGATGACAATGAACTTTGCGTGTTTTCAAGTCAAGGTCAGGAGGACCAAGATTTATCAATTGTGTCAAGATCTTACGAAGGAACCGTTCCAAGAGGGAAGCCACTTGGAAACGGGCAAGTTCATCCGGACTTCTTATCCGTTTTTCTCTTATCTATTAGATATGTCCTTTCAGTCATGTCACGTTCATGTTCTTTCAAGACATGTCACGTTCCACGTTCCTTTATACCATGTCATCTCCATGTCCTTCTATCTTTCATACCCTCTCAGTTGATTCGGGTATGTTCTCTTCAGTTTACTTTATCTATAATTCGGGGACGAATTATTCTTTTTAGGGGGGAAGAGTTGTAAAACCCGCATACTTTTACCATGAATAGTACCCTTACGATAGTACGTACATGATTAGAACTTTCCTTTTATAGCACGTTTACGTTTCACGTACAAGAATTACAATTATTACGTACGGGTTATAACACGATAAGTATTTATTACGTATTAACACACGATAATTATTTCAATAATAATTATAATCACGAACATACGAACATGAAATCATGAACGTAAATTAATCACGAGCTAATATTACGTATGTATGTATATTTATTACGATCACGAATAAATATAATAAGACACGAACGATAACTAATTAAATCACGTAAACACGACACGAGAACACGTAAGTAATTAGAACACGGGAAAAACAACGGGTTTCCCCTTTGGGGGCCCACATACCACGAAATTAGGAAGAGGAAGGGCCTAGCCCATTAATTTTTACTAAACTAGGGAAAAAGGAAAAAAACATGTTTCATAGTCACAAAAATTAGAAAAACTAAGAAACCCTAATTCTCCTTCTTCCTTCTCCTTTTGGCCGCCACTTATAATCACCATGGAGGGGTGATTCGGTTTGATTTTGGTCTTTGATTTATTGCAAGGATCGTTAGTGTGTTCATCTCCTTTGATTCACGTGATTGGTATAACCTTTAATCTCTCTTCTTTTATGTTTTTATTTATTAATCACATAAAATCATGAATGTTTTGATTAACTAATTAAAAACAAGATATAAACATGTTGTTTTAATCATGGGGTTTAATTATTATGATGATTTAGGGGTGTTGTTTGTTGGCCGCCGCCTAAACCAAGCCCAAGGGGGGTCTCGGCTTGGCTTAAACTCACACCACCGAGACCTTAAGGTCTCGGTTTGGTGGTGGTGTTGTCACGGCAGCAGTAAGGAAGGGAACCCCGACCTAGGTCAGGGTATGGCTAATGGTAAAATATGTTAAACAGTTTTTACAAGATAAACATAAGGCTTTTCAAACTATAAAACCAGTTTTATTAAGACTTAATCGGGTTATTCAGGACTTAGTTTCTTCCGCTGTTTCATGCTTATATGCTTATATTATTCATGCTTTATTTTTACATCCGTGCACTGAGCGTATTGCTCAGCCGTTACTTTCCTTTCCATGTCCCAAAACGGTAGGTACCCAAGGACAGACTCGAGCATTTTGGAGGACATGCATAGGATGGAAGCTGCCATAGACTTCTTCTCCTTTTGCCTTCATATACTTATGCTTGTTTAAGTCTTTTATTCATTTCATTTACTTTATTTATTTTTTAGGCTTATGTTTGGGAACCGATGTTTGATTCTGGTTTTCCCTATGGTCATGTATGTTTTACTATATATTACCTTGCATGCTTTGATGACACGCCATAATCACGCGTAATGGTCCACTTATCAAAGTGGGGTGTTACATGATGTGTTAGTTTGTACTCTTAATTTGCTGGCTTTGATTTGTTAGCATAGCTCATAATCTGTTCATATCAGTAACTAGTGTTTGGATCAATAGCTACATTTTGATTCAGTTAATGAACTTGGGTAAAAGGTCTTCTAATACACTCTATAACTGGTCTAATACTGATGTGCAAGTTTTTGAAGTCAAACAATAAGTCAATAAGGCAAATGACAGTAAAAAGTATTGGGTCAGTCACTTGTGCTTAAAACAGCCCAACTTCAAACCAGCATAACTAACTCAAATCTTAGAGTTAGACTGTGATTTTTAGTTCTTTGGAAAGTTCAACATCCTAGCTTTAAGGCTTGATAAGCCACTTGATACAGTTCTCAATATTCAATAAGCTAGAAGCCATATAAAGTCTCTATGATAATTGCTTTAAACTACCATAGCTTATTTTCAATTCCAGATTATCCACTTCATAAAAGTATTTATTTTCTTTCACAAAACAGTTGTATAAGTCATCAAAATGAGATTTGACCTTGGTCAACTTTTGGTCAAAGTTGGTCAACGCTGGTCAACATAAGCCCATTTAAGCTTATTGGATTTTCTAGCTTATTCTGTGGAGGTTTTTCAGATTTTCTTGGATAGGTGTCCATTATTTGGGCTTATAATCAGTTTTTGAGAAAACCAAACCTAGTGCCTATTGAAATAAGCTCAACTCTTAAAAGTAGATTATTCAAAATTGCTTATTTGAGATTTAGACCACTTGAGCTTATTTCCTTGAACATGGCTAGCTTAATTTGAATTTGGAATCTTTTGAAACTGATTTCAGCGTATTTGGTCAAGTAAAACTCCAAATATAGCTTAATCTTCTATAAGCCCGTTTTTTCCAAAATATTCTTGTTAATTGCACTTTGGTTCTTGGAAATCTGGATAGTTGCTAGTTTGTTGGTAAATTGGTTAAATATGTTAGGGTTTGCATTTTAGTCCCTGATTTTGTTAGTTTGTTTAATTTCAGTTAAGAAGTTTGGTAAATTTGTTATAGTTGGTTAATAGTTTGTTACATTTACAATTTCAGTCCTTTACTTTACACATTTACATTTCCAGTCCATGTATTTTCATAGAATTTAAATTTTAGCCATTGATTCGTGTTGTGCAATAATTGGTTGTACTTTGTGCTTTGTAATTGGTATGTGCACTTTGTTTTAGACTAGTATGGTTACGTAGACAATAATATTTTACGCTTTTGACGGTTTTATGACAATTAAACATAGAATACCATAACTTTGACAACCAAATACCAAAAACAATTAAGTGACTTGATTTTTATCGATCATTTAATTCGTAAAGATATCGAGACAAAAACGAACTACAAAAAGACAAATATTAACGTTCATAATTGTTCACGTATCATGTTCACAATTGTTCACGTAATATTAACACAGTGTGTCTCTAGTATCATTTCTCGGAGATTTCTAATATCATCCTTTCATGTTATTTCGTATCATATCACTTCATCTATCATCTTCCCGTTATTTCTTATCCAGTCAGTCAGATTCGTGAGGATATATCTTATGTTGAGAGACAAAAAAACTTTTCTCTATCGTCAAGACAGGGTCATAGAGACCATGATTATTCTTTTCGTCAAGATTGTTGTAGGAACGATTCCGAGCGTGAAGCCACTGGGAAACGGAGAAGCACATCTGGATTTCTTATCCTCATTTTCTTTCACAATCCATGTATATTCTTTTCAGCCACGTCACGTTCCACGTTCCGTTCAGCCACGTCATGTCCATGTTCTATTTAACCATATCATGTCTCTAATCCGAGGACGAATTATTCTTTTTAGAGTGGAAGAGTTGTAAAACCTGCATAAAATACATAAAGCATTAAATACAAAAAATACGGATTAATTAAAACTTTATGATTTATTTAATACACGACATGTATCATGAATATTTAATGTATAGGTACAAGTATTAAATATATAATTTATTTATTATTTACAAGTATTTACGTATAATAAATAAAGCATGACAAGAGTAAACACGAACTTAAGACACGAACACACGTCATGAATAATAAAGCACGGAAATAAATAAAAGTCGAAAACTGTAAACACTATACTATTTTGGGTGTTTATGGTCGGATATAAAAGAAAGAAACACAAGGGCCCAAGGCCCACCCCAATAGTAAAATTAAAACACAGGGAAAACAAGTTTTCATTTCATTTGCATGTAAAAAAAATAATAAAGAAACCCTAACTTTCTTTTGGTTGGTCGTCGGCATCAAAAGCAAAAAGAAGAAAAATGAGAAAGGTTTTCGATCTTGATTGTTCGTGTGGTGGTTCGTGTTCATCATCCTCGATTCTAACACATGTTTGGTACAACAAATCTAATCCTTTTCGTTTATTTAATTCTATTTAATAATTTTCTCTATTAAATCAAAAGAGTAATGATCATGAAATTTAAAATGATGTTTAAAATCACCGTTAATTTGATGTTGATGTTTTGGGGTGATATCCGGCGCCGAAAGCCTCATGGCTAGGCTCGGATTGGTTTGTTATTCAGATTAGCGACATATTCTGTGACAGAAATTTTGTCGCAGATTTCTATGGACAGATTCGTGACAAACCTGCGCTAGGTTAGTGACACAACAACGACAAAAAATTTTGTCGCTAAACATTCTAGTGGTGATGTTTGTTTTGGCTTTGTCATTTCGTGCAACTGAGTCATTAGGACTCGGTTAACCAAGGCTAAAAGGGTTTGTTTGGTTTAGTTTTTGCTAAATTAATTTTATTAATATAATTAAGTTATATTAAAATAATCATGTTATAGTTAATTTAATTAAGCAAGACTTAGGATATAATTTTATTAATAATGAAAATTGACATGGACATTAATTAAATAAACTATACATTATAATAATTATGCATATAATTATTCATGATAGATTACATGTTATATTATTTAATTAAATAAGGACTTAGCATAATTATTTAATTACATGTTAACCATGGTTTAATTAAATTAATATCTTACTTTAATTTAATTATACAATAATCAAGTTATGATAGAGTATTATTAATATAAATTCAAGTTATATTATTAATTAATAATCATCTATAAACCTTTTATTATATTATTATTTAATAATTATCATGTTAGCCTAAAGTATATATTTATTAATTTACTTTACTATATTATGACATTTAACTAATCATGGCTTATAAATGTATTTATTAAGCTTTAGCTTATATCACATGCTTATTAAACAAGCTTATTACTATTTATGGAAACATACTAAATATGGAAACATGTTATTTATAGAAACATACTATTTATGGAAACTTTTTATTTTTGGAAACTTACTAATTATGGAAACCTTCTATTTTTGGAAACTTACTATTTATGAAAACTTGCTATTTTGGAAAGTTATTATATATGGAAACCTGCAATTTTTGGAAAGTTACTATACATAGAAACCTGCTATTTTAGAAAGTTACTTATTATGAAACATCAAGTATAATAACACATGAAACATGAAATACGTTAATCAAGAACACATGAAAACACTAAGAAATACATGATAACACATGAAACAGTAAAACAAGTCAAGAACATGCAAAACAAGTCAAGAACATGTAAAGTAAACTAATAATCAGCAAGTTATGCATGAACACACAACTCATTCACGTCCCTTATTTATGTAGCACTCGTAAAGTCGGAGTAGATTTCTTTCTGTCTTTCATCTTCATTTCGTTACTGGACATAAGGTACGAATATTCTGTCCTTTAGTATGGACATTCCTTTTCTATGTATGATTAGGATTCCCCGTTTGCTGCCATTTGTTTTCCCCAGTAGTATACATGTTATACAACTTTTCAGTAATTACCATACCATGATTTAAATTGTCTGACCTATATACATGCATGCCATGTTTCATCTATTTATGGAGGTACCATAACTATAACACTTGATGCACGGTGTTATTTGGCCATTGTTATTATCATGGGGGCGAATGGGTGCATCCTAGTACATGTTTTACAGATTTACATGGTGACTGTGGTGTGTGCTATACATCCTTTACATGGAGCTGATCCCTCCACTCAAACTATTATAATTGGAGGCAACCCCTCTAATTGCATGACGAGGTCACCCCCTTTCATGACCTATATGAGCTCTTTGGCATTTAAATTACAGATCGATTAAACATAAGACTTTTCAGATATAAACTACTTTATAATACATGTTCCAGGTCTTCCAGGACTTACATTATTCCGCTGCATTTCAAGATCTTTTATTTATGTTTCAGCTATTCTTATCATGTTATTATATCCGTTCACTGAGCGTATTGCTCAGCCATATTTTCTTTCCATGACCCAAATGGCAGGTACCAAGGACAGACTTGAGCCTTAAGAGGATGTGCATAGGATGAGAGCTACCTCATACTTCTTTTCCTTTTGCACTTCATTTACTTTATGCATGTTTGGGCTTCTGTTTGGGAACCGATGTTTGATTCTGATTTTTCTTTTATGGTCATCTATGTTTTTAAGTCATTTACCTTGCATGCTTTGATGACATGCCATAATTATCATGTAACGGTCCACTTATCAAAGCGGGGTGTTACAGGGCCATTATCGTAGGAAGGTGTATTGTTGATGTCATTTTCAGAGTTAGTGCCTTGTTTGCTAGAGCTACTGCTTTCTTTCCCACATATGCTACGATCATTCTGCGTACCATGCTTTGTGTTCCCTGATCTACAGTTTTCATTTGCATTTCTCGATATTGTCCCATTACTTACAGTTGAAACTGGACGTGTATCCATTACATGAGTCTTTGCAACCGTGCACTCTTGCATTTTTAGCCTTTTTTCATTCATCTTATTGATCATGTCTTTTTCATGAAGTAAGCGTTCATCCAGAAGCCTCTCAAGGGATTCCATGTTTTGATGTATCAAGTCTCTGAAAGATTCTGCGTCCATTTTAGTGTAGTATTTAAACTTCTCTTTTGCATCTCGAACTTCTAAATCAAAATTGGGATTCTTGAATAGCTTTGAAACAAAGAACGGTTGAAACGGTGTTCTCAGTGTTTGGAAGGCGTTCTTGGAATCTGCTTCATGAAGGTAGTTGTTGAGTAATTCTTTCCCAAGGTGCTTCAGGTTGTCTCTTAATTTATAAGTGAACGTGTGATGGTCATTTCCGAAGAAGCACACAAATGCATACATAAACAAAGGATCGTACGAGAAGGTATCTCTTTCAAGACGTTTGAGATTCATTTCGAGATCACTGAAAGCTTGCATACAACGTTGTTTAAGGACTTGTTCTTGTAGTTGCATCTCTCTTTCTTCTTTGTCCGAAAACGAAGACGGCATTACATTGGTACTCACGACCATGTTGTTGTGAGTCACACCATTCATTGATGTAGAATCCATAATGGGTGATGTTCAGATGATGAAGTCACTTCGGATCTTAAGTAGATATGGTGTGATGAGGTTGTGGTTTAAATTCCGAAAATTCCGATTTTTTCTCAGTCCGACAATGAATTCTCCAGTCCGATATAACGGTAGACAGAAAAATTTTCTAATCGCCAAATTTTGAAATCGAGTTAGAAATAGCCAAAAAAATATTATTTTTTTGGGTAAACTATGTTCTGAAACTAGTCTAGATACTGGCTAAGTCTAAAAATGACACGAACAAAAATCTCGCAAAAAATAACCTCAGAATAATCTTCAGTAAAAGATCTCGAAATAATCTATTGATAAGATCTCGGAATAATGGGATCTTGGAATAATGTAATCTCGTAATAATGGGATCTCGCAATGTTCAAAGATCTCGGAAAAATCAAATATTGCGAAACTCAAAGATCTCGGAAAAACTCAATCTCGGAATAAAAATCCCTCAATATTCAAGATTCCGCAATAAATCTCGCAATATTCAAGATTTCGGAATAAATCTCGCAATATTCAAGATTCCGGAATAATTCACAAGATCTCAGACTAATCAAAGATTCTGTAATAACTCAAAGATCTCGCAAAAACGTAATCTCTGAACCCTTAATATTGCGAGATTACAAGGTAAAGATTCCGCAATAATTCCGCAAAACGGTAAAAAAAACGTGTTTTTTTTGCAAAAAACGAGCCAAACACCCCAAAATTTCATGTTTTTGGACGATCCAAATTGACCAAATCCCTACCACAACTATGTAATAGATACCAATAATGATTTTGACCACAAAAACATACAAAATATTTTGAAACGCGAGTGGTAGATCCATACAAAACCCACGAAATAATATAAAACCACAAGCAAATCACTAATCTACCCCGTGGCGAATGATACCAGTTGTTGTCCCACGATTTATGATGATGGATCCAAGAAATAAAGAAGAAAATAGATGAAGTTTAGAGAGAGAAAGTAGAGAGAAGTGTGTGAAACTTAAGGAGGATTAGATTGAGAAAATGAAATGGCTAACCCTTCCTAACATGCTAGGAAGGGCTTTATATAGTCCGCCTACATGTGGACTTTCTATGACTATATTGTTTGGGTCGGGCTTGAATAATTGCTTAGTACCTTGAAAGAGGCCTTTTAAGCTAGCCATCAAGCCCGTATTGTCACGACTATTCTACTACATATTACAACGTTCTAATAAACGATACATAATAAACCTATGATCGATCATTCTTGTTTGACTCAATATTTTGAGGCTAACAATAGTGCTTCAGTAAAAACACCACTGGTACCCCCTAACAACTTAGGTTGATCTCCATGGACAATCAGTCAATGAGACTCGGTTTAGAGGTATGATTGGTTCTCTCATGTACTTAACAGCAAGCAGACCTGACATTCAATTCTCTACCTGCCTTTGTGCAAGGTACCAAGCAAACCCAAAGGAATTACATTACTGCTGTAAAGAGAATCTTCAAATACCTAAAAGGTACACCAAGTCTAGGTCTTTTGTACCCCACGTCCTCAGGATTTAATCTCAAAGAATATTCAGACTCTGACTATGCTGGATGCAATTTGGACAGAAAGAGTACTTCTGGTGCTTGCCAATTGCTGGATGTCAAACTTGTGTGTTGGAGTGCTAAAAAGCAACAATCAGTTGCCATGTCTTCTAAAGAAGTTGAATATGTGGTAGTTGTTGGATGTTGTGCCAATGTTTTATGCATGAAAAGCCAACTGGCTGACTATGACATAAGGTTCAGTATATCATAACTGTTTTTTATTTATGTAAAGTAGCAGTGTCTGAGTAAAGGAGTGTGCAATGTCATGTGTCTATTTCACATTATGTGATTGTGTACATGATGTTTTGTCGCCTTATCTGACACACTGAAGCTGAACATTTAATCACAAAAAATCATCAAGTGTTTTCTTCAGAATTATCTGAACAAAGTTTTTTTAATACAAATGAGTAGCTAGGCCTGAGTAGAGGAGTGTGCAATGTCATATGTCTTGTTCACTTATGTGAACATGTATACGGGGTTTTGTCGCCTCATCTGACGCACTAAAGCTCACGAGTATTATCATCAGTTTCAGCATATCTGGCCAATAGCTTTTAAAACCAATCAATCATGTGTTTGAAAAGAATTAAATGGCATTGAATTTTATTTGAATAAATCCAAAAACATTCTTTGAAAAGTACTGTTAACTTATTAAGGAAAATCAAACGTCAACATCTAAAGTCAACAACCCTCTAACACAAGAGGTGTTTCACTGTTCAAAGTTTCAGAGATCACTATTTTTCTGCAAATCATTAATGGGAGAGTTTGTGCCAAATTTCCAAAAGAAACCATAACTTTTGTAACTTCTACAAACGGTTTTAAGAAAACTTATAAAAGTTTATTTTAAGTTTTATATAAATCTTTGGATTCTTGGATTTCATATCACTTTTACAAAAGATTTTATCTCAAAACACACACAAACTCTCTCATCTACTTCAAAAAAAATACACAAACAACAATGGCAGAATCATCTACACAACAAAACGTTGAGATCACCCTAATCCCATCCACCCATGTTAATTATCCTATAGAGGATATCATCTTTAAACCAAACAATCTTGTTCTTCTTGAACCTAAAACTCTATCATCTGTTCCTAGGAATGAAGTCTTGAATTTTGTTTCAAAAGTGTGCTTAGGGAGGCTTTGTTTAAGGATCTAGGGATGATGTTTCAAATTTTTTTGAAAGAATTCTGGTTTATCGCCCAACCCTCTAAGAACAAGAATTCGACTGAGTTTGATTCTACATCTGTAGATCTTCATGTTAAAATTGGTTTAAAATTGTTTAGAAGGGTTTTGGGTTAAAATTACTTGGATAATGCTAGTGACTATGAGGCTATACTTGATGATTTCCCTGTGGTAAAAACATTTTTCAAAGAAATTGGGTACACTGAAGAGATAACTGAAAAGGGTGGGCTAAAGAGAAGTTGCTTTTCACCTAAGTGGAAGTTGCTGATGACTATTTTGAGTTTGAGTGTTTTGGGGGTAAAACTGGTGGGCTTGATCAAATTAACCAAAAAAATGTTATCATTTTATACTGTCTAGCCAAAGGGGTCAAAGCTGATTTTGGGAGGTTAATTTTTAAAGATCTTCATGGGAAACTAGAGAAACAAACCAGGGAGAAAAATGTGGTATACACCAGATTTGTCTCTACTTTTTGTTGGCCATCTTGAAGCATCATATACTCAGCTTCAGGGAGAAACATTGGTATTTCAACCATATGGGCTTAAGCACTAGAACATTCTAGTTAGTACAATTGATCCTCCTTTCACACCACCCATGTTGGCCATCTGTTCAGTAGAGGGGTCAATAGTGTACAAAGATCCAAAAGACACTACTCCAACTAGAGAAGGGGATCTAAAAGGCAAAAAGACTAGAGCTTTATATGGACCACGTCAGAAGCATACGTCGATTAATACTAAGAAATCAAGAAGTGATTCCAAGAAGAGGAGTGCCCACACAGATCCTTCATCTAAAGAGGTTTTTTGATGTAACCCAAGGCCATGTTTCAAAGAAAGCAAATTCCTCGGCCAAGGACCAGAACTAAAGCTAGACGCCACCTTTAGTACCTGCTGGAGGTGGCATGCATAAAGAGGACCTGAAGGCAACCCCTATCCTAACTTCTTTAGGGGATAAGGGTGAAGAAAGAGCACACCCTCAGCTCAATAGAGTGGAGTCAGCATCGGTAAGAACTTTAAATTTGAATTCATTTCTGATTGTGGTAAAATTACGCCCTTTAGGAAAAGGAGCGTAAAAGCGGTAAGTATTAAGTGATGATTTAGGAAAATCAAGCACTAATGACCCAATGAAGTTCCAAGTTCGTTTCCCAAGGAGGTATATGTGTGTGTCTAAGATGTTAAATGTTTGTGATTAATAATTGGTTTAGAAAGGGATGAGAAAAGAAGATGACGAAGACGTGAAAATAATACTACGACGACAAAACGTAAAACCGTAAAAACTACAAAAATAAAAATTAATTCTAAATATTACCAAAAATTCACCAAAAATCAAAATAAATAAACTAAGAGTTTACCAATGATCAAAACTTTTTCAAACCTTTTAAATAATTAAATATTCAATTTTTAAATGCTAATTAAAGCCCTAAAAATCAAATAAATTATCAAAAAGCCTAAATAAATATTTTTCAATTGGTAAACCTCTAAAATGACCTAAAAAGATTAAAAACTATTTTTAGAAATTTTTAAACTAATAAAAACTATTTAAAATGATTTAAAAACTATTAAAACTTAAAATAATTATAAAAATTAATCTAGAAGTGATAAAATTATTCTAAAAGTTGCTAAATTCCTATTTTAATGTATTAAAGCTAAGAAAAATTTAAAAAGTTGGAAAATGTGAAATTTGAAAAATACTAATAAAATAATATTAAAATAATATTAAAAATCCAAAAATTATAAAAAATTTTAAAAACTTGCAAACTAGTTTATTTTAACCTAAATAAACAGAATATCAAAGTGAAATGACCAGAATACCCCTATTGGGCCCTCAAATGGGCCAAAACCAAAAACAGTCAACCTTAATGGGCTTTTTAGCCCAAAAAGTCAAACTTGGCCCAATTGACTTGGAAGAGCCCTATCTGACTCAAAATTTAATTCTAAGCACAAAACTCTAAAGGCCCAAAAGCTGAATGTGAGCTTATCATAGCTTAATAAGCAAACAGCTTATTCTTATTGGGCTTTTCAGCCCATTAAGCAATAAGCTAATGCCATAAGCTCTAATTTGACACACAACCTTCTTTTGGGATGCTTATGAGATTGTAAAAATAAATTTTGAAAAAGCACACTCAATAAGCCAGAAATAAGCAAAGTAATATTTCACTAAAAGACAAAATAGTCGTTTTTGAGAAATAAGGCACCTCAGAACTTGATTCAACTTGCAAAAGATCACAAATGGACTCAATAAGCCAAAACAATCAACAAAATTCCAATAAGCAAAACCAATAAGCCAGAATAAGCCAATAAGCACTTATGAAAAAGTCAATTAAGTTGGTTTCTAGTCAAACCCTAAAGTCAACCCTCCAAATGCTCCAGTATGAACAAATGGGTCAAATAATGAGCACCTATTACAAAATCCAAGTTGTTGCTGGTTAAAATAAGCTATTTTAGCTTATTGATAAGCTGAAACCAATTTAACACTAGCAGTGGTAACCAGTAGGGGAAAGGAGTTCCCACTGCTTTGACTATTTGACTGAGCTTTTTAGAGAGTTTAAGTTGGATTCAATTGGAAACAAGGGCACCCGTGTGATCAGTGAACCACAAGGAGTCAATAGCAACAAGAAAATCCAAATTTGGTTCACACAATAAGCCACAAATGATCAAACAGTCACCAGATCATGCTCAGACATGGAAATAAGAAGTTATGCACTTAATAAGCAGATTTAGCAAGAATAAGCCAACCAAACTCAACAGGATGCATACACAAGCTATATTAACTATGGATAAGCACAAATCAACTTATAACAAACACTGAATCAAAGTAAACACTTAATTCTGGCTAAAACGAGACCAAAACGCGTATTTAATATCATTTGTTTGGAATTATGCGTGGTTTTTGTGTTTATTGTGTTTTCAGAGCTAACCGGATGAATATTAAAGAAAACATGGGATTGCACGGGATTTATCGAAGAAAAAGACTCAAGACAGAGTTTATTATCCAAGAGATACAAAAGATTTGAAGTCACTGGGCCTATTCGAAGATTTATCGAAGAAAAGGACCAAAGATGGAAGATTTACATAAGTCGAAGAAACTCAAGTCTATTAAACGAAGAAATTAAAAGACGAGTTGAATTTAATCGACGACAAATCCCGAATCAGAATCGAAATCGTCAACTTTTCTGAAAAGACGAGAAGACAAGAAGAACGGGAAAAAGCCCACTCACCAACCAAAGGGAACACCTATATAAAGGGTTCCCCTCACACACTTTGCATCTAGTTTTTAGTTTTTTTCTTTCCCCACTTTTTTCTCTCTTCTTGTTCGTAGCATCACCAACACCACTAGGGTGTTTGGTGATTTTTATCTTTGTTCTTCAAATCTTATAATTTTAATCTTTGTTTTGTGATTGTTAAAACATTAATCATCAATACAAGTTCTTGTTTAATCTTTCCATTTCATCTTGTTCATCATCATCTTTTATTTCAAGTTCTTAAGTTCTTATTTGATTGATTAGATCTTCAAAAGTTGTTGGGTTTCATGTTTTTATTGATGGGATTTGTAGTTTATGGTTAGTATATCATTTGTGTTTAGCTTTATTTAAGTTTTGGTGAAAAATTTGGTGATTTTTGGCTTAAAATCGATTTCCTTGTTCTTCGGGTAAAGTAACTGTTCTTGAGTGTTCCCAGGTTCCGGATGAACAAAACTTCCGGATGAACACCAAAGTTCCGGATGAACACCTAAGTTCCGGATGAACAAATCTTCCGAATGAACTGAAAGTTCCGGATGAGTTTAAAGTTCCGAATGAATGTGTTTTTGAAAAGTTCCGAATGAGTTTTTCCTTTAAAAGTTCCGAATCAGTTAAAAGTTCCGAATAAACTTCCGACTCAAAGTTCCGGATAAAGTTCCGGATCAATCTTCCGAATGAACTTCCGAACGAAAAGTTCCGGGTGAACTTCCGAACTAACTTCCGAATCAAAGTTCCGAGTGAAGGATTTTTCAAAGTTCCGAATGAAGACTTCCGGGTGAAAAGTTCCGGATCAATAGTTCCGAATCAAGGTTAACTTCCAAATCAATTTTCTTTAAGTGTTACTGTGTTACTGTTTTACTGTTTCTTACTGCTTCTTTATTTTTATTTTAATTTTAATTCAAGTTTTTATTAATTGTTATTAATTTGATTGCTTTTAAATTCAAATTTACATTTTTCGTGCTTTTAAACCTTTAGTAGATTAAAAATCCAATCCCCCTTTTAAGTAACCAAGAACAATCATTTCACCTAGAACCGAGATCAATTCGAGAGGATTCTGAGAGACATAATCTGAACCCTAGCAAAATCAGTGTATCAAATGGCGCCGCTGCCGGCTCTTCTCGTTAAGATCAAAAGTTTTTTGTGAGAACTTGGATTTTGGGATCCGTTCCCCGTGAACGTTACTTTTTCATAAAAATTTTCAAAAACACTAAAAAATATAAAATTTTCAAAAATCCTAAAAAGTAAAAAACATAAAAAACCAAAAATATTTTGCTTTGTTTTTCTTTTGTTAGTTCTTTTGCAGGTGTATGCGCACTCGATCCACGTCTTATCAAGAGCCCGAGCCTCTCGATAACTTAGACATGGCCGGTGTACAAAACAACAACAACATACCACCTCCAAACAACAATAATAACAACAACAACCCACCTTTCAACAACATGAATAATAACAACAACAATGAGCCTCTACCGGATAATCGCCCGATTATTGAACTACTGCAAGCTCATGTAGACGGCAACACTGATCCAATTGTCATACCTCCAATTGCCGCCAACAACTTTGAGCTCAAATCAGGCTTTATCCAGATGGTCTCCGCTCAACCATTCTTGGGGCGTACCATTGATGATCCACACGACCACATCAAGAGATTCTTGCAACTCACTAACACGGTCAAGTTCAATGGTGTTCCACAAGAGGTTATCAGGTTACAACTTTTTCCCTTTTCTTTAGAGGGACAAGCCCGGCATTGGCTTGCTAAGGAACCGCCACAGAGTATTCTCTCGTGGACGGATTTGGAAACCAAGTTTATCAATTACTTTTTCCCACCCTCTCGTACTACCGCTTTGCGGAATGAAATCATAAATTTTGAACAAAAGTACGATGAGTCGTTCAGTGAATCTTGGGATCGTTTCAAAGATCTTTTAAGAAAATGCCCACAACATGGTTTTACCAAAGTACATCAAATTAATACTTTTTACAATGGTTTAAGCATGAGTGACCAAGATTCACTAAACAGTGCCTCGGGGGGTAATCTTTTGGCTAAGACTTCCAATGCTGCTTGGGATATCATTGAGAATAAGTCTCGTGTGCAAACCAAGAGTGTTCGGACCAATGTCGCTAGTGCTAGCACTAGTGACAGCGACAAGCGACTGGACACAATCACTACGCTTCTTGAATCGCTTGTTACCCACACCGTCAGCAACACCAACAGCATCAACGCTAGAAACGCTAAAGACGCTCAAGTCAATGTTGTTAGCCAACCATGCGAGATATGCGGGGGTCCTCACTCTTACACCACTTGTACTGCCACCCAAGACTACCCTTCTGAAAATGTGAATGCAGCTTATGGCACCTATCCTCAACCCGCTTATCAAGCTCGACCTCAAGGTGACCGTAATTTGCTTAGCTACCGCTCTAACAACTATCTTTCTCCACCTGGTTTTCCTCCAAACAACCCAAACCAACAACAAAACCTCAATCGCCCCCCTCAACAACAACAACCTCGTACACCATACATCCCTACTCACAAGCAGCAACCACCACCTCAACGAAACAACCAAGTCTACCAGCAACCTGCCTATCAACCACCCGCATATAATGCTCCTCCCAACCAACCCACCGCTTTTCACCAAGAAGTGGAAACTTATATGAGGACTAACGATGTGATAGTGGGAAATCTTCAGAGAGAAGTGCTCAACCTGAAAGCAGACCTGGTCAAACAAGTGAACGATTTGAGAACCGACATGAGAAACACGTTGGATAGTCAAACGAATGACTTGAAGAACATGATGGCTAGTTTCTTCCAAGGTAATCAACCCTCTTCTTCGGGTACTCTTCCGAGTAACACCGTTGCGAATCCAAGAGGGGAGATGAAGGCAATCACCACACGCAGTGGCAAAGGTACCAAGGAACCCGAGCTTCCTATACCTCCACCGGTGGTTGTGACTAAGGAGAACGAGTCACCTGCTCCTATTCCTCATCCTTCTCCTTCCCTAATTTCTCCACCTCTTACTCCTACCCCTCCTCCACCCAAGGATGTGAGTGATCCTATTCTCCCAAAGCCTTCCTCTTCTTCCAATATACCTTATCCATCTAGGTTGAGGAAAGAGAAGCTCAAAAGCAAGGACGATATTCAGGTTTTGAACTTTCTTAAAATGTTTAAACAACTGAATTTCAATATCTCCTTCGCTGAGGCTCTCGCTCACATGCCTAAGTACGCGAAAATGTTTAAAGATATTCTGAGTGACAAGGAAAAGCTTCTCGATATTGCCAACACCCAACTTAATGAGAATTGCTCTGCAGTGCTCTTAAGGAAATTGCCAACCAAGCTTGGTGATCCGGGTCGTTTCTTAATCCCTTGCAATTTCCCAGGAGTAGAGAATTGCATGTCCCTAGCCGATCTAGGTGCCAGTATTAATCTTATGCCTTTAAGCGTTTGTAAGCAATTATCTCTCCCTGAGCTAGTCCCCACCAAAATGACTTTGGAATTAGCTAACCGTACGGTTGCTTATCCAGTGGGGATAGCCGAAGACGTCTTTGTAGGAGTCGACAAATTCACTTTTCCTGCCGATTTCGTCGTCGTCGACTATGAGATGGACCCTCGTGTTCCCTTGATCGTGGGTCGTCCATTCCTGAGGACCGGTCGCACTCTCATCGATGTTGAAGCCGGTGAGCTTATCATGAGAGTGGGTGACGATAAAATCGTCTTTAACATGGGAAAGTTGTCTAAACAACCTTATTCATACGAGAGTGTTAATTGTATTGACGTTCTGGATGAGGCTTGTGAAGAACACTTCAAAGATGCTTGTAAAAGTATTCCTACCTCTCTTCCCAATTTTGAAACCGTTTCCTCTATTGATTCATCATTGTCTCTATTTAGAGATAGTGATTTGTTTTGGAACAATCTTGAAGACACCATGGGAGATGTGAAGTTAGCTACTAATGATTCTCCCACCGATGGGGACGAAGACATGCATTTCTTTGACAACCTTCTCAACGAAGACAATCCTTCTCTTCCATCTCCCACGGTTATTGCTATCGATACCCCGACTTTGAAAACGCCTCCCGTCGAAAATCCTCCGGATTTAGAACTTAAGGAGTTGCCGCCCCATCTCGAGTATGTATTCCTTGAAGAAGAGAAGAAGTCGCCAGTCATCATTGCTAAGGACCTAAAGGAAGAAGAAAAAACTCGCCTCATCGCCGTGCTTAAAGATCACAAGAAGGCTATTGCTTGGAAAATCTCTGATATTCGTAGAATTGATCCTCACTTCTGCACACACAAAATTCTCATGGAGGACGACTTTAAGCCCACAATTCAAAGCCAACGAAGGGTGAATCCAAAAATACATGAAGTCATCAAAACAGAGGTTATCAAACTTCTTGATGCGGGTATGATTTACCCTATTTCGGATTCACCATGGGTTAGTCCAATCCATTGTGTGCCTAAGAAAGGCGGAATAACCGTTGTTCCCAATGAACACAACGAGTTGATTTCCACTCGTCTCGTTACTGGGTGGAGAGTTTGTATAGACTACCGCAAACTCAATGATGCCACGAGAAAGGATCATTTCCTTCTACCTTTTATGGACCAAATGCTTGAACGTTTGCGGGTAATGAATATTACTGCTTTCTTGATGGTTTCTCGGGTTATTTCCAAATACCCATCGATCCCCAAGATCAAGAGAAGACAACATTCACTTGTCCCTATGGCACATTTGCGTACAAAAGGATGCCTTTTGGCTTATGTAATGCCCCCGGGACTTTCCAAAGGTGCATGTTAGCTATCTTCCATGACATGGTTGAACAAACCATGGAAGTCTTCATGGATGATTTCTCGGTCTTCGGGGATTCCTTCTCTTCTTGCCTTGCCAATTTGGAACGTATGCTTAAGCGGTGCGAAGACACTCGCCTAGTTCTGAATTGGGAAAAATGCCATTTTATGGTAAAGGAAGGCGTCGTGCTGGGACACAAGATTTCCAAAGTCGGTCTTGAAGTAGACCGTGCTAAAGTTGATGTTATCGCCAAGTTGCCTCCACCTTCAACCGTGAAGGGTGTGAGAAGTTTTCTGGGTCATGCGGGCTTCTACCGTCGATTCATCAAAGATTTTTCTCAAATCGCTCGCCCGATGACCCACCTCTTGGAAAAAGATACTCCTTTTATCTTTTCCAAAGAGTGTCTTGAAGCCTTCAACTCACTTAAGGATAAGCTAACTAAGGCACCTGTCTTGGTTACCCCTAATTGGGAGCTGCCTTTCGAGTTGATGTGCGATGCTAGTGATTTTGCTATTGGAGCGGTTCTGGGACAAAGAGTGAACAAACACTTCCAACCAATCCATTACGCCAACAAAACAATGACGGGGGCACAATTGCATTATACGACAACAGAAAAAGAGCTTTTAGCTGTTGTCTATGCCTTTGAAAAATTTCGCCCCTATCTTGTCCTTTCCACCACGATCGTGTATACCGATCATTCCGCGTTGAAGTACTTGTTGACAAAGCAAGATTCCAAATCAAGACTTCTTTGCTGGGTTTTGCTGCTCCAGGAATTTAAAATTGAAATTCGCGATAAAAAAGGAGCTGAAAACCTAGCCGCGGATCATCTCAGTAGACTTGAGGATCCTTACCAAGGGGATCATCCGAACAAAGAAATCAATGATTATTTTCCCTTGGAGGCCTTAATGTCTATTAATTCGAATTCTGATGAAACCCCGTGGTTTGCGGACTTTGCAAACTACTTGGCGGGTGGAATTCTCAAGGAAGGGTTGACGTCCCAACAAAAGAAAAAGTTCTTCACCGACATTAAGACTTACTTTTGGGACGACCCTTACCTATTCATACAATGTACCGACCTGATTATCCGCCGATGTGTTGATGGACCGGCAGCTTTAAAAATCCTTGATGCTTGCCACAAAGGACCCACCGGTGGTCACTTTGGTCCCAACTACACCGCCAAAAAGGTGTTTGATTCGGGATTTTATTGGCCCTCCATATATCGTGACGCTCACAATATGGTTAAACGGTGTGAAGCTTGCCAAAAACAAGGCACGATCACACATAAAGACGAGATGCCTCAGAATTTCATTCTAGAATGTGAAATTTTTGATGTTTGGGGTATCGACTTTATGGGGCCATTCCCTTCCTCTAAAGGAAACAAATACATCCTTGTAGCCGTTGACTACGTTTCTAAGTGGGTTGAAGCCAAAGCTTTACCCACTAATGACGCAATGGTGGTTTGTAACTTTTTGAAAGCTCTTTTCGCTAGATTCGGTGTGCCTCGTGCCATTATTAGTGATCGTGGGACTCATTTTTGCAATGACCAATTCGCAAGAGTCATGGCTAAGTATGGTGTAAATCATCGTCTTTCCACAGCCTACCACCCACAAACTAATGGCCAGGCTGAAATATCCAACCGAGGACTAAAGCGAATTCTGGAAAGAACCGTGGGAGAGCATCGTGCCTCATGGGCTGATAAACTTGATGATGCTTTGTGGGCTTTCTGTACTGCTTACAAGACCCCGATCGGCTGTACGCCTTATCGTCTTGTGTACGGGAAAGCATGCCACCTCCCCATTGAGTTGGAGCACAAGGCTTACTAGGCCTTGAAGTGGGCTAATTTTGATATCAACAAAGCCGGTGACCTACGCAAGATCCAACTCAATGAGCTCAATGAACTCCGTAATGAGGCTTATGAAAATTCTTTGATCTATAAGAAAAGGACTAAGCTCATTCACGACTCTAAGATTAAGAACCGAGAGTTCCATGTTGGAGACAAAGTCTTACTTTTTAACTCTCGGTTGAAAATCTTTTCAGGAAAGCTGAAATCTCGTTGGTCCGGCCCATTCACCATTGCCCAAATTTTTCCATATGGTACTCTCGAGCTCGCTCAACCTAATGGACCTAATTTTAAGGTGAATGGCCAACGAGTGAAGTTGTACTTTGGTGAGGACACCTCTCAGGAGGTGATTCCATCCCTCACCACGTTCCCCATGAACTAATTTTGGGTCGAGTCAGGCTCGTTACTCGGTTATCAAAAACAAGCGCTCCTCGGGAGGCAGCCCGAGCATTTATCCTTTTATGTTTTAACCTCCTAAGTGTAGGGGGACCTCTTTAGGTGTTTGTATTTGTGTGGTGATGTAATTACAGGGATTAGTGCACTCTTGGAATCTCTGAAGAACCGTGCCCCCATGTTATCCGAAATCTGGTTCTATCTCTCAACTATCGTGATTCAATTTTCTTCATACTCACATTTGAAATTGATCACTTTAGTCGTCTCTTCCTTAACTTGAGTTAACCAACGTGCACAATGTTATAAGTGTAGGGGAGACTTTTCCCACATGCTTAAACATTGAGGACAATGTTTATCTTAAGTGTAGGGGGGCCTTCTATCGAAGTTTAAGTGGACTTTTCCATGAAAATGCCTTCATTTAACCGGAAAATCCTATTTTTCAACATTTTTCAAATTTTTTATTAACTTTGGCCATTTAGTCGTAATTTTTAAATTTTTATCATTGCTTTCATATGTATATATCCCACAATAAAGTCAAAAATATTAATAAAGTGGTGTAGCTAGTTGAGAAATCTTTGACATATTAGGCCCGTTGCGTTTATTTTGACTCAACCCGAATAGACTTATCCAAGTTTATTCTAGCTAGTATCCTTAACCATGTAGACCTTAATTGGTTTATTAGGCTAAGTATCCACGAGTCTCATTACTTGAGATTTTAAATTGTGGAGGACGAGAAATGATAGAGTCAATTATAAGTCGGTATTCTTGCACAAGCTCACTTGGTGTAATTATTTGCCTATTCTCCCATCACTTGCTAATAATTTATCTGCAATAAGTAAGGTCGTACAATTTGAAAAGTTACTTAGCTTCTAGCCCAAGATCGTTTAAAAGTTGCTCGGTAATGATGAGAGTTCATAGCCAAGGCATAACTTATGAAGCGGGGCGCGAAGATTGGCGAGTCCGAAAAGGCCCTAACAAGGCATGAGGATTCCATTTTTTTGCTAAAGATCCAAAGTGATGTGAAAAGCATTAATCCCAAAGTCAATATGAAGGATCAAGACTCACGACGAAAAGCAATCAACTCCCATAAAGATGATGGAGAAGTCTATCCGAAAAGACCCTAACAAGGTATGAGGATAAATAGATCCAAGTCCGAAAAGGAGGCGGATCGTTGTATCTCAAAATCCCAAATAGAGATTGAAGAAATAATCATGATGTCGTGGTCAACAAAGTTGGAGTACCTCTCAAAAGTCTCCAAGTGAAGAAACTCTATGAACGATGAGAAGACCATTATCTCAAGCACGTCTCTCAAGATATGAAGTATGAAGTACATGCCAAATATCGGCCCGAGAAAGGTCTCAAATCGTGAACCGAGTTATGCCAAGATATGAAATTTTTGATATCCCGAGAAGCAGTTTTAAGAGATTTTGTCCTTTAACTAACTATTGATCAAATCGTCCTACTTTGCTTTATGCCTAAATAAACTATCGAAATAAGTCCAAAAATGTATCTTCATGATCATTTTAAGACAAAAATAAAATATAAGAGATACACCTAGGAATAAGGGAGTTTAAGCATTTAATTAAGCCATGTGTGTAAGTGTTAGATTTACTAACTTATAATAACAATGATCTCGTTTTTAAGCTTAGTTTGGGGAACGTGAAACTTGAGGGTGATAAATCTTCGCAGCACCAAAGCCCTAATGTAAGTCCTTGATTTCTTTGCAAGTTATTTCCATCCTTTTGTTTACTTTAAAGTTTTAATTTCTCTTACGTATTTTAATTTTTGTTTAAGTAGTATTTTAATAAGGCCAAGGTTGATCAATTATGAAAAAGTGTAAAATTGCTTTATCACTAAGCATTGCATGAGGGCATGGCAATGGTTAAGTGTAGGGGATTTGATAGGTGTGTAAACACCCATCCTTTTACCACTTAATTCTGGCTAAAACGAGACCAAAACGCGTATTTAATATCATTTGTTTGGAATTATGCGTGGTTTTTGTGTTTATTGTGTTTTCAGAGCTAACCGGATGAATATTAAAGAAAACATGGGATTGCACGGGATTTATCGAAGAAAAAGACTCAAGACAGAGTTTATTGTCCAAGAGATGCAAAAGATTTGAAGTCACTGGGCCTATTCGAAGATTTATCAAAGAAAAGGACCAAAGATGGAAGATTTACATAAGTCAAAGAAACTCAAGTCTATTAAACGAAGAAATTAAAAGACGAGTTGAATTTAATCGACGACAAATCCCGAATCAGAATCGAAATCGTCAACTTTTCTAAAAAGACGAGAAGACAAGAAGAACGGGAGAAAGCCCACTCACCAACCAAAGGGAACACCTATATAAAGGGTTCCCCTCACACACTTTACATCCAGTTTTTATTTTTTTTCTTTCCCCACTTTTTTCTCTCTTCTTGTTCGTAGCATCACCAACACCACTAGGGTGTTTGGTGATTTTTATCTTTGTTCTTCAAATCTTATAATTTTAATCTTTGTTTTGTGATTGTTAAAACATTAATCATCAATACAAGTTCTTGTTTAATCTTTCCATTTCATCTTGTTCATCATCATCTTTTATTTCAAGTTCTTAAGTTCTTATTTGATTGATTAGATCTTCAAAAGTTGTTGGGTTTCATCTTTTTATTGATGGGATTTGTAGTTTATGGTTAGTATATCATTTGTGTTTAGCTTTATTTAAGTTTTGGTGAAAAATTTGGTGATTTTTGGCTTAAAATCGATTTCCTTGTTCTTCGGGTAAAGTAACTGTTCTTGAGTGTTCCCAGGTTCCGGATGAACAAAACTTCCAGATGAACACCAAAGTTCCGGATGAACACCCAAGTTCCGGATGAACAAATCTTCCGAATGAACTGAAAGTTCCGGATGAGTTTAAAGTTCCGAATGAATGTGTTTTTGAAAAGTTCCGAATGAGTTTTTCCTTTAAAAGTTCTGAATAAACTTCCGACTCAAAGTTCCGGATAAAGTTCCGGATCAATCTTCCGAATGAACTTCCGAACGAAAAGTTCCGGGTGAACTTCCGAACTAACTTCCGAATCAAAGTTCCGAGTGAAGGATTTTTCAAAGTTCCGAATGAAGACTTCCGGGTGAAAAGTTCCGGATCAATAGTTCCGAATCAAGGTTAACTTCCGAATCAATTTTCTTTAAGTGTTACTGTGTTACTGTTTTACTGTTTCTTACTGCTTCTTTATTTTTATTTTTATTTTAATTCAAGTTTTTATTAATTGTTATTAATTTGATTGCTTTTAAATTCAAATTTACATTTTTCGTGCTTTTAAACCTTTAGTAGATTAAAAATCCAATCCCCCTTTTTAGTAACCAAGAACAATCATTTCACCTAGAACCGAGATCAATTCGAGAGGATTCCGAGAGACATAATCTGAACCCTAGCAAAATCAGTGTATCAGTAAACAACAAGATCAAAGCACAAATAGTTACTGATGAACAAGGTGCATATGCAGAAACTATTTTGCTGATCTATTTGACACTAGATCCAATTTTAGGCACTCAAATCTACTTCCCTGGTGTTGTTAACCTAGATTTAACACTTGTTAACCCTAGTCTATGATTAGATCTAGGTGTCCCCTAAATTTCAGTCAAATTCACCAAGTAAACAAGATTTTATACCCAATCTATGAATCTATGTGTTTCAAACCACAAAATGAGCAACAAAGCAACCAAGTATATCAGATACACAAGTAGGAGTCAATAGCATAAACAAACATCCACTCAAAACACCACAAATCCAAATCAAGCAGTTGACCCAAACACCCCTTAATCAACTACTTAACAAAGCAACTTGTGATTTCTACTAATAACCTACTGATTTTAATGATCAAAAACACTTACTAGGTAGCAACTAACAGAATCAAACTCAAAAATTACCAGCACAAACACAAGAACACAAAATCAAAGCACCAAATCCAAAACAGGCAGTAACATGAATTTTTAGAGGAAACTTAATCAAGAGATTATACCTGCTCTCCACAATATCCTAGGAGAGCCATCTATGCTCCTTGGACCTTCTTCAACAACTAGAACAAGACCAATGTACTTCAAAGAAGAAGATCAAAGCCTGCTGATGTTCAAAGTAGAACAAGGCTTTGATTATGATATGTCTTCAACACAAAACAGCAAACAACTCAACCAAAGGCTTAGAACTCTTCCCAGGCTTGGTGTCAACAAGCTTAAAGGAGCTCAAGGCTTATGGCTAAGGGTTAGTACACAATGATAACCAAAAATCAGAAACTAGGATTTCAAGGCCTTTGAACCTTGAAAACCTAATGAACCAAGACGTGCCTTAACCACAAGATTAAGGAAGGTCTTAACAATCAAATGGAACTCAGATTTAGGCTATTCTAACACCAACTTTTAATCAATCACAAAAGAGAATTCAAAATTTTAAGAAATTCAAATTTTATTAACTTAAAAAGGAATTACAAAGATTGATAACCTAAAACTGGAACAAAGGGACTCTCACATGTTGAGGTCTCCTGTTATAGGCAAATGCCTGGCTAACACTATTCACAAACCCTAGCACTGAAATTCCACATTTGTCCTTGAGGTCTTCTAGATAGTTCTCTGATGTGAGCTGTCCAAAGTGATCAAGGGCGTTAATTTTAGCTTTGAAATGAAGCAAGGATCCTTGGCTGTTGATTTGGACACGTAGGATGACTTGGAGGTTAAGTTGTCACATGATTAGTGGACGGGTATTTGGGGGTGGGGTCTATTGTGAGTGGGAATGAGGGTTTTAGGGTTGGGATGTGTTTCTGCATGTGTGAATCACACATGTGCAAAGGTAATTGATTTTTACCCTAAGTTAAAGTGGAGTAAAAACTGGGGGTGAAGAAGGGTAAACAGTAGTTCTTTTGATCTGAAATTGGGGGAAACCAAGTTGTTTGGCGCATTTTTCATGTTTAAATGTTTCAAAGCGGCAACTTAGGTCCTTATGTTTTCAGAAAATAGGTAAAACGTGTCTTTCAGCAACAAAACTCATATCCCTTTGTTTTTAACTTTCATGACTTGGCAGTTTTGGCACAAAACTTTGGAAAAAGGTTTCAAAGGGTTGTTTTTGCCATTTTGAGATAATTCAAGGGCTGATCTTGGACATTGTTGATCTTCAAAGGTCTTTAATGTATCTTTGACTTCATGAGGGACCATTAATGACAATTTATAATTGTTGAGGGACTAAACTTGCCATTTCTTCAAAGTTGAAGGACCATTTGTGTAATTTTGACAAACTTAAGGGACCAAACTTGTAATTATCAATATACAAGGGTTTTAAGTGTCATTTCTTCATTAAATGAGGATCAGTCTTGCATGTCTTCAAGTCTTCAAGGGTATTTGTTGAATATTTCATGAATTAGGGCCCGGTTCTTTATACGGCTTCGTTTCTCGTGTCCGTTTTTCCTTGTATCTTGTGATCTTTTGTCTTTTTCACGATATCCATACCTAAAATACACAAGTAAACAAACACAAGCATATATATGGTATTTTATGACATTTTTATGCATTAAAAGCCCGAAAAGAACGATGAGATCATGTATAAATTCCATCTCATCACTCCCCCATACTAAGCCATTGTCGTGCCCTCACGCAATGCTAGAATAAAGTATCTAAGCATCACCAAAGTTCAATTTTATTAACCTTTATTGAATAGTAAAAAGACTTGCAACATACTACGAAGATGTGTAAAGACATAATGTATGATTTTCATCACAAAAGTGACTTTTAGGGTCAAAGAATAGAAACAAGTAAATGTCCCTTAGATTAAACTTCGTCATCCTTGATTGTCATACATTCCATGCTAAGTGCAAAAACGAGATCATTGTTGGTACAAGTCACAATGCTAACACTACTTATACGTCCAAATTGTGTAATACTTTTTCTCCCCGTAATCCTAGTTATTATAAAAAGAAATGGGTTACTAGCATTTTTTAACTATTTGTCATGGATCACAAGTGATTCATATTGACTTATTTGAGTAGTTGTTAGTCCGAAAGCAAAGTAGCACGATTTGATCAATAGTTAGCCGAAGGACAAAATCTTTTAAAACGGCTTCTCGTGTATCTCCTTAAGTTCATATCTTGGCATAACTCGTTTCACGATTTGAGACCTTTCTCGGACCGATATTTGGCATGTACTTCATACTACAAATCTTGGGAAGACGTTCTTGAAATTATGGTCTTCTCTTCATATATTTGGAATTTCTTCACTTGACGTTTTTGAGAGATTCTTCATATTTGGACCACGACTTCATCATTTTTCTTGAATCTTTACTTTGGATTTTGATATACAACGATCCGCCTCCTTTTCGGACTTGGATATATTTATCCTCATACCTTGTAAGGTCTTTTTGGATAGACTTTCTCCATGATCTTTAGGGGAGTAATTGCTTTTCGTCGTGTGTCTCGATCCTTCATATTGATTTAGGAATAATGATACTTCACATCATCTTGGATCTTTAGCAAAAATAGAGCTCCTCGTGCCTTGTTAGGGCCTTTTTGGATGATCGCCAATCTTCGCGTCCCGCTTCAAAAAGTTATGTCTTGGCTATGAACTCTATTCAACCCTGGGCAACTTTTAAACGATCTTGCGCTAGAGGCTAAGTAACCTTTCAAATCGTACGACCTTACTTATTGCAATTATGATTTATTCCTAATGCATTGATCTTATGGGAAGAAAAAGCCACAATTAATAACATATGAGTTTTTTAAAGAACATTTTCATGTTCTACGTTTAGCATGATCACTTGTCTAACTCTATCATCTCTCGTTCTTCACTATATAAAGACCTCTAATTAAAGAGACTCGTGAATACTTAGCCATGCAAGTCAAAATTAAGCCAAATTTAGATTAGCTTTCATTAAGATTATATCAAATCAAAGTTTTGGGTTTTCAAGCCACCTATAGGATCTTGCACTTTCTTGGACTTTTTCAAGTTTAGAGAATGCATTTTATAGTTCCCTTGATAAGTGACTTTCTAGGATCAATTATAGGAACTTGCGAAAAGTTCTTGTTCTTAACCCGTTTGAGTTAAGACTTTCACGTTTTAAAGCTCCCTATATAAAAGTCTAGCAAAACTTGAATTGAGCGAGTTAAGGAATGTAAATGGCTCCAAATTCTCATCAAGTCAAAAATTAGCTCTTGTTCTACCCATCGGAAAATATACATTCGTGTCTTAAAAACACTTATGAAAACTAATAAAAATTTTAAAATTTGGCCATTTTTAGCCTTATTAGCAACAAAACAAAACATTGAAAGTTGGAGAGCGTGAGGGCGTAGCAAAGCAAGTACCTATTCACCTCCCCCATACTAAAAGTAAACATTGTCCTCAATGTTTCGAGTCTAAGGGTGGAACACCCCCATACTAGAGACGAAGAATCGAATGCTTAGGATCTAGCATGGAAAGGGTGATCAACAATATATCTAAAGCCGTTTATTAAGTATGCTAAAAGATAATTGTTAGAACAATAAAGGATATGTCATGGATTCGTGAAAAACTTCTTCAAGCAAACGATGGAGGCTCAAGTAAACGAACACGAGAGTCTTCAATCATAGATGATGATGATGATCTGAATAACACAATCACAAACAACCACGAGACAACGAGTTGAAAGGGTACAAGTCCCCTTGTTAGTGAACAGTAAGCATAAAGGATAAGCATGGGATCTCCCCCACGAGGCACCTCGTTTTTGATTACCTAGTCATGAGCTCGACTCGATCCCCTCAATGCTAATTATCATTGGGGAAGGTGACTTGGTCAAGGGCAACCATTGAAGGAATTTCCCCACCAAAGTAGTGCTTAAGCCTATGTCCATTCACCTTGAAATTAGGACCATCATCTTGAGCTAGCTCGATGGTCCCATACGGAAACACTTGTGTAATGGTGAACGGACCCGACCAACGAGATTTCAATTTCCCGGAAAATATCTTAAGTCGAGATTTAAAAAGTAACACTTGATCACCAACGTTAAAAACCCGGTTTTTAATCTTTGAATCATGAAACTTTTAGTCTTTTCTTTAAAAATTAATGAATTTTCATAAGCATTATCTCTTAATTCATCCAATTCATTCAATTGTATTTTCCGGTGATCTCCCGCGGTCTTCAAGTCAAAGTTTGCATGCTTAAGGGCCCAATATGCCTTGTGCTCCAACTCAATGGGCAAATGACAATTCTTCCCATAGACTAACTTATAAGGAGTACAACCGATAGGTGTCTTATAAGAGGTCCTAAAGGCCCATAAAGCGTCATCGAGTTTGTCGGACCATGAAGCACGGTTTTCTCCAATTGACCTTTCTGAAATCCTCTTCAAAGCTCGGTTCGAAACCTCGACTTGCCCACTCGTTTGCGGGTGATAAGCCGTAGAAAGACGATGAGTAACTCCATATTTCTTTAGAACCTTTTCGAATTGGTCATTACAAAAATGGGTTCCACGATCACTTATAATAGCACGAGGGGTTCCGAACCGAGAGAATAGTTGCTTCAAAAACTTCACTACCACACGAGCATCATTAGTAGGCAAAACCTTAGCTTCCACCCACTTAGATAGGTAGTCCACTGCGACGAGGATATATTTGTTGCCATGAGACGATGGGAACGGCCCCATAAAGTCTATTCCCCATATGTCGAAAATCTCACACACTTGAATTATGTTTTGCGGCATTTCATCACGTTGAGACGCTTTTCCTTGACGTTGGCACGAATCACATGACTTCACAAGTGCGTGTGCATCACGATAGATAGAAGGCCAAAAGAAGCCGGCATCGAACACTTTCTTAGCCGTGAGATTAGCACCGTGGTGACCACCCGTGGGGTCCCTCGTGACAAGCTCAAAGGATATTAGAAGCTTCGGCACCAAAAACACAACGTCGAACGAGTTGATCCGCACAAACCCGAAAGAGATAAGGGTCGTCCCAAAAATAGAACTTGACGTCACGAAAGAATTTTTGCTTTTGTTGTGTCGTCATTCCCTTGATTATGAAATTGCCTGCATGGTAATTTGTAATGTCGGCAAACCATGGGGTGGTGTCCTTAGAATTCACTACACCGAGAGTCTCAAGAGGAAATGTTTCGGTGATTTCCTTGTTCTCGAAAACATCTTTGTGAGGATCTTCTAGACGAGAGAGATGATCGGCCGCTAGATTCTCGGCTCCTTTTTTGTCAAGCACATTGACATCAAATTCTTGGAGGAGGAGTATCCAACGAAGCAATCTCGGCTTAGCATCTTGCTTAGCTAAGAGATACTTGATAGCCGAATGGTCGGTATACACGATGCTTTTAGTCAAGACGAGATAAGGTCGGAATTTATCAAAAGCATAGACCACGGCAAGTAATTCCTTTTCCGTTGTGGTGTACTTTAATTGAGCCTCGGTCATCATCTTACTAGCATAGTGGATAGGACGGAAATGCTTGTCATAACGTTGCCCTAAGACGGCCCCTATAGCATAATCACTTGCATCGCACATGATTTCAAAGGGTAATTCCCAATTAGGAGCAACAAGAATGGGAGCTTCGGTAAGTTTCCTTTTGAGAGTTTCGAAAGCTCTAACACAATCCTCATTGAAGTTAAAAGGAGCATCCTTCTCGAGAAGGTGTGTCATAGGACGAGAGATTTTCGAAAAGTCCTTGATGAAACGACGATAAAAGCCCGCGTGGCCTAGGAAACTCCTAACTCCCTTAACGGTTTTGGGATGAGATAACTTGGCGATGATGTCTACCTTAGCTTTATCGACCTCAATCCCCGCTTTCGACACCTTATGTCCTAAGACGATTCCTTGTTTACACATAAAATGAAATTTTTCCCAATTAAGCACAAGATTGGTTTCTTCACAACGTTTTAACATTTGCTCGAGATTAGATAAACATGACGTGAAAGAATTGCCAAACACCGAGAAGTCATCCATAAACACTTCCATCGACTTCTCGATCATATCGTGAAAAATCGCCATCATACACCGTTGAAACGTACCTGGTGCATTACAAAGTCCGAAAGGCATCCTACGATAAGCGAACGTTCCATAAGGACACGTAAACGTAGTCTTCTCTTGATCACGAGGGTCGATAGGGATTTGAAAGTAACCGGAAAAACCATCTAAAAAGCAATAGAATTCATTTCCCGCTAGTCGCTCCAACATTTGAACCATGAAGGGCAAAGGAAAGTGGTCTTTACGAGTGGCGTCATTTAACTTTCGGTAGTCAATACACACCCTCCAACCGGTCACAACACGAGTGGGAATCAACTCGTTGTTTTCATTAGGCACAACGGTCATTCCTCCCTTTTTAGGGACACAATGGATTGGGCTCACCCATGGGCTATCGGATATAGGATAAATCATTCCCGTGTCAAGGAGTTTAAGGACCTCCTTTTTAATGACATCGTGAATTTTGGGATTCACCCTTCTTTGACTTTGAATTGCGGGTTTGTAGTCCTCCTCCATCAAAATCTTGTGAGTACAAAATTTTGGGTCAATACCCTTAATGTCAGAAATTTTCCACGCAATTTCCCCTTTATGAGCCTTAAGAACTTTCAAGAGCTCGGTTTTTTCATCATTAGCAAGACCTTTTGCAATAATTACCGGCAACTTGTCATCACCTTCCAAGAATGCATATTCAAGGTGAGAAGGAAGATCTTTCAATTCAAGGATAGGTGGTTCCTCGATTGAAGATTTCGGTTCAACACTCATAACTTCCATCGGCGGAAGAAATGGTGGAATAGAAGTATCATCACTAATCAACACCTCATCTTCATTGTCGATTTCATTTGAAGTGAGATCGCCTCCTTGGAATGGAGTGAGATTTGGTGTGGAATTAGCAAGAATCGGATCCAAAATAGTGGGATTGACACTTGACGAGCTATCGGAAAAACCTAACACTTCTTGTGAAAACTCATCGCAAACCACATCAACGATGTCAATGTGATTGATGGTAGCGATTGCATAAACATGAGAAGGTTTCGAGTTTTGAGTAGCGTTTATAACAAGTTCCTCTTCGTTGAATCTTAAAGTGATAGTTCTTGCATGAACATCGATAAGCGATCTCGAGGTGTCTAAAAATGAACGACCTAAAATTAGAGGAACTTGAGGATCCGCGGGGATGTCAACTACTATAAAATCAACGGGATAGTAGAACTTCCCCACTTTCACGAAAACATCTTCGGCTACTCCACATGCTAAAATCGTAGAATGATCGGCCATCTCGATAGACATGTTCGAAGGAATAAGAGCCGGAAGCGAAAGCGATTTCCAAATGGAAAATGGCATCAAATTAATGCTCGCACCAAGATCGGCCAAGGTGAGGCATTCTTTCATATCTTGTATGTCACAAGGAATGAGAAACTTTCCGGGGTCACCAACTTTTTCCGGTATGCGGTTAAGATAAACCGAAGAACAATTAGCAAGCTTTGAAAGCTTTTCCTTATCGCTCATCATACTTTTAAAAGTGGAAGCGAAACGAGGCATATATAACAACGCGTCGGCTAAACTCACATCAAAATGCACTTGTTGAAACATTTTTATAAAAAGCTCGATTTGTTGTTTGTTACGTTCTTGCAACTTCTCTTTGTTTCGTCTCGAAGGGTAGGGTAAAGGTGGTGTGGGTTGGACATTAGGCAACGGCCTTGGAATCTCGGGTTCCACAATTGGTATTGGTTCAACCGTAGCTGTGGTTTGAGCGGTACTTCGTGGGATTGTAATGTGCTCCTTTTCGACCATCACCTCGGGTTCTTTCTCGATTTCCTTCTCCGTAGAAGTACTTGGACTAGAGATCGGTTCTTTGAAAGTTTTACCACTTCGTGTAGTAATAACCTTCATTTCTCCCTTCGGGTTTTCAATGGTATCACTAGGAAGACCACCCGAGGAAGAGGGTTTACACATGATTGCTTCAAACATCTTAGCCATTCGGTCCTCAAATTTTGATTGCCTAGCATCCGCTTTTAGTAACTCTTGCTTAATCTCATGTTGTCCTAATTCCATATTTTGTTGATTTTGTTGAAGACGTTGGACATTTCCTTCCATTTTATTTGCATGAGTTTTAAGTTCATTAGCAAGTTCATTTTTAAGCTCGTTTTTTAACTCGGATCTTAAGCTAATCATCTCACATTGCATGTTATCAAATTTAGCATCATTTGCTTTAGCAAAATCCAAAAATTCTCCTTGAAGATTTTTAGTGTGAGCATTTTGAAAACCTTGTGTAGTGTTTTGAAAATAACGGTTTTGGTTTTGATTAGTGACTTGTCCATTCCCATTTTGATAATTCCCCTTGTTGTAGTTACGTGAATTGCCTTGGTAATTACCACCTTGGTTGTTGTTTCGATAGTTATTAGCATTTTGATTTGGTGGAGCTTCATTTGGGCGGGAACCTTGACCGTTTTGGTTGTAAGTTCCCGTTGCTACATAAGCACTCGAAGTGTTACCATCCGCGGTAATGCACTCGGAAAGATCATGAGCTCCACCACAAGACAAACAACTCTTAGCAACCGCTTTAACCGAAGCGGAATTTGAAGCTTCTTGAGCTTTCCAATGGGACATAAGATTAGCAAATCTATCAAAAAATCAATTTTCCTCATTAGCTTCATCATGTAAGGCATTAATGCTACGAGACGATGATGACGATGACGAACCCAAATTGGCAACACTCGGTGTGTTACGAGGGTTATAAACCTTAGATCTATTCTCGATGAATTTCAAAGCCTCATTTGTCGTCTTGCACAAAAAATTACCACCCGCGGCGGCATTCAAATAATCTCGTTCATGATCATTAAGCCCATTATAAAAAGTATCAATTTGATGCAATTCCGAAAAATCATGGTGTGGACATTCATGTAACATTTCTTTAAAGCGTTCCCATGCCATTGAAAAACTTTCATTATTTCTTTGCACAAATCGTGAAATCTCATTTTTCAAATGTGTTGTTTTAGATGGTGGAATAAACTTGTTCACAAACTTAGAAACTAGATCACCCCATGTCAAAATCGAATTTGGCGGTTCTTTCTCAAGCCAAATTTTAGCGGGTCCATCTAACGAGTATGGAAACAACATCATCTTAATGGCGTCATGTGGAACATCCTTAAACTTGCTAGTAGCGGTGAGACGGTTAAAATTCCTAATGTGATAGTGTGGGTTGTCTTTCTCATGACCTCTAAACTTATTTGCTTGCAACATCGACATTAAACCCGTCTTAATCTCGAAATTCTCCGCAAGGATGGCGGGAATCACAATGGCCTCTCCAAAACCCTCGGTGGGTGCTTGTAGCAACTCCATCATAGTACGATTAGCCATGACAACTTCTTGTTCTACAATAGGTTCAACAATTGGAGGTTGTTCTTCAATCAACGTCTCTTGATTGGCTTGCTTTTGAAGACGTTTACGAGCTCGTTTTGCTTGATTACGAGTGATCATAAACTTCACGAAGAATGGGAGGTGAGCAAAGAAGATTCTTTTTGGGTGTTTTGTGGATTTTCAATTTTTTTTGTGTTTTTGATTGTATTTATTTTTTATTTTTTTTGGTGTATCTTCGTAGACAACAATCTACAAAATCTCTCCTCGAATCAAACTCTTGATTAAAGAAGCCTCAAAGGAATGAAAACGATCACGTGGAGTAAACGCCTTCGAATGACTTTAGAACTTCGGTGAAAACCAAATTGTTCAAGAGGGTTTAATCACAAAGAAACCAAGCAAATATATTATACGTAATAATACTTTGGGCGGCAAAACCCTCGATTAGGCTTCAATCTCAAAATACTCACAAGCAAGCGGGGAAACGAGGCGGCGCGGAGCACTTAAGAGCCTTTTTCCTTAGGGTATATTTTATAATACCCGCCTTATACCCACCTTATAGTTTGTATTTTTTAAAATCGAGCTTCACGAAAGTATTTATCTATTTTTGCCTTTTTCTTTTTGTTTGAGATTCGAATACAATAATTAGGAGATCAAATCCCAATTAAGGTTGTGTTTTCACACTTTTGGAGATATTGTTTATTTGTTGTGATACTTAATACAATATAGTAATAATATTTTCACAAGAAAACCGATAATACGTATTAGTAGATTTCTACTAATACAAATACTATTTGGTTAATATTAAAAACAACAATGCAAATTAATCACGACACACCTCCCCGGCAGCGGCGCCAAAATGATTGTGGTAAAATTACGCCCTTTAGGAAAAGGAGCGTAAAAGCGGTAAGTATTAAGTGATGATTTAGGAAAATCAAGCACTAATGACCCAATGAAGTTCCAAGTTCGTTTCCCAAGGAGGTATATGTGTGTGACTAAGATGTTAAATGTTTGTGATTAATAATTGGTTTAGAAAGGGATGAGAAAACAAGATGACGAAGACGTGAAAATAATACTACGACGACAAAACGTAAAATCGTAAAACTACAAAAATAAAAATTAATTCTAAATATTACCAAAAATTCACCAAAAATCAAAATAAATAAACTAAGAGTTTACCAATGATCAAAACTTTTTCAAACCTTTTAAATAATTAAATATTCAATTTTTAAATGCTAATTAAAGCCCTAAAAATCAAATAAATTATCAAAAAGCCCAAATAAAGATTTTTCAATTGGTAAACCTCTAAAATGACCTAAAAAGATTAAAAACTATTTTTAGAAATTTTTAAACTAATAAAAACTATTTAAAATGATTTAAAAACTATTAAAACTTAAAATAATTATAAAAATTAATCTAGAAGTGATAAAATTATTCTAAAAATTGCTAAATTCCTATTTTAATGTATTAAAGCTAAGAAAAATGTAAAAAGTTGGAAAATGTGAAATTTGAAAAATACTAATAAAATAATATTAAAATAATATTAAAAATCCAAAAATAATAAAAAATTCTAAAAACTTGCAAACTAGTTTATTTTAACCAAAATAAATAGAAAATCAAAGTGAAATGATCAGAATACCCCTATTGGGCCCTCAAATGGGCCAAAACCAAAAACAGTCAACCTTAATGGGCTTTTTAGCCCAAAAAGTCAAACTTGTCCCAATTGAATTGGAAAAGCCCTATCTGACTCAAAATTTAATTCTAAGCACAAAACTCTAAAGGTCCAAAAGCTGAATGTGAGCTTATCACAACTTATTAAGCAAACAGCTTATTCTTATTGGGCTTTTCAGCCCATTAAGCAATAAGCTAATGCCATAAGCTCTAATTTGACACACAACCTTCTTTTAGGATGCTTATGAGATCTGTAAAAAAGAAATTTTGAAAAAGCACACTCAATAAGCCAGAAATAAGCAAAGTAATATTTCACTAAAAGACAAAATAGTCGTTTTTGAGAAATAACGCACCTCAGAACTTGATTCAACTTGCGAAAGATTATAAATGGACTCAATAAGCCAAAACAATCAACAAAATTCCAATAAGCAAAACCAATAAGCCAGAATAAGCCAATAAGCACTTATGAAAAAGTCAATTAAGTTGGTTTTCTAGTCAAACCCTAAAGTCAACCCACCAAATGCTCCAGTATGAACAAATGGGTCAAATAATGAGCACCTATTACTGGATGTCAATTGCTGGATGTCAGAAAGAGTACTTCTGGTGCTTGCCAATTGCTGGATGTCAAACTTGTGTGTTGGAGTGCTAAAAAGCAACAATCAGTTGCCATGTCTTCTAAAGAAGTTGAATATGAGGTAGCTGTTGGATGTTGTGCCAATGTTTTATGCATGAAAAGCCAACTGGCTGACTATGACATAAGGTTCAGTATATCATAACTGTTTTTTATTTATGTAAAGTAGCAGTGTCTGCGTAAAGGAGTGTGCAATGTCATGTGTCTATTTCACATCATGTGATTGTGTACATGATATTTTGTCGCCTTATCTGACACACTGAAGCTGAACATTTAATCACAAAAAATCATCAAGTGTTTTCTTCAGAATTATCTGAACAAAGTTTTTTTAATAGAAATGAGTAGTTAGGCCTGAGTAGAGGAGTGTGCAATGTCATATGTCTTGTTCACTTATGTGAACATGTATACGGGGTTTTGTCGCCTCATCTGACGCACTAAAGCTCACGAGTATTATCATCAGTTTCAGCATATCTGGCCAATAGCTTTTAAAACCAATCAATCATGTGTTTGAAAAGAATTAAATGGCATTGAATTTTCTTTGAATAAATCCAAAAACATTCTTTGAACAGTACTGTTAACTTATTAAGGAAAATCAAACGTCAACATCTACAGTCAACAACCCTCTAACACAAGAGGTGTTTCACTGTTCAAAGTTTCAGAGATCACTATTTTTTTGCAAATCATTAATGGGAGAGTTTGTGCCAAATTTCCAAAAGAAACCATAACTTTTGTAACTTCTACAAATGGTTTTAAGAAAACTTATAAAAGTTTATTTTAAGTTTTATATAAATCTTTGGATTCTTGGATTTCATATCACTTTTACAAAAGATTTTATCTCAAAACACACACAAACTCTCTCATCTTCTTCAAAAAAAATACACAAACAATAATGGCAGAATCATCTACACAACAAAACGTTGAGATCACCCTAATCCCATCCACCCATGTTAATTATCCTATAGAGGATATCATCTTTAAACCAAACAATCTTGTTCTTCTTGAACCTAAAACTCTATCATCTGTTCCTAGGAATGAAGTCTTGAATTTTGTTTCAAAATTTGTGCTTAGGGAGGCTTTGTTTAAGGATCCAGGGATGATGTTTCAAATTTTTTTGCAAGAATTCTGGTTTATCGCCCAACCCTATAAGAACAAGAATTCGACTGAGTTTGATTCTACATCTGTAGATCTTCATGTTAAAAATGGTTTAAAATTGTTTAGAAGGGTTTTGGGTTAAAATTACTTGGATAATGCTAGTGACTATGAGGCTATACTTGATGATTTCCCTGTGGTAAAAACATTTTTCAAAGAAATTGGGTACACTGAAGAGATAACTGAAAAGGGTGGGCTAAAGAGAAGTTGCTTTCCACCTAAGTGGAAGTTGTTGATGACTATTTTGAGTTTGAGTGTTTTGGGGGTAAAACTGGTGGGCTTGATCAAATTAACCAAAAAAATGTTATCATTTTATACTGTCTAGCCAAAGGGGTCAAAGCTGATTTTAGGAGGTTAATTTTTAAAGATCTTCATGGGAAACTAGAGAAACAAACCAAGGAGAAAAATGTGGTATACACCAGATTTGTCTCTACTTTTTGCTCGCCATCTTGAAGCATCATATACTCAGCTCCAGGGAGAAACATTGGTATTTTAACCATATGGGCTTAAGCACTAGAACATTCTAGTTAGTACAATTGATCCTCCTTTCACACCACCCATGTTGGCCATCTGTTCAGTAGAGGGGTCAATAGTGTACAAAGATCCAAAAGACACTACTCCAACTAGAGAAGGGGATCTAAAAGGCAAAAAGACTAGAGCTTTATATGGACCACGTCAGAAGCATACGTCGATTAATACTAAGAAATCAAGAAGTGATTCCAAGAAGAGGAGTGCCCACACAGATCCTTCATCTAAAGAGGTTTTTTGATGTAACCCAAGGCCATGTTTCAAAGAAAGCAAAGTCCTCGGCCAAGGACCAGAACTAAAGCTAGACGCCACCTTTAGTACCTGCTTGAGGTGGCATGCATAAAGAGGACCTGAAGGCAACCCCTATCCTAACTTCTATAGGGGATAAGGGTGAAGAAAGAGCACACCCTCAGCTCAATAGAGTGGAGTCAGCATCGGTAAGAACTTTAAATTCGAATGCATTTCTGATTGTGGTAAAATTACGCCCTTTAGGAAAAGGAGCGTAAAAGCGGTAAGTATTTGTGATGATTTAGGAAAATCAAGCACTAATGACCCAATGAAGTTCCAAGTTCGTTTCCCAAGGAGGTATATGTGTGTGACTAAGATGTTAAATGTTTGTGATTAATAATTGGTTTAGAAAGGGATGAGAAAAGAAGATGACGAAGACGTGAAAATAATACTACGACGACAAAACGTAAAACCGTAAAAACTACAAAAATAAAAATTAATTCTAAATATTACCAAAAATTCACCAAAAATCAAAATAAATAAACTAAGAGTTTACCAATGATCAAAACTTTTTCAAACCTTTTAAATAATTAAATATTCAATTTTTAAATGCTAATTAAAGCCCTAAAAATCAAATAAATTATCAAAAAGGCCAAATAAAGATTTTTCAATTGGTAAACCTCTAAAATGACCTAAAAAGATTAAAAACTTTTTTTAGAAATTTTTAAACTAATAAAAACTATTTAAAATGATTTAAAAACTATTAAAACTTAAAATAATTATAAAAATTAATCTAGAAGTGATAAAATTATTCTAAAAGTTGCTAAATTCCTATTTTAATGTATTAAAGCCAACAAAAATGTAAAAAGTTGGAAAATGTGAAATTTGAAAAATACTAATAAAATAATATTAAAATCATATTAAAAATCCAAAAATTATAAAAATTCTAAAACTTACAAACTAGTTTATTTTAACCTAAATAAACAGAAAATCAAAGTGAAATGACCAGAATACCCCTATTGGGCCCTCAAATGGGCCAAAACCAAAAACAGTCAACCTTAATGGGCTTTTTAGCCCAAAAAGTCAAACTTGGCCCAATTGACTTGGAAAAGCCCTATCTGACTCAAAATTTAATTCTAAGCACAAAACTCTAAAGGCCCAAAAGCTGAATGTGAGCTTATCACAACTTAATAAGCAAACAGCTTATTCTTATTGGGCTTTTCAGCCCATTAAGCAATAAGCTAACGCCATAAGCTCTAAATTGACACACAACCTTCTTTTGGGATGCTTATGAGATCTGTAAAAAAAATTTGAAAAATCACACTCAATAAGCCCGAAATAAGCAAAGTAATATTTCACTAAAAGACAAAATAGTCGTTTTTGAGAAATAAGGCACCTCAGAACTTGATTCAACTTGCAAAAGATCACAAATGGACTCAATAAGCCAAAACAATCAACAAAATTCCAATAAGAAAAACCAATAAGCCAGAATAAGCCATTAAGCACTTATGAAAAAGTCAATTAAGTTGGTTTTCTAGTCAAACCCTAAAGTCAACCCACCAAATGCTCCAGTATGAACAAATGGGTCAAATAATGAGCACCTATTACAAAATCCAAGTTGTTGCTGGTTAAAATAAGCTATTTTAGCTTATTGATAAGCTGAAACCAATTTAACACTAGCAGTGGTAACCAGCAGGGGAAAGGAGTTCCCACTGCTTTGACTATTTGACTAAGCTTTTTAGAGAGTTTAAGTTGGATTCAATTGGAAACAAGGGCACCCTTGTGATCAGTGAACCACAAGGAGTCAATAGCAACAAGAAAATCCAAATTTGGTTCACACAATAAGCCACAAATGATCAAACAGTCACCATATCATGCTCAGACATGGAAATAAGCAATTATGCACTTAATAAGCAGATTTAGCAAGAATAAGCCAACCAAACTCAACAGGATGCATACACAAGCTATATTAACTATGAATAAGCACAAATCAACTTATAACAAACATTGAATCAAAGTAAACAACAAGATCAAAGCACAAAAAGTTACTGATGAACAAGGTGCATATGCAGAAACTATTTTGCTGATCTATTTGATACTAGATCTAATTTCAGGCACTCAAATCTACTTCCCTGGTGTTGTTAACCTAGATTTAACCCTTGTTAACCCTAGTCTGTGATTAGATCTAGGTGTCCCCTAAATTTCAGTCAAATTCACCAAGTAAACAAGATTTTATACCCAATCTATGAATCTATGTGTTTCAAACCACAAAATGAGCAACAAAGCAACCAAGTATATCAGATACATAAGTAGGAGTCAATAGCATCAACAAACATCCACTCAAAACACCACAAATCCAAATCAAGCAGTTGACCCAAACACCCCTTAATCAACTACTTAACAAAGCAACTTGTGATTTCTACTAATAACCTAGTGATTTTAATGATCAAAAACACTTACTAGGTAGCAACTAACATAATCAAACTCAAAAATCACCAACACAAACACAAGAACACAAAATTAAAGCACCAAATCCAAAACAGGCAGTAACATGAATTTTTAGAGGAAACTTAATCAAGAGATTATACCTGATCTCCACAACATCCTAGGAGAGCCAGCTATGCTCCTTGGACCTTGTTCAACAACTAGAACAAGACCAAGGTACTTCAAAGAAGAAGATCAAAGCCTGCTGATGTTCAAAGTAGAACAAGGCTTTGATTATGATATGTCTTCAACACAAAACAGCAAACAACTCAACCAAAGGCTTAGAACTCTTCCCAGGCTTGGTGTCAACAAGCTTGAAGGAGCTCAAGGCTTATGGCTAAGGGTTAGTACACAATGATAACCAAAAATCAGAAACTAGGATTTCAAGGCCTTTGAACCTTGAAAACCTAATGAACCTAGACGTGCCTTAACCACAAGATTAAGGAAGGTCTTAACAATCAAATGGAACTCAGATTTAGGCTATTCTAACACCAACTTTTAATCAGTCACAAAAGAGAATTCAAAATTTTAAGAAATTCAAATTTTATTAAATTAAAAAGGAATTACAAAGATTGATAGCCTAAAACTGGAACAAAGGGACTCTCGCATGTTGAGGTCTCCTTTTATAGGCAAATGCCTGGCTAACACTATTCACAAACCCTAGCACTAAAATTCCACATTTGTCCTTGAGGTCTTATAGATAGTTCTTTGATGTGAGCTGTCCAAAGTGATCAAGGGCGTTCATTTTAGCTTTGAAATGAAGCAAGGATCCTTGGCTGTTGATTTGGACACGTAGGATGACTTGGAGGTTAAGTTGTCACATGATTGGTGGACGGGTATTTGGCGGTGGGGTCCATTGTGAGTGGGAATGAGGGTTTTAGGGTTGGGATGTGTTTCTGCATGTGTGAATCACACATGTGCAAAGGTAATTGATTTTTACCCTAAGTTTAAGTGGAGTAAAAACTAGGGGTGAAGAAGGGTAAACAGTAGTTCTTTTGATCCGAAATTGGGGGAAACCAAGTTGTTTGGCGCATTTTTCATGTTTAAATGTTTCATAGTGGCAACTTAGGTCCTTGTGTTTTCAAGAAATAGGTAAAACGTGTCTTTCAGCAACAAAACTCATATCCCTTTGTTTTTAACTTTCATGACTTGGCAGTTTTGGCACAAAACTTTGGAAAAAGGTTTCAAAGGGTTGCTTTTGCCATTTTGAGATAATTCAAGGGCTGGTCTTAGACATTGTTGATCTTCAAAGGTCTTCAATGTATCTTTGAATTTATGAGGGACCATTAATGACAATTTAGAATTGTTGAGGGAGTAAACTTGCCATTTCTTCAAAGTTAAAGGACCATTTGTGTAATTTTGACAAACTTAAGGGACCAAACTTGTAATTATCAATATACAAGGGTTTTAAGTGTCATTTCTTCATTAAATGAGGATCAATCTTGCATGTCTTCAAGTCTTCAAGGGTATTTGTTGAATATTTCATGAATTAGGGCCCGGTTCTTTGTACGGCTTCGTTTCTCGTGTCTGTTTTTCCTTGTATCTTGTGATCTTTTGTCTTTTTCACGATATCCATACCTAAAATACACAAGAAAACAAACACAAGCATATATATGGTATTTTATGACATTTTTATGCATTAAAAGCCTGAAAAGAACGATGAGATCATGTATAAATGCCATCTCATCACTCCCCCATACTAAGCCATTGTTGTGCCCTCACGCAATGCTAGAATAAAGTATCTAAGCATCACCAAAGTTTAATTTTATTTACCTTTATTGAAGAGTAAAAAGACTTGCAACATACTACGAAGATGTGTAAAGACATAATGTATGATTTTCATCACAAAAGTGACTTTTAGGATCAAAGAATAGAAACATGTAAATGTCTCTTAGAGTAAACTTCGTCATCCTTGATTGTCATACATTCCATGCTAAGTGCAAAAACGAGATCATTGTTGGTACAAGTCACAATGCTAACACTACTTATACGTCCAAATTGTGTAATACTTTTTCTCCCCGTAATCCTAGTTATTATAAAAAGAAATGGGTTACTAGCATTTTTTAACTATTTGTCATGGATCACAAGTGATTCATATTGACTTATTTGAGTAGTTGTTAGTCCGAAAGCAAAGTAGCATGATTTGATCAATAGTTAGCCAAAGGACAAAATCTTTTAAAACGGCTTCTTGTGTATCTCCTTAAGTTCATATCTTGGCATAACTCGTTTCACGATTTGAGACCTTTCTCGGACCGATATTTGGCATGTACTTCATACTTCAAATCTTGCGAAGACGTTCTTGAAATTATGGTCTTCTCTTCATATATTTGGAATTTCTTCACTTAACGTTTTTGAGAGATTCTTCATATTTGGACCACGACTTCATCATTTTTCTTTAATCCTTACTTTGGATTTTGATATACAACGATCCGCCTCCTTTTCGGACTTGGATATATTTATCCTCATACCTTGTAAGGGTCTTTTTGGATAGACTTTCTCCATGATCTTTAGGGGGTAATTGCTTTTCGGCGTGTGTCTCGATCCTTCATATTGATTTAGGAATAATGATACTTCACATCATCTTGGATCTTTAGCAAAAATAGAGCTCCTCGTGCCTTGTTAGGGCCTTTTTGGATGATCGCCAATCTTCGCGTCCCGCTTCAAAAAGTTATGCCTTGGCTATGAACTCTATTCAACCCCGAGCAACTTTTAAATGATCTTGCGCTAGAGGCTAAGTAACCTTTCAAATTGTACGACCTTACTTATTGCAATTATGATTTATTCCTAATGCATTGATCTTATGGGAAGAAAAAGCCACAATTAATAACATATGAGTTTTTGAAAGAACATTTTCATGTTCTACGTTTAGCATGATCACTTGTCTAACTCTATCATCTCTCGTTCTTCACTATATAAAGACCTCTAATTAAAGAGACTCGTGAATACTTAGCCATGCAAGTCAAAATTAAGCCAAATTTAGATTAGCTTTCATTAAGACTATATCAAATCAAAGTTTTGGGTTTTCAAGCCACCTATAGGATCTTGCACTTTCTTGGACTTTTTCAAGTTTAGAGAATGCATTTTATAGTTCCCTTGATAAGTGACTTTCTAGGATCAATTATAGGAACTTGCGAAAAGTTCTTGTTCTTAACCCGTTTGAGTAGAACTTTCGCGTTTTAAAGCTCCCTATATAAAAGTCTAGCAAAACTTGAATTAAGCGAGTTAAGGAATGTAAATGGCTCCAAATACCCATCAAGTCAAAAATTAGCTCTTATTCTACCCATCGGAAAATATACATTCGTGTCTTAAAAATACTTATGAAAACTAATAAAAATTTTAAAATTTGGCCATTTTTAGCCTTATTAGCAACAAAACAAAACATTGAAAGTTGGAGAGCGTGAGGGCGTAGCAAAGCAAGTACCTATTCACCCCCCATACTAAAAGTAAACATTGTCCTCAATGTTTCGAGTCTAAGGGTGGAGCACCCCCATACTTGAGACGAAGAATCGAATGCTTAGGATCTAGCATGGAAAGGGTGATCAACAATATATCTAAAGCCGTTTATTAAGTATGCTAAAAGATAATTGTTAGAACAATAAAGGATATGTCATGGATTCGTGAAAAACTTCTTCAAGCAAACGATGGAGACTCACGTAAACGAACACGAGAGTCTTCAATCGTAGATGATGATGATGATCTAGATAACACAATCACAAACAACCACGAGACAACGAGTTGAAAGGGTACAAGTCCCCTTATTAGTGAATAGTAAGCATAAAGGATAAGCATGGGATGTCCCCCACGAGGTACCTCGTTTTTGATTACCTAGTCATGAGCTCGACTCGATCCCCTCAATGCTAATTATCATTGGGGAAGGTGAATTGGTCGAGGGCAACCATTGAAGGAATTTCCCCACCAAAGTAGTGCTTAAGCCTATGTCCATTCACCTTGAAATTAGGACCATCATCTTGAGCTATATCGATGGTCCCATACGGAAACACTTGTGTAATGGTGAACGGACCCGACCAACGAGATTTCAATTTCCCGGAAAATATCTTAAGTCGAGAGTTAAAAAGTAACACTTGATCACCAACGTTAAAAACCCGGTTTTTAATCTTTGAATCATGAAACTTTTTAGTCTTTTCTTTAAAAATTAATGAATTTTCATAAGCATTATCTCTTAATTTATCCAATTCATTCAATTGTATTTTCCGGTGATCTCCCGCGGTCTTCAAGTCAAAGTTTGCATGCTTAAGTGCCCAATATGCCTTGTGCTCCAACTCAGTGGGCAAATGACAATTCTTCCCATAGACTAACTTATAAGGAGTACAACCGATAGGTGTCTTATAAGCGGTCCTAAAGGCCCATAAAGCGTCATTGAGTTTGTCGGACCATGAAGCACGGTTTTCTCCAATTGACCTTTCTAAAATCCTCTTCAAGGCTCAGTTCGAAACCTCGACTTGCCCACTCGTTTGCTGGTGATAAGCCGTAGAAAGACGATGAGTAACTCCATATTTCTTTAGAACCTTTTCGAATTGGTCATTACAAAAATGGGTTCCACGATCGCTTATAATAGCACGAGGGGTCCCGAACCGAGAGAATAGTTGCTTCAAAAACTTCACTACCACACGAGCATCATTAGTAGGCAAAGCCTTAGCTTCCACCCACTTAGAAAGGTAGTCCACTGCGACGAGGATATATTTGTTGCCATGAGACGATGGGAACGGCCCCATAAAGTCTATTCCCCATATGTCGAAAATCTCACAAACTTGAATTATGTTTTGCGGCATTTCATCACGTTGAGACAATTTTCCTTGACGTTGGCACGAATCACACGACTTCACAAGTGCGTGTGCATCACGATAGATAGAAGGCCAAAAGAAGCCGGCATCGAACACTTTCTTAGCCGTGAGATTAGCACCGTGGTGACCACCCGTGGGTCCCTCGTGACAAGCTCTAAGGATATTAGAAGCTTCGGCACCAAAAACACAACGTCGAACGAGTTGATCCGCACAAACCCGAAAGAGATAAGGGTCGTCCCAAAAATAGAACTTGACGTCACGAAAGAATTTTCGCTTTTGTTGTGTCGTCATACCCTTGATTATGAAATTGCCCGCATGGTAATTTGCAATGTCGGCAAACCATGGGGTGGTGTCCTTAGAATTCACTACACCGAGAGTCTCAAGAAGAAATGTTTCGGTGATTTCCTTGTTCTCGAAAACTGTTGGAAATACGTTTTACGTATTTATGAAGGATCGGTCGCTCCAACGATAATTATGTAATGGGCTCGTGATCTATTTACTTTATGTATGGTCCATATAGCCCACATGTAGGGTGGGATATATATAACCCCTCCTAGCATGTTAGGAGGGGGTTGTTGATTCCATTTCACATTAATCATTTATTCATCTTACTTTCTCTCTCTACAATTCTCTCCCTTCTCTCCTTTCTCTCTCTAATCCCTCATCTAATTCATTCATTTCTTCTTTAATAATCAATCAATCAACCAACCTAATCCACCAAATCCATCACATAGAATAGGCCATTAATTGCGTAGACCTTCAATTGGTATCAAGAGCCATGGTTAGTTTGGTTTATTCTTGTTTTATTTCTTTTTGATTTTGGTGGGTTTTGATTTAATCATGCTTAAATCATAAAAAGTTTGTATTTTTTTATAAAAAGTTTGTGTTTTTATATATTAGATCATATCAAATCTTCAAATTTATTTATTTTTTAGATAAAAAATCACAAATTTTTATATAAAAATCAAAAATTTATTTATCAAATTTCAAAAAAGTTTGTGTTTTTTATAAAAAGTTTGTATTTTTTTTTTATTGTTTTTTTATCACAAATTTAATAATCAATTTATATAAAAAGTTGGTATGTTTTCTAAATTTTATCAATTTATATAAATTTTTATCAAATTTTAATTCGTATTTTTTTATGTTTTATTTTATTTTTATCAGTTTTTTTTAATTTTTTCTTCATCTGGGCTTGTGTCAAAATTTTGTCCAACAGTCTTTTTCTATATTTTTTTATTATTTTAATTGTATTTTTATTTTTTAGTCTCATTTTTTTTAACTGTCTTCTATCTGGATTTTCTGTCATTTTTCCTGGTCATCTGGCATTTTTTTTTTTGGTCCTGTCCTAACTGTCCAATCTTGTCCCAACAAATCTGATACAAAACTTCCGAATCAATTTTTAAGAAAGAACTTCCGAACCAAATAGTTCCGGATCAAGAAGTTCCGGATCAAGCAAACTTCCGAACCAAGAACTTCCGAACCAAGAACTTCCGGATCAAGCCAAAAGTTCCGGATCAAGAAGTTCCGGATCAAGAAGTTCCGGATCAAGAACTTCCGATTCGGAACTCTTCCGAATGAAGCAACAATATTCAAAATCAACGGGCAAATCATCGTCTTTTTGAATAGACTCATTCCCTCGTATCAAAACCACACAACACAAGACTCAAACCTTTAACTGACTCACACCATACTCACCTCTCGTCTGAACAAACCTTCGACAACCTCACCACTTTGACTCTCGACCAACATCAAATCGAGACTCTCCAAAACAGATTCTCTACTCAGACGAAAAGACTCGACGGTTTCAGAAACACAACATCACTCTCAGTCCTCTCTCAGTCCTCTCTCGACTCACACACTCAGTCCTCTCTCGACTCACCCTCACCACCTCACCCAAAAACAACTCTAAACCCTCACCCTCATTAGACCCACCCTCGAAAATCCACTCAACAACAAAACTCTCGGTTTTTACTTTCCCTCAACCAACTAAGACTCAATCATTCGACTCCCTCTCTCGACTCAATCCCCAATACTCTCCCTCGACACAAACAACACACCCTCTCACCTCTCGAACAACACAGACACTCCCTCACTCTTCACCTCTCACCTCTCGGTTTGAACACACACCCTCGTCTAACACACCCTCATACACCCAGAACAACACAACCCTCCCACAAGACCCTCACTCGTCACGACTCCAAAAACAAACACCCCACAAACCCTCGAAAGACCCTCGTCTCACCGACTCACCCTTCTCACCCCAACCACCCCGACACCCATCATACCCACAACCTCATCAAACCCTCACCCTCGACAACTCTCTCAGACTCACTCCCTCACAACTCTCGAACTCAACAACAAAACAGACAAACCCTCGACCTGAACCAACCACAAGAAAGACGCTACAGAAGGAGAGAAGGACTCAACATATAAATTAAAACACCTACCTGAGACCTTTAATTTAAAGGTCTTGAAGATGAACCTCCGATTATTGGTACATGAATGAAGGTCGATTGGTGTCTCGGTTTAATTAGATCAACGTAATCAAATAAAGGTTGTGGGTTTATGGTATTTGATGGAGTTCTTGTGATTTGAGAGAATTTCTTGGTTGAGGAAAGAAAAGAGACGGAGAGAATTTGGAGAGAGAGAGAGGACGATTGAGGAGAGATAGATAGATTAGGTTTGTGATTTAGTCAAAGAGAGAATAGAGACAGACTTATTTTGGGGCGGAGATAACTAGGTACAAGGGTGGGGCGGTGGAAGCTCCTGATTGGGCCACGTGTGTGGATACCTTTTTGAGACGGAGTAACCAAGGGAAGTTAAGAGATCTGCCTCGTTTTTTTTTTAGGTGGAATATTTAAAATACGTGGTTTGCCTGGACACGTTTTGGGATATTTATTTTAAATGGGACACGTTTATATCTAATTTTCAAGTTAATCTTTAAAATATATCCAATATTAACACATCCGATTTTATTGACTCTTGGCAAATTTATTTGAATCCAATATTGACTCTTTCAAAATTATATCCAATTTTTTTTATGTGTTTTATTTTTTTACTTTCATTTTTATTTTTTTAATTTTAAATTTAATCTTTTTCTAATTAAGTTAATATTGGGATTTTTGTCAAGTAATATTTGTCACTTTTGATTTTTAGTTTAGTAAATCTTGTTTACTAATTTTTTGACAACTCGTGTTGAGGCGGGGATTCCCTTTAAGTTAACGTCGAAAAATATTTATCGGGTTAATCATTATTCTGGCCGGATTTGAAGTCAAAACTGACGAGTGAACGTGACGGGATTTATACTTAGCAAATACGGATTTTTGAACGGGTTTAATTCATAATCGTTTGAGCCGACAACATCTTTTGAGCCGAATCGAATTGTAAAAATCCTGCAAACTACTACATCTACATCATTTTTCCTCGATTTTCAATGGAATCGTTAAAATCAACACTTAAAGAGGGAGATTTGCATCGAATACAAGCCAAAGCTCGAGCAAGTGGTATAAATTCATTTCAAATGCTCCAGTCTCATCTTGTCACTCTTTCGGGGATTCAAGGAGGGAGTGAATTTGTGACAATCTTTGGACAAGATCGTCATATATTCATCGACTCAATTTTCACCGCTTTGACCCAACTCGCCGAGCAACTCAACCATGGAAACTTTAATCACTCTGCATCGGTTCTTGCATATAAGGCTCTTGTGACACACCTCACGCCTTTCCTCCAATTTAATATCATCAAGCCTGAAAGTTCAATGATTTGCCAATCGTTTCTTCGAGATACACATACTGAACTTCGAGTCTTCCGTGATACAATTCTGAAACTCATGACATCAGTCTCGTCTTCGATTTATCAACAATCACAACTTCAGCAAACATATGATAATGGAGTGCAAGAATCAATGCCGCAGATGCAAGAGGAGAATGGTCATACGGTTGACTACTTGGAGCCTAACGATGGCAAGAGCACGGATTCAGAAGGACAACATGATATCAGTGGCACGTCGGGGAATGTTCACGAGATTTCTCTTGATGACACCTTACCCATTTATGACGAAGAGCCTGCAAACATGGTACAATGTGATGTTGGTTATGATGTATATGCTGATAACATGCCGCATATTGAGCATTCTGAACCTAATTATGACAAACATGGGATGGAAAAGAGTGATAGAAATACCACTTCTGATTCATCCGATGTAAGTCATAATGGGGGAGAGATTGTTCAGAATGCTATAGTACATCATGAAAATTGTATTATAACTGCTTCATTGTCTGATTCTGATTCCAAGATTAAAGAGCTCGAAACGATCATAGCTCGGCAATCACAAGACCTTGAGGATGCCAAACTTGAATTTTCTAAGAAAACGGACAAATTTGAAACATACTTTGAAAAACTGGAAAAGTCAAACATTGTTCTTGAAAGAAAATTGGATCAAACTGTTCTAGATTCTAAAGCTGAAAAGGATAATCTTTTGAAACAAATTCAACTGCTTGAATCTAAGTTGGCATCCCAAGATAACTTGCTCAAAGAAAATGAAACATTAAAGGCCCAATTACAGGAAAAGGTTTTTGCTATAGCTGCGTTTAAAAACGAGTTAAGGAAAACTAGAGAACCTAGTGTGGACACTAAGCTTGAAAAACCATCAATCTTGGGGAAACCGCCTACAAATCAGTTCGTTAGACAAACGATTGTCAGACAACCTACTGCATTTAGATCCGAGCGACCACAATCCTCGAGACCGCGGTTTGCCTCCCAAGTTGATTTGGTTCATCTTATTAGACCAGTCACTCCAGCTACTAGGCCCAATGTGATCACTCCAGCTTTAGCAAGACCAAATCATATGATTGCCTCTAGTTTCCCTAAAAATACCAAGACCACGTCTAGAACTAGTTCAAATGACGTTTGCCATGAATCTGATCTTAGGGAAGCTAAGCAAAAGACACATGTAAGAGATAGGAATTCCAAACCTAGTCAGATGTCTTCTAGTTTACCAACACTGCTAACCGTAGCATGTCCAATCCTAGGAGCATCAATCAATCATCTAGGGATTCTAGATCTTACTCGGACATTAAATATGCTACTTGTAAAACATGTAGAAAATGTGTCTTTACGGTAAATCATGATTCCTGTATCAAAAAATTGCTTAATGAGGTGAACTCCCGTGCTAGACTTAAATCCCAGTGGGTCGCTAAAATCAAACCCTTTGGTAAAATGTGGCGCCCCACTGGTAGAACTTTCACTCTTGTAGGAAACGAGTGCCCTTTAACTAGGATAGCCTCTGATTCTACGAAGACTACTAGGGAGGAAATTGCAAAGGATGATACATCACTTAAGCCTGAACTTAAGATTTTCTATAAAAGGAAACGATTGCCAACTAAGACAAGTGAATCATCCCCTCAGGCCACCTCTGACACAAGTAAAGCCAACTGTGAACCCCTACGTGCTTCTAAAATAGATATCGCTAATCCATGCAAAAGTATACAAACTCCTAATGAGAATGCAGGTACCAAAGTTGATGTCCCAAAAGAACGAAGCGGTCCAATCGTTGTGTACCGTTCAACTAAGGACACTCTTAGAGTTTGGTTGCTGAAGAAGCAGATATCAGAGAAACAAATGTCTCAGGGGATTCATGGTTAAGCTGCAAACAAGGACTTACAGTCACATAACAGACTGTAACTCGATCCTCAAAGAAAGGAAAGTTCATCCCGATGATGACTTATCCTAAAAACGAGAAATTCATTTTTCTCGGGCATGAGCTTATATCAAAAACATTCCAAGTTTTTTAAGCTCATGCACAATGGCTCCTCGTTAAATGACAGACGACGACCCGGACTTCAGAGACAGGGAAGTTTATCCACGCAACGATAACTTACCCTCTTAACAAGAAATTAAGTTTTCTTGGACACGAGCTTACCCTAAAACCATTCAAAGGTTTTAAGCTCGTGTATATGGTTTATCATTAAATATCAGATGGTAACCCGTTCTTCAAATAAAGGAAAGTTTATCGCCGATGATAAACTTATCCTTACAACGAGAAATTAAATTTTCTCGGACACGAGCTTACATTAAAACCATTCAAAGGTTTTAAGCTCGTGTATATGACTTACAGTTAAATGTCAGACTGTAACTCGAACTTCAAATAAAGGAAAGTTTATCATTAATGATAAACTTATCCTCATAACGAGAAATTCAATTTTCTCGGTCATGAGCTTGTCTTAAAACATTCGAAGTTTTAAGCTCAGAAAGGAAAGTGGATCTTTTAAATAAGAGAACTTTTCCTCGTAACGAGAAATTAACCTTTCTCGGTCATGAGCTTTCCGTTAAAACAGTCAAAGTTTTCAAGCTCATGAACACGACTTCTAAGTAAATGTCAGCTTAGGACTCGTCCTTCAGATAAAAGGAAAGTTTATCGCCGATGGTAACTTATCCTTAACAACGGGAAGTTCACAACTTCTCGGACTTGAGCTCGCTTTTAAGATATTCAACATTTTAAGCTCAAGTAATTGTTTTTTCAAAACTTTGAACACAATTTTTCGAGAATTTCTCAAAAGGTTTTTTCTAAATCTTTCAAAATTGTGTGTTCAAAAAACGTTTTGATAAAACGAGCATGTCTTCTGGAATCGATAATATTTACGAACCTAGAAATGTCATTCAATAATGACACGGGGTTGTAAATAAAGTTCGAGCAGAAGTTCAAATTTTTAAAACATGCTCAAAATGGTTTGCTATTATTTCAGATAGCAACCCGCTTTTCATAATCAAGTCAAGCATTTCACCGGAAAGCTTTGACTCAACAACGGGAATTAATTTTCTCGGGGACGTGACGAGGTGACCAACATTCGTGAACAAGAACCATGTGAATCTCTCATATGATGTTCTCCATCATTCAGGTCCTATCTCGTACATTGCTAATCTTGTGAATTCATTATCATATATGATCTTTGCACGTGATAAATACCTTACACTTGTGTTTAAAAGGTATTTATTTTACGTTTCAAGTACACCCTCATTAATTTGAGGGGGAGCTTGTTAAAATCACGAAGATAATTGGATTTGCATTTTTCTTCCCAAATTTTCTTAAAAGGCTATTAAATCAATTGATATTAAAAACATCGATTGGGTTAATATTTTTAATATGGGGGAGAAAATGTGATTTAATATGGGATATGATCAATCATAAATGGTTTGACTTAACGTGTTAGCTCATCCCGACATGTGCGAAATGTTTTCGAATATCGTAGCATATGTTAAGGGGGAGCAAAATGGATTTGCACTTCAAAATGGATTTCATGGTGACATACACTTACCCAAAACATCTCTATTCACGACGGTGAAGATTGTGGTGACATAAGGATGGTAGGATAGGTTAAAGTCCAATGATTTCTCTAGAACCGGAGGAATCTTCCCAAGGACATTCCATAGCTAGAAATAGTAGTCCTTAGGAAAGATGGAGAAAGATTGTGAACGTAGCTGAATGCCGACCAAGTACTTAAGTTAGCACTGGAACAATCACAACAAGGTGCTAGTGATGACGTATTGGTAAGCATTGAAGGGGTTGAAGAATGAAAAAGAAATGTAAAGATAAAGGGTGTAAAGAAAGAAGCCCTCCTTACAACTTTAGGCAGAAACCGGGTCAATACATATGCTATTGAGATCATTTTTGTTAATGATTCTCGATATTGAAGAAAGACGTCATGGACCCAGTGATGCAATGCACAACCCTTCCCAGCTAACTCAAATATCTCTCAAAAGGTATTTGTTTTAATCACACGGAGATCAACACGTTATCTATTGATTTATTCACTCCGAATAAATTGGTATTGAAAAGGTGGCACTCCTCTCCAGCCTCCGATCACTAAAAATCCAAAATGCACGATCGAGTCTAGAGCCATTTGAGATCATCAAATATCTCATTAGGACACACTTTCATATTTCCTTGCTTCTTCACACACTATGAAAAGTAAGAAAGATCTTAAGAGTCCTACGCAAAATCTTCATGATCTTGCCTGAACATCCGAGTAATACGAAAGTATTTACAATGAAGATGGAAATCCTTCTTGAGCGAACATCAAAAAGCTCATGGTAGGTGACTTGTGCGATTCTTTATGAATCAAACTTGTGATAACTGGAAAGCAACAGTGGTTTAATTCTTAATTGAACTTAAACACGTTCCAGGCCTCTACGCAATATCTTAATGATCTTGCCAGAACATTCAGAGTAATACTATTAAGTATTTACAGTGACGAATGGAAATCCTTCTAGTGTTAACATCAAACAGCACTTGGTAGGTAACTTGCAAGATTCTTTATGAATCAAGCTAGTGACAACTGGAAAGCAACGATGGTGCGGTTCTTAATTGAACTTCACTTGTTCCAGGAACATGAATTGACGGCTTCAAATCATGCGGATAATATTATCCAAATGATTCACTCTTTACGTTCGCAGTCTGCTTTGGACGGTCGAGTAAAGAGAACGGGTTTACCCGCGAAATCTTGTCAAGGAGGTTCTTTATTGAAACTACCTGCCACAAGTACGATATTTAATATCGTCCAACGGTCTTCACCGACCGGAGGTAAAATGCTACCGAATTAGAATGAAATGTTCAAGGCCATTTCATCCGTGTATATTGTTTTGTTGCTAACTGTCTTATGCAGCGTAACAAGAAGGTGGCATTGCGGTGTACAATCCAGAAGAAGTCGTCACCACATGCTTATACTACATACAATTAGTACTTCAACAAATTCAAGAAAGCCTGAAGGTCAAGTCTTCCGCTGTATCAAACTCTGAAGCTTTCAAGAATTTAAAAGTATAAGTATGTGGAACATGAAGTCACAAAGAGGCAAATATCACAAGTGAAGAATGCACAAGGTCAAGGCAAGGAAACATGCTCAAGACTAAAGTCAAAGATCACATCAAGCATATTCACAAGAACAAGATCGAAGACTCAAGCATAGATGCTAGGTTTAAGATTTTGTAAAAAGATGTGACCTCCCTTAGGGGGAGATTGTTGGAAATACATTTTTCCCAATAAAGTCTCGGTCACATCTTAGTTAGCATAGATCACGAGATATAGACTATTTAGAACTTTGTAACTTGGAGCGACCTCCCTTAGGGGGAGATTGTTGGAAATACGTTTTACGTATTTATGAAGGATCGGTCGCTCCAACGATAATTATGTAATGGGCTCGTGATCTATTTACTTTATGTATGGTCCATATAGCCCACATGTAGGGTGGGCTATATATAACCCCTCCTAGCATGTTAGGAGGGGGTTGTTGATTCCATTTCACATTAATCATTTATTCATCTTACTTTCTCTCTCTACAATTCTCTCCCTTCTCTCCTTTCTCTCTAATCCCTCATCTAATTCATTCATTTCTTCTTTAATAATCAATCAATCAACCAACCTAATCCACCAAATCCATCACATAGAATAGGCCATTAATTGCGTAGACCTTCAAAAACATCTTTGTGAGGATCTTCTAGACGAGAGAGATGATCGGCCGCTAGATTCTCGGCTCCTTTTTTGTCAAGCACGGTGACATCAAATTCTTGGAGGAGGAGCATCCAACGAAGCAATCTTGGCTTAGCATCTTGCTTAGCTAAGAGATACATGATAGCCGAATGGTCGGTATACACGATGCTTTTAGTCAAGACGAGATAAGGTCAGAATTTCTCAAAAGCATATACCACGGCAAGGAATTCCTTTTCCGTTGTGGTGTACTTTAATTGAGCCTCGGTCATCGTCTTACTAGCATAGTGGATAGGACGGAAATGCTTGTCATAACGTTGCCCTAAGACGGCCCCTATAGCATAATCACTTGCATCGCACATGATTTCAAAGGGTAATTCCCAATTAGGAGCAACAAGAATGGTTGCTTTGGTAAGTTTCCTTTTGAGAGTTTCGAAAGCTCTAACACAATCCTCATTGAAGTTAAAAGGAGCATCCTTCTCGAGAAGGTGTGTCATAGGTCGAGAGATTTTCGAAAAGTCCTTGACGAAACGACGATAAAAGCCCGCGTGGCCTAGGAAACTCCTAACTCCCTTAACGGTTTTGGGATGAGGTAACTTGGCGATGACGTCTACCTTAGCTTTATCGACCTCAATCCCCGCTTTCGACACCTTATGTCCTAAGACGATTCCTTGTTTACACATAAAATGACATTTTTCCCAATTAAGCACAAGATTGGTTTCTTCACAACGTTTTAACATTTGCTCGAGATTAGATAAACATGACGTGAAAGAATTGCCAAACACCGAGAAGTCATCCATAAACACTTCCATCGACTTCTCGATCATATCGTGAAAAATCGCCATCATACACCGTTGAAACGTACCCGGTGCATTACAAAGTCCGAAAGGCATCCTACGATATGCGAATGTTCCATAAGGACACGTAAACGTAGTCTTCTCTTGATCACGAAGGTCGATAGGGATTTGAAAGTAACCGGAAAAACCATCTAAAAAGCAATAGAATTCATTTCCCGCTAGTCGCTCCAACATTTGATCCATGAAGGGCAAAGGAAAGTGGTCTTTACGAGTGGCGTCATTTAACTTTCGGTAGTCAATACACAGCCTCCAACAGGTCACAACACGAGTGGGAATCAACTCGTTGTTTTCATTAGGCACAACGGTCATTCCTCCCTTTTTAGGGACACAATGGATTGGGCTCACCCATGGGCTATCGGATATAGGATAAATCATTCCCGCGTCAAGGAGTTTAAGGACCTCCTTTTTAATGACATTGTGAATTTTGGGATTCACCCTTCTTTGACTTTGAATTGCGGGTTTGTAGTCCTCCTCCATTAAAATCTTGTGAGTACAAAATTTTGGGTCAATACGCTTAATGTCGGAAATTTTCCACGCAATTGCCCCTTTATGAGCCTTAAAAACTTTCAAGAGCTCGGTTTTTTCATCATTAGCAAGACCTTTTGCAATAATTACCGGCAACTTGTCATCACCTTCCAAGAATGCATATTCAAGGTGAGAAGGAAGTTCTTTCAATTCAAGGATAGGTGGTTCCTCGATTGAAGATTTCGGTTCAACACTCATAACTTCCATCGGCGGAAGAAATGGTGGAATAGAAGTATCATCACTAATCAACACCTCATCTTCATTGTCGATTTCATTTGAAGTGAGATCGCCTCCTTGGAATGGAGTGAGATTTGGTGTGGAATTAGCAAGAATCGGATCCAAAATAGTGGGATTGACACTTGACGAGCTATCGGTAAAACCTAACACTTCTTGTGAAAACTCATCGCAAACCACATCAACGATGTCAATGTGATTGATGGTAGCGATTGCATAAACATGAGAAGGTTTCGAGTTTTGAGTAGCGTTTATAACAAGTTCCTCTTCGTTGAATCTCAAAGTGATAGTTCTTGCATGAACATCGATAAGCGATCTCGAGGTGTCTAAAAATGAACGACCTAAAATTAGAGGAACTTGAGGATCCGCGGGGATGTCAACTACTATAAAATCAACGGGATAGTAGAACTTCCCCACTTTCACGAAAACATCTTCGGCTACTCCACATGCTAAAATCGTAGAATGATCGGCCATCTCGATAGACATGTTCGAAGGAATAAGAGCCGGAAGCGAAAGCGATTTCCAAATGGAAAATGGCATCAAATTAATGCTCGCACCAAGATCGGCCAAGGCGAGGCATTCTTTCATATCTTGTATGTCACAAGGAATGAGAAACTTTCCGGGGTCATCAACTTTTTCCGGTATGCGGTTAAGATAAACCGAAGAACAATTAGCAAGCTTTGAAAGCTTTTCCTTATCGCTCATCATACTTTTAAAAGTGGAAGCGAAACGAGGCATATATAACAACGCGTCGGCTAAACTCACATCAAAATGCACTTGTTGAAACATTTTTATAAAAAGCTCGATTTGTTGTTTGTTACGTTCTTGCAACTTCTCTTTGTTTCGTCTCGAAGGGTAGGGTAAAGGTGGTGTGGGTTGGACATTAGGCAACGGCCTTGGAATCTCGGGTTCCACAATTAGTATTGGTTCAACCGTAGGTGTGGTTTGAGCGGTACTTCGTGGGATTGTAATGTGCTCCTTTTCGACCATCACCTCGGGTTCTTTCTCGATTTCCTTCTCCGTAGAAGTACTTGGACGAGAGATCGGTTCTTTGAAAGTTTTACCACTTCGTGTAGTAATAACCTTCATTTCTCCCTTCGGGTTTGCAATGGTATCACTAGGTAGACCACCCGAGGAAGAGGGTTTACACATGATTGCTTCAAACATCTTAGCCATTCGGTCCTCAAATTTTGATTGCCTAGCATCGGCTTTTAGTAACTCTTGCTTAATCTCATGTTGTCCTAATTCCATCTTTTGTTGATTTTGTTGAAGACGTTGGACATTTCCTTCCATTTTATTTGCATAAGTTTTAAGTTCATTAGCAAGTTAATTTTTAAGCTCCTTTTTCAACTCGGATCTTAAGCTAATCATCTGACGTTGCATGTTTCAAATTTAGCATCATTTGCTTTAGCATAATCCAAAAATTCTCCTTGAAGATTTTTAGTGTGAGCATTTTGAAAACCTTGTGTAGTGTTTTGAAAATCACGGTTTTGTTTTTGATTAGTGACTTGTCCATTCCCATTTTGATAATTCCCCTTGTTGTAGTTACGTGAATTGCCTTGGTAATTACCACCTTGGTTGTTGTTTCGATAGTTATTAGCATTTTGATTTGGTGGAGCTTGATTTGGGCAGGAACCTTGACCGTTTTGGTTGTAAGTTCCCGTTGCTACATAAGCACTCGAAGTGTTACCATCCGCGGTAATGCACTCGGAAAGATCATGAGCTCCACCACAAGACAAACTACTCTTAGAAACTGCTTTAACCGAAGCGGAATTTGAAGCTTCTTGAGCTTTCCAATGGGACATAAGATTAGCAAATCTATCAAAAAATCAATTTTCCTCATTAGCTTCATTATGTAAGGCATTAATGCTACGAGACGATGATGACGATGACGAACCCAAATTGGCAACACTCGGTGTGTTACGAGGGCTATAAACCTTAGATCTATTCTCGATGATTTTCAAAGCCTCATTTGTCGTCTTGAACAAAAAATTACCACCCGCGGCGGCATTCAAATAATCTCGTTCATGATCATTAAGCCCATTATAAAAAGTATCAATTTGATGCAATTCCGAAAAATCATGGTGTGGACATTCATGTAACATTTCTTTAAAGCGTTCCCATGCCATTGAAAAACTTTCATTATTTCTTTGCACAAATCGTGAAATCTCATTTTTCAAATGTGTTGTTTTAGATGGTGGAAAAAACTTGTTCACAAACTTAGAAACGAGATCACCCCATGTCAAAATCGAATTTGGCGGTTCTTTCTCAAGCCAAATTTTAGCGGGTCCATCTAACGAGTATGGAAACAACATCATCTTAATGGCGTCATGTGGAACATCCTTAAACTTGCTAGTAGCGGTGAGACGGTTAAAATTCCTAATGTGATAGTGCGGGTTGTCTTTCTCACGACCTCTAAACTTATTTGCTTGCAACATCGACATTAAACCCGTCTTAATCTCGAAATTCTCCGCAAGGATGGCGGGAATCACAATGGCCTCTCCAAAACCCTCGGTGGGTGCTTGTAGCAACTCCATCATAGTACGATTAGCCATGACGACTTCTTGTTCTACAATAGGTTCAACAATTGGAGGTTGTTCTTCAATCAACGTCTCTTGATTGGCTTGCTTTTGAAGACATTTACGAGCTCGTTTTGCTTGATTACGAGTGATCATAAACTTCACGAAGAATGGGAGGTGAGCAAAGAAGATTCTTTTTGGGTGTGTTGTGGATTTTCAATTTTTTTGTGTTTTTGATTGTATTTAATTTTATTTTTTTTATTTTGGTGTATCTTCGTAGACAACAATCTACAAAATCTCTCCTCGAATCAAACTCTTGATTAAAGAAGCCTCAAAGGAATGAAAACGATCACGTGGAGTGAACGCCTTCGAATGACTTTAGAACTTTGGTGAAAACCAAATTGTTCAAGAGGGTTTAATCACAAAGAAACCAAGCAAATATATTATACGTAATACTACTTTGGGCGGCAAAACCCTCGGCCTTCAATCTCAAAATACTCACAAGCAAGCGGGGAAACGAGGCGGCGCGAAGCACTTAAGAGCCTTTTTCCTTAGGGTATATTTTATAATACCCGCCTTATTCCCACCTTATAGTTCGTATTTTTTAAAATCGAGCTTCACGAAAGTATTTATCTATTTTTGCCTTTTTCTTTTTGTTTGAGATTCGAATACAATAATTAGGAGATCAAATCCCAATTAAGGTTGTGTTTTCACACTTTTGGAGATATTGTTTATTTGTTGTGATACTTAATACAATATAGTAAAAAAATTTCACAAGAAAAACCAAGAAAACCGATAATACGTATTAGTAGATTTCTACTAATACAAATACTATTTGGTTAATATTAAAAACAACAATGCAAATTAATCACGACACACCTCCCCGGCAGCGGCGCCAAAATGATTGTGGTAAAATTACGCCCTTTAGGAAAAGGAGCGTAAAAGCGGTAAGTATTAAGTGATGATTTAGGAAAATCAAGCACTAATGACCCAATGAAGTTCCAAGTTCGTTTCCCAAGGAGGTATATGTGTGTGAATAAGATGTTAAATGTTTGTGATTAATAATTGGTTTAGAAAGGGATGAGAAAAGAAGATGACGAAGACGTGAAAATAATACTACGACGACAAAACGTAAAACCGTAAAAACTACAAAAATAAAAATTAATTCTAAATATTACCAAAAATTCACCAAAAATCAAAATAAATAAACTAAGAGTTTACCAATGATCAAAACTTTTTCAAACCTTTTAAATAATTAAATATTCAATTTTTAAATGCTAATTAAAGCCCTAAAAATAAAATAAATTATCAAAAAGCCCAAATAAAGATTTTTCAATTGGTAAACCTCTAAAATGACCTAAAAAGATTAAAAACTATTTTTAGAAATTTTTAAACTAATAGAAACTATTTAAAATAATTTAAAAACTATTAAAACTTAAAATAATTATAAAAATTAATCTAGAAGTGATAAAATTATTCTAAAAGTTGCTAAATTCCTATTTTAATGTATTAAAGCTAAGAAAAATGTAAAAAGTTGGAAAATGTGAAATTTGAAAAATACTAATAAAATAATATTAAAATAATATTAAAAATCCAAAAATTCTAAAAAATTCTAAAAACTTGCAAACTAGTTTATTTTAACCTAAGTAAACAGAAAATCAAAGTGAAATGACCAGAATACCCCTATTGGGCCCTCAAATGGGCCAAAACCAAAAACAATCAACCTTAATGGGCTTTTTAGCCCAAAAAGTCAAACTTGGACCAATTGACTTGGAAAAGCCCTATCTGACTCAAAATTTAATTCTAAGCACAAAACTCTAAAGGCCCAAAAGCTGAATGTGAGCTTATCACAGCTTAATAAGCAAACAGCTTATTCTTATTGGGCATTTCAGCCCATTAAGCAATAAGCTAATGCCATAAGCTCTAATTTGACACACAACCTTCTTTTGGGATGCTTATGAGATCTGTAAAAAGAAGTTTTGAAAAATCACACTCAATAAGCTAGAAATAAGCAAAGTAATATTTCACTAAAAGACAAAATAGTCGTTTTTGAGAAATAAGGCACCTCAGAACTTGATTTAACTTGCAAAAGATCACAAATGGACTCAATAAGCCAAAACAATCAACAAAATTCCAATAAGCAAAACCAATAAGCCAGAATAAGCCAATAAGCACTTATGAAAAAGTCAATTAAGTTGGTTTTCTAGTCAAACCCTAAAGTCAACCCACCAAATGCTCCAGTATGAACAAATGGGTCAAATAATGAGCACCTATTACTGGATGTCAATTGTTGGGTGTCAGAAAGAGTACTTCTGGTGCTTGCCAATTGCTGGATGTCAAACTTGTGTGTTGGAGTGCTAAAAAGCAACAATCAGTTGCCATGTCTTCTAAAGAAGTTGAATATGTGGTAGCTGTTGGATGTTGTGCCAATGTTTTATGCATGAAAAGCCAACTGGCTGACTATGACATAAGGTTCAGTATATCATAACTGTTTTTTATTTATGTAAAGTAGCAGTGTCTGAGTAAAGGAGTGTGCAATGTCATGTGTCTATTTCACATTATGTGATTGTGTACATGATGTTTTGTCGCCTTATCTGACACACTGAAGCTGAACATTTAATCACAAAAAATCATCAAGTGTTTTCTTCAGAATTATCTGAACAAAGTTTTTTTAATACAAATGAGTAGCTAGGCCTGAGTAGAGGATTGTGCAATGTCATATGTCTTGTTCACTTATGTGAACATGTATACGGGGTTTTGTCGCCTCATCTGACGCACTAAAGCTCACGAGTATTATCATCAGTTTCAGCATATCTGGCCAATAGCTTTTAAAACCAATCAATCATGTGTTTGAAAAGAATTAAATGGCATTGAATTTTATTTGAATAAATCCAAAAACATTCTTTGAAAAGTACTATTAACTTATTAAGGAAAATCAAACGTCAACATCTACAGTCAACAACCCTCTAACACAAGAGGTGTTTCACTGTTCAAAGTTTCAGAGATCACTATTTTTCTGCAAATCATTAATGGGAGAGTTTGTGCCAAATTTCCAAAAGAAACCATAACTTTTGTAACTTCTACAAACGGTTTCAAGAAAACTTATAAAAGTTTATTTTAAGTTTTATATAAATCTTTGGATTCTTGGATTTCATATCACTTTTACAAAAGATTTTATCTCAAAACACACACAAACTCTCTCATCTTCTTCAAAAAAAATACACAAACAACAATGGCAGAATCATCTACACAACAAAACGTTGAGATCACCCTAATCCCATCCACCCATGTTAATTATCCTATAGAGGATATCATCTTTAAACCAAACAATCTTGTTCTTCTTGAACCTAAAACTCTATCATCTGTTCCTAGGAATGAAGTCTTGAATTTTGTTTCAAAAGTGTGCTTAGGGAGGCTTTGTTTAAGGATCCAGGGATGATGTTTCAATTTTTTTTGAAAGAATTCTGGTTTATCGCCCAACCCTCTAAGAACAAGAATTCGACTGAGTTTGATTCTACATCTATAGATCTTCATGTTAAAATTGGTTTAAAATTGTTTAGAAGGGTTTTGGGTTAAAATTACTTGGATAATGCTAGTGACTATGAGGCTATACTTGATGATTTCCCTGTGGTAAAAACATTTTTCAAAGAAATTGGGTACACTGAAGAGATAACTGAAAAGGGTGGGCTAAAGAGAAGTTGCTTTTCACCTAAGTGGAAGTTGCTGATGACTATTTTGAGTTTGAGTGTTTTGGGGGTAAAACTGGTGGGCTTGATCAAATTAACCAAAAAAATGTTATCATTTTATACTGTCTAGCCAAAGGGGTCAAAGCTGATTTTGGGAGGTTAATTTTTAAAGATCTTCATGGGAAACTAGAGAAACAAACCAGGGAGAAAAATGTGGTATACACCAGATTTGTCTCTACTTTTTGTTGGCCATCTTGAAGCATCATATACTCAGCTCCAGGGAGAAACATTGGTATTTCAACCATATGGGCTTAAGCACTAGAACATTCTAGTTAGTACAATTGATCCTCCTTTCACACCACCCATGTTGGCCATCTGTTCAGTAGAGGGGTCAATAGTGTACAAAGATCCAAAAGACACTACTCCAACTAGAGAAGGGGATCTAAAAGGCAAAAAGACTAGAGCTTTATATGGACCACGTCAGAAGCATACGTCGATTAATACTAAGAAATCAAGAAGTGATTCCAAGAAGAGGAGTGCCCACACAGATCCTTCATCTAAAGAGGTTTTTTGATGTGACCCAAGGCCATGTTTCAAAGAAAGCAAATTCCTCGGCCAAGGACCAGAACTAAAGCTAGACGCCACCTTTAGTACCTGCTGGAGGTGGCATGCATAAAGAGGACCTGAAGGCAACCCCTATCCTAACTTCTTTAGGGGATAAGGGTGAAGAAAGATCACACCCTCAGCTCAATAGAGTGGAGTCAGCATCGGTAAGAACTTTAAATTTGAATTCATTTATGATTGTGGTAAAATTACGCCCTTTAGGAAAAGGAGCGTAAAAGCGGTAAGTATTAAGTGATGATTTAGGAAAATCAAGCACTAATGACCCAATGAAGTTCCAAGTTCGTTTCCCAAGGAGGTATATGTGTGTGACTAAGATGTTAAATGTTTGTGATTAATAATTGGTTTAGAAAGGGATGAGAAAAGAAGATGACGGAGACGTGAAAATAATACTACGACGACAAAATGTAAAACCGTAAAAACTACAAAAATAAAATTAATTCTAAATATTACCAAAAATTCACCAAAAATCAAAATAAATAAACTAAGAGTTTACCAATGATCAAAACTTTTTCAAACCTTTTAAATAATTAAATATTCAATTTTTAAATGCTAATTAAAGCCCTAAAAATCAAATAAATTATCAAAAAGCCCAAATAAAGATTTTTCAATTGGTAAACCTCTAAAATCACCTAAAAAGATTAAAAACTATTTTTAGAAATTTTTAAACTAATAAAAACTATTTAAAATGATTGAAAAACTATTAAAACTTAAAATAATTATAAAAATTAATCTAGAAGTGATAAAATTATTCTAAAAGTTGCTAAATTCCTATTTTAATGTATTAAAGCTAAGAAAAATGTAAAAAGTTGGAAAATGTGAAATTTGAAAAATACTAATAAAATAATATTAAAATAATATTAAAAATCCAAAAATTATAAAAAATTCTAAAAACTTGCAAACTAGTTTATTTTAACCTAAATAAATAGAAAATCAAAGTGAAATGACCATAATACCCCTATTGGGCCCTCAAATGGGCCAAAACCAAAAACAGTCAACCTTAATGGGCTTTTTAGCCCAAAAAGTCAAATTTGGCCCAATTGACTTGGAAAAGCCCTATCTAACTCAAAATTTAATTCTAAGCACAAAACTCTAAAGGACCAAAAGCTGAATGTGAGCTTATCACAGCTTAATAAGCAAACAGCTTGTTCTTATTGGGCTTTTCAGCCCATTAAGCAATAAGCTAATGCCATAAGCTCTAATTTGACACACAACCTTCTTTTGGGATGGTTATGAGATCTGTAAAAAAAAATTGAAAAAGCACACTCAATAAGCCAGAAATAAGCAAAGTAATATTTCACTAAAAGACAAAATAGTCGTTTTTGAGAAATAAGGCACCTCAGAACTTGATTCAACTTGCACTAGATCACAAATGGACTCAATAAGCCAAAACAATCAACAAAATTCCAATAAGCAAAACCAATAAGCCAGAATAAGCCAATAAGCACTTATGAAAAAGTCAATTAAGTTGGTTTTCTAGTCAAACCCTAATGTCAACCCACCAAATTCTCCAGTATGAACAAATGGGTCAAATAATGAGCACCTATTACAAAATCCAAGTTGTTGCTGGTTAAAATAAGCTATTTTAGCTTATTGATAAGCTGAAACCAATTTAACACTAGCAGTGGTAACCAGCAGGGGAAAGGAGTTCCCACTGCTTTGACTATTTGACTAAGCTTTTTAGAGAGTTTAAGTTGGATTCAATTGGAAACAAGGGCACCCTTGTGATCAGTGAACCACAAGGAGTTAATAGCAACAAGAAAATCCAAATTTGGTTCACACAATAAGCCACAAATGATCAAACAGTCACCAGATCATGCTCAGACATGGAAATAAGCAGTTATGCACTTAATAAGCAGATTTAGCAAGAATAAGCCAACCAAACTCAACAGGATGCATACACAAGCTATATTAACTATGAATAAGCACAAATCAACTTATAACAAACACTGAATCAAAGTAAACAACAAGATCAAAGCACAAAAAGTTACTGATGAACAAGGTGCATATGCAGAAACTATTTTGCTGATCTATTTGACACTAGATCCAATTTCAGGCACTCAAATCTACTTCCCTGGTGTTGTTAACCTAGATTAACACTTGTTAACCCTAGTCTATGATTAGATCTAGGTGTCCCCTAAATTTCAGTCAAATTCACCAAGTAAACAAGATTTTATACCAAATCTATGAATCTATGTGTTTCAAACCACAAAATGAGCAACAAAGCAACCAAGTATATCAGATACACAAGTAGGAGTCAATAGAATCAACAAACATCCACTCAAAACACCACAAATCCAAATCAAGCAGTTGACCCAAACACCCCTTAATCAACTACTTAACAAAGCAACTTGTGATTTCTACTAATAACCTACTGATTTTAATGATCAAAAACACTTACTAGGTAGCAACTAACAGAATCAAACTCAAAAATCACCAGCACAAACACAAGAACACAAAATCAAAGCACCAAATCCAAAACAGGCAGTAACATGAATTTTTAGAGGAAACTTAATCAAGAGATTATACCTGCTCTCCACAACATCCTAGGAGAGCCAGCTATGCTCCTTGGACCTTGTTCAACAACTAGAACAAGACCAAGGTACTTCAAAGAAGAAGATCAAAGCCTGCTGATGTTCAAAGTAGAACAAGGCTTTGATTATGATATGTCTTCAACACATAACAACAAACAACTCAACCAAAGGCTTAGAACTCTTCCCAGGCTTGGTGTCAACAAGCTTGAAGGAGCTCAAGGCTTATGGCTAAGGGTTAGTACACAATGATAACCAAAAATTAGAAACTAGGATTTCAAGGCCTTTGAACCTTGAAAACCTAATGAACCAAGACGTGCCTTAACCACAAGATTAAGGAAGGTCTTAACAATCAAACGGAACTCAGATTTAGGCTATTCTAACACCAACTTTTAATCATTCACAAAGAGAATTCAAAATTTTAAGAAATTCAAATTTTATTAACTTAAAAAGGAATTACAAAGATTGATAGCCTAAAACAGGAACAAAGGGACTCTCACATGTTGAGGTCTCCTTTTATAGGCAAATGCCTGGCTAACACTATTCACAAACCCTAGCACTGAAATTCCACATTTGTCCTTGAGGTATTCTAGATAGTTCTCTGATGTGAGCTGTCCAAAGTGATCAAGGGCGTTCATTTTAGCTTTGAAATGAAGCAAGGATCCTTGGCTGTTGATTTAGATACGTAGGATGACTTGGAGGTTAAGTTGTCACATGATTGGTGGACGGGTATTTGGGGGTGGGGTCCATTGTGAGTGGGAATGAGGGTTTTAGGGTTGGGATGTGTTTCTGCATGTGTGAATCACACATGTGCAAAGGTAATTGATTTTTACCCTAAGTTTAAGTGGAGTAAAAACTGGGGTGAAGAAGGGTAAACAATAGTTCTTTTGATCCGAAATTGGGGGAAACCAAGTTGTTTGGCGCATTTTTCATGTTTAAATGTTTCAAAGTGGCAACTTAGGTCCTTGTGTTTTCAGAAAATAGGTAAAACGTGTCTTTCAGCAACAAAACTCATATCCCTTTGTTTTTAACTTTCATGACTTGGCAGTTTTGGCACAAAACTTTGGAAAAAGGTTTCAAAGGGTTGTTTTTGCCATTTTAAGATAATTCAAGGGCTGATCTTAGACATTGTTGATCTTCAAAGGTCTTCAATGTATCTTTGACTTCATGAGGGACCATTAATGACAATTTAGAATTGTTGAGGGACTAAACTTGCCATTTCTTCAAACTTGAAGGACCATTTGTGTAATTTTGACAAACTTAAGGGACCAAACTTGTAATTATCAATATACAAGGGTTTTAAGTGTCATTTCTTCATTAAATGAGGATCAATCTTGCATGTCTTCAAGTCTTCAAGGGTATTTGTTGAATATTTCATGAATTAGGGCCCGGTTCTTTGTACGGCTTCGTTTCTCGTGTCCGTTTTTCCTTGTATCTTGTGATCTTTTGTCTTTTTCATGATATCCATACCTAAAATACACAAGTAAACAAACACAAGCATATATATGGTATTTTATGACATTTTTATGCATTAAAAGCCCGAAAAGAACGATGAGATCATGTATAAATGACATCTCATCAATTTCCAATTTCCTTACCAGATCCTTTCTTTGTCACTCTGAGTCAGCATCAAGGCGTGAGACGTAAGCAAATATAACAGCTGACGCTGACCCTGGCCAGTCTGTTCCTAATGATGTAGTCCCCCAACAACAGGGTCCTACTTAAGAGACCAAAAACATATCCATTGATCTAAACTTATTAGGGAATTTTTCTCAGGATCCATCAGGTCAAACCAAGCCTGGTGGTGAAGAAGTTGAAACTGGTCCTCACACTAGAGGTGGTGATACTGGAACAAAGAAGTACGTCCTGCCACTGGCGCCAAGGTGGGACACTTGCCTACATTCATGTTTAATATGTATTTAGTAGACATGGAGAAGGAATTTAGATTTGATGAAAGAGCTCCAGTCAACCTTGATGAGAGTGATCCAGAGGACGATATTATTGAACAAACTCCAAATCCACCCTCTCCCAGGGCTCAATATGTAATAGAACTGACCAATCAAGTGTTGGTTCTTCGATAACAGGTTGATAAGCTCAAAGAATATAAGGTTCTTGCTGATGCTGAAATTGCTACACTTAAAGCAAGACCTACTCCTCCTACTGCTGAGCAAATCAAGGATGTCTTACTGGCAGCTCTGCAACCTATGGTGAAGGATGTGGTCACTGCCACTTTTCTAGAAGCAAGAAATTTCATCCCTTCTGGACTCCTTCAATAATGCTTCTATGGAGTTTCCTCTAGAGTTTGTGCCAATGCCTGGTCAAGTTAATGAGTTATGTGATTCAGTATCAAAGATCAAGGACCAGGTGGCCTTGCTAGAGCAACAAAAATTGACCTTATCTGAAGAGGTTCAAAAAAAACTTGTTGCTATGGAGAATGTTCCAGCAATGCTGACCAAGGTACAATCCTCACTTGCTTCTATTGCTGCCTTTCTTCCTCCTGGTGTGTCAACAGAAGTTGCTACACACTCTTCTGCTGAGGGGGAGAAAACCATAACAATTCAGCATTTATTTCAAAGGCATGCACAGAAGAAGGCTCAGAAGAAACCATAAACATCCTATGAGTCACCATTTCTGATAAAAGCCCAGCTAAAACTAAAGGGGAGTCTTCAGCTAAAAACAGTCACATTGATGGTCTTACAACCAGTGATGACATGACTAATGATGGTTCACCTCCCATTCATCCAAAAAACAAAGGTGAACTCACCCTTAATGAAAGACTGATCAAAGCTAGGGTGGCCACCTAAGAAGAATTGATAATGTGTTAAAAATAAATGAAGAGGAAAAGACTAGAAATCTGAAGCTTAGTCTGTATCAAGAAACTGGGAAGTTTGAGGTTGAAAATATCTTTAAAAGGAAAATGCTGTATGAAAACTTTTGTATGACAAGGCTGGACAGAAGAAATCCCTCATAAATCACTAATATTGATATGCTCACCACCAGAGGTGATATTCATCTTAAGCTCTACAACGCTTATGGTACTGGTGAGATTATAGAGGATTTTCAAGCCAATGAACTCTCTCTTACTAAATGGCTGGAAATGTAACAAAAGCTTGCCAAGAAGAAATCCAAGAGATGGGATGAAGTCTTAATCAGAAGTTCTCACTCCAAGAGAAATCATGACAGAATTGGTGAGCTCCTCAATATTAATGTTAATGTTTCGCTAGAGGATCAAGATCCCATAATGAAACTGAATAAACGAGCCAATCTTGTCAAACCTGACGTAGGTGACATTTTTGTCACCATAAAGAAATACGAAGGTTTTGTTTAGTTTTAGAATCATCTCCCTAGGCATGTACTCGAAGAACCAGAACTGGGAATGATTATGTTCAATCATCTTGAATGACAAGACTTCGTTAGTATAAGTGACCTGGATGATATGAACAACGAACTTCTTGGAAATGTTCAGAGGATTTTCTATACTCACCATAGGGGTCCAGGATTGACTGAAGTACAAAGTAGGAAAAGGTCGCTTGTATTGTTAGCTATAAGTACAACCTTTATCTTTTGTTAGATGAGTTTATTTGTACTTGTACTGTTTATGCAGCATGGGCATCAACCACCCACTGGATATACACATGTATGGAAACATGTGAATGTAAACCCTAATATGCTTCTCCTATAAAAGGGAAGCATATAGAAGAGAAATGGCTAAACTTTAGATTAGAAAGATAGCAATCTTCTAACAGCCATTTCTCTCAACATTAACCAAACCATATAGCTAAAGACATATGAACATTTTGGTTAAGACTTAAACTCTTAAGTTTGGTCAGAAGTTTAAGTAGAGGAGATCACCCCACAATGTCATTCAACCACTTTGTTATTCCGCAAACAAAGCGGGTTATAGATTCTTTATTAAGTTTTAATAAAAGTCTATACATTGAAAAGTATTTGGTATTGTTGTTTTATTTGTTCTTAGTTCTTATTAATTGATTAAACAACACACTTGAATCTTATTAACAAGTTACTACTTAAGGTTGATAATTAGTAACGAGTTAAACGGGACCAACAAGTGGTATCAGAGCAATTTGATTTAAAAAACCTCTTATTTTCATTAAACTGTTCATTTTAAGTTCTTAAAATCAAGATCCACAATCCCTAGAATATAGGGGTGGCCACTCAATTCTGCTCCTGTTCTAGAGGTGGCAAACTTCACAAATTGTAAGAAAAGGTTCCTTGTCCACATGGTTGGAATCGAACCCCAATTCCTTGGAATCATTGAAAATGGTCCTTTGTTCACATGGTTGGGGACAATATAAAACCTGAGGTACAGTGGACTGCTGATGAGAGAAAAACTGCTAACCTAGATTAGCGAATCAAAAGTCTCATCATGTCCGTACTTCCAAATAACCAAATGAATTCTATTGTGAATTGTAAAACAGCTAAATCTACCTGGGAGGACCTTATATTGTATCATGAGGGACCCTCAGATGTGAAAGAAACAAGAATAATGGATTTAAAGCTTCAATACAACACCTTCAAAACAAAGAAGAGGAAACCCTTATGATTGTTGTAAATTCACACTCGTTTAGGAAAACGAGGTAAAAGCGGTAAGTACTAAGTGAACGTTTAAGAAAACGTAAGCACTTATGACCCTTTGTGTGGGATCGTTCTAAAGGAGGCTAGTGTGTTGTATTAAGAGATGATTAAATGTTTTTGATTATGATTATGAAGAAAGAAAAGAGAAAAGGATGATGGTTATGATTAAAATTAAACTACGACGAATGACGAAAACGTAAAAACCGTAAAACGTGACGAAATTTAAAATTTAGTCTAAAAATTAATTAAAAATCAAAAACAAATCTAAAATAATATAAATAAGAATAAAAATTTGACAAAAATAATTTTTAAAACTCATTTCCAATTTAATATTCAATTTTAAAAGCCATTTAAAGCCTTAAAATTCAATAAAATTAAAAATAAATCCAAAATATAATTTTCTCAAATGAGAATCTTACTTATATTATATAAAAACTAAAAAGTATTTTTCTTGATTTTTTGAAACTATTTTTCTATTTTTTAATGACTATTAACACTTTATAAATCAAAATAATGATTAAAAATAATAAAATAATGCTAAAATTAATTTAACTTTTCTAAAAATCCTATTTTATGATACTAAACAGTAGAAAAATAGAATTTAAAAAAAGTTATTTTTACCACTAAAAGATAAAACAGCTTAAGTAAAAATCTAATTAAACTCAAATTAATTCTAAAAAATAAATAAAATAGTGAACAGTGAACTTTTTTAAATTAAAAATCTTAAAATAATATTCTTAAACTAAGAAAATTTGAAAAACTAAATAATGTTAAATTCTTGCACTAAAAGACAAAAAGCAGTTTAATAAATACTAATTTAACTTAAAATAATTCTAGAAAATCATTAAATAAAGTTAAAAATGAAATTTCTTTTGTAAAAATCTTAAAATACTTAACTTAAAAAAAGAAAATTGAAAAAACAGAATTTTAACACTTTTTACCACTAAATGACAAAAGCAGATTAATAAAAATCTAATTTAAACAGAATTTATTCTAAAAAATACCAAATGAAAAGTAAATTAAAATTTAACTTCACTAAATATATTAAAATAAATCAACAAGTCTGGGAAAAATAGAAAATATGAAAAATCCTTAATTTGACCCACTAAAGACAAAAACTCAAAGATCAGATAGTGACATGTGATGTTTCTTTGTCTGGTAGTGTAGCAGTGGCTACACTTGCACTAACATTGGGAAGTTTTTTCCCACTGCTTAGTCAAAAAATTGGGTATGGTAACCTTTTGAGCTTAGGAAAGCTGGTCTTTTGGTGTTACTTGGTAACAGTGGCACCCCCACAACCAGTTGGGTTGTGGGGAGTCAAGCAAACAATAAAATCACAAATCCAAAGAAAATAAATCACCAATATGGGCAAAAATAGTCACTGAATGCGTAAACAAGGGTCTGAGCAACTTTGTTGGTCTAAATGGTCAACAAGTGAGATTTAAACTATCAAATCTTGATCAGTATGTTACCAAACAACAAACTAACAGAATGCAACCCTAAATTGCCATAGATTCTAACAGTAGCAAGGTTTTCAGATTCCAAAATCACAAAACAAGCTTGTTTAAGCAGATTTTCTATGAACACCCTTTTTCAGTCAAACTGTTAACATGCAAAGTCTATTTCTACTTCACCAAGCTCAAAACCTATTATGTACTTAACCCAACTGAACTTTTAAGAGCATGTTTAACTGAACTAAAACCGGAGATTGACCAAAAATCCGTTTAATAAACTACTCCCAAACACCTCTTAATATTTGAAAACAAAAATTTTTCAAAGTCTAAACATGCAAATTAGTCTCAAATCTTACAAATTGCACACAAATCATGCATCAGACCTTATATAAGCATAAATTAAACAAGTCTATCAATTAAACACTTAACTTTAACCAAAATCGACAAATTTTCAAAAACCTTTGACTTAAATGAAAAAGGCAAGAAACTTACCTCCAAGGTGCACATCCACACCTTGGAGTGTGTGAGCTTATGTGCAAAGGAGTGCACTAGCTTCCTAACCTCCAATGCTAAGAAAAGAGAACACACAAATGATGACAGAATATGGAGATATCAAAGAAATTGAGCACAAATTTGTTAAACTATGGGTCCAAATGAAAAATAAAACTTGAACAAGTCTTATGCTTATCTTGTGTGCATGATTTCAACCAAAGAACTCATACACATAAGCTCCAAACATAAAACCTTGTATAACATATTTGAAAAACAGATTTAATAAAGAAAACTTGAACACTTCACTTCTTGAAAACATTTTAACTCAACACCAAGCCACAAAACCAGTGAATTTCTCACTTGCACTTGATATTCAACAAGAATATCAGGTGCATATGATCAAAACAACACTGATTTGTTAAGCCAAAAACTTAACTCAAACACTTGCTTTCCAACTGAAACTTTGAAACCCTTTTTTAGAACCCGAATTAAACTAAACCAAACAAGAGAGAATTTAAACAAGATAAATAAAGTGGCACTTGTTTTTCATCATCAATGCAACACTATTTCATTCCATTTGAAACTGGATTTACAAGATTGTGAAAAAGGAAAAAACAAGAACAAGGAAAATGGAATAACTAGGGTGCCTTATATAATGGCTTACAAGAACTTGATAAACTAGTAAACCCTAATACTTGAGTTTCCAGAAGTGCCCTTGTAGATTCTTCAAAGATGCCAAGATGCCTAAATTTGAATTTTAGGTCAAAGAGCTCATGTGATGCATACTGCCTTTTCTTGGACTGTTGTTGGAGTACTAGCTGGCTAGAGGGGATCTTGGTCATCTATTTTTTCTTTGCCAACAAGAAAAACAAAGGTGGCCATTGATCTACTATTGCTCTTGTCTTTTTGCAGCAGGTGATGCCACGTGGGGGGCCCACTAGTCACAGGGTAAGGTTTTTGGGGTGTGGGTTCACATGAGAGAATGGCTAATTACTCTTCTAGAAGGTTTAGATGAAAACCCCTTTGGTTAAGTGGGATTACGAATTTAGGGTTTATGAGGAAAGGGATGAGTGGATTAGGTGTTCTAATCTGTTTAAGGTTTAAATAAAGTGTTTTAGAGGGAAAATTAAGTTTTGACTGGGGTTGACCACACTTATAAACATAAACGGGTGGGTGGAAAGCAGATGTGGCAATGGGAGGTGAGGTGGGTGATGGTGATTGGGTGAGACGGATGACGTGGGATGGTGATTGGTTGTGGTGACTTCAGCTGTTTTACCAGAATGGTCCCCCAATTCCCCAATTGTTGCTATATAAGTTTTGTCAGTATAGCATGTGTAATACCCTTTGTTATGTAGTTTATATTCTTCTATTTTGTCCACCAAAAACTTTCATAACTTGATTCAAGGACCTTATGTGTATTTTGAGCATTCTTCAAGGGCCATTAATACAATATCTCAACATTTTAGGGACCCAATATGCAATATTGAGTTTTGCAAGGGTATAAAATGTCAAGTCTTTAAAAGATGAAGGACCAATCTTCTCAATCTTCAAAACTTCAAGGACTTCAATGAAAATTCATGATTCGGGTCCGGTTCTTTGTGCGGCTTCGTTTCCCGTGTTCGTTTTTGCTTGATTCTTATTTGTTGATTTCACGATATCCGTACCTAAAATACACAATGAACAAACACAAGCAAATTTTGGGGTATTTTGATGATATTTTTAGTGTTTAAGCCCGTTTTGGACGATGAGACTATGTATAAAAGCAGTCTCATCACTCCCCCATACTAAACCATTGCCGTGCCCTCACGCAATGCTAGAATAAAGTATCTAAGCATCTCCAAAATTCATTTTTATCGACATTTATTGAAACGTAAACTTACTACACTACTACTACTTGTGTTTTAGACATAATGTAGGATTTTCATCACAAAATGGGACGTTTAGGTTCATAGAACAAGAACACGTGAATGCTTCGTTAGAAATAATTTCGTCGTCCTCGATTTTCACCCATTTCCATGCTAAGCGTGAAACGAGATCATTGTCATTATAAGTTAGTAATTCTAACACTACTCATATGCCCTAATCACGTACTTAGACTCCCATTTTCCTAATTGGTATCTCTTATATTTTATTTTTGTCTTGAATATTCACGAGGATACATTTTTTACTTATGCGATGATAGAGATTTAGGTCTCAAAAATAGAGTCATAACGTTGTAACCAAGACCATCGAATTAATAACCCCCCCTTCCCTAATAGACAACGATGTCAAAAAATTAAGTCAACAAGAAGGATCGATAAACATGGTTTTATAACGGTTTTGAACATGAGACTTATTACCAAGACTTTTATACGCCCCCTAACGGATGGGCTTTATTATCATAGGTTTACCTCCATCTTTTATTCAACTTCTCCATGAAGCTTTTATTATGACTTCGATCTTGCCTTGCCTTTTATTATCCTCCTCATCGGTGGTTTTATTATGGCCAAAGACGTATATCCTCACGCTAAGGCGAATTTTGGATCTTTAAAGCTTCAAAGATTAAGGCATAATTCACTTTCAATTTTGCATAGATTTTTCGGCCTTGTGAGCTTCAAATTGTTTGCTTGATTTAGGTGAGCACTTGAAATCTTATTATTAGGTGAAGCTTTCGATTATTCGGGTTGCCAATACTTCAAAACCGTGACGCTGGCGATACCTTAATGTCTTCCCAATTTAATTACATGGAAGCTACTAGAAAATATTAGAAACCAACAATCAAGACTAAACCGCTAAGCCAATACTTATTAGCAATATATATATATACAACCGAAGGGAGAATAAGGAAACAACGAGAACACATGAGTTTTTGAAAGAATACAAGTACTCTACGTTTAGCATAGTAACTTATAATTAACTCTATCATTTCTCGTCCTCATTTAAGAGACTTAGCCTAATATAAGTTAAGGAATCGAAGCTAAGTGCTCAATACGCACGGTCGAGTCAAAAATTACTCTTATTCTCGCCATCGGAAATTCTACATTCGTGTCTTCAAACACTTATAAAACATGAGAAAAAATTTAAAATTTGGCCATTTTTAGCCTTATTTGCAACAAAACGATAAAAAAGATAAACTTTGGAAAGCGTGAAGGTTTGGCAAGGCAAGTATCTATTCACCTACCCCCCTTGATGAGATGGCATTTATACATGATCTCATCGTTCTTTTCGGGCTTTAAATGCATAAAAATGTCATAAAATACCATATATATGCTTGTGTTTGTTTACTTGTGTATTTTAGGTATGGATATCGTGAAAAAGACAAAAGATCACAAGTTACAAGGAAAAACGGACACGAGAAACGAAGCCGTACAAAGAACCGGGCCCTAATCATGAAATATTCAACAAATACCCTTGAAGATTTGAAGACAAACAAGATTGATCCTCAAAGAATGAAGAAATGACACTTAAAACCCTTGTATATTGATAATTACAAGTTTGGTCCCTTAAGTTTGTCAAAATTGCAAAAAGGTCCTTCAACTTTAAAGAAATGACAAGATTGGTCCCTCAACAAAATCAATTTGCCAATAATGGTCCCTTATGAAGATTAAGAGACATTGAAGACCTTGGAAGATCAACAATGTCCAAAATCAGCCCTTGAATTATCCAAAAATGTCAAAAATAACCCTTGATAACCTTTTTCCAAAGTTTGGTGCCAAAAGTGACAAGTGGTGAAAGTTATTAACAAAGGGAATACGTTTTGAAGGCTGAAAGATCTTGTTTACCAAAAATACCAAAGAACAAGGACTGAAAGTGTGCATTTGAAACATTTAAACACAAAAATGCGCCAAACACACACTTTTCCCCCAAAATCGGATCAAACACTTCACTGTTTACCATTCTTCACCCCCAGATTTTACTCCACTTAAACTTAAGTTAAAAATCAATTACCTTTGCACATGTGTGATTCACACATGCAGAAACCTATCCCAACCTTAAAACCCTTAATCCCACTCACTATGGACCCCACCCCCAATTCCCGTTTAACCAATCACATGACACCTTGGCCTCCAAGTTATCTGACATGGCAAAATCAACAGCTATCCTTCCTTGCTTCATTCCAAAGCTAAAATGAACAGCCAAGATCATTTTGGACAGCTCACACCAAGAATTCGTCTAGAAGACTCAAGGGCATTTAGGTAAATTCAGTTCTAGGGTTTGTGAACAGTGTTTAGCCAGGCATTTGCCTATAAAAGGAGACCTCAACATGTGAGAGTCCCTTTGTTCCAGATTTTAGCTTTCAATCTTTGTAATTCCTTCTTATGAAATAAAGTTTAAATTTCTTAAAATTCTGAGTTTTTAATCTGTTATTTATAAAAGTTTGGTGTTGGAAAAGCTAAAATCTGAGTTCCATTTGATTATTTAGACCTTCCTTAACCTTGTGGTTAAGGCACGTCTTGGTTTGAAAGGTTTTTAAGGTTTGAAAACCTTGAAATCCTAGGTTCTGTTTTGGTTATTTTGTGTACTAACCCTTGACCATTAGCTATAAGCTCTTACAAGCTTGTTGACACCAAGCTTGTGAAGGGATTAGAGCCCTTGGTTGAGTTGTTTGCTGCTTGTGTTGAAGATATAAAGTCCTTGAGGTTCTTCTTTGAACCATCAACCAAGGCTGTTTGCATCTCCTTCATTGAAGTACCTTGGTCTTGTTCTAGTTGTTGAACAAGGTCCAAGGAGCATTGCTGGCCTTCCTAGGATGTTGTGGAAGGCAGGTATAAGCTCTTGTTAAGATTCCCCTAAATATTTCATGTTTATGACTGTTTTGGATTTTATGCTTTGATTTTGAGTATTTGTGTTTGTGCTGGTGATTTATGTGTTTGATTGTGTTAGTAGTTGCCTAGTAAGAGTTTTTGATCATTAAAATCAGTAGGTTATTAGAAGAAATCACAAGTTTCTTTGATAAGTGACTGATTAAGGAGTGTTTGGGATTACTACATAAGTCTGTCAACGTCTGATTTGTTCTTATCAGCGTTTGATTTAAACTTGTCAGCGTTTGTTAAGTGCTTATGTGTTGTATGCAAGTATTGGTATCTGCTATTTGGGAGTATTTGTGCATCTGTTTGCAGGTTTTGAGGGTTGAAACACCTCAAATCCATAAGAGGGCTTTAAAATCTTTGTTACTTGGTGAAATTGGTTGAAATTTAGAGGACACCTAGATCTAATCATAGACTAGGGTTAACAAGTGTTAAATCTAGGTTAATTACACCAGGAAAAGAGATTTGAGTGCTTGAATTTGGATCTGTGGTCAATTAGATCAGCAACTTTCTGCATATTGTTCTTATTCATATCAGTGACTGTTCTTGGTGATTTTTGCTTGATTCTTGTGTGCAACTTGTTGTTTTTTGTGTTTGTATTGACTCTCAATAAGCCAAAGCTTATTGAGGTGCCTTTTGTTCCATCAAACAGCAACAAGCAAGGCTTGAAATCAAGCCAAAACTTAACTGCATATCAAGCAGTGGGAACTCCTTTCCCCTGCTGATTACCACTGCTAGTGTTAAATTTGGTGCCAGCTTATCAATAAGCTATAATAGCTTATTCCAACCTGCAACAACTTGGTTTTTGTAATAGGTGCTCATATTTTGATCCATTTGTTCATCCTGGAGCATTTGGGTGGTTGACTTTTAGGTTTGACTAGAAAACCAAGTCCTTTGACTTTTACATAAGTTCATTTGTGCTTATTCTGGCTTATTGCTTGTGCTTATTGGATTTTTGTTGATTGATATTGCTTATTGAGTCCATTTGAAAGCTTTTGCAAGTTGAATCAGCTTCTGAGGTTGAGTATTACTCAAAAACGACTATTTTGTCGTTTTGTGGAATTTTGCTTTTCTATTTTCTGGCTTATTGAGTGAGCTTATTGAAAATTTCTTTTGACAGATCTCTTAAGCATCCAAAAAGAGGGTTGTGTGTCAAATTAGAGCTTATGGCATTAGCTTATGGCTTAATGGGCTGAAAAGCCCAATAAGAATAAGCTTTGTGTTCAATAAGCTGTGATAAGCACATTTTCAGCTTTTGGGCCTTTAGAGTTTTGTTCTTAGAATTAAATTTTAAGTCAGATAGGGCTTTTCCAAGTCAATTGGGCCAAGTTTGACTTTTTGGGCCCAAAAGCCCATTTGTGTTGACTGTTTTTGGATTTGGCCCATTTGAGGGCCCATTAGGGGTATTTTGGTAATTTCACTTTCATTTTCTGATTATTTAGGTTAAAATAAACTAGTTTGCAAGTTTTTAGAATTTTTTATAATTTTTGGATTTTTAATATTATTTTATTATTATTTTATTATTATTTTACTTTTTCCAACTTTTTACATTTTTCTTAGGTTAAATACATTAAAATAGGAATTTATCAACTTTTAGAATAATTTTATCACTTTTAGATTAATTTTTATAATTATTTTAAGTTTTAATAGATTTTAAATCATTTTAAATAGTTTTTATTAGTTTTAAAATTTCTAAAAATAGTTTTTAATCATTCTAGGTCATTTTAGAGGTTTATCAATTGAGAAATCTTTATTTGGGCTTTTTGATAATTTATTTGATTCTTAGGGCTTTAATTAGCATTTAAAAATTGAATATTTAATTATTTAAAAGGTTTGAAAAAGTTTTGATAATTGGTAAACTCTTAGTTTATTATTTTTGATTTTTGGTGAGTTTTTGATAATTTTTAGAATTTATTTTATTTTTGGTTATTTTTTTAGGTTCTACGTCTTAACTTTCTAATAGTGTTTTTGCTTATTTTTCTATTTTCTATTTTTTTTTTTCGACTTCGTCATTTTCTCTTCTAATTCCTTTCTAAACCAAATATTAATCTCAAATAATTGCAAGTTAATTCACACACATATACCTCCTTGGGAAACGAACTTTCTCTCTTTTTATTCCATTAAGGGTCATTAACACTTGATTTTTCTTAAAGTCATTTGTTCAATACTTACCGCTATTTTGTGTTGCTTTGTTTTTCCTAAAAAAAGTATATACAAAACCACTACAATCAATTTTGGCGCCGCTGCCGGGGAGGCGTGTTGTGTTTTGATTGAACATTGTTGTTTTCTATATTAGCCATAATAGTAATTGTATTAATAGCACTCTATTAATACGTATTATCGTTTTTCGGTTTTTGTGTGAATATTATTACTATATTGTATACGTAGAACAATAAATACACAAGTACTCCAAATACGTGAGCAATCACAACCTTGATTCGGGATTTCATCACTCGATCATTGTATTCGAATCTCAAACCAAAGAAAAAGGCAAAAATAGATAAATACTTTCGTGAAGCTTAATCTTGATAATACAAACTATAAGGTGGGTATAAGGCGGTTGTATTTCACAACCTAAAGGAAAAAGGCTCTTAAGTGCTTCGCGCCGCCTCGTTTCCTCCGCTTGCTTGTGCGTATTTGATTTTGAGAGTGAATCGAGGGTTTTGCCGCCCAAAGTATTATTACATATCATATATATTTTCTTGGTTTCATATTGATTAAACCCTCTTGAACGATTTGGTGTTCCACCATCGTTCTAAAGTCATCGAAGCCGTTCACTCCACGTGATCGTTTTCATTCCTTGAGGCCTTTTTAATCAAGAGATTTGATTAGTGAGGAGATTTGTGGACTCATTGTCTACTTAATACATTCACCAATTTCCAAAAAGGTTAATACAATCAAAAACCACATAAAAAATAAAAAAACACAAAATACCAAAAAGAATCTTCTTTGCTCGTCTCCACGTTGTACGTGACGTTTATGCTCACTCGTAATCAAGCAAAACGTGCACGTAAACGCAAGAACAAAACTCCCACTCCAACTCATTCTAGTGAGGAGTCTCCTATTGACGAACCCATTGTACGAGAAGAACCAACCATGGCGAATCGAACTATGATGGAGTTACTTCAAGCACCCACCGAGGGTTATGGAGAAGCTATTGTGATTCCCGCAATCCTTGCAGAGAATTTTGAGGTGAAAACGGGTTTGTTGTCGATGATCCAAAACAACAAATTCCGTGGTGATGAAAAGGACAATCCCCACAACCATATCCGCCAATTTAATCGTCTTACCGCCACGTGCAAATTCAAGGATGTCTCGAATGACTCGATTAAGATGATGTTGTTTCCATACTCGTTGGATGGACCCGCAAAAATTTGGCTCGAGAAAGAACCGCCAAATTCGATTTTGACATGGACCGATATCGTTTCTAAGTTTGTGAACAAGTTTTTTCCACCATCTAAAACAACACACTTAAAAAATGAAATTTCACGATTTGTGCAAAGAAATAATGAAAGTTTTTCAATGGCATGGGAACGATTTAAAGAGATGTTACATGAATGTCCTCACCATGATTTTTCGGAATTGCATCAAGTGGATACTTTTTATAATGGGCTTAATGATCATGAACGAGATTATTTGAATGCCGCCGCGGGTGGTAATTTTTTGTGCAAGACGACAAATGAGGCTTTACAAATCATTGAAAATCGATCTAAGATTTATAACCCTCGTAACACACCGAGTGTTGCCAATATGGGTTCGTCATCTTCGTCACAATCGTCTCGTAGCATTAACGCCTTACATGATGAAGCTAATGAGGAAAATCGGTTTTTTGATAGATTTGCTAATCTTATGTCCCATTGGAAGGCTCAAGAAGCTTCCAATTCCGCTTCGGTTAAAGCGGTTGCTAAGAGTTGTTTATCTTGTGGGGGAGCTCATGATCTTTCCGAGTGCATTACCGCGGATGGTAACACTTCGAGTGCTTATATAGCAACGGGAACTTATAACCAAAACGGCCAAGGTTCTCGTCCAAATCAAGCTCCACCAAACCAAAATGTTAATAATTATCTAAACAACAACCAAGGTAATTACCAAGGCAACACACGCAATTACAACAAAGGGAATTATCAAAGTGGGAATGGACAAATCTCTAATCAAAACCAAAACCGTGATTTTCAAAACACTACACAAGGTTTTCAAAATGCTCACACTAAAAATTTGCAAGGAGAATTTTTGGATTATGCAAAAGCAAATGATGCTAAATTTGATAATATGCAACGTGAGATGATTAGCTTAAGATCCGAGTTAAAAAACGAGATTAAAAATGAACTTGCTAATGAACTTAAAACTCATGCAAACAAAATGGAAGGAAATGTCCAACGTCTTCAACAAAACCAACAAAAGATGGAATTAGGACAACATGAGATTAAGCAAGAGTTATTGAAAGCGGATGCTAGGCAATCAAAATTTGAGGACCGAATGGCTAAGATGTTTGAAGCAATCATGTGTAAGCCCTCTTCTTCGGGTGGTCTTCCTAGTGATACCATTAACAACCCGAGGGGAGAATTGAAGGTTGTTGCTACACGAAGTGGTAAAACTTTCAAGGAACCAATCTCTCGTACAAGTACTTCTACGGAGAAGGAAATCGAGAAAGAACCCGAGGTGATGGTCGAAAAGGAGCACATTACAATCCCACGAAGTACCGCTCAAACCACACCTACGGTTGAACCAATACCAATTGTGGAACCCGAGTTTCCAAGGCCGTTGCCTAATGACCAACCCACACCACCTTTACCATACCCTTCGAGACGAAACAAAGAGAAGGCACAAGAACGGAACAATTATCAATTTGAGCTATTTATGAAAATGTTTCGTGATCTACATTTCAACATAAGTTTTGCCGACGCTCTTATCATGATGCCTCGATTCGCCGCAAACTTCAAAAGTATGCTAAACAACAAAGAGAAGTTACAACAATCGTCTAGTTGTTCATCGGTTTTTCTTAGCCGCATACCATAAAAAGTCGGTGATCCCGGTAAATTTTTGATTCCGTGTGCAATTCAAGATATGGAGGAATGCTACGCCTTGGCCGATCTTGGTGCTAGTATTAATTTAATGCCTCTCGAGATTTTCAAATCGCTTTCACTTCCGGCTCTTACTCCTTCGAACATGTCTATCGAGATGGCCGATCATTCTACGATTTTAGCATGTGGAGTAGCCGAGGACGTTTTCGTTAAAGTCGGAAAGTTTTACTATCCCGTTGACTTTATCGTTGTAGACATTCCCATCGATCGAAAAGTTCCTCTCATTTTGGGTCGTTCATTTTTGGATACATCAAGAGCACTTATCGATGTTCATGCTCGAAAAATCACCCTTCGTTTCAATGAAGAAGAACTTGTCATCAATGCAACACAAAACTCCAATCTTTCTCATGTCTATTCTATTGCAACTTTAAACCATGGTGATTCAACCAATGTCGTTTGCAAAGAATTTTCACCAAGAGTTTTAGGGAATGTCGCCAAAAACAATTTACCATTTCCTCCGCCGGTGGAGGTTATGAGTGTAAAGCCTACAAAGAAGAAACCGTCAATACTTGAATCGAAAAATCCTTCGCCTCACCTCGAACATTCATTCTTGAAAAGTGTTGATAAGTTTCCGGTTTCTACGAAAGATCTTTCGGATGATGAATATGTTGGCCCCGATGGGGAGGTTTTCTTCGTCGATAAACGTTTTGAGAACTTGCCACCACCAAAACCAAAACGGTTTCAAAATGTGAGAATTTTTAGTGTAACTAACATCGTCTTAGAAACACCAAATATTTTTGACATAATCAAAAAGGGTTTACATAAGGAGAGTTCAAAAGATAAAAAAGAAAAAGATCTTAAATGTGATTTAATTGATTTTTCTACAAATCTAACTCCGTCATCACCACGTGATTTGAGTGCTACAAACTCGTATACTCCTTTTGACAATGCTTTGTGTGGTTCTAGTATGGGGGAAGCCCCTTATGTTCCCTCATCCTTGTCCACCGAGGACGAGATATTCGATCCCGGAATTTCATGTAAAGGGAAATCTCGGTCTTCCACCGATGCAATAAATGGAAAATCTTTCTATTTGCTTGGTGCGAGTCTACCTCGAGTAGCTCAAACGTTTGTCTTACCAATTGTCCCACCCTTCTACTTCTCATCTCTTTTCTTCAAACTCTTTGAGTTTATGGCACATGTTGAAGTGGCGTTAATTTGTTTTACCAATGAAAACGAGAACGCCATCTTCGACCCCGGTATTTTGTATCATTTAAGGACTTAGTCCTTTATACCGGTTGCTTTTTGGGCCTTGTTTATCATGTAAGCCCCATCAAAAATTGACCATACCATGATATCCCTAAATGTTCACATTTTGAGGGGATCGAGTCGAGCTCATGACTCGGTAATCAAAAACGAGGTGCCTCGTGGGGGAGATCCCATGCTTATCTTTTATGTTCACTAATAAGGGGACTTGTACCCTTCCAACTCGTTGTCTCGTGGTTGTTTGTGATTGTGTTATCTAGATCATCATCATCATCTACGATTGAAGACTCTCGTGTTCGTTTACGTGAGCCTCCATCGTTCGTTTGAAGAAGTTTTCCACGATTCCATGACATATCCTTTATTGTTCTAACAATTATCTTTTAGCATACTTAATAAACGGCTTTAGATATATTGTTGATCACCCTTTCCATGCTAGATCCTAAGCATTCGACTCTTCGTCTCTAGTATGGGGGTGCTCCACCTTTAGACTCGAAACATTGAGGACAATGTTTACTTTTAGTATGGGGGGGTGAATAGGTACTTGCTTTGCTACGCCCTCACGTTTTCCAACTTTCATATGTTTTGTTTTGATAATAAGGCTAAAAATGGCCAAATTTTAAAATTTTTCTTAGTTTTCATAAGTGTTTTTAAGACACGAATGTATATTTTCCGATGGTAGAATAAGAGTTAATTTTTGACTTGATGGGCATTTGGAGCCATTTACATTCCTTAACCCGCTCAATTCAAGTTTTGCTAGACTTTTATATAGGGAGCTTTAAAACGCGAAAGTCTTAATTCATTCGGGTTAAGAACAAGAACTTTTCGCAAGTTCCTATAATTGATTCTAGAAAGTCACTTATCAAGGGAACTATAAAACGCATTCTCTAAACTTGAAAAAGTCCAACAAAGTGCAAGATCCTATAGGTGGCTTGAAAACCCAAAACTTTGATTTGATATAATCTTAATGAAAGCTAATCCATATTTGGCTTAATTTTGACTTGCATGGCTAAGTATTCACGAGTCTCTTTAATTAGAGGTCTTTATATAGTGAAGAACGAGAAATGATAGAGTTAGACAAGTGATCATGCTAAACGTAGAACATGAAAGTGTTCTTTCAAAAACTCATATGTTTTTAATTGTGGCTTTTTCTTCCCATAAGATCAATGCATTAGGAATAAATCATAATTGCAATAAGTAAGGTCGTACGATTTGAAAGGTTACTTAGCCTCTAGCGCAAGATCGTTTAAAAGTTGCTCGGGGTTGAATAGAGTTCATAGCCAAGGCATAACTTATTGAAGCGGGACGCGAAGATTGGTGATTATCCAAAAAAGGCCCTAACAAGGCATGAGGAGCTCTATTTTTGCTAAAGATCCAAAGATGATGTGAAGTATCATTATTCCTAAATCAATATGAAGGATCGAGACACACGACGAGAAGCAATTACTCCCCTAAAGAATGGAGAAAGTCTATCCAAAAAGACCCTAACAAGGTATGAGGATAAATATATCCAAGTCCGAAAAGGAGGCGGATCGTTGTATATCAAAATCCAAAGTAAAGATTGAAGAAAAATGATGAAGTCGTGGTCCTATATGAAGAATCTCTCAAAAACGTCAAGTGAAGAAATTCCAAAATATGAAGAAAAGACCAAAATTTCAAGAACGTCTTCCCAAGATTTGAAGTATGAAGTACATGCCAAATATCGGTCCGAGAAAGGTCTCAAATCGTGAAACGAGTTATGCCAAGATATGAACTTAAGGAGATACACGAGAAGCCGTTTTAAAAGATTTTGTCCTTCGGATAACTATTGATCAAATCGTGCTACTTTGCTTTCGGACTAATAACTACTAAAATAAGTCAATATGTATCACTTGTGATCCATGACAAATAGATAAAAAATGCTAGTAACCTATTTCCTTTTATAATAACTAGGATTGCGGGGAGAAAAAGTATTACACAATTTGAACGTATGAGTAGTGTTAGCATTGTGACTTGTACCAACAATGATCTTGTTTTTGCACTTAGCATGGAATGTATGACAATCAAGGATGACGAATTTTACTCTAAGGGACATTAACTTGTTTCTATTCTTTGACCCTAAAAGTCACTTTTTGTGATGAAAATCATACATTATGTCTTTACACATTCTCGTAGTATGTTGCAAGTCTTTTACTTTTCAATAAAGGTTTATAAAAATTGAATTTTGGTGATACTTAGATACTTTATTCTAGCATTGCGTGAGGGCACGGCAATGGCTTAGTATGGGGGAGTGATGAGATGGCATTTATACATGATCTCATCGTTCTTTTCGGGCTTTAAATGCATAAAAATGTCATAAAATACCATATATATGCTTGTGTTTGTTTACTTGTGTATTTTAGGTATGGATATCGTGAAAAAGACAAAAGATCACAAGTTACAAGGAAAAACGGACACGAGAAACAAAGCCGTACAAAGAACCGGGCCCTAATCATGAAATATTCAACAAATACCCTTGAAGATTTGAAGACAAACAAGATTGATCCTCAAAGAATGAAGAAGTGACACTTAAAACCCTTGTATATTGATAATTACAAGTTTGGTCCCTTAAGTTTGTCAAAATTGCAAAAAGGTCCTTCAACTTTAAAGAAATGACAAGATTGGTCCCTCAACAAAATCAATTTGCCAATAATGGTCCCTCATGAAAATTAAGAGACATTGAAGACCTTGGAAGATCAACAATGTCCAAAATCAGCCCTTGAATTATCCAAAAATGTCAAAAATAACCCTTTATAACCTTTTTCCAAAGTTTGGTGCCAAAAGTGACAAGTGGTGAAAGTTATTAACAAAGGGAATACGTTTTGAAGGCTGAAAGATCTTGTTTACCAAAAATACCAAAGAACAAGGACTGAAAGTGTGCATTTGAAACATTTAAACACAAAAATGCGCCAAACACACACTTTTCCCCCAAAATCGGATCAAACACTTCACTGTTTACCATTCTTCACCCCCAGATTTTACTCCACTTAAACTTAAGGTAAAAATCAATTACCTTTGCACATGTGTGATTCACACATGCAGAAACCTATCCCAACCTTAAAACCCTTAATCCCACTCACTATGGACCCCAACCCCAATTCCCGTTTAACCAATCACATGACACCTTGGCCTCCAAGTTATCTGACATGGCAAAATCAACAGCTATCCTTCCTTGCTTCATTCCAAAGCTAAAATGAATAGCCAAGATCATTTTGGACAGCTCACACCAAGAATTCGTCTAGAAGACTCAAGGGCATTTAGGGAAATTCAGTTCTAGGGTTTGTGAACAGTGTTTAGCCAGGCATTTGCCTATAAAAGGAGACCTCAACATGTGAGAGTCCCTTTGTTCCAGATTTTAGCTTTCAATCTTTGTAATTCCTTTTTATGAAATAAAGTTTAAATTTCTTAAAATTCTGAGTTTTTAATATGTTATTTATAAAAGTTTGGTGTTGGAAAAGCTAAAATCTGAGTTCCATTTGATTATTTAGACCTTCCTTAACCTTGTGGTTAAGGCACGTCTTGGTTTGAAAGGTTTTTAAGGTTTGAAAACCTTGAAATCCTAGGTTCTGTTTTGGTTATTTTGTGTACTAACCCTTGACCATTAGCTATAAGCTCTTACAAGCTTGTTGACACCAAGCTTGTGAAGGGATTAGAGCCCTTGGTTGAGTTGTTTGCTGCTTGTGTTGAAGATATAAAGTCCTTGAGGTTCTTCTTTGAACCATCAACCAAGGCTGTTTGCATCTCCTTCATTGAAGTACCTTGGTCTTGTTCTAGTTGTTGAACAAGGTCCAAGGAGCATTGCTGGCCTTCCTAGGATGTTGTGGAAGGCAGGTATAAGCTCTTGTTAAGATTCCCCTAAATATTTCATGTTTATGACTGTTTTGGATTTTATGCTTTGATTTTGAGTATTTGTGTTTGTGCTGGTGATTTATGTGTTTGATTGTGTTAGTAGTTGCCTAGTAAGAGTTTTTGATCATTAAAATCAGTAGGTTATAAGAAGAAATCACAAGTTTCTTTGATAAGTGACTGATTAAGGAGTGTTTGGGATTACTGCATAAGTCTGTCAACGTCTGATTTGTTCTTATCAGCGTTTGATTTAAACTTGTCAGCGTTTGTTAAGTGCTTATGTGTTGTATGCAAGTATTGGTATCTGCTATTTGGGAGTATTTGTGCATCTGTTTGCAGGTTTTGAGGGTTGAAACACCTCAAATCCATAAGAGGGCTTTAAAATCTTTGTTACTTGGTGAAATTGGTTGAAATTTAGAGGACACCTAGATCTAATCATAGACTAGGGTTAACAAGTGTTAAATCTAGGTTAATTACACCAGGAAAAGAGATTTGAGTGCTTGAATTTGGATCTGTGGTCAATTAGATCAGCAACTTTCTGCATATTGTTCTTATTCATATCAGTGACTGTTCTTGGTGATTTTTGCTTGATTCTTGTGTGCAACTTGTTGTTTTTTGTGTTTGTATTGACTCTCAATAAGCCAAAGCTTATTGAGGTGCCTTTTGTTCCATCAAACAGCAACAAGCAAGGCTTGAAATCAAGCCAAAACTTAACTGCATATCAAGCAGTGGGAACTCCTTTCCCCTGCTGATTACCACTGCTAGTGTTAAATTTGGTGTCAGCTTATCAATAAGCTATAATAGCTTATTCCAACCTGCAACAACTTGGTTTTTGTAATAGGTGCTCATATTTTGATCCATTTGTTCATCCTGGAGCATTTGGGTGGTTGACTTTTAGGTTTGACTAGAAAATCAAGTCCTTTGACTTTTACATAAGTTCATTTGTGCTTATTCTGGCTTATTGCTTGTGCTTATTGGATTTTTGTTGATTGATATTGCTTATTGAGTCCATTTGAAAGCTTTTGCAAGTTGAATCAGCTTCTGAGGTTGAGTATTACTCAAAAACGACTATTTTGTCGTTTTGTGGAATTTTGCTTTTCTATTTTCTGGCTTATTGAGTGAGCTTATTGAAAATTTCTTTTGAAAGATCTCTTAAGCATCCAAAAAGAGGGTTGTGTGTCAAATTAGAGCTTATGGCATTAGCTTATGGCTTAATGGGCTGAAAAGCCCAATAAGAATAAGCTTTGTGTTCAATAAGCTGTGATAAGCATATTTTCAGCTTTTGGGCCTTTAGAGTTTTGTTCTTAGAATTAAATTTTAAGTCAGATAGGGCTTTTCCAAGTCAATTGGGCCAAGTTTGACTTTTTGGGCCCAAAAGCCCATTTGTGTTGACTGTTTTTGGATTTGGCCCATTTGAGGGCCCATTAGGGGTATTTTGGTAATTTCACTTTCATTTTCTGATTATTTAGGTTAAAATAAACTAGTTTGCAAGTTTTTAGAATTTTTTATAATTTTTGGATTTTTAATATTATTTTATTATTATTTTATTATTATTTTACTTTTTCCAACTTTTTACATTTTTCTTAGGTTAAATACATTAAAATAGGAATTTATCAACTTTTAGAACAATTTTATCACTTTTAGATTAATTTTTATAATTATTTTAAGTTTTAATAGATTTTAAATCATTTTAAATAGTTTTTATTAGTTTTAAAATTTCTAAAAATAGTTTTTAATCATTCTAGGTCATTTTAGAGGTTTATCAATTGAGAAATCTTTATTTGGGCTTTTTGATAATTTATTTGATTCTTAGGGCTTTAATTAGCATTTAAAAATTGAATATTTAATTATTTAAAAGGTTTGAAAAAGTTTTGATAATTGGTAAACTCTTAGTTTATTATTTTTGATTTTTGGTGAGTTTTTGGTAATTTTTAGAATTTATTTTATTTTTGGTTATTTTTTTAGGTTCTACGTCTTAACTTTCTACTAGTGTTTTTGCTTATTTTTCTATTTTCTATTTTTTTTTTTTCGACTTCGTCATTTTCTCTTCTAATTCCTTTCTAAACCAAATATTAATCTCAAATAATTGTAAGTTAATTCACACACATATACCTCCTTGGGAAACGAACTTTCTCTCTTTTTATTCCATTAAGGGTCATTAACACTTGATTTTTCTTAAAGTCATTTGTTCAATACTTACCGCTATTTTGTGTTGCTTTGTTTTTCCTAAAAAAAAGTATATACAAAACCACTACAATCACCCCTATACTAAAGTTAAACATTGTCCTCAATGTTTCGAGTCTAAGGGTAGGATACCCCCATACTAGAGACGTAGTCGAATGCTTTATCTAGCATGGAAAGGGTGTAACCATTAAATTAATAGCCGTTTATGAAGTGTGCTAAAAACCTAAGGTTATAACATCAAAGGATATATCAATTGGATATCGAGAAATTCTTCAAAGCAAACGAATGAGTGCTCCCATAAAACGAACACGAGAGGCTCCAATCGTGAAGATCATGATCATGTAAAAACCACAATGCACAAACAACAACGAAACAAAGGTTGGAAGGGCACAAATCCCCTCACGTTAACTACATTAGAAAGCGATAATATGTACATGGATAAGCATGGGACTCCCCCACAAGGCACCTCATTTTTTATTACCGAGTCATGAGCTCGACTCGATCCCCTCAATACTAATTATCATTGGGGAAAGTGACTTGGTCGAGGTAGTTCAAAAAGGGAACTTCCCCACCAAAGTAGTGCTTCAACCTATGGCCATTCACCTTGAAATTAGGACCATCATTTTGAGCTAGATCGATGGTCCCATATGGAAACACTTGGGTAATGGTGAACGGACCGGACCAACGGGATTTCAACTTGCCGGAAAAGATTTTCAAATGTGAGTTAAAAAGCAACACTTGATCTCCAATGTTAAAACCCCGATTTTTTATTTTAGAATCGTGAAACTTTTTGGTTTTCTATTTATAAATCAATGAATTTTCATAAGCAATATCCCTTAATTCATCCAATTCATTTAATTTCATTTTCCGGTGTTTTCCCGCGGTCTCAATGTCATCATTAGAATGCTTTAAGGCCCAATAAGTTTTGTGTTCGAGTTCAATTGGCAAGTGACAATTCTTCCCATACACGAGCTTGTAAGGAGTGCACCCAATGGGTGTCTTATGAGCGGTACGAAAGGCCCATAAAGCATCCTCTAACTTATCCGACCACGATTGTCGGTTCTCCCCTATCGATCTCTCCAAGATCCTCTTCAACGCTCGGTTTGAAACCTCTACTTGCCCACTCGTTTGTGGGTGATAAGCCGTAGAAAGCCGATGTGTAACCCCATATTTCTTTAGAACTCTTTCAAATTGGTCATCGCAAAAATGGGTTCCACAATCGCTTATGATTGCACGAGGGGTTCCAAACCGAGAAAACAAATTCTTCAAAAACTTGACTACCACACGAGCATCGTTCGTGGGTAAAGCCTTAGCTTCACCCACTTGGATAGGTAGTTAACGGCTACAAGGATGTACTTATTACCACGAGATGATGGGAACGGCCCCATAAAATCAATTCCCCAAACGTCAAAGATCTCACACGCTTGGATGATGTTTTGTGGTATTTCATCGTTTTGTGAGGCTTTGCCTTGACGTTGGCATGAGTCACATGACTTCACAAGTGCATGTGCATCTCAATAAATAGTAGGCGAAAAGAAACTGGCATCAAAAACCTTCTTCACCGTGAGATTAGCACCATGGTGACCACCTGTTGGTCCCTCGTGACAAGCTCTAAGGATATTAGAAGCTTCGGTGCAAAAACACAACGTCGAATAATTTGATCCGCACAAGTCCGAAAGAGGTAAAGGTCGTTCCAAAAGTAGAACTTGACGTCACGAAAGAATTTTCGTTTTTGTTGAGTCGTCATCCCCTTAATGATGAAGTTCCTCGCATGGTAATTTGCGATGTCCGCAAACCATGGGGTAGATGAGTCAACCTTAGAATTCACTACCCCAAGTGTCTCGAGAGGAAATGTTTCGGTGATTTCCTTGTTCTCGTACACACTTTGGTGAGGATCTTCCAAGCGAGAAAGATGATCGGCCGCTAGATTCTCGGCTCCTTTTTTGTCAAGGATTTCGACATCAAATTCTTGTAGGAGGAGAATCCAACGAAGCAATATCGGCTTTGCATCTTGCTTAGCCATGAGATACTTGATTGTCGAGTGATCCGTATACACTATGCATTTAGTCAAGACGAGGTAAGGTCGGAATTTCTCAAATGCATACACCACGGCAAGGAATTCCTTTTCCGTTGTGGTATACTTAAGTTGAGCCTCGGTCATCGTCTTGCTAGCATAGTGGATAGGCAAGAAATGCTTTTCATGACGTTGCCCCAAAACGGACCCTATGGCATAATCACTTGCATCACACATAAGTTCAAATGGGAGGTTCCAATTGGGAGCAACAAGAATGGGAGCTTCGGTAAGTTTCCTCTTAAGGATTTCAAAGGCTCGTACACAATCTTCGTTAAAGACAAAAGGAGCAACTTTTTCGAGGAGATGTGTAATAGGTCGAGAAATCTTTGAAAAATCCTTGATGAATCGACGATAAAAGCCCGTGTGGCCTAGGAAACTCCTAACTCCCTTAACGGTTTTGGGATGAGGTAATGTGGCGATGACGTCTACCTTAGCTTTGTCAACCTCAATCTCCGCTTTCGAGACCTTGTGCCCTAAGACGATTCCTTCCTTAACCATAAAATGAAATTTTCCCCAATTGAGCACAAGGTTTTTCCTCACAACGTTTCAACATTCTCTCAAGATTCGACAAACACGAAGTGAACGAACAACCAAACACGGAAAAATCATCCATAAAGACTTTCATCGTCTTCTTGATCATGTCATGAAAAATAGCCATCATACACCGTCGAAAAGTTCCCGGTGCATTACAAAGTCCGATTGGCATTCTACGATCGGCAAACATTCCATATGGACACGTAAACGTAGTTTTTTCTTGATCACGAGGATCGATGGGGATTTGGAAGTAACCATAAAAACCATCTAAAAAGCAATAGAAATAGTTTCCCGCAAGACGCTCCAACATTTGGTCCATGAAGGGCAAGGGAAAATGGTCTTTACGAGTGGCGTCATTCAACTTACGATAGTCGATACACACCCTCCAACCGGTCACGAGTCGAGTTGGAATTAACTCGTTGTCATCATTAGGCACAACGGTCATTCCTCCCTTTTTAGGGACACAATGAATGGGAATCACCCAAGGGCTATCGGAAATAGGGTAAATTAATGTTTGGATTTTTTTGTCCAAATTAAACAATTAATGTTCGTTTTTCCTCGACTCACTAGAATTGATATCCGGTTAACGTAAGATTTATTGTTTTTGGTGAATAATTTCTTTTTGGAATTTTAAACTCATTAAAAATAAAAGTTAAACAAAAGACTAATTAAACTATTTGAAATTTAAATCTAATTCAGTTAACTAAAAACTTACTATTTAAATAATTAAAACCACTTTAAACTATATTTAAAATCTATTATAAACTATTTTAAAACTAATTTAAATTTAAATAAAATCTACTTTAAAATACTGTCAAATAAAACTTAACCTTTTTAAACTAAAAACTTTTTAATGAAAACTATTTTTTTAAAACAAAACTAATTTAAAAAGAAAACTAATTTAAAATTATAAAAGTAATTAAAATTAAATATTTTTTTATCTTTTTATTTTTTTTTAAACTTTAAAAAGAAAAGTTATATTTAGAATTTAAATAAACTTAAAACTTTAATTAAAACTATAATAAACTTAATTAAATAAAACTGCCAGAAAAAATTAAACCTATATTAATTAAACTATAAGAGAATAAACACAAAAGGAGTTTAGATGGAATGGTTGTGACGTTTGACTGCTATTCATGAGGTCAGGTGTTCGAGTCCCAAGAGGGACTTATATTTTTGCTATAATTTATTTTGTTTTTTGGAATGAATTGATAACCAAACAGATCAATTGGATCTGTGGTTTTTGAGCATTAAATAAAACGAATAAGCTAAAACAAAGTACCAAATAAGCAGTTAAATAGTTGAAAACCAAAAGGCAAGTAAACAGACGAAACAAATAAGCAAATAATCCAAATATAACAAATCCTAAATACGCAAATAATTCTTAAAAGCAATGAGCAGAGAAACTAATAAGCAACCTAACAAAAAAAGCAATGCAGCCTAATTAAATAAGCAAAATAAAAAAACTAAATAAGCATTTAAATCAAAACGAAAAGCAGTTCAGACTTAATAAGCAGATTACGCAGACCAAAAATAAGCAACTAAAAAGCAGATCTAAACAATCCGAATAGATAAACTGAAATATAAGCTAAACTAATAGGCAGATCTAAACACAAACATTACCCTAACAATTTAAAGCAGATTTACACCAAACTTAAAGCAGATTCTGGGCAAACAAATCTAATAATACTAGCAAATCCAAACCAACAAAATAACAAATCAGACAAGCAGAATAACAACAAACTGAAACTTAAGCAAGCAATATTCAAAACCAAAATAAACAGATCCAAAACAACATCAAAACTTAAACAGGTAAACTAAATAAACATCAACCAAAAATTAAACTTAAACAAGAAAATTAAAAAGATAGTTAGAACCTTGTGTTGATTCCGTTGGGAAGAAGGGTGGTGCTGAACCCCCTTATGAACCAAAAACAAACACCACCTTAAATCATCAACTTCGAACCATCAACAGTAAGCCAATCGAAACAAACAGTCCTCACGAACCAGCTTATTTCGAACAGTAACTTTAATAAATCTCCCAGTGGGGAAGATTTAATTCCACTTTCTTTTTATTTATTATTTTTTTTATATATTTTATCAATATTAATAAAACCAACAGTAATTAAAACAAACAGATTGAAGATTATCGTGAAGCTTTAACAGAAAATTAAATGAGAGACGAATTAATTAAAAATAAACTTTTCATTAATAAAAAGAAATTTAATACAATACTGGAAAATGAAAATTACATTAAACCTAAAACTAATTTTTAGAAATTAAATAAAAGAAAAGTGCTCCCAATAAATTACACTGAAAGGGGTTTTTATAGGCAAACCCTGGAAACCCTCTTCATAGCTTCAAGAGTAAGCATTCAATCCTATCCGCTCTTCTTCTTTTCTCTTTCTTCTTTTCTTCATCTACGGTTGAGAATACATCTTGAGCCACGGATTGCCAGGCTGGCAGATTTGTGCTTGTTTTATGCTGAGGTGGATGATAGGTATTGGTGAATTGATTGTGGAGAGGTGTTCCATCCAATCACAACAAAGGATAAGAGGCCACGTCAGATGGATGAGGACCACCCTTTGTGATTGCTGCGATTTAAGGGGGATTTAATATGAGAATCGTGTGAATCACACGTTTTGGGTAAAAGCCCCATTTTTTTATGGGTAATTTTTGTTTTAGGTTTATTAGGGTTTTTGGATATGGGGTAAAAAAACTGCGTGTGGGAGAGAAGATGAAGGTGGGTGCTTCTTTGTTTTTAACGAATATGAAAATAAAGTGGGGATGGTAAATGAATTATTAATAAAAACGTGTGAGAGTATTAAGTGTGTGAGTGGTGGTTTTTCATTGTTTGTATCGTCCAAATAAATGGGTGAAAAGAAACGTTTATTTATTTTAGGGTGTGGGGTGAGTAAGTAACACGTGTGTGGGAGGGTTAGGGTAAATTGTTTGACTGTGATTTGACCAGGCACTTATATTTCCTCCGTTTCATGTTTATAAGCCAAATGGGATTTGGCCCAAGTTTTCTTTCCATCCGCTTTTTATAATGTGAAATGGGCTTGGCCTAATTTAAACAACTCCCATCCGTTTATATTGAATAAATTTGATAAATAAGTTTTGTGGCCCAATAGATCCAATGTGGGACCCACAAGGCCCAAAATTCTTCGTAAAAAATAAATCCTCGAATAAAACGACTTGATCTTTGGCATTTTGGTCTTTTCTTCAAATCGTATCCATTTTGTCGGGTTTCGTGATCTTCGGCACACTTTTGATCTTTTGACTTTGTCTTCGTCTCTTTTTGGACTTTTCTTCAACATTTGACCGTGAAATCCCGTGTTTTCTCTTCTTTTGATCATTTGTACCTATTTAACACACAAAACACAAAACCACGCGTAATTCCGACTTTTACGATATTAAACACATGATTAGGTCTTGTTTTTCCTTGATTTTAGTGGCAAAAGGATAAGTGTTTACACACTTATTAAATCCCCTACACTTGACCATTGCAATGACCCCATGTAATGCATAATTTCAAAGCACAACGTTACATTTTTCTCATTATTAACCCATCTCGGCCTTTATTAAGATATTCTAATACTACTACGATGAAAAGATACAAATTTAAAAGGAGACAAAAGTTATATCAATTTATTAACTTGGAAATTATTTGATGGAAGAAACTCGTAAAGAAATCTAAGATTTAAATTAGGGCTTTGGTGTCATGAATATTAATCACCCTCAAGTTTCACGTTCCCCATACCAAGCTTAAAAACGAGATCATTGTTTACCATAAGTTCTTAGGTTAAGACCACTTATATAAGACAATTGTGTAAAACTCTTTCTCCAATTCCTACATTGTATCTCTAGATTTTATTGATTGTCATTCACCCGTAGGCTCATTTGACTTATTTGATAATTATTAGTCCAAAAATGAAGGCCAAACGGTGCAAACCCGACACTCAAGACCTAACCTCGTCCTCAAAAACGTTGTTACTAAAGTAAGCCCACATCAAGGATGATTTAACACGATTTGGGGAATAAATTCTCGGACCCAAAATTTGGCCAAATAGTACTACTTATTAATTATTCCTCCAAAGTCATGTTGACTTTATGTGGAGTTTAGCAAGTTCACATCATATACCCTTAGGCTCTTTAAGATGTAAAAATGTTCCCCGTCTATTGTCCACACCCTAAGGCTCCTTGAACGATAAACGAGGGAATTGATTTTTGGATCAATTTTTATTCAACACTTACCATGCCATACACCCTAAGGCTCTAATGACAAGGTTCGTGCTACATGCCCCACACCCTAAGGCTCCTTGAGGTCATGTTTTAATCTTATTCTTTCTTATTTATGATATATATAGTAGGCCAAATTCCGCGGTCCCATGGTCTGAATACCTCCTACTTAGTGGTTATGAGCCACCTTAGTCGGAAGTCCACAACGCTGGCACCCTCAATGTGTTCATGCTTTAATTACAAAGAGATAAAAGATTTGGCTAAGAGCTAAGATATCGAATCTCCACCGCAAAAATCCTCATTTATTAAGCAATTAAATATACAAGCGGGAAGAAAGAGCCACAAGAACTCATATAAATAAGAAATAACCCTTAAACTTATTATCAACTCTATCATCTCTCGTTCTCCACAATTTAAAATCTCAAAGAATGAAACTCGTGGATGCTTAGCCTAATAAACCAATTAAGGTCCATATGGTTAAGGATACTAGCTAGAGTAAACTCGGATAAGTAAACTCGGGTTGAGTCAAAATATTCACGACGGGCCTAATATATCAAAGATATCAAAACTTGTTAAAACCATTTTATTCATTTATTTATTTTTTTGACTTTATTCTTTATATGGAAATTATTAATACGATGCGATAATAAAAGGAAAGAAAATAAAAGAAAATACTACTAGGCCAAAATAGATCAAAAATTTGAAAAACGTTGAAAAAATTTTAAATTTTCCGGTTAAATGAGGTCAAATTCATGGAAAAGCCCACTAAAATTTCGATAGAAATCCCCCCTACACTTAATATAAACATTGTCCTCAATGTTTAAGCATGTGGTAGAATAAACTCCCCTACACTTAGGACATTGAGTACGTTGTTTAAATCGAGCTAAGAAAGGGACAACTAAAGTGATTACATTTATTCACGTTTTATTTATAAACATATATGAATCACAATAGCAAAAACTTATCGAAGGAACCGGGTACACGTGTTAACATGGATTCACTAAGAACACGGGTTTATGATCCGGAGGTCGGGGAGGATAAAAGTGTTGTTTAGCCATTTTAGTGAGAGAAACAAGAGAGAATAAAAGTGTGTTTTATTCTAGAGAGAGAAAGGTAAGACAAGAAATGAAAAGCCTCACCCCTCCATGGAAGTATGGAGGGGTTTATATAGCACGGGACTTGGACTTTACATATGACAATATTTGTCCTTGCAAGTCCCGGCTATGAAACTAATGTAATTCCGTTAGTCGCACACATTTTAAGGCTAACAATCTTCCCCCAATGTGGTGACATACGGAATTACTTACAATGTTCCTAACAAGTGCAAATACAACAAAAATATGACAGTATTAAGTTTGCTTCCAATGCTGAGGGTGACACCGTTGTCTTCAAGTCTTCTAGAAAAACTTATACCCTAGTTTGAATCCTCTTTGTCTTTGCTTGTTGAGGAACCATTGTATCATGTATGAACTGGATTAACTTCCCCCCAGTTCATACCACATGTCTTGAAAAGCTTTCTTCATAGACTTCTTTTTGACGAAGCTTCTGAATCAGCTTCCCCCCAAACCAATATCCCTGTCTTGAGCAGAATCTGTAGCTTGAGCAATCTTCTTTCTTTGACATTTAAAGTGCACAGCGGAATTTTGTAGAAGAAGAAGTAAACCCCACCAAGTAACTGCTACCTTGACATTTTTGGTCTTTATGATTATGTGTTTGGGGGAACATGTAAGAAATCAGCAACAAATCTTCTCACGCTTGTAGAATACTTCCCCCTGGAAGTTGAACTAAGTACTATAGAGTGGGAACTAAGTCTCCAAAGTACACGTTCTTCCCCCATGATGGTGACGAACTCTCGGAAGCATCATCTGACGTGTACGGTCAAAATCGCGAGATGTTCTTGTCGAAAGTATGATGGTGACGAACACTCAGAAGCATCATCTGACGTGTACGCTCAGAATCGCGAGATGTTCTTATCAGGAGTAAGAAGGTTAAGAACACTCGGAAGCATCATCTGTCGTGTACGCACAGAATCGTTAGATGTTCTTGTCAAGAGTATGGTGGTTAAGAACACTCGGGAGCATCATCTGACAAGTACAATCAAAATTGCGAGATGTTCGTGTATGAAGTAGAAATCTTTGTTGACATCTTGTAGCTCAAGTTGCTCGTGAGAATTGTTTGCTGATCACATCTCTACTCTTGTACTCTCTGGCTAAACTTACCGACCTCGTATTCTTTCGGATATCTGTCGTGACCACTGGTGAAGTAAACCTGATATTCCAAACTTGAAACTGAAGTATAATCTCCCAAATTTGTTACTTACGCTTAGCACTTGTGTTGATTGACGAACGGTGCAGAGAAACGTCTCTTAGTACCTTATACATAAAAGAAGAGAGAAGTATAAGATGTAAAACACCTCTTGAAATACCCACAACTACAGGTGAGTGTGACACTGAGCACTACAACGTAACTCCTTAAGTGATAGTTGTCCATGTCGTCGACCATCCATCCCTTGACAGTGGAAACTAGATAAATCAAGTCTCAATCATGAATGCTGAACCGAATCATCAATCGATAGAATGGGGTGAAAGAGGCTCGATGATGAATTGAGTAGACGCCTTCATGATATCCCACTTCAACTTCAAATAAAAAATACCAAATCCACTTCGTAATCACTTGACATTACTTTGCCCGAATACTAGCCGTTTTGACATTTTCAGTGAATCTTAAAGGATCGTTTTAGTGTTTATTTGTTTTTGTCGTGTGTGTTTGTTGTGTTTGTCGTTTACTATAGATCCAACAATGACTAAAGAATGAGAAGTTGTCAACGTTGTCTAGCAAACTTTACATGAAAGCCCAAATCAGTCATATGGCCAACTGACGCGCGGATCGACCTCCGCGGTGAGGTCGTCCGAAAAATTTCCGAAAAATAGAGTTTCAAAACGAGGATATTCTTTGGTCGATATGAATCCAAAATCACCAAATACCCATATTCCGACACTTTGACAAATTCAACCCCGTATACCATCAAAATCCAAATTGGCCGAATACCATACCATCTTCACTCGAATCATTTAATTCAAACAGTGGCAATCACTTTTGAAATATTATGACAAGTAAAATTGTTTCAGCCCAAATCATGGCATACCTTGAATAACAACGTAACTGGCCCAAATGATATTCTGATTTACTCCTCGGTCCAAATTAGTGGCCAGCTCAACATTTAACAATCACAGCCCATCACTAATTCGAGTAGCAATATATTGGAAAGTAGGCCCACTCCAAATATCAGACTCGATTTAGATATAAAAGATGTGGGATCCTAATTTTACTCACAGTGCTAACCCTAATCTATATATTACTCCGCCTCTTTTTACTCTCTCTCATCTAGATACTACCAACCGTACAAATCCTCATCTCATTCTAGTTATCTTCGTCCCATCTCACAACTCATTAGCCACACCACATCTCGTAATCTCCGCCTCTATTTCTTAAATCTCCATCCCAGATCAATCTCAGATCATCTAATAATCTAATCTAACAATGCAACAACCACCATACATCAATTCATCTTCGGACATCATTAATCTAAATCATTGCTGATTATAGTTTTACACCGAACGATATCATTGAAGCTTCAAGATCATAGACCAATGGTCTCGGGTAGGTTGTTTGTGTTGATTTGTGATTATCAGATTGATGTTTTTCAGAAAATATCTTTGAAGATATTTGTTTTGATATTTCGTTTGTTGAGTCGTTTATTTTTTTTTTTCTTTTTTTTTCGAAATGAAGAAGGATTATAACAAGATTGTTATTGGCCTCTCTTGAAAAATTTCGTATAATAAAAGGTGGTAGAAACCATACACATTGATCTGTGATGAGTGTTCGATTTGCATAGATCTTTGAAGGTCTTGGCATATCAAAGGCTATAATTCAAACGAACTAAACTGAGATCTTGATTTGTTCTTAAAACTACAAATGATGATGTGGTTTCAATAGATGGTTTTGTCAGTTATAAGTAGAGGTGACGGGATAGGTAGACAGAAACGGGTTTGATTGGTGTTGGTTTGAGTGTTATTGAGTTTCGTTGTTGGGATGAGTGGTTTTAATGGAGTTTTAAACTTTGACTCAGTCGAGTTAACCTGGTCAACTCGGTAATTACCGAGTTGACTCGGTGAAGGATGTAGGATGGGTTTTGGTGTAAGATGGTTTGAGTCATCGGAATGTTAAAACAAAATCCATCGGAATGATGATACAGAATCCATCGGAATGACGATACCGAATCCATCGGAATAATCCATCGAAAAATTCCATCGGAATAATCTATCAGATTAAGTCCATCTGAAAACCCATCGGAATGACTATCTGAGAACCCATCGGAATGACTGTCTGAAAACCCATCGGAATAAGCTGTCGGAAAACCCATCGGAATGCTTTATCGGAAAAACAGTCGTAAAAGGGTTTTAAAACCGAAAATGGTGGATCTTGCCATTTTATTTTTTTCTGTCCTTTTCCCAATTAAATAATCAGTTGATGTTATATGGGACACAAAAGACGAGAAAAAAAACATGACAGAGGAATTTATGATAACATGAACAGTTGATGAGTAGATAGTATCAAGAAATGATAGAATCAGTGAACAAAAATAACCAGACCAGAATAATATCGACCATGAATCAAACACGAATTCGAACACACACACGAATCAAAAAACACGAAACACCCCCGGTTAGCTCTGATGCCAATTGTTAACATGGATTCACTAAGAACACGGGTTTATGATCCGGAGGTCGGGGAGGATAGAAGTGTTGTTTAGCCATTTTAGTGAGAGAAACAAGAGAGAATAAAAGTGTGTTTTATTCTAGAGAGAGAAAGGTAAGACAAGAAATGAAAAGCCTCACCCCTCCATGGAAGTATGGAGGGGTTTATATAGCACGGGACTTGGACTTTACATATGACAATATTAGTCCTTGCAAGTCCCGGCTATGAAACTAATGTAATTCCGTTAGTCGCACACATTTTAAGGCTAACAACACGGGTAACACGGGAACACGGGTCGCGTCAAAAACACAAAAAGTGGATCATTAAAGCACATGTCCCTGCACACAACATCACAACACACAAACAACCTACTAGGCTCCCCCTACATTTATTGGTGAAAATGGGTGAAAGGTGAAAAAGGTGGAAAGGATGGAAAAGGTAAAATCTAACCTAGTTATACGATGCTTGGTTTATTTATCACGAGTCTCTAGCTCGACTCGATTCCCGAATGTCATCATTCAAATGGGAAAATCATGGGAAAAACCGAGATTTCCAAGGGAGGAAAATCTCTCCATGATAAAGGGGTGAAACAAAGTCATATAAGGCATACCCCATGAGAATCCACCCGGGTCAAACACATAATTTCCATCACAAAAGGAAATAAACCCCGAGGTGGTAAAATCACGCAAGTCAAAGAAAAGTGGGGTATCCTTAGGCAAAAATTTCTTACTAGGAAAGGTGTTATGGTAATAAGGCAATGAAAGCACAAAAGTCTCTATTACGGGATCAAACACCGGTTCCTTAACGGGAAAATAGCAAGAGGTAGTGACATTTAAGCTCAAAATATCATCAAAATCCAAAGTGGGAAGGTCATCCTCTTCCAAACTCGATGTGAAAACATAAGTATCATCGGAGTCATAGGAAAACTCATCCTCGTGAGGAAAATAAGTATTTAGAAAGATATCTAAATCCTCCTCAAATGGAATAACCTCTAAATTAGGGATGATCTCTAAGAGTGGAGGATCCTCCTCAAAAGTCATGACTTCTAAAATTGGAGTATAAAAGTCAAAAGGAGTCTCCATGGAAGAATCACTCATAGGGATATGAGGTGCATTAAGATCATGGGGTGGGTCATTAAAATTGATGAGATAACTTAAAGAAGTGTCATCATCGTAGCTATAAAAGATTGGTTGATCAAAAATGGGTGGGTCAAAAGTGGGTGGGTCAAAAGATAGGTCATCTAAACCGAAGATAGTGTGATCACTTGAAGAAGTGTCATCACTATAGGTATCATAAATGGGAGTATCAAAAATGAGTGGGTCAAAAGACAATTCGTCTAAACCGAAAATAGTCTGATCACTTGAAGAAGTGTCATCACTATAGGTGTCATAAATAGGAGTTTCAAAAATTTGAGGCTCTAAGGGAAGGGATGAATTTATCACAAAATCATTTTGAGTAGACTTTTGAATTCCAAAAGGATTAATAAAAATCTCTTCATTATCATAATTAAGAACATCAATCATATTGACCGACTCTTTTCCATTTGATTTTGTTGTGATTTTTCCCATTTTAAAAACTTGTTGTTCATCCCTAACCCTAAGAATTAACTCCCCTTCGGCCACATCAACTAAGGCTCTTCCGGATCGTAAAAATGGTCTACCAAGTATTAACGGAATACGAGGATCCATCTCATAGTCGACGACGACAAAGTCCGCGGGAAAAGTGAATGTACCAACTCGAACAATAACATCTTCGGCAATACCAACGGGGTATGCGAGAGTTCGATTAGCTAACTCTAGAGTCATACGAGTCGGTACAAGGTCGGGTAATGATAATTGTTTCCAAACCGAAAGTGGCATAAGATTGATGCTAGCGCTGAGATCCGCTAAAGCCATACAATCATCAATTTGAGGAAACGAGCAAGGTAACACGAATCGTCCGGGATCTCCTAGCTTTTCGGGAAGCTCTTTGAGAAGAATCGCGGAACAATTCTCATTTAAACGGGTGTTAACGAGCTCAACCATTTTTTCTTTCTTATTAAGCAAATCTTTAAACATTTTGACAAATTTCGGCATTTGAGCGAGTGCTTCAATAAGGCTTATGTTTACATTGACGTTGGAAATCATTTTCAAAAAATTGGAGACATGAACGTCATCTTTGGTGAGCACTTTAGCCTTGTCTAACCTAGAGGGATAAGGGAAATTAGGCTTAGACTTTGAAGGTTGAGAAGGAGAAGGACTCGCTTCTTGAACAACCTTAGAGATAGGCTCTTTCGGCAATGGAGAACTAGGAGTGGTAGTGGGAGGAATCACCAGAGGGGGAGTAGGATTACTCATTATGACCTCCGGGCCTTGTCTCTCCTTTATGGGCGAAGAGATGGAAGGTCCCACTAAAGTGGCTCCACTTCGAGTAGTGATAGCACTCACATTAGCACGAGGGTTAATCTCGATATTGGATGGTAAGGATCCTTGGGGTCTAAGGGCTTGAATCATTGTCAAAAATTTCTTATCGTTGGACTCTTGCATTTGTCTAGTAGATTCTTGCATTGCTTTCATGATTTTCTTATGTTCGGTCAATTTTTGTAGAACCAAGTCCATTTGAGGGTTGTGCATGTTCATTTGATTAAACCCTTGATTGTTAACCCCTTGATTAGGAAAACCTTGGTTTTGATATTGAGATTGAAAACCGTTGTTATTATAAAAACCTTGGTTATTATTTTGAAAACCTTGATTTTGACCATTAAAATTCCCTTGATTAGCATTCCCTTGAAAATTACCCATTTAAGGACCTTGGTTCCTATTTTGGTATTGGGTATTTTGGGCGGGTGGGGGTGGTCTTTGTGGTGCTACAAAACCCGGGGAGCCAAATAATTAGTACTCTTGTAAGACAAATGGTTAACATCAACATTTGGTTTAAATGGAACCCTTTCATTAGCATTAAAAGCACAAACTTGTTGTTGTTGATTATTGTAAACCTTGTCACAATTTAAATATGAATGTGGTCCACCACAAGTCTCACACGTTTCACAAGTTTCTTTCATGGCATTAACTTGACCATTGAGGGCTTGGGTTTTTAGAGCAATTGATTCAACAAGCGACGTAAGCTTATCAATTCTCTTATCATTCTCACTAGAACTAGCACTTGCCATAGTAGCCCTAACACTCTTGGTTTGCACTTTAGCCTTGTTTTTAATTATGGACCAAGCATCGTTCATGGTTTTCACAAGAATATTGCCCCCCGCGGCACTATTAAGTTAGTCTTGGTCATTTAGAGTTAAACCATTGTAAAACGTATTAATTTGATGCACTTTAGTGAAACCGTGTTGTGGACGTTTTCTTAAAAGCTCCTTAAATCGATCCCAAGACTCACTAAACGTTTCCCCATATTGTTGTTCAAAAGTAATGATTTCATTCCTTAAAGAGGTGGTCCGTGATGGTGGGAAAAAGTAGTTAATGAACTTGGTCTCTAAATCAATCCACGTTGTAATACTTTGGGGTGGTTCCTTATCAAGCCAAATCCGGGCTTGTCCCTCGAGGGAAAAAGGAAAGAGTTGTAAACGAATGGCCTCTTGTGGTACCCCATTGTATTTGACGGTGTTGGCTAATTGTATGAAACGTTTGATATGAGCGTGTGGATCATCATTAGTACGGCCTAAAAATGGTGTAGCGGAAACCATTTGAATAAAACCTGTTTTAAGTTCAAAATGATTTGCTCCAATATCCGGCACCACAATCGCGTCATCTTTTCCTTCAACGTGAGATTGGAGAATCTCAATCATTGGTCGATTATCCGTTGCCATCGTATTGTCGAAAGCTCGATTCTCGGGATCGGCTTGAATGACGGTCTTTTTGTTTTTCTTCTTCTTCTTCTTTTTGGAATAATTGGAAGAATTTGGTACACCAATCGGTATGTATGTATGCGCGCGAGTGCGCATACAATTAAAACTTTAGGAGTGAGGTAGGTGACCTCGGTCGACTTTGAGAGGAAAAGGATTTTCCCTATCGAGGTACAATATTGAAAAGTTACAAAAATATATACTTAATACTAATTGAGTTGGCAAACCAATAATTGGTCGTCCCTCTCAATATACGCACAAGCAAGCGGAGAAACGAGGTGGCACAAAGCACTTAAAAACCTTTTTCCTTAGACGGCCTTTTATAGCGCGTCGCCTTATACCCACCTTATAGTTTGTATATATCGAGTTCAAACGTCTTACTAGTATTTATCTATTTTGTCTTTTTATTTCGTTTAGGATGTGAATACAATAGTTATGAAATCCCAACTAAGGCTTATTTGAAAAGTAGGTAAATTAATTGTGCTACGTAATATACTATAGTAAAAGAAAAATCTTTTTGTATTTTTTAGAAAAATATATATTCACAATAAAAATCGAAAGAAATCGAACTAAGAAAAATAACACTAATACGTAATATTTTTGGTGTAATACTTTTAGGAAAAAGTATTACTTTTGTATTTTTTTATTTTTTTTTGTTGCAAATCTTAGGAAAGAATTTGCTTTTTGATGATTTTTTAATTTTTTTGTATTTTTAAGGTATTGATTTTTTTTTTTGTATTTTTTATTTTTGTGCGAGAAAATTAACGTTCAAAATGAACGGATCCCAAAATCCAAACGTCTCACGAAATCGTCAATCGTAACGAGCGAAGCGGGCAGCGGCGCCATTTTAATGTTTGGATTTTTTTGTCCAAATTAAACAGTTAATGTTCGTTTTTCCTCGACTCACTCGAATTGATATCCGGTTAACGTAAGATTTATTGTTTTTGGTGAATAAATTCTTTTTGGAATTTTAAACTCATTAAAAATAAAAGTTAAACAAAAGACTAATTAAACTATTTAAAATTTAAATCTAATTCAATTAACTAAAAACTTACTATTTAAATATTTAAAACTACTTTAAACTATATTTAAAATCTATTATAAACTATTTTAAAACTAATTTAAATTTAAATAAAATCTATTATAAACTATTATAAACTATTTTTTTTAAACAAAACTAATTTAAAATGAAAACTAATTTAAAATTATAAAAGTAATTAAATTAAATATTTTTTTATCTTTTTATTTTTTTAAAAAAACTTTAAAAAGAAAATTTATATTTAGAATATAAATAAACTTAAAACTTTAATTAAAACTATAATAAACTTAATTAAATAAAACTGCCAGAAAACATTAGACCTATATTAATTAAACTATAAGAGAATAAACACAAAAGGAGTTTAGATGGAATGGTTGTGACGTTTGACTGCTATACTTGAGGTCAGGTGTTCGAGTCCCAGGAGGGACTTATATTTTTGCTATAGTTTATTTTGTTTTTTGGACTGAATTGATAACCAAACAGATCAATTGGATCTATGGTTTTTGAGCATTAAATAAAACGAATAAGCTAAAACAAAGTACCAAATAAGCAGTTAAATAGCTGAAAACCAAAAGGCAAGTAAACAGACGAAACAAATAAGCAAATAATCCAAATATAACAAATCCTAAATAAGCAAATAATTCTTAAAAGCAATGAGCAGAGAAACTAATAAGCAACCTAACAAAAATAAGCAATGCAGCCTAATTAAATAAGCAAAATAAAAAAAAAACTAAATAAGCATTTAAATCAAAACGAAAAGCAGTTCAGACTTAATAAGCAGATTACGCAGACCAAAAATAAGCAACTAAAAAGTAGATCTAAACAATCCGAATAGATAAACTGAAATATAAGCTAAACTAATAGGCAGATCTAAACACAAACATTACCCTAACAATTTAAAGCAGATTTACACCAAACTTAAAGCAGATTCTGGGCAAACAAATCTAATAATACTAGCAAATCCAAACCAACAAAATAACAAATCAGACAAGCAGAATAACAACAAACTGAAACTTAAGCAAGCAATATTCAAAACCAAAATAAACAGATCCAAAACAACATCAAAACTTAAACAGGTAAACTAAATAAGCATCAACCAAAAATTAAACTTAAACAAGAAAATTAAAAAGATAGTTAGAACTTTGTGTTGATTCCGTTGGGAAGAAGGGTGGTGCTGAACCCCCTTATGAACCGAAAACAAACACCACCTTAAATCATCAACTTCGAACCATCAACAGTAAGCCAATCGAAACAAACGGTCCTCACGAACCAGCTTATTTTGAACAGTAACTTTAATAAATATCCCAGTGGGGAAGATTTAATTCCACTTTCTTTTTATTTATTATTTTTTTTAATATTTTATCAATAATAATAAAACCAACAGTAATTAAAACAAACAGATTGAAGATTATAGTGAAGCTTTAACAGAAAATTAAATGAGAGACGAATTAATTAAAAATAAACTTTTCATTAATAAAAAGAATGTTAGAAATACGTTTTTACGTATATTAGAAGTATCGGTCACTCCACAATATTATTAATGTTGTAATAGCTCGTAGTTTATAGTTGCTTGTTAAGTTAAGTAAGAACCGGTCCATGGGCTTGTCATGGGCCGGCCCAAGTCCACATATGACTTGGAAGTATAAATACCCCTTTCCTCCTTGGAAAGGGGTTGGTTGTTGAACATTTCTCATTTCCACTTAATGAAATAACACATAGTTTTCTCTCACTTTCTCTCTCTAGTTTCTCTCTCTAGAAATCATCAACCCACTTCATAGATTCATAGGTTATCAAGATTCTACATTTGGTATCAAGAGCTATGGGTTGATTTAAGGTAATGATTTGTGTGGTTTTTTAGTTTTTGATTGTATTAGTGTTCTTTAAGAAGATCCATCTTGATTCTTGGTGTTTTTTGGTGTTTTCTCTGATTGGGATTAGTAGATAAGTATTAGTTGTTACTTATTATTGTAGAAATCACAAAACTTTTTGGGTTATTTGGTAAAAATCTGGGCTTAATCTTCATTTTTATTGATCGACTGTTCATCGTACAACCTTAGTTGTAGTTCGTAAGCGGTTTCCATTTCATAAAACACTTTTTGAACTTCCCCAATTTCAAACACAAGATTTTCCTTAAGAGATGCAAAACTTCCTTTTAGACTTTCGACAAACGGATTGATCTCATTTTTAAACACCTCGTTCATGTGTTCGAAAGCCCATTCTCCGGCGTTTAGGCCATTTGAAGTCGTACATTCCAAAATGACCTTGTCAAAATTAGTAAAGTATTGATTAATCTCTTGCAAGTTTAACCATACAGTGCTAACAGGTGGAAGATTCTTTGGAATTTCCTTAGGACCTTCCATGTTGACAAGTGTAGGAAATGTACTAGGGTTTTCTTCCTCTAACATGTAGGTTGGTGCTGTGATGAGATCTTTGTCCATATGGAAGCGAATTCTAAAATCCGTTTTGCAAGCTCCTTATTCATTTTAAAATAATCACACTCGGGATATTTTGCAGAATTGTATGACCGATCCTCATCAACTAGATCCTTACTTGTTCGATCATCGAAGAAACCAATCGGGTCTAAGGCCAATCCTAATTGAGTTGCATTATAAAGTCTTGGACTATGTCTTAAAGCTTGTTTTGCATACCTTGGGTTAGGGGGAAGGCCTTTTTGACGTGATAAGTTAAATTCTCTAAACGAAGCATCAAATAAGTGCACTAGTTGAGAAGCAGCGTATTGTCTTAAAAGCAAATAATCTAGACTTCTAATCTTATTAGTAGCATTAATCTCCATTTCATTCTTCTTAGACTCGAGTGATTCAAAATCCGTTTGAAGTTTTTGAAAATTAGTGACCACTAACTCCTTTTCTTTAAGTTCATTAGACAGATTTGCTCTTAAGTTTTCAATTTCTTGCAAGTGACCCATTTGTTTGTTTCGAAAGTGATCATATTCGGGATTTGTTAGAACACTAGACGAAGGCACTAATTCCAAAGTTTGAACTTTCTCGTTGCTTAAGGCAAGCTCATCAGACAAATTCTTATTCTTAGCTAGGGTTTCTAAGAGTGCGGCATTCATTTGGCTAAGTAATGTAGCAGGAACCATGACCAAATCTTGTTGAGCAAGAGTAGGCGTATGCGAAATGGCTCCCGGTTGTGATTCACTCAAAGTCTGGGACTCACATTGATATTGCTATCATTGTTTGTCTCCTCATTTGAAAGACTCACCACCGAAGACTCATTCGAATCAGCACTCTCTTGCACAACTTGATGTGGTTGAATACTAGCATCAGTGGTATTATCGGTGGTATTAATAAGTACCTCAGATCTCTTTTCTGGCCCTAAGCTGGAGATAGTTGCCATGAGAGCAGCCTTTGCAGATTGAAAGTCATCACAGTCTGAGTCATACGCATCGAGATCGTCTGCTTGGTATGCTGCATTCTGTGTGGTGACAGTGTCTTGTTCAGCAATCCCTGGATCAGCAAGAAATGCAAGCTCCTCTTCATCAAGTTCCCTTCCTTGTGCCTGAGCATTCACCAGATAGATCTTCTCTGCAAACCATTGTCCATCCCTTCTCCTCTTGGGTTTCTTACAATCCCTGGACATGTGACCTTCTTCCTTGCAGTTGTAGCATGTAATCATTCTCAACTTGCCTGTGGAATTAGCCCGTGGAGCAGTATTGACCATTGGAGCAGGATTGACCGTGCGAGGATTGGTAGTTGATGTGGTAGGTCTCCCCTGATATGGTTGAATAGGTTGAACCATTACCCTGCCATTCTCAATAGTAGCTTGTTGGCGAGAATTGGATGAATTCCTCAACTGATTGTTGGTAGGAGCTGATCCCCTAAATCCTCGTTTGCTTAAAGTCCTTGTGAGATAAGCAGACATAGTGGTTAACACTTCAACTGGGTCAGCTCCTTATTTGAATACAGGAATGGGGACTTCCTCATCATCACAGTACATTGCTTGGTCTTGTAGAGCTGCATAATCACTAGAAGGAATACTCATTTGATCAGGGTAGCTTGTTGGATATGCTGCATTCTCTTGATAAGAAGAATATGAAGATTGAGCATAAGGTGCAATACTTGCTGGGTGATGTTGTGTAGCATATTGTGGTGAAGGTGCATTGAACTGATATTGTTGCTGATGTGAGGTGGGTGGTTGTGGTAGAATCGAGTATTGGGGAAAGGTTGGTGTCATGTAAGGTGATGGATGATAGGCTTGATGTCCCAAGATATAAGGAGTGTTGTTGTGAGACAAGCTTGGTTGATTCGCCATCAAAGCTAATGAATCAGGGTACATACCTCGAGGCGAACGGTGCAAATCCCTGGTTAACTTAACATCGGTAATATACTCACCCCATTCAGCTTGAGGTAAAGTATTCAAGAATTTGGTGTTAACCTGGAATGGTGCAATCACGAGATTGTATACATTCAGATCATTCATGAGTGTGGTGAATCTGAAGTAATAATCGTGAAGCGTTTCCCCTGGGTTGTACGTGAATCTATCAAACAGATCATACAACTGACATTCCCTTTCCTGTGTGGTGAGAGACGTACCTTGTAGCAACACCTTAAGACGTTCCCATAAATCCTTTGCCACCGTATACTGACTTACCATTCGATAGATGTCATGTGGAAGGGCTTGGAGAATGGTTTGAAGAGCTTTTTCGTCTGCATCTGCAACAAGTTGTTGAGCTGGAGTGAGTTCTTCAAATTCTCGTGGTCGAGTCACGTTGTTTGCCACGATGGTACCATAGTCAAGTGGACCATTTAAAATTGACTTGACCATAAGCCTCCCATATACCGGTTTTCCCTTAAGGTAAGACATCATCCGGCCTTGCCATGCTTCAAAAACTTCTTTGATGAGCATTGGCGGGCAATTATCCGTTCCCGTAATGACGGAAATATCCGTAAGTGATGTCATCTGAGGCATTACTGAATTCGGATTCATTTTGTTAACTTCAAAGAGACAAAGATTATCGGTTGATCGAGCAGTGAAGTAAAGCTTGTGAATTGTGTTGAGTTTTTGTTGTAAGAAACCAAGATTAAATCCTCTAAAAAATCGTCGAAAAAACAAGTAAAATGACCCTTGATTCGGAACTTTTTGTTGATTCGGAAGTTTGATTCGGAAGATTTGGCTTGGAATACCTTGATTCGGAACTTTTGGTTCGGAAGTCTTGATCCGGAACTTTCCCTTGATCCGGAACTTTTCCCTTGATCCGGAACTTTCCTTGATCCGGAACTTTCTCCTTGATCCGGAACTTTCCTTGATCCGGAACTTTTGGTTCGGAACTTCCTTGATCCGGAACTTTCCTTGATCCGGAACTTTTGGTTCGGAACTTCCTTGATCCGGAACTTTCCTTGATCCGGAACTTTTGGTTCGGAACTTTTTGGTTCGGATGTTTTGGTTGATCCGGAACTTTTTGGTTCGGATGTTTTGGTTGATCCGGAACTTTTTGATTCGGATGTTTTTGGTTCGGAACTTTTGCTGGGTAAACAGAAGGTTGTACGATGAACAGTCGATCAATAAAAATGAAGATTAAGCCCAGATTTTTACCAAATAACCCAAAAAGTTTTGTGATTTCTACAATAATAAGTAACAACTAATACTTATCTACTAATCCCAATCACAAAAACACCAAAAAAACACCAAGAATCAAGATGGATCTTCTTAAAGAACACTAATACAATCAAAAACTAAAAAACCACACAAATCATTACCTTAAATCACCCCATAGCTCTGATACCAAATGTAGAATCTTGATAACCTATGAATCTATGAAGTGGGTTGATGATTTCTAGAGAGAGAAACTAGAGAGAGAAAGTGAGAGAAAACTATGTGTTATTTCATTAAGTGGAAATGAGAAATGTTCAATAACCAACCCCTTTCCAAGGAGGAAAGGGGTATTTATACTTCCAAGTCATATGTGGACTTGGGCCGGCCCATGACAAGCCCATGGACCGGTTCTTACTTAACTTAACAAGCAACTATAAACTACGAGCTATTACAACATTAATAATATTGTGGAGTGACCGATACTTCTAATATACGTAAAAACGTATTTCTAACAAAGAAATTTAATACAATACTGGAAAATGAAAATTACATTAAACCTAAAACTAATTTTCAGAAATTAAATAAAAGAAAAGTGCTCCCAATAAATTACATTGAAAGGGGTTTTTATAGGCAAACCCTAGAAACCCTCTTCATAGCTTCAAGAGTAAGCATTCAATCCTGGCCGCTCTTCTTCTTTTCTCTTTCTTCTTTTCTTCATCCACGGTTGAGAATACATCTTGAGCCACAGATTGCCAGGCTGGCAGATTTGTGCTTGTTTTATGCTGAGGTGGATGATAGGGATTGGTGGATTGATTGTGGAGAGGTGTTCCATCCAATCACAACAAAGGATAAGAGGCCACGTCAGATGGATGAGGACCACCCTTTGTGATTGTTGCGATTTAAGGGGGGATTTAATATGAGAATTGTGTGAATCACACGTTTTGGGTAAAAGCCCCATTTTTTTATGGGTAATTTTTGTTTTAGGTTTATTAGGGTTTTTGGATATGGGGTAAAAAAACTGCGTATGGGAGAGAAGATGAAGGTGGGTGCTTCTTTGTTTTATAACGAATATGAAAATAAATTGGGGATGGTAAATGAGTTATTAATAAAAACGTGTGAGAGTATTAAGTGTGTGAGCGGTGGTTTTTCATTGTTTGTATCGTCCAAATAAATGGGTGAAAAGAAACGTTTATTTATTTTAGGGTGTGTGGTGAGTAAGTAACACGTGTGTGGGAGGGTGAGGGTAAATTGTTTGACTGTGATTTGACCAGGCACTTATATTTCCTCCGTTTCATGTTTATAAGCCAAATGGTCTTTGGCCCAAGTTTTCTTTCCATCCGCTTTTTATAATGTGAAATGGGCTTGGCCCAATTTAAACAACTCCCATCCGTTTATATTGAATAAATTTGATAAAAGGGTTTTGTGGCCCAATAGATCCAATGTGGGACCCACAAGGCCCAAAATTCTCCGTAAAAAATTAAATCCTCGAATAAAACGACTTGATCTTTGGCATTTTGGTCTTTTTTTCAAATCGTATCGATTTTGTCGGGTTTCGTGATCTTCGGCACACTTTTGATCTTTTGACTTTGTCTTCGTCTCTTTTTGGACTTTTCTTCAACATTTGACCGTGAAATCCCGTGTTTTCTCTTCTTTTGATCATTTGTACCTATTTAACACACAAAACACAAATCCACGCGTAATTCCGACTTTTACGATATTAAACACATGATTAGGTCTTGTTTTTCCTTGATTTTAGTGGCAAAAGGATAAGTGTTTACACACTTATTATAAATCATTCCCGCGTAAAGGAGTTTAAGGACCTCCTTTTTGATGACGTCGTGAATTTTGGGGTTCATCCTCCTTTGACATTGGATTGCGCGTTTGTAGTCCTCCTCCATTAAGATTTTGTGGGTATAAAATTTAGGGTCGATCCCTTAATGTCGGATAATTTCCACGCAATTGCCCCTTTGTGGTCCTTTAGAACATCGATAAGTGCGGTCTTTTCATCATCCGAAAGATCTTTCACAATAATAACCAGCAACTTATCGTCTCCTTCCAAGAATACGTATTCAAGATGAGGAGGTAAATCTTTCAACTCGAGGATTGGTGGTTCCTCGATTGAAAATTTGGGTTCGATACTCATAACCTCCTCGGGCGGAGGAAATGGGAAATCGTTAAGAAAATCTCTGATAACCGAGAAGTCCTCATCGTTGTCGAGGTCTTCGTTACAAGTACGAGGAACATCAAATTCTTCCAACGTAAAACCACCACCTTCAAATGGAGTGAAGGATGGTGTCGAATTATCAAGAATAGGATCGAGCATAGTAGGATTGCCACTATTTTCATCATCACCAAAACCTAAAAGTTCTTGTGAAAATTCCTCGCAAACGACGTCGATCATATCAACGAGTTTTATAGTCGCGACGAAATAAACATGAGAAATTTGAGAGCTTTGTGTTGCGTTTATAACAAGTTCCTCGTCGTTGAAACGTAAGGTGATTTTTCTAGCATGCACATCAATCAACGCCATTGACGTATCCAAAAACGAATGACCTAAAATAAGAGGAACTTGAGGATCCGTGGGAATATCGACAATGATAAAGTCTACCGGATAATAGAACTTTCCCACATTTACAAAAACGTCTTCGGCCAATCCACATGCGGGAATCGTAGAATGATCGGCCAATTCGATAGACATTAGTGAAGGAGTAAGATTAGGAAGATTGAGCGACTTGAAGATTACAAGAGGCATAAAGTTAATACTAGCACCAAGATCGGCCAAGGCATAGCATTCTTCCATATCATGAATAGCACATGGAATCAAGAATTTACCGGGATCACCGACTTTTTGAGGTATGCGGTTAAGATAAACCGATGAACAACTAGACAATTGTTGCAATTTCTCCTTGTTGTTTAACATACTCCTAAAGTTATCGGCAAATCGAGGCATCATGACCAAAGCGTCGGCAAAACTTATGTTGAAATGCAAACCACAAAACATTTTCATAAAAATCTCAAATTGGTAGTTGTCTCGCTCTTGTCGTTTCTCCTTACGAAGTCTCGATGGGTAAGGCAAAGGTGGTGTGGGTTGAGGCATAGGCATAGCCTTTGGAATCTCGGGTTCGAATGATGGTAATGGGTCAACCGTAGGTGTGGTTTGAGCGGTACTTCGTGGGATAGGGATATGCTCCTCTTCGGCCACCACCTCGGATTCTTCCTCAATTTCCTCCACCGTCGGAGTAATTGGTTGAAGAGTCGGTTCCTTAAAGGTCTTACCACTTTGTGTGGTAATCACTTTCATCTCTCCTTCGGGTTTGACACGGTGTTACTAGGAAGACCACCCGAAGTAGAGGCTCTACTCATCATGATAGCATCTAAAAGCCTATTTTCCGTCCTTTTACGTTCCTCCCTATCTTGCTCTTTCTCGGCTTTTGCATTTTGCTCCAACCTAAGTAAGGTTTGTTCAATCTTATGTTAACCTTGTTCCATTTTTTGTTGGTTTTGTTGGAGCCTAACCACATTCCCTTCCAATTTGTTACTTTGAGTTTCAAACTTAGCTCTTAGGTTACTAACATCATTTGCCATGTTTGTGTACCTATCATCATTAGCCTTAAAATAGTTCCAAATCTCAATTGGGATGTCTTTTGGTAATGCATTTGAAAGCCCTTGATTAACATTTTGGAAATCACGAATTTCATTTTGGTTTTGCAATTGATTGCTAGTCCCTTGATTCCCATTGTTGTTATTGTTACCCTTATAGTTGTTCTTGTAACCACCTTGATTGTTTTGATAATTGTTAGCATTTTGATTTGGTGTAAAACCCAGTGGAGTCAATTGATTAGTGCGGGTAACTTGACCGTGTTGGTTATAAGTTCCCGTGGCCGTGTAGGCACTCGAAGTGTTACCACCATTGGTAATGCACTCGGAGAAATCGTGAGCTCCACCACAATACATACAAGAAACCTCAACCACTTTAGCCGTAGCGGGAGTGGGTTGTTCACCAACTTTAAACTTAATTAACAATCCTTTAAGCTTATCAAAAATCTTGTTTTCCAAATTAGCCTCGATTTGGCAAGCATCAATAGTTTGTGACAATGAAGGCGAAGGCGAAGACGAAGGCTTATGAACACTCGATGTGCTACGAGGACTATAGACCTTACACCTATTCTCAATGATCAACAACGCTTCCTCGACGGTTTTACACAAAAAATTAACACCCGCGGCGGCATTAAGATAATCTCTCTCATGATCGTTCAAGCCATTGTAAAACGTGTCAATTTGATGCAAGTCGGAAAAACCATGATGAGGACATTCGTGCAACATTTCCTTAAACCGATTCCAAGCCGTAGAAAAACTCTCATTATACTCTTGTGAAAACTTTGAAATCTCGTTTTCCAAATGCGTAGTCTTAGAGGGCGGGAAAAATTGGTTCACGAACTTTGAAACGAGATCCTTCCACGTCAATATAGAATTGGGTGGGTCTTTCTCTAACCAAATTTTTGCGGGTCCCGCTAAGGAATACGGAAAAAGCATCATCTTAATCGAGTCGTTCGAGACGTCCTTAAACTTGCAAGTGGCGGTAAGACGATTGAATTGGAGGATATGGTTGTGAGGGTTGTCCTTTTCATCACCACGGAATTTGTTGTTTTGGATCATCAACAACAAACCCGTCTTAACTTCAAAATTCTCCGCAAGGATAGCGGGAATAACAATAGCCTCTCCATAACCCTCGGTGGGTGCTTAAAGTAACTCCATCATAGTACGATTAGCCATGGTTGCTTCTTGTTCTACGATGGGTTCGTCAATAGGAGATTCTTCACTAGAAGGCGTTCGTTCTTTTCGGTTTCTATGTTTTCGTGCACGTCTTGCTTGGTTACGAGTTTGCACAAAAGTCACGTACAACGTGGGGATGAGCAAAGAAGATTCTTTTGGGTGTTTTTAACTTTTTCAATTTTTTTGTGTTTTTGATTGTTTTTACTTTTTTGGATTTTGTGATGTATTACGTAGACAAAAATCTACAAATCTCTCCTCAAATCAAATCTCTCGATTAAAGGAGCCTCAAGGAATGAAAACGATCACGTGAAGTGAACGCCTTCGATGACTTTAGAACGTTGGTGGAACACCAAAACGTTCAAGAGTGTTTAATCTTTGAAACCAAGAAAATATACAGATACGTAGATAATACTTTGGTTGGCAAACCCTCGATTAGCCCTTTTTCTCTTAACACGCACAAGCAAGCGGGGGAAACGAGGCGGCGTTAAGCACTTAAGAGCCTTTTTCCCTTAGGTCGTGAAATACAACCGTCTTATACCCACCTTATAGTTTGTGTTAATTAAAATCAAGCTTCACGAAAGTAATTATCTATTTTGCCTTTTTTTTCTTTGTTTGAGATTCGAATACAATGATTGAGTGATGAAATCCCAAATCAAGGTTGTGTTTTCACACTTTTGGAGTACTTGTGAATTTATTGTTTTACGTATACAATATAGTAATAATATTCACACAAAAACGAAAAACCGATAATACGTATGATTTGAGTGCTAATCACACAAATAGTTATTATGGCTAATATAAAAACAAAATTTGGTCAACTCAAAATACAACACGCCTCCTCCGCAGCGGCGCCAAAATGATTGTTGTAAATTCACACTCGTTTAGGAAAACGAGGTAAAAGCGGTAAGTACTAAGTGAACGTTTAGGAAAACGTAAGCACTTATGACCCTTTGTGTGGGATCGTTCTCAAGGAGGCTAGTGTGTTGTATTAATAGATTATTAAATGTTTGTGATTATGATTATGAAGAAAGAAAAAGAGAAAAGGATGACGGTTATTATTAAAATTAAACTACGACGAATGACGAAAACGTAAAAACCATAAAACGTGACGAAATTTAAAATTTAATCTAAAAATTAATTAAAAATAAAAAACAAATCTAAAATAATATAAATAAGAATAAAAATTTGACAAAAATATTTTTAAAACTTATTTCCAGTTTAATATTCAATTTTAAAAGCTATGTAAAGCCTTAAAATTCAATAAAATTAAAAATAAATCAAAAATATGATTTTATCAAATGAGAATCTTACTTATATTATATAAAAATTAAAAAGTATTTTTATTGATTTTTTGAAACTATTTTTCTATTTTTTAATGACTAAAAACACTTTTTAAATCAAAATAATGATTAAAAATAACAAAATAATTCTAAAATTAATTTAACTTTTCTAAAAATCCTATTTTATGATACTAAACAGTATAAAAATGGAAAAGTTTAAAAAAAGTTATTTTTACCACTAAAATACAAAACAGCTTAAGTAAAAATCTAATTAAACTCAAATTAATTCTAAAAAATAATTAAAAACAAAGAACAGTGAACTTTTTGAAACTAAAAATCTTAAAATAATATTTTTAAACTAGGAAAATTTTGAAAAACTAAAAAATGTTAAATTCTTGCACTAAAAGACAAAAAGCAGATTAATAAAAATCGAATTTAAACAGAATTTATTCTAAAAAATACCAAATGAAATGTAAATTAAAATTTAACTTCACTAAAATATTAAAATAAATCAACAAGTATGCGAAAAATAGAAAATATGAAAAATCCTTAATTTGACCCAGTAAAGACAAAAACTCAAAGATCAGATAGTGACATGTTATGTTTCTTTGTCTGGTAGTGTAGCAGTGGCTACACTTGCACTAACAGTGGGAAGTTTTTTCCCACTGCTTAGTCAAAAAATTGGGTCTGGTAACCTTTTGAGCTTAGGAAAGCTGGTCTTTTGGTTTTACTTGGTAACAATGGTACCCCCGCAACCACTTCGGTTGTGGGAAATCAAGCAAACAAAAAAATCACAAGATCCAAAGCAAATAAATCACCAATATGGGCAAAAACAGTCATTGAATGCATAAACAAGGGTCTGAGCAACTTTGCTGGTCTAAATGGTCAACAAGTGAGATTTAAACTGTCAAATCTTGATCAATATGTTACCAAACAACAAACTAACAGAATGCAACCCTAAATTGCCATAGATTCTAACAGTAACAAGGTTTTTAGATTCCAAAATCACAAAACAAGCCTGTTTAAGCAGATTTTCTATGAACACCCTTTTTCTGTCAAATTGTTAACATGTAAAGTCTATTTCTACTTCACCAAACTCAAAACCTATTATGTACTTAACCCAACTGAACTTTTAAGAGCATGTTTAACTGAACTAAAACCAGAGATTGACCAAAAATACGTTTTATAAACTACTCCCAAACACCTTTTAATATTTGAAAACAAAAATTTTTCAAAGTCTAAACATGAAAATTTGTCTCAAATCATGCATCAGACCTTATATAAGCAGAAATTAAACAAGTCTATCAATTAAATACTTAAACTTTAACCAAAATCAACAAATTTTCAAAAACCTTTGACTTAAATGAAAAAGTCAAGAAACTTACCTCCAAGGTGCACATCCACACCTTGGAGTGTGTGAGCTTAAGTGCAAAGGAGTGCACTAGCTTCCTAACCTCCCATGCTAAGAAAAGAGAACACACAAATGATGACAGAATATAGAGATATCAAAGAAATTGAGCACAAATTTGTTAAACTATGGGTCCAAATGAAAAATAAAACTTGAACAAGTCTTATGCTTTCAACCAAAGAACTCATACACATAAGCTCCAAACATAAAACCTTGTATAACAGATTTGAAAAAACAGATTTAATAAAGAAAACTTGAACACTTCACTTCTTGAAAACTTTTTAACTCAACACTAAGCCACAAAACTAGTGAATTTCTCACCTACACTTGATATTCAACAAGAATATCAGGTGCATATGATCAAAACAACACTGATTTATTAAGCCAAAAACTTAACTCAAACACTTGCTTTCCAACTGAAACTTTGAAACCCTTTTTTAGAACCCGAATTAAACTAAACCAAACAAGAGAGAATTTAAACAAGATAAATAAAGTGGCATTTGTTTTTCCTCATCAATGCAACACCATTTCATTCCATTTGATACTGGATTTACAAGATTGTGAAAAAGGAAAAAACAAGAACAAGGAAAATGGAATAACTAGGGTGCCTTATATAATGGCTTACAAGAACTTGATAAACTAGTAAACCCTAATACTTGAGTTTCCAGTAGTACCCTTTTAGATTCTTCAAAGATGCCAAGATGCCTAAATTTAATTTTAAGTCAAAGAGCTCATGTGATGCAGACTGCCTTTTCTTGGACTGTTGTTGGAGTACTAGCTGGCTAGAGGGGATCTTGGTCGTCTATTTTTGCTTTGTCAACAAGAAAAACAAAGGTGGTCATTGATCTACTATTGTTCTTGTCTTTTTGCAGCAGGGGATGCCACGTGGGGGACCCACCAGTCACGGGGTAAGGTTTTTAGGGTGTGGGTTCACATGAGAGAATGGTTAATTACTCTTCTGGAAGGTTTAGATGAAAACCCCTTTGGTTAAGTGGGATTATAAATTTAGGGTTTATGAGGAAACGGATGCGTGGATTAGGTGTTTTAATTTGTTTAAGGTTTAAATAAAGTGTTTTAGAGGGAAAATTATGTCTTGACTGGGGTTGACCACATTTATAAATATAAACGGGTGGGTTGAAAGCAGATGTGGCAATAGGAGGTGAGGTGGGTGATGATGATTGGGTGAGAGGGATGACGTGGGATGGTGATTGGTTGTGGTGACTTCAGCTGTTTGACCAGAATGGTCCCCCAATTCCCTAATTGTTGCTATATAAGTTTTATCAGTATAGCATGTGTAATACCCTTTATTATGAAGTTTATATTCTTCTATTTTGGCCACCAAAAACTTTCATAACTTGATTCAAGGACCTTATGTGTATTTTGAGCATTCTTCAAGGGCCATTAATGCAATATCTCAACATTTTAGGGACCCAATATGCAATATTGAGTTTTGTAAGGGTATAAAATGTCAAGTCTTCAAAAGATGAAGGACCAATCTTGCTAATCTTCAAAACTTCAAGGCCTTCAATGAAAATTCATGATTCGGGTCCGGTTCTTTGTGTGGCTTCGTTTTCCGTGTTCGTTTTTTATTGATTCTTGTGATCTTTTGTTGATTTCACGATATCTGTACTTAAAATACACAATGAACAAACACAAGCATATTTTGGGGTATTTTGATGATATTTTTAGCGTTTTAAGCCCGTTTTGGACGATGAGACTATGTATAAAAGCAGTCTCATCACCTTACTCAGAATTTCACCATATATAAAGCTCTGATGAATGAATTAGTAAATGATGGTGTTGAACTTTCTAAACTAGAAATCAACATAGTTTTTGTTAATGCATTGCCAAAGAAGTGGCTCAACTTTTGCCAAAGCTTGAGAAATGTTAAACACATTAAACATTGTGATCTAGCTTCTCTTGTTGGGAAACTAAAATATGAAGAAAACCTAGTTGATAAGATTTATGAAGGCTCCAGCAAGAGTAAAGCATTAATAATTGCTACACCCTTGTCAACAGCCTTCTTCATTAAAGCTGTCATTCAGGACTACCAAGATAGTCTTGATGATGAAGAAGACACAAGAACTAGTGAGGAATATCTGAATGACCTTCGAGAGGAATTTCATGAAAGAGCTCTTCTGGCCAAGTCTAGAAGGTTCTTTAAGAAAGGAGGGAAATTCTCCAGCACTCCAAAAGCTACAACTGACACTGTGTGTTTTAAATGTGGAATGTCTGGTCACTTTGCCAAGGATTGTTATTCCAAAACAACCATTCCTTCTTATCCCTCACTAGGTCAGTCTTGACCAGCTAGTTCATCTCCATTTCAACAAAAACAAATTGCTTCATCTTCTTTCCAGTAACACCGGGCTGAACTTAGGCGAGCTAAAGACTTTGAGGTAAAGTATAGAGAAATCACGGCGAGACTGGCTCTCATTAGTGCTGAAGGTTCATCCTAAAAGCCTACCAAGCAAGATAAGAATAAGGGACTCATTGCTGAAGCTTATGAATGGGATGAAGAGGAAAGTGTCTTCAGATGATGATGAAATGGTGAATGTGAAAGTACTGATGGTACTTGCTGATGATGAAGGCTCAAATTCTAATGTTGTGGCCAAAGAAAGTGCTCGAAATGGTGAATGGGTCAATATCACAATAAAAAAGGTACAAACTCTTCTTGAAATAGAAGATAAGGATGACATCAAATTTGTCTTTGATTATCTGTGTATTGATCTAAAATTTGTTGAAGAACAAAGAAACAATCTTCTTGAAAAATATCATAAAACTATTCTTAAACTTGAAGATCATGAAAGTAATTTAATGGAGCTAACAGAGGTTAAACTTGATTTACTTACGTTTCAACAGTTAAACACTGAAATCATTGATGAAAACAAATCAATAAGAGTTGAACTAAAAGAAGCAAAAGATATTGTTAAATCATGGCTTAGAAACTCTGATAGGGTTAATTAGTGTATCAATGAACAAATTCTTTCTCAAAAAAGGAAAATGCTTGGTACTGAAGGATCCTCCTGCACCAACTCTCATGATATCTTTGTCAAAGCCTCTAATGAGGAAGACGGCTTGATCCCTGACATTGTAAGGTCAGGTGAAGAGAATTTACCAAACCATGACACTGAACGTATCCTTCTCCCTAAGTTTCATGCAAGTGTTGATTCATTAGCACCTGTTGAGTATTCAGTTACTAAAGATGAGTCAGATGATGATTCAGAGACTTTAGTAAGCACCCCACTTCCTCCCCTGGAGAAACTAGCTGGTGTGGAACCCTCTACTGGTCCAAAATTAATCCAGCCAATCATCAAGTCTCACACAACATACAAAAGTAGTGCTCCCAAGCATGTCAAAATTGACACATCAAAGAGATCTTTAGCTTCCTATTGAAGGTTCACATATGGGAACTACTTCTTCAGTTTCATCAAATAAACTGAATAATGCAAGATCTAAGGAAGATGAGAGAATTTCTCATGTCATGCTAGAGATCAATGATCTTAAATTACAACTCAGGCAACAGAAAACACCAACTTGATTTAGAGATGAACCCTCAAACTCATCACATTATAGATACAAGACATAATTCAAAAGGGCTTGTGAGTTATGTGGTCTAAACAACCATCTCACTGGAAATTGCCTTAAAGTGATTTATTGTACCAAATGTGAGAGAACTGACCATCGCACTTGTGAACAGACTGAGTATATGCTTGCTAAAACTAGTGCTGATGCGCATAATATTGGGGCATCTGATTTCAGGCGAAACATGCCTTTCACATCATGTGTTCATTGTGGTATGAACAATCATCATTCAGATGACTGTCACTATTACCCTACATGTAACATCTGTGGAAGTTGTGACCATGACACTCATGGATAAAATTGAGTAATCACTCTCAAAAGAGGCATTAAATCAAGGAACCCAAACTTTATTACTAAATGTTGTGAAACATGTGGAAGAAATGTCCACACTATATTTGATCACAATCATATACTGTGGTTCAGAAGAGGTAAAGCCCTTCAGGCTAAAAAGGCAAATGCTATTCAAACATCTCCTTCTTCTTCTGAGCAATCCTATTCATTATCCTCATCAAAAGGACCTTTCAGATCTAGAACTGTTGGTCCCTAGTAAATCGATATTACTTATTATCTTAAGTAATAACTATTACTTTGACTCAAGTGTGTTGTTTTAACATAAGATAAGAACTATGAAAGATTAAAACAACAATACCAATATACTTTTCAACGTATAGAATTTTATTAGAATCAAATAAAGAATCTATAACCCACTTTGTTTGCGGAATAACAAAGTGGTTGAATGACAATGAGGTTTGATCTCCTCTACTTAAACGTTTAACCAAAGTTAAACTCTAAGCTCCAATCTAAACGTTCATATGCATCTTTGGCTATATGGTTTAGTTGGTATCGAGAGAGAAAGGTTTTCCAGAGTTTAAGCTCTTGTATTGGTTACCTTTCTCTCCCAATGTACACTCCTTTATATAGGCAGTGTAAATTAGGGTTTGCATTTTGCATGTACCAATGCATCAGTTTATCCAGTGGGTGGTTGATGCCCATGTTGGATAAACGGTACAAAGTACTTAATAAACTATTCTAGAAAAGATAAAGGTTGTACTTATATCTAAGTATACAAGCAACCTACTTTGACTTAAAGTTATCTTTTCCCGCCTAATGTAAACCATCAGAATACTGAAGAGTCTTTAGTATCCTAGAGGAGATCGACATCATTCAGTTTGGTATTGTCAAGCCAAACTGAACTGAAAGCCCTTCTTCAGTCCTTGTTCTTTAGCAACTAGACCGCCTAGTATTTAAAGTGAAGACTCTTTGTATTCTAAGTTCACTGGAAGGGGAGTGCTGAACTTTCTTCAGCTTTAAAGTCTTTAGTAGGAACTTTGTTCCTCTGGTCATCCATCAGCAGACTAGCCTTACTGCTGAGCATGAAACACTTAGGGGGATTTTATATTCAAATCCTAGAGTTGCTTCAAGGTCAGTAAATACTGACCCAACAATCTCCCCCTATTTGGATATACAAATAGCCTAAGTCTAATGTCAGTAGTAAGTGAGCATAACAATTTCTTCTTACTTGCATTGAACAATTAATAACTTATAAACATCAAGATAATAATTTATTCAACAACATTACAAATTACAACAAACATTATTACAAATTATTATTCACTTCTCCTTAGACCTAAGTTCTTCAATGATGGAAGTCTGAGTTAATGGATCTGAGTTTCTGTGGTCCAATATAGCAAGCAAGCACATGCTGAAGGTTTTAGCAGCATCAGTAAGTCCTGGACCACCATGAAGAGAGTAAAAGATCCTTTGAACATTCAAGAGAAGTTAATTTTTCATTTCATCAAGATCACTTATGCCCACAAAGTCTTGACGTTCTTGATGATTGAACATAATCATTCCTAGTTCTGGTTCGTCCAGTACATGACCAGGGAGATGATTTTGAAACTAAACAAGGCCTTTGTATTTCTTTGTAGTGACAAAGATGTCACCAACTTCAGGTTGTATCATATTTGCCCTTTTGTTCAACTCCAGTATTAGATCTTGATCTTCCAGAGAAACTTGAGTGTTGATGTTTAGAATTCACCTAGTCTTTCATGATTTATCATATAGTGCTCGATTCTGGTGCGAACTTCATCCCATCTCTTAGATTTCCTTTTCTCAATTATCACACTCATTTCCATCCCTTCAGTATAAGAAAGTTCTTTTCCTTGAAAGTTTTCAAATATCTCATCAGTTTCATCACCTCTATATAACTTGAGATGGATGTCACCTTTGTTGGTCAACATATCAACATTGGTGATTGGTGAGATGTTTCTTCTGTTGAGTCTTGTTATACAAAACTTTTCATATAACACTTTCTTCTTGAAGACGCTTTCTATTTTAACTCTTCCAATTTGCTCATACAAGCTTAGCTTCAGATCTCTTAGTTTTTCTTCTTGCTGAAGCTTGTATAACTTGTCAAGTTCTTCCTGAGTGGCCACTCCAGCGCTGATCAACTGATCATTTAGAGTAAGATCTTTGTTTTTGGGTATTAAGGGAGGTGAACCTTGCATATCATCATCTTTGGCTGATGACTCCCCCTTACCCTTTGATGGGCTCTTTTCAGTGGTGGGTGACTCAATGGATTGTTTCTTAGCCTTCTTTTAGGCATGTTTCTGAAAGAGCTATTGGATTGTGTTTTTCTCCCCCTCAACAAAAGACTGCCCAGCAGCTTCTGATGACCTTTCAGCAGGGAAGAAGCCACAAAGATGATCAAGAGTGGTAGTTACCTTGGCCAGCATGGCAGGAACAGTTTCAAGGGCATTTAGCTTCTACTGAACCTCTTCAGAAATGGTCAGCTTTTGTTTCTCTAGAAACGCCACTCTATCTTTGATCTTGGATACAGAATCACACAAGGTATTAACTTGGCCAGGAACTGGTGTGAATTATGGTGGAAACTCCATGGAAGCACCGTTGATGGATTCCATTAGAGAGGACATCTCTTGCTTTAGGGAAGTGGTGGTGGCCACATCTTGGACTAAGGGCTTCAAAGAAGCAATGAGGACATCCTTAATTTGTTTAGCAGAAGGAGGATGTGGTCTTGCTTTGATAGTTGAGATTTCGTTGTCGGCAAGCACCTTTTCTTCCTTTAGTCTGACAACCTGTGATTGAAGAATCAACACTTGATTGGTTAATTCTTTTACCTGCTCAGATCTGGGTGAAAGTGGCAATAGTGTTGCATCAGCGGGTTCTTCATCACTGTCATCTAGATTGACTGGAATTCTCTCATTGAACCCAAGTTCTTCTCTAGATCATCTCCAGACATACTGACAACAAAAGTAGGCAAGTGTCCCACCTTGGCTCCAGTGGTGAGATGCACTTCCTTGGGAATCTTTGGAGCATCAGCATGAATGTGTGGATCAGTTTCAAGCCCTTCACCACCAGGGTTGGTTTGACCTGATGGATCCTGAGAAAGAGTCCCTGATAAATTTAGATCAATGATAATGTTTTTAGTTCCTTTAGTAGAACCCTGTTGTGGGGGAGCTACATCATTAGAAACAGATAGGCCAAGGTCAGCATCAGCTGTTGGATTTGCTGACACATCATTCCCTGATGCAGACTCAGAGTGACAAGTGATAGAAATTGGTAATGAAGTATGACTTGTATTTAGAATGAAAGTACTTACCAATGATAACTCCACACTAATGAGCTAAGGGTGAGCTCCATCTTCACCCTTCTCTCTTAAAGAAGTTGAGAGATGGGTTGCTTGTTGGGTCTCTTTGTGCATATCTCCTCCAGCAGAGATTGAAGGTGATGGCTGGCTGGGGTTCTTGTCCTTGGCCAGGGACTTGGTCTTCTTCAAAGGATGGCCTTGGGAATCATCATCAATCTTCTTTGAGGAATATTGTGTGAGGGTTTTCCTCTTTCTGGACCCACGTCTAACTTTCTTGGTATTAATTGATGTTTTCTTCTGACGAGGTCCAGATGAAGCTCCAGGCTTTTTGCCTTGTAGATCCCCTTCTCCAGTTGGAGAAGTGTCTTTGGGAGCTTTGTACACTACTGGACCATCTGCTGAGCAGATTCCAGCATGGGTTGTGTAAGAGGAGGATCAATGGTGCTGACTGGAATGTTCCAGCGAGTAAGATCAAAGGTCTTAAAAATTAGTTGCTCTCTAGTTATTTTAAAAAAAATCATTTCCAAGATGGTCAGCAAAAAGGAGAGATATAAATCTGGTGTACACAGCATTTTTCTCTCTAGTCTTTTTCTCCAGCTTTGCATGGAGATCTTACAAAATAATCCTCCCAAAATCAGCTTTGACCCCCTTGGCCAGACAGTATAAAATGATAGCATCTTTTTGGTTGATCTGGTCAAGACCTCCAGTTTTCCCCCCAAACATTAGATGAGTATGGTCATCAATAATTTCCATCTTGGTGGCAAAGCACTCCTTTTTAAGCCCACTTTTTCATAAATTTCTTCAGTATACCCAATTTCTTTAAAAAAAATTTAACAACCATAAAATCATCAGGTACTGCTTCATACTCATTAGGGTTTTCCAAATAATCTAACCCCAAAACTTTTCTAAATGATTTTAACCCAAATCTACGATGAATCCCCATCGTGGTAGAATCAAACTCAATGGACTTCTTGTTGTTAGAAGCCTCTGATGTAAATAAAAATTCTTTTAGCACATTTTGAAACATCATACCAGGATCTTCAAATAAAGCATACCTTAAAACACTTTTTGTTAGGTAAGTCAAAACTTGTTCCCCAGGAACAGACTTAATGGATTCAAATTTAAGCAAGGTGATGTTGTTTGGTTTGAAGAAGATGTCATCAATGGGATAGTTAACATGAGTGGATGGTTTAAGAGTGATTTTGGTGATCTTGGGGGTGGAAGATGATTCAGCTATTTATGTTTATGTGTGTGTTTTGAAAGAGAGAAAGGTTGTGTGTGTTTATGGATGAAAAGATTAGTAAGCGTGGAATGAAATCCAATTGTTAGGGATTATATAAAAACTTTAACTGATTTGTAAAAAGTTTTTAAAACCATTTGAAAAAGTTATAAATCTTTTAGGGTTTCTTTTGAACATTTGGCACAAACTTTCTCATTAATGTTCTGCAAAAAGGTATGATTTTCTATTGCTTTGAACAGTGAAACGCCCCATGTGTTAGGGAGTTGTTGACTGTGGATGGAGAGGTTTGAAATTTCCTTAATTAACAAATGACACCTTTTTGAAAGAATGTTTGTTTTATTCACAAGAAATTTAATGCCATTAACTCTTTTGAATCACACGATTGATGGGTTTTAAATGTTGTTGCTCAGATATGCTGAAGCTGATGGCAATACTTGTGAGCTTCAGTGTGTTAGATGAGGCGACAAAACCCCATATACATGTTCACATAAGTGAACAAGACATATGATATTGCACGCTCCTCTACTCAGGCCTAGCTACTCAGTTGTATTAAAATTTGTTCAGCATTGCTGAAGGAATCTTTTGATGACTGGTGATTATTTGTTCAGCTTCAGTGAATCAGATAAGGCGACAAAACATCATATACACAATCACATAGAGTGAAATAGACATATGACATTGCATACTCCTTTACTCAGACAATGCTACTTAACATTAATCAAATTCTTTTATGAAATGTTGAACCTTCAGGCTTCTTCAGTGAATGCTGAAGGTTCAGGTTTTGTATCATCAATGTTCAACATACCAAGCTCCATTATCAATCTTTTGAAAGTTGGTTCATCCAATGGTTTGGTGAAGATATCAGCCAATTGGTATTGAGTGGGGATGAAATGTAATTCAATGTCTGCTTTCACAATGTGATCTCTGATAAAGTGATATTTGATATCAATGTGTTTTGTTCTTGAGTGGAGGACTGGATTATTAGATATTGCAATAGCACTAGTGTTATCACAAAAGATTGGTGCCTTTTCATATTCTATGTCATAATCAGCCAGTTAGCTTTTCATCCAAAGAACATTGGCACAACATCCAGCAGCTGCCACATATTCAGCTTCTGCTGAAGACATGGAAACTGTTTGTTGCTTTTTAGCACTCCAACACACAAGTTTGCCACCTAGCAATTGGCAGGCACCATAAGTGCTTTTTCTGTCCAAATTGCAACCAGCATAGTCAGAATCTGAGTACCCCTTTAGATCAAAACCTGAGGATTTAGGGTACCAAAGACCTAGACTTGGTGTACCTTTTAGGTATCTGAAGATTCTCTTAACAGCAGTAAGGTGTGATTCCTTTGGATCTGCTTGGTATCTTGCACAAAGGCATGTAGAGAATTGAATGTTAGGTCTGCTTTCAGTTAAGTACATGAGTGACCCAATCATACCTCTATACTGAGTCTCATTGACTGATTGTTCAGTGAGATCAGGTCCTAAGTTGTTAGGGGGTACCATTGGAGTCTTCACTGAAGCACAATTGATATCATACTTCTTCAGCAGATCCTTAACATATTTTTCTTGATTGATGGAGATGCCTTGGTCAGATTGTTTAATCTGAAGACCAAGGAAGTATGTGAGTTCTCCCATCATACTCATCTCAAACTTGCTGGTCATAAGCTTGGCAAATTGTCTGCAAAGTTTCAAGCTTGTAGAACCAAAGATTATGTCATCCACATAAATTTATACCAGAATGGTGTCAGTTTTAGATTTATAGATGAACAAGGTGCTATCTATTTTTCCTCAGACAAATTTATGTTCAATGAGAAAAGTTGAGAGAGTTTCATACCATGCTCTTGGAGCTTGCTTCAGTCCATACAAAGCTTTGTAAAGCTTGTAGACATGATTTGGGTATTTACTACTCTCAAAGCCAGGAGGCTGGGTAACATAAACTTCTTCTTTTAGGTCACCATTTAGGAATACACTTTTGACATCCATTTGGTAGATTATGAAGTTCATGTAAGTGGCATATGCAAGGAAGATTCGTATGGCTTCCATACGTGCAACTGGAGCAAAGGTTTGTAATAACTTAGATTTGCATAGGTTCAATTGTTCGTTCTCGGTATCTTCTCGAATTGATTTCCGGTTAAATGTGTGACTCAGTTGTTCTTGGTGGAAAAGAAATGGTTTGGTCGTTGTTGTAAAGTAAGAGTGCAAAACTTTAAAGTAAAAGACAAAATAATAAAAGCGATAACTAATTAAAACTTAAATAAAAGATTTTAAAAGAAATTAAGATAAAATCTTGAAAAGAATAACCTAAAAATAAGACTTTAAAAGAAATTAAGTAAATGACGAAAATATAAAAACTTTAAAAGTAAATGACGAGAAATTAAAGTTTAACAAAACGTAAATTTACAAACTTTAAAATTAAATAACTCTGAAAATAAACTAAGACAAACAAGTAAAAAATAAAGCTAAGTAAAATGGCGGGAAAAATAAGTTTAAAAATAAAATTGGACAAAAATGACATAATTTCGCAATTAATAAAAAAAATGAATTAATTTCGCAATAATTGCAAAATCATGCAACAATGTCGCAATGCACAATGTCGCAATAATTGCAAAATCGAATCAGATGAATATTTCGCAATAGGAAAAGGAACAATTTCGCAACTTATGGAGAATTCAATTTCGCAACTTTATGAAAAGTTCCAAAATCGAATCAGACAAAAGTACAATTTCGCAACTTATGAAAAGTTCAATTTCGCAACTTTATGAAAAGTTCCAAAATCGAATCAGACAAAAGTACAATTTCGCAACTTATGAAAAGTTCAATTTCGCAACTTTATGAAAAGTTCCAAAATCGAATCAGACAAAAGTACAATTTCGCAACTTATGAAAAGTTTAATTTCGCAACTTTATGAAAAGTTCCAAAATCGAATCAGACGTTCCTAAAAAATAGGAACCAGATGTATGACGAAAATAAGCAACTTTTTAGCACTTTTTCAAGGACAATAAGCTAAGAACAACTCTAATAAGCTATCAATAAGCTAGAGAGAAGGTTAAAACTTATAAAAACATCAAAATGAAGGCACGAAAATCAAAAGACTTAAACTTTATGTAAAAACTTGATGAAAAAGATGATGAAAACAAGAACGTGATTAACAAGAAAGATTAAAAGATGAAAATTAAAACAAGATTAAGCTTAAAACGTAAAGATTCAATTAAAAACAAGAAAGGAAGATAAAAGATTAAAGTTCTAGTGAGAGAAACTGTCACTTTCTCTCTCTAGAACTAAACTACTCCTACTCCTAAAACTAAAACTAACCAACCTTCTCACAACAAGTGAGGGTGGTATTTATAGGAGAGGGGAGTGGTTGGTGGCTTCCTCTTTCTTTCTTTCTTTCTTGGTCCTCAGTCTTTCAGTCTTCTTAAATTCTTCGACTTTTAAGACTTCGTCTCGGGATTTCTTTGAACTCGTCTTGTAATTTCTTCATAAATTAGACTTGAGTTCTTTGGCTCTATTAAACTTTCGTCTTTGGACATTTTCTTCGATAAATCTTCAGAATAAGCCTTGGACTTCCGTTCTTTTTGCATTCTTGATCTTTTGACTTCGTCTTTTGTCTTTTTCTTCAATAAACGCCCGTGAAAGACCGTGTTTTCCTTCCTTTTCACATTTTGACCCTGAAACACAATAAAAACACAAACCACGCATAATTCCGCCATTTACGACATAAAATATACGTTTAGGTCCCGTTTTAATGTAATTAAGTGGTAGAAAAGATGGGTGTTTTCACACCTATCAGTTTGATCAAAATCAACACCATGCTCTTGATTGAATCCTTGGGCCACCAACCTAGCTTTATTTTTGGTTACTGCATTGGTTTCATCTCTTTTGAGCTTGTAAACCCATTTAGTACCAGTGGTTGATTTACCATATGGAAGAGGAACCAATTTCCAGACTTTGTTTCTTTCAAATTGATTGAGTTCCTCTTGCCTGGCATCCACCCATCCAGGGTGTGTGAGTGCTTCAAAAACCTTTGTAGGTTCAATTTCTGAGAGAAAATTTGCATAAAGGCATTCTCCAAATGAAGCAGCACTCAGTTTCTTTGCCATAGATCTAGTGACTCTACCTTCACCAGGATTACCTATTATGTTCACCAGCTGTATGTGACTATTTTGAGTCCAAAATTTTTGTAGAGCTGGAGAATAGGTACTGGTATCATGATTAGAGCTAGAACTTGGAAGTCCATGACATGGACTTGGACTTGGAATGTCTCTAGTGTCTATTGAAGGATATTCAGTGGACAAGGGTTCAATCATTGGAGGACTTCCTTCTTGGTCAGAGGAAGCATATCCAAGACCTAAATCCCTAGAGATGATAGGAAATCTTTGAGCAAAGGGCTCATATTGTTCTTCAGCAGCTGCATATGATTGATCATTTTGATCATGTATGTCAGCATGCTGATTGTTTTGAGAATGACCATTTTGGTCATTTGTGTTTCCTTGTTGATCATTTTGATCATTTTGAGATTGATCATTATTTGATTGACAACCATCAGTATGTGATACTGAAGGATTTCCTTTTGTAGGACTTGTCATATCTTCAAATGGATCAATATGAGGGACTGAATTGCTTGTTTGATATTTTTGAGAAGGCTCATAATGATTAAATTCATCAGATGGATAATTTTGAGATTCGTGTATATGAAATTCATCATCTGAATGGATTTGTAAAAGTGAGAGCTTCAGAACTTTCATTGAATGTGATGTGATAGGTTTCTTCAATACATTGTCTTCTTGTGTTGAAGACTCTGTATGTAAAACCCGCATGCTTTTACCATGAATAGTGCCCTTAAGATCGTACGTCCTAGATTAAACTTACCTTATTTAAGTATTGATCACATTCACGTGCTATTAATTTAGTAAGTACATACGTGTATAACATGATAAGTATCGTTTACGTACGAACTCATGATAAACATTTAATAAGTATTTCACGTGAACATAATTAAATCATGAACACCATTAAAACACGAACTAAAATAATTACGTAAATACATATAATATAATTACGAGCATAAATAAATACGATAAGATACATAATAAAATAAACGGAAACACTTAAAACACGAACACGATTAACCACGAACGAACACGAAACATCGGGACACGGGAAAATGGTACGGGAACCCCATGTGGGGCCCCATACCCACGGCACACAAACCAAGGTGGGCTAAGCCCATTAACTTTTAGCATGAAAGGGGGGTAATGGTAAAAACTCTTTTCATTAGTCACATTTCAAGAAATAAACATTTAACCTAAAAAGTTTTCCTCTCCTCCTCTTTGTTCTCTTGTGTGCCGCCACCTATAACACCACCATAGGTGGTTGTTGGTTGATTTTGATCATAAAAATAAGTGCTATAAACCGTGTTTGTTCATCATCTTCCAAGCTACGTGTTGGTATATCATTTCTTAACCTTTCTTTTCATTTCTTTTAATCTTTGATTATTTTTATGAACATGTTATTATTGTTTTTACAAAAACACATTAATTAAACATTGATCTAACATGTTTTGATCATTAATTAAATCAAAGGATGATATAAGGGGTGTTTGTTTTTGGGCCGCAGGGTACAACCGACCCCAAGGGGGTTCGGTTTGTTTTTGCCGACCACCACCAAGACCTTTTAGGTCTTGGTTGGTGCGTGTGGGTCCCACGGCAACAAGGGGACACGGGTACCTCGGGCTGGTTCGGGGTACGGTGTCGAATTCATGCCCGATTCATGGTTCGTTGGTTAAAACCCGATTTATGCTAGATGTTAATTTTATGAATTATGAACTTAGGTTATAAATTAATTAATAAAATGATATATTAATTAATAACATGACTTAGGCTAATTTAATTATTAATTAACATGAAATTATTTTAAGCTAAGTATTTTCATATAGTAAGCTTAGAATTAATTAATTATTTTAAACCATGCTTATAATTAATTAATTTAACATGACTTAGGTTATATTATTAGTACATAATAATACACATTTTAACCTAAGTATTTAATTCTATTTTAATTAAAACATGTTATATTTTAATTAAAATACTTTAACCTATAGTTTAATTAAAATACATGGAATAATGATTAAACTATACATTATATAATATGACTTAAGAAATAAGCATATAAACACTTAGGCTTATATACTTAGCTTATGTAACCAGTTTAAATCTAATTATGGAAACCTTCTATATATGGAAACTTGTTTATTTCAGGCAGCTAATCTAATTATGCAAACCTTCTATATAAGGAAACTAATCTATTTTAAGCAGTAATTCTATTTTAGGAAACTTTCTATTTTTGGAAACTTTCTATTTTTGGAAACTTTCTATTTTTTGAAACTTTCTATTTTTGGAAACCTGCTATTTTTGGAAAGTTACTTATTATTGCACAATGAGTATAATAACACATGAAATACCAGTAATACTTAATCAGATTAATCAGAACATAAGATAAACACCGATTAAGGCTTAAAACAGTAAAACATGACTTAAAACATATAAAATAAGTTAAGATAAGACATAAAACCCAGTATGTATTCAGTGATTCGATACTTATACACGTGTGTATTCATGTAGCGTTAGTGATCCAGAAGTAGGAGTCTTTCTTCCGTTCATTCACTGGACTTGAGGTACGGATTCCCGTCCTTTCAGTATGGACATTCTTTCCGTATTAGGATTTCCCCGTATGCAGCCAACTGTTTTCCCAGTACTTGTTTTATTGTTTTTGAATTGCTTATGTTTAATTTAGCATAACCTATAGCCATATACAAGCATGACCAGTTCACCTAGTTATGGAGGTACCATAACCATAACATTGGAGGCACCAATGTTATGACTTCCCCACGGCGGAGTGATTGCTCGTGGCGTCCTTTTCAGTTTTGGCCATATTATTATATCATGTGGGGCGTACGGGTGCATCCTAGTTACATGTTTATAGAGGATTTTACGGTGAATGTGGTGTGTGCCTTGCATCCTTCACAAGGAGTTGATCCCTCCTACCCAAACCAGCTTATTAATTAGAGGCATCCCCTCTAATTTGCATGATGAGGTCACCCCCTATGTATTCATGCACGTGACCTTTTCATGACCTATATGGGCTAATGGTAAATATGTTAAAACAGTTTTCATAAGATAAACATAAGGCTTTTCAAACTATAAAACCAGCTTTCTCAATACTTAACCAGGTTACTCAGAACTTAGTCTTCCGCTGTTATATGTTATATGCTTATCCTATTCCTGTTATATTGTACATCCGTGCACTGAGCGTCTTGCTCAGCTGTTTTCCTTTTCTATGTTCCCAAAACGGCAGGTACTCAGGGACGCTCGTAGATTTCAAACGTACGTGCATATGGACTGGAAGCTTTACTGCCTTTCTTTACTTTATGCATTTCCTTTATTTTAAATACAGCTTGCAATAGACATTGTTTCGTCCTTTCCTTTTACAGTACTTATGTTTGTGTGTGATGAGCTTTACTTTTGGACTACCGATGTTTGATTCCGGTATTTTCCTTTTATGGTCAAATAATGCTTAGACATTTATCCTTGTATGCTTTGATGACACGCCATAATTATGCGTAATATTCCTTTATCAAAATGGGGTGTTACAATTATGGTATCAGAGCCAAGGTTTCGACCTGTAGGCTCTCAAAATATGACATGTGATTAGTGGGTAGTCACTACGGTCTTCCTAGAACTGACAGTCGTTTTCATGCATTCATCATATTTTTATGCATACATATATAATGTCATATGTTACAGGGTTTTGACTAGTAATGGTTGGTACAGGACTGACCATATTAGTCGTATGTGCTTTTATCAAAACTTTTAACTTTGGGACCGACCCATAGGCGTCCCCGCGCCATGTCTTTTATTTGGGTGAACTGACCATAGGCGTTCACTCTCGAGCATACAAAGTTTTCATAAAACTGCATCATGCATTCATACACAAATTTTCTTGCATAAAATTTTTCTCTGATTTATTTGCATAAAATTTTTTCATGAATATATATAAATTTTATGCTTTGATCTGTTAATCATATGTTTTATGTTATACTGTTAGATGGTTCTCACACGCGAGCAGGAGCAACTGAATGCAGCCATCCAAGCTGCAATGCAGGCTTTACTTCCTCAATTGAGGAATGACATCAGGGCTGAAGTTCAAGCTGCCAACAATCAGCAGCAGCACAATCAGCCACCTCCTCTTCCTCCTCCAGTGACATTAGCAGTATGGCTGGAGAGATTCAACAAGCTCCGCCCTCGAGCTTTTGAGAAGACAAATAGCCCCAGCAATGCTGAAAGCTGGTTGGCTCACATCGAGAAGATTTTCAACGCTATGGGCTGTGACCCGGCATACAAGGCGAGGTTGGCATGCTACCGGTTCGAAGGCGACGTACTCAGCTGGTGGCTAGCATTGACGCAGTCAGAAGGAGGTGATGATTGGGTTGCTGGATTGACATGGGCGCAATTCAAGGAGAGAGTGATGGAGCAGTTCTTTCCCAAGGCAGAGCATGACAAGCTCAAGCGAGAGTACCATGGGATACGACAGAGAGCGGGCGAGAATAGCAACGAATTTATGCAGCGCTTTCTTCGCTTAGCTGGTTTCCTTGGAGCAGCAGCTGGTACTCCTGAGGAGCAGGCACACCACTTTAGGTGGGCACTTCGCACTTCGGTCACGAACAATCTGGTGTGTGCTACATTCAATACAGTAGCACAAGTGGCCGACGCAGCAAGGAAGCTGGAGATGCTGCAGGAGCGAGATGAGTTCGGGGAAGCTGAAAGACCCGACAAGAGGTAAACATTCGTATTCTAGCGGTAACCAAACAGCATCCTATCATTATATGTTCAATAATCATCTCTTAAACTGTATCTTCCAGGCAGAAAACTGGGGACCGGTCTCAGCCGGCTACTCAGCAGCAGCCTCATCAGCCCAGAGGAAACGGTCACACTAACGACCGTTCTGTTGTGGAAAGGCGTAGCGTTAATGATAATTACCGTAACAACGCTGGACACTCCAACAACAGCAGGTCTTATATTTATGCATTTTCTTACGATTTCATGTTATACCTCTTATGCTGACACTATATTAATCTCTACCAGGAACCACGGTAACGGAAGGGACCAGAACCACAGGGGTTCGCAACCTAATCGTTCAGCTGTCACTGGTAATCATCTTATGACGCATATGTCTTATACTCGTGCATATACCTTATCTTACACATTTTGTCATCAGCAGGCCCTCAGCAAGCAAGGACTCCTGCTGGAGGATTCACTCATCCTCTTTGCAATACTTGCCATCGCAGACACCCTAGCCCATGTCATCGTGATGCCGACGCGTGCTTCAAGTGTGGCCTCCCTGGCCATCGTATCAAAGATTGCCGTAAGGGTGAGATGGAAGGTACCTCGGGTCATGCTGATAGTAAGCCGCCTCCTACCACTGGGCGTGTCTACACGACATCTCGCAATCAGGCCAACAAATCTACAGGTACCATTACTGGAATTTTGTATATGTACGGCCAAGCTGCATGTGTTCTTTTCGATACGGGTGCCACTCACTCAGTTATTTCTACTGCTTATGCTAAGAACATTAGGACGCTTCCCTTGCCATTAGAGAACAGACTTACTATTTCCACGCCTTTGAGGGACTCAGTATTAATTACCCATATATACAAGAGTCTTCCCTTAGAATTCGATGATAAGGTTCGACCTGTCGACGCACTTCCGCTGGACATGAATGACTTCGACATGATTTTGGGCATGGATTGGCTATCCAAGTATCATGCTACCATAGATTGCCACTCATATCGGGTGATCTTCAGCGACATTAATGCACCAGAGTACATTCATAACGGGTTCATACCCGGACGGTCTATACAAATCATATCTACCCTGCAAGCACGTGCACTACTGTCACATGGTTGCGAGGGTTATCTAGCTACGGTTCACGACATTGATGTTGAATCTCCATCGATTCAGGATCAACCAATAGTGTCGGAATTCCAAGACGTGTTTCCAGCAGAACTTCCGGGCATACCACCTGCACAAGAAGTGGAATTCAGTATCGAACTGGTTCCAGGAGATGAACCAATCTCCAAGGCTCCTTATCGCATGGCTCCCATAGAGCTGAAGGAGCTAAAGGATCAACTGCAAGAACTTCTTGAACGAGGTTTCATCCGACCGAGCGCATCTCCATGGGGTGCACCGGTCTTGTTTGTTAAGAAGAAGGACGGCAGTATGCGTCTTTGCATAGACTATCGCGAGCTCAATAAGAATACCATTCGGAATAGGTATCCACTGCCACGCATTGACGATCTGTTTGACCAACTCCAAGGGGCCAAACACTTCTCCAATATCGATCTTAGGTCAGGCTATCATCAGGTATGGGTCAAGGAGCAGGACATCGCTAAGACTGCTTTTCGTACCCGCTATGGCCACTACGAGTTTGTAGTTATGCCATTTGGCCAGACAAATGCTCCAGCAGTGTTCATGGATCTGATGAACAGAATCTTCCATGAATTTCTGGACAAGTTCGTCATTGTATTCATCGATGACATCCTGATTTTCTCAAAGTCCACGGAGGAACACGAAGACCATCTTCGTACGGTACTACAGATTCTTCGTCAGAAGCAGCTGTATGCGAAATTCTCCAAGTGTGAGTTCTGGTTAGACAAAGTGGCATTCTCAGGTCACATTGTATCAGCAGAAGGAATCACTATGGATCCAGCGAAGGTTGAGGCCATTACTAAGTGGCCGAGGCCGACATCCGCGACGGAAGTCCGCAGTTTCTTAGGCTTAGTTGGCTATTACCGTAGGTTCATGGAGAAATTTTCCCGCCTAGCACTACCATTAACCAAACTGATGCGGAAAGGGGAGAAATTCGTCTGGACTGAATATCGAGAGAAGAGCTTTGAAGACCTGAAGCAGAAGCTAGTATCTGCACCTATTATTACTCTACCATCTGGTACGGGTGGATTTCAAATCTACAGCGATGCATCGGGGAAGGGACTTGGCTGTGTTCTCATGCAACATGGGAAAGTGATCGCGTACGCTTCACGGCAGCTTAAGCCTTATGAAGAGAATTACCCCACGCACGATCTGGAACTTGCTGTAGTCGTGTTTGCATTGAAGATATGGAGACACTATTTATATGGAGAATCATGTGACATTTTCACGGACCACAAGAGTTTGAAGTACATCTTCACTCAACGTGAACTGAACATGAGACAGAGGAGATGGTTAGAGCTGTTAAAGGATTATGACATTAATCTACAGTATCATCCCGGAAAGGCTAATGTAGTAGTAGATGCACTTAGCAGGAAGTCCGGAATGATTAACGGCATTAAAATCAAGGAACAGAACATAAGAGACTTGGAGCGACTAGACATCGAGATCATGGTACGTGGGCAGCACGGATACTGGGCGAATCTTAGAGTAGAACCCGAGTTACTCTCTAGGATCAAGGAAGCTCAGAAGGATGATGGAGAAATATGGGCGATAATTCAGAATTTGGAGAAGCAGACAGAATTCAGAATGGACGCAGACGGTATCGTTTGGCAGGGCACGAGACTTTGTGTTCCTGACAACCAAGAGCTCTGGGAAGCATTGTTAGCTGAAGCTCATAGCTCCCCATTTTCTATACATCCTGGTTCGACGAAGATGTACCATGACATCAGACAGTACTTTTGGTGGAGTGGTATGAAACAGGATGTAGCCACTTATGTCTTCAAATGTCTTACCTGCCAGCAGGTTAAGATTGAGCATCAGCGATCTGGCGGTCTCCTTCAACCGTTGGATATTCCAGAGTGGAAGTGGGACAAAATCACCATGGACTTTGTTACAGGTCTTCCGCCTACCAAGAAGAAGCACGATGCTATTTGGGTTATCGTTGATCGACTCACCAAATCCGCTCATTTCTTACCGATACGCAAGGAAGACCCGGTAAGTAAACTCGCAGATACGTACAGAAGGGAGATCATGAGACTCCACGGTGCTCCCTCCAGCATCGTCTCAGACAGAGATCCTCGTTTCACGTCGCGATTCTGGAAAGGTCTGCAAAAGGCTTGGGGTACACAACTTAAGCTTAGCACGGCCTTTCATCCTCAAACTGACGGACAGTCGGAGCGAACGATTCAGACATTGGAAGACATGTTAAGGTCGTGTGCATTGGAATGGACAGGTGATTGGGACGATTACATCTGTTTGGTCGAGTTTGCATACAACAACAGCTGGCACGCAAGTATCAAATGTGCTCCTTTTAAAATGTTGTATGGCAGGAAGTGTCACACCCCGATCTGCTGGGATCAGGTGGGAGAGCGAACACTCGAAGGACCAGAAATTATAGAGATGACCAACGAGAAGATCGAGGTAGCTAAGCAGAAGCTGCAGGAAGCACGGTCGCGTCAGAAGAGCTATGCCGACAAGCATCATAGGGACATACATTTTAACATGGGAGATCACGTCTTCCTCAAAGTTTCGCCGGCACGTGGTGTTAAACGCTTCGGGATCAAAGGGAAACTTAGTCCTCGTTTCATCGGACCGTTTGATATCATAGAACGAGTCGGTGAAGTATCTTACCGATTGGCGTTACCTCCTCAGCTTTCGCACGTGCATAACGTGTTTCATGTGTCCTTACTCAGAGGGTACAAGTATCATCCCCTTCACATGGTTCAGTATCCATTAGAACAGATACGTGAAGATCTCACTTTCATAGAGGAACCCGAACGAGTTCTTGACAGGCAAGAACGAGTCATGAGAAGGAAGACGATTCCATTCGTCAAAATCCTTTGGAGGGACCATACCGAGCGGGAAGCCACTTGGGAAACCGAGGAGTCTATCCGGGCTTCCTACCCTCACTTCATATTTTGAGTTCGGGTATGTTATTTCTTTTCCAGTCTATTTTATCTATAATTCAGGGACGAATTATTCTTTTTAGGGGGGAAGAATTGTAAAACCCGCATGCTTTTACCATGAATAGTGCCCTTAAGATCGTACGTCCTAGATTAAACTTACCTTATTTAAGTATTGATCACATTCACGTGCTATTAATTTAGTAAGTACATACGTGTATAACATGATAAGTATCGTTTACGTACGAACTCATGATAAACATTTAATAAGTATTTCACGTGAACATAATTAAATCATGAACACCATTAAAACACGAACTAAAATAATTACGTAAATACATATAATATAATTACGAGCATAAATAAATACGATAAGATACAGAATAAAATAAACGGAAACACTTAAAACACGAACACGATTAACCACGAACGAACACGAAACATCGGGACACAGGAAAATGGTACGGGAACCCCATGTGGGGCCCCATACCCACGGCACACAAACCAAGGTGGGCTAAGCCCATTAACTTTTAGCATGAAAGGGGGGGTAATGGTAAAAACTCTTTTCATTAGTCATATTTCAAGAAATAAACATTTAACCTAAAAAGTTTTCCTCTCCTCCTCTTTGTTCTCTTGTGTGCCGCCACCTATAACACCACCATAGGTGGTTGTTGGTTGATTTTGATCATAAAAATAAGTGCTATAAACCGTGTTTGTTCATCATCTTCCAAGCTACGTGTTGGTATATCATTTCTTAACCTTTCTTTTCATTTCTTTTAATCTTTGATTATTTTTATGAACATGTTATTATTGTTTTTACAAAAACACATTAATTAAACATTGATCTAACATGTTTTGATCATTAATTAAATCAAAGGATGATATAAGGGGTGTTTGTTTTTGGGCCGCAGGGTACAACCGACCCCAAGGGGGTTCGGTTTGTTTTTGCCGACCACCACCAAGACCTTTTAGGTCTTGGTTGGTGCGTGTGGGTCCCACGGCAACAAGGGGACACGGGTACCCCGGGTTGGTTCAGGGTACGGTGTCGAATTCATGCCCGATTCATGGTTCGTTGGTTAAAACCCGATTTATGCTAGATGTTAATTTTATGAATTATGAACTTAGGTTATAAATTAATTAATAAAATGATATATTAATTAATAACATGACTTAGGCTAATTTAATTATTAATTAACATGAAATTATTTTAAGCTAAGTATTTTCATATAGTAAGCTTAGAATTAATTAATTATTTTAAACCATGCTTATAATTAATTAATTTAACATGACTTAGGTTATATTATTAGTACATAATAATACACATTTTAACCTAAGTATTTAATTCTATTTTAATTAAAACATGTTATATTTTAATTAAAATACTTTAACCTATAGTTTAATTAAAATACATGGAATAATGATTAAACTATACATTATATAATATGACTTAAGAAATAAGCATATAAACACTTAGGCTTATATACTTAGCTTATGTAACCAGTTTAAATCTAATTATGGAAACCTTCTATATATGGAAACTTGTTTATTTCAAGCAGCTAATCTAATTATGGAAACCTTCTATATATGGTAACTAATCTATTTTAAGCAGTAATTCTATTTTAGGAAACTTTCTATTTTTGGAAACTTTCTATTTTTGGAAACTTTCTATTTTTGGAAACTTTCTATTTTTGGTAACTTTCTATTTTTGGAAACTTTCTATTTTTGGAAACTTTCTATTTTTGGAAACTTTCTATTTTTGGAAACCTGTTATTTTTGGAAAGTTACTTATTATTGCACAATGAGTATAATAACACATGAAATACCAGTAATACTTAATCAGATTAATCAGAACATAAGATAAACACCGATTAAGGCTTAAAACAGTAAAACATGACTTAAAACATATAAAATAAGTTAAGATAAGACATAAAACCCAGTACGTATTCAGTGATTCGATACTTATACACGTGTGTATTCATGTAGCGTTAGTGATCCAGAAGTAGGAGTCTTTCTTCCGTTCATTCACTGGACTTGAGGTACGGATTTCCGTCCTTTCAGTATGGACATTCTTTCCGTATTAGGATTTCCCCGTATGTAGCCAACTGTTTTCCCAGTACTTGTTTTATTGTTTTTGAATTGCTTATGATTAATTTAGCATAACCTATAGCCATATACAAGCATGACCAGTTCACCTAGTTATGGAGGTACCATAACCATAACATTGGAGGCACCAATGTTATGACTTCCCCACGTCGGAGTGATTGCTCGTGGCGTCCTTTTCAGTTTTGGCCATATTATTATATCATGTGGGGCGTATGGGTGCATCCTAGTTACATGTTTATACAGGATTTCACGGTGAATGCGGTGTGTGCCTTGCATCCTTCACAAGGAGTTGATCCCTCCTACCCAAACCAGCTTATTAATTAGAGGCATCCCCTCTAATTTGCATGATGAGGTCACCCCTCTATGTATTCATGCACGTGACCTTTTCATGACCTATATGGGCTAATGGTAAATATGTTAAAACAGTTTTCATAAGATAAACATAAGGCTTTTGATACTATAAAACCAGCTTTCTCAATACTTAACCAGGTTACTCAGAACTTAGTCTTCCGCTGTTATATGTTATATGCTTATCCTATTCATGTTATATTGTACATCCGTGCACTGAGCGTCTTGCTCAGCCGTTTTCCTTTTCTATGTTCCCAAAACGGCAGGTACTCAGGGACGCTCGTAGATTTCAAACGTACGTGCATATGGACTGGAAGCTTTACTGCCTTTCTTTACTTTATGCATTTCCTTTATTTTAAATACAGCTTGCAATGGACATTGTTTCGTCCTTTCCTTTTATAGTACTTATGTTTGTGTGTGATGAGCTTTACTTTTGGACTACCGATGTTTGATTCCGGTATTTTTCTTTTATGGTCAAATAATGCTTAGACATTTATCCTTGTATGCTTTGATGACACGCCATAATTATGCGTAATATTCCATTATCAAAATGGGGTGTTACACTGTATGCTTTAGAACTAGGGAGTATCCAAGAAAATAACCATCATCAGATTTTTCATCAAACTTTCCAAGGTGATCTTTGTGATTGTGAATGAATACTGGACACCCAAACACATGTAAGAATGAAATGTTTGGAATTCTCCCCCTGAAGACTTCATAGGGAGTCTTCATGTGGCTCTTCACAATAATGGATCTATTTTGAGTGTAGCAAGCAGTAGCTACAGCACCAGTCCAAAAGTGCTTAGAGAGAGCAGATCCAGCAAGCATTGTTCTTGCTGCTTTAATCAAAGTTCTGTTCCTTCTTTTAGTCACACCATTTTGTTTAGGTGTGTAAGGAGATGAGAAATTTTGGTAAATTCCTTTGTCATCACAGAATTTGATCAGTGAGTGATTTCTGAATTCAGTACCATTGTCAGTTCTGAGTTGTTTGACATGAGTGTCATTTTGATTTTCAACTCTTTTGATGAATGACATAATGGCATCTGGTGCATGGCTTTTCTTTGTCAGAAAATATACCCAGGTGTACCTTGAGTACTCATCAACAATGACAAGTGTATATTTTTCATGATAAATGGCCCTAGGTGATACTGGGCCAAATAAGTCCATGTGAAGCAAATGAAGACTTTCTTTGATTGAGAAAGTTTGCTTTGTTTTGAAACTGGCCCTATGGTGCTTCCCTTTTTCACATGCTGAGCACGGTTTATCCTTGGAGTAGACAAGTGAGGGAAGACCAATAACAAGATTTTGTTTTGCCAGCAGAGTTATTGTTTTGAAATTGAGATGTGAGAGCCTCTTATGCCAAAGCCAATTGGTAATATTGGATGCTTTAGCAAAGAAGCATGTCTTCTGAGTTGAGTTCATGTTCATGACATAAACATCTTTGACTCTTGGAGCAATCATCACAATTTCATGATTGGAGTTGAAGATTGTACCTTTTTTGTCATCAAACAGCACAAGATACTTTGCATCACAAAGTTGACTTATGCTGATGAGGTTGTGCTTCAATCCATTTACATATGCTACCCTTGAGAAAACTATACCATTGCATTTCACTGAACCAAATCCTTTAGTAGTAGCTGATGAGTTATCACCAAAAACAACTTTAGGACCTTGTTCCTCCTTATACTTGTGTAGATAACTTTTGGTGCCAGTCATATGCCTTGAGCAGCCACTATCTAGGTACCAAATAGGCTTCCTGAGATCACACTGCACAAGTTAAGGAAATGGTCAATTTTGTTTTAAAACCCACCTTTGTTAGATGGGGGTTTTAGATCTAGAAGGTGTTCTAGATCTGAAGGGTCCTCTTGTAGAGGGTATGTGTGATTGCTCAGAAGAAGAGGTTTGAACAGCTTTAGCTTTCTTAGCCTGGAGGGCTTCACCTCTTCTGAACCACTCTATATGGTTGTGATCAGATGTAGTGTGGACATCGCTTCCACAAGTCTCACAACATTTGGTAATAGAGTTTGGGTTTCTTGGTTTAATACCTCTTCTGAGTGAGATGATTCGTTATGTCCATGAGTGTCATGGTCATAACTTCCACAAATATTACAAACAGGGTAATAGTGCCAGTCATTTGGGTGATGATTGCCCATAACACAATGAATGCATGGTGGGAAAGGCATATTTCGCCTAGAATGAGATGCTTCAGATTTGTGAGCATCAGCACTTGTTTTGGCCATCATATACTGAGTGTGTTCACAAGTACGATGATCAGTCCTTTCACATTTAGTACAATAAATCACTCTTAAGCAAGTTTGAGTGAGATAGTAGTTTTGACCACATAACTCACAAGCTCTTTTAAATTGTATCTTGTACTTTAAATGAGGAGAATCTGAAGGTTCATCTCTGAATCGTGTTGGTGTTTGCTGATGTCTGAGTTGTATTTTAAGATCATTGATCTCTTGTATGACAAGAGACATTCTTTTATCTTCCTCAGATTTAGCATTTTTTAGTTTATTTGATGAAACTAAAGAGGTAGTTCCCATATGTGAACCTTCAGCAGGAGCTGAAGAGTTCTTTGAGGTGTCAATTTTGACATGTTTGGAAGAACTACCTTTGTGTGTGGTGTGTGACTTGATGATAGAGTGGATAGTTTTGGGTCCAGTAGAGGGTTCAACACCAGCCAGCTTCTCCAAAGGAGGAAGTGGGGTACTTACTTTATTCTCTATATCATCATTTGAGTCATCCTCAGTAACTGAGGATTCAACTGGTGCTGAAGTGTCAACACATGTTTGTAACTCAGGAAGAAGGATTCGTCCAGTGTCATGATTGGGTAAATTCTCTTCACCCAACCTTTCAATGTCAGGGATCGAGCTACCATCCTCATTTGAGGCTTTGACAAAGACAATAGATTTGGTGCTGGAGGATCCTTCAGCACCAAGCATTTTCTTCTTTTGAGCAGGTATTTGTTCACTTATGCATTGATTTACCCTATCAGAGTTTCTAAGCCAAGATTTAACAATGTCATTTTCTTCTTTTAGTTCCACTCTAAGAGAGTTATTTTCTTCCAAAATTTCTTTGTTCAATTGTTGAAAAGTAAGAATATCAAGTTTAGCTTCTTTTAGCTCTATTTGCTTACTTTCAAAATCTTCAAGTTGTAAAACAAGTTTGTGAAAATTTTCAAGCAAATTGTTTCTTTGCTCTTCAACAAATTTTAGATCAATGCATAAGTAATCAAAGACAAATTTAATGTCATCTTTATCTTCTAATTCAAGAAGAGTTTGTACCTTTTTGATTGTGACATTGACCCATCTCTATTTCTGGTACTTTCTCTGGTGACAACATTTGAGCTTGCCCCTTCATCATCAGCAAGTGCCATTAACACTTTTATAGTTACCAACTCATCATCATCTGAAGAAACATCTTCTTCATCCCATTCATATGCTTCAGCAACAAGTCCTTTGCTCTTGTCTTGCTTGGGGTTCTTGGATGAGGAACTTTCAGTACTCATTAAGGCCAATCTTGCCTTGATTTCCTTGTATTTGGCCTCAAAGTCTTTTGTAGGCCTGAGTTCAACCCTGCTTTGTTGAAATGGAGTAGAAGCAATTTGTTTTGGTTGAAATGATGATTGACCAGTTGGTCTTGATTGAGCTGGTGAGGAATATGAAGGGAGAGATGTTTTGAATAACAATCCCTAGCATAGTGACCAGCCTTCCCACATTTGTAGCATTCAGTGTCAACTGAAGCTTTCGTGGAACTGGGGAACTTGCCTCCTTTCTTAAAGAACCTTCTAGACTTGGCCAGAAGTGCTCTTTCATGAAATTCCTCTTTGAGGTCATTCAGATATTCCTCACTAGATCTAGTATCTTCCTCATCATCAGGACTATCTTGGTAGTCTTGAATGACAGCTTCACTGAAGAAGGCTGTGGACAAGGGTGTAGCAATGGTTAATGATTTACTCTTGCTTGAGCCTTCATAAATCCTATCAACTAGGTTTTCTTCATATTTTAGTTTCCCAAAAAGAGAGGCTAGATCACAATCTTTAATGTGATTAGCATTTCTCAAGCTTTGGCAGAAACTGAGCCACTTCTTTGGCAATGCATTAACAAAAACTGTGTTGATTTCAAGTTTTGAAAGCTCAACGCCATCATTCACAAGTTCATTCATTAGTGCTTTGTATCTGGTGAATGTCTGTGCGAGGGTTTCCCCTTCTTTGTGCTTGGTGTTGTATTAAAGCTTTAAATCCATGATCCTGGTTTCTTTTACATCAGAGGGTCCCTCATGGTAAAGAATAAGGTCCTCCCATGTTGATTTGGTTGTTTTGCAATTTACGACAGAATTCATTTGGTCATATGGGAGTACATACATGATGAGACTTTTGAGACGCTGATCAAGGTTAGCAGCTTTTCTCTCATCAGCAGTCCATTGTACTTCAGGTTTTTATTGTCCCCAACCATGGGAACAAAAGGACCATTTTTAATGATTCCAAGGAATTGAGGTTCAATTCCAACCATGTGGACAAGAAACCTCTTCTTCCAATTTGTAAAGTTGGCTACCTCTAGTATAGGAGCAGCATTGAGTTGGCCACCCCTATATTCTAGGGTTTGTGGTATAACTTGAGCCATTTTGGATCTTGATTTGAAAACTTTTAAATGAGCTGTTTAATAAAATAAGAGTTTAACTAATCAAACTGCTCTAATACCACTTGTTGGTCCCTAGTAAATCGATATTACTTATTATCTTAAGTAATAACTATTACTTTGACTCAAGTGTGTTGTTTTAACATAAGACACGAACTATGAAAGATTAAAACAACAATACCAATATACTTTTCAACGTATAGACTTTTATTAGAATCAAATAAAGAATCTATAACCCACTTTGTTTGCGGAATAACAAAGTGGTTGAATGACAATGGGGTTTGATCTCCTCTACTTAAACGTTTAACCAAAGTTAAACTCTAAGCTCCAATCTAAACGTGCATATGCATCTTTAGCTATATGGTTTAGTTGGTATCGAGAGAGATAGGGTTTCCAGAGTTTAAGCTCTTATATTAGTTACCTTTCTCTCCCAATGTACACTCCTTTATATAGGCTGTGTAAATTAGGGTTTGCATTTTGCATGTACCAATGCATTAGTTTATCCAGTGTGTGGTTGATGCCCATGTTGGATAAACAGTACAAAGTACTTAATAAACTATTCTAGAAAAGATAAAGGTTGTACTTATATCTAAGTATACAAGCAACCTACTTTGACTTAAAGTTATCTTTTCCCGCCTAATGCAAACCATCAGAATACTGAAGAGTCTTCAGTATCCTAGAGAAGATCGACAACATTCAGTTTGGTATTGTCAAGCCAAACTGATCTGAAAGCCCTTCTTCGGTCCTTGTTCTTCAGCAACTAGACCGCCTAGTATTTGAAGCGAAGACTCCTTTGTCTTCTAAGTTCACTGGAAGGGGAGTGCTGAACTTTCTTCAGCTTTAAAGTCTTCAGTAGGAACTTTGTTCCTCTAGTCATCCATCAGCAGACTGGCCTTACTGCTGAGCATGAAACACTTAGGAGGATTTTATATTCAAATCCTAGAGTTGCTTCAGGGTCAGTAAATACTGACCCAACAAGAACACCTTCTAGATCTAATCCACCTACCCATCAAAGGTGGGTTTCTAAACAAAATTGACATTTTCTTAACTTGTGCAATGTGATCTTAGGAAGCCTATTTGGTACTTGGATAGTGGCTGCTCAAGGCATATGACTGCAACCAAAAGTCATCTGCACAAGTATAAGGAGGGACCAGGTCCTAAGGTAGTATTTGGTGATAACTCACCAGCTTCTACTAAAGGATTTGGTTCAGTGAAATGCAATGGTATAGTTTTCTCAAGGGTAGCATATGTCAATAGACTGAAGAAAGCCCCAAGGGCATGGTATGAAACTCTCTCAACATTTCTCATTAAACATAAGTTTGTCAAAGAAAAATAGATAGCACCTTGTTTATCTACAAATCCAAAACTGACACCATTCTGGTACAAATTTATGTGGATGACATCATCTTTGGTTCAACAAGCTTGAAACTTTGCAAACAATTTTCCAACCTTATGACCAACAAGTTTGAGATGAGTATGATGGGAGAACTCACATACTTTCTTGGTCTTCAGATACAATAATCTGAACAAGGCATCTCCATCAATCAAGAAAAATATGTCAAGGATCTGCTGAAAAGTATGATATTAGTTGTGCTTTAGTAAAAACACCAATGGTACCCCCTAACAACTTAGGACCTGATCTTAATGGACAATCAGTCAATGAGACTCGGTTTAGAGGTATGATTGGTTCTCTCATGTATTTAACAGCAAGCAGACCTAACATTCAATTATCTACCTGCCTTTGTGCAAGGTACTAAGCAAACCCAAAGGAATCACACCTTACTGCTGTAAAGAGAATCTTTGAATACCTAAAAGGTACACCAAGTCTAGGTCTTTGGTACCCCAAGTCCTCAGGATTTGATCTCAAAGGATATTCAGACTCTAACTATGCTAGATGCAATTTGGACAGAAAAAGTACTTCTGGTGCTTGCCAATTGCTGGGTGGCAAACTTGTGTGTTGGAGTGCTAAAAAGCAACAATCAGAAATATGAACCCATTAATCCAAACTCCTGTCATAGAAGAACTTAGGCATAAGACGGAATAAATAATCATTTGTAATTTATTTTTTTGTACCTTGTAATGTTTATCAGTGAATGATTATCTGATGTTTATAAGTAGTTTTATTGTTCAGTGCATGTAAGAAGAAGTTGTTATGCTCACTTACTACTGACTTTAACTTAGGCTATTTGTATATCCAAATAAGGGGAGATTGTTGGGTCAGTATTTACTGAACCTAAAGCAACTCTAGGATTTGAATATAAAATCCCCCTAAGTGTTTCATGTACAGCAGAAAGGTGGTTCTGCTGATGCATAACCAGAGGAACAAAGTGCCTACTGAAGAATGTTTTGCTGAAGGATGTTTAGCTTTCCTCTTCCAAAGAACTTAGAAGACAAAGGAGTCTTTTCTTCAAGAACTAGGCGGTCTAGTTGCTAAAGAACAAGTCCTGAAGAAGAGCTTTTAGTTTAGTTTGGCTTGACAATACCAAACTGAATAATGACGATCTCCTATATGATACTGAAGACACTTCAGTATTCTAAAGGTTTACATTAGGCGGGAAAAGATTTACTTTAAGTCAAAGTAGGAAAATGTTGCTTGTATTGTTAGCTATAAGTACAACCTTTATCTTTTCTTAGATGAGTATATTTATACTATGTATTGTTTATACAACATGGGCATCAACCACCCACTGGATAAACACATGCATGGAAACATGTGAATGTAAACCCTATTACGCTCCTCCTATAAAAGGGAAGCATATGGAAGAGAAACGGCCAACCTTTGGATTAGAAAGATAGCAATCTTCTAACAGTCATTTCTCTCAACATTAACCAAACCATATAGCTAAAGGTATATGAACGTTTTGGTTAAGACTTAATCTCTTAACGTTGGTTAGAAGTTTAAGTAGAGGAGATCACCCTATATTGTCATTCAACCACTTTGTTATTCCGCAAACAAAGTGGGTTATAAATTCTTTATTGAGTTTTAATAAAAGTTATACGTTGAAAAGTATTTGGTATTGTTATTTTATTTGTTCTTAGTTCTTATTAATTGATAAAACAACACACTTGAATCTTATTAACAAGTTACTACTTAAGGTTGATAAGTAGTAACGAGTTAAACGAGACCAACATTAGCATTACTAACTTATAATGACAATGATCTCGTTACACGCTTAGCATTGGGTAAAAATCGAGGACGACGAACTTATGTCTATCAGGCATTCACATGTTCTTATTTTATGAACCTAAAAGTCTCATTTTTGCGATGAAAATCATACATTATGTCTAAAACACACATAGTATTAGTTTAGTAAGTTTAAGTTTCAATAAATGTCGTATAAAAATGAATTTTGGAAGTGCTATGATACTTTATTCTAGCATTGCGTGAGGGCACGACAATGGTTTAGTATGGGGGAGCGTTGGGACCGCAATTGCGTGAGGGCACGACAATGGTTTAGTATGATACTTTATTCTAGCATTGCGTGAGGTCACGATAATGGTTTAATATGATACTTTATTCTAGCATTGCGTGAGGGCACGATAATCGTTTAGTATGGAGGAGTGTTGAGACCGCAATTATACATAGTCTTATCGTCCAAAACGGGCTTAAAATGCTTAAACATGTCATCAAATACCGTGAAATATGCTTGTATTCGTTTGTGTATTTTAGGTACGGATATCGAGAAAAAGATAAAAGATCACAAGAAACAATGCAAAAACGAACATGGGAAACGAAGTCGCACAAAGAATTGGACCCGATTGTAGATTTCCCAAAAATACCCTTGAAAAATTGAAGAATGACAAGTTGGTCCCTCAACTTTGATGATTTATCAAAAATGGTCCTTGAAGAATCACTCTTTACAAGAATGGTCCTCAAACATTGAAGATTTGTCAAAAGAAACCTTTAAAGATCTCCAAAATTACAAACATGTCCCTTATGCAGGATTATCAAAAGTTGCAAGGTCTAATAAATAGACCAAAGTTGATTTCAAAGGAAATAAGAATAACTGGCCAAGATTTGTTATAACAATTTTTTGAAACATAAAAGGTGTAAACAGCCAACAACACAAACACATTACCACTTATCTACCCACTACCCATTCAAACCCGACCATAAACCCATAATCCCAACCCAGGTTTTATTATTAAGGGTGCGTTTGGTTTGTGAACGGGATTAGAATCGGTTTTGGGTATGAGAAAAGTATAAAAGAAATTAAAAAATAATATAAAATTAAATAAGATATATATGTTATAAAAATAACTTAAAATTTGAAGGGTCGTGTTTTTCTAAGGATTTAGCAAGTTATGGATTAATCTATTGAGATGGATGGAAAATGGTAGAACCTAGAGAGAGAAAGAAGAGAGAGAAAGGAGAGGAGAAAGAAAATATGGAATTTGTGAAATGGAAGTGTTCAACAACCCCTCCTAACATGCTAGGAGGGGGGTTTATATAGCCCACCCTACATGTGGGCTATATGGGCTATACCTTAATACATTAGATCACGAGCCCAATACTTGTATCTATATTTGGAGTGACCGATCCTTTCTAAATACGTAAAAACGTATTGCCAACAATCTCCCCCAAAGGGAGGTGATAGGTGTGAAAACACCCATCCTTTTACCACTTATTTCTTACTAAAACAAGACCAAAACGCGTGTTTAATATCATTTGTTTGGAATTATGCGTGGTTTTTGTGTTTAATGTGTTTTCAGAGCCAACCGGATGAATATTGAAGAAAACATGGGATTGCACGGGTTTTATCGAGGAAAAAAACTCAAGACGAAGTCTATTGTCCAAGAGATGTAAAAGATTTGAAGTCATTGTGCCTATTTGAAGATTTATCGAAGAATAGAGCCAAAGATAGAAGATTTACATATGTCGAAGAAACTCAAGTCTATTAAACAAAGATATTAAAAGACGAGTTGAAGTTAATCGTCGACAAATCCCGAATCAGAATCGAAAACGTCAACTTTTCTCAAAAGACGAGAAGACAAGAAGATAGGGAGAAAGCCCACTCACCAACCAAAAGGAAGACCTATATAAAGATTTCCCTTCACACTTTTCATTCAGTTTTTAGTTTCAGTTTTTCTCTCCTTTCTGTTCGTAGGCATCACCAACACCATTAGGGTGCTTGGTGATTTTGATTCTTGTTTTTGTTCACAAATCTTGTAGTTTAATCCATCTCTTTGATTGTTAAAACCTTTATCATCAATATAATTTTTTCATTAATCTTGTTCATCATCATCTTTTTTATGCAAAATTCTTAAGTTCTTATTTATTTGAGTTTGATCTTTTAAAGTTATTGGGTTTTGTGTTTTTTATGATTGTGATTGGTTGTTTATGGTTAGTAAACGGATTGTGTTTAGTTTGGTTCAAATCATTTGGTTAAATTTGGTTCGTTTGGCCAACATTCGTGTTCCCCTGTTCTTCTCCTACTGTTTACTGTTCTTGAATTCCCCAGATATTCCGCATAGGATAGTATTCCGAATAGCCTCTTTTCTTTTTCCCTTATTCGGAATATTATTTATTCCGGATAGCCAATTTGTTTTGTCTTCTATTCGGAATACTTCTATATTCCGCATAGTCCCATTTATTTCGCGTAAGACTTTTTATTCCGAATAGGCATGATTATTCCGCATGGTAGTACTTTATTCCGAGTAACAGTTTATTCCGCATAGTCTTATTTCATTTTCTTCTATTCGGAATAATTAGTTATTCCGGATAGAGCCCAATATTCCGGGTAGCTTTGTTATTCCGAGTAAGGTTTTATTCCGCATACTCCTTGAATTCCGCATAGAGTACTTATTCCGCATGATCAATATTCCGAGTAGACTTCAATTATTCTGCATGGTCCAACATTCCGCATAAGGATTTTATTCCGAATAGAGCTAGTTTTCAGTAAGTGAATTTTCCAGCTTATTCGTTTAGTCGTTTAATTTTTCAAGTTTAACTTCATTAATTGTTCTCGGTTTTAATCTTTATTTATCCTTTTATCTTTTTAATAGAATAGAAAACCAAACCCACTATTTGTCACCAAGAACAAATCATTCCACTTTTAGCTGTGATCAATTCGAGAGGATTCCGAGATAAATATTGAACCCAATGAAAAATCTTGTATTAAATGGCGCCGTTGCCGGCTCTTCTCGTTAAGATCAACAGTTTTTTGTGAGAACTTGGATTTTGGGATCCGTTCACCGTGAACGTTACTTTTTCATAAAAAAATTTCAAAAACCCTAAAAAATATAAAATTTTCAAAAATCCTAAAAATTAAAAAACATAAAAACCAAAAATATTTCTTGTTTGCCTTGTTAGTTCTTTTGCAGGTGCATGCGTACACGATCAACGTCTTATCAAGAGCCCGAGCCTCTCGAAGACTTAGACATGGCCGGTGTACAAAACAACAACAATAACCCACCTCTCAACAACAATAATAACAACAACAATAACAATCCACCTCTCAACAATGAGCCTCTACCAGACAATCGCCCGATGATTGAACTTCTGCAAGCACATGTAGATGGTAACAATGATCCAATTGTCATACCCGCGATTGCAGCCAACAACTTTGAGCTCAAATCCGGCTTTATCCAGATGGTCTCTGCTCAACCATTCTTGGGGCGTACCATTGATGATCCACATGACCACATCAAGAGATTCTTGCAACTCACTAATACGGTCAAATTCAATGGTGTTCCACAAGAGGTAATCCGTTTACAACTTTTTCCCTTTTCTTTAGAGGGACAAGCCCGGCATTGGCTTGCTAAGGAACCGCCACAAAGTATTCTGACGTGGACGGATTTGGAGACTAAGTTCATAAACTACTTTTTCCCACCCTCTCGTACTACCGCTTTGCGGAATGAAATCATTAATTTCGAACAAAAGTACGATGAGTCTTTTAGTGAATCTTGGGATCGTTTCAAGGATCTTCTAAGAAAATGCCCACAACATGGTTTTACCAAAGTGCACCAAATTAACACTTTTTATAATGGTTTAAGCATGAATGACCAAGATTCACTAAACAGTGCCTCGGGGGGTAATATTTTGGCTAAGACTTCCAATGCTGCTTGGGATATTATTGAAAACAAGTCTCATGTGCAAACCAAGAGTGTGCGGACCAATGTCGCATGTGCTAGTACTAGTGACAGCGACAAGCGACATGACAAAATCACTGCGCTTCTTGAATCGCTTGCTACCCAAACCGCCAGCAACACCAACAGCATCAACGCTAAAAACGCTCAAGTCAATGCTGTAAGCCAACCATGTGAAATATGCGGTGGTCCTCATTCTTACACCACTTGCACCGCCACCCAAGACTACCCTTCTGAGAATGTGAATGCAGGATACGACACCTATCCTCCGGCTGCTTATCAAGCTCGTCCTCAAGGTGACCGCAACTTGCTTAGCTACCGCTCAAACAACTATCTCTCACCACCCGGTTTTCCTCCTAATAACCCAAACCAACAACAAAACCTCAATCGCCCTACTCAACAACAACAACAACCTCGTACACCATACATACCACCTCACAAACAACCATATCCACCTCAACGAAACAACCAAGTTTACCAACAACCTGCTTATCAACCACCCGCATACAATAATCCTCCCAACCAACCCACCGCATTACACCAAGACATTGGAACCTACATGAGGACTAATGATGTGATCGTGGACAATCTCCAACGGGAAGTGCTCAACTTGAAAGCAGACCTGGTGAAACAAGGGAACGATCTGAGAGCTGATATGAGAAACACTTTGGATAGTCAAACGAATGACTTAAAGAACATGATGGCTAGTTTCTTCCAAGGTAATCAACCCTCTTCTTCGGGTACTCTTCCGAGTAACACCGTTGCGAATCCAAGAGGGGAGATGAAAGCAATCACCACTCGCAGTGGCAAAGGTACCAAGGAACCCGAGCTTCCTATACCTCCACCGGTAATTGTGACTAAGGAGAACGAGTCACCTGCTCCTATTCCTCATCCTTCTACTTCCCTAATTTCTCCACCTCTTACTTCTACCCCTCCTCCACCCAAGGATGTGAGTGATCCTTCGATCCCAAAGACTTCCTCTTCTTCCGATATACCTTATCCATCAAGGTTGAGGAAAGAGAAGCTCAAAAGCAAGGATGATATTCAAGTTTCGAACTTTCTAAAAATGTTTAAACAATTGAATTTTAACATCTCCTTCGCTGAGGCTCTCGCTCACATGCCCAAGTATGCGAAAATGTTCAAAGATCTTCTTAGCGACAAGGAGAAGCTTCTTGATATTGCTAACACCCAACTTAATGAGAATTGCTCTGCAGTGCTCTTAAGGAAATTGCCAACTAAGCTTGGTGATCCGGGTCGTTTCTTAATCCCTTGCAACTTCCCGGGAGTAGAGAATTGCATGGCCCTAGCCGATCTAGGTGCCAGTATTAACTTAATGCCCTTAAGCGTTTAGAAGCAATTATCTCTCCCTGAGCTAGTCCCTACCAAAATGACTTTGGAATTGGCTAACCGTACGGTTGCTTATCCAGTGGGGATAGTCGAAGATGTCTTTGTAGGAGTCGACAAATTCACTTTTCCTGCCGATTTCGTCGTTGTGGACTATGACATGGACCCTCGTGTACCATTGATCGTTGGTCGTCCATTCTTGAGGACCGGTCGCACTCTCATCGATGTTGAAGCCGGTGAGCTTATCATGAGAGTGGGTGACGATAAAATCGTCTTCAACATGGGAAAGTTGTCTAAACAGCCTTATTCATACGAGAGTGTTAATTGTATTGACGTTCTTGATGAGGCTTGTGAAGAACACTTCAAAGATGCTTGTAAAATTATTCCTACCTCTCTTCCCAATGTTGAGACCGTTTCCTCTATTGATTCATCACTATCTCTATTTGGAGAAAGTGATTTCCTTTGGAAAGATTTGGAAGCCACCATGGGAGATGTGAACTTAGAACATGCCGATTCTCCCACCGATTGGGATGAAGATCTTCGCCTTATTGAGAACCTTCTTAAAGAAGACAATATTTCTCCACCATCTCCCACGGTTATTGCTATAGATGCCCCGACTTTGAAAACGCCTCCCATCGAAAATCCTCCGGATTTAGAACTTAAGGAGTTGCCGCCCCATCTCGAGTACGTGTTCCTTGAAGAAGATAAGAAGTCGCCCGTCATCATTGCGAAGGACTTGAAAGAAGAAGAGAAATCTCGCCTAATCGCCGTGCTTAAAGATTATAAGAAGGCAATTGCTTGGAAAATTTCCGATATCCGCGGAATTGATCCGAACTTTTGTACTCACAAGATTCTCATGGAAGATGACTTTAAACCCGCAATCCAGAGCCAAAGAAGGGTTAATCCTCGCATTCATGACGTCATCAAACAAGAGGTTATCAAACTTCTAGATGCCGGCTTGATTTACCCTATTTCGGATTCGCCGTGGGTAAGTCCCGTCCATTGTGTGCCCAAGAAGGGCGGAATAACCGTTGTTTCCAATGAACACAACGAGTTGATTCCCACTCGTCTCGTTACTGGGTGGAGAGTTTGTATTGATTATCGCAAGCTCAATGATGCCACGAGAAAAGATCACTTTCCTCTTCCTTTCATGGATCAAATGCTCGAGCGTCTAGCTGGTAATGACTACTACTGCTTCTTAGACGGTTTCTCCGGGTATTTTCAAATTCCCATCGATCCCAAGGACCAAGAAAAGACCACATTCACTTGTCCCTATGGAACATTTGCTTACAAACGCATGCCTTTTGGTTTATGTAATGCTCCTGGGACGTTCCAAAGGTGTATGATGGCTATATTCCATGACATGGTGGAAGACACTATGGAAGTATTCATGGATGATTTCTCGGTTTATGGCGATTCATTCTCTGCTTGCCTTGCCAATTTAGAACGTATGCTTAAGCAGTGTGAAGACACTCGCCTTGTTCTTAATTGGGAAAAATGCCATTTTATGGTAAAAGAGGGCATCATGCTAGGACACAAGATCTCCAAAGCCGGTCTTGAAGTAGACCGCGCTAAAGTCGATGTTATTTCTAAGTTGCCTCCACCTTCAACCGTGAAGGGTGTGAGAAGTTTCCTCGGTCATGCGGGCTTCTACCGTCGTTTCATAAAAGATTTTTCTAAAATTGCTCGCCCGATGACCCACCTCTTGGAAAAAGATACTCCTTTTATCTTTTCCAACGAGTGTATCGAAGCCTTCAACTTGCTTAAGGATAAGCTAACTAAGGCACCCGTCTTGGTTACCCCTAACTGGGAGCTGCCTTTCGAGTTGATGTGCGATGCTAGTGACTTTGCTATTGGAGCGGTTTTGGGCCAAAGAGTGAATAAACACTTCCAACCAATCCACTATGCTAGCAAGACAATGTCGGGGGCTCAATTGCATTACACGACAACCGAAAAAGAGCTTTTAGCTGTTGTCTATGCCTTTGAAAAGTTCCGCCCCTATCTTGTCCTTTCCACCACAATCGTTTATACCGATCATTCCGCGTTGAAGTACTTGTTAACTAAGCAAGATTCCAAACCAAGACTTCTTCGCTGGCTTTTGCTACTCCAAGAATTTAAAATCGAAATTCGCGATAAAAAAGGAGTTGAAAACCTAGCCGCGGACCATCTCAGTAGACTTGAGGATCCTTACCAAGGGGAACATCCGAACAAAGAAATCAATGATTCTTTTCCCCTAGAGACCTTAATGTCTATCAACTCGACTTCTGATGAAACCCCGTGGTTTGCGGACATTGCAAACTACTTGGCGGGTGGAATTCTCGTTGACGGGTTAACATCCCAACAAAAGAAAAAGTTCTTCAAAGACATTAAGACTTACTTTTGGGATGACCCGTATCTTTTCAAACAGTGTGCTGATTTGATCATTCGCCCATGTGTTGATGCACCGGCAGCTTTAGAAATCCTTGACGCTTGCCACAAAGGACCCACCGGTGGTCACTTTGGTCCCAACTACACCGCCAAAAAAGTGTTTGACTCGGGATTTTATTGGCCCACCATTTACCGTGATGCTCACGAGATGGTTAAACGATGTGATGCTTGCCAAAAACAAGGCAAGATCACACATAAAGATGAGATGCCTCAAAATTTTATACAAGAATGTGAAATATTTGATGTTTGGGGTATCGACTTTATGGGGCCATTCCCTTCATCTAAAGGAAACAAATACATCCTTGTAGCTGTTGACTACGTCTCCAAATGGGTTGAAGCCAAAGCTTTACCCACTAATGATGCAAGGGTGGTTTGTAACTTTTTGAAATCGCTATTCGCTAGATTCGGTGTGCCTCGTGCCATTATCAGTGATCGCGGGACTCATTTTTGCAATGATCAATTTGCTAGAGTCATGGCTAAGTATGGTGTAAATCATCGTCTTTCCATCGCATACCACCCACAAACTAATGGCCAGGCTGAAATATCCAATCGAGGATTAAAGCGAATTCTTGAAAGAACTGTGGGAGAGCATCGTGCCTCATGGGCTGATAAACTTGATGATGCTTTGTGGGCTTTTCGTACCGCATACAAGACTCCGATTGGTTGTACACCATATCGTCTCGTGTACGGGAAAGCGTGCCACCTCCCCATTGAGTTGGAGCACAAGGCCTACTGGGCCTTGAAGTGGGCTAATTTTGATATCAACAAAGCCGGTGACCTACGCAAGATCCAACTCAATGAGCTGAATGAACTCCGTAATGATGCTTATGAAAATTCTTTGATCTATAAGGAAAAGACTAAGCTCATTCACGACTCTAAGATTAAGAACCGAGAGTTCCAAGTTGGAGACAAAGTTTTACTTTTTAACTCTCGGTTGAAAATCTTTTCGGGCAAGCTGAAATCTCGTTGGTCCGGCCCATTCACCATTGCCCAAATTTTTCCATATGGTACTCTCGAGCTCGCTCAACCTAATGGACCTAATTTTAAGGTGAATGGCCAACGAGTGAAGTTGTACTTTGGTGAGGACATCTCTCATGAGATGATTCCATCCCTCACCACATTCCCCATGAACTAATTTTGGGTCGAGTCAGGCTCGTGACTCGGTTATCAAAAACAAGCGCTCCTCGGGAGGCAGTCCGAGTATCTATCCTTTTACGTTTTAACCTCCTAAGTGTAGGGGGACCTCTATAGGTTCTTTGTGTTTGTGTGGTGATGTGATTACAGCGATGAATGTACTTTTGGAACCTTTGAAGAAACCGTGCTCCCGTGTTATCCGAAATCCGGTTCTATCTCTCAACTATCGTGATTCAATTTTCTTCATACTCACATTTGAAATTGATCACGTTAGTCGTCTCTTCCTTAACTTGATTTAACCAACGTGCACAATGTCATAAGTGTAGGGGAGAATTTTCCACATGCTTACACATTGAGGACAATGTTTATCTTAAGTGTAGGGGGACTTCTATCGAAGTTTTAAGTGGACTTTTCCATGAAAATGCCTTCATTTAACCAGAAAATCATCTTTTTCAACATTTTTCAAATTTTTAATTAACTTTGGCCATATAATCGTAACTTTTAAATTTTTATCGTTGCTTTCATATGTATATATTCCATAATAAAGTCAAAAATATTAAATAAAGTAGTGTAGCTAGTTTTGAAATCTTTGACATATTAGGCCCGTTGAGATTATTTTGACTCAACCCGAATAGACTTGTCCAAGTTTATTCTAGCTAGTATCCTTAACCATGTAGACCTTAATTGGTTTATTAGGCTACGCATCCACGAGTCTCATTACTTGAGATTTTAAATTGTGAAGGACGAGAAATGATAGAGTCAATTATAAGTCGGTATTCTTGCACAAGCTCACTTGGTGTAATTATTTGCCTATTCTCCCATCACTTGCTAATAATTTATCTACAATAAGTAAGGTCGTACGATTTGAAAAGTTACTTAGCTTCTAGCCCAAGATCGTTTAAAAGTTGCTCGGTAATGATAAGAGTTCATAGCCAAGGCATAACTTATGAAGTGGGGCGTGAAGATTGGCGAGTCCGAAAAGGCCCTAACAAGGCATGAGGATTCCATTTTATTGCTAAAGATCCAAAGTGATGTGAAGAGCATTATTCCTAAAATCAATATGAAGGATCAAGACTCACGACGAAAAGCAATCAACTCCCATAAAGATCATGGAGAAGTCTATCCGAAAAGACCCTAACAAGGTATGAGGATAAATAGATCCAAGTCCGAAAAGGAGGCGGATCGTTGTATCTCAAAATCCCAATTAGAGATTGAAGAAATAATCATGAAGTCGTGGTCAACAAAGTTGGAGTACCCCTCAAAAGTCTCCAAGTGAAGAAACTTTATTAACGAAGAGAAGACCATTATCTCAAGAACGTCTCTCGAAGATATGAAGTATGAAGTACATGCCAAATATCGGCCCGAGAAAGGTCTCAAATCGTAAACCGAGTTATGCCAAGATATGAACTTTTTGATATCCCGAGAAGCAGTTTTAAGAGATTTTGTCCTTTAGCTAACTATTGATCAAATCGTCCTACTTTGCTTTCAGCCTAAATAAACTATCTAAATAAGTCCAAAAATACATCTTCATGATCATTCTAAGACAAAAATAAAATATAAGAGATACACCTAGGAATACGGGGGTTTAAGCATTTAATTAAGCCATGTGTGTAAGTGTTTGATATGCTAACTTATAATAACATTGATCTCGTTTTTAAGCTTAGTTTGGGGAACGTGAAACTTGAGGGTGATAAATCTTCGCAGCACCAAAGCCCTAATGTAAGTCCCTGATCTCTTTGCAAGTTATTTCCATGTAGCTATTTTCAAGTGAAAATGGTTTTCTACCCTTTTGTTTACTTTAAAGTTTTAATTTCTCTTAGTACTTTAACTTCTTGTTTAGTAGTATGTTAATAAGGCCAAGGTTGATTGATCATGAGGAAAATGTAAATTTGCTTTATCACTAAGCATTGCATAAGGGCATGACAATGGTTAAGTGTAGGGGATTTGATAGGTGTGAAAACACCCATCCTTTTACCACTTATTTCTTACTAAAACAAGACCAAAACGCGTGTTTAATATCATTTGTTTGGAATTATGCGTGGTTTTTGTGTTTAATGTGTTTTCAGAGCCAACCGGATGAATATTGAAGAAAACATGGGATTGCACGGGTTTTATCGAGGAAGAAGACTCAAGACGAAGTCTATTGTCCAAGAGATGTAAAAGATTTGAAGTCATTGTGCCTATTTGAAGATTTATCGAAGAATAGAGCCAAACATAGAAGATTTACATATGTCGAAGAAACTCAAGTCTATTAAACAAAGATATTAAAAGACGAGTTGAAGTTAATCGTCGACAAATCCCGAATCAGAATCGAAAACGTCAACTTTTCTCAAAAGACGAGAAGACAAGAAGATAGGGAGAAAGCCCACTCACCAACCAAAAGGAAGACCTATATAAAGATTTCCCTTCACACTTTTCATTCAGTTTTTAGTTTCAGTTTTTCTCTCCTTTCTGTTCGTAGGAATCACCAACACCATTAGGGTGCTTGGTGATTTTGATTCTTGTTTTTGTTCACAAATCTTGTAGCTTAATCCATCTCTTTGATTGTTAAAACCTTTATCATCAATATAATCTTTTCATTAATCTTGTTCATCATCATCTTTTTTATGCAAAATTCTTAAGTTCTTATTTATTTAAGTTTGATCTTTTAAAGTTATTGGGTTTTGTGTTTTTTATGATTGTGATTGGTTGTTTATGGTTAGTAAACGGATTGTGCTTAGTTTGGTTCAAATCATTTGGTTAAATTTGGTTCGTTTGGCCAACATTCGTGTTCCCTTGTTCTTCTCCTGCTGTTTACTGTTCTTGAATTCCCCAGATATTCCACATAGGATAGTATTCCGAATAGCCTCTTTTCTTTTTCCCTTATTCGGAATATTATTTATTCCGGATAGCCAATTTGTTTTGTCTTCTATTCGGAATACTTCTATATTCCGCATAGTCCCATTTATTCCGCGTAATACTTTTTATTCCAAATAGGCATGATTATTCCGCATGGTAGTACTTTATTCCGAGTAACAGTTTATTCCGCGTAGTCTTATTTCATTTTCTTCAATTCGGAATAATTAGTTATTCCGGATAGAGCCCAATATTACGGGTAGCTTTGTTATTCCGAGTAAGGTTTTATTCCGCATACTCCTTGAATTCCGCATAGAGTACTTATTCCGCATGATCAATATTCCGAGTAGACTTCAATTATTCCGCATGGTCCAACATTCCGCATAAGGATTTTATTCCGAATAGAGCTAGTTTTCAGTAAGTGAATTTTCCAGCTTATTCGTTTAGTCGTTTAATTTTTCAAGTTTAACTTCATTAATTGTTCTCGGTTTTAATCTTTATTTATCCTTTTATCTTTTTAATAGAATAGAAAACCAAACCCACTATTTGTCACCAAGAACAAATCATTCCACTTTTAGCTGTGATCAATTCGAGAGGATTCCGAGATAAATATTGAACCCAATGAAAAATCTTGTATTAGGAGGTCACTCCAAGTTACAATGTCCTAAATAGTCTATAGCTCGTGATCTATGCTAATAATGATGTGACCGAGACTTTCCTTGGAAAAACGTATTTCCAACAATCTCCCCCAAAGGGAGGTCACACCATTTTACAAAATCTTAAACCTAGCATATTATGCTTGAGTCTTCGATCTTGTTCTTGTGAATATGCTTGATGTGATCTTTGACTTCAGCCTTGAGCATGTTTCCTTGCCTTGATCTTGTGCATTCATCACTTGTGATATTCGCCTCTTCGTGACTTCATGTTCCACATACTTATACCTTTATAATTCTTGAAAGCTTCAGAGTTTGATACAGCGGAAGACTTGACCTTCAGACTTTCTTGAATTCGTTGAAGTACTGAGTGTATGCAGTATAAGCATGTGGTGACGACTTCTTCTGGATTGTACACCGCAATGCCACCTTCTTGTTACGCTGCATAAGACAGTTAGCAACAAACCATATACACGGATGAAATGGCCTTGAACATTTCATTCTAATTCGGTAGCATTTTACCTCCGGCCGGTGAAGACCGTTGGACGATATTAAATATCGTACTTGTGGCAGGTAGTTTCAATAAAGAACCTCCTTGACAAGATTTCGCGGGTAAACCCGTTCTCTTTACTCGACCGTCCAAAGTTGACTGCGAATGTAAAGAGTGAATCATTTGGATAATAATATCCGCATGATTTGAAGCCATCAATTCATGTTCCTGGAACAAGTGAAATTTAATTAAGAACCGCACCATCGTTGCTTTCCAGTTGTCACGAGCTTGATTCGTATAGAATCTTGTAAGTTACCTACCAAGTGTTGTTTGAGGTTAACACTAGAAGGATTTCCACTCATCACTGTGAACACTAAGGTATCACTCTGAGTGTTCTGGCAAGATCACTAAGATATTGCGTAGAGGCCTGGAACGTGTTTAAATTCATTTAAGAATTAAACCTCTGTTTCTTTTCAGTTATCACAAGTTTGATTCATAAAGAATCGCACAAGTCACCTACCATGAGCTTTTTGATATTCGCTCAAGAAGGATTTCCATCTTCATTGTAAATACTTTCGTATCACTCGGATGTTCAGGCAAGATTATGAAGATTTTGCGTAGGACTCTTAAGATCTTTCTTACTTTTCACAGTGTGTGAAGAAGCAAGGAAATATGAAAATGTGTCCTAATGAGATATTTGATGATCTCAAATGGCTCTAGACTCGATCGTGCGTTTTGGATTTTAGTGATCGGAGGCTGGAGAGGAGTGCCACCTTTTCAATACCCCTTTATTCGGAGTGAATAAATCAATAGATAATGCGTTGTCTCCGTGTGATTAAAACAAATATCTTTTGAGAGATATCTGAGTTAGCTGGGATGGGTTGTGCCTTGCATCACTGGTCCATGATGTCTATCTTCAATATCAAGAATCATTAAAAATGATCTCAATAGCATATGAATTGACCCGGTTTCTGCCTAAGGTTGTAAGGAGGGCTTCTTTCTTTACACCCTTTATCTTTACAATTCTTTTTCATTCTTCAACCCCTTCAATGCTTACCAATACGTCATCACTAGCACCTTGTTGTGATTTTTCTAGTGCTAACTTAAGTACTTGGTCGGCATTCAGCTACGTTCACAATCTTTCTCCATCTTTCCTAAGGACTACTATTTCTAGCTATGGAATGTCCTTGGGAAGATTCCTCTGGTTCTAGAGGAATCATTGGACTTTAACCTATCCTACCATCCTTATGTCACCACAATCTTCACCGTCGTGAATAGAGATGTTTTGGGTAAGTGTATGTCACCATGAAATCCATTTTGAAGTGAAAATCCATTTTGCTCCCCCTTAACATATGCCACGATATCCAAAAACATTTTGCACATATCGGGATGAGCTATCACGTTAAGTCAAACCATTTATGATTGATCATATCCCATATTAAATCACATTTTCTCCCCCATATTAAAAATATTAACCCAATCGATGTTTTTAATATCAATTGATTTAATAGCATTTTAAGAAAATTTGGGAAGAAAAATGTAAATCCAATTATCTTGATGAATTACACAAGCTCCCCCTCAAATTAATGAGGGTGTGCTGAAACGTAAATTAAATACCTTTTAAACACAAGTGTAAGGTATTTATCACGTGCAAAGATCATATATGATAATGAATTCACAAGATTAGCAATTTACGAGGTAGGACCTGAATGATGGAGAACATCATATGAAAGATTCACATGGTTCTTGTTCACGAATGTTGGTCACCTCGTCACGTCTGAAGTTATCTCTTGACTCCATGTGTATGATTGATATCGTTTTCTTGACACCAATATGTGAACTTGGCACTCTCGGCATCAAGGATTCTGAATGCTGGACAATTGCTCCCCCTCAATTGTTGACCCGTGTTCTATTGAAAGAGCTGTAGTCACCGTTTGAGTAGTCGCATCGTCAAGTATGTAGATATCAATTGTAAGTTGCTACGGTTGGTGGAGATGATAACTTCATAAAAACAAGACTTCTCTTGTTTTAACAAATAAATGCACTGAATCGTACATATATTCGTGTTAGATTGTGTTATTACGTAAACACAATCCCTTACATGGTTATAAAGTAAACCATGCCCGAGAAAATTAATTCCCGTTGTTGAGTCAAAGCTTTCCGGTGAAATGCTTGACTTGAATAAGAAAATCGGGTTACTATCTAAAATAATAGCAAACCATTTTGAGCATGTTTTAAAACATTTGAACTTCTGCTCGAACTTTATTTACAACCCCGTGTCATTATTGAATGACATTTCTAGTATCGTAAATATTATCGATTCCAGAAGACATGCTCTTTTTATCAAAACATTTTTTGAACACGCGATTTTGAAAGATTTAGAAAAACCTTTTTGAGAAATTCTCGAAAAATTGTGTTCAATGTTTTGAAAACCAATTACTTGAGCTTAAGATGTTGAATATCTTGCAAAACGAGCTCAAGTCCGAGAAGTTGTAAACTTCCCGTTGCTAAGGATAAGTTTATCATCGGCGATAAACTTTCCTTTTAATTGAAGAACGAGTCCTAAGTTGACATTTACTTAGAAGTCGTTTTCATGAGCTTGAAAAACTTTGAATGTTTTAACGTAAAGCTCATGACCGAGAAAGATGAATTTCTCGTTAAGAAGAAAAGTTCTCTTATTTAAAAGATACACTTTACTTAATGAGCTTAAAACTTGGAATGCTTTACTACAAGCTCATGACCGAGAAAAATTAATTTCCCGTTACAAGGATAAGCTATCTTTAAAGATAAGCTTTCCTTTAATTGAAGTCCGGGGCATAATCTGAAATATAATTATACACCATTTACACGAGCTTAAAACCTTTGAATGGTTTTAACGTAAGCTCGTGTCCGAGAAAATTTAATTTCTCGTTAATGAGGATAAGTTTATCATCGGTGATAAAATTTCCTTTATTTGAAGAACGGGTCATCGTCTGACATTTAACGATGAGCCTTATACACGAGCTTAAAACCTTTGAATGGTTTTAGGATAAGCTCGTGTCCAAGAAAACTTAATTTCTTGTTAAGAGGGTAAGTTATCGTTGCGTAGATAAACTTCCTGTCTCTGAAGTCCGGGTCATCATCTGTCATTTAACGAGGAGCCATTGTGCATGAGCTTAAAAAACTTGGAATGTTTTTAATATAAGCTCATGCCCGAGAAAGATTAATTTCTCGTTGTAAGGATAAGTTTATCATCGGCGATAAACTTTCCTGCCTTTGAAGAACGGGTTACAGACTGTCATTTATCTATAAGCCTTTGTGCATGAGCTTAAAAACTTGGAATGTTTTTTATATAAGCTCATGCCCGAGAAAAATGAATTTCTCGTTGTTAGGATAAGTTTACCATCGGCGATAAACTTTCCTTTCTTTGAAGATCGAGTTATAGTCTGTGATGTGACTATAAGTCCTTTTACACGAGCTTAAAACCTTTGAATCGTTTTAGCGGAAGCTTGTGTCCGAAAAAATTTAATTTCTCGTTTTGAGGATAAGTCATCATCGGGATGAACTTTCCTGTCTTTTGAGAGCGGGTTTGTTATGTGACTGTAAGTCATAAGTATTAAGCTTAACCATGAATCCCCTGAGACACTTGTTTCTCTGATATCTGCTTCTTCAGCAACCAAACTCTGAGAGTATCCTTTGTTGAACGGTATACAATGATTGAACCGCTTCGTTCTTTTGGAACATCAACTTTGGTACCTGCATTCTCATTAGTAGTTTGTATACTTTGACCTGGGTTAGCGATATCTATCTTAAAAGCATGTGGGGGTTCACAATTTTCTTTTCTTGTGTCAGAGGTGGCCTGAGGGGATGATTCATTTGTCTTAGTTGGCAAACGTTTCCTTTTATAGAAAACCTTAAGTTCAGGCTTAAGTGATGTATCATCCTTTGCAATTTCCTCCCTAGTAGTCTTCGTAGAATCAGAGACTATCCTAGTTAAAGGGCACTCGTTTCCTACAAGAGTGAAAGTTCTACCAGTGGGGCGCCACATTTTGCCAACGGGTTTAATTTTATCTACCCACTGGGATTTAAGTCTAGCACGGGAGTTCACCTCATTAAGTAGTTTCTTGATGCAAGAATCATGATTTGCCGTAAAGACACATTTTCTACATGTTTTACAAGTAGCATATTTAAAGTCCGAGTAAGATCTAGAATTCCTAGATGATTGATTGATGCTCCTAGGATGTGACATGCTACGGTTAGCAGTGTTGGGTAAACTAGAAGGCATCTGACTAGGTTTGAAATTCCTATCTCTCACTTGTGTCTTTTGCTTAGCTTCCCTTAGACCAAATGTATGGCAAACGTCATTTGAACTAGTTCGAGACGTATTCTTTGGACTATGTCTAGGGAAATTAGAGGCAATCATGTGATTAGGTCTTGCAAAAGCTGTTTTAGTCACATTGGGCCTAGATGGTGGAGTGACTGTTCTAGAAAGATGAACCATATCAACTTGGGAGGCAAACCGCGGTCTCGAGGATTGTGATCGCTCGGATCTAAATGCAGTAGGTTGTCTGACGTACTGATTTGTAGGCGGTTTCCCCAAGATTGATGGTTTTTCAAGGTTAGTGTCCACACTAGTTCCTCTATTTTTCCTTAACTCATTTTTCAACTCAGCTATAGCAAAAACCTTTTCCTGTACTTGAGCCTTTAACGTCTCATTCTCTTTGAGCAGTTCATCTTGGGATGCCAACTTAGATTCTAGCAGTTGAATTTCTTTCAAAAGATTATCCTTTTCAGCTTTAGAATCTAAAACTTTTTGAACCAATTTTCTTTCAAGAACAACGTTTGACTTTTCAAGTTTTTCAAAGTATGTTTCAAATTTGTCCGTTTTCTTAGAAAATTCAAGTTTGGCATCCTCAAGATCTTTTGATTGTTGAGCTACAATCGTTTCGAGCTCTCTAATCTTGGAATCAGAAGCAGTCAATGAAGCAGTTATAGGACAATTATCATGATGTTTAGCATTTTGAACACTTTCTCCCTCATTATGACTCACATCGGATGAGTCAGAAGTGGTATTTCTATCACTCTTTTCCATCCCATGTTTGTCATAATTAGGTTCAGATTGCTCAATATGTGGCATGTCATCAGCATATACATCATAAACAACATTACATTGTACCATGTTTGCAGGCTCTTCGTCATAAACGGGTAAGGTGTCATCAAGAGAGATCTCGTGAACATTCCCCGACGTGCCACTGGTATCATGTTGTCCTCCTGATTTCGTGCTCTTGCCATCGTTAGGCTCCAAGTTGTCAACCGTATGACCATTCTCCTCTTGCATCTGCATCATAGACTCTTGCACTCCATTATCATATGCTTGCTAAAGTCGAGATCTTGCATAAATCGAAGATGAAACCGATGTCATGAGTTTCAATAGTGTATCACGGAAAATTCGAAGCTCGGTATGTGTATCTCGAAGAAATGATTGGCAAATCACTGAACTTTCAGACTTGATGATATTGAATTGGAGGAAAGGCGTGAGTTGTGTCACAAGAGCCTTATAAGCAAGTGCCGATGCAGAGTGATTAAAGTTTTCATTGTTGAGTTGCTCGGCGAGTTGGGTCAAAGTGGTGAATATTGAGTCGATGAATATATGACGATCTTGACCAAAGATTGTCACAAATTCGCTTCCTCCTTGAATCCTCGAAAGAGTGACAAGATGATACTGAAGCATTTGAAATGAAGTGATGCCACTTTTTCTAACTTTGTTTTGCATTGAATGCGACTCTCCCTCATGAGATGGCAAATTCAACGACTCCATTGAATGTCGATGAAAAATGATCGTGATTGTAGTTGTATTCGGAATCTTACAATTCGTGAAGAAACTAAGAAATGGAAATTCACGGGATATGACAAAACCGACACATGATCCGTAAATAATTCTTAAAAATCCTCGAGTGATGATATACCTCTTTACTCGGCTCAAAAATTGTTGTCGTCTCAAACGATGATAAATTAACCCGGAGTCCAAGTAAAATTCGGCTCACTTTAAAAATAAAGCTCGACAACAAATAAATCCAAGTTACGGTTAATACAGTGATCGGCCCGACAATTTAGCTCGACCCCTTAAAATTTACTCCAACCGAGTCCAATGAATTTGCCAAAATACGTGAATAACTTTTCCAAAACGTTGAAAAACTTTAACACGTCTAGATATCTAATTGTAAACTACCTCTAAAAATGTGAATAAAATATCTCAAAAATGTAAAAATATCTCTAAAACATGTGAATAAACGTGAATCTTTTTTTTTAAAAAAAAATAAAATAAAGTTAACTAAAATACAAATGAAAAAAAAATCTGATAAGTTTTGAACGTGTAAAAAAAATCGTAGCCTAAAAATAGAAAAGAGACAAAAAAACGAAAAAAAACTAGTAGCTAGATTGAATGTCAAAAATCACTTTGACACACGTGGCTTAGTTAATGTCTTACACAAGTGGCTTAGTCAGCAATCCTAGTTTTCTCCGTCTCATAAAAATCACTATTAAAACCCCCTTTATCCAATGCAACCCTAATTTTACTCACTCTTATCCCTAATCTCAAACTCTTGGTAAACTCCGCCTTTTTCTCACTTATCCAACACAATCACAAACAGAAACATCAATCCCATCACTTGATCAGTACTAATCCATGCGACTAAATCTTATGTTTCCCCAATCAATTGCAAGTGTAAATCACAAACCATCCCCTTATTACTCCATAAGATGAAGCGTAAAGACCTATTCTTCCATTTTGCTTCAAGCTCATCGATGGCTTCAAGATCTATAAGAGGGTCTCGGGTAGGTGATTAGGTGCATGTCATCTGATGTTTACTTTTTTTTTTCAATCGAAACAAAGTGAGAAAATAACATGTTTGTTATTTATCTTGCTTTACCTTCGAATATAAACAAAAGATAAATATCTTAACACAGATCAGTGATGACTATTTAAATCGTGTTGGATCTTAATTATGCGACGGCTTGTTATGCAAAAACACGAAAATAAAAAGCTGAGATCTGATGAAAGGTTGTTTGTTTTCGAGTCTTGGTCGAGTATTGGTCAAACTGGAAGTCGAATCTGTTTATGGTTTGTTCGTAAGTAAGTGGGTTGAGAGTCGAGAGTGGGTGTCTATTGTGTGAGGTTGAGTTTTGTTTTCTGTGTGACGAGTCGAGAGTGTTGTGGGTCTGTGTCGAGGCGTGAGGGTTTTTGTTGTCGAGAATAGTTTGGTCAAAAAGATTTGTTGGGTTTCTGTTGTCGAGAAGAGTTTGGTCAAAAAGGTTTGTTGGGTTTCTGTTGTCGATGTTGGAGAGGTCTGGGAAGGTTGTGGGTAGAGACGAGAGAGGTTTTGTTTGTCGAGAGTTTGTTTGAGGGGTGTCGAATCTTCTGTTTTGAGGGTTTTGTGGGTCTGATGAGAGTTTTAAGTCGAGGGTTTTGTGGTCTAAAAGAGTTGAGACGAATTAAATTTCAATTGCAAAACCTTTCAAACATGCATCGCAATATCTATATTCTTCCATCGCAATATTAAAAAAAAAATAAAAAAAATACTTTCATCGCAATATTAAATTATTTTCCATCGCAATATTGTCCAACTCCCATCGCAATGCTCAAAGTATTTTCCATCGGAATGTGTATAAAAATTTGGCAGAGTTTCGACTCACTTTACCTTAAACCCGTCGCAATCACGATCGCAAAGTACGATCGGAATACACGTCGGAATAAGGGAATCTGAAAAAGTGATCGCAAAGTAGAACCCGAGGGTTATTGCGATCGATGTACAAACCTGGTAACGTTACGATCGGAATATGACAACTTTCTATTGAAATATGAAAAAAAAATTAAGCATCGGAATAACCAAAACAGAATGGATAAAAAAGATTAAAACTTGATACCAGCACAAGACCAAAAATTGGATACCAGGACAAGACCAAAAAGTTAAAAAATTGATACTTTTTAGAAAATAAAACTGATACAAAAAAAAATTAAAAATTGATACTTTTTAGAAAATAAAACTGATAACTTTCAAGAATAGAATATAAATATAACAAAAAATTTCCGTGACCAAAGAAAAAATAAAATAAAAGGTAAAATGAACTTTAAAAGAAAGAAAGAAAATAAAATTAAACTTTACCAAGACAATAGATTAAAAACGTGCCAATCCGAAGAATTAACCATGCTCTGATACCAATTGAAGGATCGTGTTTTTCTAAGGATTTAGCAAGTTATGGATTAATCTATTGAGATGGATGGAAAATGGTAGAACCTAGAGAGAGAAAGAAGAGAGAGAAAGGAGAGGAGAAAGGAAATATGGAATTTGTGAAATGGAAGTGTTCAACAACCCCTCCTAACATGCTAGGAGGGGGGTTTATATAGCCCACCCTACATGTGGGCTATATGGGCTATACCTTAATACATTAGATCACGAGCCCAATACTTGTATCTATATTTGGAGTGACCGATCCTTTCTAAATACGTAAAAACGTATTTCTAACAAAATTAAATTTAATTTTGTTATATTTGTGAAATGATACGAAATATTGATCGAAACTAATCAATGCAATTATAGTTAAATGGGACCTATGAAAAAAATTCATTTAATTTTTAAATATCCTCGTGATAGTATGGAATCAATTTTTGGTATTATTATTTACTGTTAATTCCAAAGTAATGTACCAAACTGAAAATTTAATGAATCTATCTGGTCCAAACAAGTGGGACACCCCTTAAACAAACACACCCTTAGTTGATATAGAGTAAGGGTTCGTTTGTTTAACTGGTATTGCACTGTTTTCTTAGTATGAGCTTTCAAAATAATTGTTTGGTTGTTGCTTTTAAAATGATGAAAAGGGTATTGAATGATAGAACACATTCCACTATATATTAGTGGGGTTTCTGAAAGTTTACTGACATTTATTTGTTATGTAAAATCTCAGCCAGATAATTTAACTAATTCCTTTTTACCATGTTTTTATTTTCTTTATTTTATTTAAAAAATTGTTATTAAATATTTATAGACTTAAAAAAATACACTTTTCTTATTTATTAAAAATTATATTCTCTCCTAATCTTTTTTCAAATCCATACTAAATCTTTCAAACCTTTTCCGAATCCTAATACTACTTTTAAACCAAACAGACACTAAGATGTTGCGAACAGTGATTGACTTTTTCTTCATTCATTCAAGTATTCAACCAAACCATCTCTATCTAAATCCATCCATCCTAAATTGATGAGTTGATTTGAAGTGATGAAATGAAATAGAATTGAAATTGATCGATATCCATCATGGCCACAGATCTATTCTTCTTCTTCTCCTTCCTAATATCCTCCTTACTCCTTGCTGCTACTTGTACTTCCGGTCAGTTTTTTCATTTTATTAGGCACTTCAAATCATAATATATATTACTATTATTTTTCTACATTCAAACTGTTTCTTACAAGGATTTTGTCTAATGTCTAAATCTTAATCCAATAGTAACATTGCGCTAGTCTTAGGGATGATATGATATGATGCTCATATAACTTCAGGTTACAACTTTACCAAATTTCATCATCAAAAAATTCATTAACCCTTTCATTGCCATCATCCTAAAGCGCTCTGCTCGTAACTCCTTTATCAGTCGTTAAGTATACAGAAAAATTATGGAATATTCCTGCCTGTGCCATTTTCCTGGATGAGCAGCATATTGTTAAAACCTATGATACGAACCTATACTGGGCTCGTATCGGTTCATAAGTCCCAAAGTGTAGAACTCACTCAACAAGCTAGCTTGTAAGAGGAGGGAACACATAGACCTATAAACCACCAACCAATCCCATACTCGGCCGATGTGGGATCGTAACAAACTAGCATCTTGATAAAAAGTGACGCATCATCTTCGCCATTCATAATCTACCTACTCTGAGTACACTATTGCAATGTATCTATTTGTTGCTATACGCGTATCTTTTTTATTTTAATTTTTGTATATCCAGATACTAGCTAAAAGACCCGTGAAATTCACGGGTATTTTAAAGAAACATTAAAAAAAATTAATGAATAGCATGATAACCCTTATTGGTGTCATTAGCAAAACCTAATATTTAATTAGAAAATATTGTTCCCACTTCTTGAAATTTGATCACACACTGTGAAACACTCTTGCATATGTTCATGGTCGGGAGTTATGGTTGGGTGGTTTTGTTACTTTAATATAAAATAGTTGCTACAATTGTTAAAGTGGTAGATGTTGTATCCAATGTTTTCAAACCCAGGTCGACCTGGCCGGGTCAACCGGTTGACCCGGTTCCGGTAAAAAACGGGTCATTTGATTCGGGTTTCACATTTTCGAAACCCGGCTAAACCCGCCGGGTTTGGGTGACCCGGGTCAATATGGTTCTCCAGACCCGGCCGGGTTTCGGTTTTTCCGGGTTTTTTTTACAAAAAAATATCTAATTTTACGTATTTGTGATGAAATTTTATTTTTACATATTTTATTGGTTGGTAAACAATTTATATTAAGTTTTTATGGTTTTTATATATATTTTTTGTTAATTATTTAAAACATGAAAAAAAAGAATTTTTCTTAGAAATTCGGGTTGACCCGGTTCAACCCAGATTGACCAGGTTCGACCCGGGTTGACCCGGTGACTCAACCGGGTTGATTGAAAACCGGGTTTCAAAACATTGGTTGTGTCAAGGAAAAAAAACAACTTAGTTACGTAATACAAAGCATGTAACCACACGATTTGATTGAACAAATCAATAAAATAACTCATTGTGTATATGTGTGTACATGTACTTGCTGTAGATACACACTTTGTATCTGTTTAGATATGAAATGTCTAAAATATGTAGGTGTGCTTGCTCGTACTTTAAGCATGTGTATTATCTGGTCATTTGCATGGAGGTCTGGTACGTTCAGCAAATTGCAATGCATGAACTGGTAACTTATGTAGAAACATTTTTATACTAAATCCTTATTTACCACATAAATGTTTTTCATAGTTATTGTTTTCATACTTATTCTTTAAAGGTATTTGGCACAACAGGATTTCTGAAGTTTGTGTAATATGTGTTGTGTCCGGCAAAACATCAGAAGAAAGCTTATGTTCACTTTATCTCAAGTCAAAGTTGTTTAAAGAAAACACAAACGCGTGATGTGCGCAAACTCAATTCCAACTGTAATTGGATATTTATATGTGATCCTGGCAAAATGTTTCAATAAACTTGCCAAATTGTAACATGAACCGCAAAGAGTACATAACTTATGAGGAAAAAAATATCTAATTAACAAACACAAAACATACGAAATAGATAATGTTCATAATGATAACGATATTCAAAAATAGATTAAATCACAAAGATATTTAGAGCGTTCAATAAACTTGTCGCTTTGTATTTGAGCCATCATCCGACTTTTAAGTGAAAATTATATGATAGATGAATTCAGATATATTTTTTTCTTAAATCCTCAATATCTTCCAAATCATATATTGTACGTTATGCTATCTTTCGATTGTGGTTAGAGCGCCCGGTACGGTATACGTTTTCACCAAAACGCCAAGAACCATACCCCTACCTGCGTTTTCGGGTTTGACGCCGTACTCACCAGCTCAAATGGTCGTGAGAACGCGAGTTACCACAGTCCGTGTGGCTTTTTCGTGTTCTCGCGCCGTTGGTAGTTTCTTTTTTTTTTTTTTTTTTTTTTTTTTTTTTTTTTTTTTGAAAATTGTGGTCACTATAACACCACAATACCAAGGAGCCTTATTTTTGGTGTTTTCGTGATTCTTATGGTTATGGTGAAAAAACTGACATGGCAAACACTTTTTCCATAACACCACCCCACGGCTCATAACCGTATCCTGTGCTCTTACACACTTTCGTCCCAATAAGCATTTTGCACATGAATAACACCTATAACAAATATTCACAATTACATGTCGTAAAAGTAATTGCAATTTACATCTTATTTTTTGATTAAAATTACCATCCCATTCTTCACAATTCACATGACCAAGGTGAATAACAAAAATAAAATTTCCAACATCATTACACGATTTCAAAAACTATGTAAATTGATGGGTGAAATCACCCCATAACATGCAATATTAACTTATTAAGTTACATGCCTTTTAGAAATGATATTTGAATGTATTAAACAAATGCACACATATTGGCCAATTTTAAGAATTACTTTAACAAAAGTAACATTTTATTAAAAAGTTTAAATGTACTCAAGATCAATAAGCTTGAGGGTTTTGTTTTTCCCTGGTATTTCACACCGTAGTTGTCTAGTTATAGTCTCGATTACTTGATAACTGAGATCTGTTGTAAGGATATATTCGTATAAAAAAATGAAAGTAATCATCCTACAGAAAATGCAACATTAAAAGTTACCAAATTATCCCAAGGCTACAGTTTGACATTTGGAAATTCTCTTTGAATATGGCTGGAAGTCAAAAGCACTGAACGGATCCTTTGAAATCAAAGGGTTAGACACAACCGGATATAGGGAACCAAACTGTACATCCACAACAAAACCGTGTCACCTTCGTTCACTTGTTGCTTGATGAATGCAGGACCAGAGCTTTCCTTTTGGCGCCTTAACAAAAACACAAAATACAAATACACATAAAACATTGATTATTACTAATAAAAAAATCTTTAATGAGTCAAGTTTGCATTTTTTAAAATTTTAGGGATATCTGCCGTGATGAACAATTTTTAAATTTTAGAGATATCTGATTCAATTTGAAAGATCTCCATGCAATATATGTTCCTAAAATTAAGGTTCATTACATTAGATGTGAAGGAGTGTTTCTACCGATCTTCATTCAAATTAGTTTTCATTTGAATTTTTTCGTAACTGTTTCTAAAATTAGGATTTTTTTTTCTATAATTTACTTTTGACAATAGATTGATAAAGAAGTTTATTATTTGTTTGTAAGTTGTACATACCATACTTGAGATTGAACCTAGAAGTGACACGTCAGCGGTTTTTAATGCCCCTTGCTTTAGAGTGCTCGTAAAAAACTCTCTTTTATTAGATAGTATAGATAGATAAGTTGTCGATATTTGATTATTCTGTCTTAAACAGCTTCAAAAGAATTGGCATTCGCGTCGGTTCCTGACCTAGAAAAATCGATGTACACTGTCTTGGATGGATATCCTTGTGTACGCTTACTTAATCTCTCTGGCGAAATCGGTTGTGCGAGTAAGTACCCTATTTACATTTCTCAGAGAATCAAATCTTAATTATTTGTGCAATATGATTTAGCTCACCTATTTTTCAACGGTGTTGATGACTATAGATCCCGGCCTTGATAAAGTTGTAGCTCCTATTGTTAGATTTAATAAGGGTATGCAACTAATTCGTTCAAGTTCGGTACTCGTGCCGCTATCTGATTTTGACATCTTACTTTCGAGGTATACATTAACCGTCATTTGAGTATATTCACTTGAGTCAAGTCTGTTAGCGGTATATAATTACTTCCAAGGTATTTAATGACTAAATTTTATGTGCAACATTTAATTTCCCCTTTTCAATGTGCTCTAGAGTATCAAGTGATTCAGACTTTGCTAAAAAGGTAGCTGGTATATTAGTCGAATCAGGAGCTCAAAATAAACCCCATTTGAAAGGTGATATGTTCGTAATCTAGTTACCTTCTGCGTACCATGAGTCTATTATATATCTAGACATGAGGGATTAGGACAAAGCTTCCAGCAGTGATTTTTTTCTGCATTGCAGGATTATCACCGGACACAAAGTTTCCTCAAGCTGAATTTGCTCCTTACCAGAACAACAAATTTGAGTGGAACCCAACTGTATGTTATTTCATTATCAGCATTATTAATGATATATTTGCATTTATATCTTTACATGTGATAGTCTGACTACTTTACAAGCATTGCATATATGATATATCAATATATATTTGTGTTTCCTTGTATCATCCATTGGAACATGTCAATGTGTGTAGGCTGTATAAAAGTTTATATATATTATCTTGTTCTTTTTGGTCATACATTATTAAAGGTTTTCTGTGCTTTGCGCTCCCTGACATCGAGTCCTAGCTCCATTAAGATTATGATTCATTGTTTGAAGTAAAAAGCTATGTTCCGAAATGAGCCATGCGAGGACTTCATAATAGCTTCAGGCTCATTAATTCTTGACATTTATCATCCATTTTTGTGATTATGATTAGTTTTCTCTGTCGATATACGAGTGATGATTGCTAGTGTGATAGTACCTTTATTTATATTTCACATAAAGTTACTAATTTGCAGTCTCTTGCCATACACAGGGATCTGGTATTATGTGGAAACCTTATGATTTTCCTGTATTTTTGCTTTCGGAAAGCAGCACAGAAACCCTGCAGCAGGTGATCTAGGATTAGTGATTTCCTTGTATGCTTGCAATGTTTTCAGCAGTGTTGTAAATATCAGTTGGCTGTGGTGCACCGCCACGCCATGCAGCATATCGGCCAAACCTGGCGTTTTGGTCAAACAGCGGCCAAACAACGGTCAAAATCGGTCAAAATCACTAAAAAACAATAACATTAATAAAGAAATCAAATCAAATCAAATCAAAAAAGATGGTGAAACAATGCCTTAAATACAAAATTCTATAAAAACGACATATGTAATTCATTAAAGGGTTTCCATAAAATGCTTCAAAAAGAAAATAGAAATTACAAAGCCTTAAATACAAAATTTTATAAAAATATATAAAGAAGGATGGTGAAACAATGCCTTAAATACAAAATTCTATAAAATGACACATGTAATTCATTAAAAGGTTTCCATAAAATGCTTCAAAAAGAAAATAAGAATTACAAATGACGCCTTAAATACAAAATTCTATAAAAATGACACATGTAATTCATTAAAAGGTTTCCATAAAATGCTTCAAAAAGAAAATAGGAATTACAAATGATTCACAATACTTTGACTTATTAAAATAAAAATATTTTTAGATATTCGGACGGTCTATATTATACACGTGATAAAAAATAATATCAGGAATGAGCTTTTTGGGCTTACTTTTTCTAGAATATACTTTACCACAAAACTTACAAAACAAAATCATTTCTAAAAATATTTAACTATAATGTTTTTGCTAACAAAAAAAACTTAACAATAATATTAATTTCAAAAAAAAATTAATGTAAAAAAGTTATTCATAACATTAACATATATAAAATTTATTACCTCATAAGATTCAAAAATACATGAAATATTTATACAATATTATTAAAATTCTAAAATTTTTTAATGTAACAAACTTATTCATAACTTTATCAGTTAACTTATAATATTGAGTAAATTACATCGTTCGTCCTTGTGGTATGCGTTGACCGACACGGTTCGTCACTTGACAAAAAAAAAATGCACCATTCGTCCTTAAGTGAGAAACGTTATGCAGTGTTAGTCCCTCTCTATAACGACTTTAATAATCTGTCGTTAACTCATCACACATGAGGGTATAATAGTAAATTTGCAGCGTTAGTCCCTCTCTCATTACGATATTAAATGAAGTGATTTAACAACCGGTAACGTAACCGTTAAAGAGAGGGACTAACGCTACATAACGTTTCCTACTTAAGGACGAATGGTGCATTTTTTTTAGTCAAGGGACGAACCGTGTCGGTCAACGCATACCACAAGGACGAACGATGTAATTTACTCTATAATATTCTTAAATAAATAAAATATCTTAAACTACGTTATTTTTGTGCATTTTATGCTACATTATTAAAATATTAATGTCATAACTAACACTACATATACTAAACTTCTAATACAAACACACATAACTTCAATTTTCATTAAAAAATATATATACTTATAACGAGCACGTCCACCGGACGGGTCTAAAGGTTAGTACATATATATATATATATATATATATATATATATATATATATATATATATATATATATATATATATATATATATATATATATATATATATATATATATATATATATATATATATATATATATGTATATATGTATATATGTATATATGTATATATGTATATATACATAATACATATATACATATATATATCAAATAAATAGTAAAAATATAAAAAATAGTAATAAAAATATTAAAAATAATGATAGAAATATATAAAATATTGATAAAAAATAAAAACTATATAATTTAGGGTACCCGCCGAGAAACCGATATATCGCCGTCAAGACCGATATATCGCTTGGCGGTGGTTGACTGCCGACATACCGCCGACCGATATTTACAACCTTGGTTTTCAGTAATTCTATAGTTGTAGGCTCCTTGAATTTCAATCTTCATCTTACTTCTGTACATAAGATATACTTTTGTACTTGCAGAGTGCTGTGAAAAACAAAGATAAAAAGGAAACTTATGCTACAAGAGTGACTGAATTTGATCTCGTGATGCAGGTATAAGCTACACATCTGTTTCTTGTGAAATATTATGTCTGCCAATATGTTTCTAAGGTATAGAGCATGAGTTTTTATGTTTATACTTGACCTGTAAACTTGATTCCAAATGTTCTGCAGACAACTAAAGCAGGAACTCATGATTCAGAATCATGTCTGAGTGAAGGAACTTGTCTCCCATTGGGCGGATATAGGTGAGCCATGTATTTAATATTCAAATCCCTCCAATTTATTTTGTCATTTTGGGTGGTTTACCTTGTCATATTGAGTAATCATAGTTAAATTACTAGTAGTAAACTAGTAATTAGATGTGCTGTCGAAGATGGATATTGGACCTATTTTTGCTGCTTGAAGTTCTAATAATGAGGTCATTTAATATATGAGTCTCTAAATTCTGATTATGTTAGGATTTATAGATAAAATTATTAAAATAACACTTTGTAATAGAGGATAGATGTATTGTGAAACTGGAGTAAATGTATCCTAAACATAGTTCAATATAATGATAAGTATGTAACTTCAGATTACATTACCCTTAGACAATAAGTTTGTTTCAGCAGCCTGCTGGTATGAAAATGTTGCAAGTACAATAGTACGCATACACTATACCCTTAAGTGGGGGTGTTTTGGTTTTCTTGTAAATTAAAGCAAGTTCAAAAGTCATCCAGTAAATTGACAGTTTTGTGGCCTATTTTGACCTATTTTTTTTTCTTCCATATAACTTGAATATGAAGGGCAGTGTTTGGTCGGCTCTTCCAACAATAAATGTTTCAGCCTCTATCAAGGAAAAGCCTATTGTATTAGCTGTAGCATCTATGGATTCTGCTTCATTTTTTCGTGACAAAAGCCTGGGTGCAGACTCTCCCTTATCTGTAAGCTCTCGGTATTGTTCGAGAGTTTTCACATGCTATATCTGTTTATTGGTTTAACTTTTGCATTGTCTTTTAGGGGTTGATCTCATTGCTTGCAGCAGTGGATGCTCTTTCACGTATTGAGGGTTCAGAAGCCCTTGCCAAGCAGGTTTGTATATGCTTGCTATATATGATGTTTCATATTCGTTCACTATGACACATCTATTCTTTATTTGATTTTTAGTTTTGGACAGATGTGTGATTCTTTCTCTATGCTGTTGAAGTACTTCGAAGATTTATTTTTCTGTTTCCAATAATGCAGCTCGTATTTGTTTTATTTACTGGAGAGGCTTGGGGATACCTTGGTAGTCGTAGATTTCTTCTCGAACTTGACCAAAACACGAAAGCTGTTAATGGAATTGGCGACACTTTGATTGAAACGGTAAGTAATTGCTAGATCTTTATCTACCGGCTCTTTCTCTCTACTTGAGAAAAATAGAGATGGAAAAACTGGCTGTAAAAATTGGTTTGAGTCAAAGGGTTTAGGTTGGCCCACATTGTCGAAATCCTTTTTGTCAGTTTATTAAAAAATATTTAATTGAATTTGTTTACAAAACCTGTACTTTTATATGAGAACCTAGTCTTATACATAAAACGATTTTGGAGGTTGTAAGCATTTCATACACTTCAAGTGGCTTACTTCCCTGTTCAACCGTGCAATTCTTTGAATTTGAACCATTTACTTGTATTCGTTTTTTAATTTTTTTATCTGTTTGTCGTATTATCAATGAAAAACAACCCTGACAGACATGTTTCCATACTAGGGGGCTGGAATTATGACCATAACAAAAGCCAAATGAAATGCTAGATATGACATGCAATAGCACTGATGCTCTGCATTCGTGATTTCGTAATGTTACTGGTGGGAAGGCCAAAATTAGTTGATATTTTTATTTTTCATAAATGTCGTAATGCTATTAAGCTCTACCCATTTTATAGTATCCCCCTCTCTAATGTCTTCCCTCAGATGTTTTTTCCTTTTACCCTCGAGAGAGTTTAATTTCCATTAGTAAGATGGACGTTGAGATTTGTTGAAATATTGGAAAATGTTAATGTTGTGCAGTAAACTGAACAGGTTCTAGAGGTTGGATCTGTTGGGAAGTGCTATGATCAGGGTGTCAAGACCTTTTATGCTCATACAACAGGGGTATGAATGTGACTTGTATTAAAAAAAAAAATCATTTATTGATAAAATATGTTTTTAAACATTTAAAATTTGTTCTACCATTTTTCTACTGTTGAATGCATGATAGGAAGTAGGAAGTATCATAGAAGTGATTGACACTAACATGCATGCACTAAACTTATAATATTTCTTATATTAGACTATTAGAGTCATGGATACAAGGATTAAACTGACACTTCTATGCTTTGATTATTGAAATGCAGGTATCATCTGCCACAAACGAAACACTGAAAGCCTTACAACAAGCTCGAGATTCACTTAATACTGAAAGCATTAAGTACTCTGCAGCAAGTAACTCTAATCCTGGAATTCCTCCCTCATCCTTCATGTCATTCTCAAAACAGGTTTGGATTGTGTCGATCAGTATACTAATGCAGTAGTAGAGATGGCAAGATGGGCGGGTCTGGCTAATCCTCTACGAGTATTATTTTGTCTATTTTTCTGAGTTTAATAAGGGCATGCTTGGTTCAAATTAAGGAATGGTAAAGATAATGGAAATGGGAATATAATGCAATGGCAAAAGGGTATTCCTAATGTATTGATAGTGCTTGGTTTGTAAAAAAAATAACCAGGTAAAGAACAAACTTTTTACAAAGATGTAAAAGAAATAGTTAAATTAAATTAAAAACGTGGGTAAGAAGTTAAAATAAGCCGTACGTATATAGATGTAAGCAGAAAAAAATGGAAAAAAAATATACTTTTGCTTGGTCTATTAGAGAGACGTGGGTATCTACATGTGTGGAGAAAAAAAAGGAAAAAAAAAATTACTAGTAATAAAAAAGCATTACTTAGTCCATTACTTTCAAATTATAGAGGAATGGGGGGTTACCCAAAAGTAAGTAATGATCCATTGCATTATAGCTAACCAACCAACACTAATCAAGTAATCATTACCATTGATATTCCTTACCCCTCAATACATTCAACCAAGCATACCCTAAGTAATATACTAATATACGTCTTAAAAAATGGTTAGTAAAATGTTCAAAAAAATCTATGCTATTAAAGATAAAAATTTGTTTTTACTTTTGATGTAGTGATTTGAGAAGATAGTAAGCGTTGTAAGCAGTTGATACATTTTTTCCGACTTTTGGCCCGTGCCATCTTTGGCCAAGTTCTTATAGATTTTTTTTCCGAAGGACTGATTTTGGGCTTACGGGTAGAAATGGCTATTCGTTTATGCGGTCTTCGAAAAAGTTTTGGAGAATGAGTTTTTACAGCATCATGTTTTCCAGCGTAACTAATTTTCATGTCGTAGAAGTCACCATTTCGACACATTAACTTATAATGGGTTATTTGTGGGCATGCTTTATATTAGTTGGTCAAACTGGTACAGTAGGAAAAAACTAGTAGTTTAAAAGGAAATAGGTGGAGCAGGTGGTCAAACCGGTCAAAACTTGCCCACATTTAATGTTAGTTTATAACCTCCTAACTCATTTCATTAAGAAATTGAATTATTATTAATAGCGTAACTTTTATAGTCATCTAACACATTAATTATATGCTTGAAAGTTCAAAATTTTGGACAACTTTTGGAATCAACCCAACCAGAACCAACCATTTTTTGGACCATGCCTAAAAGTTACTACTATTTGTTAACTTGTTTCCGGACCTGCATTTTTCCACCTCTGTACAGGAAGGCCAAAAAGAAGCCGTTATGGTTATAAGCTAATTAGACTATTAATTCATGCACAATTATAGTCGAGGTTAAGCCTATGCTCTTTCTTTAACAGAAGCCTCATACCGCTGGCGTTGTATTAGAAGACTTCGATACATCCTTCACAAACAAGTTTTACCATAGCCATTTAGATGATCTCTGTGAGTTGCTTACATTTTTTAAGACATATCGTCCTGCAGTTATTCAGTCTCCTCTGATATCTTCAGCATACCAGACATTTCTAATGCCATTTTGTTTGGTGTAGCTAATATCAATTCTTCAGCCATAGTGGCAGCTGCTTCACTTGTTGCTCGCACCCTTTACATTCTTGCAAGCAATAATAAAGATTTGAGTAATTCATCCATCGACTCAATCAAAGTCAACACCTCTCTGGTTGATGAACTTTTGGGTTGCTTACTAAATTGTGAACCGGGTCTGTCATGTGAGCTTGTGAACCACTATATATCTCCTTTCTCTACTTGCCCGAGCCATTATGTTGGTGTTATCCAAGGGGAGCCTTCATCAGAACCCTATCTTGGTTATGTGGGTGATGTTTCCAGATTTATCTGGAATTATATGGCTGATAAAACATCTATTCCATCTAAGAATGTTAGTCCTTGCTCCGGAAACTGCAGCAAGACAGGTGGAGTCTGCATTAAACAAGAGATAGATGGGAAAGGAGTATGTGTCATGTCCACCACCAGGTATCTTGCACGTTTTACTGCGTCCTTACCAGAGGTGGCAAATTGGAAGAGTTGCCACATGACTAGTAATTTGGTGACTAAACTAATTGTTACTATTTCTTAAGGTACATCCCGGCTTATTCCACTCGCTTGAAATATGACTCATCTGGAACCTGGAGTGTGTTGCCCCCCAATTCTTCAGATCCAATGGGGGTAACGGACCCCATTTGGACAGAGAGCAATTGGAACAGTATTAGTCTGCGTGTGTATTCAGTCCAGGGCGCTTCTTATGATCATCTCGTTTTAGTGGCAGGTGTTGCTGTCACAGCTTTATCATACCTTATAATTGTTGTCATTAAAACTTTCATTGCAAAGGCTCTAAAGCAAGATTAGTGTAAGATACAGAGTTTTCTCGTTGGGTTGAAATATTTTACTTATCATTTTCTCCTTCAACATAATCTAAGATCCCAATTTGACCTTGCTAGTGGGTAAATTTCAAAGAGTTGTACCTGTGCTGCAACTAGCCAACTCTAGTGAAAATTATGTAACCTGGACGACGTTGCCAATGCTAAAAAAAGTTGTATTTTAGTAAAGGGGAAAGTGAATATGGGGCTGTGTTGTACACAATCTTATGTGTAGAACTCACCAAAACGACGTAGTTTTATTACAAATATGTAAATGTTATAAATATATTTAATATATATGAATATGCACTTTGAATGGGTAATTATTACCTTTGAATTACTAGAGATGTTACATTCTTATACCCATATAAATATGGGACAATTTGTACTCATTTGATTAATACCTAATAACAATTATCTCTTTTCTCCTCAATCTTTCATTCTTTATATTTCGTAGCGCTTTATCACCACGATTTTTGCTCTAAGCAAACTAGGTATGAGATTCTTGATATATCTCTATTGTAATATACAAGAGCACTACATGTTCTATTATGATTACATAAAGAGAATTGATTTTGTTATTCATTTTTTTTCTCTACTATTGAATTCTCTTGTAATTTACATGAACAATAAAATTTTGTTGTGGTCACATGAAAACAAATCAAATGACATAATCTCATGTTATGTTAAAGAGAAAAATAAAAAATATATACAAATACCAAGAACCTCATGTTCTAGTATGATTCAAAATCATAACCCTGTGTTATGTTATTTTATAGAAAAGAGAAAATTAATAATAAAAACTCCTTAAGTTTTATATGATTCCCTTAAGAGAATCAATGCATAACTTCTTATAATTGTTATGTAATTTCATATTCTATCATCTTATTTTTTTTTTATTGTTTAGTAATTATCATTTATGTTATATTTGCATTAATTTTTAGGTATTATCAAACAATTTTTTTGAATTAATTTTTTTTGTGGTAAATACGTTTTGTACCCTATAAGTTTTTCTTACAATGCTTAACTAAGATATTAATTGATATTTGAAAAGCTTGAACTAAAATAGGTGAATGGTTATATTACGGTTTTATTACGATATAACAACGATTCTCTTCATGTTACCATATTTTTCTAGATGGGTTAATATCTTGAATTTCAATATCTTCTATTTCATGTGAGTTTAAGTAGCATGGTCATAGAATTCATTTGATTTTGAATCTATACCGTACTCACAGTTTCTTATGATTTAAATGTTATAGTAAAAGTGCACATGGTTAATTTTAGAGGATTCAATCATGTGTGGTTAATTAAAAAACTTGACCATTATTTTATGTTAGTAGACTTTCTTTAGAAAATAATGTATTATTGCATGTTTATTTGTTTTAATGATTTATCACACAAAGTATTAATTTCATATTAAATGGTGTGTTTAAATATCATTAAATATCTTGTGTGGTTATATAAAATTTGAAATACATCTTAATTTCATTTATGAACAAAAGTTTTAATGTGTATAATTTTTATTAAATGACATATTTCTTTTTTTTCTCTAAACTTGTAAACTTTATTTGTTTATATTGTTGTTATTTTAATCTAAACTCTATCGTAGTTTACAAAGAAAAATAAATAATTTATGGTACTTATAAGAAGAGATTCAAAATAGTATAACCTCATGTTATGTATTAAAAAAAACGAATCTCAAGTTCTACTGTGATTCCTTGTGGAAGGAAAGAATCAAAATGTATCATAACCTCATGTTGTGATTACACGTATTTACTATATAACTTAAAGTTATACTATGATGAATATAATTAAAATACAATAACCTTAAGTTATTATTTTAATCATGATTCTTGCAAAAGGATAAAATATAACACTAAAATTTATATTTATTAAGGACTTAGTCTTTTATTAGTCTTTTAAAGTCAAACCATAATAACCTCATGTTATGATTGATTTTTTTAAAGAACCTTGTATTCTATGCGATTCGATGAAATCACAAATAAAATAATCTATATAAAAAATGTTGAACTCTAAGTTTGTTTACAATGTTTTACACAATTAATATACATAACCTCATGTTATGTTTATTTTATTTTATTTTTCTCATATGATCTTCTCAAAGTGATCTAAATTTCAAATCTTATTTTTGAAAAAAATAATAATAATTAGAACCTCAAGTTCTAAGGCATTGTAATATTTTGTAAGAACCTCAAGTTTTATGATGATTTTTTTAAGTGAATCATAATAACATAACCTCATTGTTATTGTTATTGTTATTATATTTTGAACCTTAAGTTCAATTAAGATTTCATCAACAACATCACAATAATATAACATCAAGTTGTGATTAACGATTTTAAATAACCAAAAGCTCTATTATGATCCTTCAAAATAATTAGTAACATCGACTCAATTCTTTTTCTAAAGTATACCAGTTTTGGATGAAAGAAAAACGGGATATTAATTTAAAAGAATGCATTATTTTGTGATGCGTACTTCCTGAGTTCTTTCTTCAGAATTTCAACATAATTTTTATGACTATGGTGTATTGTCATATCATTTGTTTTAAAATACTCTAATTTATACAGATGATAATATATTTTTTTTATTATTGTATAAAAAACTATTTACAAACTATAGAGTAAATGACATGAATTACATTTGTTATCAATATACGAGTCATGTAAGTAGATAAATTCTACAATAATATTGTCATATTAAAAAAAATAAATGCTTCATTACTTGTTTAGTAGTGTTTTTTTTAATATTCTACATGCGTTATTATGTATTTTCATTTTTAAATCATGTAGTATTTTTGAATGATGGTATCAAATTTTATCAAAATCATGTTTAATTGAACATTGTCAATTATATTTTTTTTACTACTTGCTCATAGTAGCAATAGCCTAAAAACTTTTTAGTCTTGTCCATGTGTCCTTACTCATGTTCATGTCTTTTTAATAGGCAAGAAAATAATGAGTTCTAAAATGTATCCATCTTCTCATGTGAATATGATACTATAATCATCCATGTATAAACCTCTATTCCCTCAAGTGAATGTGTTGGAATGACCAAAATAAAGATCTTCATTCCCTCAAGTGAATGTGCTGAAATGATCAATATAAATACCTACATTCCCTTAAGTGAATGTGATGAAATGATCAACAAAAAGATCATCATTCCCTCAAGTGAATGTGATGAAATGACCAACTTAAAGATCTTTATTCTCTCAAGTAAATGTGATAATAAAATAGTAAATTTCTAAAGACCATTTATCATGGTAAAAGAGATGGTCGAAGTAATATAAAAATATCAAACCACTATTAGTGGAAAAATAAGAAAAGAGCAAACGAAAATGTGATTTATGAAAAATGCAATTTGACGTATGAGAAATACAAGTGAATCATAGATGCAAGGATCTATGATTTCTAAAAGAAAATATAAATTTCTTACGAAGAATGGAATTTCATAATAACGATGCATTACATTGCATCTTCCTCGATATGCATTATAGATAATTAGTGAATTACTCTCACTAGCCATAACATAAGTGTTGGAAATACGTTTTTACGTATTTAGAAAGGATCGGTCACTCCAATGATATTGGGCTCGTGATCCAATATAGCCCATATATCCCACATGTAGGGTGGGCTATATATACCCCCTCCTAGCATGTTAGGAGGGGTTGGTTACTTTGTGTTTACACACACATTTCATCTTAATCAACCATTTCTCTCATTCTCTCCTTTCTCTCTCTTCTTTCTCTCTCTAAGTTCTTCATTTCCATCCATCTTAATAGATTAATCATAACATGCTTAATCCTTAGAAAATGTAGACCTACAATTGGTATCAAGAGCTTTGGTTGATTCTTCAGATTGACTTGTTTTTATCTATTGATTTTGATGGTAAAATTTCCTTCTTTCACAATTTTTTTCTCTCGTCTATTGTCAACTTTTGTCAAAATTTCAACTTTTGGTAAAATTTCCTTCTTTGATATTTAATAGTTTATCTATTGTCAATTTTTCGTCTATTTGATATAATTTTTTCTCATCAACTTTTGTCCAAACAGTGGTGATAGGATAACTTTGTATTCACAAAAGAATTAGTTTTTTTGTTTCAAAAGTATAAAAGTTATCAGTTTTTATTAATAATTAATTTATCAAATGTTGTCTTAACTGTTTTTTTGTGTTTCCTTTTCCGATACTCTTTTTTTTATTGTTTTTTGTGTCTGTCGAAAAAAGGTTCTTCATTCCTACACGTATTCCGACCACTTTTTCCGACGGTTACAAGTTTTTCACATTCCGATCGCAATAACCCTCGGCTTCTACTTTGCGATCACGTATTTCGATACCTTATTCCGACGTGGATTCCGATCGTACTTTGTGATCGAGGATTGCGACGGTTTTTTAAGGGACACTGAGACGAAACTCTGCTGAAATGTTTTCGTGACATTCCGATGGTGAGTTTTTAAACATTGCGATGGCATAGTGAAAAGGTTGAATATTGCGATGAAAGTCTTTTTGAATATTGCGATGGAAGAGTATGTTTATTGCGATGCATGTTTGATTGATATTGCGATGATAAAATAAATATTGCGACACAAACCACATAAAACTTAAACAAAAGGACTCAAATCATTTTTGGTCAAACAAACAACCAGACTCGACATCGACAAACCCTCGAACACTAAACCTTTTCGACACAAATCAGACCTATCTAGACCCAACAAACACAACACTTTCGTCTCATCTCAAAAACACTTCTCGTCTAAACAAACCAGCTTCGACTTCGACTCACGACTCTCAACTTTGACTCACGACTTCGACTCACGTCTCTCTCAACATCTTTTACCCAAATCTTTCGAACAAACACACTATCGTTCAAGACACACCTCTCTAACCAAAACATCAAGACTTCTCAAGACCCACGACAAACGACTCAAACCCACCCTCGACTCGACCCACAAATCTGACCCTCGAACCCCTCACTCATCTCGACTCAAAAAAAAAATAATACCACTTGACCAATCCTACAACAACTCACCCTCGTCACAAACACACCCCTCACACCCTCGAAACACATCATCTTATCAGAAAAAGACTGTTTTTTAAACAAAAAGACTTATTTTTAAATCTCCTCAAACAAACAACAATAAGACACAACAATTCACGATCTCACTTTTATTCAAAAGATTCATCGATCCAAAACCAGAAAATAAAACATTATTTAAAACCTACCCGAGACACTTAATTAAAAGAGCCTTGAAGCATATAACGTTTATTCAGAAGGGATTTGCTTGTTTTTTCTTCTGTTTCAAACAAAAAGTTTGTGACTTAGATGTTTCTGAGGTGGCTGAATTGATCTCTGATGAGATTTGGTTGATTAGTTTGGAGGTGGCTGCGTTTTTGTCTGAGAGAAAATAGGGAGGTGGCTGCGTTTTTTTCTGAGAGAAAATAGGGATTTGGTTGATTGGTTTGAGGTGTTTAATATTGTGAGTGGCACGGAGATAACAAGGGTGAGTGTGTTGTTACGTGTCACATAAACAGATAATGGGGTAAATATTGGGGCGGAGTGTACAAAGTATATACGTGGGTTTAACAAAGGCCACGTTTCTCTCTTTATAACACGCGTTATTTTTATTATTTTTGTTACTTTTGTCACAGACACAGTTTTTTGTTTAACAAGGGAAAGTTTTAATATTGTGAGTGGGTTTAACAAGGGTGAGTGTGTTATTTTTGTTTTTTTTTGTCACAGACACAGTTTTTTTTTATTATTTGTTTTTGTCACATTTTTGTCAAAATATTGTGACAAAGTTTTTAATATTTTTACAAAGTATTTTGTTATTGCTAGGCCATGTATTCTTAATATTTTCAAAATATTGTGACAAATATTTTCAATATACTGTTAGGCCACGTATTTATATCACATTGTGAAAAATATTGTGACGTTTTTCAATATTTACAATTTGACTTTATTGATATTGGAAATATTCGAATTAATGGCATCGGGTCGAGTATAATGTGTCGGAAAATATCAAAGAGTCGGCTTTAAGAGACATTATTTCTTCACGGTTTTCACGATTTGAGTTATTTGGGCTTCAGACTAACTTTGACGATTTCAAGCACCGTTTTATTTTTCCAATCAAAGATCCAAGAATTTTTCATCATAATTCAATGGAATCTTTGAATTCGAATTTTCAAGAGGGGGAATCGCATCAAATGAAAGACATAGCTAGAGAAAGTGGTATCACTTCATGTCGACTACTTCAGTCACATCTTATGACCATTGCATGGGTTCAAGGAGGAAGCAAATTGTAGAAATGCAAATCTTGCTTATGTTTTAGAGAGAGAAAGATATAGAGAGATGGTGGATTACACACAATTCTAGAGAGAGAAACTTATAAGAACTATGTGAAAAATGAATAACCACACACCCTCTCCATCTAAGGAGAGGGTTTATATACCCAAGCCTTGTAATGGGATTGGGCTTACATGTTTGGGCCGGCCTACACATGTTGTAGGCTAGGCTTGGGCTTGTTTGTTAAATAACGATGTCTAGACTACGAGCTACTACTTAGTATATTTTCGGAGTGACCGAATCTTCCTAAATACGTAAAAACGTATTTCCAACAATCTCCCCCTAAGGGAGGTCACTCCAATCAAGGATGTTACCCTAGTTACAATAATAAAATAAACCTAGCATACTATGCTTGTCTTGAGATCGTAGTCTTCGTCTTTCTTTTTCTTTTTCTTTTCTGGTGAACATGCTGATGTGATCTTTGATATCAATCTTGAGCATTAATCTCTTGCCTTGATCTCGTGCATCCATCACTTGTGATCTTCGCCTCTTCGTGACGCCATGTCCCGCATACTTATACCTTCGTAATTCTTGAAAGCTTCAGAGTTCGATACAGCGGAAGACTTAACTTTTAGGCTTTCTTGAATTAGATGAGATATTAAGTGCGTAAAGTATAAGCATGCGGGGACGACTTCTTCTTGGATTCCGCAACGCCACCGTCTTCAAATACCGCAACATAAGTAGACACGAACGGAATGGCTTTGAACATTTCATTCTAATTCGGTAGCATTTTACCTCCGGTCGGTGAAGACCGTTGGACGATATAAAATATCGTACTTGTGGCAGGTAGATTTAATTAAAAATATCCTTGACAAGATTTCGCGGGTAAACCCGTTCTCTTTACTCGAACGTCCAAAGCTGACTGCGAACGTAAAGAGTCAATCATTTGGATAAAATTATCCGCATGATTGAAGCCGTCAATTCTGATTCCTGGAACAAGTTTGATTCATTAAAGAATCGCACCATCGTTGCTTTCCAGTTGTCACGATCTTGATTCATATTGAATCTTACAAGTTACCTACCAAGTGCTGTTTGATGTTAACACTAGAAGGATTTCCACTCATCACTGTGAACACTAAGGTATCACTCTGAGTGTTCTGGCAAGATCACTGAGATTTTGCGTAGAGGCCTGGAACGTGTTTAAGTTCAGTTAAGAATTAAACCACTGTTGCTTTCCAGTTATCACAAGCTTGATTCATAAAGAATCGCATAAGTCACCTACCATGAGCTTTATGATATTCGCTCAAGAAGGATTTCCATCTTCATTGTAAATACTTTCGTATTACTCGGATGTTCAGGCAAGATCATGAAGATTTTGCGTAGGACTCTTAAAATCTTTCTTACTTTTCACAGTGTGTGAAGAAGCAAGGAAATATGAAAGTGTGTCCTAATGAGATATTTGATGATCTCAAATGGCTCTAGACTTGATCGTGCACTTTGAATTTTAGTGATCGGAGGCTGGAGAGGAGTGCCACCTTTTCAATACCAATTTACTCGGAGTGAATAAATCGATAGATAACGTGTTGATCTCCGTGTGATTAAAACAAATATCTTTTGAGAGATATCTGAGTTAGCTGGGATGGGTAGTGCATTGCATCACTGGGTCCATGATGTCTATCTTCAATATCAAGAGTCATTAAAAATGATCTCAATAGCTAATGAGTTGACCCGGTTTCTGCCTAAGTTGTAAGGAGGGCTTCTTTCTTTACACCCTTTATCTTTACAATTCTTTTTCATTCTTCAACCCCTTCAATGCTTACCAATACGTCATAACTAGCACCTTGTTGTGATTGTTCCAGTGCTAACTTAAGTACTTGGTCGGCATTCAGCGACGTTCACAATCTTTCTCCAACTTTCCTAAGGACTACTATTTCTAGCTATGGAATGTCCTTGGGAAGATTCCTCTGGTTCTAGAAGAATCATAGGACTTAACCTATCCTACCATCCTTATGTCACCACAATCTTCATCGTCATGAAATAAATGGGTTTTGGGTAAGTATATGTCACCAAGAAAATCCATTTTGATATGCAAATCCGTTTTGCTCCCCCTTAACATATGCCACGATATTCGAGAACATTTCGCATATGTCGGGATGAGCCAGCACGTTAAGTCAAACCATTTTTGATAATTTCCCATATTAAATCACATTTTCTCCCCCATATTAAAAATATTAACCCAATCGATGTTTTTAATATCAATTGATTTAATGAAGTTTTAACAAAGATTTTGGGAAGAAAGATGCAAGTCCATTTTATCTTCATGATATCAAATGTATGAGATATGATACCGATTTGTAACATGATCACATATTCACCATATTAGAAAAGAATTGACAAGGTTGGACCTGATAGATGAGAACATCATATGATAAGATCAAATGGTTCTTGTCAGGATATGTTGGTCGCCTCGTCACGTCTGAAGTCATCTCTCGACACCACGTGTATGATTGGTATTGTTGTCTTGACACCAACTTGTGAACTTGGCACTTTCGGCATCGAAGATTCTGAATGCTTGACAATTGTTCCCCCTCAATTGTTGACCCGTGTTCTATTGAAAGAGCTGTAGTCGTCGGTTGAGTAGTCGCATCGTCGAGTATGTAGATACCAATTGTAGATAGCATGGTTGTAGAGATGATAGCTTCATAAAAACAAGACTTCTCTTGTTTTAACAAATAAATGCACTGAGGCGTACATAGATTTGTGTTAGACCAAGTTATAAAGTAAACTTGATCCCTTACATGGTTTTAAAGTAAACCTTGCCCGAGAAAATTAATTCCCGTTGAGAGCCAAAGCTTTCATAAGAAATACTTGACTTTAATATGAAAACCGGGTTGCAGTCAGAAATAACTACAAGCCATATAGGCATGTTTTATGAAATATTTACAACTTTTGTACGAACTCTATTTATGGCGCCGTGTCGATATTAATCTACATTTCTAAGGCCGTAAATATTATCGTACCAAAAGACATGCCTTTGAAAAAATAAGTAAAAATATTTTTGGATTTTTCTAGATTTTTCAATTTTTATGGTTTTTATATGGTTTTATATTTTTGTATTTTGCTTTTGTGGATAAAAATATAAACAATATATACAGATGATCACCAAGGATACGGAGAATAGTTTACCATCACTATTCTTTCGCTTCATCTGCCAATTCCTTAAGAGTCTCAGGCGAGAAAGTTCTCATTCCTAGCTTGTCGGCCAAAAATTCAATTCGAGCGCGATCTAAAGCCTTCGTGAAAATATCCGCCAATTGATACTCAGATCAGACAAAGTAAAGCTCTATTACTCCATTTTCCACTTGCTCCTTGATGAAATGGTAGCGAATGTCAATATGCTTCGACCGGGAGAATTGAACATTGTTGCAGCATAAGGCAATTGCACTCTTGTTGTCGCAGTACATCGGAATTTTGTTGAAACCTAGACCATAGTCGGTTAATTGCGATCTCATCCAAAGAATTTGAGCACAGCAACCGGACATAGCTATGTATTCTGCTTCCGTACTTGAAATTGCAGCGCTTTTCTGCCTTTTCGATGCCCAATTGATTAGTCGATCTCCTAGTAGTTGCAAAGTTCCACTCGTGCTACGCCTTGTATCTTGACAACCCGCGTGATCTGCATCTGCATACGCCATAAGTGAAATCGAAGAGTCCTTCGAATACCAAAGTCCCCGATTAATGGTTCCTTTAAGATATCGAAAGATCCGTTTCACAGAGGCCAAGTGTAACTCAGTAGGTCGAGTTTGATACCGAGCACACATACATATAGCAAACTGAAGATCAGGTCGACTAGCTGTGATATACAGAAGAGTACCGATCATTCCACGATACAATGTCGGATCAACGGAAACTCCATGTGGATCTGCATCAAGCTTAGTTCGTTCCACCATTGGAGTATCCACGGGATCACAAGATTCCATCTTATATTTCTTATGCGATTCAAGGGCATACTTGGATTGATTGATAAAGATGCCTCTGGGACTCTGAGATATCTGAAGACCTAAGAAGAATGATACCTTGCCCATCATTGACATCTTAAACTTGGAAGACATGAGTGTCCCAAAGTCATCGGATAAGGTTTGGGTCGAGGCTGCAAATATAATATAATCAACATATATTTGTACCATAATCATATCTTTACCTCGTTTCTGAATGAACAACGTGGGATCCACCTTGCCTTTAGCGAAGCCTTGCGTTATGAGGAATTGTGATAATAGATCATACCATGCGCGTGGAGCTTGCTTCAACCCATAGAGAGCCTTCTTAAGCTTGTACACATGATTAGGATATTTAGGATTCACAAAACCATCCGACTGTTGAACATAGACCGCTTCCTTGATTTCACCATTAAGAAATGCCGTCTTCACATCCATCTGATAGACGATCATGTTCATATGGGCTGCATAAGCAAGGAATAGTCGAATAGCTTCCAAACGGGCAACAGGTGCAAAGGATTCCATAAAGTCGATGCCCAATAATTGCTTGTATCCACGAGCTACTAGTCTAGCTTTGTTCTTCAATATTCCGCCTAACTCGTCGAGTTTCACCTTGTAAACCCATTTTAAAGTGAGTAACTGCACTTGATCCGGGCATGGGACAAGTTCCCATACTTCAAGACGTATAAATTCATTAAGTTCTTCTTGCATAGCTTCTATCCAACAGGATTGAGTAAAAGCTTGTTGCCGTGTCTTAGGTTCAACTTCAGTGAGAAAAGCATCAAAGTGACAAAACATTGCACTTTCTTGTAACTGACTTCGTGTGGATACCGGACGATTAGGGTCACCAATAATAGAATCTATAGGATGATCCTTTGTCCACTTGCTGTCATGTTCACGAATCCATGGATTGGATTAAACTGTAGAAGGAGCTTCCTCTGAGGTGGACAACCCGACTTGATTAGGGTCGGGAATTGGTACACCAAAGAATGGAAGTTCACGCATTTGAGCGAATTACAAATCGTGATCATCATCATCCTCTTCATCATCAATAGGCATGACATGGGTAGTTGAAATAGGTGTTTGTTAAGAATTACTTGTTGATGGTATATCTAGACCAATTGTAGCTGCAGACGTATCTGATTGTGCTTCGGTTGCTGGAGCGACAACTTCGGTTACCGGAGCTATTACCTCAGGTTCTGGAGCAACAATGGTTGGAGGAGTAAAGAATTCATCAAAGAACGGTTGAAACAACGTATCCCATTCAGTCCTAGAAGGTGGTGTAAATGATGATGAAGTAGGGTTGTTTGGGACAAGACCAGAACTAATGTTTCTGGGTCCCATTTCATGAAGTGCGGGTTCAGAGCTGCTTTACTCAGAAGCCATTGCTGTCAGCTCATCAAAATCAACATTCATAGTTTCAAGGATCTTGCGAGAGTTACGGTTATAGATTCGGTATGCCTTCTTTGCGGGTGCGTAACCAATGAAAATACCAATATCAGCCTTTGGTTGAAGTTTTCCTAAATTGTCACCATCATTATTTGGATAGCAAAGAGAACCAAATACATGAAGATATGATAAATCTGGTACTTTTCCATGGAGAAGCTCATAAGGTGTTTTACAATGGCGTTTACGAATTAGTGACCGGTTTTTGGTGTACACTACGGTAGATACTGCTTCTGCCCATAAAAACAATGGAGCCTTTGCGTAAATTAACATCGTTCGAGCAACTTCCATAAGTGTGCGATTACGCCTTTCAACGACACCGTTTTGTTGTGGAGTGCGAGCAACGGATGTTTCATGAGAAATGCCAACTTCTTCATAATAATCACGCAAAATTTGATTCACAAATTCGGTTCCATTATCTGTACGAATGCGTCGGACAGTAGTGTTGAGACGCACTTGAATCATCTTGAGAAATCCGATGATGAATTTAGGTGCCTCATTTTTTGCTTTAAGAAATTTCACCCATGTAAACCGAGAGTAATCATCGACAATGACGAGGATGTACTTTTTGCCACTAAGACTTTCAACACGCATTGGTCCACAAAGATCCATATGCAACAGATAAAGTTTCTCTTGGTTGGTGTCTTCCGTCTTGGGTTTGTATAATTTCTTAGTGCTTTTCCCCATTGTACACGCGGAACACAAATGATCCTTGTGAAATGATAGTTTAGGAAGACCACGAACAAGTTCGTTTTTCGCCAAATGATTAATAGCGTCAAAGTTAAGATGAGATAACCGTCGATGCCATAACCATGACTTAGTCTTTGAAGCTTTGGAGAGAAGACATACGGGAGAAGCGGCCATCATATCTTGTAGAGACAAAGTGTACAAATTATTCCCTCGAGTACCTTTCAATAAATCAACCCCTTCCAAATTTCGAATGAAGCAGGTATGCTCTCGAAAAGCAACTTCTAGGTTTGCATCACAAACTTGTCCCACAGAAAATAAGTTGTGACCAAGACCTTCCACATAATACACTCTTGAAATTATAACATTCCCAATATGATATTCACCATAACCCATTATCTTTGCAATATGATCATTTCCAAATCGAACCGTACCAAGAAACTTGCTGACGAAATTTCTGAGCTGAGAGCGATCTCCGGTCATATGCTTGGAGCAACCAGAGTCCAAATACCAGAGAACAATTTGGACCACCTGTTTTCAACAACAACAGTAGAAAATGCATTGGAAACTATTGGTTCCAGAGTGTTAGCAGATACAGATAAAATATTATCAGAATTGCTAACATTTTTGTGACCCTTAGATTTCTTGTGTTTTCTAATGTGAGTCTTAGCACTAACAGGTTTTACTGTTCCAACTTTCTTAGGTTTTGGTTTATTCGCGGGCACTATAGTGGGAGTAGACCTATTTAAAGGGCACTTGGTTCCTACGGTAGTGTCGGTGTTCCTAGTTAAAGGACACGCTTGTGTTTTGGTAGCCTTGGTACTCCTAGTTAAAGGGCACGCTTTCTTCGCTTTAGTGGGAGTGATCCTAGTCAAAGGGCACATATTTCCTACTATAGTGAAAGTTCTACCAGTGGGGCGCCACATCCAACCAACTTGGGTTAACACTTTCCCCGTCGGTTTCCATTCTAATCCATTTTTCCGGGCATGCATCTCATTCACATGGTCAATAAGGCAAGAATCATGACGACTAGAAAACATACATTCATTGCAATTCCAACATTTCAAATTAGAATTCACACTAGGCTTAGAACGCTGCACAACCGCAGAGCCTTTAGGTTTAGCTACATGATTCTTTTTATTCAAAACTGAAGGTCTACGAAATCTAAGGATTTGTTAAATGATGGATAGATCTATTGATTAATGGTGGAAATGGGGAAGGAGGAAGATGAAGTATAGAGAGAGAAAGGAGAGGGAAGGAAAAGTAGAGAGAGAAAGTGATTAGATTAAAATGAAAGATTGTAAATGAGTGAACCACCCCTCCTAACATGCTAGGAGGGGTATATATAGCCCACCCTACATGTGGGCTATATGGACTATATTTACTATAAATTAGATCACGAGCCCATTACATAAATATATCGTTGGAGCGACCGATCCTTCATAAATACGTAAAAACGTATTTCCAACAATCTCCCCCTAAGGGAGGTCGCTCCAAGTTACAAAGTTCTAAATATTCTATAGCTCGTGATCTATGCTAATAATGATGTGACCGAGACTTTCTTTGGGAAAACATATTTCCAACAATCTCCCCCTAAGGGAGGTCACACCATTTTATAAAATCTTAAACCTAGCATCTATGCTTGAGTCTTCGATCTTGTTCTTGTGAATATGCTTGATGTGATCTTTGACTTTAGTCTTGAGCATGTTTCCTTGCCTTGACCTTGTGCATTCATCACTTGTGAAATTTGCCTCTTCGTGACTTCATGTTCCACATACTTATACCTTAAAATTCTTGAAAGCTTCAGAGTTTGATACAGCGGAAGACTTGACCTTCAGACTTTCTTGAATTTGTTGAAGTACTAAGTGTATGTAGTATAAGCATGTGGTGACGACTTCTTCTGGGTTGTACTCCGCAATGCCACCTTCTTGTTACGCTGCATAAGACAGTTAGCAACAAACAATATACACGGATGAAATGGCCTTGAACATTTCATTCTAATTCGGTAGCATTTTACCTCCAGTCGGTGAAGATCGTTGGACGATATTAAATATCGTACTTGTGACAGGCAGTTTCAATAAAGAACCTTCTTGACAAGATTTCGCGGGTAAACCCGTTCTCTTTACTCGACCGTCCAAAGCTGACTGCGAACGTAAAGAGTGAATCATTTGGATAATAATATCCGCATGATTTGAAGCCGTCAATTCATGTTCCTGGAACAAGTGAAGTTCAATTAAGAACCGCACCATCGTTGCTTTCCAGTTGTCACTAGCTTGATTCGTATAGAATCTTGCAAGTTACCTACCAAGTGCTGTTTGATGTTAACACTAGAAGGATTTCCATTCGTCACAGTAAATACTTAATAGTATTACTCTGAATGTTCTGGCAAGATCACTAAGATATTGCGTAGAGGCCTGTAACGTGTTTAAATTCATTTAAGAATTAAACCACTGTTGCTTTCCAGTTATCACAAGTTTGATTCATAAAGAATCGCACAAGTCACCTACCATGAGCTTTTTGATATTCGCTCAAGAAGGATTTCCATCTTCATTGTAAATACTTTCGTATTACTCAGATGTTCAGGCAAGATCATGAAGATTTTGCGTAGGACTCTTAAGATCTTTCTTACTTTTTACATTGTGTGAACAAGCAAGGAATAATGAAAGTGTGTCCTAATGAGATATTTGATGATCTCAAATGGCTCTAGACTCGATCGTGCATTTTGGATTTTAGTGATCGGAGGCTGGAGAGGAGTGCCACCTTTTCAATACCAATTTATTCGGAGTGAATAAATCAATAGATAATGTGTTGTCTCCGTGTGATTAAAACAAATATCTTTTAAGAGATATCTGAGTTAGCTGGGATGGGTTGTGCATTGCATCACTGGGTCCATGATGTCAGTCTTCAATATCAAGAATCATTAAAAATGATCTCAATAGCATATGAATTGACCCGGTTTCTGCCTAAGGTTGTAAGGAGGGCTTCTTTCTTTACACCCTTTATCTTTACAATTCTTTTTCATTCTTCAACCCCTTCAATGCTTACCAATACGTCATAACTAGCACCTTGTTGTGATTGTTCCAGTGCTAACTTAAGTACTTGGTCGGCATTCAGCTACGTTCACAATCTTTCTCCATCTTTCCTAAGGACTACTATTTCTAGCTATGGAATGTCCTTGGGAAGATTCCTCTGGTTCTAGAGAAATCATTGGACTTTAACCTATCCTACCATCCTTATGTCACCACAATCTTCAACGTCGTGAATAGAGATGTTTTGGGTAAGTGTATGTCACCATGAAATCCATTTTGAAGTGCAAATCCATTTTGCTCCCCCTTAACATATGCCACGATATCCGAAAACATTTCGCACATGTCGGGATGAGCTAGCACGTTAAGTCAAACCATTCGTGATTAATCATTTCCCATATTAAATCACATTTTCTCCCCCATATTAAAAATATTAACCCAATCGATGTTTTTAATATCAATTGATTTAATAGCATTTTAAGAAAATTTGGGAAGAAAAATGCAAATCCAATTATCTTCATGATTTTAACAAGCTCCCCTCAAATTAATGAGGGTGTACTTGAAACGTAAATTAAATACCTTTTAAACACAAGTGTAAGGTATTTATCACGTGCAAGGATCATATATGATAATGTATTCACAAGATTAGCAATTTACAAGGTTGGACCTGAATAATGGAGAACATCATATGAAAGAAGCACATGGTTCTTGTTCACGAATGTTGGTCTTCCTCGTAACTTCTGAAATTATCTTCTCCTTTACACCACATGGACAATTGATATCGTTGTCTTGACACCAACTTGTGAACTATGGCACTGTCGGCATCAAAGATTCTGAATGCTGGACAATTGCTCCCCCTCAATTGTTGACCCGTGTTCTACTTAAAGAGCTGTAGTCGTCGTTTGAGCAGTCGCATCGTCTAGTATGTAGATATCAATTGCAACGGACTTCGGATTGAGGAGTTGATAACTTCGGATTTTGAAGTCAAAGCTTTTCGGTGAAATGCTTGACTTCAAAGTGAAAAGCGGGTTACTATCAGAAATAATAGCAAACCATATGGAGCATGTTTTAAATCTTTTAAACTTCTGCTCGAACTTTATTTACAACCCCGTGTCATTGTTGAATGACATTTCTAGGTTCGTAAATATTATCGATTCCAGAAGACATGCTCGTTTTATCAAAACGTTTTTGAACACACAATTTTGAAAGATTTAGAAAAACCTTTTGAGAAATTCTTGAAAAATTGTGTTCAAAGTTTTGAAAAACAATTACTTGAGCTTAAGATGTTGAATAACTTAAAAGCGAGCTCAAGTCCGAGAAGTTGTGAACTTCCCGTTGTTAAGGATAAGTTACCATCGGTGATAAACTTTCCTTTTATCTGAAGAACGAGTCCTAAGCTGACATTTACTTAGAAGTCGTTTTCATGAGCTTGAAAACTTTGACTGTTTTAACGGAAAGCTCATGACCGAGAAAGGTTAATTTCTCGTTATGAGGAAAAGTTCTCTTATTTAAAAGATACACTTTCCTTTCTGAGCTTAAAACTTCGAATGTTTTAAGACAAGCTCATGACCGAGAAAATTGAATTTCTCGTTATGAGGATAAGTTTATCATTAATGATAAACTTTCCTTTATTTGAAGTTCGAGTTACAGTCTGACATTTAACTGTAAGTCATATACACGAGCTTAAAACCTTTGAATGGTTTTAATGTAAGCTCGTGTCCGAGAAAATTTTAATTTCTCGTTGTAAGGATAAGTTTATCATCGGCGATAAACTTTCCTGCCTTTGAAGAACGGGTTACAGACTGTCATTTATCTATAAGCCTTAATGCATGAGCTTAAAAAACTTGGAATGTTTTTGATATAAGCTCATGCCCCGAGAAAAATGAATTTCTCGTTTTTAGGATAAGTTTATCATCGGCGATAAACTTTCCTTTCTTTGATGAGCGAGTTATAGTCTGTGATGTGACTATAAGTCCTTTTTGCAGCTTAACCATGAATCCCCTGAGACATTTGTTTCTCTGATATCTGCTTCTTCAACAACCAAACTCTAAGAGTGTCCTTAGTTGAACGGTAAACAACGATTGGACCGCTTCGTTCTTTTGGAACATCAACTTTGGTACCTGTATTCTCATTAGGAATTTGCTTGCTTTGACATGGGTTAGCGATATCAATTTTAGAAGCACGTGGGGGTTCACAGTTGGCTTTACTTGTGTCAGAGGCGACCTGAGTAGATGATTCACTTATCTTAGCTGGAAAACGTTTCCTTTTATAGAAAACCTTGAGTTTAGGCTTAAGTGAAGTATCATCTTTATCAATTTCCTCCCTAGTAGTCTTAGTAGAATCGGAGACTATCCTAGTTAAAGGGCACTCGTTTCCTACAAGAGTGAAAGTTCTACCAGTGGGGCGCCAAACTTTACCAAAGGGTTTGATTTTAGCGACCCACTGAGATTTAAGTCTAGCACGGGAGTTCACCTCATTAAGTAATTTCTTGATACAAGAATCATGATTTGCCGTAAAGACACATTTTCTACATGTTTTACAAGTAGCATATTTAATGTCCGAGTAAGATCTAGAATTCCTAGATGATTGATTGATGCTCCTAGGATGTGACATGCTACGGTTAGCAGTGTTGGGTAATCTAGAAGGCATCTGACTAGGTTGGACATAGCTATCTCTTACATGTGTCTTTTGAATAGCTTCCCTTTGACCAAAATCATGGCGCACATCAGTTGAACTAGTTCTAGACGTGTTCATTGAACTATTCTTAGAGAAACTAGGAGCAATCATGTGATGAGGTCTTGCTAAAACTGATTTAGTCACATTAGGCCTAGTTGGTGGAGTGACTGTTCTAGAAATATGACCCAAATCAACTTGGGAGGCAAACCGCGGTCTCGAGGATAGTGGTCGCTCGGATCTAAATGCAGTAGGTTGTCTGACAATCAGTTGTCTGACAAACTGATTTGTAGGCGGTTTCCCCAAGATTGATGGTTTTTCAAGCTTAGTGTCCACACTAGGTCCTCTAGTTTTCCTTAACTCGTTTTTCAACGCAGCTATAGCAAAAACCTTTTCCGGAACTTGAGCTTTTAAGGTCTCATTCTCTTTGAGCAATTCATCTTGGGATGCCAACTTAGATTCAAGCAACTTAATTTGTTTCAAAAGATTATCCTTTTCAGCTTTAGAATCTAAAACTATTTGATCCAATTTTCGTTCAAGAACAACGTTTGACTTTTCAAGTTTTTCAAAATATGTTTCATATTTCTCCGTTTTCTTTGAAAATTCAATTTTGGCATCCTCAAGCTCTTTGGATTGCTGAGCGAAAATGGTTGCAAGCTCTTCAGACCTAGACACAGAATTGGTTAATGAAGCAGTCGTAAAACTATTAGCAGGATTGTTAATTAGCGCATTCATTTCAGACAACATATGAAGAATATTATCTGTACCTGACATGCTACTTGGTTCCCGTTTTCCTCCTGATTCTTTTCTCTTGTGGCTGCTTCTTGTATCGTCTTGCAATATATGCAATTTTCCCTCTTAAAAACAGCCTATTCGGAAAAAAAACAGCCTATTCGGAAAAAAAACAGCCTATTCGAAAAAAAAACAGCCTATTCGGAAAAAAAAACAGCCTATTCGGAAAAAACAGCCTATTCGGAAAAACAGCCTATTCGGAAAAACAGCCTATTCGGAAAAACAACCTATTCGGAAAAACAGCCTATTCGGAAAAAACAGCCTATTCGGAAAAAAACAGCCTATTCGGAAAAACAGCCTATTCGGAATAAACAGCCTATTCGGAAAAACAGCCTATTCGGAAAAACAACTTATTCGGAATAAACAGCCTATTCGGAAAAGACAGCCTATTCGGAAAAACAGCCTATTCGGAAAAAACAGCCTATTCGGAAAAACAGCCTATTCGGAAAAACAGCCTATTCGAAAAAAACAGCCTATTCGGAAAAACAGCCTATTCGGAAAAACAGCCTATTCGGAAAAAAACAGCCTATTCGGAAAAACAGCCTATTCGATTTTTTTTTTTTGATCAAAAATCACAAAAAGTTTTATGATTTTTACCAAAATAAGCTAAACCCAATCCTTATCAATCAATCCCAATAACAAAAACACCAAAAACAACAAGATTCAAGATTGATTTTTTCTAAAGATCACTAATTGATTCAAAAACTAAAAAAAAAAGCAACACAATCCAAAAATAACTTTATAAAATTGAAAAAAAAAACTTTATAAAATTGATAAACTTGATAAATAACTTTATAAAATGGATAGATAAACAAATGAAAAAAAAAAAATAGATAGACAATAAGAAAAGAAAAGAATTTTTAGCACCAAATCAAAAGATAAAAAGATATGCAAATCCTAAGATTTAACCATGGCTCTTGATACCAATTGAAGGTCTACGAAATCTAAGGATTTGTTAAATGATGGATAGATCTATTGATTAATGGTGGAAATGGGGAAGGAGGAAGATGAAGTATAGAGAGAGAAAAGAGAGGGAAGGAAAAGTAGAGAGAGAAAGTGATTAGATTAAAATGAAAGATTGTAAATGAGTGAACCACCCCTCCTAACATGCTAGGAGGGGTATATATAGCCCACCCTACATGTGGGCTATATGGACTATATTTACTATAAATTAGATCACGAGCCCATTACATTAATATATCGTTGGAGCGACCGATCCTTCATAAATACGTAAAAACGTATTTCCAACAATCTCCCCCTAAGGGAGGTCGCTCCAAGTTACAAAGTTCTAAATATTCTATAGCTCGTGATCTATGCTAATAATGATGTGACCGAGACTTTCTTTGGGAAAACATATTTCCAACAAAAACAGAAATAACATTCCTCGGATGGGCTTCTACTTTCTTCTTCACTTGACTACTAGATGGGGGCAAGATCCTATCATTGTTCTTGTTTCTCTTAAGCTTAGATCTTTGAGCCTTAGTAGTGGTGCTTACTCCTGTAGAAGGCAACACGAGAATATTAGAAGCTGGTTTTGATTCCGCCTTATCTTTAGTGACCAAAGTTTGAGATGGTTTAGTCCTAGGGCCCTTGTTAAGTGGTGTGACGGCTATTAGGTTCCTTTTGATTGCACTAGAGGACGATGCTGAGACAGTAGTTGTGTTATCCATAACATTCTTACCTTTTAGAGTACGAAGTGTTTCCTTTAACTCAGCCAAGGCCATATTTTTATCACAAATTTGTTCCCTCAAATCAGATATTTCCACCGACTTTCGATTCAATTGTTCAATCAACGATTGATTCTGTGCAGTGGTGTTAGCACATGCGGGCTTTACTGAATCGAAGAGTCGTGTATTTTTCTGTTTTAAGTTATCAACTTTGGACAAAATCTTGGAAACTCGATTATCTAAATCAAGTTTAAAATTCTCAGCGGCCTCAAGTACGTTCACACAGTTAAGCTCCTTAGATTTCTCTATTTCTATCGGCAAAGACTTAGCAACTTTGTCACTTGGCTGACGTTGTTTTGATTGTAAATTCAATCGAAAATTCTTTTCAAAGTTTGCATCATCGATATTAACACCTTAAATGACGTTTCAAAGATTTCTTGAATAAATTGTTGCTTGCATTTAAGAGAAATACAATGTGTTTGAATCTCATCAAAACGTTTTGAAAGCGAAGAATATGAATCTTGAAGCTTTAAAAATTCAGCGTCAAATTCGTGACAAGTACTATCTACCACATTAGCCGCAGATTCAATATTATGCACAATAGAATCATTATCAACACTTTTATTCACACAGACAGAAACTATATCATGAGACATCACTTGCTTCAGAAGCTGATCATTTTGGCGTGAAACCCGTTCTATTTCAAGTAAACTGTTTTCATAAGCATCTTCCATTTTATTGAAAACACGTCTAACTTCTTCTATTTCCAAAAGCAAGTCTTGATCAAGATTACTAAGACAAGCTTTAACATTCTTTACATACGGAACAATTTCGTCTCGAAACGCAACTCTAGTGTGCTCAAAGTTCCATTCACCTTCCGTTATGGCCGAGGCCGTCGTACGTTCCAAAATGACCTTGTCAAAATCGGCTAAGTGTTGGTGAACCGCATTTAAGTTAACGGACGCCTTGCTTACCGGTGGAATTAACTTTGTTAAATCCGTTTTGACAAGTGTAGGAGACGTACTAGGAAGGTTTTCATTTGACAAACTTTGGGGCACAAGAACTGTTAATTCTGCTAATTCCTTTTGTAAGCGAATGCGTGTCTTTTTCGAAAATTGATCTTTGTTATGTTGATCATAATCAATTGTATGGAATTTTCAAAGCATTTTAGAATGAGTTTCATCCGCAAGTGACTGTGTCTCCTCAGTACTACGAACAAAAGGTGCTTCTTTCGATTTGCCAATTATGGTCATATCATAAAGACCGGGAATATGTTCCTTAGCTTGTTTTGCATAACCGGGATTAGGTGGTAAATCTTGAAGACGCTTAAGTTCGAGTTCTTTAAATGATTTAGTTAAAAGATGAACCTTTTATGTGGAAGCGTATTGTTTTAAAAGTTGTTGTTCTTTGAATTTAAGAAGTTTGGTAGCATTAATTTCCGATTCAAACTTTTTAGACTCGAGAGTTTCGAAATCCATTTTAAGTTTCTGAAAATCATTGACAACCGACTCTTTTTCTTTCAATTCATTGGAAAGATTAGCTTTTAATGATTCTACTTCTTTCAAGTGTTCAATCTTTTCAAAACGAAATTGGTCAAATTCAGAACATGTTATTTTCTTTGCTTGAGGGACCATTTCAAAAGTTTTTACCTTTTCTTTATGCAACGCAAGCTCAGCAGTTAGGGTGGAAATGGTATCTACGGATTGTCTGAGGGCCATATGCATTTGATCAATAATATGTTTAGGCACCATGACCAAATCATGTTGAGCATAAGATTCCATACCCGTCGTAACATTTAGTTGAGGTTCACTCAAATGTGTAGGATTGGGTACCACATCATTTGAGTTACTAGTCCCCGAATGCTGTTCGAGGTTGTCATTTTCATGCCCAACTTGTTGTTGGTTATCATCAATATTATTAGATGTGGTTGGTACCTCACTGACGACATCAGAACCGTAGTGAGAGAGATTAGCAACGAGAGCAGCTTGGGCAGAGTGAATGTCATCACAATCCAAATCATATGCGTCAAGATCATCAGCTTGATAAACTGCATTAGAAGTGGAAACGACTGCAATACCTTCAGTATCTGCTGCCCCTGGGTCTGCAAGAAATGCTAACTCCTCTGAATTCAAAATCTTCCCCTTAGACTGAGCATCAACCAAATACATCTTCTCACGAAACCATGCATCATCCCTCCTCCTTTTCGGCTGAGTGCATTCCCTAGCCATATGACCTTGTCCTCGGCAATTGTAGCAAGTCACAACCTTATTAGGACCAATGGGGCTTCCAATTCCATTAGCTTGTGAATTCAAAGTTTGAGCATTCACTGTCCTTGTAGGAGTTCCATATGAATGTTGCCTTCCCTGAATAGGTTGCACTGTTACTTGACCATCTTGAACAATAGCTTGTTGTCGAGGATTTGAAGAGGTGCGGAGCTGATTGTTTGTTGGTGGAAATCCTCTAGTTGCAACAAGTTTTGACAAGTAGGCAGTGAGATGGTTTAGTACATCAGCTGGCGTATCATTTGGAGTAAAGACAGGTGCTTGGATTAGTGGAAGTTCATTAGAGTAGAAAGCTTGTGCTGGTTGTGCTTCTATTGGAAAATATCCTTGCTGAGGAGTATAGCCCATTGGAGAAGTGTTGGCTTATGATGGTGATGTCTGATATGGTGGTTGCTGTGGAAAAGATTGTTGATGAACACTTGGTTGAAATGCTTGCTGTGGCATCATTAGTGGTTGATAAGATGGTTGCTGTGGTTGCTGATAGGTGTGTGGTGGCTGCTGCAAGTATGATGGTTATTGATAAGTATAAGCCATGTTTTGTTGAGAAGCATACATGGCAAGTGGATCATGAACTTGAGGTGTAGACAACCGAGCCTCGATCACATGGCATTCTTGTTGTTGAAGAAAAGCTTGAAGTTGATCCACATTGGTGTTATGCAAGTCCTTAGCCAATTTAACATCCGTCACGTATTTTTTCCATTCTGGAGGAAGAGTGTTCAAATACTTGGTGTTCAATTGGAAGGTAGGAATTGCCATGCCATAGATATTAAGCTCATTCAATAATAAGGTAAATCACAGATAGTAATCATTGAGAGTCTCCCCTGGCACATAGGCAAACTTATCAAAAGTATCATAAAGCTTACACTCTCGTTCTTGTTTAGTTAACGAGGTGCCTTGCATTAGAACCCGAATTCTATCCCATAACTCTCTGGCAACTTTATGTTTGCTGACGAGTTTGTAGACATTTGGAGGAAGGGCTTGGAGAATGATGTTTGTAGCGTACTCATCACATTTGTCTTGAATCTTCATATCTCCAGTCAACTCACCCGTTGTGCGAGGACGAGTAGTCGTACCTTCCGTCACTGTACCATAATCTAATGGTCCATTGATCACCGATGCCCAAATGAGATGTCCATTCTCTTTGTTCAACATGTAAAGTTCCATTCGGGAAGTCCAATCCTCGTACATAGACTTCTCCAACATTGGTGGACGATTATCCGTACCCGAGAGGATGGACTTATTCGTAAGAGATGTGTACTCCATTTCAATAAGTTAAGATTTACAAATTTGATCGAACAATGAAATAAGGTTAAGTGTTTTTGTGTTGAAGTCGAGAAACAATGTTAAAATCCCCTAAAATATGTTCTTGATAAACCAAAAATTCCAAGTCAAAATTACACACGATTCGAAATTTTTTAAGGAATAATTTTTGGAATGTTGATTTCTGTCGGAATGTTCTTTTCTGTCGGAATGAAGCTGGTATCGGAATGTCCAGATCGGAATGCCACTATCGGAATGTCACACTTATCTGAATGTTCAGATCGAAATGTCCAGACCGGAATGTCACTATCGGAATGTCACTATCGGAATGTGCAGATCGGAATGCCACTATCGAAATGTCCAGATCGGAATGCCACTACCGGAATGTGCAGATCGGAATGCCACTATCGGAATGTCCAGATCGGAATGCCACTATCGGAATGCCACTATCGGAATGTGCAGATCAGAATGTCCAGATCGGAATGTTGCTAAAATAAAATGGACAGAGTGACGTCACAAGAATCCTTAAAGCCGTCGGAATCCTAGATCGCAATACCAGATCGGAATGTCACGTCGGAATAAGGTTTCTAAATCCAATGATCGCAAAGTGGAACCAATAGGTTATTGCGATCAAACCACACAGACTTGTACTTTCCGATGGAAACACTTGCAAGAATTTCGGAATGTTGAGAAACAAGAAATTTTGCAACTTTCGATCCAAAAAAAAAACTTGTGTTTTAATCAAAACCAGTATACCAAACTCACTACGACTTGATAAAAGAATGTATTCGATGTTAAAACACAAACAAACACGAAATTTTTTTGATGATTCGGTAAGAAACAATCAAAACCACACGTTATGCATAAGAAAGCATAAACAACACAAGTACCAACCTATATTTTATCACAAGCTCTTGATACCATTTGTAGAAATGTAAATCTTGCTTATGTTTTAGAGAGAGAAAGAGATAGAGAGATGGTGGATTACACACAATTCTAGAGAGAGAAACTTATAAGAACTATGTGAAAAATGAATAACCACACACCCTCTCCATCTAAGGAGAGGGTTTATATACCCAAGCCTTGTAATGGGCTTGGGCTTACATGTTTGGGCCGGCCTACACATGTTGTAGGCTAGGCTTGGGCTTGTTTGTTAAATAACGATGTCTAGACTACGAGCTACTACTTAGTATATTGTCGGAGTGACCGAATCTTCCTAAATACGTAAAAACGTATTTCCAACACGAATTTGTGACACTCTTTGGTCAAAATCATTATATATTCATCGATTCACTATTCCTAAACTTGCACCAACTTGCTGATCAACTTCAAAAAGAAGACTTTAATCACTCTGCATCGGCACTTGCTTATAAGGCTCTTGTGACACAAATTACGCCTTTCCTCCAATTCAATATCATCACGTCTGACAATTCAGAGATATGTCGGTCATTTCTTCAATACACACATAATGAGGTTAAAGACTTCCGTGATACACTGTTGAAATTTATGACATCGGTTTCATCTTTGATTTATGAAAGATCCAGACTTCAGCAAGCATATGATAATGGAGTGCAAGAATCCATGATGCAGATGCAAGAGGAGAATGGTCATACGGTTGACAACTTGGAGCCTAACGATGGCAAGAGCACGGAATCAGGAGGACAACATGATACCAGTGGCACGTCAGGGAATGGTCACGAGATCTCTTTTAATGACACCTTACCCGTTTACGACGAAGAGCCTACGAACATGGTACAATGTAATGTTGTTTATGATGTATACGCTGATGAAATGCCGCATATTGAGCATTCTGAACCTAATTATGACAAACATGGGATGGAAAAGAGTGATAGAAATACCACTTCTGATTCATCCGATGTGAGTCATAATGGGGGAGAGATTGTTCAGAATGCTATAGTACATCATGATAAATGCTTTATGACTGCTTTATTAACTGATTCCGATTCCAAGATTAAAGAGCTCGAAATGATTTTAGCTCAGCAATCCAAAGAGCTTGAGGATGCCAAAATTGAATTTTCAAAGAAAAAAAGAGAAACTTGAAACTTATTTTGAAAAACCTGAAAAGTCAAACGTTGTTCTTGAAAGAAAATTGGATCAAACTGTTCTAGATTCTAAAGCTGAAAAGGATAATCTTTTGAAACAAATTAAGTTGCTTGAATCTAAAGTGGCATCCCAAGATGAATTTCTCAAAGAGAATGAGACGTTAAAGGCTCAAGTACAGGAAAAGGTCTTTGCTATAGCTACGTTGAAAAACGAAATGAGGAAAACCAAAGGAACTAGTGTGGAAACTAAGCTTGAAAAACCATCAATCTTGGGGAAACCGCCTACAAATCAGTTCGTTAGACAATCGACTGCATTTAGATCCGAGCGACCACAATCCTCGAGACCGTGGTTTGCCTCCCAAGTTGATTTAATTCATCTTTCTAGAGCAGTCACTCCTACAACTAGGCCCAATGTGACCAAAACGGCTTTAGCAAGACCTAATCACATGATTGCCTCTAGTCTTCCTAGACATAGTCCAAAGACCACGTCTAGAACTAGTTCAAATGACGTTCACCATAAATCTGGTCTGAGTGAAGTTACGCAAAAGACACAAGTAAGAGATAGGAATTTCAAACCTAGACAGATGCCTTCTAGATTACCCAACACAGCTAACCGTAGCATGTGTAAAACCCGCATGCTTTTACCATGAATAGTACCCTTAAGATCGTACGTATTAGATTAACACTTTCCTATTATAGCATGATTACGATTACATGTTAGGATTTTACGTATTACGTACGTGTTAGAACACGATAAGTATTTACTACGCACGAGCACGCAATAATTATTTGACAATAATTAATCACGAACATGCGATCATGAAATCATGAACGTATATAAATCACGAACTATTATTAATTACGTATATATATTTATTACGAGCGTAAATAAATATATTAGGTCACGGTAATTATTTAACGAGAACACATTAAACGCGAACACAAATAATCACGAACGAGTAATTAAACATCGAGACACGGAAAACGGTACGGGTACCCCATGTGGTGCCCTAACCCGCGACAACAAGGGAGAGATGGGCCAAGCCCATCTCAAAATTTACTAAGAAGGGTAAAAGGAAAAGATCACTACTCATTTTCACTTTTACAGAAGATTTTTACAAAACCTAAAAAAGTTCTTCCTTATCCTTTTCTTTTCTTTTTTGCCGCCACCCATAAACACACCAAGGGGTGTTTATTTGATCTTTGATCTTGATTTTGGTGCTAGTGTTCGTGTTTGTTCATCCTTGTTTAGATCCACGCATTCGGTAATTCTTTTAACCTTTTTCTTTTGATTTGATCTTTTAAATAATTAAGAACATGATGTGTTTTAAAAAAAAAACCTAATCAAATCATAGATCTAACATGAAATTGGTTTTGGAATAAATCAAAAAGGGTGATTTAGGGGTGTTTGTTTTTGGCCGACGCCTAAACCGAACCCGAGGGGGGTCTCGGTTTGGCTACTCGACCACCACCGAGACCATATGGTCCCGGTTGGTTGGTGTGGGTCCCACGACATCAACAAGACAAGGGGAACCCCGATGTGGTTCGGGGTATGGTGTCGATTTCATGTCCGATTCATGGTTCTTAGTCAAGATCCGGTTCACGGTGTATGTTAAGATTATTATTTTTTTTATAATCTTATGTTAAAATTAAATTAATAAACATGACATGATTAATTTAATAACATGACTTAGGTTATTTTAATTATTAAAATCATGAAAGTATTAACCTAAGTATTTTTATATTTTTAGACTTATAATTAATTAATTATTTAAAAACCATGGTAATAATTAACTAATTAACATGACTTAGGTTATATTATTAATAAATAATAATACATGTTTTAACCTAAGTATTTAATTAAAAACCCGATATACTTTAATTAAATATTTTAACTTATAGTTTATTTTAATTACATGAAATAATTAATAAACTAAACATTATATCATATGACTTAGAAAATAATCATGAAAACACTTAGGCTTATATACTTAGCTTATTTAACCAGCTTATATCTAATTATGGAAATTTTCTATTTTTAGAAACTTATTTATTTCAGGCAGCTAATCTATTTATGGAAACTTATTTAAATAAGGCAGCTAATCTATTTATGGAAACTTCCTATTTTTAGAAACTTATCTATTTTAAGCAGTAATTCTATTTTTGGAAACTTTCTATTTTTGGAAACTTTCTATTTTTGGAAACTTTCTATTTTTGGTAACTTTCTATTTTTGGAAACTTTCTATTTTTGGAAACTTTCTATTTTAGGAAACCTGCTATTTTTGGAAAGTTACTTATTATTACACAGTAAGTATAATAATACATGAAATACCAGAAATACTTAATCAGAGTAAACAGAATATAAGATAAACACAGTTTAAGGCTTAAAAACAGTAAAACATGATAAGAACATGTAAAATAAGCTAAGACATGACATAAAGTCAGTTACGTATTAGTAAGCAGATACTTATTCATGTATGTATTTATGTAGCATTAGTGATACGGAAGTAGGATTCCTCTCAGTTCGTCTTCTTCGTTCACTGGACATAAGGTACGGATTCCCGTCCTTTCAGTATGGACATTCTTTCCTTATTAGGATTCCCCGTATGCAGCCAAATGTTTTCCCGTAGTATAAGTATGTGTTTGAATTGCTTATGTTTAATTTAGAATACCTATAGCCATATACATGCATGACCAGTTTCACCTAGTTATGGAGGTACCATAACCATAACATTAGAGGCACTGATGTTATGACTTCACCACGATGGAGTGATTGCTCGTGGCGTCCCTTCAGCTTTTGGCCATTTATATTATGTTTATCATGTGGGGCGTATGGGTGCATCCTAGTTACATGTTTTCAGTCAGGATTTCATGGTGACTGTTGTGTGTGCCTTGCATCCTTCACAAGGAGCTGATCCCTCCTACCCAAAAACCAGTATATTAAATTAGAGGCAGCCCCTCTAATTTGCATGATGAGGTCACCCCTCCAAGTATTCATGCACGGTGGATTTTCATGACCTATATTGGCTAATGGTAAAATATGATAAACAGTTTTACAAGATAAACATAAGGCTTTTCAAACTATAAAACCAGTTTTATCAAGACTTAACCAGGTTACTCGGGACTTAGTTTCTTCCGCTGTTATATGTTTTATGCTTATCCTATTCATGCTTTATTGTACATCCGTGCACTGAGCGTATTGCTCAGCCGTTTTCCTTTTCTATGTTCCCAAAACGGCAGGTACTCAGGGACGCTCGTAGACTTTAAGCGTACGTGCATATGGACTGGAAGCTTTCTAGCCTTTATTTACTTTATGCATTACCTTTCTTTTGATACATTTGCTATGGACATTGTTTAGTCCTTTCCTTTACTATACTATGTTTGTGTGTGATGAGCTTTACTTTTGGACTACCGATGTTTGATTCCGGTATTTTCCTTTTATGGTCATGTAATGTTTAGACATTTTTCCTTGTATGCTTTGATGACACGCCATAATTACGTGTGACATTTCCATTATCAAAATGGGGTGTTACAATTATGGTATCAGAGCCAAGGCTTCGACCTGTAGGCTCTCAAATATGACCTGTGATTAGTGGGTAGTCACTACGGTCTTCCTAGAACTGACAGTTGTTTTCATGCATTCATCATTTTTAAGCATACATATATATGTCATTGTCGCAGATTTATGACTAAGTAATGGTTGGTACAGGACTGGCCCTATTTAGTCGCATGTGTTTTATCGAAACTTTTAAATTTGGGACCGACCCATAGGCGTCCCCTCGCCATGTCTTTTGTTTTGGGTGAACTGACCATAGGCGTTCACTCTCGAGCATACAAAAGTTTTCATAAAACTGCATCATGCATTCATACACAAAATTTTTTTGCATAAATTTTTTCTCTTGAAATTTTGGTATAAATTTTTTTCATGTATATATATATATATATATTTTATGTTATGATCTGTTTAATCATATGTTTTATGTTATACTGTCAGATGGTTCTCACACGCGAACAGGAACAACTCAATGCTGCAATTCAAGCTGATATGCAAGCTTTGCTTCCTCAACTGAGGAACGACATCAGGGCTGAAGTTCAAGCTGCCAACAATCAGCAGCATAATCAGGCACCCCTCCTCCTCCTCCAATGACATTAGCAGTATGGCTGGAGAGATTCAACAAGCTCCGTCCTCGAGCTTTTGAGAAGACAGATAGCCCCAGTGATGCTGAAAGCTGGTTGGCTCATATCGAGAAGATTTTCAATGCTATGGGTTGTGACCCCGCATACAAGGCGAGGTTGGCATGCTATCGGTTTGAAGGCGATGTGCTAAATTGGTGGTTAGCGTTGATGCAGTCTGAGGGTGGTGACGAGTGGGTTGCTGGTTTGACTTGGGCTCAGTTCAAGGACAGGGTGATGGAGCAGTTCTTTCCCACGGCTGAGCAAGACAAGCTCAAGAGAGAGTACCATGGGATCCGACAGAGAGCTGGGGAGAATAGCAACGAGTTTATGCAGCGCTTTCTTCGCTTAGCTGGTTTCCTTGGTGTGGCTGCAGGTACTCCTGAAGAGCAGGCACACCACTTTAGGTGGGCTCTTCGTACATCGGTCGCGAACAATCTGGTGTGTGCTACGTTCAACACTGTAGCACAAGTGGCCGATGCAACACGTAAGCTGGAGATGCTGCAAGAGAGAGATGAGTTCGGGGAAGCTGAGAGACCCGACAAGAGGTAAACATTCGTATTCAAGCGGTGATCAATCCGTATTCTTTCCATATATGTCAATTATTCATCTCTTTAAATGTATCTTCCAGGCAGAAAACTAGGGACCGGTCTCAGCCGGCTACTCAGCAGCAGCCTCATCATCCCAAGGGAAACGGTCAGACTAACGACCGTTCTGCTACGGATAGGCGTGGCGGTAATGATAATTACTGTAACAACGCTGGACACTCCAACAGCAGCAGGTCCTAATACTTACGCATTTCATTATGATTTCATGTTATAACTCATATTCTGACACTTTAGCAAACTTCTACCAAGAACCATGGAAACGGTAGGGACCAGAACTAGAGAGGTTCACAGCCTAGCCGTCCAGCTATCACTGGTATTCAATCTTACGATTATCCGCATTGTTCTTTGTACCCTATTATCATGTCTTCTGTAAAATGTTTTATCAGGTTCCCAGCCAGCCAGAGCACCTGCTGGAGGATTTACTCATCCTCTTTGCTCTACTTGCCATCGTAGGAACCCAGGGCCATGTCGCCGTAACACTGACGCATGCTTCAAGTGTGGTCTTCCTGGCCATATCATGAAGGATTGTCGTAAGGGAGAGATGGAGGGTACATCAGGACATGCTGATTCCAAGCCGCCTCCTACCACCGGGCGTGTCTACACGACATCTCGAGACCAGGCCAACAAGTCTACAAGTACCATCACTGGAATCTTGTATATGTATGGTCAAGCTGCATGTGTTCTTTTCGATACGGGTGCTACTCACTCGGTTATTTCTACTGCTTATGCTAAGAACATTAGGATGCTCCCCATGCCACTAGAAAATAGGCTTACTATTTCCACGCCTTTGAGGGACTCTGTATTAATCACCCATGTATACAAGAGTCTTCCCCTAGAATTTGACGATAATGTTCGACCTGTTGATGCACTTCCGCTGGACATGAATGACTTCGACATGATTTTGGGCATGGATTGGTTATCCAAGCATCATGCTACCATAGATTGCCATTCATATCGAGTTATCTTCGGTGATGGGTTAATGCACCAGAGTACATTCATAACGGGTTCATACCCGGACGGTCTGTACAAGTCATATCTACCCTGCAAGCACGTGCACTACTGTCACATGGCTGCGAGGGTTATCTAGCTACGGTTCACGACATGGATGCCGAATCCCCATCAATTCAGGATCTACCTATAGTGTCGGAATTCCAAGATGTATTTCTGGCAGAACTTCCGGGCATACCACCTGCACGAGAAGTGGAATTCAGTATCGAGCTTATTTGAATTCGAGCTTATTCCAGGAGCTGAACCAATCTCCAAGGCTCCTTATCGCATGGCTCCCATAGAGCTGAAGGAGCTGAAGGATCAAATGCAAGAACTTCTTGAACGAGGGTTCATTCGACCGAGCGCATCTCCATGGGGCGCACCGGTCTTGTTCGTTAAGAAGAAGGACAACAGTATGCGTCTTTGCATAGACTATCGCGAGCTCAACAAGATTACTATCCGGAATAGATATCCACTGCCACGTATAGACGATCTGTTTGACCAACTCCAAGGGGCCATACACTTCTCCAAGATTGATCTTAGGTCAGGCAATCATCAGCTACGGGTCAAGGAGCAGGACATCGCTAAGACTGCTTTTCGCACCCGCTATGGCCACTACGAGTTTTTAGTTATGCCATTCGGCCTGACAAATGCTCCAGCAGTGTTCATGGATTTGATGAACAGAATCTTCCATGATTTTCTGGACAAGTTCGTCATCGTCTTCATCGATGACATCCTGATTTTCTCAAAGTCCAAGGAGGAACACGAAGACCATCTTCGTACAGTACTACAGATTCTTCGCCAGAAGCAGCTGTATGCTAAATTCTCCAAGTGTGAGTTCTGGTTAGACAAGGTGGCATTCTTAGGTCACATTATATCAGCAGAAGGAATCACTATGGATCCAGCAAAGGTTGAGGCCATTACTAAGTGGCCAAGGTCGACATCAGCGACGGAAGTCTGCAGTTTCTTAGGCATAGCTGGCTATTACCGTAGGTTTGTGGAGAACTTTTCCCGCTTAGTACTACCATTGACCAAACTGATGTAGAAAGGGGAGAAATTCGTCTGGACTGAAGAACGAGAGAAGAGCTTTGAAGACCTGAAGCAGAAGCTAGTATCTGCACCTATTCTTACTCTCCCATCTGGTACGGGTGGATTTCAAATCTACAGCGATGCATCGAGGAAGGGACTTGGTTGTGTTCTCATGCAACATGGGAAAGTGATCGCGTACGCTTCACGACAGCTTAAGCCTTATGAAGAAAATTACCCCACGCATGACTTGGAACTTGCTGTAGTTGTGTTTGCATTGAAAATATTGAGGCACTAGTTGTATGGAGAATCATGTGACATTTTCACGGACCACAAGAGTTTGAAGTACATCTTCACTCAACGTGAATTGAACATGAGGCAGAGGAGATGGTTAGAGCTGTTGAAGGATTATGACATTAATCTACAGTATCATCCCGGAAAGGCAAATGTAGTAGCAGATGCTCTTAGCAGGAAGTCCGGAATGATCAACGACATTAAAATTGAAGAGGAAATCATAAGAGACTTGGAGCGACTAGACATCGAGATCATGGTACGTGGACAGCACGGTTACTGGGCTAATCTTAGAGTAGAACTCGAGTTACTCTCTAAGATCAAGGAAGCTCAGAAAGATGATGGAGAAATCTGCGCGATAGTACAGAATTTGGAGAAACAGACGGAATTCAGAGTAGACGCAGATGGTATCGTATGGCAGGGCACGAGACTTTGTGTTCCTGATGACCAAGAACTCCGGGAAGCCTTGTTAGCTGAAGCTCATAGCTCCCCATTCTCTATACATCCTGATTCGACTAAGATGTACCATGACATCAAGTAGTACTTTTGGTGGAGTGGTATGAAACAGGATGTGGCCACTTACGTCTCCAAATGACTTACCTGCCAGCAGGTTAAGATCGAGCATCAGCGATCTGGCGGTCTCCTTCAACCGTTAGATATTCTAGAGTGGAAGTGGGACAAAATCACCATGGATTTTGTTACTGGTCTTCTGCCTACCAAGAGGAAGCACGATGCAATTTGGGTTATCGTAGATCGACTTACCAAATCAGCTCATTTCTTACCGATCCGCAAGGAAGATCCGGTAAGTAAACTCGCCGATACATATAGAAGAGAGATCATGAGACTCCACGGTGCACCATCCAGCATCGTCGCAGACCGAGATCCTCGATTCACTTTGCGCTTTTGGAAGAGTCTGCAGAAAGCTTGGGGTACACAACTTAAGCTTAGCACGGCTTTTCATCCTCAAACGGACGGACAATCGGAGCGAACCATTCAGACATTGGATGATATGTTGAGGTCATGTGCGTTGGAATGGACGGGTGATTGGGACGATTATATCTGTTTGGTGGAGTTTGCATACAACAACAGTTGGCACGCAAGTATCAAGTGTGCTCCTTTCGAGATGTTGTATGGCAGGAAGTGTCGCACCCCAATCTGCTGGGATCAGGTTGGCGAGCGAACACTTGAAGGACCAGAAATCATAGAGATGACTAATGAAAAGATCGCAGTAGCTAAACAGAAACTTCAGGAAGCACGGTCACGTCAGAAGAGTTACGCCGATAAGCATCGTAGGGACATACATTTTAACGTAGGAGATCACCTCTTCCTTAAGGTTTTGCCGGCACGTGGTGTTAGATGCTTCGGGATTAAAGGGAAGCTCAGTCCTCGTTTCATCGGACCGTTTGATATCATTGAACGAGTCGGTGAAGTATCTTACCGATTGGCGTTACCTCCGCAGCTTTCGCATGTGCACAATGTGTTTCATGTGTCCTTACTCATAGGGTACCAGTATCATCCCCTTCACATGGTTCAGTATCCACAGGAACAGATACGTGAAGATCTCACTTTTATAGAAGAACCCGAACGAGTTCTTGACAGACAAGAACGAGTCATGAGAAGGAAGACGATTCCATTCGTCAAAATCCTATGGAGGGATCATACCAAGCGAGAAGCCACTTGGGAAACAGAGGAGTCTATTCGGGCTTCTTACCCTCATTTCATATTTTGAATTCGGGTATGTTCTTCTTTTCCAGTTTACTTTATCTATAATTCGGGGACGAATTATTCTTTTTAGGGGGGAGAGTTGTAATACCCGCATTCTTTTACCATGAATAGTACCTTTAAGATCGTACATATTAGATTAAAACTTTCCTATTATAGCATGATTATGATTACATGTTAGGATTTTACGTATTACGTACGTGTTAGAACACGATAAGTATTTACTACGCATGAGCACGCAATAATTATTTGACAATAATTAATCACGAACATGCGATCATGAAATCATGAACGTAATTAAATCACGAACTATTATTAATTACGTATATATATATTTATTACGAGCGTAAATAAATATATAAGGTCACGGTAATTATTTAACGAGAACACATTAAACGCGAACACAAATAATCACGAACGAGTAATTAAACATCGAGACACGGAAAACGGTACGGGTACCCCATGTGGGGCCCCTACCGGCGGCAACAAGGGAGAGATGGGCCAAGCCCATCTCAAAATTTACTAAGAAGGGTAAAAGGAAAAGATCACTACTCATTTTCACTTTTACAGAAGATTTTTACAAAACCTAAAAAAGTTCTTCCTTCTCCTTTTCTTTTCTTTTTGGCCGCCACCCATAAACACACCTAGGGGGTGTTTATTTGATCTTTGATCTTGATTTTGGTGCTAGTGTTCGTGTTTGTTCATCCTTGTTTAGATCCACGCATTCGGTAATTCTTTTAACCCTTTTCTTTTGATTTGATCTTTTAAATAATTAAGAACATGATGTGTTTTAAAAAAAAAACCTAATCAAATCATAGATCTAACATGAAATTGGTTTTGGAATAATTCAAAAAGGGTGATTTAGGGGTGTTTGTTTTTGGCCGGCGCCTAAACCGAACCCGAGGGGGGTCTCGGTTTGGCTACTCGACCACCACCGAGACCATATGGTCCCGGTTGGTTGGTGTGGGTCCCACGGCAGCAACAAGACAAGGGGAACCCCGATGTGGTTCGGGGTATGGTGTCGATTTCATGTCCGGTTCATGGTTCTTAGTCAAGATCCGGTTCACGGTGTATGTTAAGATTATTATTTTTTTTATAATCTTATGTTAAAATTAAATTAATAAACATGACATGATTAATTTAATAACATGACTTAGGTTATTTTAATTATTAAAATCATGAAAGTATTAACCTAAGTATTTTTAAAATTTTAGACTTATAATTAATTAATTATTTAAAAACCATGGTTATAATTAATTAATTAACATGACTTAGGTTATATTATTAATAAATAATAATACATGTTTTAACCTAAGTATTTATTTTATTTAATTAAAAACATGATATACTTTAATTAAATATTTTAACCTATAGTTTATTTTAATTACATGAAATAATTAATAAACTATACATTATATCATATGACTTAGAAAATAATCATGAAAACACTTAGGCTTATATACTTAGCTTATTTAACCAGCTTATATCTAATTATGGAAACTTTCTATTTTTAGAAACTTATTTATTTCAGGCAGCTAATCTATTTATGGAAACTTATTTAAATAAGGCAGCTAATCTATTTATGGAAACTTTCTATTTTTAGAAACTTATCTATTTTAAGCAGTAATTCTATTTTTGGAAACTTTCTATTTTTGGAAACTTTCTATTTTTGGTAACTTTCTATTTTTGGAAACTTTCTATTTTTGGAAACTTTCTATTTTAGGAAACCTGCTATTTTTGGAAAGTTACTTATTATTACACAGTAAGTATAATAATACATGAAATACCAGAAATACTTAATCAAAGTAAACAGAATATAAGATAAACACAGTTTAAGGCTTAAAAACAATAAAACATGATAAGAACATGTAAAATAAGCTAAGACATGACATAAAGTCAGTTACGTATTAGTAAGCAGATACTTATTCATGTATGTATTTATGTAGCATTAGTGATACGGAAGTAGGATTCCTCTCAGTTCGTCTTCTTCGTTCACTAGACATAAGGTACGGATTCCCGTCCTTTCAGTATGGACATTCTTTCCTTATTAGGATTCACCGTATGCAGCCAAATATTTTCCCGTAGTATAAGTATGTGTTTGAATTGCTTATGTTTAATTTAGAATACCTATAGCCATATACATGCATGACCAGTTTCACCTAGTTATGGAGGTACCATAACCATAACATTAGAGGCACTGATGTTATGACTTCACCACGGCGGAGTAATTACTCGTGGCGTCCCTTCAGCTTTTGGCCATTTATATTATATTTATCATGAGGGGCGTATGGGTGCATCCTAGTTACATGTTTTCAGTCAGGATTTCATGGTGAATGTGCCTTGCATCCTTCACAAGGAGCTGATCCCTCCTACCCAAAAACCAGTATATTAAATTAGAGGCAGCCCCTCTAATTTGCATGATGAGGTCACCCCTCCAAGTATTCATGCACGGTGGATTTTCATGACCTATATTGGCTAATGGTAAAATATGATAAACAGTTTTACAAGATAAACATAAGGCTTTTCAAACTATAAAACCGGTTTTATCAAGACTTAACCAGGTTACTCGGGACTTAGTTTCTTCCGCTGTTATATGTTATATGCTTATCCTATTCATGCTTTATTGTACATCCGTGCACTGAGCGTATTGGTCAGCCGTTTTCCTTTTCTATTTTCCCAAAACGGCAGGTACTCAGGGACGCTCGTAGACTTTAAGCGTACGTGCATATGGACTGGAAGCTTTCTAGCCTTTCTTTACTTTATGCATTACCTTTCTTTTGATACATTTGCTATGGACATTGTTTAGTCCTTTCCTTTACTATACTATGCTTGTGTGTGATGAGCTTTACTTTTGGACTACCGATGTTTGATTCCGGTATTTTCCTTTTATGGTCATGTAATGTTTAGACATTTTTCCTTGTATGCTTTGATGACACGCCATAATTACGTGTGACATTTCCATTATCAAAATGGGGTGTTACAGCATGTCAAATCCTAGGAGCATTAATCAATCATCAAGGAATTCTAGATCTTACTCGGACATTAAATATGCTACTTGTAAAACATGTAGAAAATGTGTCTTTACGGCAAATCATGACTCTTGTATCAAGAAACTACTTAATCAGGTGAACTCCCGTGCTAGACTTAAATCCCAGTGGGTTGCCAAAATCAAACCCATTGGTAAAATGTGGCGCCCCACTGGTAGAAATTTCACTCTTGTAGGAAACGAGTGCCCTTTAACTAGGATAGTCTCCGATGCTACTAAGACTACTAGGGAGGAAATTGATAAGGATGATACATCACTTAAGCCTGAACTTAAGGTTTTCTATTAAAGGAAACGTTTACCAGATAAGACAAGTGAATCATCTCCTCAGGTCACCTCCAACACAAGAAAAGACAACTGTGAACCCCCACTTGCTTCTAAGATAGATATCGCTAACCCATATCAAGGCATGCAAATTCCTAATAAGAATACAGGTACCAAAGTTGATGTTCCAAAAGAACGAAGCGGTCCAATCGTTGTATACCGTTCAACTAAGGACACTCTTAGAGTTTGGTTGCTGAAGAAGCAGATATCAGAGAAACAAGTGTCTCAGGGGATTCATGGTTAAGCTTACGAAAATGATTTACAGTCGTATTACAGTCTGTAACTCGATCTCAAAAGACAGGAAAGTTCATCCCGATGATGACTTATCCTCAAAAACGAGAAATTAAATTTTCTCGGACACGAGCTTACATTAAAACTATTCCAAGGTTTTAAGCTCGTGTATAAGGACTTACAGTCACATAACAGATTGTAACTCGTTCTCAAAAGACAGGAAAGTTCATCCCGATGATGACTTATCCTCAAAACGAGAAATTAAATTTTCTCGGACACGAGCTTACATTTAAAACTATTCAAGGGTTTTAAGCTCGTGTACAGGACTTACAGTCACATAACAGACTGTAACTCGCTCTCAAAAGAAAGGAAAGTTCATCCCGATGATGACTTATCCTCAAAACGAGAAATTAAATTTTCTCGGACACGAGCTTACATTTAAAACTATTCAAGGATTTTAAGCTCGTGTACAGGACTTATAGTCACATCACAGACTGTAACTCGTTCATCAAAGAAAGGAAAGTTTATCGCCGATGATAAGCTTATCCTAACAATGAGAAATTAATTTTTCTCGAGCATGAGCTTATATAAAAAACATTCCAAGTTTTTAAGCTCATGCACGATGGCTCCTCGTTAAATGTTAGATGATGACCCGATCTTCAAATAAAGGAAAGTTTATCGCCGATGATAAACTTATCCTCATTAACGAGAAATTAAATTTTCTCGGACACGAGCTTACATTAAAACTATTCAAAAGTTTTAAGCTCGTGTAAATGGTGTATAATTATATTTCAGATTATGCCCCGGACTTCAATTTTAGGAGAGCTTATCTTTAAAGATAGCTTATCCTCGTAACGAGAAATTAAGTTTTCTCGTTCATGAGCTTGTATTAAAACATTCCAAGTTTTAAGCTCATAAAGAAAAGTGTATCTTTTAAATAAGAGAACTTTTCTTCTTAACGAGAAATTCATCTTTCTCGGTCATGAGCTTTACGTTAAAACGTTCAAGTTTTTCAAGCTCATGAAAACGACTTCTAAGTAAATGTCAACTTAGAACTCGTTCTTCATTTAAAAGGAAAGTTTATCGCCGATGATAAACTTATCCTTACAACGAGAAATTAATTTTTCTCGGGCATGAGCTAATATTAAAAACATTCGAAGTTTTTAAGCTCATGCACAATGACTTACAGTTAAATATCACACTGTAACTCAGACTTTAATTTTAGGAAAGCTTATCTTTAATGATAACTTATCCTCATAACGGGAAATTAATTTTTCTCAGTCATGAGCTTGTAGTAAAACATTCCAGGTTTTTAAGCTCATCAAGGAAAGTGTATCTTTTAAATAAGAGAACTTTTCCTCCTAACGAGAAGTTCACCTTTCTCGGTCATGAGCTTTACGTTAAAACATTCAAAAGTTTTCAAGCTCATGAAAACGACTTCTAAGTAAATGTCAACTTAGGAATCGTTCTTCAGTTAAAAGGAAATTTTATCGCCGATGATAACCTTATCCTTAACAACAGGAAGTTTACAACTTCTCGGACTTGAGCTCGTTTTGTAAGATATTCAACATCTTAAGCTCAAGTAATTGGTTTTAAAACTTTGAACATAATTTTTTCGAGAATTTCTCAAAAGGTTTTTCTAAATCTTTCAAAATTGTGTGTTCAAAAATGTTTTGATAAAAAGAGCATGTCTTCTGGAATCGATAATATTTACGATACTAGAAATGTCATTCAGTAATGACACGGGGTTGTAAATAAAGTTCGAGCAGAAGTTCAAATGTTTTAAAACATGCTCAAAATGGTTTGCTATTATTTCAGATAGTAACCCGATTTTCATACTCAAGTCAAGCATTTCACCGGAAAGCTTTGACTCAACAACGAGAATTAATTTTCTCGGGCATGGTTTATTTTATAACCATGTAAGGGATTGTGTTTACGTAATAACACAATCTAACACGAATATATGTACGTGACAATGCATTTATTTGTTAAAATAAGAGAAATCTTGTTTTTATGAAGTTATCATCTCCACCAACCGTAGCAATTTACAATTGATATCTACATACTCGACGATGCGACTACTTAAACAGCGACTACAGCTCTTTCTATAGAACACGGGTCAACAATTGAGGGGGAGCAATTGTCCAAGCATTCAGAATCCTTGATGCTGAGAGTGCCAAGTTCTCATATTGGTGTCAAGACAACGATATCACACATGGAGTCAAGAGATAACTTCAGACGTGATGAGGCGACCAACATTCGTGAACAAGAACCATGTGCTTCTTTCATATAATGTTCTCCATCATTCAGGTCCAACCTCATAAATCACTTATCTTGTGAATACATTATCATATATGATCTTTGCATGTGATAAGTACCTTACACTTGTGTTTAAAAGGTATTTAATTTACGTTTCAAGTACACCCTCATTAATTTGAGGGGGAGTTTGTGTAATTCATGAAGATAATTGGATTTGCATTTTTCTTCCCAAATTTTCTTAAAATGCTATTAAATCAACTGATATTAAAAACATCGATTGGGTTAATATTTTTAATATGGGGGAGAAAATGTGATTTAATATGGGAAATGATTAATCACAAATGGTTTGACTTAACGTACTAGCTCATCCCGACATGTGCGAAATGTTTTCGGATATCGTGGCATATGTTAAGGGGGAGCAAAATGGATTTACACTTCAAAATGGATTTCATGGTGACATACACTTACCCAAAACATCTCTATTCACGACGGTGAAGATTGTGGTGACATAAGGATGGTAGGATAGGTTAAAGTCCAATGATTCCTCTAGAACCGGAGGAATCTTCCCAAGAACATTCCATAGCTAGAAATAGTAGTCCTTAGGAAAGATGGAGAAAGATTGTGAACGTAGCTAAATGCCGACCAAGTACTTAAGTTAGCACTGAAACAATCACAACAAGGTGCTAATGATGACCTATTGGTAAGCATTGAAGGGGTTGAAAAATGAAAAAGAATTGTAAAGATAAAGGGTGTAAAGAAAGAAGCCCTCCTTACAACTTAGGCAGAAACCGGGTCAATACATATGCTATTAAGATCATTGTTTAATGATTCTTGATATTGAAGACATACATCATAGACCCAGTGATGCAAGGCACAACCCATCCCAGATAACTTAGATATCTCTTAAAAGATATTTGTTTTAATCACACGGAGACAACACGTTATCTATTGATTTATTCACTCCGAATAAATTGGTATTGAAAAGGTGGCACTCCTCTCCTACCTCTGATCACTAAAATCCAATGTGCACGATCGAGTCTAGAGCCATTTGATATCATCAAATAATTCATTAGGACACACTTTCATAATTCCTTGCTTCCTCACACACTGTGAAAAGTAAGAAAGATCTTAAGAGTCCTACACAAAATCTTCATGATCTTGCCTGAACATCCGAGTAATACGAAAGTATTTACAATGAAGATGGAAATCCTTCTTGAGCGAATATCAAGAAGCTCATGGCAGATGACTTGTGCGATTCTTTATGAATCAAACTTGTGATAACTGGAAAGCAACAGTGGTTTAATTCTTAAATGAATTTAAACACGTTCCAGGCCTCTACGCAATATCTTAGTGATCTTTCCAGAACACTCAGAGTGATACCTTAGTGTTTACAGTGATGAGTGGAAATCCTTCTAGTGTTAACCTCAAACAGCACTTGGTAGGTAACTTGCAAGATTCTATACGAATCAAGCTCGTGACAACTGGAAAGCAACGATGGTGCGGTTCTTAATTGAATTTCACTTGTTCCAGGAACATGAATTGACGGCTTCAAATCATGCGGATATTATTATCCAAATGATTCACTCTTTATGTTCGCAGTCAGCTTTGGACGGTCGAATAAAGAGAACGGGTTTACCCGCGAAATCTTGTCTTGGAGGTTCTTAATTGAAACTATCTGTCACAAGTACGATATTTTTATATCGTCCAACGGTCTTCACCGACCGAAGGTAAAATGCTACCGAATTAGAATGAAATGTTCAAGGCCATTTCATCCGTGTATATGTTTTGTTGCTAACTGTCTTATGCAGCGTAACAAGAAGGTGGCATTACGGTGTACAATCCAGAAGAAGTTGTCACCACATGCTTATACTGTATGCACTTAATACTTCAACAAATTCAAGAAAGTCTAAAAGTCAAGTCTTCCGCTGTGTCAAACTCTGAAGCTTTCAAGAATTTATAAAAGTATAAGTATGTGGAACATGAAGTCACGAGGAGGCAAATATCACAAGTGATGAATGTACAAGGTTAAGGCAAGGACACATGTTCAATACTAAAGTCAAAGATCACATCAATCATATTCATAAGAACAAGATCGAAGACTCAAGCATAGTATGCTAGGTTTAAGATTTTGTAAAATGGTGTGACCTCCCTTTTGGGGGAGATTGTTGGGAATACGTTTTTCCAAGGAAAGTCTCGATCACATCATTGTTAGCATAGATCACGAGCTATAGACTATTTAGGACATTGTAACTTGGAGTGACCTCCCTTTGGGGGAGATTGTTAGAAATACGTTTTTACGTATTTAGAAAGGATCGGTCACTCCAATGATATTGGGCTCGTGATCCAATATAGCCCATATAACCCACATGTAGGGTGGGCTATATATATCCCCTCCTAGCATGTTAGGAGGGGTTGGTTACTTTGTGTTTACACACACATTTCATCTTAATCAACCATTTCTCTCATTCTCTCCTTTCTCTCTCTTCTTTCTCTCTCTAAGTTCTTCATTTCCATCCATCTTAATAGATTAATCATAACATGCTTAATCCTTTGAAAATGTAAACCTACAATAAGTTTATGGCCTATAATTTTTGGCATGACCGGTTATACCATCACGAGTCATCATTGATGCAAAAACTATAAATTGATTAGATTTTTTAATCTAATGTTTTATCTCTCAAGAGAAGTTGATTATTCATCTATCAAATAAGGACTGAATCCCTCAATTTTCTGGAAAGAAAACAAGTGGATATATTTATTTGCATACATATCCATTGTATGAACCATTTAGAATTTTATAAATCGATGCATCGTCTAAATGGTAATAAAAATTGCAACTTCATGTTTGCATGTTTAATAGCTCGACTTATTAAAATGCGAGTGTAACATTCCAGAGTAAATAATTCGTTGTGAATATGAGATGAATTACTTCTATATTACAATATTCAATGACAATGAGAGAAATATTGTGTTATCGTATGGGGTCATACTATCATATACACACACACACAAAAAGATTAGTATCATGCCAATATGTTATTGTAATTCCTCCATTTCATAATTGGTTTTGGTTATACACCAAATCTATCCCATTTTTGTGTGCGTTATATAACTAAATTACTCCACCTAAATGCAAATATACGTGATATAGAAGAAGGGTAATTCCTTCAGGAGGAGAGAAGTAGTTACAAATTCAAAATGAATTACCATATTCTATTGATTCTTGAAAGAATTTTTATTTTCTATTGATCCTTGAAAGAATTTTTATGAATTTATTATTCAATGGGTAATCTAATAGCCATACATATACATTGGTCAAAAACAAAGTTACTCAGCTACTCATGCTCCTACTTTGTCCCTCATGGACACTATTTAAACATGACATGCCTCGATAATGACAGACCGATCGATTCCAAATAAAATCCTCGGTGAAAAATATGGAGCATAAAAACAAGATGGTTGTTCGAGGTATAAAAGACCCCATGATAGTCTCACAAAGAGACACTAGACATAAAGGTTCAAAAAGAACCTTAAATAGTTACTGGGATCTCAATAATTTTTTATCATGTATAGAATCATATGGAATCAAAACAAAATGTCTAGAGGAAATCTTTTGAAAAATACGAGAAGTATTAGGACAAGAAGTCCATACATATGATTATGTAAAAACGATCGGATATACAAGGGTTGTGTTCACAACCAAATTAATAGCTCCAAAGTTACATGTTTTAAGACATGAATTATGGAATAAATAAATTTACAAAAGCATGAAACTGACTATTAATAGTCATAATGTCTAGAGGTGGATGTAAATATATTATTGATATTTTATGATAATATCAATCTAAAAGTATTTAGTTGGTCTTACATGCGTTTTATTAGATCTCTTATATTTCATGAAGGATTCATAATGCCTCAAGTATGTCTAGCAATTTCAACATCTGGAAATATTTGATAAAGTTCTAAATAACTTATTTGATCAAGCAAAATGAATTATTATATTGATAAATAATCATTTGGACGCATATTATCTTGTTTTTGCACATGTTTCAAAGAAAATTTTTGGTCCTCAAGTACCAAAAGTGCAAGTAGAGTTTTTGATGTATATTTTGCAATCAATGTGCGTCATGAGATTGTATATTTCTCTTTTAATATTTATATTAGCAATATGAATTTTCTAACCAATGTATTTTATAATTGTTTAGAAGCTACATGTATTTTTTTAATCTTTGTAGGACATAACCTTAAACATCAATGATGATCTAGTGTACTTTATTATAAAGTCTTTGATAGCAAAAGATTTTTTTAGCAACATGTTCCGAAGACCGTCATTTGAGGCTTGAAAGACATGTATTAATTGGAGGAGGAGCATTATACGCATTGCACTCTTTTTCCCTTCATCAAATTTTTATCACATTGAGATTTTCTTGATAAGGTTTTTAACAAGGCAGGTGATGACGTATAACAAACGGTAAATATTCAAGAAGGAGTGTTATAAATATATTTAATATATATGAATATGCACCTTGAATGGGTAATTATTACCCTTAAATTACTAGAGATGTTACATTCCTATATCCATATAAATATGATACAATTTGTACTCATTTGATGAATACCTAATAACAATCTATCTCTTTTCACCTCAATATTTCATTCTTTATATTTCACTAGACGAGTACCCGCGCATAGCGGCGGAAATTATCTAGCAACAGACAATTAACACGATGCGATATTGTGGTAAATGTTTCGGTGACGTTCAAAATATAACGTCAAAAGATTAAACTTTTATTGCAAAGCGTTGGAACATGTTATAATTCAAAATATCTTATAAGTATGTTTCAATTGGATGAAAGGTTGCCATTTGTTTAATTAATCAAAGTTTATATCTTTTTTAATGAATAAGATTTGCATGTAGTATTTTTTAGTGGGACCCACATTTTTCAAGCATTCAACATTTTCAACTTTTAACCAAATGGATACACCCTTTATAATGTAGTATAGATATAGATTAGTGGGACCCACATTTTTCAAGCATTCAACATTTTCAACTTTCAACAAAAGGGATACACCCTTTATAATGTAGTATAGATATAGATTAGTGGGACCCACATTTTTTAAACATTCAACATTTTCAACTTTCAACCAAAGGGATACACCCTTTATAATGTAGTATAGATATAGATTAGTGGGACCCACATTTTTCAATCATTCAACATTTTCAACTTTCAACCAAAGGGATACACCCTTTATAATGTAGTATAGATATAGATTAGTGGGACCCACATTTTTCAAGCATTCAACATTTTCAACTTTCAACCAACGGGATACACCCTTTATAATGTAGTATAGATATAGATTAGTGGGACCCACATTTTTCAATCATTCAACATTTTCAACTTTCAACCAAAAGGATACACCTTTTATAATGTAGTATAGATAACAATAAAACTTTTTTCCCAAAACCTCTCTCCTCCATCTCCACTCACACACATAGAAATCTTCACATCACCGCCTAATAGTTTTTTTTTTCTTTTTCATATATATTTTCTATTCCAATTTCATTATTTGATTATTATGGCTTATGATCAAAATAATAATAATGGGTTACCTAATGTGAGACGATGTATGATTCTTATGGGAGGAATGTTGTGATTAAGTATCAGTTTCCTAATGAAGGTTTGGATGCATTAGTGACGGTTTCTAGACGGGATGATTTGGAGAACATGATGGAGGAGTATGATAAGATGTGTGAGAGGTGTGGTGATGGGGCCAAGTTGAGGGTGTTTTTGTTTTCGGATGTTGAGGCGTCTAGGGATTTTAGGTATAAAGAGCTGCAGGATAGTGGACAGAGGTATGTAGAGGTGGTTAATGGATTTGAGGATAGTTTTACTGTCGGTGGTGGTTTGACTGTAGGACATGATAAATGGGTGGTAATTGGTCGAGTGTCGGGTGGTATGATATCTCCTGGTGGTAGTTATGTTGCCAGTGTTCCTGCTACTTAAACCACCGATCACGAATCAGAAGTATTAGAAAGACTGGTATGTTCAGACTTATGTTGATCCGTGACATATGACGTTTAGTCATATACAAGTCGAACCCCCTCAAATGGGGTACCCATCTCAGATTATTGGAAGTGTTGTTCCAGTGTATGCCCAACACCAATTTGTTGCTCCTTCTTCGCACGTTAGTTATAAACCAAACCCAACTCCTGTTGTTGTTCCTGCTCTGGTACTAGCTCCTGTTCCTGTTCCTCGATCTTGCTTTTAGTATCATGAGTTAAACTGAGTTGAGAAAAAACTGCAAGAAGGGTCTTTCATCCACCAGTATAAATGAAAATAAAAAAGTTGATAATGGAAAACAACCGAAACAAAAGGATGACCTTGCTAGTGAACTGAGAGATCTTAAATGGTCCGACCATGATCTTCATGACGCCGAGAAAAAACCCGTGAGCTTGACTATGGAGGGTGAATTATCCACCCACTTAAAGAAGTCACTCAAAAGACTAATAAACCTGAAAAAGAGTAATGCTGGTATCGACAAATCCGAGGTCATTGCTATAAAGAAAAACGCACTCGTTCTCAAGCGTGAAGGGAAGCTTGAAGAAGCCAAAGAAGAACTAAAACAAGCTAAAATACTTGAAAAGCATATTGAAGATTTTACTGCTTTTTTCGTCGGCAGAAGTATTTACTTTTTAAGTGATGGTTTTATGTAACTTTTGTTGTATTTCAACAGTTTATTGCTTGTAATATGTACAACATTGTCAGATTTATATATAATATTCGCTCATTTGTGCTTAGTTTTTATTGCTTGTAACATGCTTTTAGTAGTTTTTAAGTGCTGAAATTTAACACCATTAAATATGGTGTGTAGACGCACATAATAAAGGCTTTGTATGTTGTTTTAGTAGCAGCAATATATATAGAACTTCGATAACAATAAGCATTGATTGGTGATTTTTAATAGCAGAAATTTATATGCTGTTTTTAATAGATTTGAGTGCTGATTTTTAATAGCATAATAGTTGTTGTTAGACAACATATTAGATGTTTGTTAGGACGCAAAATTTGCAGCTCTGTATGTTGTTTATAGCATAGTCACACGAAACGCGGTACGGAAACGAGAAACGGGTACGCGGTACGCAGGGTCTTAAAATTCGGTACGAAGGGGGTAGGCTCATTTCGGTACGCCCCGGTTCGCTTGGGTTCGACGTACCATATAATTATGTACCCAATTTAGTACGACATACCATATTAATAATATATTTCTAAATTAGATGGATGATCTGGTTATAATCTGAGGAAGCGCATGCATTTGGTAGGTGTTTATGGAATATGAATAGGTAGAGTAGAAAATTAGTAATAATCTGATAAAATGAAGGGTGGAAATAATGAGTGGTTAAAAGTAGATTTACTAAATAATTGTACATTGGGAGTGTAAATAATCGTACCGCTACACTTTGGTACGGCGTATCGAAACATTCCGGTACGCCGTACCGATCCATTCCGGTACGTCGACCCCATATACTTCGGTACGCTGATTGATGATGTTTGGAAACGCCGAATATAGCGATCCAGATCGCGACTCCGAGCGATCCGAGTCGCGATCGTACCGCGTTTGGGTACGTACGATCCGAAACGAGAAACGCGGCCGAGTCAGCGTTTCTTGTGACTATGGTTTATAGCAACAATTTATATGCTGTTTTTAACAGATATGAGTGCTGATTTTTAATAGCATACTAGATGTTAGACAACATATTAGATGTTGTTAGGACGCACAATTTGCAGCTCTGTTTGTTGTTTATAACAACAATTTATATGCTGTTTTTAACAGCTCTGAGTGCTGATTTTTAATAGCATACTAGATGTTGTTAGACCGCATATTACATTTTGTTAGGACGTTGTTTATATCAAGAATTTATATGTTGTTTTTAACAGCTTTGAGTGCTGCCTTTTAACAGCATACTAGATGTTTTAAGACAACATATTAGATGTTCTTAGGACACACATTTTGCAGCTGTGTATGTTGTTTCTAGCAGCAATTATATGCTGCCTTTAACAGCTTTAGAGTGCTAATTTTTACAGCGTATTAGATGTTGTTTGGAAAATACAGAAAGGAGTGTTTTAACGCACATTTTTTGGTGTAAAAGGAGTACATAAACTTGTAAAAATCAGCATTTATATGTCTAATACTTGTTCAATGTAAAGTAGCAATAACCACATGCCAAAACTTTTCCTTTTAAAGAGGTGGTGACTCAAAGAAACAAGAAAAACACGACTTCAAACCACTGATCTAAATTGCAGACAACCTTAAACTTGACATATGTTGTATGGACAAATAACACCACTTCAAACCGTTGATCCAAACTACAAACTACAGAGAGTACATAACCAAATGACTTGCACACGTGCCACTGTGCCTAACACCCATGAACCTGCAAATGTACCATTATGCCAGCCTATCCACTATGACAAACTCCCATAACTGTCTAAACATATTACTAGAAGATTATAATTTCATAGAACTTTCATAGAGGAAAAGATTAACTGATGCAATACAACTTCTATAACAATATTTTTTCACAAAAAAACTTAACATTTCAAAACAACATAGACATCAGTTTTTTTCTTGCATGAGAGCAACTTTATTTTCCTTAGCCTTTTTTTCCTTACACCTAGTAATGTTATGGCCTGGTTTCCTACAGTAAGAATAAGTTACTGTCTTATTTTGCTTGACCTCTATGGGAGGTTTGACTCTTGTTGCATTTCTTGGACGTCCTTTAAGGACGGTAAGCACAACGGGATCTCGAACTGAAATTTGAGGCATCGTGTCTACTTGAGAAGTTCCAGCAAGGGGATCTTTATATGCATTCTCAGTCTCTGTTGGCTTATTCTTTATGATTTGATCTTCTAGAAACTCCACCATAAAACTATTTAGTCTTTTTATTTCCGAAGGAGCATCTCTTGCTTGTTCGATTGCCTTTGTCAAATTAGCTTGAACATACCATAAAGCTAATGCACTAACCCTATTTTCTGAATTTTCCTCGATTCCGATACTAGCGTTTCCATCTTTGTATCTACAATCAAGTGTCTACCGAGCTAAAATATAGTGATCCGAAAGGGTGTCAAGATGCTTTTTTTCATTACATATAGGATATGTTTGCATAATATCCCATATGTTTCAAACGTAGCACACGAACATGTGACATCTAAGTCATCTTTGAAGCAGAAGTTGACGATTCTCCAATATTTTTTTTCAACATTCACCCGCCCAACCCAATAACTACTTTTTTCCTCGCTCTTACTTTTAGTCTCATGAGTTATATTGCTGGTTGCTTTTATCCATTCCATTTGAAATAGCTCAAATATCATTTTAGTATAACATGTACCTGCAAAAAAATTAATATATAAAATCATATGCATATGGTAGTTTGTTCACAAATAGTGGTTGGTACATAATGGATAGTGACAATTTACCGGCTTTTGCTTCGATTGGATGAACAAATGAAAGAACTGGCCTCGAGTTCATGGTCTTAAAGTCTTCATCTTCTTTGGCGGTTCTTCGAGTGTCGACAGCTTTATCAAATTGAATGACAAATTCATTCAACATTGTCTTCGAATTCACAAATCCATCAAAAAAAGAAGGAATACTCTCACTTCTTCTGCTTGTTGTCATGCCAGCAAGAAAAATATCTTTATAAAATGCACTAACCCAAATTTTTCTTTGTTTATACATCTCCATCATCCAATTGCTAGTCTCAAAATTATAGTTATCACGTAAAACTTCTCATTGGCTTTCAAAATCTTCACAAGTATCACTTCTTGCCTATTGCTTGAAAGCTTCTTGAAAATCACTATAACAGACCCTAAAAGGTTGTAGATGTTCTAACACGCTTCTTAATGTGCCATGCACAATAGCGATGTCGAGTATTTGGAAAGACGAGCTTTACTACATTACATATTGCTTTATCTTGATCCGTTATAATTGCACCTGAAAACTTGTTAAACATGCACTTTAAAAATTGCTAAAATAACCAAATGAAAGTCTCTTCTTTTCATTTTCTAGCAAAGCACCACCAATGATTATTGATTGACCATGATGATTTGTTGATCCCTTTGATTAGATCTATATTCTGTTAAGAACTAGTATAGTAGTTTGTAATCAAACTAAAACACCTTGAGAACTCTTACTCAAGCTAAATAAGTTATGCGAAATCTAACTTATAAAGCATAGAAGAACAGAATTACGTTTAACTATTCGATTGTCTTATTAATCGACTTGAATGAGTTACATGAATGACATTGTACCTATGTTCCTTTTATAGAGTAAGGAACCCTAGAAACCTTAGAATATTCTATAAAGATAACTATATCACAGACGATATATTATCAATAATCTAACTATTTAAGTATATCACATAAGATATACTCTAATGATGTTGAGTATTTTAAACCCTTAGGAAAAAGGCGTAAATGCAGAAAGTATTAAACAAGTGGTTTAGGAAAACCAAGTGTTTATGACCCAAAATGGTGAGTTCGTTCTAAAGGAGGCTAGTGTGTTATGTTAAGAAATGATTAAATGTTTGTGATTATGATTATGAAGAAAGAAAAGAGAAAAGGATGACGGTTAAGATTAAAATTACACTAAGACGAAAGTCGTAAACGTGACAAAATTTAAAAATTACCCTAAAAAATTCCTAGAAAATTGCAATAAATCCTAAAAAATGTAATTAGAGTTTTAAAAAAAAATCAAAAATCACTCAAACCTTTTATTTAATTAAATAATAATTTTTTAATGCTAATTAAAGCCCAAAAAATCAATTTAATTAACAAAAAGCCCAAAATAAGATTTTTCAATTTGTAAACCTCTAAAATAACTTAATTAAACTAAAAACTATTTTTGAAAAATTTAAAATTAATTAAAACTATTTAAAAATGATTAAAAACTATAAAATATTAAAATAATCCTAAAAATTAATTAAATGACAAGAAAATTAATCTAAAAGTTTTAAAAATCCTAACTTAATGTATTTGACCTAAAAAAATAAAAAAGTTACAAAAATCTTAAAAACAATTTTTAATAATAAAATAATGATAAAATATTAATAGAAATCCAAAAATTATAAAAATTCTAAACACTTGCAAACTAGTTCATTTTAACTTAAATAAACAGAAAATGAAAGTGAAATGTCCAAAATACCCCTAATGGGCCTCCAAATAGGCTAAAACTCAAAACAGTCCAAGCTTAATGGGCTTTTTGGCTCAATAAGCAAAAAGTTATCCAAATAAGCTGAAAAGTTCAAGTCTAGCTTAAAATTCAATTTTAAACACAAAACTCTAAAGGCCCAAAAGTTGAAAGTGAGCTTATCACAGCTTAATAAGCAAACAACTTATTCTTAATGGGCTTTTTGGCCCATTAAGCCATAAGCTAATGCCATAAGCTGAAATTTGACACACATCCATCTCTTGACCTTATAAAGATGTTTGTAAAAAGAATTTTTGAATAAGCCCAAGAAATAAGCCTGAAATAAGCAAAAGCTCTCTACACAAAACGACAAAATAGTCGTTTTCGAGTTCTAGACCAATTCAAGGGCTGATTCTTTTTGCAAAATGTTTCAAATCACTTAACTAAGCTTAATAATAAAAAAGATTTCAAATAAGCACATTGAATAAGCTGGAATAAGAAATAAGCTATTTTGAAAAAGAAAAGTCAATTCGTTTTCTAGTCAAACCTAAATGTCAAAAGCTCAAATGCTCCAGAATAGTCAAATGGCTCAAATAAGAAAGATTGATTACGAAAACAAAGTTGTTGTAAGTCTAAATAAGCTATTATAGCTTATTGATAAGCTGTTCACAAATTAACACTAGCAATGGCTAGAAACAGTGGGAAAGGGTTCCTATTGCTTGACTTTCTTGACTCTTGTTTTTAGCGAGATTTACTTGGATTCAGTGAACAACAAGGTCACCCTTATAACTAGTGGGTTATAAGGAGTCAATAACAAGCAAGAAATCACAGTTTCACCAATCCAATTAGTGCAGTTAATTCAAACAGTCACCAGACATTTCACAGACATGGAAAATAAGCAGATTTGAAGAAATAAGCAGTTTAAGCTAGATTAAGCCAACCAAATTGTACTAAAAGCATCCACAAGATATAATAAACTTAAATAAGCATAAATAAACTTGTTTCATGCACTGAATCAAAGATTATACCTAGATTCAAGCCTAAGTTACTTACTGATGAAGAAATGATGAACACAAAATGACTTTGCTGATATACTTGACCACAAACCCAATTTCAAACCCTCAAATCTCTAAAACATGTTACACAAACTTTTTTTAAGCACTTGTTAACCCAAAATAAGCATACAAACTAAGTGTTCCCAAATCTTCAAGTGAAAATATGCAAAAACAAGCAAGATATAGCACAGATTCAGATTTGATGTTTAAAAGCTCAAGTATGGAAAATATCAGCACTCAACCAACTCAATAACAAATACAAACTCAGATAAACACTTAGCACCTACTCAAACTAACATTCAACACATAAAACAGTAGACCCAAACACCCTTTTAACTTTTTAAATCAAAATTTAAACAAGCAAATGTGTTTAACAGGTTTACCCAAGCCTAATCAAGCATCATACCAACAATAACATGCAGTAAGAACAAGATTCAAACCACAAGAACACCACATACAATAGCAGAATACCAAATCACATAAAATCACTTTCTTGATAGATTTTTGGGAAAGAGAGCTCAAACCTCATGAATGTACACCCACACTCACGGATTTACAGCTTATGTGCCTAGCTAAACAAGGCACAAGCTTCCAATAAGCTGCTAAGAACAACAAGGTGAGTAGCAAACAGATTATATAAAAAATTGGAAAATGAACAAGATTTGATTCAAGCTTGTTCCCCACGCCTTGAATCAGCTTGAATCCTCCCAAACCACAAGCTCACTACACCTTGATAATCTCCTTATCAGGGTGTTATAATCACTTATGATCCAAAAGTTCAAGTGTTTGAACTAAGACTTAGAAAAAAATCAGATTTTTGGAAATTTTTGGAAACACTTGCATAAATCTTAAACCAATATTTGAAACTTCATAAACACAAACTCAAATCATTAAACCATAACAAGAAAGTAAATTGGGACATGAAATTCATCACAGGATTCACACTTTTTTCATTCACTTAGAAAACAAGCTTTACAGAACTTTGACATAGGAATCCCAGAACAAAGACTAATGTGTGAGTCCCATTCCTTTATATAGGCTACATGGATACTAAAATGCTGAAAATAAAACATGAAACCCTAGGTAGTGGTCTTCCAAATTTGCCCTTGAAGTTTGAGATTTTGTTGACTGCATTTGGAGTTGTGGCTGTTACATGTGAGTTTTCTTTGTTGTTTTGTGATCTCTCACGTCCAATATGTGCTTAGGAAGTAAGCTGAGATGTGAGGCGTTGATCTTCGAGCAATTCTTGTCTTCTTCTCAAACGTGTAGCAGGGGATAACTCATGTGACACATGGGGTGATGTGGCATGTAAAATGTGAGTTGGGTTTTGGTCATTAGAACCTTAATCAAAATTCTGGAGGTGATTAGGCTTTAATTGTTGCTCAAACAAAAATCCCCAATTCGTGTTCATGTTGTGAATAGTGGAGTTTGATCCAACTTAGTTTTCAAACTTGTGTTAGGAGCGTGTTTATTTAACTAATTAATATATTTAGTTAATAAACGGTTAAGTGGATAGTGAGTTGGCAGATTGGAGTGTTTTGATTGGATGGTGGGATTTAGTGGTGTTAGCCTCAAACTATTGAGTCAAATAAGAATGTTTGGTCATAGGTTTATATTGTAACATTTATTAGAACGTTGTAATAGTTAGTTAAAATAGTCGTGACATTACGGGCTTGATGGCTACCTTAAAAGGCCTCTTTCAAGGTACTAAGCATTTTATTCAAGCCCGGCCCAATCAAACATATAACCCATTAAGCCACATGTAGGCTAGGCTATAAATACCCTTCCAAGCATGTTAGGAAGGGTGTTGATTGTCATTATTTCTTAATCTAATCTTCCAAAAGTTCCACACACTTCTCTCTACTTTCTCTCACTACTTTCTCTCTCTAGAATTCATCTACTTCATCTATTTTCTTTCTTTCTTCCTTGCTTAATCATCACAAATATATGGGACAACAATTGATATCAATCGCCATGGGGTAGTTTTGTGATTCGTTGTTGATATAATACTTGGTTCGTGTGATTTCCTCCTATAATCATCTCGGATTCAAGTTTTTCTTATGCTTTCCGTGCTCTGCTTCTTGATTTACATCTCATACATAGTTGTGGTAGGGATTTGATTGCTTTTGGTTGGTTAAAATCGCGGATTTTTTGTCAAAAATCTCATTTTTTACCTAAAGTTTCGGAACTGCACAGTTATTCCGACGGAATTCCATCGGAAAAGGGTTTCATATTCCGACGGAATTCCATCGGAAAAGGGTTTTAACATTCCGACGGTTATTCCGATCGTGTATTCCGACAGATTGTATTCCGACAGTATTCCGACAGGTCATATTCCGACAGATTGTATTCCGATAGGTATTCCGACAGGTTATATTCCGACAGCATTCCGATACAATATTCCGATAGGTTATTCCGACAGGTCATTCCGACAACATTCCGATATAATATTCCGACCGCCTACATTCCGACAGCCTACATTCCGGCAACATTCCGATGGACATTTCGATGGCACATTCCGATGGACATTCCGATGCTATGTTTTGCTAAATTTTGTTCGAGTATTTTTTAGACTTAGCCACCATCTAGACTAGTTTCGGAGTATCGTTTATGATGAGACTGCTTTTATACATGGTCTCATCGTCCAAATCGGGCTTAAAATGCATAAAATATCATTGAATATACCAAATATATGCTCGTGTTTGTTACTTGTGTATTTTTAGGTACGGATATTGAGGAAATGGCAAAAGATCACAATAATCATTCAAAAACGAACACGGGAAACGAAGCCGCACAATGAACCAAGCCCAAGTATGGAAATTTGAAAAAAGACCCCTGAAGTTTGAAGAATTGGCAACTTTGGTCCCTCATCTTTGAAGACTTGTCACAAATGACCCTCCAATAGTCATTTGTACAAGATATATGCTTGAAAATTGAAAGGATGTAAAAAACAGCCCTTGGAAATGATCAAGATTGCAATAAGAGCCCTAAAGTCCACAAAGTTAACAATTGGACTTAATTTGCAAATGAGTTTGGACTAATGATGCAAAAGAAAACCAACGGGGGTTAACCATTTGGACTGGCTGTAAGAAAACTACCCATTAGCCCAACAACCCCATGAGCCCAAACCCCCACCCACGTTTATTACCCGTTTATTTTAATTAAGCAGGGTCAAAGGGTCAACTCTCCATTTCCCTCCATAAACAACTTTTTAAATAAATCTTTTCCAAAAACAGATTAAACCCCCCCTTCCTAATTACCCTTAAACCCTAAATTTCCCAGGTTCTATTAATCCCAAATCAAGGGGTTTTTACCCAATTGTTTCCAGAATCCTAATTAAGCTTAACCTCAATCTATCCCACCTCCCTAATCACCACAAGACACACCCATGTGTCTTGTGGGACCCTCCCCTGCAACATCACTTTCGCCCAAACCCCAAAACCCGACATGATCAACAGCTCACATGATCTACTTGGCCTCCAAAGAGTTTTTAACGTCTATGATGCATTCAAACATCACAAACAACAACTGGCATTCACATGGTTGATTTTTGACCAAGATCAAATATTCAAACCAAGGGCAGCTTTGTAATTTTCTTAGCTAGGGTTTCTCATTTCATTGTAATTCTAGATAGTTCTCTAGTGTAGTATAAATAGGAGACGGATTGTGTCCCTATTTTTTGTTCCAGTTTTTCTAGCAACTTTGTAATTCCTTTTTTAAATTAATATAAAGTTGGTAATTTTTAGAAAAAAAGTGTAATTCCTTTTATCATTATTTAAAAAGTTGGTATCTGATTTAGCTAGAAACTCTGAGTTCCATCTTAATTGTGAAAACATTTTGTGTGATTTGAAATTTCAGAAAAAGGTTTCTGAAATTTAGAAGATTTGTGGTAAAATTTGTTTCAAGGTTTGATTTAGAGGATTGTAAGTTGTTTGGATAGAGTGTTTTTCAAAAGAAAGTTGTTTGAGAAAGATTTTAAAAAGGTTTAAAGATAAAACAGAAAGATAGAATCTGTGCTTGTTTTTCCATTTTTCTTAGCAGGGTTGTTTGGAGCTTGATTAATCCAAGGATCTGCACAAACCCGTGTTTGTGGGAGGTGACATACAGTCACTGAGGGACTTGGATGTAAGTCCCTCAAGGTAAAAATCCTTGTATCTAGTTTTCATTTTCAAAAAATGAGATTTGAGTGATTTTGCTTGATAGGTGCTAAGTGTTGTTTAATTGTTTGGATAAGCTCATTTGTGTTTATTATGCATGTTAGAAGCTTTTTAACCAGTTTGGATAGGGTTTAGATAGCACTGCTTTGAAAAATTTGCATATTCAGTTTTTAAGGGGTGTTTGGATTTGTGTTTTAAGCAGACTGTGTGACAAGATTGAATGATAAAAGCTGGTTTAATTCACTCCATAGGGTGTTGTTAGTATGTATGTATTTTGGATTTCAACTTGGTAGGTTCTTAAACAAGTTTGTGTGATAAAAAAGTGGATGAAATAGCTTAAAATCTGTCACTTTACTTTTCTGCTTGATTTTTGAGTAATTTGTGCCTTCTAGTTGTGAAACCTGTTAGATAATAGGTTGTTTAAGGGTGTGCTATAACTTATTTGTCTTTTGGTTGACTTATATGCATGATATTGAGTCTTGAATTTCATTTGAGTACCAACTGAATCAGATAAATCCTCACAGACCTGCATAGTTTCATCAGAAACTTGATTTTGCATTTCTTGCTAGAACTTGTGCTAGGACTTGTTTGATTTGTGTTTGTGCTTGACTCCTTGTACTAAACAGAGTACAAGGGTGCCATTTGTCCTCCAAATAACAACACCAAGAGCCAAAGACAAGCTCTTCTTGTCTAATTTGCACAAGTGAAGATATTATTGTTCTTGGTGTTTTCAAAAAAGCATACTGAACCCGTTTTTCATTTCTTTTTGATTAATCTTGATAAAAGTGGATTGTGATTGTGTTTTTGAGGATTAAAAGAGTATCAGCTTGTGTTTTTAAAGTTTTAAAGAAAAAAAAATATAAAAAACAAAAAGGACGTGGCCAGGACTCGAACCTGCGCCACTCCTCTCACCACACACACACTCTACCGTCGCGCCCTTGGGTCTTTTACTGACCAAGGTTCTTTTCAAGTTGTATTTAAGGTGAGTTTGTGTGGGCTTTTCTAAATAAAAGCCGTAGCTTATTTGGGCCATTTTGGCTTATTCATTAAGCTTATTAGCTCAGCTTTATTTTTCCTAGGACTTATATTAGGTTTAGGATTTTTCAGCACTAAGTTTTCATTTTTCTCTTTATTTATTTATTTTTTATCTTTTTTTATTAGCCGTATTTAGATAATTAGTTAAAAAATAGAAAAAGTGTTTTTAATTTTTAGAAAAATAGTTTTTAGGTTTCTATTTATATTTCTGAGGTTTACATCACATTAAGTTTTCAAAAACTTTTATTTTTAATTTTATTTGATTTTAGGGTTTTTTAACAACTTTGAAATTTAATATAAAATTAATAAATAGGTTTTAGGAACCTTAATTTGCATTTTTGTCTTAGTTATATTATTCTAGGTTTTTGGTAATTTTTCAGAATTTATTTATAAACTTTTTATTTTTTTGAATATTTTAATATTATTTTATTACTAAAAATAGAAAGTTTGTTTTTTCTTCTTTTTTCATTTTTCCTAGATTAATTAGCTATAATTAGGACTTTTTCAACTTTTAGATTATTTTTATAGCCTTTAGATTTATTTTTATAATTGTTTTAAGTTTATTAGTTTTTAAATCATTTTAAATAGTTTTTAGGGTTTTAAAAATAGTTTTAATAGTTTTTTAAATTTAGGAAAAATACTTTTTAGTCTTTTAATAATATAAGTAAAGTATTTGTTCAATAAAATAATATTCTGGACATTTTATTAATTGTATTTAATTTTAGGGCTTTAATTAGCATTTAAAATTGAATATTTAATTAATAAAAGGTTTTAAAATATTCTTGTTGGATTTTTATCCTTATTTATATTATTTTAGACTACTTTTAGCTTTAATTTTATTCTTAGGTTTTAAAAATTTTCAATTTGTAGCTTTTCACGACTTTACGTGTACGCCTTTTTCATCGTAGTTTAATTCGTCTTCGTAACCGTCAAAATCTTTTCTTTCTCATTTCTTTTCTTCTTAATAAAATCATCAATCATAAATCGATTCATCACACAACACACGTGCCTCCTCGAGAGAACGATCCCCACTTAAGGGTCATAAGTGTTTACGTTTTCCTAAACGTACACTTAATACTTACCGCTTTTGCCTTCCTTTTCCTAAAGGGGTAAAAATACTCAACATCATTTTTGGCGCCGCTGTCGGGGAGGCGTGTTGTGTTTTGATTGAACCATTGTTGTTTTTATACTAGCCATAATTAGTATTTGTATTAGTAGCACTCTACTAATACGTATTATCGTTTTTTCGGTTTTTGTGTGAATATTATTACTATATTGTATACGTAGAACAATAAATTCACAAGTACTCCAAATACGTGAGAAATCACAACCTTGACTTGGGAGGTCATTACCCAATCATTGTATTCGAATCTCAAACCAAAGAAAAAAAGGCAAAAATAGATAAATACTTTCGTGAAGCTTAATCTTGATAATACAAACTATAAGGTGGGTATAAGGCGGTTGTATTTCACGACCTAAAGGAAAAAGGCTCTTAAGTGCTTCGCGCCGCCTCGTTTCCTCCGCTTGCTTGTGCGTATTTGATTTTGAGAGTGAATCGTGGGTTTTGCCACCCAAAGTATGATTACATATCATATATATTTTCTTGGTTTCTATTGATTAAACCCTCTTGAACGATTTGGTGTTCCACCATCGTTCTAAAGTCATCGAAGGCGTTCACTTCATGTGATCGTTTTCATTCCTTGAGGCTTCTTTAATCAAGAGATTTGATTAAGGAGGAGATTTGTAGATTTGTGTCTACCTAATACATTTCACCAATTTCCAAAAAAGCTAATACCATCAAAAACCACAAAAAAATTGAAAAACACAAAATACCAAAAAGAATCTTCTTTGCTCGTCTCCTCGTTGTACGTGACGTTTATGCTAACTCGTAATCAAGCAAAACGTGCACGTAGACGAAAGAACAAAACTCCCACTCCAACTCATTCTAGTGAGGAGTCTCCTATTGACGAACCCATTGTACGAGAAGCACCTACCATGGCGAATCGAACTATGATGGAGTTACTTCAAGCACCCACCGAGGGTTATGGAGAAGCTATTGTGATTCCCGCTATCCTTGCGGAGAATTTTGAGGTGAAAACGGGTTTGTTTTCGATGATCCAAAACAACAAATTCCGTGGTGATGAGAAGGACAATCCCCACAACCATATCCGCCAATTCAATCGTCTTACCGCCACGTGCAAATTTAAGGATGTCTCAAATGACTCGATTAAGATGATGCTTTTTCCGTATTCCTTAGCGGGGCCCGCTAAAATTTGGTTAGAGAAAGAGCCACCCAATTCTATATTGACGTGGAAGGATCTCGTTTCAAAGTTCGTGAACCAATTTTTTCCGCCCTCTAAGACTACGCATTTGAAAAATGAGATTTCTAAATTTTGACAAGAATCAAATGAAAGTTTTTCTACGGCTCGGAATAGGTTTAAGGAGATGTTACATGAATGTCCTCATCACGGTTTTTCCGACTTGCACCAAATAGACACGTTTTACAATGGACTTAACGATCATGAAAGAGATTATTTAAATGCCGCCGCGGGTGGTAATTTTTTGTGTAAAACGGTTGAAGAAGCTTTGGTCATAATTGAGAATAGGTCTAAGGTTTATAGCCCTCGTAACACACCGAGTGTTGCCAAAATGGGCTCGTCATCGTCTCGTAGTATCAATGCCTTGCAAGATGAAGCAAATGAGGAGAATCGGTTTTTCGATAGGTTTTCAACCCTTATGTCCCATTGGAAAGCTCAAGAAGCTTCGAATTCCACTTCGGTCAAAGCGGTTTCTAATAGTTGTTTGTCGTGTGGTGGAGCTCATGATCTTTCCGAGTGCATTACCGCGGATGGTAACACTTCGAGTGCTTATGTAGCCACGGGAACTTATAACCAAATCGGTCAAGGTTCCCGCCAAAATCAAGCTCCACCAAATCTTCACAAGTATCACTTCTTTCCTATTGCTTGAAAGCTTCTTGAAAATCACTATAACAGACCCTAAAAGGTTGTAGATGTTCTAACACGCTTCTTAATGTGCCATGCACAATAGCGATGTCGAGTATTTGGAAAGACGAGCTTTACTACATTACATATTGCTTTATCTTGATCCGTTATAATTGCACCTGAAAACTTGTTAAACATGCACTTTAAAAATTGCTAAAATAACCAAATGAAAGTCTCTTCTTTTCATTTTCTAGCAAAGCACCACCAATGATTATTGATTGACCATGATGATTTGTTGATCCCTTTGATTAGATCTATATTCTGTTAAGAACTAGTATAGTAGTTTGTAATCAAACTAAAACACCTTGAGAACTCTTACTCAAGCTAAATAAGTTATGCGAAATCTAACTTATAAAGCATAGAAGAACAGAATTACGTTTAACTATTCGATTGTCTTATTAATCGACTTGAATGAGTTACATGAATGACATTGTACCTATGTTCCTTTTATAGAGTAAGGAACCCTAGAAACCTTAGAATATTCTATAAAGATAACTATATCACAGACGATATATTATCAATAATCTAACTATTTAAGTATATCACATAAGATATACTCTAATGATGTTGAGTATTTTAAACCCTTAGGAAAAAGGCGTAAATGCAGAAAGTATTAAACAAGTGGTTTAGGAAAACCAAGTGTTTATGACCCAAAATGGTGAGTTCGTTCTAAAGGAGGCTAGTGTGTTATGTTAAGAAATGATTAAATGTTTGTGATTATGATTATGAAGAAAGAAAAGAGAAAAGGATGACGGTTAAGATTAAAATTACACTAAGACGAAAGTCGTAAACGTGACAAAATTTAAAATTACCCTAAAAAATTCCTAGAAAATTGCAATAAATCCTAAAAATGTAATTAGAGTTTTAAAAAAAAATCAAAAATCACTCAAACCTTTTATTTAATTAAATAATAATTTTTTAATGCTAATTAAAGCCCAAAAAATTAATTTAATTAACAAAAAGCCCAAAATAAGATTTTTCAATTTGTAAACCTCTAAAATAACTTAATTAAACTAAAAACTATTTTTGAAAAATTTAAAATTAATTAAAACTATTTAAAAATGATTAAAAACTATAAAATATTAAAATAATCCTAAAAATTAATTAAATGACAAGAAAATTAATCTAAAAGTTTTAAAAATCCTAACTTAATGTATTTGACCTAAAAAAATAAAAAAGTTACAAAAATCTTAAAAACAATTTTTAATAATAAAATAATGATAAAATATTAATAGAAATCCAAAAATTATAAAAATTCTAAACACTTGCAAACTAGTTCATTTTAACTTAAATAAACAGAAAATGAAAGTGAAATGTCCAAAATACCCCTAATGGGCCTCCAAATAGGCTAAAACTCAAAACAGTCCAAGCTTAATGGGCTTTTTGGCTCAATAAGCAAAAAGTTATCCAAATAAGCTGAAAAGTTCAAGTCTAGCTTAAAATTCAATTTTAAACACAAAACTCTAAAGGCCCAAAAGTTGAAAGTGAGCTTATCACAGCTTAATAAGCAAACAACTTATTCTTAATGGGCTTTTTGGCCCATTAAGCCATAAGCTAATGCCATAAGATGAAATTTGACACACATCCGTCTCTTGACCTTATAAAGATGTTTGTAAAAAGAATTTTTGAATAAGCCCAAGAAATAAGCCTGAAATAAGCAAAAGCTCTCTACACAAAACGACAAAATAGTCGTTTTCGAGTTCTAGACCAATTCAAGGGCTGATTCTTTTTGCAAAATGTTTCAAATCACTTAACTAAGCTTAATAATAAAAAAGATTTCAAATAAGCACATTGAATAAGCTGGAATAAGAAATAAGCTATTTTGAAAAAGAAAAGTCAATTCGTTTTCTAGTCAAACCTAAATGTCAAAAGCTCAAATGCTCCAGAATAGTCAAATGGCTCAAATAAGAAAGATTGATTACGAAAACAAAGTTGTTGTAAGTCTAAATAAGCTATTATAGCTTATTGATAAGCTGTTCACAAATTAACACTAGCAATGGCTAGAAACAGTGGGAAAGGGTTCCTATTGCTTGACTTTCTTGACTCTTGTTTTTAGCGAGATTTACTTGGATTCAGTGAACAACAAGGTCACCCTTATAACTAGTGGGTTATAAGGAGTCAATAACAAGCAAGAAATCACAGTTTCACCAATCCAATTAGTGCAGTTAATTCAAACAGTCACCAGACATTTCACAGACATGGAAAATAAGCAGATTTGAAGAAATAAGCAGTTTAAGCTAGATTAAGCCAACCAAATTGTACTAAAAGCATCCACAAGATATAATAAACTTAAATAAGCATAAATAAACTTGTTTCATGCACTGAATCAAAGATTATACCTAGATTAAAGCCTAAGTTACTTACTGATGAACAAATGATGAACACAAAATGACTTTGCTGATATACTTGACCACAAACCCAATTTCAAACCCTCAAATCTCTAAAACATGTTACACAAACTTTTTTTAAGCACTTGTTAACCCAAAATAAGCATACAAACTAAGTGTTCCCAAATCTTCAAGTGAAAATATGCAAAAACAAGCAAGATATAGCACAGATTCAGATTTGATGTTTAAAAGCTCAAGTATGGAAAATATCAGCACTCAACCAACTCAATAACAAATACAAACTCAGATAAACACTTAGCACCTACTCAAACTAACATTCAACACATAAAACAGTAGACCCAAACACCCTTTTAACTTTTTAAATCAAAATTTAAACAAGCAAATGTGTTTAACAGGTTTACCCAAGCCTAATCAAGCATCATACCAACAATAACATGCAGTAAGAACAAGATTCAAACCACAAGAACACCACATACAATAGCAGAATACCAAATCACATAAAATCACTTTCTTGATAGATTTTTGGGAAAGAGAGCTCAAACCTCATGAATGTACACCCACACTCACGGATTTACAGCTTATGTGCCTAGCTAAACAAGGCACAAGCTTCCAATAAGCTGCTAAGAACAACAAGGTGAGTAGCAAACAGATTATATAAAAAATTGGAAAATGAACAAGATTTGATTCAAGCTTGTTCCCCATGCCTTGAATCAGCTTGAATCCTCCCAAACCACAAGCTCACTACACCTTGATAATCTCCTTATCAGGGTGTTATAATCACTTATGATCCAAAAGTTCAAGTGTTTGAACTAAGACTTAGAAAAAAATCAGATTTTTGGAAATTTTTGGAAACACTTGCATAAATCTTAAACCAATATTTGAAACTTCATAAACACAAACTCAAATCATTAAACCATAACAAGAAAGTAAATTGGGACATGAAATTCATCACAGGATTCACACTTTTTTCATTCACTTAGAAAACAAGCTTTACAGAACTTTGACATAGGAATCCCAGAACAAAGACTAATGTGTGAGTCCCATTCCTTTATATAGGCTACATGGATACTAAAATGCTGAAAATAAAACATGAAACCCTAGGTAGTGGTCTTCCAAATTTGCCCTTGAAGTTTGAGATTTTGTTGACTGCATTTGGAGTTGTGGCTGTTACATGTGAGTTTTCTTTGTTGTTTTGTGATCTCTCACGTCCAATATGTGCTTAGGAAGTAAGCTGAGATGTGAGGCGTTGATCTTCGAGCAATTCTTGTCTTCTTCTCAAACGTGTAGCAGGGGATAGCTCATGTGACACATGGGGTGATGTGGCATGTAAAATGTGAGTTGGGTTTTGGTCATTAGAACCTTAATCAAAATTCTGGAGGTGATTAGGCTTTAATTGTTGCTCAAACAAAAATCCCCAATTCGTGTTCATGTTGTGAATAGTGGAGTTTGATCCAACTTAGTTTTCAAACTTGTGTTAGGAGCGTGTTTATTTAACTAATTAATATATTTAGTTAATAAATGGTTAAGTGGATAGTGAGTTGGCAGATTGGAGTGTTTTGATTGGATGGTGGGATTTAGTGGTGTTAGCCTCAAACTATTGTGTCAAATAAGAATGTTTGGTCATAGGTTTATATTGTAACATTTATTAGAACGTTGTAATAGTTAGTTAAAATAGTCGTGACATTACGGGCTTGATGGCTACCTTAAAAGGCCTCTTTCAAGGTACTAAGCATTTTATTCAAGCCCGGCCCAATCAAACATATAACCCATTAAGCCACATGTAGGCTAGGCTATAAATACCCTTCCAAGCATGTTAGGAAGGGTGTTGATTGTCATTATTTCTTAATCTAATCTTCCAAAAGTTCCACACACTTCTCTCTACTTTCTCTCACTACTTTCTCTCTCTAGAATTCATCTACTTCATCTATTTTCTTTCTTTCTTCCTTGCTTAATCATCACAAATATATGGGACAACAATTGATATCAATCGCCATGGGGTAGTTTTGTGATTCGTTGTTGATATAATACTTGGTTCGTGTGATTTCCTCCTATAATCATCTCGGATTCAAGTTTTTCTTATGCTTTCCGTGCTCTGCTTCTTGATTTACATCTCATACATAGTTGTGGTAGGGATTTGATTGCTTTTGGTTGGTTAAAATCGCGGATTTTTTGTCAAAAATCTCATTTTTTACCTAAAGTTTCGGAACTGCACAGTTATTCCGACGGAATTCCATCGGAAAAGGGTTTCATATTCCGACGGAATTCCATCGGAAAAGGGTTTTAACATTCCGACGGTTATTCCGATCGTGTATTCCGACAGATTGTATTCCGACAGTATTCCGACAGGTCATATTCCGACAGATTGTATTCCGATAGGTATTCCGACAGGTTATATTCCGACAGCATTCCGATACAATATTCCGATAGGTTATTCCTACAGGTCATTCCGACAACATTCCGATATAATATTCCGACCGCCTACATTCCGACAGCCTACATTCCGGCAACATTCCGATGGACATTTCGATGGCACATTCCGATGGACATTCCGATGCTATGTTTTGCTAATTTTTGTTCGAGTATTTTTTAGACTTAGCCACCATCTAGACTAGTTTCGGAGTATCGTTTATGATGAGACTGCTTTTATACATGGTCTCATCGTCCAAATCGGGCTTAAAATGCATAAAATATCATTGAATATACCAAATATATGCTCGTGTTTGTTACTTGTGTATTTTTAGGTACGGATATTGAGGAAATGGCAAAAGATCACAATAATCATTCAAAAACGAACACGGGAAACGAAGCCGCACAATGAACCAAGCCCAAGTATGGAAATTTGAAAAAAGACCCCTGAAGTTTGAAGAATTGGCAACTTTGGTCCCTCATCTTTGAAGACTTGTCACAAATGACCCTCCAATAGTCATTTGTACAAGATATATGCTTGAAAATTGAAAGGATGTCAAAAACAGCCCTTGGAAATGATCAAGATTGCAATAAGAGCCCTAAAGTCCACAAAGTTAACAATTGGACTTAATTTGCAAATGAGTTTGGACTAATGATGCACAAGAAAACCAACGGGGGTTAACCATTTGGACTGGCTGTAAGAAAACTACCCATTAGCCCAACAACCCCATGAGCCCAAACCCCCACCCACGTTTATTACCCGTTTATTTTAATTAAGCAGGGTCAAAGGGTCAACTCTCCATTTCCCTCCATAAACAACTTTTTAAATAAATCTTTTCCAAAAACAGATTAAACCCCCCCTTCCTAATTACCCTTAAACCCTAAATTTCCCAGGTTCTATTAATCCCAAATCAAGGGGTTTTTACCCAATTGTTTCCAGAATCCTAATTAAGCTTAACCTCAATCTATCCCACCTCCCTAATCACCACAAGACACACCCATGTGTCTTGTGGGACCCTCCCCTGCAACATCACTTTCGCCCAAACCCCAAAACCCGACATGATCAACAGCTCACATGATCTACTTGGCCTCCAAAGAGTTTTTAACGTCTATGATGCATTCAAACATCACAAACAACAACTGGCATTCACATGGTTGATTTTTGACCAAGATCAAATATTCAAACCAAGGGCAGCTTTGTAATTTTCTTAGCTAGGGTTTCTCATTTCATTGTAATTCTAGATAGTTCTCTAGTGTAGTATAAATAGGAGACGGATTGTGTCCCTATTTTTTGTTCCAGTTTTTCTAGCAACTTTGTAATTCCTTTTTTAAATTAATATAAAGTTGGTAATTTTTAGAAAAAAAGTGTAATTCCTTTTATCATTATTTAAAAAGTTGGTATCTGATTTAGCTAGAAACTCTGAGTTCCATCTTAATTGTGAAAACATTTTGTGTGATTTGAAATTTCAGAAAAAGGTTTCTGAAATTTAGAAGATTTGTGGTAAAATTTGTTTCAAGGTTTGATTTAGAGGATTGTAAGTTGTTTGGATAGAGTGTTTTTCAAAAGAAAGTTGTTTGAGAAAGATTTTAAAAAGGTTTAAAGATAAAACAGAAAGATAGAATCTGTGCTTGTTTTTCCATTTTTCTTAGCAGGGTTGTTTGGAGCTTGATTAATCCAAGGATCTGCACAAACCCGTGTTTGTGGGAGGTGACATACAGTCACTGAGGGACTTGGATGTAAGTCCCTTAAGGTAAAAATCCTTGTATCTAGTTTTCATTTTCAAAAAATGAGATTTGAGTGATTTTGCTTGATAGGTGCTAAGTGTTGTTTAATTGTTTGGATAAGCTCATTTGTGTTTATTATGCATGTTAGAAGCTTTTTAACCAGTTTGGATAGGGTTTAGATAGCATTGCTTTGAAAAATTTGCATATTCAGTTTTTAAGGGGTGTTTGGATTTGTGTTTTAAGCAGACTGTGTGACAAGATTGAATGATAAAAGCTGGTTTAATTCACTCCATAGGGTGTTGTTAGTATGTATGTATTTTGGATTTCAACTTGGTAGGTTCTTAAACAAGTTTGTGTGATAAAAAAGTGGATGAAATAGCTTAAAATCTGTCACTTTACTTTTCTGCTTGATTTTTGAGTAATTTGTGCCTTCTAGTTGTGAAACCTGTTAGATAATAGGTTGTTTAAGGGTGTGCTATAACTTATTTGTCTTTTGGTTGACTTATATGCATGATATTGAGTCTTGAATTTCATTTGAGTACCAACTGAATCAGATAAATCCTCACAGACCTGCATAGTTTCATCAGCAACTTGATTTTGCATTTCTTGCTAGAACTTGTGCTAGGACTTGTTTGATTTGTGTTTGTGCTTGACTCCTTGTACTAAACAGAGTACAAGGGTGCCATTTGTCCTCCAAATAACAACACCAAGAGCCAAAGACAAGCTCTTCTTGTCTAATTTGCACAAGTGAAGATATTATTGTTCTTGGTGTTTTCAAAAAAGCATACTGAACCCGTTTTTCATTTCTTTTTGATTAATCTTGATAAAAGTGGATTGTGATTGTGTTTTTGAGGATTAAAAGAGTATCAGCTTGTGTTTTTAAAGTTTTAAAGAAAAAAAAATATAAAAAACAAAAAGGACGTGGCCAGGACTCGAACCTACGCCACTCCTCTCACCACACACACACTCTACCGTCGCGCCCTTGGGTCTTTTACTGACCAAGGTTCTTTTCAAGTTGTATTTAAGGTGAGTTTGTGTGGGCTTTTCTAAATAAAAGCCGTAGCTTATTTGGGCCATTTTGGCTTATTCATTAAGCTTATTAGCTCAGCTTTATTTTTCCTAGGACTTATATTAGGTTTAGGATTTTTCAGCACTAAGTTTTCATTTTTCTCTTTATTTATTTATTTTTTATCTTTTTTTATTAGCCGTATTTAGATAATTAGTTAAAAAATAGAAAAAGTGTTTTTAATTTTTAGAAAAATAGTTTTTAGGTTTCTATTTATATTTCTGAGGTTTACATCACATTAAGTTTTCAAAAACTTTTATTTTTAATTTTATTTGATTTTAGGGTTTTTTAACAACTTTGAAATTTAATATAAAATTAATAAATAGGTTTTAGGAACCTTAATTTGCATTTTTGTCTTAGTTATATTATTCTAGGTTTTTGGTAATTTTTCAGAATTTATTTATAAACTTTTTATTTTTTTTGAATATTTTAATATTATTTTATTACTAAAAATAGAAAGTTTGTTTTTTCTTCTTTTTTCATTTTTCCTAGATTAATTAGCTATAATTAGGACTTTTTCAACTTTTAGATTATTTTTATAGCCTTTAGATTTATTTTTATAATTGTTTTAAGTTTATTAGTTTTTAAATCATTTTAAATAGTTTTTAGGGTTTTAAAAATAGTTTTAATAGTTTTTTAAATTTAGGAAAAATACTTTTTAGTCTTTTAATAATATAAGTAAAGTATTTGTTCAATAAAATAATATTCTGGACATTTTATTAATTGTATTTAATTTTAGGGCTTTAATTAGCATTTAAAATTGAATATTTAATTAATAAAAGGTTTTAAAATATTCTTGTTGGATTTTTATCCTTATTTATATTATTTTAGACTACTTTTAGCTTTAATTTTATTCTTAGGTTTTAAAAATTTTCAATTTGTAGCTTTTCACGACTTTACGTGTACGCCTTTTTCATCGTAGTTTAATTCGTCTTCGTAACCGTCAAAATCTTTTCTTTCTCATTTCTTTTCTTCTTAATAAAATCATCAATCATAAATCGATTCATCACACAACACACGTGCCTCCTCGAGAGAACGATCCCCACTTAAGGGTCATAAGTGTTTACGTTTTCCTAAACGTACACTTAATACTTACCGCTTTTGCCTTCCTTTTCCTAAAGGGGTAAAAATACTCAACATCATTTTTGGCGCCGCTGCCGGGGAGGCGTGTTGTGTTTTGATTGAACCATTGTTGTTTTTATACTAGCCATAATTAGTATTTGTATTAGTAGCACTCTACTAATACGTATTATCGTTTTTCGGTTTTTGTGTGAATATTATTACTATATTGTATACGTAGAACAATAAATTCACAAGTACTCCAAATACGTGAGAAATCACAACCTTGACTTGGGAGGTCATTACCCAATCATTGTATTCGAATCTCAAACCAAAGAAAAAAAGGCAAAAATAGATAAATACTTTCGTGAAGCTTAATCTTGATAATACAAACTATAAGGTGGGTATAAGGCGGTTGTATTTCACGACCTAAAGGAAAAAGGCTCTTAAGTGCTTCGCGCCGCCTCGTTTCCTCCGCTTGCTTGTGCGTATTTGATTTTGAGAGTGAATCGTGGGTTTTGCCACCCAAAGTATGATTACATATCATATATATTTTCTTGGTTTCTATTGATTAAACCCTCTTGAACGATTTGGTGTTCCACCATCGTTCTAAAGTCATCGAAGGCGTTCACTTCACGTGATCGTTTTCATTCCTTGAGGCTTCTTTAATCAAGAGATTTGATTAAGGAGGAGATTTGTAGATTTGTGTCTACCTAATACATTTCACCAATTTCCAAAAAAGCTAATACCATCAAAAACCACAAAAAAATTGAAAAACACAAAATACCAAAAAGAATCTTCTTTGCTCGTCTCCTCGTTGTACGTGACGTTTATGCTAACTCGTAATCAAGCAAAACGTGCACGTAGACGAAAGAACAAAACTCCCACTCCAACTCATTCTAGTGAGGAGTCTCCTATTGACGAACCCATTGTACGAGAAGCACCTACCATGGCGAATCGAACTATGATGGAGTTACTTCAAGCACCCACCGAGGGTTATGGAGAAGCTATTGTGATTCCCGCTATCCTTGCGGAGAATTTTGAGGTGAAAACGGGTTTGTTTTCGATGATCCAAAACAACAAATTCCGTGGTGATGAGAAGGACAATCCCCACAACCATATCCGCCAATTCAATCGTCTTACCGCCACGTGCAAATTTAAGGATGTCTCAAATGACTCGATTAAGATGATGCTTTTTCCGTATTCCTTAGCGGGGCCCGCTAAAATTTGGTTAGAGAAAGAGCCACCCAATTCTATATTGACGTGGAAGGATCTCGTTTCAAAGTTCGTGAACCAATTTTTTCCGCCCTCTAAGACTACGCATTTGAAAAATGAGATTTCTAAATTTTGACAAGAATCAAATGAAAGTTTTTCTACGGCTCGGAATAGGTTTAAGGAGATGTTACATGAATGTCCTCATCACGGTTTTTCCGACTTGCACCAAATAGACACGTTTTACAATGGACTTAACGATCATGAAAGAGATTATTTAAATGCCGCCGCGGGTGGTAATTTTTTGTGTAAAACGGTTGAAGAAGCTTTGGTCATAATTGAGAATAGGTCTAAGGTTTATAGCCCTCGTAACACACCGAGTGTTGCCAAAATGGGCTCGTCATCGTCTCGTAGTATCAATGCCTTGCAAGATGAAGCAAATGAGGAGAATCGGTTTTTCGATAGGTTTTCAACCCTTATGTCCCATTGGAAAGCTCAAGAAGCTTCGAATTCCACTTCGGTCAAAGCGGTTTCTAATAGTTGTTTGTCGTGTGGTGGAGCTCATGATCTTTCCGAGTGCATTACCGCGGATGGTAACACTTCGAGTGCTTATGTAGCCACGGGAACTTATAACCAAATCGGTCAAGGTTCCCGCCAAAATCAAGCTCCACCAAATCAAAATGCTAATAACTATCAAAACAACAACCAAGGTGGAAATTACCAAGGAAATCAAAGGAATTACAACAAGGGTAATTATCAAAGTGGTAATGGGCAAATTTCTAACCAAAACCAAAACCGTGATTTTCAAACTTCTACTCAAGGTTTTCAAAATGATCACACCAAAAATCTTCAAGGAGAATTTTTGAATTATGCTAAGGCTAATGATGCTAAGTTTGATAATATGCAACGAGAAATGGTTAGCTTAAGATCCGAGTTGAAAAACGAGCTTAAAAACGAACTTGCTAATGAACTTAAAACTCATGCTAACAAAATGGAAGGAAATGTCCAACGACTCCAACAAAATCAACAAAAAATGGAGCAAGGTCAACATGAGATTAAGCAAGAATTGTTAAAAGCGGATGCTAGGCAATCAAAATTTGAGGACCGTATGGCTAAGATGTTTGAAGCTATCATGTGTAAGCCCTCTTCTTCGGGTGGTCTTCCTAGTGATACCATCGTGAACCCGAAAGGAGAGTTGAAGGTTATTACTACTCGTAGTGGTAAAACTTTCAAAGAACCCATTTCTCGTTCAAGTACTTCTATGGAGAAGGAAAAAGAGAAAGAACCCGAGGTTGTGGTTGAAAAGGAGCAAATTACAAGCCCACGAAGTACCGCTCATGCCACACCTACGGTTGAACCAATACCAATCATGGAACCCGAGATTCCATGGCCGATGCCTATGCCTACTTTGCCCCAACCCACACCACCTTTACCTTACCCTTCAAGACGAGACAAGGAAATGGCACAAGAACGAAATAATTATCAATTTGAACTCTTTATGAAAATGTTTCGTGACTTGCATTTTAATATAAGTTTTGCCGACGCCTTAGTCATGATGCCTCGATTTGCCGCGAACTTCAAAAGTATGTTGAGTAACAAAGAGAAATTGCAAAAATCGTCTAGTTGTTCATTGGTTTTTCTTAGCCGCATACCTCAAAAAGTCGGTGATCCCGGCAAGTTTTTAATCCCATGTGCTATACAGGACATGGAAGAATGCTACGCCTTGTAATTTGATGCCTCTTGAGATTTTTAAATCGCTCAATCTTCCAAATCTCACTCCTTCAAGAATGTCAATCGAAATGGCCGATCATTCTACGATTCTAGCTTGTGGAGTTGCCGAGGACGTCTTTGTGAAAGTTGGAAGGTTCTACTATCCTGTAGACTTTATTGTTGTTGATATTCCTATCGATCCTAAAGTTCCGTTAACTTTAGGTCGATCTTTTTTGGATACCTCGAGAGCACTTATCGATGTGCATGCAAGAAAAATCACTCTTCGTTTCAATGAGGAAGAACTCGTCATTAATGCAACCCAAAACTCCACTCTTTCTCATGTGTATTCTATCACATCTTTGTACAATGTCAATCCCACCAAAAACATTTGCAAAAGAATTTCAAATAGAGTTTTAGGAGTTGTTGAGAAAAATGAAGTTCCGTCCCCTCCGCCGATGGAGGTTAAGAGTGTTAAGCCTACGATTCCAATCTCGAGTGATTCTTCGGATGATGAATACGTTGATCCCGATGGGGAGGTTTTCTTTGTTGACAAAAGATTTGAAAACTTACCACCACCTAAACCAAAAAGATTTCAAAATGTCAGAATTTTTAGTGTGACTAACATTGCTTTAGATACACCAAATATTTTTGACATAATCAAATCGGGTTTTCACAAGGAGAGTTTAAAAGATGAAAAAGGAAAAGATTTTGAATTGAATTTAAAAGATTTTTTTTACAACTCTAACTCCGTCATCACCACGTGTATTGAGTGCTACAAGCTCGTCTTCTCCTTTTAACGATGCTTTGTGTGGACTTAGTGTGGGGGAATCCCCTTATGTTCCCTTCCCTTTCTCCACCGAGGACGAGATATTTGATCCTGGAATTGCTTATATAGGGAAATCTCGGTCTTCCACCGATGCAATAAATGGAAAATCTTTTCATGTGATTGGTGCGAGTCTACCTCGAGTAGCTCAATGTTTTGACTTACCCATTGTCCCACCCTTCTATTTCTTCTCTCCTATTTTCTTGAAACTCTTTGAGTTTTTGTTGGCACATGATGAAGTGGCGTTGATTTGTTTTTCCAATGAAAACGAGAACGCCATCTTCGATCCCGGTATTTTGCACCATCAAAGGACTTAGTCCTAAATACCGGTTGTTTTGGCCTTGTTTATCATGTAAGCCCCACCAAAAATTGACCATACCATGATAATCCCTAAATGATCACATTTATGGGGATTCGAGTCGAGCTTTCGACTCGGTTATCAAAAACAAGGTGCCTCGTGGGGGAGACTGATTGTAGTGTTTTACTACTCCTTAGGAAAAGAGCAATAAATAGTGGTAAGCGTTAAGTGTCAGTTTAGGAAAACCGAGCACCAATGACCAAGCAAGTTCGTTTCCCAAGGAGGCTAGTGCGTTGTGTTGAGAGTTGATTTTGTTTGAGATTATATTGATTGAAAAAGAAATAAGAAAGGAAAGAAGAGACGGTTACGAAAACGTATTAAACTACGACGAAAAAGTCGAAAACGTAAAACCGTAAAAACGACGAAAATTAAAATTTTAACCTAAAAATTTCTAAAAATTACTAAAAATCCCAAATAATATTCTAAGAGTTTACAAAAAATCCAAACTTGCTAAAACCTTTTAATTAATTAAATAATGACTTTTTAATGCTAATTAAAGCCCTAAAAATCACTTTTAAATATTAAAAAGCCCTAAACAAGATTTTATAGTTTGTAAACCTCAAAAATGACCTAATTAAACTAAAAACTATTTTTAAAAATTTTAAAACCAATTTAAACTATTTTTAATCTCCTAAAAACTATTAAAATCTATTAAATCTTAAATTAATTCTAAAAATTAACTGAAAAGCCTAAAAATTAAATGGAAAGTGACAAAAGTCCTAATTAATGATAAAGAACCTAGGAAAAATGAAAAAGAAATAAAAATAAAACTTTTATTTTAATGAATAAAATAATATTAAAATATTCTAAAAAATTAAAAGTCCTCAAATAAATTCTAAAAAATTCTCAAAAATCCTAAATATTGTAACTAGAACAAAAATGCAAACCAAATTTTCTGAAACCTATTAATTAATTTTATATTAATTTTTAAAGTTGCTTAAAAACCCTAAAATTAAATAAAATTAAAAATTAAAGTTTTTGAAAACTTTTTTATATGTAAACCTCAAAAATAAGAATTAAAACCTAAAAACTATTTTTTAGTATTTTTTACTTACTGTTTAATATTTTTTTTATGACTTTTTAAATTTAAAATTAAAAATAATCCTAGAAATTAATTAAATAAAAGGAAAAATAATATTTTTGAACAGAAAAATCTTAAAACCTATTACTAGCCTAGGAAAAATGAAAAAGAGCCAAGAAGCTTAATAAATAAGCTATAATAAGCAGAAATGGTCACGACTTATTTAAATAAGCCCAAACCAAAACCTCCTTAAGTATTGGGCCTTGTGTATCTTTACACAAGATTAAAGCTAGCACACTGGTAAGGACTCTGAACCCTCTAACGAGAGGTCAGGGGTTCGAAGCCAGGCTAGTGGTTTTTGTAAAACTTTTTTTTTCTTTTTTTTTTCTTTTTCCAAACCAAACAGACAACTTGTATGACTTGCAATCCAAACTACTTTCACTTTTTAACCAAGTTTTAACAAGAATCAAAGGAAAAACGTGGCCAGACTCCAAAATAAGAACTCAAGTTTTGTTCTTCTTTCTGTTTTGTCTTCACAAGTAGTGAGATCCCAAGAGGACTTGGGATTGCTTGTTTGGTGGTTGTTTTGGAACACAATGGCACCCCTTCACTCTTTCTGAGTGAAGGGAGTCAAAACAGGGAAAGAGCAAACACAAAAAGCACTTATATCACAAAAATCAAAGCACTCCAATCAAAACCATGTTGCTGTGGTGTTTAAACTAGGTCTGTGGACTTAGTGGCTAATATCTAGCACTCTAATGAACTTTGATGCTCCAAATTAAACACACAAACTCACAAACAGATACACAATCAGTAACAACAACTCATATACCCTAACACTAACAGGCAATCAAGATTCAAACTTCAAAAACTCATGAAAATGCAACACAAAGTGACTAATGCAGATTTTAAATTCCATTTTCACCTTTTAAGCACACAAATATGTTTAAAACCTATGCAAACTTACTTAATAAATAACATGTAAACTATCTTAACCTTTTTGAAGCTCTCTAACACTTTTAATTAACCAAATCAAAAACTACTCCCCTGCTAAAACCCGTTTCCAAACACCCTGTTAAAAAATCTTTTTGCACTTTTTCAAGTCAAAACAACTTAAAACTTAATCAAATTGGATACCAAAGCTTATAACATGCATATCATGACATGATAACACAAAACAAAGCAGATTCTTACACTTAAGCATGCAGTCACAAAATCACACCCAAATCACAATTTCTGAAAACTTTTAAAAGGGAAAGGAAATTTTACCTAAGATCCCTACAATCCAGGGATCTAGTGGAAGATATTCCACCTCCTATACCAACCCGGGTTGGTGCTGATACACTGATCAACAAACTTCAAACCTGCCAAAAAGAAAAACAGAAAAAACAAGCACAAAGCATATGTATTTTGTTTTCTCTTTTTCTTCCTTAAAAACTTACACAAACTTTTTAAAACTTGAACTTAAAATAAATTAAAACTGAAAGTAAATGGTACTCAGAAATTTTAAAAACAAAACACTTTTTTCATTCCATTAAAAAAAATTACAAGTTTTCTAAAAACTGAGACAAGAAAAAAATGTGAACTAAAACCCTAATGCCTTATATAGGCTTACAAAGAAGTCTCTAGAAGATGGAAACCCTAGTTCTTAACTCCCCATTGTGCCCTTGGAGGATATTCGGATATCCTTTTGAAGATGCCGATTTTGAAAGTTGATAGGAGGCTCCCATGTGATGTTATCAGTGTACTGTTTGATCTTGGCCGTTTATCAAAACGTTGGGAGCACGAAATTGCTGAGGGGTGTCGATTTGCTGGCAAGACATTGTCTTGGAGTAGCAGGGGAGCCACGTGGGGGTCCCACAAGGTGAGAGGGAAAGGTTTTGGGAGGTGGGTTTGAATGAGACAAGAGGGAATTAGCAATCTGCACACTTTGGGGGATTAACCCCTTGATTTGGGTGTTAATCAAATTTAGGGTTTATGGGTTAAGTGGTGGTGAACAGTAGAGTTTTTGATTCATTTTGGGGGATTACTTTTTAAATAACAGGTTTCCCCCACTTTTGGTTAATTAAATGCGTTTAATTAAAGTGAAAGGTTCACAAAGGTTTTGTGATAGGGTCAAAAAGGTGTGGACTGGTTTATTTGAACTGGTGGGTGACGTGTCAGATGGGGGTTGGCTGGTGGGGTTTTGTTGTCTGGTCACATTAGGCCCCCCACTTTATAAGTTATCTTCATTTTGTAATAAATAGCTCACAAATCCATTTCCTTTGTATTTAACTTTCAGCAATTGTCACTTTTGGCACCAAGGTTTTTCAAAGCTTGTATCAAGGACCATTAATGCAATATCTTCATTTTCCAAGGACTGATTTTGCCATATCTTCAAACTTCAAGGCTTTGACTTGTTGGTTGACTTCTTGGAGGACCATATTTGACAATTTAGATTTGATGAGGGACTAAATTTGCCAATTCTTCAAAGTTAAGGGTCCTTTTTGTAATTTTGACAAACTTTAGGGACCAAACTTGTAATTATGAAGATACAAGGGTATAAAGTGTCAATTCTTCAAACTTGGAGGACCAATCTTCAACATTCTTCAAATCTTCAAGGGTTTTCTTTGGAAAATTCCTCACTAGGGCTTGGTTCATCGTGCGGCTTCGTTTCCCGTGTTCGTTTTTGCGTGATTCTTGTGATCTTTTGTCATTTTCTCAATATCCGTACCTAAATTACACAAGCAACAAACACAAGCATATATTTGGGTATTTTGATGATATTTAATGCATTTTAAGTCCAAAAAGAACGATGAGACCATGTATAAAAGCCGTCTCATCACTCCCCCATACTAAACCATTGCCGTGCCCTCACGCAATGCTAGAATAAAGTATCGTAGCATCTCCAAAATTCATTTTATTCACTTTATTGGAATGATAAACTAGCTACACTACTACTATTACTACTACTTGCGTTTTAGACATAATGTATGATTTTCATCGCAAAATGGGACGTTTAGGTTCATAGAATAAGAACACGTGAATGCTTCGTTAGAAATAATTTCATCGTCCTCGATTTTCACTCTAATTCCATGCTAAGCGTGCAACGAGATCATTGTCATTATAAGTTAGTAATGCTAACACTACTCATATGCCCCTATTACGTACTTATTCTCCCATTATTCCTAAGTTGTATCTCTTATATTTTATGATGTCTTGAATGTTTCTCGAGGATACATTGTTTGACTTATGCGATAATAGAGATTTAGGTCTAAAAATAGAGTCCTAACGGTGTAACTAAGACCATCAAATCAATAACCCCTCCTAATAGACGACGATGTTAAAAAATTAAGTTGACAAGAAGAATCGATAAACACGGTTTTATAACGGTTTTGAACATGAGACTTATTACCAAGACTTTTATATGCCCCCTAACGGAAGGGCCTTATTATCTTTGGTTTACCTCCATCTTTTATTCAACTTCGCCATGAAGCTTTTATTATGACTTCGGTCTTGCCTTGCCTTTTATTATCCGCCTCATCAGTGGTTTTATTAGCCAAAGACGTATATCCTCACGCTAAAGCGAATTTTGGATCTTTAAAGCTTCGAAGATTAAGGCTTGATTCACTTTCAATTTTGCATAGATTTTAGGCCTTGTGGGGCTTCAAATTGTTTGCTTGATTTAGGTGAGCACTTGAAATCTTATTATTAGGTGAAGCTTTCGATTATTCGGGTGCCAATACTTCAAAACCGTGACGCTGGCGATACCTTAATGTCTTCCCAATTTAATTACACGGAAGCTACTAGAAAAGACTAGAAACCCAACAATCCTAACTAAACCGCTAAGTCAATATTTATTAAGCAAAAAATATTTACATGCGAAGGGAGAATAAGCAAACAACGAGAACACATGAGTTTTTGAAAGAATACGAGTACTCTACGTTTAGCATAGTAACTTATAATTAACTCTATCATTTCTCGTCCTCATTTAAGAGACTTAGCCTAATGTGTAGTTAAGGAACCAAAGCTAAGTGCTCAACACGCACGGTCGAGTCAAAAATTACTCTTATTCTCGCCATCGGAAAATCTACATTCGTGTCTTCAAACACTTATAAAACATGAGAAAATTTTAAAATTTGGCAATTTTTAGCAACAAAACGATAAACAAAACGATAAACTTTGGAAAGCGTGAAGGTTTGGCAAGGCAAGTATCTATTCACCCCCCCATACTAAAGTTAAACATTGTCCTCAATGTTTCGAGTCTAGGGGTGCAAACACCCCCATACTAGAGACGTAGTCGAATGCCTAATCTAGCATGGAAAGGGTGTAACCATTAAATTTATAGCCGTTTATGAAGTGTGCTAAAAACCTAAGGTTAGAACAATAAAGGATATATCATGGATATCGAGAAATTCTTCAAAGCAAACGATCGAGTGCTCCCATAAAACGAACACGAGAGGCTCCAATCGTGAAGATCATGATCTAAAGTTCACATATCACAAACAACCATGGAACAAAGGTTGGAAGGGCACAAATCCCCACACGTAAGCTACATTAGACTAAGAAAGCGATAATATGTACATAGGATAAGCATGGGACTCCCCCACGAGGCACCTCGTTTTTGATTACCGAGTCATGAGCTCGACTCGATCCCCTCAACACTAATTATCATTGGGGAAGGTGACTTGGTCGAGGTAGTTCAAGGACGGAACCTCCCCACCAAAGTAGTGCTTCAACCTATGTCCATTCACCTTGAAGTTAGGACCATCATCTTGAGCTAGCTCGATGGTCCCATACGGAAATACTTGAGTCACGGTGAATGGACCAGACCAACGGGATTTCAATTTACCGGAAAATATTTTCAATCTTGAATTAAAAAGTAAAACTTGATCCCCAATGTTAAAAACCCGGTTTTTAATTTTTGAATCATGCAACTTTTTAGTTTTCTCTTTATAAATCAATGAATTTTCATAAGCAATGTCCCTTAATTCATCCAATTCATTTAATTGCATTTTCCGGTGTTTTCCCGCGGTCTCCATGTCATCATTACAATGCTTTAGGGCCCAATAAGCCTTGTGTTCTAACTCGATAGGCAAATGACAATTCTTTCCATACACAATCTTATAGGGAGTGCACCCAATGGGCGTCTTATGAGCGGTCCTAAAGGCCCATAAAGCATCGTCTAACTTATCCGACCAAGATTGTCGGTTTTCTCCCACGGATCTCTCCAAGATCCTCTTCAATGCTCGGTTTGAAACCTCGACTTGCCCACTCGTTTGTGGGTGATAAGCCGTAGAAAGACGATGTGTAACCCCATATTTCCTTAGAACCCTTTCAAATTGGTCATTACAAAAATGGGTTCCACGATCGCTTATAATAGCACGAGGTGTTCCAAACCTAGCAAACAAACTTTTCAAGAACTTAACTACCACACGAGCATCATTAGTGGGCAAGGCCTTCGCCTCCACCCACTTAGATAGGTAGTCAACCGCAACAAGGATGTACTTATTACCACGAGATGATGGGAACGGCCCCATAAAGTCTATGCCCCAAACGTCAAAGATCTCACATACTTGAATGATATTTTGTGGCATTTCATCTTTTTGTGAGGCTTTTCCTTGTCGTTGGCATGAATCACAAGTCTTCACAAGATCTTGTGCATCTCGGTAAATAGTAGGCCAAAAGAAGCCGGCATCAAACACCTTTTTAGCCGTGAGATTAGCACCGTGGTGACCACCCGTGGGTCCCTCATGGCAAGCTCTAAGGATGTTAGAAGCTTCGGTGCCAAATACACAACGGCGGATGATTTGATCCGCACAAGTTCGAAACAAGTAAGGGTCGTTCCAAAAATAGAACTTGACATCACGAAAGAATTTTCGTTTTTCTTGAGTTGTCATACCCTTAATGATGAAGTTACCCGCATGGTAATTTGCAAAATCCGCAAACCATGGGGTAGAAGAATCAAGTTTGGAATTCACTACACCAAGTGTCTCGAGCGGAAATGTTTCGGTGATTTCCTTGGGCTCGTAAACACTTTGGTGAGGATCTTCCAAACGAGAGAGATGATCGGCCGCTAGATTTTCGGCTCCTTTTTTGTCAACGATTTTGTGATCAAATTCTTGAAGGAGGAGAATCCAACGAAGTAATCTCGGCTTTGCATCTTGTTTAGCCATGAGATACTTGATAGCCGAATGGTCCGTATACACTATGCATTTCGTCAAGACGAGGTAAGGTCGGAATTTCTCAAATGCATACACCACGGCAAGGAACTCCTTTTCCGTTGTAGTGTATTTAAGTTGAGCCTCGGTCATCGTCTTGCTAGCATAGTGTATAGGCAAGAAATGCTTATCATGACGTTGCCCCAAAACGGCCCCTATAGCGTAATCACTAGCATCACACATAAGCTCAAAGGGGAGGTTCCAATTTGGAGCAACAAGAATGGGAGCTTCGGTAAGTTTCCTCTTAAGGATCTCAAAGGCTCGTACACAATCTTCGTCAAAGACAAAACGTGCCTCTTTTTCAAGAAGATGTGTAATGGGTCGAGAAATCTTCGAGAAATCCTTGATGAATCGTCGATAAAAGCCCGCGTGGCCTAGGAAACTCCTAACTCCCTTGACGGTTTTGGGATGAGGTAATTTGGCGATGACGTCTACCTTAGCTTGATCTACCTCAATCCCCGCTTTCGAGACCTTGTGCCCTAAGACGATTCCACTTTTAACCATAAAATGACACTTTCCCAATTGAGCACAAGGTTGGTTTCCTCACAACGTTTTAACATTCTCTCAAGGTTCGACAAACACGAAGTAAAGGAATCACCAAACACGGAAAAGTCATCCATGAAGACTTCCATCGTCTTCTCGATCATATCATGAAAAATAGCCATCATGCATCGTTGAAAAGTTCCCGGTGCATTGCAAAGTCCGAATGGCATTCTACGATAAGCAAACGTTCCATATGGACATGTAAACGTAGTTTTTTCTTGATCACGAGGATCGATGGGAATTTGGAAGTAACCGGAAAAACCATCTAAAAAGCAATAGAAATCGTTTCCCGCAAGACGCTCCAACATTTGGTCCATGAAGGGCAAGGGAAAATGGTCTTTTCGAGTGGCTTCATTCAACTTACGATAGTCAATGCACACTCTCCATCCGGTCACGAGTCTTGTGGGAATTAACTCGTTGGCATCGTTTGGCACAACGGTCATCCCTCCCTTTTTAGGGACACAATGAATAGGACTCACCCAAGGGCTATCGGAAATAGGGTAAATCATTCCCGCGTCAAGGAGTTTAAGGACCTCCTTTTTGATGACATCGTGAATTTTGGGGTTTACCCTCCTTTGACTTTGGATTGTTGGCTTGAAATCCTCCTCCATTAATATTTTGTGTGTACAAAATTTGGGATCGATTCCCTTAATGTCGGATAACTTCCACGCAATCGCCCCTTTGTGATCCTTAAGAACATCGACAAGTGCGGTTTTTTCATCATTCGAAAGTTCCTTCGCAATAATAACCGGCAACTTGTCGTCCTCCTCCAAATAGACATACTCGAGGTGAGGAGGTAAATCTTTCAACTCGAGAATAGGTGGTTCCTCAAGTGAAGATTTGGGCTCGATACTCATAACCTCCTCGGGTGGAGGAAACGGGAAATCGTTGAGAAAATCCTTGATAATCGAGAAGTCCTCATAGTTGTCGAGGTCTTCGTCACAAGTACGTGGAACATCGAATTCTTCCAACGTAAAACCACCACCTTCGAAAGGAGTGAAGGTTGGTGTCGAATTATCAAGAATTGGATCTAACATAGTGGGATTGCCACTAGTTTCTTCATCACCAAACCCTAAAACTTCTTGTGAAAATTCCTCGCAAACCACGTCGATCATATCAACGAGGTTTATGGTAGCAACGGAATAAACATGAGAAAGTTGAGAATTTTGAGTTGCGTTTATAACAAGTTCTTCGTCGTTGAAACGTAAGGTGATCTTTCTAGCATGCACATCAATCAAAGCCATAGACGTATCTAAAAACGAACGACCTAAAATAAGAGGAACTTGAGGATCCGTGGGGATGTCAACAACAATAAAGTCTACGGGATAGTAGAACTTCCCCACTTTCACAAAAACGTCTTCCGCCAAACCACATGCAAGAATCGTGGAATGGTCGGCCAACTCAATAGACATTCGTGAAGGAGTAAGATTAGGAAGATTGAGCGACTTGTAGATTGCAAGTGGCATCAAGTTAATGCTAGCACCAAGATCGGCCAAGGCATAGCATTCTTCCATATCTTGAATTGCACAAGGGATCAAGAATTTACCGGGATCACCGACTTTTTGAGGTATGCGATTAAGATAAACCGACGAACAACTAGACTTTTGGTTTAATTTTTCCTTGTTGTTCAACATACTCTTAAAGTTAGCGGCAAATCGAGGCATCATGACCAAGGCGTCGGCAAAACTTATATTAAAATGCAAGTCACGAAACATTTTCATAAAAAGCTCAAATTGGTAGTTGTCGCGCTCTTGTCGTTTCTCCTTCCTAAGTCTCGATGGGTAAGGCAAGGGTGGTGTGGGTTGGGGCATAGGCATAGCCTTTGGAATCTCGGGTTCCAAAATGGGTGATGGGTCAACCGTAGGTGTGGCATGAGCGGTACTTTGTGGGCTTGAAATATGCTCCTTTTCGACCACCACCTCGGGCTCTTCCTCAATTTCCTCCACCGTTAGAGTAATTGGTTGAGGAGTCGGTTCTTTAAGTGCCTTACCACTACGTGTGGTAATCACTTTCATCTCTCCCTTCGGGTTTGAAACGGTGTTACTAGGCAAACCACCCGAAGTAGAGGCTTTGTTCACCATTACGCATTCTAAAATTGCATTAAGCTTAACATCAAAATTATTAAACTTCACATCTTGGCTAGCGGCTTTTTGGTCAATTCTTTGTTCAAGCCTAGCATGACTTTGCTCTATCTTGTTGTTTTGACCTCGAATTTGATTAGCAAAATCATTTTTCAATTCATTCCTCATGGCTAGATTTTCCTTAATGAAATTAGCTAACTCCTTTGCATTCTTAGCCGTTTCCTTAGCTTGATTAGCCATTTGTTCTTGAATGTTTTCCATAATCTTATCATTTGAAGTAGTGTAATTCAAAAATTCCAATGGAAGTTCTTTGTTATTTTGAAGAGCTTGACTTGCATTTTGAAAATTACGGTTTTGATTTTGATTATGCAATTGGCTATTACTACTACTCCCTTGATTCCCATAGTTGTTATTACCCTTATAATTGTTCCTTTGATTGCTTTGGTAACCAACTTGATTGTTTCGATAATTGTTAGCATTTTGATTTGGTGAAAAACCCGGTGGAGTCAATTGATTAGTGCGAGGAACTTGACCGTTTTGGTTATAAGTTCCCGCGGCCGCGTAGGCACTCGAAGTGTTACCACCGTTGGTAATGCACTCGGAATAATCGTGAGCTCCACCACAATACATACAAGAAACCTCAACCGCTTTAATCGTAGCGGGAGCGGGTTGTTCACCAACTTTGAACTCAACTAACAAGCCTTTCACTATATCAAAAATTTTGTTCTCCAAATTAGCCTCGACTTGGCAAGCATCAACGGTGTGTGACAAACTAGGTGAAGATGAAGACGAAGCCTTACGAACACTCGACGTGCTACGAGGACTATACACCTTAGACCTATTCTCAATAATTACCAATGCTTTCTCGACCGTCTTACACAAGAAATTACCACCCGCGACGGCATTAAGATAATCACGCTCATGATCGTTCAAGCCATTGTAAAACGTGTCTATTTGATGCAAGTCGGAAAAACCATGATGAGGACATTCGTGCAACATTTCTTTAAACCTATTCCAAGCCGTTGAAAAACTCTCATTATACTCTTGCGAAAACTTTGAAATCTCGTTTTTCAAGTGCGTAGTCTTAGAGGGCGGAAAAAATTGGTTCACGAATTTTGAAACGAGATCCTTCCACGTCAATATAGAATTGGGTGGCTCTTTCTCTAACCAAATTTTTGCGGGCCCCGCTAAGGAATACGGAAAAAGCATCATCTTAATCGAGTCGTTTGAAACATCCTTAAACTTGCACGTGGCGGTGAGACGATTAAATTGGCGAATGTGGTTATGCGGGTTGTCCTTTTCGTCCCCTCGAAACTTGTTGTTTTGAATCATGGACAACAAACCCGTCTTAACCTCAAAATTCTCCGCAAGGATAGCGGGAATCACAATCGCTTCTCCATAACCCTCGGTGGGTGCTTGAAGCAACTCCATCATAGTTCGATTAGCCATGGGTGCTTCTTTCACTACAATGGGTTCGTCAATAGGAGAGTCCTCACTAGTAGGAGTGAGTGATTTGTTTCTTCGTTTACGAGCACGTCTAGCTTTAGAGCGAGTTTGCATAAACGTCACGTACAACGAGAAGGCGAGCAAAGAAGATTTTTTTTTTGGTATTTTTACTTTTTCAATTTTTTTGTTGTTTTTGATTGTTTTTAACTTTTTTGGATTTTTTGGAATGTATTAAGTAGACCAAAATCTACAAATCTCCTCACTAATCAAATCTCTTGATTAACGAAGCCTCAAGGAATGAAAACGAACACGTGAAGTGAACGCCTTCGATGACTTTAGAACGATGGTGGAACACCAAATCGTTCAAGAGGGTTTAATCAAATGAAACCAAGAAAATATATATGATACTTAGTAATACTTTGGGCGGCAAAACCCTCGATTCACTCTCAAAATCAAATACGCACAAGCAAGCGGAGGAAACGAGGCGGCGCGAAGCACTTAAGAGCCTTTTTCCTTTAGGTCGTGAAATACAACCGCCTTATACCCACCTTATAGTTTGTATTATCAAAATCAAGCTTCACGAAAGTATTTATCTATTTTTGCCTTTTTTCTTTGGTTTGAGATTCGAATACAATGATCGAGTGATGAAATCCCGAATCAAGGTTGTGATTGCTCACGTATTTGGAGTACTTGTAAATTTATTTGTTCTACGTATACAATATAGTAATAATATTCACAAAAAAATCGAAAAACGATAATACGTATTAATAGAGTGCTATTAATACAAATACTTTTATGGCTATATATATAAAAACAACAATGGTTCAACCAAAACACAACACGCCTCCCCGGCAGCGGCGCCAAAATGATTGTAGTGTTTTACTACTCCTTAGGAAAAGAGCAATAAATAGTGGTAAGCGTTAAGTGTCGGTTTAGGAAAACCGAGCACCAATGACCAAGCAAGTTCGTTTCCCAAGGAGGCTAGTGCGTTGTGTTGAGAGTTGATTTTGTTTGAGATTATATTGATTGAAAAAGAAATAAGAAAGGAAAGAAGAGACGGTTACGAAAACGTATTAAACTATGACGAAAAAGTCGAAAACGTAAAACCGTAAAAACGACGAAAATTAAAATTTTAACCTAAAAATTTCTAAAAATTACTAAAAATCCCAAATAATATTCTAAGAGTTTACAAAAAATCCAAACTTGCTAAAACCTTTTAATTAATTAAATAATTACTTTTTAATGCTAATTAAAGCCCTAAAAATCACTTTTAAATATTAAAAAGCCCTAAACAAGATTTTATAGTTTGTAAACCTCAAAAATGACCTAATTAAACTAAAAACTATTTTTAAAAATTTTAAAACCAATTTAAACTATTTTTAATCTCCTAAAAACTATTAAAATCTATTAAATCTTAAATTAATTCTAAAAATTAATTGAAAAGCCTAAAAATTAAATGGAAAGTGACAAAAGTCCTAATTAATGATAAAGAACCTAGGAAAAATGAAAAAGAAATAAAAATAAAACTTTTATTTTAATGAATAAAATAATATTAAAATATTCTAAAAAATTAAAAGTCCTCAAATAAATTCTAAAAAATTCTCAAAAATCCTAAATATTGTAACTAGAACAAAAATGCAAACCAAATTTTCTGAAACCTATTAATTAATTTTATATTAATTTTTAAAGTTGCTTAAAAACCCTAAAATTAAATAAAATTAAAAATTAAAGTTTTTGAAAACTTTTTTATATGTAAACCTCAAAAATAAGAATTAAAACCTAAAAACTATTTTTTTGTATTTTTTACTTACTGTTTAATATTTTTTTTATGACTTTTTAAATTTAAAATTAAAAATAATCCTAGAAATTAATTAAATAAAAGGAAAAATAATATTTTTGAACAGAAAAATCTTAAAACCTATTACTAGCCTAGGAAAAATGAAAAAGAGCCAAGAAGCTTAATAAATAAGCTATAATAAGCAGAAATGGTCACGGCTTATTTAAATAAGCCCAAACCAAAACCTCCTTAAGTATTGGGCCTTGTGTATCTTTACACAAGATTAAAGCTAGCACACTGGTAAGGACTCTGAACCCTCCAACGAGAGGCCAGGGGTTCGAAGCCAGGCTAGTGGTTTTTGTAAAACTTTTTTTTTCTTTTTTTTTTCTTTTTCCAAACCAAACAGACAACTTGTATGACTTGCAATCCAAACTACTTTCACTTTTTAACCAAGTTTTAACAAGAATCAAAGGAAAAACGTGGCCAGACTCCAAAATGAGAACTCAAGTTTTGTTCTTCTTTCTGTTTTGTCTTCACAAGTAGTGAGATCCCAAGAGGACTTGGGATTGCTTGTTTGGTGGTTGTTTTGGAACACAATGGCACCCCTTCACTCTTTCTGAGTGAAGGGAGTCAAAACAGGGAAAGAGCAAACACAAAAAGCACTTATATCACAAAAATCAAAGCACTCCAATCAAAACCATGTTGCTGTGGTGTTTAAACTAGGTCTGTGGACTTAGTGGCTAATATCTAGCACTCTAATGAACTTTTATGCTCCAAATTAAACACACAAACTCACAAACAGATACACAATCAGTAACAACAACTCATATACCCTAACACTAACAGGCAATCAAGATTCAAACTTCAAAAACTCATGAAAATGCAACACAAAGTGACTAATGCAGATTTTAAATTCCATTTTCACCTTTTAAGCACACAAATATGTTTAAAACCTATGCAAACTTACTTAATAAATAACATGTAAACTATCTTAACCTTTTTGAAGCTCTCTAACACTTTTAATTAACCAAATCAAAAACTACTCCCCTGCTAAAACCCGTTTCCAAACACCCTGTTAAAAAATCTTTTTGCACTTTTTCAAGTCAAAACAACTTAAAACTTAATCAAATTGGATACCAAAGCTTATAACATGCATATCATGACATGATAACACAAAACAAAGCAGATTCTTGCACTTAAGCATGCAGTCACAAAATCACACCCAAATCACAATTTCTGAAAACTTTTAAAAGGGAAAGGAAATTTTACCTAAGATCCCTACAATCCAGGGATCTAGTGGAAGATATTCCACCTCCTATACCAACCCGGGTTGGTGCTGATACACTGATCAACAAACTTCAAACCTGCCAAAAAGAAAAACAGAAAAAACAAGCACAAAGCATATGTATTTTGTTTTCTCTTTTTCTTCCTTAAAAACTTACACAAACTTTTTAAAACTTGAACTTAAAATAAATTAAAACTGAAAGTAAATGGTACTCAGAAATTTTAAAAACAGAACACTTTTTTCATTCCATTAAAAAAAATTACAAGTTTTCTAAAAACTGAGACAAGAAAAAAATGTGAACTAAAACCCTAATGCCTTATATAGGCTTACAAAGAAGTCTCTAGAAGATGGAAACCCTAGTTCTTAACTCCCCATTGTGCCCTTGGAGGATATTCGGATATCCTTTTGAAGATGCCGATTTTGAAAGTTGATAGGAGGCTCCCATGTGATGTTATCAGTGTACTGTTTGATCTTGGCCGTTTATCAAAACGTTGGGAGCACGAAATTGCTGAGGGGTGTCGATTTGCTGGCAAGACTTTGTCTTGGAGTAGCAGGGGAGCCACGTGGGGGTCCCACAAGGTGAGAGGGAAAGGTTTTGGGAGGTGGGTTTGAATGAGACAAGAGGGAATTAGCAATCTGCACACTTTGGGGGATTAACCCCTTGATTTGGGTGTTAATCAAACTTAGGGTTTATGGGTTAAGTGGTGGTGAACAGTAGAGTTTTTTATTCATTTTGGGGGATTACTTTTTAAATAACAGGTTTCCCCCACTTTTGGTTAATTAAATGCGTTTAATTAAAGTGAAAGGTTCACAAAGGTTTTGTGATAGGGTCAAAAAGGTGTGGACTGGTTTATTTGAACTGGTGGGTGACGTGTCAGATGGGGGTTGGCTGGTGGGGTTTTGTTGTCTGGTCACATTAGGCCCCCCACTTTATAAGTTATCTTCATTTTGTAATAAATAGCTCACAAATCCATTTCCTTTGTATTTAACTTTCAGCAATTGTCACTTTTGGCACCAAGGTTTTTCAAAGCTTGTATCAAGGACCATTAATGCAATATCTTCATTTTCCAAGGACTGATTTTGCCATATCTTCAAACTTCAAGGCTTTGACTTGTTGGTTGACTTCTTGGAGGACCATATTTGACAATTTAGATTTGATGAGGGACTAAATTTGCCAATTCTTCAAAGTTAAGGGTCCTTTTTGTAATTTTGACAAACTTTAGGGACCAAACTTGTAATTATGAAGATACAAGGGTATAAAGTGTCAATTCTTCAAACTTGGAGGACCAATCTTCAACATTCTTCAAATCTTCAAGGGTTTTCTTTGGAAAATTCCTCACTAGGGCTTGGTTCATCGTGCGGCTTCGTTTCCCGTGTTCGTTTTTGCGTGATTCTTGTGATCTTTTGTCATTTTCTCAATATCCGTACCTAAATTACACAAGCAACAAACACAAGCATATATTTGGGTATTTTGATGATATTTAATGCATTTTAAGTCCAAAAAGAACGATGAGACCATGTATAAAAGCCGTCTCATCAGAGACCCATGCTTATCCATGTTCATATTATTGCTTTCTAATTAGTTTAATGTGAGGGGATTTGTGCCCTTCCAACCTTTGTTCCGTGGTTGTTTGTGATTGTGATTCATTAGGTACATCGACATCATTGAAGCCTCTCGTGTTCGTTTTACGTAGCACTCGAGCTTCGATCGTTGCCTTTGGAGATTCTGATATCCGATGATATCCTTTTATGTTCTAACCTTAGGTTTATAGCACACTTCATAAACGGCTATTAATTTAACGGTTACACCCTTTCCATGCTAGATTAGGCATTCGACTACGTCTCTAGTATGGGGGTGTTTGCACCCCTAGACTCGAAACATTGAGGACAATGTTTAACTTTAGTATGGGGGGTGAATAGATACTTGCCTTGCCAAACCTTCACGCTTTCCAAAGTTTATCTTTTTGTTTATCGTTTTCTTGCAAAATAAGGCTAAAAATGGCCAAATTTTAAAATTTTTCTCATGTTTTACAAGTGTTTGAAGACACGAATGTAGATTTTCCGATGGCGAGAATAAGAGTAATTTTTGACTCGACCGTGCGTGTTGAGCACTTAGCTTTGATTCCTTAACTACACATTAGGCTAAGTCTCTTAAATGAGGATGAGAAATGATAAAGTTAATTATAAGTTACTATGCTAAACGTAGAGTACTGGTATTCTTTCAAAAACTCATGTGTTCTTGTTGTTTGCTTATTCTCCCTTCGCATGTAAATATTTTTTTCTTAATAAATATTGACTTAGCGGTTTAGTTAGGATTGTTGGGTTTCTAGTCTTTTCTAGTAGCTTCCGTGTAATTAAATTGGGAAGACATTAAGGTATCGCCAGCGTCACGGTTTTGAAGTATTGGCACCCTAATAATCGAAAGCTTCACCCAATAATAAGATTTCAAGTGCTCACCTAAATCTAGCAAACAATTTGAAGCCCCACAAGGCCGAAAAATCTATGCAAAATTGAAAGTGAATCAAGCCTTAATCTTCGAAGCTTTAAAGATCCAAAATTTGCCTTAGCGTGAGGATATACGTCTTTGGCTAATAAAACCACCGATGAGGTGGATAATAAAAGGCAAGGCAAGACCGAAGTCATAATAAAAGCTTCATGGCAAAGTTGAATAAAAGATGGAGGTAAACCAAAGATAATAAGGACCTTCCGTTAGGGGGCGTATAAAAGTCTTGGTAATAAGTCTCATGTTCAAAACCGTTATAAAACCGTGTTTATCGATTCTTTTTGTCAACTTAATTTTTTAACATCGTTGTCTATTGGGAGGGGTTATTGATTTGATGGTCTTAGTTACACCGTTAGGACTCTATTTTTAGACCTAAATCTCTATTCACGCATAAGTAAAAAATGTATCCTCGTGATCATTAAGACAAAATAAAATATAAGAGATACAACTTAGGAATAATGGGAGGATAAGTACGTGATTAGGGCATATGATTAGTGTTAGCATTACTAACTTATAATGACAATGATCTCGTTGCACGCTTGGCATGAAATTAGGGTGAAAATCGAGGACGACGAAATTATTTCTAACGAAGCATTCACGTGTTCTTGTTCTATGAACCTAAACGTCCCATTTTGCGATGAAAATCATACATTATGTTTAAAACGCAAGTAGTAGTAGTGTAGCTAGTTTATTATTCCAATAAAGTGAATAAAATGAATTTTGGAGGTGCTACGATACTTTATTCTAGCATTGCGTGAGGGCACGGCAATGGTTTAGTATGGGTGAGTGATGAGACTGCTTTTATACATGGTCTCATCGTCCAAATCGGGCTTAAAATGCATAAAATATCATTGAATATACCAAATATATGCTCGTGTTTGTTACTTGTGTATTTTTAGGTACGGATATTGAGGAAATGGCAAAAGATCACAATAATCATTCAAAAACGAACACGGGAAACGAAGCCGCACAATGAACCAAGCCCAAGTATGGAAATTTGAAAAAAGACCCCTGAAGTTTGAAGAATTGGCAACTTTGGTCCCTCATCTTTGAAGACTTGTCACAAATGACCCTCCAATAGTCATTTGTACAAGATATATGCTTGAAAATTGAAAGGATGTCAAAAACAGCCCTTGGAAATGATCAAGATTGCAATAAGAGCCCTAAAGTCCACAAAGTTAACAATTGGACTTAATTTGCAAATGAGTTTGGACTAATGATGCAAAAGAAAACCAACGGGGGTTAACCATTTGGACTGGCTGTAAGAAAACTACCCATTAGCCCAACAACCCATGAGCCCAAACCCCCACCCACGTTTATTACCCGTTTATTTTAATTAAGCAGGGTCAAAGGGTCAACTCTCCATTTCCCTCCATAAACAACTTTTTAAATAAATCTTTTCCAAAAACAGATTAAACCCCCCCTTCCTAATTACCCTTAAACCCTAAATTTCCCAGGTTCTATTAATCCCAAATCAAGGGGTTTTTACCCAATTGTTTCCAGAATCCTAATTAAGCTTAACCTCAATCTATCCCACCTCCCTAATCACCACAAGACACACCCATGTGTCTTGTGGGACCCTCCCCTGCAACATCACTTTCGCCCAAACCCCAAAACCCGACATGATCAACAGCTCACATGATCTACTTGGCCTCCAAAGAGTTTTTAACGTCTATGATGCATTCAAACATCACAAACAACAACTGGCATTCACATGGTTGATTTTTGACCAAGATCAAATATTCAAACCAAGGGCAGCTTTGTAATTTTCTTAGCTAGGGTTTCTCATTTCATTGTAATTCTAGATAGTTCTCTAGTGTAGTATAAATAGGAGACGGATTGTGTCCCTATTTTTTGTTCCAGTTTTTCTAGCAACTTTGTAATTCCTTTTTTAAATTAATATAAAGTTGGTAATTTTTAGAAAAAAGAGTAATTCCTTTTATCATTATTTAAAAAGTTGGTATCTGATTTAGCTAGAAACTCTGAGTTCCATCTTAATTGTGAAAACATTTTGTGTGATTTGAAATTTAAGAAAAAGGTTTCTGAAATTTAGAAGATTTGTGGTAAAAATTGTTTCAAGGTTTGATTTAGAGGATTGTAAGTTGTTTGGATAGAGTGTTTTTCAAAAGAAAGTTGTTTGAGAAAGATTTTAAAAAGGTTTAAAAAGGTTTAAAGATAAAACAGAAAGATAGAATCTGTGCTTGTTTTTCCATTTTTCTTAGCAGGGTTGTTTGGAGCTTGATTAATCCAAGGATCTGCACAAACCCGTGTTTGTGGGAGGTGACATACAGTCACTGAGGGACTTGGATGTAAGTCCCTCAAGGTAAAAATCCTTGTATCTAGTTTTCATTTTCAGAAAATGAGATTTGAGTAATTTTGCTTGATAGGTGCTAAGTGTTGTTTAATTGTTTGGATAAGCTCATTTGTGTTTATTGATGCATGTTAGAAGCTTTTTAACCAGTTTGGATAGGGTTTCGATAGCATTGCTTTGAAAAATTTGCATATTCAGTTTTTAAGGGGTGTTTGGATTTGTGTTTTAAGCAGACTGTGTGACAAGATTGAATGATAAAAGCTGGTTTAATTCACTCCATAGGGTGTTGTTAGTATGTATGTATTTTGGATTTCAACTTGGTAGGTTCTTAAACAAGTTTGTGTGATAAAAAAGTGGATGAAATAGCTTAAAATCTGTCACTTTACTTTTCTACTTGATTTTTGAGTAATTTGTGCCTTCTAGTTGTGAAACCTGTTAGATAATAGGTTGTTTAAGGGTGTGCTATAACTTATTTGTCTTTTGGTTGACTTATATGCATGATATTGAGTCTTGAATTTCATTTGAGTACCAATTGAATCAGATAAATCCTCACAGACCTGCATAGTTTCATCAGCAACTTGATTTTGCATTTCTTGCTAGAACTTGTGCTAAGACTTGTTTGATTTGTGTTTGTGCTTGACTCCTTGTACTAAACAGAGTACAAGGGTGCCATTTTTCCTCCAAATAACAACACCAAGAGCCAAAGACAAGCTCCTCTTGTCTAATTTGCACAAGTGAAGATATTATTGTTCTTGGTGTTTTCAAAAAAGCATACTGAACCCGTTTTTCATTTCTTTTTGATTAATCTTGATAAAAGTGGATTGTGATTGTGTTTTTGAGGATTAAAAGAGTATCAGCTTGTGTTTTTAAAGTTTTAAAGAAAAAAAAATATAAAAAACAAAAAGGACGTGGCCAGGACTCGAACCTGCGCCACTCCTCTCACCACACACACATTCTACCGTCGCGCCCTTGGGTCTTTTACTGACCAAGGTTCTTTTCAAGTTGTATTTAAGGTGAGTTTGTGTGGGCTTTTCTAAATAAAAGCCGTAGCTTATTTGGGCCATTTTGGCTTATTCATTAAGCTTATTAGCTCAGCTTTATTTTTCCTAGGACTTATATTAGGTTTAGGATTTTTCAGCACTAAGTTTTCATTTTTCTCTTTATTTAATTATTTTTTATCTTTTTTTATTAGCCGTATTTAGATAATTAGTTAAAAAATAGAAAAAAGTGTTTTTAATTTTTAAAAAAATAGTTTTTAGGTTTCTATTTATATTTTTGAGGTTTACATCACATTAAGTTTTCAAAAACTTTTATTTTTAATTTTATTTGATTTTAGGGTTTTTTAACAAATTTGAAATTTAATATAAAATTAATAAATAGGTTTTAGGAACCTTAATTTGCATTTTTGTCTTAGTTATATTATTCTAGGTTTTTGGTAATTTTTCAGAATTTATTTATAAACTTTTTATGTTTTTGAATATTTGAATATTATTTTATTACTAAAAATAGAAAGTTTGTTTTTTCTTCTTTTTTCATTTTTCCTAGATTAATTAGCTATAATTAGGAGTTTTTCAACTTTTAGATTATTTTTATAGCCTTTAGATTTATTTTTATAATTATTTTAAGTTTATTAGTTTTTAAATCATTTTAAATAGTTTTTAGGGTTTTAAAAATAGTTTTAATAGTTTTCTAAATTTAGGAAAAATAATTTTTAGTCTTTTAATAATATAAGTAAAGTATTTGTTCAATAAAATAATATTCTGGACATTTTATTAATTGTATTTAATTTTAGGGCTTTAATTAGCATTTAAAATTGAATATTTAATTAATAAAAGGTTTTAAAATATTCTTGTTGGATTTTTATCCTTATTTATATTATTTTAGACTACTTTTAGCTTTAATTTTATTCTTAGGTTTTAAAAATTTTCAATTTGTAGCTTTTCACGACTTTACGTGTACGCCTTTTTCATCGTAGTTTAATTCGTCTTCGTAACCGTCAAAATCTTTTCTTTCTCATTTCTTTTCTTCTTAATAAAATCATCAATCATAAATCAATTCATCACACAACACACGTGCCTCCTCGAGAGAACAATCCCCACTTAAGGGTCATAAGTGTTTACGTTTTCCTAAACGTACACTTAATACTTACCGCTTTTGCCTTCCTTTTCCTAAAGGGGTAAAAATACTCTACATCAGTTTACACGAAAAAAAAGTTAAAATTTTTCCATCAAGTAAATTCAAATTTTTTCCATACTAGTTTTAGGACATTTCTAGCCCGATTTTAAAATTTGGCGATTACAAAATTTTTTGGTCTACCGTTTTGTCGGACTGGAGAATTTATTGTCCGACTGAAGAAAAATTGCAATTTTCAGAATTTAAACCACAACAACAATCACAACACATCTACTTAAAGATCCTTTTTCACTTCAACATATTAAAGCTTATCAAGATGGATTCTACTACAGAGTATCGTGTGACGAACAACAACATCATGGTGGCGGGAAATAAAGAGAGACCACCAATGCTTGTGACCGGTCGATATGCATGTTGATCCCAAACTTAGATCGATTAAGCTTTGTGTATACGAGATTAGATCAAGTAATACACGTAGAGAAACCTTTGCTTATGAATAAAGTAACTAAGTGTTATGCGAAATTAACACTTAATCTAAAACACAAAGATGTTAAACAAACTTTCACTTGTATTAGAATGATCGAACTTGATTACAATGAAAGAGGTTTAACTTGTGAAAACTTATGATAACTGATGATAAACATTAACCTAAAAGATCTTCTTTTATAGATTAAGAAGTCTTGTACAATAAGCTACGAATCAACTATTCTAGGTAAAGATAATAATGGAAAATACAATGTCGAGCTTATCTTTACCATACACAAATAAAGAAACAAATAAACAAATGATTCGTATGAAGATATATTCCATCAGTGCTAGTCTTCAAGGCTGTCAGCGTTGACTTCTTCAAATGTCAACGCTTGGCTGTCAGCGTCCAATGTCATCTTATCAGCGCTTGAATTCTTCTTATCAGCGTCTAGTGAACTGACCCATAATTTATTCCCAACAATCCTCCCCTAAACTTGATATCTATTCCAATGATCAAGTTTCTGAATAAAAACTTAAGGCTTAGGAGGAATCTTACAAAAACTTCTTATGTTGGTGATAAACATATCTAATTAAGTCTTTGGCCACGTCACTAGTATAATCAATCTCCAAGGGTGTCTCCTTCATCTTCTCCAATACTTCTTTGGATAAGAAATAGTCAGCATCCACAAGTAGATACTCTAAAAACTTTGTAGAGCTCAAATGAAACACACCACAAGTAGAATAAAGCCTCCAATGAAGACTACTAAGGTCATCTTCAAGATCCTTCCATATGGCAGGATTTGCTTCCCTTGGACCACACAAAGTCAAAAATGTGTGCCATAGTCTTATTCCATTTGCTGAAGTAGGTGCTTCAGCTGTATACTTGGCCTCTATCAATCTCCATAGATGCACCAAGTCTTCTCTGTCTATGCTTGCAAAGATAGAAATAATTGAAGTGAAAGTGTGTACCTCCTTCCCAAACCTGCCAATCTTCCAAAATCCACACTCATCTTCATCAAAACTTATGATTGGATTTCTGTCATCTAGAGGTACTACATTAACCAAATCTGAAGCTTCCAATGGAGAAAGCTTGAGATGCTTCCTTATGAAAGTTTCATTTGGATAATACACATCCATATTTTTGGGAAATTGGAGAGGATCTCCTTTCTTCACTGGTCTTTGAGCAATCCTCATCTCCTTTTGAATCTGCATTTCCTCAGCAAGCTCTTGTTTCCTTTCTTCTGAAAGAAACTGTAAGACATTATTTTCTTGCACATGCCTCCAAATAGGATGTGCCCTGTACTCTAGCTCCTCAAAAGATAAAGCCAGCAACTTCTTGTATGTCCATCTAGGTTGATGGCATCTAAGCAACTTGTAATACAATTGCCTTCTATCTCTTTTAAGCCAAGTCTTGACCTCTTGTGCATTATACCTCAAAATCACCTTTATATCATCTTGTACCCTGAGAAGAATTTCCAACCCCCAAATTTGATCTGATAAGCTCATCCCTGGGTTGTCCATTACCTTATCTTCCCAAGCATGGTACATTCTGGTGATTTCTGGAAGGTCCCAATCAACCTGCTTCTTCAAATCACTCAATCTTTCTTTTGCCAACTCATCCCCATATTCAAGTCTTTCTGGATCATCAATGATTTCAACACTTGAATCTGAGCTATCTCCTTCTTTTTCATCACCACTCTCTTCCTCACTCTCAGAAGTGGCAACAAATGGTGATCTACCACTCCTCTTCAAATCTCTTTCCAAAAGTTGTGCAGCCAACTGTTCATCAAATGCAATTTGTGCTGCATCTTTCTTTGGAACATCTTCTTCAACCAAAATTCCTTTACCTTTGTCTTTTGGATCAATAATAGGTAAGGTAGAAGAAGAAACCTGTGTGGACACATCTTTGATGATTGCTGATGACTGGAATACATCAACACCACCTGCAACTTTGTCAGCGTTCAAGTTACCTTTATCAGCGCCCCGATTACCTTTGTCAGCGCTGGATGTGTCAGCGTTCAAACCTGTATCAGCGCCCATTGTTGCTGTGAAAGATCCTTCCAAGTTCAATAGAGTTACCTTGGATGTATCAAGAATTGGGTGCTTCTTCAAGTTGGTGAGTGCTTCAGCAACATTTAAAGATTCACTAAATTGTGAACTCTTCTCACTGGCTGTATGAATCAGCTCATCCTCTTCATCCTCCCCTTTGGAAGATTCCTCCATTCTACTCCTGCTACTAGGATTCTCCAAAACAGTTACCCGCTCCCTCAATACTTGGAGTTCACGGCCCTGATTGTTGACAATTTGTACAAGGCTGACATTTTGCTTTTGCAAGCTAATGACAGCAGCCGTCAATTCAGTCAATGTCATAGGTTCCAATCTGCCCTCAGCTAGAATGGGGATTTGACCTCCCAAAATAGAATCATGGGGCATGGATGAGGTCTTAATGATGTTGGGACTGTCTTGACCAGCGTCTAAGCCTGTGTCAATAGCCCCAGCCTCATCCATGTCACCAGCCACACTTGTGGAGGTGGTTCTCTCTACAACAAGGCTAGGACCACTAGAGGAGAACACTCCAGTAGTCCTTTGGCGTTTATTCAACCTAGATTGTAATGGGGTGGAAGATGAGGTAGATTGTGTGGGTGTTGGTTGGTTAAGGGGTGTTTGGGATTGTTCAGGGATGTCATCAACGTTGGGATTGGCTGTGTCAGCGCCAACATTTTGAGTGTCAGCGTTGACATTGAGTTGGTCAACGTCCATGTGGTCAGGTGAAGGTAATGGTTCAAGGATAGGCTCAAGTTGAGGTGCAGGGTCTGGTTGTGGTTGAGCAGCCTGAATTACTTCAAGCATGGCTGGGGTAAGAGGTATAGATCTGTTTGTGGAGCTCATTTTGTCAAAAATGGTTTTCTTTTGCTTAGGGATCTCATAAAAAGTGTCATGATCCCTAGTACAATATGCTTGTAAATCAAACACCATTTGCAAAAATCTTGGGTAAGCCAAAGTCATTTTACTTCCCTTATTTTTACACATCCCTTCAAAAATCATTTTTGAAAAATTATACTTAAGCCCACGTGACATACAAACCAAAGCACTTGCAATGGACCTGTTTATTTCATTAAAAGCAGTACATTTTGGACTTAAGCATTGAAGAAGGACATGTATCAAATATTTCCAATCCAAGGGAAATTCCTGCTTATGATATTTATTTAAAGTTTTACCAGCAGGAATAGGATAACCCAATTCCCTAAGACCTTGTTCTATTGTTGCAATGGCAAGGGTAGTCACACCATCAGCGTCATCAAGACGCAAAGCTTGGCGAACCAAGGCTTCAGTGACCACCCATGTTCTTCCATGAACAATAGATGTTAATGTGGTCACTCCATTAGCTGTTGTGGAACTGACATTGTTCCAAAACTGTCTAATGTGTGCGACAGGGACTAGTGGTTCATGAGAAAGTGCATACCTTATTGAGGATGCATTTAAAAATGCCACCATTTGTGAATACTGAGGGAACAAATCATTATCAGCGGCCAAGTAAGCTACCATATTATGTTGGCTCTTGAACTCCAATGTCAGATTGTTTGAGTTGAACTTTGGTGCCATGTTTAAAGCTGTTTAGGTTATGTGATATGGGAAAAATCTAGGAGAAAAATGTTAGACAAGAAAATATGAATACCCAGAATTAAAAGGTTAGCCAAATTTATAGGAGAGATGCATGATTTTGATTGGTCAAAAATGAGGCAGTTATATTCAAAGAGTAATGATGAAAATATTGAATCAAATATAACTTATCTCATGCATTAATTAAAAGTAACAACTCCCAGAAATTACGGCCAAAGATTAGTCAAAAATAACAACTGGGTAGGGCCCACTAGGTGTCAACGGTCAAAAATAGCCCATCAACGCCCAACGGCTATATTTTCTTGTCAGCGTTTGCCTAAAGCCTTGTCAGCGTCACGATTGGACGTAACAGCGTTTGGAGAAAAACTTGTCAGCGTCTAAAAATAAAAATATTTAAAAAGAAAAAGACCTTAACAAAGTAATTTATCCTAAGGGAAATATCTTGTAAGTTGATAATAATTACTGGGCGGCAAGCACTGTCCACTTATGCACACTTGCTTAAGCAAGATAGACACAAATGTCCTCAAGTGTCCCTTGCTAACCAAAATACTTACCAACAAAGTTATTTCATAAAATCCTTTGTAACTCCCAGGTAAACCCATAACAAAAATATTCCCAAGTCTCCCAACAGACCACAACCAATTCTAGGCCAAAAATGTCTTGGCAGCATGCATAGTTTGTCAACTTTGCATGCTACAGTGCCTCATGGTTTAGTAAAACTAACCCATACTCACCTGTGGACACAATCTAGAATTGTGATAAGAGTATTATAGGAATACCCAAGAGTCCTAAAGGTTCCTTAAACCTCCCCTTAAACTATGATACATGAGTTTCTCAAAATATATATGAACATTAAAAATTTATGTCAAGATAGGAATATAAATATTCCAACCATCATCCATAAACAAAAACATGTCCAAATAGCTCTTCAAAGATCCATAAGCAACTCTGTATCCAATGGCATAAAGCTAACACCACCTACACATTTAGATTGAAAAACCACAAAACTAACATTTGTTGCTGACAGCGCCCCGACAACACTTATCAGCGTTGAAGGAACTCTTGTCAGCGTTAGACAATAATATCTCTAACAACGGCAAAATAACACTTGTCAGCGTTACATTTACCTTTGTCAGTGTTAGAAAAATAAAGTGGAAAAATCTAAATCATCACAAAGACCAATAACAATGCATTATCCTGTACATACTTTTACAAAAAGGTTCCAAAACACATATTAAGTGAGATTAACCATTCCAATATTTGTTACCAAATATTGAAATCTTCCAGTATCAAAAGGTTTAGTTAATAAATCAGCCACATTATCTTCTGTGTCTACCCTATCTGGTTGTATTAAACCTTTCTCAAAGCAATCTCTTATAAAATGATGTCTAATTTCTATGTGTTTGGTTTTAGAATGATGTACAAGATTTTTAATAATGCATAAAGTACTGTTATTGTCTACAAAAATCTTGGTATGCATGAAATTATACCCATAATCCAACAGCTGGTTCTGAATCCATAAGACTTGTCCACAACAAGCAGCTGCAGCTACATATTCTGCTTCAGTTGTAGAGTTTGCCACCACTGTTTGTTTCTTGCATTGCCAAGATATCAATCTACTCCCAAGAAACTGACATCCACCAGTTGTGGATTTCCTATCAAACTTGTCACCACCATAGTCACTGTCTGAATATGCAATAAGCTCCAATGGAGAATCTTTTGGGTACCATAAGCCAAGATCTGGATAACATCTTAGGTACCTAAAAATTCTTTTCACAGCAAAAAGGTGACATTCTTTGGGAGTCACTTGATTGCGTGCACAAGCACACACAGCAAACATGATGTCAGGTCTTGAGGCTGTAAGATACATCAATGAACCAATCATTGATCTATAGTGCCTAATCCACATCCTTTCCAGCTCCAATTTTTCCCCAAGGGTGTTCCCTATCCATAGGAGTGGAAGCACTCTTTTCATGTGGAGAAAAACCAAATTTCTTCAAGATTTCAGCTACATACTTGTCTTGGGAGATGAAGATACCATCCTCTTTCTACTGAACTTGTAATCCTAGAAAGAAGTTCATCTCACCCATTGCACTCATCTTGAATTTATCTGTCATAAGCTTGGAAAAGTCTTCACTCATCTTTGGATTTGTAGATCCAAAAATGATATCATCAACATAGACATGAACAAGTAAGACATCCTTACCTTTCTTCTTTGTGAACAATGTCTGATCTATGGTGCCCCTTTTAAAACCATTTTCCACCAAGTAGGTGGATAATGTACCATACCATGCTCTTGGGCCTGATGGAGTCCATACATAGCTTTCTTCACTCTATAAACCTTGTCTGGATTCTCAGGATCTTCAAAACCAGGAGGTTGCATAACATATACCTCCTCAACAATTGTTCCATAGAGGAAAGCACTCTTCACATCCATTTGATAAACAGTGAAGTTCATACAAGAGGCATAAGCTAGAAAATTCTTATAGCTTCAATTCTTGCAACATGAGCAAATACCTCTTCATAATCTATACCTTCCTCTTGTGTATATCCCTGAGCTACCAAACGTGCCTTGTTTCTGACCACAATACCCCTTTCATCTTTCTTGTTCCTTAGAACCCATCTTGTCCCAATTGGTCTCACATATCTAGGACAATCAACCAGCTCCCAAACATCCTGTATAGCAAATTGGTGAAGCTCATCCTGCATTGCTTCCACCCAACTAGGTTCTTTGAGAGCATCAAAAATCTTCTTGGGTTCATGTTGTGACAGAAAACAGGCAAACAAACATGTCTGTACAAGAGGGGTATCAACCTTCTTGTGGATATTAGCAATGAAGCTATCATGAGTCTGGTGAGATCTTCTAGTTTGAACAGGAGTCATGATATTCCCAATGATTTGAGAGGGAGGATGATTCTGCAAAGTAGATCTAGGAATTCCATTTTCAAGAATTCTGTTGTCTTCAATATCATCCTCCATGTTGCTAATATCTTCTTCAGACTCTCTTCCATCTTGAACCTCTTCATTTATTCTTGAAGGTTCACCTTGTTCAAAAGTGGAAGATACAAAATACTCATAAGTGTTGTCAACGTTGGATTTTTGCTTGTCAGCGCTGGAATTACTTTTGTCAGCGCCAGAATCATTGTTGTCAACGTTTGAGCCATCAGTGTCTGAAGTGGTCTTGTCAGCACCAGAATTGTTGTTGTCAGCGCCTGAATGACCATGCATGTTATCAACTGGTGGTATTGAAGAACCACCTTTATCCTTTCTAGCAGCAGCAGCAACATAATACTCATCTGTCCATATAGGAAGTGTAACATATTCTTGTGTGGGAGATGACTCAACTGCTGGTGGTCCATCCTTCTTAGCAACCTGTGTACCTGAAACATTACCAATTCTCTTCTCCAAAACACTTGAAGTTACCTTCACAATGTCTGGATTAGTAACAGGCATATAATTTAAAGCTCTAGATAAAGGTTCCAAGTCAAACAACCAATTTGGACCACTTTCAGGATCACTAGGTTTACTCTCTAAAAACCTAACATGTACTTTCTCAAGTATACATTTTTCCTTTTTAATGTAAACCCTATATCCTTTGCTCTGCACTGAATAACCCATGAAATAGCCTTCATCACCTTTTGCATCAAATTTACCTAGGGCATCACTAGTTTCTAAAACAACTACATGACAACCAAAAGGCTTGAGAAAGCCAATATTTGGCTTCCTTCCCCAAAGTAACTCATAAGGTGTCTTATTATGTATTTTGTTGACCAATGCCCTATTTTGAACATAACAAGCTGTGTTAACAGCTTCAGCCCAAAAGGCTATAGGAAAGTGGGCATCAGCCAACATGGTTCTGGCTGCTTCAATTAGGGTTCTATTCTTCCTTTCAGCAACCCCATTTTGCTGTGGGGTTCTAGCTATGCTAAACTGCCTAGTAATCCCTTTCTTGGCACAAAAATCATCTAACAACTGATTTCTAAACTCACCCCCATTGTCACTTCTAAGAATTTTGACCTCATTACCATTCTTCTTCTCAATCTGGGTAATGAAATTAATCAAACTTTGGGCAGTTTCACTTTTCTTGGCTAAAAAGAAAGTCCATGTAAACCTGGAAAAATCATCAGTGATGACAAAACAATATGATTTACCCTTCAAACTTTCTATATTAGTTGGACCAAAGAGGTCCATATGCAATAAGTGAAGTGGTTTAGAACTAGAGTGCACCTGTTTAGATTTGAATGAGACCTTGTGCTGCTTGCCCTTAAGACATGCAACACAAGAGTGGTCATTGTGGAAAGCCTTTTCAGGCAAACCATCAACTAAACCAAGTCTCACAAGTCTATTGATATTTTTAAAGTTTATGTGCCCTAATCTCCTATGCCAAAGATTACTTTCATCTACTGAAGCTTTAGCATAAAAACATGACATCATTTTATCATTCATCTTAATTCCATTAAGATTCACATTATATATGTCTTTATGCCTTGGTGTTCTAAATTCTATGTATTTCTCCTCAGGGAGCTTGTAATCTTTGCTTAACACCAAGCACTCAGTATCTGTGAAAAGAACCTTATTTTTGTTATCACACACTTGTGATACACTAAACAAATTATAATCCAGTTCTTTTACCAGGAAGACATTCTCAAAACGTAGATTATTGGTGATAAGGGTTCCTTTTCCTGTGATGGTGCCATAGCCCCCTCCAAAGTATACCTTATCACCATCTTGAATAGGAGTGAAGTTCGTCAGATAGTCTTCCTTTCCTGTCATGTGCCTTGAGCATCCACTATCCCAATATCCATAATCATTGATCTTCTTCTGAATGCCCTGCACATAAAGAAAACACATTAGTTTTCTTTGGGAACCCAAGCCATGGAAGACTTGGATTCATCTGGTTGTTCAACAAGAACAGACTTGGTTCTCATAACAACCCCATTTTCATCCCTTTTTGGATGAAATGCCCAGTTAACCCCAATTGGTCTTGACATGACCTTTGAAATATAATAAAACCTGTTGCATGTCATAGAAAGACCAGTAGAATTAGGGTTTTGGTCTTGTTTTGGTCTCCATGTTAAGCTAGTAGAAGCTTTAGACCCATTTCCCCGTGGTTGCAAATACCTAGGTTTGGCAGTGTGTCTGGCAGCGCTGAAATTGCTCTTGTCAGCGCCCCGATTGCCTTTATCAGCGTTAAACCTAGGGTTTGCTACAGGAACCCATTGCCTATTGGACCAAGTGTTTGACTTTTGGAAAGGTCTTGGGCCATGTGTGTTAGACCCTCTAGAAAAGAATGGGGCTGGTCTAACAACTTGTGAACTTTTGTTCATAAAGGTATTGGGTCTGACAGTGTTTGACCTATGTTGACTTTTGTCAGCGCTGAAATGGTTCCTATCAGCGTTGACATTTGAAGCGTTGACACATTTGTATGCCAAATGTGAAAAGCTACCACAAGAGTAACAAGCTTTTCTAGACATAGTCTTAGGTCTAGAAGCAAAGAAGCCTGTTCCATGGTTACTAACTTGGCTTTTTGGTGACCTAGTATTTCTATACATCTCTGCATACTTAACACTAGGTTTTCTAACAGATTGTGGGCCAAGGTCAACAGCTTTGCCAGTGGTTGGGTGTGTGATTTTAATAGGTGTAGGATCATGGCTCGTGATTGGTGTGGGCTCATTTGGACTTTCACACAACAACCCTCCCTTAACAAACAAAGTGTGGTTAGATTTCTTCCACTCATCTAGGTCAGTCAGTTTTTGTTTATATTCTTCAACTGGGGAAGTCACTCTAGGTGGAGGAATGAATTCCTTCTCTTGGAGTTCTGGCAAGCCAGTCCAAGATAAGTCCTTTGATTGGACACCATAGAAATCCCCAGCTGGTGGTGGAACACCAGTATAATCTTTCATCCTAATCCCACTCATGTCCTTAGAGTCTCTTTGTTTACTAACACACTCTCCTAGGGATTGTGTGGCCTTATCAAATCTCTGGATTTTAAGACTCACATTATCTTTATTTTTGTTAGCCTCATCTAACTTAGCTATCAAATCAAGATTAACCCTGTTTGTGATATCTTGAATATCTTTACTTTGATGTAACTCATGATTTAAGATATTTATTTTATCCTTTAAATCAAACTCCATTTTCTTATACTCAGCTACTGTCCTTTCTGTTTGGGTGAGAGCAATTTGATAATTAGATACTTTGCATCTTTCAGCACTTGCCTCATCTAATAATTTTACTATCTCTTGATTTAGTTTTTCAGTATTTAAACGACAACCCTTAGAACAGAAAGCATCATCATATACCTCATTATCTGATGAAGAGGAGGAGTGTGCCATGAGAGCATATTCAACATGCTCTTCTTTAACTTCAACAACCAAAGCTCTGTCTTCTTCCTCATCCTTAGCCAAAAAGTTCCAGCTCCAGTCCCATCCTCCAACACCATCAATTTGTTGAACAGCTACCATGGCCTTGGAATCTTGGCTCATAACCATTTGGCTTGAAGGCTTACCAGCATCAGATCTTCTTGGAGATCTACATTCCCTCATAAAGTGCCCCATACGATGACAGTTGTAGCACTCAACTTTGGATTTGTCAAATCCAGCAACATCCTTAGCATCAAAGGTCATCTTCTTCTTGAACCTTTTATTAAACCTGTTTGCTCTTAAACTTACAAGAGCCATAGTCCACTTGATGTCCATCTCTTCCAATTGTTCATCACTTATCTGCTCAAGATCTTCATATGTAATCCTTGAATCACTGGGCAAAGAAGCAATGAATGCACACACAGTATCTAGATCTAAACCAGCAGGTTTAATTCTATCAGCGCCAAAGTTGTGAGTGTCAACGCTTGAGTATGAAGCGTTGACAGGATATGATCCAGCGCTGACAGACTGTGTTCCAACGCTGATAGGATGTGATCCAGCGTTGACACATTGAGATCCAGTGGCTGGATGTCCATAGGAGTTCATGGAATCAAATTGACCTTCACTTTGTGAGAAAAAGGCCATGTTGCTACTGGAAGATTTATTATCACTCTCCAAAAGCCATTCATTCTCCAACAGTCTTAGTTTGTTGAAGATGTCATCAAACCTAGAAGTTTTGTGGGTGTTATTGACAAGAATGGATCTTGCCTCAATCTTCCATACATCACCAAGGCTTTTGAGAAAAGTAGCATTCAAGTCAGGGTCATCAATCTGTGTTCCCATGAAGGAAAGTTGACTTGTAATGTCAAGCAGTCTACTTCTCACACTGCTGAGATTCTCATTGGGTTGAGCCTTAAAGACAGCATACTCATGCATGAGTTGCTTCTTCTTTTCTTCTTTTGTGTCAGCATTGCCACCATGTGCTACTTCAAGAGCTTCCCAAAGCTCTTTTGCAGACTCAAAGCGTTTGTACTTGTGCTGATTCTCATGACCCAAGTCGTGTTTCATGATGTTCAAAATTTTCATGTCCACCCTTTTCTTGGCTATATCTTCAGCAGATACAGCTCTTCCATCTTCAGGCCTTTCCTTCTTATCAGCTTTAGGACAATTAGGAACAGCTACCCTTGCAGCAATAGCATTAGTAATCTTTTGAGCTTTGTTGAATGTGTTCCCATATTCAACAATCTCCCAAAGAGTGTAGTCATGGATGGCTACATATTGCTCAAAATTCGACTTCCAAAGCTCGAAGTTCCTGGCATCAAACATGGGAATTTTGATACTAGGGTTTGTGGTGTTGTTTTGTAGCAAAACTGGAGCAGGAGGTTGATCTGTGCCAGACATGATGTGTTTAGGGTTTTGAGAAATTTAGGGTTTTTAGGGTTTTTGGTGTTTTAGGGTTCTTGCGTTACTTAAAGATCAAAAGTTTCTCAACAAGCTCTGATACCACTTGTTGATCCCAAACTTAGATCGATTAAGCTTTGTGTATACGAGATTAGATCAAGTAATACACGTAGAGAAACCTTTGCTTATGAATAAAGTAACTAAGTGTTATGCGGAATTAACACTTAATCTAAAACACAAAGATGTTAAACAAACTTTCACTTGTATTAGAATGATCGAACTTGATTACAATGAAAGAGGTTTAACTTGTGAAAACTTATGATAACTGATGATAAACATTAACCTAAAAGATCTTCTTTTATAGATTAAGAAGTCTTGTACAATAAGCTACGAATCAACTATTCTAGGTAAAGATAATAATGGAAAATACAATGTCGAGCTTATCTTTACCATACACAAATAAAGAAACAAATAAACAAATGATTCGTATGAAGATATATTCCATCAGTGCTAGTCTTCAAGGCTGTCAGCGTTGACTTCTTCAAATGTCAACGCTTGGCTGTCAGCGTCCAATGTCATCTTATCAGCGCTTGAATTCTTCTTATCAGCGTCTAGTGAACTGACCCATAATTTATTCCCAACAATGCACAATGGCAATCACGCTTTATTCGATATCTTGATACTAAACCAAATGGTGATCTTCTCCGACGGTGCATCAAAGAAGGACCCTATACTCTCACTACCATAACCATTCCTGCAATTCAAGCAACCGACTCGACGACCAGTTCTGATGAGCAAACTATTGAGGAAACATATGAGAACACTTCGAAAGAGAAACGTGCTTGGATTGATGCAGAGAAAGAAGCAATCTATTTGATTCTCAGTGGGATTGGGGATGATATTTACTCAACGGTTGATGCATGCTCTACTGCAAAAAAATGTGGTTTGCCATTGAACGCTTGCAACAAGGAGAATCACTTAACAAGCAAGATGTCAAAAATAACTTGTTCTGGAACTTTGGCAAGTTTACTTCATTGGATGGGGAATCAATTGATTCATACTACTCAAGGTTCTACAAGATGATGAATGACATGACAAGAAACAATTTACAAGTCTCCACCATGCAAGTCAATGTGCAATTTCTACATCAACTTCAACCTGAGTGGACACGATTTGTAACTTTGGTGAAACAACAAAGTAAGTTAGACGAGGTCAACTATCACATGCTCTTTGACATTTTGAAACAATTTCAGAATGAGGCAAATGAACTTCGAGCTGAAAGGATAGCAAAGACTGCTAATTCACTTGCTTTGGTGTCTACCACTCAACACACTCAAGATCATCGCTCTCGTGCTCCAAAGTCATACTCCACTACATCATCCTCACCAAGGTACTCCACTACATCCTCCTCACCAAGATACTCCACTTCATCTAAGTATTTTGCTCCCACACGATCACGAGACAAAGAACCAAGAGCACCATCACCATCACCTGAGCCATCATCTGAAGAGGACAGTGATGAAGACCTAGCTCAGAAGGATAGGGAGATGAAGCAACAAATTGCTTTCATTATGAAGACCTACAAGAAAATCTTCAAACCCACCAACAACAATCTTCGAACATCATCAAATACACGGAATCAATATGTTGAGACTCCTCGAAGGTATGACACACGTCAACGTGATGAAAGTCCTCCAAGGTATGATCGACGTAATCCAAGACATGTTGAGGGTTCTGCTCGGTATGATCGACAAACTGCTAAGTATGATGCTCAGAGGATTGCTACTGCTGCTGGGAATAGGGACACTGTTGGTACTCAAGTGGTTCAGCAAAGTGGGATTCAATGCTTTAATTGTCAAGGCTATGGGCATATGGCAAAGGAATGTAGGAAGCCGAAATGGGTTAGAGACTCTAGTTATCATAAGGAAAAGATGTTGCTTTGCAAGAAGATGGAAGCTGGGGTTAAATTGTCGGCTGAGGAAGGAGCAATGCTTGATGATACTGATGATGAAGCCTTTGATCAAGAACTTGAAGCACATTACTCGTACATGGCAAAGGTTGAAGAAGTTCTCAATGTCATTGAAGATGACAATGGTCCTATTTTTGACACTGAGCCAATCGATAAGGTACACACTGAAGAGGAATATAATGTGTTTGGTAATATTCATGAGCATTCTGAGCTACCTAAAGCCATTAATGACACATGTATGATGGAAACGGTTGATAGCAATACCACACCCGATTCATCAGACATGTGCGATGATCAACATGCAAATGAGTATGATGATGACGAGGAGCGTATTGCGCTTGCTAACTTAATTGCTTCTTTACAAAAAGATGTCAAAGAAACTAGAAAGAGTCAAAATCAATTAAAGAAGGTAAATGCTATGCTCACTCAAAATTTTGAAGAATGCAAAGCTGCTCTAATTAAATCTAGTGAGACCATTGATAGGTATAGAGCTCAGCTTCTTCAAAAGACCAATGAGGTTGAGGGATACAAAGGGTGTTTAATTAATGTTAAAAAGGACGATTTTCAAGAAAAATATAACGAAACTCTTAAGCTTCTTGAACAAGAGAAACGTAATTATAACACCTCTTTGAGTACTGAACGTCACAAAACGTATCTTGCTACCACTAAAGTCAATGAGCTAACTCAAGTAAATTGATGACGTATAGTCCCCAGCCGGGTCATGAACCCGGCCCACGGGTACTACCCGTATCCGGCCCATCACGAATGGGTGGGAATAATGTTATTTGAGCTTATGGGCTTGGATGAACAGTAACCGCACACACGTGTACGGCCCACGGCCCGGCATGCCCGGTGTAGGGTTAGACATAATCATACTCTTACTATGATTAGGATTTATCCCAAAGGAGAGGATATTCACTAACCATAATTAGAAGATAACAATCAATCTAAATCTGGTATTTATCCTTTCCTTGGGGCCGAAGCATCAGGGACAACCCATTAGGGTTTCACTGCCTATATAAGGAACCCCCAAGGGTTCCACAAAGGTATTACATTCTACGCACTTTCAACTCTCATCCAATTCCTATAACCCTAACCGATTACTTACTCTCACGCCGGAGTCTAATCGTGGGAAACATTCCCACGGTAAGCCTAATGCGTGTTGTTTTAGTGTGCAGGATCCCAACTAGATAATTCACTTGGTGCAGGAGCTGAAGTCCAGCCAACCCGAATTAAGCCTCATTTTGGGTCTAGCAAGGATCACCCAACTTTTGTATCAACAAGTTGGCGCCATCCGTGGGACTATTACACTAAGCCAGAGCAAAATCTCATCTTGATTTCTCAATGACGAAGGGGCATCCGTAAGGAAACCCCAGGAACACAAATCCTGGGAATCGGAAGTCCCCAGGGGAAGGGATACTCATTCTAAATCGATCCCCTAGCAACCAAGCGGACGGACCAAACAACCGAAGTGGTCTTCAGTCCATGGGTATGATAAGCACGTTCTTTGTCACCCCACCACCTACTTCGACTTTGGATAACCCTGATCCAGGGAGTGCGCCCAACCCCCCTAACAAGGAGCCGCGCAGACCATCGACTGAGGAAGAAGTAGAGGTCGAACCACTCAGTGAGGAAGATCTCACTCGAGTTCTCACGCAGAACTTCGAGAGGATCGTCCCAGGAATCGCATCAAGGTTGAACCTAGGGAGGGACCTCCAATCTAGGCTCAACTTTGGCAACACCGGACCAGGCATCTCTTCTCAAACACAAAGGAAGCTAAGGACACGACCTCAGGAGCGGAACCTCTTTGAGGAAACTCCCCAACCCAAGAATGTGTTCGAACGCATAGGGGATCGTCTCATGCAGGAACTAATACAATCCCGTGAGGAGGGAGAGAGGTCCGACGGTTCGCCCGAATGACTAGATCTGGAGCTAACCAAAACTAATCGCCGCACAAGCGTGTGGGATAGGATGAATACCGGGAAGAAGGCTCCTAGCTCTTCTCATAAGAGCGGTCCTCACCCAAAGGATGGGGCACCGCCCCTTCTCCCGGTCCATCAGGAGAGGACTCGGATGACCATCCACCCAAGCTTCGCCGACCTAGGCGTACTCCTCCACCGCCACCAGACAATGAAGAGTACTATGGCGGCCACTATTATCGAGAGGGGAAGCAGAAGATCTTTCCCGCCCGTGGTGTGACCCTAGTCTCACCCGTCCATGGGCTGATCCCAGGGAAGATCCTTTCACTCTCCGCATACGGAATTACTCCAAGGATACAAAGCATCGCATGCCGGCGTGTGTTAAGACTTATGATGGGACTGGTGATCCGGATGATCACCTAAAGATATTTGACACGTAGGAGAAAATTGAACGATGGCCCATACCTATATGGTGCCAAATGTTCAATTCAACCTTGATCGGCAATGCTCGTAATTGGTTTGAGGGACTTCCTCCGCGAAGCATTGATTGCTTCACTGAACTACGTACTGCGTTCAAGAATAATTATACTCAGCGAAAGAAGTATAATAGGGACCCGGTCTCATTGGCAACCGTCAAGCAACGACCGGGGGAATCTACAGAAGCCTTCACTGAACGCTTCAATGACGAGTGTACACGCACAAAGACAATGCCTGAACTTCTGAAAATTTCCGATTATATGCATGCCATAACAGACAGGGAATTAATCAGACGTCTCAATGACAAACGTCCGGAGATGTATGACGACCTTATGGAAAGGGTCAGAAACTTCATAGAGGGAGAAACCGATGTAGCCGCGGCTTACCCTTCAAAAGGAAACTACTACCGATCGAACGACCAGTCCAGGAGACAGTCGGGCGGTCAAAACAACCAGAGCAGTGGGAGGGGCTCATATTACAAGAGCCAAAATAAAGGAGGACGGTCAGAGGACAAATTTACCCCTCTAAAGATGTCCTACCAGGAGATCTTGCTGACGGAAAGGGCCAATTTCCCGAGACCTCCCCAAATGACGACTGTGCTGGACCGTCGTCAAGGAAATTGCTTTTGCGAATTCCACAACGACAAGGGCCATGGCACGGAGGAATGTATCCAGCTCAAGAAGCACATTGAGTCACTGATCAAGTCAGGCAAACTCAAGCATTTGGTCAAGGATTGGAAGGATGGAAAAGACAACAAGAAGTATGACAAGAAGGATCCCCAAAAGGACAAACCTTCAACTATATACATGATCCAATCCAGGTAGCGCCGCACAAGGCAGAAAATTAGTCAAAAATTTTCACGCGGCAGAGAAATCTCATTCCCTCCCATCACGGCAAGTGATGTGATTGATGCGCCTCTCACTATTGAGATAAGCATTGGAACACACAATGTCCCCCGTATGTATGTGGATGGAGGGTCATCAACAGAAGTACTATACGAACACTGTTTCGTACAGTTACGACCAGAAATTAGAAGCCAATTTGTACCGGCCATGGCGCGGCTCATCGGTTTTAGTGGAGACACCATCTGGCCAATAGGACAGCTGCGTCTGCTTGTAACCATTGGGAATGAAGAGCACTCCACCACGGCGTGGATGAACTTTATGGTGATACGCTCACACTCTCCATCAATGGGATCATAGGCAGACCAGGTATCCTGGCCATACGGGCAGTACCCTCCACGGCACACGGGATGATTAAATTCCCTGTGGAAGGAGGAATTGTCACTATCTATAACAAAATCGTACCATCATCCGAGTGTCATGACGTGACAACACTGGTTCCACCTGTTTCCCCCAAGGACGGATCACCACCTCCCAATTGGAAGGTGGCAATCCATCCCGATTATCCAGAACAAGAGGTATCCATAGGGGGAACACTCTCGGATAGCGGCAAGAGGGCCATGTGCTCTCTCCTAAAAGCAAACTTAGATGTATTCGCATGGGAGCCCAAGCATATGACGGGCGTACCGCGTGCGATAGCAGAACATAAGCTCCAAATCCGCCAGGGATATCCTCCCGTTAAGCAAAAGAAGCGCGATCAGGCACCCGAACGCAGCCAAGTAAATTTTGGATGAAGTACGGAAATTGGTGGATGCAGGTATCATGCGCGAGGTATACTACCACGAGTGGTTATCCAACCCAGTCATGGTAAAAAAGCATGATGGGAACTGGCGCATGTGCGTGGATTTCACGAATCTGAACAAAACCTATTCACAGGACTGCTACCCATTACTGGAGATTGATTGGAAGGTGGAATCCCTATGTGGATATCCCTTTAAATGCTTCTTAGATGCATATAAAGGATACCACCAGATCCAGATGGCGGAAGAGGACGCAGAGAAGACGGCGTTCCATACTAGTCAAGGCGTATACTGTTATACAAAAATGCCATTCGGACTAAAGAACGCCGGGGCAACATATCAGCGGCTTGTTGACAAAGCCTTCGACTCACAGATAGGCCGCAACCTGGAGGTCTATGTTGATGATTTAGTCATCAAAAGTCATACGGAGGATGCACTTCTTCGAGACGTCCAAGAGACGTTTGACACATTAAGGAGGATTAATATGAAACTAAATCCAAAGAAATGCACGTGTGGGGCAACGGAAGGAATGTTCCTTGGATATATGATTTATCCAAATGGCATCAAGCCTTGCCCGGAAAAGACGGACGCAGTAATACAGTTACCATCCCCTCAGACACAGAAAGAGGTGCAATCCTTAAATGGGAAGTTGGCCGGGCTAAACAGGTTCTTATCAAAGTCCGCAGAGAAGTCACTCCCCTATTCAAAACACTCAAGAAGTGTATTTAGAAGGGAGACTTCTGGTGGACAAAGGAAGCTGAGGAAGCCTTTGGTCAACTCAAGCAACACCTTGCATCTCTCCCCATGCTAGTAGCTCCCTGACCCAAGGAGGAGCTCATCATGTACCTATCAGCCACACATGGAGCAATAAGTGCGGTACTTATGACGGATAGGGACACAGTCCAAACTCCGGTCTACTTTATAAGTAGAACACTACAAGGACCGGAGTTGAATTATTCTTCCTTGGAAAAATTGGTTTTGGCATTAGTGTTTGCTACGAAACGGTTGCGCCGGTACTTCCAGGCGCACCCAATTGTAGTTATTACTGATCAACCAATACAACAAGTCATCTCTAGACCAGATGTGGCCGGTAGGCTACAGAAGTGGAGCATTCTATTAGGAGAACATAACATATCTTATAGACCAAGGACGGATGTTAAAGGCTAAATCTTGGCAGATTTCTTGGGACAGATCTTCGTGCACGGATGGATCAGGAGCGGGTCTCATTCTTACGAATCCGGAAGGAATGGAGTTTACGTACGCCCTGCGCTTTGAGTTCACAGCCACCAACAATGAGGCAGAATATGAAGCGTTGATTGCGGGTTTAAAAATCGCCGCTAGAATGGGAGTCCGCAACCTTGAGGCCTACGTGGACTCTCGGCTTGTCGCGAACCACATTACGGGGGGATACGTAGCTAAGGAGGATAACATGGTTCGATACTTGGAGAAAGTCAAGTCACTCATCGTGGCTTTCAGCAAATTTTCCATCAAGCAGGTACCAAGAGGTGAAAACAAGAAGGCAGACGCTCTTAGCAAGATCGCGTCTACAAGTTTCGCCCACTTATCCAAGCAAGTCTTGGTGGAAATACTAAAGGAAAAGTCTATAACGGAATGGGAATTCGCAGCTATAGTTGAGGAAGATGGGCCTACATAGATGACCCCGATCATCAACTATTTGACTAATGAAACCCTTCCAGACGAGGAAAAGGTGGCACGACACATCAGAAGGAAGTCGCATCACTTCGAGCTTAGAGAAGGTATTCTTTACAAGCACTCTTTCTTACAGCCGTGGTTGCGGTGTGTTGGGCCACGCCAGGCTACTTATGTGATTAGTGAGATACATGAAGGGTTATGCGGCATGCACGCGGGTCCCCGATCCATAGTAGCCCGAGCTCTACGCACAGGATATTATTGGCCTACCATGCATAGGGATGTACGCGACATGATTTGCAAGTGCAGTGATTGCAAGTGCACAGACCAGTACCACGACATCCGCAGCAGGAACTTACACCCATTACATCCCCATGGCCATTCTATAAGTGGGGATCGATATCGCAGGACCTTTTCCCGTAGCTGCGGGGGGAGTTAAGTTCTTGATTGTCGCAATGGACTACTTTACACGCTGGATAGAGGCCAAGGCAGTCAAATCCATCACAGGCAAACAAGTTAAAAAGTTTGTTTGGGAGAACATCGTGTGCCGTTTTGGCTTACTAGGAGAAATCATCTCGGACAACGGGAAGCAGTTCGCGGATAATCCATTCAAGGACTGGTGCGCATCATTGAATATCAAACGGCGCTTCGCATTTGTTAAACACCCACAGACAAATGGTCTTGTGGAACGAGCAAATAGAAGATTGGGTGAAGGCATCAAGGCACGCCTGGAGGAACGAAGTGCCAAATGGGTGGACGAACTGCCACATGTTCTATGGGCACATAGGACTATGATCAAAACAGCCAACGGGGACACCCCATTCGCATTGGCCTACGGCACTGAAGCTGTTATACCAGCAGAAATAGGAATGCCTACCATCCGCACAACGGAGGTTAACGTCGTCACAAACGAAGAGCAACTCCGGATCAATCTGGATTTGTTGGAGGAAAAAAGGGAGATAGCGGCTATCAATGAGGCCAAGAACAAGGCACAGATGAAGGCTTATTATGACGCCAAGGTTAAAGGTGTTTCTTTTTGATCGGGAGATTATGTCTATCGTGCTAACGAGGCAAGTCGAGCGGAGAATACAGGAAAGCTGGGCCTTAAGTGGGAAGGACCGTATGAGATCACGGAAGCCTTAGGACGGGGCGCGTACAAGTTACGTGACATGGATGGCCGTTGTAGGATATGTAAATCTTGCTTATGTTTTAGAGAGAGAAAGAGATAGAGAGATGGTGAGAACACACACACTTAGAGAGAGAAAGTGAAAGAAAAACACTTTTCAACTATGTGTAAAATGAATAACCACACTACCCTCTCCATCAAAGGAGAGGGTTTATATACCCAAGCCCTTGACATGGGCTTGGGCTTACATTTGGGCCGGCCTACACATGTTGTAGGTTAGGCTTGGTTTGTTTGTTAAATAAAGATATGTATCTAAACTACGAGCTATTACATGGACTATTGTTGGAGTGACCGATCCTTCTTAATACGTAAAACGTATTTCCAACAATCTCCCCCCAAGGGAGGTCACTCCAAACAAGGGCATTACCCAAGTTACAATAATAAGATAAACCTAGCATACTATGCTTGTCTTGAGCTCGTAGTCTTCGTCTTTCTTTTTCTTTTTCTTTTTAGGTGAACATGCTGATGTGATCATTGATATCAATCTTGAGCATTAATCTCTTGCCTTGATCTTGTGCATCCATCACTTGTGATCTTCGCCTCTTCGTGACACCATGTCCCACATACTTATACCTTAGTAATTCTTGAAAGCTTCAGAGTTTGATACAACGGAAGACTTAACTTTTAGGCTTTCTTGAATTAGATGAGATATTAAGTGCATAAAGTATAAGCATGCGGGGACGACTTCTTCTCGGATTCCGCAACTGCCGCAACATAAGTAGACACGAACGAAATGGCTTTGAACATTTCATTCTAATTCGGTAGCATTTTACCTCTGGTCGGTGAAGACCGTTGGACGATATAAAATATTGTAGTTGTGGTAGGTAGATTTAATTAAAAATCTCCTTGACAAGATTTCGCGGGTAAACCCGTTCTCTTTACTCGACCGTCCAAAGCTGACTGCGAACGTAAAGAGTGAATTATTTGGATAAAATTATCCGCATGATTGAAGTCGTCAATTCTGATTCCTGGAACAAGTTTGATTCATTAAAGAATCGCACCATCGTTGCTTTCCAGTTGTCACGAGCTTGATTCATATTGAATCTTGCAAGTTACCTACCAAGTGCTGTTTGAGGTTAACACTAGAAGGATTTCCACTCATCACTGTGAATACTAAGGTATCACTCTGAGTGTTCTGGCAAGATCACTTAGATATTGCGTAGAGGCCTGGAACGTGTTTAAGTTCAGTTAAGAATTAAACCACTGTTGCTTTCCAGTTATCACAAGCTTGATTCATAAAGAATCACACAAGTCACCTACCATGAGATTTTTGATATTTACTCAAGAAGGATTTCCATCTTCATTATAAATACTTTCGTATTACTCGGATGTTCAGGCAAGATCATGAAGATTTTGCGTAGGACTCTTAAGATCTTTCTTACTTTTCACAATGTGTGAAGAAGCAAGGAAATATGAAAGTATGTCCTAATGAGATATTTGATGATCTCAAATGGCTCTAGACTTGATCGTGCACTTTGGATTTTAGTGATCGGAGGCTGGAGAGGAGTGCCACCTTTTCAATACCAATTTATTCGGAGTGAATAAATCAATAGATAATGTGTTGTCTCTGTGTGATTAAAACAAATACCTTTTGAGAGATATCTGAGTTAGCTGGGATGGGTTGTGCATTGCATCACTGGGTCCATGATGTCTGTCTTCAATATCGAGAATCATTAAAATGATCTCAATAGCATATGTGTTGACCCGGTTTCTGCCTAAGGTTGTAAGGAGGGCTTCTTTCTTTACACCCTTTATCTTTACAATTATTTTTCATTCTTCAACCCCTTCAATGCTTACCAATACGTCATAACTAGCACCTTGTTGTGATTGTTCCAGTGCTAACTTAAGTACTTGGTCGGCATTCAGCTACGTTCACAATCTTTCTCCATCTTTCCTAAGGACTACTATTTCTAGCTATGGAATATCCTTGGGAAGATTCCTCCGGTTCTAGAAGAATCATTGGACTTAACCTATCCTACCATCCTTATGTCACCACAATCTTCATCGTCGTGAAATAAATGGGTTTTGGGTAAGTATACGTCACCATGAAAATCCATTTTGATATGCAAATCCGTTTTGCTCCCCCTTAACATATGCCATGATATTCGAAAACATTTTGCACATGTCGGGATGAGCCAGCTCATTAAGTCAAACCATTTGTTATAATATCCCATATTAAATCACATTTTCTCCCTCATATTAAAAATATTAACCCAATCGATGTTTTTAATATCAATTGATTTAATGAAGTTTTAACAAAGGTTTTGGGAAGAAAAATGCAAGTCCTTTTAATCTTCATGATTCCAAATGTATGAGATATGATACCGATTTGTAACATGATCACATATTCACCATATTAGAAATAGTTGACAAGGTTGGACCAGATAGATGAGAACATAATATGATAAGATCAAATGGTTCTTGTCAGCATATGTTGGTCGCCTCGTCACGTCTGAAGTCATCTCTTGACACCACATGTACGATTGGTATTGTTGTCTTGACACCAGTTAGTGAGCTTGGCATGTTCGGCATCGAAGATTCTGAATGCTTGACAATTGCTCCCGCTCAACTGTTGACCCGTGTTCTATTGAAAGATATGTAGTCGCCGTTTGAGTAGTCGCATTGTCGAGTATGTAGATACCAAATTTAGATAGCTATGGTTGTAGAGATGATAGCTTCATAAAAACAAGACTTCTCTTGTTTTAACAAATAAATGCACTGAGGCGTACATTTATTTGTGTTAGACCAAGTTATAAAGTAAACTTGATCCCTTACAAGGTTTTAAAGTAAACCTTTCCCGAGAAAATTAATTCCCGTTGAGAGCCAAAGCTTTCATAAGAAATAGTTGACTTTAATAAGAAAACCGGGTTGCAGTCAGAAATAACTACAAGCCATTAGGGCATGTTTTATGAAATATTTACAACTTTTGTACGAACTCTATTTATGGCGTCGTGTCGATATTAATCAACATTTCTAAGGCCGTAAATATTATCGTACCAAAAGACATGCCTTTGAAGAATAAACTAAAAATATTTTTGGATTTTTATGAATTTTTCAATTTTTATGGTTTTTATATGGTTTTATATTTTTGTATTTTGCTTTTGTGGATAAAATATAAACAATATATACAGATGATCACCAAGGATACGGAGAATAGTTTACCATTACTATTCTTTCGCTTCATCTGCCAATTCCTTAAGAGTCTCAGGCGAGAAGGTTCTCATTCCTAGCTTGTCGGCCAAAAATTCAATTCGGGCACGATCTAAAGCCTTCGTGAAAATATCCGCCAGTTGATACTCAGATCGGACAAAGTAAAGCTCGATTACTCCATTTTCCACTTGCTCCTTGATGAAATGGTAGCGAATGTCAATGTGCTTCGACCGGGACAATTGAACATTGTTGCAGCATAATGCAATTGCACTTTTGTTGTCGCAGTACATCGGAATCTTGTTGAAACCTAGACCATAGTTGGTTAATTGCGATCTCATCCAAAGAATTTGAGCACAGCAACCAGACATAGCTATGTATTCTGCTTCCGTACTTGAAATTGCAGCGCTTTTATGCCTTTTCGATGCCCAACTGATTAGTCGATCTCCTAGTAGTTGCAAAGTTCCACTCGTGCTACGCCTTGTATCTTGACAACCCGCGTGATCCGCATCTGCATATGCCATAAGTGCAATCGAAGAATCCTTCGAATACCAAAGTCCCCGATTAATGGTTCCTTTAAGATATCGAAAGATCCATTTCACAGTAGACAAGTGTAACTCAGTAGGTCGAGTTTGATACCGAGCAAACATACATATAGCAAACTGAAGATCAGGACGACTAGCTGTGATATACAGAAGAGTACCGATCATTCCACGATACAGTGTCGGATCAACGGCAACTTCATGTGGATCTTCATCAATCTTAGTTCGTTCCACCATCGGAGTATCCACGGGGTCGTAAGATTCCATCTTATATTTCTTAAGCGATTCAAGGGCATACTTGGATTGATTGATAAAGATGCCTCTGAGACTCTGGGATATCTGAAGACCTAAGAAGAATGATACCTTTCCCATCATTGACATCTTAAACTTGGAAGACATGAGTGTCCCAAACTCATCCGATAAGGTTTGGGTCGAGGCTGCAAATATAATATCATCAACATATATTTGTACCATAATCATATCTTTACCTCGTTTTTGAATGAACAGCGTGGGATCCACCTTGCCTTTAGCGAAGCCTTGCGTAATGAGGAATTGTGACAATAGATCATACCATGCGCGAGGAGCTTGCTTCAACCCATAGAGAGCCTTCTTAAGCTTGTACACATGATTGGGATAATTAGGATTCACAAAACCATCCGGCTGTTGAACATAGACCTCTTCCTTGATTTCACCATTAAGAAATGCCGTCTTCACATCCATCTGATAGACGATCATATTCATATGGGCTACATAAGCGAGGAATAGTCTAATAGCTTCCAAACGGGCAACAGGTGCAAAGGATTCCATAAAGTCGATGCCCAATAATTGCTTGTATCCACGAGCTACTAGTCTAGCTTTGTTCTTCAATATTTCGCCTAACTCGTCGAGTTCCACCTTGTAAACCCATTTCAAAGTGAGTAACTGCACTTGATCCGGGCATGGGACAAGTTCCCATACTTCAAGACGTATGAATTCGTTAAGTTCTTCTTGCATAGATTCTATCCAACAGGATTGAGTAAAAGCTTGTTGCCATGTCTTAGGTTCAACTTCAGTGAGAAAAGCATCAAAATGACAAAACATTGCTTCTTGTAGCTGACTTCGTGTGGATACTGGACGATTAGGGTCTCCAATAATAGAATTTATAAGATGATCCTTTGTCCACTTGCTGTCATGTTCACGAATCCGTGGATTGGAGTAAACTATAGTTGGAGCTTCCTCTGAGGTGGACGACCCGGCTTGATTAGGGTCGGGAATTGGTACACCAAAGAATGGAAGTTCACGCATTTGAGCGAATTCCAAATCGTGATCATCATCATCCTCTTCATCATCAATAGGCATGACATGGGTAATTGATTCGGGTGTAGGTTGAGAATTACTAGATGATGGTATATCTTGACCAATTGTAGGTGCAGATGTGTTTGATTGTGCAACGGTTGTTGGAGCGACAACTTCGGTTACCGGAGCTATTACCTCATGTTCTGGAGAAACAATACTTGGAGGAGTAAAGAATTCATCAAAGAACGGTTGAAACAACGTATCCCATTCAGTCCTAGAAGGTGGTGTAAATGATGATGAAGTAGGGTTATTTGGGACTAGACCAGAACTAATGTTACTGGGTCCCATTTCATGAAGTGCGGGTTCAGAGCTGCTTTGCTCAGAAGCCATTGCTGTCAGCTCATCAAAATCAACATTCATAGTTTCGAGGATCTTGCGAGAGTTACGGTTGTAGATTCGGTATGCCTTCTTTGCGGGGGCGTAACCAATGAAAATACCAATATCAGCCTTTGGTTGAAGTTTTCCCAAATTTTCACCATCATTATTTGGATAGCAAAGAGAACCAAATACATGAAGATATGATAAATCTGGTACTTTTCCATGGAGAATCTCATAAGGTGTTTTACCATGGCATTTACGAATTAGTAACCGGTTTTGGATGTACACTGCTGTAGATACTGCTTCTGCCCATAAAAACAATGGAGCCTTTGCGTAAATTAACATCGTTCGAGCAGCTTCCATAAGTGTGCGATTTCGCCTTTCAACGAAACCGTTTTGTTGTGGAGTGCGAGCAACGGATGTTTCATGAGAAATGCCAACTTCTTCATAATAATCACGCAAAATTTGATTCACAAATTTGGTTCCATTATCTGTACGAATGCGTCGAACAGTAGTGTTGAGACGCACTTGAATCATCTTGAGAAATCCGATGATGAATTTAGGTGCCTCATTTTTTGCTTTAAGAAATTTCACCCATGTAAACCGAGAGTAATCATCCACAATAACGAGGATGTACTTTTTACCACTAAGACTTTCAACACGCATTGGCCCACAAAGATCCATATGCAACAGATAAAGTTTCTCTTGGTTGGTGTCTTCCGTCTTGGGTTTGTAAGATTTCTTAGTGCTTTTCCCCATTGTACACGCGGAACAGAAATGATCCTTGTGAAATGAAAGATTAGGAAGACCACGAACAAGTTCGTTTTTTGCCAAATGATTAATAGCGTCAAAGTTAAGATGAGATAACCGTCGATGCCATAACCATGACTTAGTCTTTGATGCTTTAGAGAGAAGACATACGGGAGAAGCGGCCATCATGTCTTGTAGAGACAAAGTATACAAATTATTCCCTCGAGTACCTTTCAATAAATCAACCCCTTCCAAATTACGAATGAAGCAGGTATGCTATCGAAAAGCAACTTCTAGGTTTGCATCACAAAATTGTCCCACAGAAAATAAGTTGTGACCGAGACCTTCCACATAATACACTCTTGAAATAATAACATTCCCAATATGATATTCACCGTAACCCATTATCTTTACAATATGATCATTTCCAAATCTAACCGTACTAAGAAACTTGCTGACCGAATTTCTGAGCTGAGAGCAATCTCTGGTCATATGTTTGGAGCAACCAGAGTCCAAATACCAGAGAACAATTTGGACCACCTTTTTTCAATAACAACAGTAGACAATGCATTGGAAACTATTGGTTCCGGAGTGTTAGCTGATACAAATATAAGATTATCAGAATTGCTAGCATTTATGAGACCCTTAGATTTCCTACGTTTTCTAATGTGAGTTTTAGCACTAACAGGTTTTACTGTTCCAACTTTCTTAGGTTTTGGATTATTCGCGGGCACTACAGTGGGAGAAGACCTATTTAAAGGGCACTTGGTTCCTACAGTAGTGTCGGTGTTCCTAGTTAAAGGACACGCTTGTGTTTTGGTAGCCTTGGTAGTCCTAGTTAAAGGGCACGCTTTCTTCGCTTTAGTGGGAGTGATCCTAGTTAAAGGGCACATATTTCCTACTATAGTGAAAGTTCTACCAGTGGGGCGCCACAACCAACCAACTTGGGTTAACACTTTCCCAGTCGGTTTCCATTCTAATCCATTTTTCCGGGCATACATCTCATTCACATGGTCAATAAGGCAAGAATCATGACGACTAGAAAACATACATTCATTGCAATTCCAACATTCCAAATTAGAATTCACACTAGGCTTAGAACGCTGCACAACCGCAGAGCCTTTAGGTTTAGCTACATGATTCTTTTTATTCAAAACAGAAATAACATTCCTAGGATGGGCTTCTACTTTCTTCTTCACTTGACTACTAGATGGGGGAAAGATCCTATCATTCTTCTTGTTTCTTTTAAGCTTAGATCTTTGAGCCTTAGTAGTGGTGCTTACTCCTGTAGAAGGCAACACGGGAATATTAGAAGCTGGTTTTGATTCCGCCTTATCTTTAGTGACAAAAGTTTGAGATGGTTTAGTCCTAGGGCCCTTATTAAATGGTGTGACGGCTATAAGGTTCCTTTTGATTGCACTAGAGGACGATGCTGAGATAGTGGCTGCATTATCCACAACATTCTTACCTTTTAGAGTACGAAGTGTTTCCTTTAACTCAGCCAAGACCAGATTTTTATCACAAATTTGTTCCCTCAAATCAGATATTTCCACCGACTTTCGATTCAATTGTTCAATCAAGGATTGATTCTGTGCAGTGGTATCAGCACATGCGGACTTTACTAAATCGAAGAGTCGTGTATCTTTCTGTTTTAAGTTATCAACTTTGGACATAATCTTGGAAACTCGATTATCTAGATCAAGTTTAAAATTATCAGCGGCCTCAAGTACGTTCACACAGTTAAGCTCCTTAGATTTCTCTATTTCTATCGGCAAAGATTTAGCAACTTTGTCACTTGGCTGACGCTGTTTTGATTGTAAATTCAATCGAAAATTCTTTTCAAAGTTTGCATCATCGATATTAACACCTTCGAATGACGTTTCAAAGATTTCTTGAATAAATTGTTTCTTGCATTCAAGCGAAATATAATGTGTTTGAATCTCATCAAAATGTTTTGAAAGCGAAGAATATGAATCTTGAAGCTTTAAAAATTCAGTGTCAGATTCGTGACAAGTACTATCTACCACATTATCCACAGATTCAACATTATGCACAATAGAATCATTATCAACACTTTTATTCACACAGACGGAGACTATATCATGAGACATCACTTGCTTCAGAAGCTGATCATTTTGGCGTGAAACCCGTTCTATTTCAAGTAAACTGTTTTCATAAGCATCATCCATTTCATTGAAAACACGTCTAACTTCTTCTATTTCCAAAAGCAAATCTTGATCAAGATTACTAAGACAAGCCTTAACATTCTTTACAAACGGAACAATTTCGTCTCGAAACGCAGCTCTAGTGTTCTCAAAATTCCATTCACCTTCCGTTATGGCCGAAGCTGTCGTACGTTCCAAAATGACCTTGTCAAAATCGGCTAAGTGTTGGTGTACCGCATTTAAGTTAACGGACGCCTTACTTACCGGTGGAATTAACTTCGTTAAATCCGTTTTGACAAGTGTAGGAGACGTACTAGGAGGGTTTTCATTTGACAAACTTTGGGGCACAAGAACTGTCAATTCAGCTAATTCCTTTTGTAAGCGAATGCGGGTCTTTTTAGACAACTGATCTTTGTTATATTGATCATAATCAATTGTATGGAATTTTGAAAGCATTTTAGAATGATTTTCATCCGCAAGTGACTGTGTCTCCTCAGAACTACGAACAAAAGGTGCTTCTTTCGATTTGCCAATTAGGGTCATATCATAAAGACACGGAATATATTCCTGAGCTTGTTTTGCATAACCGGGATTAGGTGGTAAATCTTGAAGACGTTTAAGTTCGAGTTCTTTAAATGATTTAGTTAAAAGATGAACGTTTTCTGTGGAAGCGTATTGTTTTAAAAGCTGTTGTTCTTTGAATTTAAGAAGTTTGGTAGCATTAATTTCCGATTCAAACTTTTTAGACTCGAGAGTTTCGAAATCCATTTTAAGTTTCTGAAAATCATTGACAACCGACTCTTTTGCTTTTAGTTCATTGGAAAGTTTAGCTTTTAATGATTCTATTTCTTTCAAGTGTTCAATCTTTTCAAAACGAAATTGGTCAAATTCAGAACATGTTATTTTCTCTGCTTGAGGGACCATTTCAAAAGTTTTGACGTTTTCTTTATGCAACGCAAGCTCAGCAGTTAGGGTGGAATTCGTATCTACGGATTGTCTGAGAGCCATATGCATTTGATCAATAATATGTTTAGGCACCATGACCAAATAATGTTGAGCATAAGATTCCATACCCGTCGTAGCATTTGGTTGAGGTTCACTCAAATGCGTAGGTGTGAGACCCCCAAAATCTGACATGGAACAACTAGGCAACGAGGGGGTAACACGTCATAGTACAAGAAACAATGAATTACAGTTGACACAAAGCTGACATAATAAAAGCATATATATCACATCATAAATGATCAGAGTTTTAAACATAGGTCCCATAGTTTTATATGCGGAAAGATATATTATTTCATCATGATTTATAACATAAAGTTGCCCAAAAGATATAATAAATTTCTGACAGTTTATACTAAAACCAGTCTTTTAAAAGTATCACAGAAATCTCCAAGCTGCGATAATATCCTGCGGGCTCCCATCCAAGCAAAAGTAATAATACCTGAGATTAAACATGTAAAATCGTCAACACAAAGTTGAGTGAAATTCATAGGTTTAGCAATAAAGGTGTGGAACACAAGCATTCTTTTGTAAAACAAGTAAATAGAGAAAATGGTTATGATCATTAACCATAGTCTGAAACCAATATTATTGCTGTTTAGTTCATGAACCGAAGCTTAACTGAAAGTAAGTTCCTCTAGGGAGTATTCAGCCTAAATACTCAAGTATAAAAAAATGTAAGTGCGTCAAGGTAATCGGGACGGGGATTGTCAATCTCGGTGGATCCACCCACAACATTCGCGATTAGCGCAAAGCATACGGGACAATTAACGGTTCATGATCAAGAGGGGAAACTTAAGGCTATTAAATATAAGCAATAATATCAATGAAAACTGTTGTAAAGCATACAAGTCTGAATAGCATACAAGTTCTGAATAGCATACAGTTTTTAAATGGATGTGTTCCACCATGTAAAATCTCACCCCACGTTTAGAAACAATGTACAAGTAGTAAAAGGGGCTATGAACTCACCTTTAGTAAGTAATCACAAGGTAAAAGGGGCTGAGCAAAAAGAAGTCTTCACGGACCTATGCAATGGTGACGCGTAATAAGAATGCGTTCAATGAAGCAATAACGTTTTAGAAGTGGTGGGACATAGTATGACTAGGTAACTTGCGTGCGATGGCGAGACCTAAGCTTAAGTTAAAATTTTGACCCAACACCTTGAACCTACTGTAATAACCTAATATCAACCTTGTATGATGGTCCAAGCATTTATGTATGGGTTTCGAACACGTTTAAGACTCGGTTTGAAAAACCAAAACAAGGGACTGCATTTAGTTTTCTGAAAAAGGCTGTGAAGATTTGGTCATATCTAAAAATCTATAATAGTAAAGGAGGTGAAATTTCTTGACATGTATAGGTATTTCTCTTACCTTTAAAAGTTGGGAAAGAACAGCCCTAAAACTATTTTCAATCAACGAGAAATGCACTTTTAGTGACAGACTATCAAAACAGAAAGTTGTAAACGTCTTTCGTACCTTACGGTAGATTAAGCATAAATCCCAATCGGTAAAAGATTTTGACCCGAAACCTAAAAGAGAAGTTTTATTATATTTGTAGCTACTGTAAAAAGTCATAAAATCAAAAATTAATCCTTTTTACCCAAGTCAATTTACCCACGTTTTAAGCATAACATTCAGATTTGACCTAGTTTAGTAAAACGACCGTTTCGGACTCATCCGGACACTTCCCGTTTCCATCCAACTCAACACATACTAATCACATCAGTGGGTATCCATTTTTCAAATAAAAACAAGGTCATATATTTAAGAAAATTTTGCCATGACCTGTTTGTTTCTGTGGTGATTTCCATACTACAAAAACAACTCCATTTGGCTACCTAACCTCAATCAAGCAACACTTAGGCTATACCAAATCGCCACGCAAGTGTCCTAAGTCCTAATATGCCCTAGTATCTATAATCTCAGTGAGTTTCACCCAAGGAATTCAAAATTCATGAATAAAAGGAATCAAAGTACTAGTAACATCAAAACTAAAATGCTAGGAGTGACTATACCTTCATAACAAGTAGGAATTAATCCAAACACGCAAATTAAACAATTCCTCCTCCTTGATCCTTAGAAATTTCGTGGCCCTTAGCCACGTGTTAAGTCAATCACGGTACTCAGCAATTGAGTAGAAATAATGTAGTGAGACGATCACCGACGATATGGATGCCCGGGAAAAACACGAAAACCGTAACCTATCACAATAAGGCGCGCGTTAAGACTCGAACTCAATATCGATATATATACCAAATATAACATGACTCAAATGTTTTCAAAGTATACACGTTTCAAAACCATTGACACGAATCAAAAGAATCCATTTATCCAACGTTACTCGTTATAACACTTGAACACTTGAAAATGACTCGTCATACGACGCCAAGTCAACGCAAGTCAAACTATCCTTTACCCTTATTTGGACTAGTAGCTAAGTCATTTATATAATGACTAAGTACTTGAGTAAGTCACCATGTCCGATGGTGAACACTCAAACTCACACAACACAAGCATTTGAACTACGTGTCCAAAATAAAAATCAGCAAGTACACCCCGAATGTACACACCGATCTACCCTATCTAGACATGTCCGTTTTACATGAAAATTGGCTTCAAGGTCACTTATAACCTGTATAAGACCTCACAAAAATTTGAGCTAAAGTTCACACTTTAAAATCCATCAGCTCGACACTTTACTCGACTCCAAATTTTAGGACAGATTTGTGCACTTGTTTTGTAACACCGTTTGGACCACTTTAAAAATACTATCTCGACAATCCGTCTTTTGAAACCACTACTAGACTCATCAAACTCAGTTTGTAAACTTTGAAAATCAGTAGTATCAACTATCTAACCAAGCCTAAGGTCCCCGAGATTCGACCCAAAATCAGCCACAATTTCGGATTGTGCCGACTTGCGTCTCCCGGTACACGAAAACTAAAACTAGCATAACTTTTGACTCGTAATGAGTTATATGCTCTATCTTATACCGAAACGAGCGTCTCGGAAAACTCTACAACAATTTCAAATAATCTCAGTCTTTCACAGACCTTAAACCCACGAAACAATCTGTTTAAAGCTGCTGTCCCAAATTACCTTTTTAGAAAACATGACAAACCAATTTTCCCACTAAAGCTAATCATTCCCATACCTCTAGGATCACTATACTATCACACCCATCAACCAAAAACTCCTAAAAACACTTGTATGGAAAATCTAACAAAAACCCAAGATTAAAAACAAGACTTTTAAGGATCAAAACATGATAATCTTACCAAATATAACATATTCAAGATGATTAAATCATCATACAATCATGAAATCAAAAGTTCTTGAAATCTTGATGCATGTGTGAAATTTTTGTATAGATGGAATCATCTTAAGATTTAGAACATGGGTCTATGTTTAGATTTTTATAAAACATGAGAAATTTTGATGATTTTGGGTGTTTTTATGGTGAAGGTGACGGCAAGGTAGAGTAGGGTGGGAGAGAATTAGAGTTTAATTTTTTTTTTACATTTGTATGTATGTGTTTTTGTTGTAAAGAAATTGGTTTTTAAATGGTGGTAGTGGAGGGACCAATATTGCCAATTTTAAAAATTTTGTGGACTTAAAAACAATTAATAGTTTTAAATGGTAGAAAATGGTTATTGGTAAATATTAAAAATATTTACGGGGCTCGGGTTTCGTAAAAATACTTTTCAAAAGTTACAATGCATCGTAAAAATGATTATACGATTTCTCGACACGACTTAATACGTAATTAAAACGACATCATCGAAAATATTAATTATCGAAACAATCGATAAGTAAACGTAAAATTTTGGGCATCCGTCGGTATCGCGATCACTAGGAATTCTCGTTGTACATTGATTTGAATAAACTCGTTGTAAAACGCACACGGGTGATTTTAAATCAAAAACATTGATTTAAATTAAATATGGAAAAATAAAATGAAAATTTATAATTCCATACAAAGTATTTATCGATGATCAGAAAAATACTTAAAAAAAGTATAATTTAAAAATCTCAGGATTTACATATAGCAATACAAGAAAACGTAATACGTTGGAAAAATTCAAGAAGCACGAATAAAAAGAATAAAATAATGTTGGGAAAGTACGGGTTCTCACAGTCTTCCCCCCTAAAGGAACTCTGGTCCACAGAGTTCTCCTGAAAACAGTAGAAGATGCAAACAAGAGGAGGTACAAAGTGTAGAACAAAATTCATTGCTTCCCAGGTAAACTTCCGTACCATGACGAATCTTAACGGTTAGAATTCACTATGCTTCAGTTTCTTAACTCCTTTTCGTATAACTTTTCAGTCTTGGATTAGGATAACGATCTTTCAATACGGAGATACATTGAGAGATAGAGTTGTTGGAAATACGTGCGATAAACTAACAAGAATGAACACAAGAATCGCTTAAACAGGCAAAGTGCGATAAAATGAACTAAGATTGTAAATCAACAAGGGGTCGCAAATCGTGCAATTGTAAAACGTGAAAATCTTAAAACGTAAGAATCTATTTACAAGAGAAATAGAAGGAAAAAATGAATAACATATGATCGTTTAAAATACAAGTTGTCACAATCAGTTGTCTAGGATTTTGGTATTACTTTAAAACTCAGTTTATGTATTTCCTTGATTAAAAGAAAATTTTACAAGGTGTAGTGATTTAAAATCAAACTATCTATATTTAGGGAGTAAGCTGTTGCTATATCTTTTTCTTGATCAGGATTTTCAAAGCAAAAGTAGAACAGTTCAAGATAGTTATCCTGATCGGCTTAAGAACTTTTGGATGACTGTATTAAATTATCGTTAAAACTCGGGTTTATCGTCACCATTAGAGAAAATTCAGATTTTTTTTTCCAAGTTATTTTGAATCATTGTTAGAAATTATAAATTAATTTAAATAATTTCATTAGGTTGACAATAAAGTATGATATAATCAAATACTTTAAAAGATACAGCTTGATATCTTTTGAAACATTAGGTAAATTTACCAAAGAGGATATATAGATCCGATACTTAACTTGAAACAGTTATTTTGGTAATTTAAACATTTGATAAAATGTATAAAATGTTCTTAAAAATTAATAATATTTTTTTTAGAAATTTAAGAAAGTGTTTAAGATATCAAACGATAAACACGTAACAGTTTCTGGTTTTCAAAAGGTGACAAGACAGCAACGAATGTGAATCATATAAAGGTCAACAATCTGTATGCGAGCAATATACAAAGGAATAAGACGGAAGTCGTATCAATTCTTAACAAACGTGGTAGAATAGTCACGTCAATAATAAAAATAATAAGAAACAATGATTATAGCTAGATTAATTCACGAGTGCGGTTGGCGTCACCAATAACGGCTTATTAAGTTCTCGGTGGTCGAAATACGATCGAAAGGGAAAAGCCACACAACGAATTTTCGAATCGAAGAAAATTCTTAAGAACTCAATTGAGAGAAGTTCCAGTAAGATGAACAACATTAGCAATGAAAGGCGAAATCAACACATGATTCACACGAATGAAATTTCAAGACGATAGTATCTTAACACATATCATGGCAATTACACGTAATCATCGTTCACGTCCAGTCATAAATCACTAATCGCGCCCAGAGACGTTTCGAAGGTCTACCAAAATAGATAGAGATGGTCAATCGATGTAGGAGCATAGCAACGTTGAAACTTTCAAGTCGGGTATCAATGGTAAGAATTTAGGCAAATGGTAACGAAAATTGTATCATGAGGATGATGAGGTAACAAGTAAAGCAAGGATCGTTGAGTAAAGAAATCTGTGCTTGAGGCATGTATTTTGTTCAAGAAAAGATAAGGGTTCATAGGTGTATGTCGCGAACTGTTGTTACTCGCACAAGAAATAAAAGTTTTCAAAACTTATATTTATCTAACTTTTTAAGAAGCATAATTAAAAAGTTGATTCTTGGTTAAATATTTAAGGTGACTACTATTTGGCCTTGCATGGCTCCTTCTAAATTAGGCATAGGTGATCAGGCCATGCATAATTTAGGACTAGCAATGCGATGCTCAGCTTCGTCAACCAATATTACATATCATATGATTTAAAATATGCATATAATGCCATTTGTAAAAACAGAAATCAAAATAGTTTATGAAACTATTTGCTAATAAGTTACTGGCTAACTGTTTTAAATCGACAATTCGTATAGTTACAAGGGTTCTTTATAAGACCGTATTAGAACAATTTGTGAAAATACATTGTAAAATTAATATAAGTTAATTTTATAAGATAGCATTCAATTATTTAAGAAAGCCCAAATGAAACCTTTTTTAAAATGATTCGTAAACCAGACCAGTTTGAGTTGTATGGTAACATGACAATAGTTTATAAAGTAGCGAGTGGGTTACAAGAGGGAAGTAAGGAGTAGTTCAATACAACCAATAAAATGGTTACAAGGTGATTAGGTTTCAAGAGGTTTTTAGCCGAAATCGTCAGAAGACACGTGTCAAGATGATAACAAACGATATGAAAGCAAGATCTTCAAATCTCGATCCAATTCAGTGGTACGATCGAAAGAATGAAAGAAAATAGAATGACAAATAAGTCATAAACAAAAGAAAGGAATAGGGAATCTGTATGTGCACATCGTAATTTATTTGACAAAAATACACTTTTAAGAAAGTAAGGTATCAGTTAACAAATAGTACAATCACACTGAAAAGTTTCTATATTAGGAAGTTACCGAATTTCAAAAGTTCAAGATCTATGTACATGTATGACCGAACACAAAGTTACTATTTTATACTTATTCAAACGCAATCCTTGTTTTTAGTTTGCAAAATATCATTAGTTAAAGTTTTACGAGCTCAACGAACTCAAAAACGCTTCAATCCATGTTTTTAACTTTTATTAGTTTTGACCTTTGGGTTTGACTAGACCAATTAACTCACTAAACGATATTCTAAGACTCAAAGTCTAATGCATTTCGATGTAAAAAAATGTTTTGAACAACTTTCTAGTTTTACCCGAGACTTGAAACGGAATAAAAATGGACGAAAATGCCCTTGCATTAAATCTGTTAACAAAATGATATTTTAGCATTATTCAGAAAATAACTTCTTAGATTTTACAATCTCAAATGAGCGTAACTTGCTCGATTTTAAAGTTTATTGGTCAAATTTTATGTCCTAAACGGACGTCTCAACATGTAGAAATATATATATTTTTATGTCTAAAGTTATAAAAATATTTCTCGACACTGTTAAACTTCCTGTAAAGTTTCTGTACAAAGTATATTTTTCGACATAGTTTGAAATTAAATCCAAATTTCATGATAACTCAAAATTAATGTACACATAGGACTTGTGGATTCCATAAAGACGAAAGAAGGTAAACTGTATAATTAGTCATGTAAAGAAATCACAGTATAAAAATGGTTCAAGAATGCCAACGATAATCGGAGACATAAAAAAAACGACGCATATCATCCGTGTCTTCGGCTGCAAGATGCAATGCAGAAAGGTCTCTTGGTGGCTTGATTTCCAGAATCACAAGATATATCGAGAAAGAAACGGGACAATAACAAGTGGCATTCCTGGAGCGAGGAGGTTCAATGAAAAGGGAGGATACAAGTAGGATCGTATTCCAAACAATCATCACATAATAAATGACGATTATGTGTTCTAGGTACAACGGATGTTCTAAGTTGAAATCGAAACGTAGAATGGTCAATGAAGTAAGATGTAATCCATGTACAAGTGTCGCGTAAAACGGTGGCGTAAAGGTAAATCAAGATTATGAAAACCCACAATATTATTCAGCACTGATTCAACGAATTCTTCGAGATGTGAGACTCACACGATGTCCTTTAGTCTTTCTGGGAGACACATTAAGCTACACAATGGCCAATAGACTAGACATTCAATTATGAATGGTCAGAAAGAAAATCTGCGTATCTAAGTAGATATTTTAAGGGAAATAAACAATAAAAACAACACACACGGTAGTAGAATGAAAATCAAAAGTTCATTGAAAACAACACTTATTCAATCTCGAACAATGGTATCGCGAGAGTATGCACAACACGTATCAGCGAGTCAAGAAAAACAGACGGTTCAAACCGAACGAGCATATAAAGTCAGTCGTATCACGCATAAATGAAATAGCAATAGTACTCAGAAAAATGAGTATGAAAAGTTGGCAGCATACGCGCTCTGAATACAAGTATGTAACGTCATAACGATATAATATCATTGCAATAAGATCAATTCACAAGAACAAGAATTCAAGAAATACAGTATAGGCAGATGTAATCACAGTAACATTCAATGATAATTCATGAAGCACATAGGATTTGAAAAGACATAGTAATTATCGTCATTAGCGTAAAGTAATATTTCAAAATGAAATCAAGAGATGAAATACTACAACGATAATTAAAAGTTAATAATAAGGATTAGAGAGTTACCCGCGAAGATATCGAGCAGCAATGGAAAATTCTGTGTTTGACACTTAGAAACAATAAAATATTTGAACTTTCGGTTATAGACTAAGTTTTGAAAAACGACTTAGTTCCCTATAACCATCGCTCTGATACCGATCTGTGAGACCCCCAAAATTTGACATGGAACAACTAGTCAACGAGGGGGTAACACGTCATAGTACAAGAAACAATGAATTACAGTTGACACAAAGCTGACATAATAAAAGCATATATATCACATCATAAAGATCAGCGTTTTAAACATAGGTCCCATAGTTTTATATGTGGAAAGATATATTATTTCTTCATGATTTATAACATAAAGTTGCCCAAAAGATATAATAAATTTCTGACAGTTTATACTAAAACCAGTCTTTTAAAAGTATCACAGAAATCTCCAAGCTACGATAATATCCTGCGGGCTCCCATCCAAGCAAAGCTAAGTAATAATACCTGAGATTAAACATGTAAAATCGTCAACACAAAGTTGAGTGAAATTCATAGGTTTAGCAATAAAGGTGTGGAACACAAGCATTCTTTTGTAAAACAAGTAAATAGAGAAAATGGTTATGATCATTAACCATAGTCTGAAACCAATATTATTGCTGTTTAGTTCATGAACCGAAGCTTAACTCAAAGTAAGTTCCTCTAGAGAGTATTCAGCCTAAATACTCAAGTATAAACAAATGTAAGTGCGTCAAGGTAATCGGGACGGGGACTGTCAATCCCGATGGATCCACCCACAACATTCGCGCTTAGCGCAAAGCATACGGGACAATTAACGGTTCATGATCAAGAGAGGAAACTTAAGGCTATTAACTATAAGCAATAATATCAATGAAAACTGTTGGAAAGCATACAAGTCTGAATAGCATACAAGTTCTGAATAGCATACAATTTTTAAATGGATGTGTTCCACCATGTAAAATCTCACCCCGCGTTTAGAAACAATGTACAAGTAAAAGGTGCTATGAACTCACCTTTAGTAAGTAATCACAAGGTAAAAGGGGCTGAGCAAAAAGAAGTCTTCACGGACCTATGCAATGGTGACGCGTAATAAGAATGCGTTCAATGAAGCCATAACGTTCTAGAAGTGGTGGGACATAGTATGACTAGGTAACTTGCGTGCGATGGCGAGACCTAAGCTTAAGTTAAAATTTTGACCCAACAACTTGAACCTACTGTAATAACCTAATATCAACCTTGTATGATGGTCCAAGCATTTATGTGTGGGTTCCGAACACGTTTAAGACTCGGTTTGAAAAACCAAAATAAGGGACTGCATTCAGTTTTCTGAAAAAGGCTGTGAAGATTTGGTCATATTTAAAAATCTATAATAGTACAGGAGGTGAAATTTCTTGACATGTATAGGTATTTCTCTTACCTTTAAAAGTTGGGAAAGAACAGCCCTAGAACTATTTTCAATCAACGGGAAATGCACTTTTAGTGACAGACTATCAAAACAGAAAGTTGTAAACGTCTTTCGTACCTTACGGTAGATTAAGCATAAATCCCAATCGGTAAAAGATTTTGACACGAAACCAAAAAGAGAAGTTTTATTATATTTGTAGCTACTGTAAAAAGTCATAAAATCATAAATTAATCCTTTTTACCCAAGTCAATTTACCCACGTTTTAAGCATAACATTCAGATTTGACCTAGTTTTGTAAAACGACCGTTTCGGACTCATCCGAACACTTCCCGTTCCATCCAACTCAACACATACTAATCACATCAGTGGGTATCCATTTTTCAAATAAAAACAAGGTCATATGTTTAAGAAAATTTTGCCATGACCTGTTTGTTTCTGTGGTGATTTCCATACTACAAAAACAACTCCATTTAGCTACCTAACCTCAATCAAGCAACACTTAGGCTATACCAAATCGCCACACAAGTTTCATAAGTCCTAATTTGCCCTAAGTAACTATAATCTCAGTGGGTTTCACCCAAGGATATCAAAAGTCATGAATAAAAAGAATCAAAGTACTAGTAACATCAAAAATAAAATGCTAGGAGTGACTATACCTTCATAACAAGTAGGAATTAATCCAAACACGCAAATTAAACAATTCCTCCTCCTTGATCTTTAGAAATTTCGTGGCCCTTAGCCACGTGTTAAGTCAATCACGGTACTCAGCAATTGAGTAGAAATAATGTAGTGAGACGATCACCGACGATATGGATGCCCGGGAAAAACACGAAAACCGCAACCTATCACAATAAGGCGCGCGTTAAGACTCGAACTCAATATCGATATATATACCAAATATAACGAGACTCAAATGTTTTCAAAGTATACACGTTTCAAAACCATTGACACGAATCAAAAGAATCCATTTATCCAACGTTACTCGTTATAACACTTGAACACTTGAAAATGACTCGTCATACGACGCCAAGTCAACGCAAGTCAAACTATCCTTTACCCTTATTTGGACTAGTAGCTAAGTCATTTATATAATGACTAAGCACTTGAGTAAGTCACCATGTCCGATGGTGAACACTCAAACTCACGCAACACAAGCATTTGAACTACGTGTCCAAAATAAAAATCAGCAAGTACACCCCGAATGTACACACCGATCTACCCTATCTAGACATGTCCGTTTTACATGAAAATTGGTTTCAAGGTCACTTATAACCTGTATAAGACCTCACAAAAATTTGAGCTAAAGTTCACACTTTAAAATCCATCAGCTCGACACTTTACTCGACTCCAAATTTTAGGACAGATTTGTGCACTTGTTTTGTAACACCGTTTGGACCACTTTAAAAATACTATCTCGACAATCCGTCTTTTGAAACCACTACTAGACTCATCAAACTCAGTTTGTAAACTTTGAAAATCAGTAGTATCAACTATCTAACCAAGCCTAAAGTCCCCGAGAGTCGACCCAAAATCAGCCACAATTTCGGATTGTGCCGACTTGCGTCTCCCGGTACACGAAAACTAAAACTAGCATAACTTTTGACTCGTAATGAGTTATAGGCTTGATAGGTGTGTAAAAACCCATCCTTTCTACCACTTAATTACAATAATAACCGGACCAAAACGTGTATTTTATGTCTTTTATGTCGGAATTATGCGTGGTTTGTGTTTTTGTTGTGATTTAGGACGAAAAGGTGAAAAGTGGAGAAAACACGGGCATTCACGGCTTTTATTGAAGAAAAAGATGAAAGACGAAGTCGAGAAGTCAAGAGTGAAAAAGAACGGAAGTCCAAGACCAATTCTAAAGATTTATCGAAGAAAAAGTCAAAAGACGGAAGTTTATCAAAAGCCGAAGAACTCAAGTCTAATTTATTGAAGAATTTAAAGACGAGTCAAAGAAATCCCGAGCCAAAAGTCATTAAATTCCAAGTTCAAAGAAGATTAGAAGAATAAAGGACTAATGGTGCAATTAATGAAGATTAAAAGAAGGAAGGACTTAATCTCGCAATTAAGAAGAAATGAAGGAGGGGAGGAAGCTTCCTAATCCTCCCCTATATATAGTTTAGTTGTTAATCATTTTTAGTTGTTGGCTAAGTGTGACAATTAGTCTTCCACCATTTACTTACCTTGCACCTTTAATTTCCTTGTCATTTAAATACTTGTCAATTTAATTACCTTGTCTTGCACATTAAATTCCTTTAATTTCAAGTAAGTTTCCATTTAATTCTTGTCAATCTTTATTTTATCTTGTTAATCTCCTATCTACCTTTCTTGATCTTTGATTTTTATGTTTATGTTTGTGTTCATGTTCATGTTCTTATTTTGATCAAGTGGTTTTTGATTATTGTGGTTAAATTTGTTAGATTTGTTGATTTAAAGTGTTTGTTTATGATTTTTTGTTGATTCGTTATTAACTTGGTTAAATCGTTTGTTTGATTTTGTTTAATCTGTGGTAGATTAGTTGTTATTTTGATCCCTTGTTCTTCGGGGGAGTTTGTTTCTGTATCTTGTGATTCCCAGGAAAACTTCTGAACAAGCAAAAGTTCTGAACCAGAGGGTGTTCATTCGGAACATTCAAAAGTTCCGAATCAAGCTTCATCCGGAAGTGTTCCGGATCAAGAACTTCCGAGTCAAGAATTTCTCATTCGGAACTCCAAAGTTCCGAACCAAGGAGCTTCATCCGGAAGAATTCCGGATCAACACCAAAAGTTCCAGACGAAGTAAAAGTTCCGGATCAGCAATCTCATTCGGAACTCTAAAAGTTCCGAACGAAAAGGTTTTATTCGGAACTCAAAAAGTTCCGGATCAAGCAATTCATTCGGAACTCAAAAAGTTCCGGATCAGAGAGGGTTCATTCGGAACTTTAAAAGTTCCGAGTCAAGCAGTTCATTCGGAAGTCTCAAAAGTTCCGGATCAACTCGAAAGTTCCGAACCAAGGGCAAAGTTCCGGATCAAGAAGGCTTCATCCGGAAGTCTTCCGAATCAAGGAGTTCCGACTCAATTGTGTTCATTCGGAAGTTGAAAGTTCCGAGTCAAGCCAGTTCATTCGGAAGTTTAAAACTTCCTAATCAAGGTTTCTTTCAGGTTCTTTTTAGTCTTTCTTTTTAAATTTCTATTCTTTATTTTCAAGCTTTATTTTTCCCGCCTTTTATTTTAATTGCACTTTAAGATTAATTGCCTTAGCTTTATTTTAGACTTGCCTTAGTTTAAATTTTAGTTGCGATTTAAGATTGCCTTAGTTAGTTTTAAATTTGCGTCATTTACTTTAGCGTCCTTTAATTTTAGTCACGTTTTTAAATACTTGCACTTACTTTAATTAGACTTAGATTTACTTTAATTGCTCATTTACTTTAGTTGTTCTGCACTTTTATTTAAAAACAACGACACATATTTGTTTCACCAAAAAACGATAGAGTCACATAGAGAACATAGATCAATTCGTTAAGACACACATCAAAGAACTTTTTAACCTGAGTAAAAACCTAGTTATCAAATGGCGCCGCAGCCTGCTCTTTTCGTAAAGATTAACGGTTTTCTGTGAGAGACGCGTTGCTTTTTGGGATCCGTTCACTTGTGAGCATTATTTTTCTTGCATAAACAATTCAAAAAATCATAAAAATTAAAAATTGATAAAAATCCATAAAAAGTAAAAATTTCAAAAATCCAAAAAGATTTTATCTTTATTGTATATATATTGTTTTTGTGTTTGGTTTCTTTTTCTTTTGTCTTTGTAGGTGCATGCGTACTAGATCTTCTAATTAGCAAGAGCCCGAGCCTCAAGAAGATTTAGCTATGTCAGGTGTAAACAACAATAATCCACCGCACCCTAATAATAACAACAATGTTCTTCCACGGCCCGATCTTCGGACCATGGAGGAGCTTTGTCAACCTACAATGTTTGGACGAGGAGGACCGATTGCGCCGATGCAAATCAACGATCCTGAGTTTTCGTTGAAGCACCACATGATTCAGCAAGTACAAACAAACCCATTCCGTGGATTGCCTGATGATGATGCCAACAAACACCTCGACAAGTTCATTACAATCACCCAAAGCATGAAGTTGGCTGGTGCCACAATGGATGAACTTCGCCTACAACTCTTTCCACATACTTTATTACATCATGCCGAGAAATGGTTTGATCGTCTCCCGAAGAATTCAATTCACACTTGGGATGACATGACTCAATGATTTTTTTCACGCTACTTTCCACCATCCATGGTCACGAGCCTTCGCAATCAAATCAGCGGTTTCATGCAAGATCCTGATGAATCTCTTTTTGATGCTTGGGAGAGATATAATGTCTTGATCGATAGATGTCCAAACCACAACATGCTCCCTGTGACCTTAATCGATACTTTCTACAACGGTTTGACTTTTCGAGATCGTGATACGATTAATGCAGCCGCCGGTGGCACATTCATGAAAAGGAGACCCGAGGAGTGTAGAGAGCTTATTGAGAACATGACCACTCACCACAAAACTGGGATTCCTCTGCTTCTTCAAGGAACAACCCGAGAGTCAATGTTTCTTCCACTTCAGCAAACCCTGAGATGACCGAACTCACCCGCATGATGACTGAAATGAGCAAAAGTATTACGCTTCTCGCTTCAAACCAACAACAACAACAAGTTAAAGCGGTTGCTAATCCTTGTGAAACATGCGGCGGTCCTCACTCATACACCGATTATCCTTCTACACAAGGAAATCCGGAAAATGTGTATGCAACTTATGGTACTTATTCACCGGAAAATTACCAAGCTAGACAACAAGGGGATAGAAATATGCTGAGTTACCGATCCAACAATTACCTTTCACCCGGTTTTTCTCCTCAAAACCAAAACCCCGCCAACAACTACAATAGAAGCAACCAAATCCCACCAAGAGCTTCTAATCCTTATCACCCACCCGCACAACAAACCCCACCCATAAACACCGATGTTGAAGCCACAATGAGAACCCAAGGTGAGCAAATCAAGAATCTGCAAAGCCAAATTATCAATCTTAGAGGAGATATCACGAAGCAAGGAAATGAGATAAGGTCCGAGGTTCGTGATAATATTCAATCCTCTTTCAGCACTCAAACGAATGAATTAAAGAATCTATTGGCTAGTTTCTTGCCCGCCGCTCAACCTTCTTCTTCGAGTTCTCTGCCTTCAAACACCGTCACTAATCCGCGAGCTAATGTGAGTGCTATTACTACTCGTAGTAGAGTCACCATCGTAGGACCACCAATCCCACCCCCATCATCTACACCTCCTCCACCACCATGTATCCCTACTCATCCTACACCTAGTATTAGTGCACCATTACCGTCTCCGCCTCGTCATGACGATGTATCTCGGAAGGATCCTTCAACATCTCAACCTTTACCGACTACACCTTCACCTTCCACCTATAAACCCAACATCCCGTACCCTTCTCGCTTAGGCAAGACCAACGAGCTAACCAAGAATGACTGTCAAGTATCGAAATATGTGAAGATGCTATCTCAAATGAACATCAACATTAGCCTTGTTGAAGCACTTGTCCACATGCCGAAATTTGTCAAAGCATTCAAGGAATTGCTTAGCAAGAAGGAGAAGCTGATTGAGCTCGCCAACACACGCTTAAATGAAAACTGCTCTGCAGTTATTCTTAAGGAACTTCCGGAAAAGCTTGGAGATCCCGGTCGTTTTGTGTTGCCTTGCGTGTTAAACAAAACTGAAGAATTCACTGCCCTTGCTGATCTTGGGGCCAGTATTAATTTGATGCCACTGAGTGTTTGGAAAACACTATCATTACCCGACCTCACTCCAACAAAGATGACTCTTGAACTTGCAAACCGCACTCTCGCTTACCCCGTTGGTATAGCCGAAGACGTGTTCATCAAAGTTGGCACATTCACTTTCCCGATCGATTTTGTCGTAGTTGATTATGAAATGGACCCTCGTATTCCCTTAATACTTGGTCGGCCATTCTTGAGAACCGGACGAGCTTTAGTGGATGTGGCCGAAGGTGAGTTAATCTTACGAGTCGGGGATGATTCACAAATTTTTAAAATGGGGAAGCTTACAGGCAAATACTATGGACGAGAATCAGTGAATATGATTAATGTGCATGAGTACTTCGTCGTCTACAACAATCCTCTATTCGAGTCTTCCACTGATAATCCACTTTTTCATGATGATGTGGATGATTCTCGCTCCACTTTGGACGCTTCTCCCATTTATGATTCTCCACCGGTCTTTGATGCTTATGATGATGATGATTCTAGCTCAGATTCAGATGATTTTGATGATTGTACTTCCGAGTATCCCGATCTGCCCACTTTCGATGATTTTGATAAGGCCGATACTCTTTCGAGCGATTCTTCACATGATGAAGATCCTCCGCCATCACTCGATCCTACTTTGGACGATTACTCATTCGAGGAAGACTTCTCTACGTTTCTCAACACATACTTCCCTCATGAGAGTGATGCTCCTCCTTATGATTTTGAAGATTATCGTCTTGATCCTACTTTGGATTTGAAGCACATTCTTTCTAAGGAGAAGAAACCGGTCGACACCGAAATCCGGAGCACATATGATTTGACACCTCTTTGTCCCACTTCTAAGGACGAGGTTGTGCTTCTTCGCGGATCTTCTTCACACTCTGCTGAGCCTGAGTGCTATTTTCCCTTAAAGGAAAAGGTGTTCAACCCCGGTATTGAAGTCTTTAAGCCATTGATAGGTGTGAAAACACCCATCTTTTCTACCACTTAATTACATTAAAACGGGACCTAAACGTATATTTTATGTCGTAAATGGCGGAATTATGCGTGGTTTGTGTTTTTATTGTGTTTCAGGGTCGAGAAGGTGAAAAGTGGAGAAAACACGGCTTTCACGAGCTTTTATTGAAGTAAAAGACAAAAGACGAAGTCGAAAGATCAAGAGTGGAAAAAGAACGGAAGTCCAAGACCAATTCTGAAGATTTATCGAAGAAAAAGTCAAAAGACGGAAGTTTACCAAAAGCCGAAGAACTCAAGTATAATTTATTGAACAATTACAAGACGAGTTCAAAGAAATCCCGAGCCAAAGTCATTATAGTCCAAGATTTAAGAAGATTAAAGAAAGGAGGGACCTAATGACGCAATTAAAGAAAAGAGGAAAGAGGGGAGGAAGCTTCCTTCCACTAATCCCTTCCTCCCCTATATATACACATTACTAGCCATTTTGTTTAGTTGTTGGAGGCTTGACAAGCCTCTCTTCCTCATTTTCATTTTTCTTGTTCCTTGATTTTATATACTTTAATTTTCATGTAACACACCCTTGATTCTCTTTTAATTCCAAGTAAGTTTACCTTTAATTGTTGTTAATCTTTATCTTATTGCCAATCTCCTTCTACCCTTCTTGTTTGATTTGTTCTTTATCTTCATTGTTCATGTTCTTGAATTTTTATGCTTTTGATCAAGTGGGTTTTGATTGATTTGGCTTTATTTGTTAGTTTTATTGATTTGTTTTGATTGATTATTGTTAGTTGATATTTAGTGGTTATTTTGGGTTAATCTTTTGGTTGAACTTGATGAATTTTGGCTAAAATTCGTGTTTCCTTGTTCTTCGGCTCCATTACTGTTCTTGAGTTTCCCAGGTTCCGGATGAACCAAAAGTTCCGAGTGAGCATAAAAAGTTCCGAATCAATTTGTTTTAAAAAGTTCCAGATCAATCTTTTTCAAAAAGTTCCGAATCAGTTTTATTGCAAAAGTTCCGAACCAAGTTTCCTGTCAAAAGTTCCGAACCGATTTTTTTTTATTCAAAAGTTCCGAACCAATTTCTTTAAAAGTTCCGAACCGATTGTTTTAAACTTCCGAATCAGTTTTTAGAAAAAACTTCCGAATCAGTTTTTAGAAAAAAAAACTTCCGAACCAATGTTGTGGCAAAAGTTCCGAATCGGAACTTACAAAGTTCCGAATGAAGTACTACAATTCACCACCAGCTAGCTTGGCAGCTTAGCCATGTTTCCCGCCAAAAACAAGCAGCTAGGCTGGCTGCTTCCAGCAGCTAGCCTGCCTGCTTGCTTATTTAATAGTATTGTTCCGTAATTGTCTAGTTTTATCTGAAAGTTGTTCCGATTTTATTTTTGAAAGTTACATATTTTTAGTTGAATTTTTTGTCGATTTTTAGTATTAATATTTTTTCGTAAAGTTTAAGTTTTATCTTTTATTTACTACCCGCTTTAGGTTTTGCCTCGTTTAGCTTTAAAGTACCATTTTAGTTTTATTCTCTCCTTTTTCATCTAGTAAACTTTATTTTCGAGTCGATAGTTAATTTCGTCTTTTAGATTTATTTTAATTAATTGTTTTGCTTTAATTTTCGTTTTATTATTTGTTTTAATATTCGTTTTTAATATCGTTTTAATTTTTAGTTTTTAATATTCACATTGTTTTACTTTAATTATTTGTACTTGTCTTTAGTTTGTTTTTAAATACTTTTCGCATTTACTTTTGAATTAGTTATAGATAATCAATTTCCCTTTTTCTTAACCAAAAACAATTGAGTCGCACTTTGAACCGGAAATCAATTCGAAGAGACACCGAGAAACGAACTTTCAACGAGTAAAAAATCTTGTTATCAAATGGCGCCGCTGCCGGCTCTTTTCGTGAAGATTGAAGGTTTTTTGTGAGTGACGCGTTGGATTTTGGGATCCGTTCACATGTGAACGTTATTTTTCTTCTCAAAAATTTTCAAAAATCCAAAAACATTTGAAAAATCATAAAAAGCATTTCTTTTTCAAAGTTTTGCACCAAAAATATTCTTCTTGCTTATCTATCTTTCTTCATGGATTTTTATGTCCATTGCGTCTGGTGTGGGAAACAATTATCTGGGAACAAGTCTTGTCAATGGTGTACATGTGAGCGGTGCGGAAACGATATCGACTACACACAATCCGGATTTTGTCCTTTGTGCAACTCGACTAATTCGTACTTTTTGAACCTACCTCCTGTTCCCCCGTGCATCTATTGTGGAAGCGATTCTCATTGGCATGTTTCGTGCCCGGTTCGATACCCGTCTGGTCACGGGCAAGAACCGGGGTACAATTATGACAATGATAATAGCTATCCACAAGATGCACTTGATTTTTCTCCATACCCGGTTTGCAACAACTGTCGGGGTCCTCACGATACCTATTATTGTCAACCACTGAATTGTTATGAGCCAAATCCGTGTCCTCAGTTTTCTTCACTTATGGATTATTATGAACCAAACACGGTTTCTAATTATTCCCAACCGATGAACAACCATGAGCGACAACCTTGCTATAATTCAGGTTTTCAACACTATGAGCCCCCACATCACACCCTCAATCATCAATCCTCTCAGCAAATTCATTTTGACCCACAACTCACTACCTTGAATGAAGAGACACACTCCATTGTTTTGCAACTTCAAGAGGTCGTTGTTTTGGTTAAAGAACTTCGAGACGAGGAAAAGCGACTGCAACAAGAGCAAGTATCTAATCTTAGTGATTATACCCCTCTGCTTGTGCGTCAATACTATTATGATGATGATGACGATGATGCTGTATGCACTTTCAACTCATCTTCTGAAGTTACTGCTCCTACTCTCGATGTTCCTTCTACGTCTAAGGATCTAGATTCGTTGAATGAGCATAGTGATGTTGGTCTCGCCAAAGTATTGGATGATGAGGTTTGTGACTTACCTGCTATGGTGCATGAGGACGACGTTGCTCTTACGGAAGAAGTCGATCCTAGTGATGACGATTCTTCTCTCTGCTATGAGAATTTCACTTTTGAAATTTCTCAATCTCCACCGGGAGATGTAGACGATGACGATTTATTCTCTCCGGTTTACGAGCAGTTCACCGATGAACATGATCTTGTGGATGAGGTGGAAGACGTGCTTCTTCACGATGGATTACGGAAAGTGCACCTTCTTATTGCTCAAATCGAAGCGTTGACTTCTCCTTCTCTTTCCAAGTCTCTACCCCCATCTATTCCTCCCGTTGAAGATAATGACCCATTGCTAGAAGAAATCGATATCCACTCCATCCCTCCAGGTATTGATGACTCTGACACGAAGGGGGACATTATTTTTGATAATTTGCTGCAGGAAAGTATTGACCCAAGTTCCCCTCCCGAGCACCTTCCATCCTCCCTTTTAGCCACTATCACGGAGGATGAGTGCTTTGACCCGAGAGGTGACATTGATTATGCTATGATTGATAACAATACGGCTTTGCCGTTTGCTCAGCATCCATTGTCAGTGGGGGATGACAATGTGCTTACTATACCCAACCCACCTCCCGTGGATCTTGAATTCACATACTATACGTATGTCGAAAGGACCTTTCTCCCTTTCAAGACTTACCCCCCCGCCTCTCCTTTGTTGATGTCCCCCGGGAACGAGGACAAGGTCTTTGATCCAGGTATCACATTCGAGGTTTCCCCATGGACCATTTAATTCGGGGACGAGTCAGGCTCGTGACTCGGTCAACAAAAACAAGCGCTTTTTGGGAAGCAACCCAATTATCTATCTTATTTCACCATAAGTGTAGGGGGGAGCCCCGTTGGTGTTTCTTGTTCTCTTTCTTATCATATGCAGGAATTAGAGCTTCAAAGACACACTCTTGATGACTTTTGACGAACCGTGATTCCGTGTTCCCTTCTTCCCGGTTCTATCCTAAACTCTTTTCGATTCACTATTTTATATTTCTCAATATTAAAATAGGAATCTCTTTAGTTGTCTTTTCCTTAATGTTGAGTCTAACAGATATAGATCTTGCAGCCTGTCAGGACCGGTGAATGACTTCTGTAATCACAAGTCAAATCACAAAGAGACTCTATACACAATATGAATGTAGAATACAAATATAAACAAGAGAAACAGAATAACTATGAAGACTTGATCCTTTCTAAGGATTTCTAATATTGATAAAGACTAGAACTACGTTTTGTGAATGAATCTCTAACCCTTCTGCCTCAGGTTCCTTTTATACTACAAGGAAACCCTAATACAGCTTACAAGAAAACGTGTAAAACTGATATGCATATCTTCTCCTAATATAACTCATGCATATCCTAACAGAATATTAAGTAAATAACAATGTTTGACTTTGACTAGGACCAGGAGCAGGACTTGCTCCTACTACGACTAGGACCAGGAGGAACTACATACCTCCTAGTCTACCTATTACATATAACTATTACAATGGTCCTAACAATCCTCCCCTAAACTTGAATTTGGCCTGTTGAGTTCAAGTTTCCAGGAAAACGCGCAAATAAAACCCGAGGATTGTAGCAGCAAAACAAACAGCAACATCAATAAGATAAGAATCAGAAGAACAGCCGCACGAACTACTAGAAGCTTCTCCAAAGCTTGGAACAAATCAGCATCGTGTTGAAGCTTTGCAGCAACATGAGCAGATTTGATGAGCCTTTACCAAGTAGCTGCTCGCTCTTGGGCTAGCTAGTCATTCTGGTGGAATAAGCATCACCCTGGGAGACTAGAACCCAGCCCAACTCTTAGAACGTGAATCAATGGTGAGTGGGGGTACCCTGATGATTTTAGGCAAACCATCACAGCCGTCAACGGATTTGATGCGTCTTTACCAGAAGCCGTACCCCTCTGGACTCGCCAACTCTTAGCAATAAAGCATCGGTGAGTTGAACACCCTATAGCTTTAAGCAAGCTATTACAGCTGTCAACGGATTTGATAAGATCTTTACCAAGAGCCGTACCCCCTTGGATTAGCCACTTTTCAGTCCAATACTATGGCAAGTGAAAACCATCCAGTTTTAGGTAACCTGGCAACCATCAACGGATTTGATAATCGCACCAGGAGCCGTACCCTCAAGGTGAATCAACTTTTTCTTGTCGATGAGACATGGTAAGTTGAGAACCATTTGTTGTGTGGACCACGTCCAACACCAAGTGAAACCAAGGACCAGAACAATCTCAAACCAGGAACCACAAGTCAAACCATCCAAGGGATATTATGTACAAGTATAAAAGCTAAACTGTGTTAAAGTATAAGCAGATATTATATAAAATGTAGATATTTTTTTTTTCTTTTTTTTTTTTTTTTTTTTAAGATGTTTTTTTTTTTTTTTTTTTTTTTTTTTTTTTTAACTATAAAGAATAAAAATCACCAAACACTATACACATTGGTGAAAAGAATCAAAATAAGAATAAAGTAAAAATAAGAATAAAGGAAAAACACTTACAACCCAATCACCTTAGATACCAGAAGCTGCCCTCTTATCCGCTAGCAGCCGTGCTTGAATACCCTCCACCAAAGACGTAGCCATACTCGACTCATTCCCTGTAGGAGCAGTAGAAATCTGCAAATGACTTGCCAGCATTGCTTCCATGGAAGAAATAGTCAAAGGATACACAACATCAGTCAACATAAACACCACAAGACCAGAACCTAACTCCAACACATGGACTCCACAACCAGCATAAAGCTTCCAGCGAACAATCTCCCATTGCATTTGATCCTTCCATACGCCCAAAGGAGTAGCGGATGGAGGAGGATCCAACATCAGTTTGAGATCAGCCCAAAGACGCATACCAGGCCAGGAAGACACCGCCATAGGATTAAACGGCATACTAGAATCCACAAGCCCAAACAAGGTCATAAGATCCATACGGTCAACCCATGATAACACACCCTGCAAACCCGTTACCAATCGCACAGTCCCATCACTCAAAGTGATCCGATGGGAGACACCACCAGGAAGTGTTGTAGACCGCTCAGCCGCATAACCCGCAATGCTGCCATTGCCCAATGGTAAGTCAGAATCGCTATCCGAAGCTGCATCAATTAAGTTCTCAGGATCACGCTTCTCAAAAGGAACTGATTTACCGCGGCGAACACGACGAGTAAGTTTCTGGCGAGTAGAACGTCGAGGCGTGGGAGCCGAAGGAGTGGATTCAACCTTCACCTGAACTTCATCAACAGCAGGAGAAGCAGTAGGAGTAGACTCAGGAACATGTCCACCCAAAGAACCACTCGGAGCTGCATCAGAAGTGGGAGTAGGTTGTGGTGCAGAAACTGGTGGTGATGAAGATGGCACATCAGATGGAGCAGCAGCAGGTATGGTGGAATCAACAAAAGTGCTTGCTGGAACAGGAGTGGTGGAAGTACCAGGTGTGGTGGGGGTAGCATGAGTAGTGGTGGTTGTCACAAAGATAGTAGCAGCAGGACCAGTAGTAGAACCAATAGGCGCAACCAAGGGTGTAGTAGAAGGACCAACAGAAACAGCACCAGAACCAGAAGAACTACCAGTGGAACCAGGAATGGGCAAGGATGAAGAAACAGTAGAAGTAGCAGGCATCGAAGCTGTCACACCACGAGGATGGTAAACAAATTTTTCCGGTATAGGTTGACTCGCACGCCTCACCATGTTCTCATAAAGTTTCTTGAGCTCATCAAAAGTCAAAGCCCGTACCTGTGCCCAAGACCAAGGAGCATTGAAATGAGCAGCAGATTGAAATTTGACATAACGTTGCATCTGCTGGCGCTGCTCAGCCTTAGAAAGAGGTCTGTTCCTACGCTGCTTCTTTAGTTCCTCAGCAAGAGTCAACTGATGCTTACGCATCATTACCATAGCCCGCGGAATGCAGTTGTGTTCATCAACATCATCACCCAACAAATCCTTAAACTGAGCATAATCCCGAGTAAGAACAGTTAACACTTGCATCCATTCGCCATCAGTCCAGTGCATAGCATCATGCTGAATTTGCGCACGCCTTCTTGCACGGAGCTCTTCCTCAGCAGCAATGTCCTCCGCATCAAGCTCAGCCTGAACCCTACGAGCAGCCTCTTCACCAAGTCTGTCTTCTTCAAGCTGGCGACGAGAGCGCTTGCGGGTTGGAGATGGAGGATCAGTCATTGGAGCTTTGCCCTTAGGATCATGTGAGGGATCAGCATGAGAACCAGCAGCAGCATCAGAAGCACCACCCATAGAAGGGGGAACAATACTAGAACAAGGAGCATGGGAGGACATTGGAGGACCAGGCAGATCATCATAAACTTTATCAGCAAAGGCAGCCTTTGCCAGCAACGTCAAGCCATCCTCAACATTCTCCGAAGCCTCATCCTCAGACTCAGAAAGAACCACATGCTTCTTTCGACGACGCTGTTGATTCTCCAAGACCTTAATACGATCGGCCAGAGGAAGAACAAATTCCCGAGTGAGCTTCCGATGTTGGTTCAAGTCAGCTTCCAAGCAAATCATCCTCTCATGGTACCTGTGCATAAGATCTAGCAAAGATGTCAGAGTAGTAGGCTCCTCTGCCTGCCCACCAAGAGAACTTGGATCAGGGAAAGCATCACGGGAGCCCGAAGCAACATTGGGGTCAACGTGTGGAGTACTAGCAGCAAAGGGGATATCTGTCGAGTGTGGGGCAGGACTAGGAGGTGGAGTCTCCACAAATGGAGACCTTTGTGGAGCCGAGGAAGGACCAGCCTTGGGAGGAGATGGTTGTTCAACCACCACCTCCTCAACTAGCTCCTCCTCTACCACAGGAGTGGCATTACCAGCAGGAGCCTCCTCCTCCTCCATGGGGTCATCATCTAACACAACCAACTCAGGAGCCTCCTCCTCCTGACCTATGGGACCCTGAGCCAAACCCATCATGGCGTCAGCCAGGGGCCTCCAATCCCCAGGAAACCCATTCATCATATTATAATACACTTTCGCTGTTAGTTTAGAAGGCACATGCTCAGTCCTATCACGTGGAATGCAAACAAGCATTTCCTGAATAAACCTAGGGTACATAAGGAACTTTTTCCTAGAACCAGCAGTTGACAAATTACCAGCCATCCCCTCAAAGATATAATGTGAAAAGTTAAACACTCTACCCTGGGCTAGACATATAAGACCAGTAGCCAAAGGAGTAGGGAACGCATCCCAACTCCCCGACTTGGGACTCAGACAGTGGATTAAATAGTGAACCAGAAGCTTCCACTGAGGGGAAAACCTATTCTTTTGGAAGTTAAACTTCCCCCCATGTTCATAACCTATGGCAGCCATACCCTCTAAAACTTCCGAATTTGGAAGTGATACAACACCCCCCTCATCTTGAAAATGAAGAGAAGAGCGAATAGATGCTTCAGTGACCACATAGGCACGTCCATCAATGGTAGCATGGATAGCTCGTGGACGTCCAGCCACATTTACCAGTTCAGCAGACGCCCAAAATTGACGTACCACAGTATCATATATGGTAGGACAAACAGTAAATGCATACCTTAAGTTAGAAGCTTCAATAAACTCCAAGATATCAGCAAAATGTTCACTATTAGGACCATCCCCCAGATAAGCAACACGATTATGAGCAGGTTGATAAGCAAGAGCAGCCATGGAACTTGATGAATGGATTGAAGAAGGATTTAGATTGGAATGAGAGGAGTAGAAGCGGTTTTTGTGTGTGTTTTAATTGTAATGAGTGTATGTTGACCATATAAGAAGAAAATAGTAACTGTTCATTGACCCCTATTAATGGGGGGTTGCCCTTTCAAATTATGCCATAATGGCATACTAACCACTTGCCCTTTTTAACATAATAACTTACCCCCAATTGATTTGGTGAATTCAAACTTGTAAATATCAGTATTGGAAGCGTTGACCAAAAGTCAAAGTGCACAATAGTCGGACCAGGAGCAAAACGTGATTATTAAAGGACAAAAGGAATGAACAGTAGCCAGACCAGTACCAGCACCCATATCCAAACACGACTAGACTGGGAAGGATTTGAGACCACCAGAAGGCATCCAATCATAACTAGAAGCTGACCAAATAGGACCAGAAGCCAGTCATGTAAGGCCATATCCATCAGAAGAGAGCAAAAATCCTTCATCAGAAACACCACACACCACCAGAACCAAGAAAGTATGTTGTTAAATACTACGAATACGTTAGACTAACCTAATATGTACACAAAGCCTCCCCTTAGGCTTTGCCTCCCCTCAATCCTAGACTTCAAGGATTGACCATCCCAATATGAACCACCAAGTGGTTAAACCGAGGACCATCAAAAGCTTTAGTCAACAGATCAGCCACATTGTCATCCGTATGAACTTTAAGAACCTGTATCAGCTTCTTCTCATTGGCATCGCGTATAAAATGATGCCGAATCTCAATATGTTTCGTCCGCTGATGAAATACAGGATTCTTCACAATACAAATAGTGCTTTGATTGTCAATAAAAATTTTAGTATTCATAAAATTGAACCCATAGTCCAACATCTGATTTTGGATCCATAAAACTTGACCACAGCAACTAGCAGCAGCCATATATTCAGCTTCTGTTGAAGAAGTAGCTACTATTGTCTGTTTCTTACATTGCCATGAAATAAGCCGACGACCCAAAAATTGACAACCACCAGTAGTTGACTTCCTATCATTATTAGCACCAGCATAATCACTATCACTGTATGCTTCAAGTACAAATGGGGATTCTCTAGGATACCATAGACCCAATTTAGGTTGAGCCTTGATATACTTGAAAATCTTCTTAACTGCATTTAAGTTCGAAACCGTTGGAGTCACCTGGTGTCTAGAACAAGCACTTACTGCAAACATAATATCCGGACGTGATGCAGTCAAGTACATGAGAGAGCCAATCATAGACCTGTACATATGAACATTTACGGGTGGATCTGGCTCATTCTTAAGTTTGATTTTAGTAACTTCATAAGGAGTTGCTGCTGGACGAAGAGGATCCATGTCAAACTTTTGAAGAATCTCATGAACATACTTATCTTGACTGATGAAAATCCCATCCGATTGTTGTTTGACCTGAAGACCAAGGAAAAATGACAGTTCTCCCATGGCACTCATCTGAAATTCGCCTTTCATCAAGTGTTCAAACTCATCACACCACTCCTTCCTAGTAGAACCAAAGATAATGTCGTCCACATAAACCTGAACAAGGATAATATCCTTGGAATTCCGCCGAAGAAATAGTGTTTTGTCAATAGTACCTCTTCTATAGCCATTCTTTAACAAGAAAGTGGAGAGTCGCTCATACCAAGCTCTAGGAGCCTGATGTAACCCATAAAGAGCCTTGACCACTTTGTAGACTTTCTTTGGATGAAGTGGATCAACAAACCCCTTAGGTTGAGTAACATACACTTCTTCGTCAATTTTTCCATAGAGAAATGCACTCTTGACATCCATCTGGAACACCGTAAAGCCAACATACGAAGCAAAGGCCAAAAACAGACGAATGGCCTCAATCCTTGCAACAGGCGCAAAGACTTCAGTATAATCAATGCCCTCAATTTGAGTGTGTCCTTGTGCGACAAGCCTAGCTTTATTCCTGACCACAATTCCCCGTGCATCCTTCTTGTTTTTGAGAATCCATTTGGTATTGATAGCTGTCTTCCCATCCGGTAGGTCAACCAGAACCCAAACATTCTGAAACAAGAATTGTTGCATTTCCTCCTGCATAGCCTCCACCCAACTTTGATCCTCAAGAGCATGAGAAACAGACCTAGGTTCCACCTGTGTAAGAAAACAAGCAAACAAACAGTGTTGAAAGTCCGTATGATTATTACGCTTTTGATCCTCAATATAGCCCACAAGAGCATGATGATCAGACGAGGCCTTCTGCTGCATTCTGCGTGTCTTTACGGTAGAACCAGGATCTCCAATAATTTGAGTGGTGGGATGGTCTTTATGTGATTGCAAGACTGGATTGGAGGTAACCTCCACTTCTGGTGCCATGTTACCGAGATCACCAACGAAATTAGCATCATATGAAGCATTTTGGAAAATCCCGTCTACTGGTTGTTTATGAATATCATCCAGCTTGGTAGAAGACTTCTTTTCATGATTCCCCAAATCAGAAGGACTGGAGAAACGTGTATTTGAAGCAGACTCACTAGCCGGAGTACCAGTAGGTGAGTGACTAGCACTAGGATCAGAAGCTGGAGTACTAGGAGCAGCTCTGTCAGAAGGCTCAACCAAGGGAAACTCAAAACTACCTTGAGCCGCCGCTTTAGTAGCTTCTTGTTGTTGCTTTAGAAGAGTATCAAGAGCTGCTTGGGAATCCTGGACTTCCAATGGAGTTGCATCACTAGGAGGAGTAGGAGAAACCGTGGTGGAATAGGATGGAACCACAAAAATGTCATCCTCATCATCTGAATCAGAAAGACTAGAAGGAACACCAGTACTAGAGGTTGCAAACACTTGTGGTCCTGCATTATGGTTAGTTTTGAAACGAAAATATCCTAACGAATCACTAAGATAATCAAGATCAAAATACCATTCTGGACCTGTTCCTTGTATGTTTGTCTTCTCCTCAAAATACCTGAGATTAATAGTTTCAACTATTCGTTTGGCTTGAAGATTGTAGACACGATACGCCCGAGAATGAGCTGAATATCCCACAATATATCCTTCATCAGCCTTGCCATCAAACTTCCCCAAATAGTCACTAGTATTCAGAATGGTGACTGGACATCCAAACGGCTTCAAATGAGCAATATTGGGAACTTTGCCCGTGAGCAGCTCATAAGGTGTTTTCTTGTGTGGATTGGTAATAGACACCCTATTCAAAACATAACTGGCCGTATTGACAGCTTCTGTCCAGAACATGGTCGGAAGCTTGGAATCGGCAAGCATAGTCCTTGCTGCTTCTATTAGTGTCCGGTTCTTTCTTTCTGCCACACCATTCTGTTGAGGAGTCCGAGCAGCACTGTAATCTCTTTTGATGCCCTTAGTATTGCAAAGTGTGATGAGGTCTCTATTTTTAAACTCTGTTCCATTGTCGCATCAAATACCTTTAACTTTCTTGGACAACTGATTCTCTATTAAGGTAAGAAAATCTCGAAGAATTGAGTAGGTCTCACTTTTGGTAGCCATGAAGAACACCCACGCAAACCTGCTATAACCATCAGTCACCACCAAACAGAATTGCTTGTGGTCTATGCTTCTGATGGAAGTAGGACCAAATAAGTCCATATGTAGAAGCTGCAATGGTTCAGTAATGAGACTTAAAGCAGTAATGGCCTTGAAGGATGCTTTATGTTGTTTGCCTTTGCTGCAGGCAACACAATTTATGTCATTTCTAAACGTCTTGGGAGGTAAACCAGAGACCAGATTCAAATTGGCAAGCTTGTGAATGGTCTTGAAGTTCACATGTCCCATCCTTCGGTGCCATTTTGTGGCTTCATCTTCCGAGGCTTTTGCAACCAGACATGCTAGTTGACCAGTAGGGTTGACTTTATTCAACTTGATGCTATAGAGATTGTGTCTTCTAGGGATTCTGAGTAAAACTTGTGAGTCATCCGGAAGCTTAAAATCTTTGGAGAGCACAAGTGCATCAGTATCGGTGAAGAGTACAAACTGCTTCTTGTCACAGATCTGAGAGACCGATATCAAGTTGAAGTGTTGAAGTGCTTCCACATAGTAGACCTGCTCAAAATTGAGATTTGGAGTCTTTATCGTGCCCTTGCCAGTGATTCTGCCTTCACCTCCACCAAAGTAGACCTTGCCCCCATAAAATGGTACAAAGTTAGAGAGAAGGCCTTTATTGCCAGTCATGCTCCTGGAGCAGCCACTATCAACAATGCCTAGACTAGGATCCTGGTATGGAGTAACCTACAACAACAAGATAATCACAATGCAAAAGTTAGTGTCTTAAGGGGACCCAAACCTTTTCAGGTTTGAGCCTGCCTTGTGGATCATTAGTAGAATGCCAAGAAGATTGATGAGATCCACTATTGTTCCGTGGTTGCCTATTCATCATAAGGGTATTATTATTTGACCAGGAACAACCTGCTGAGGGCTTAACAGCAGTTCCCAAATCTCCCAAACCAAAATACGTGTGGTCAAAATGATGCGCATAGTTTGGATTATAATTTGGAAAATAATTACCAGTTGTCTGGTATCCATTTTCTCTCCAATAATCAGACATGTAAGGAGAGGATACTCTAGAAGTATGAAACATTGGAGCACAAGGATTAAGTCTTCTAGTAGTATATGGAGCAGCTCCTGGTGATCCAGGAGCAAGTAAAGCATGATTAACAGATGCATGCGTGTCATAATAATCACAATCTTTAATTAAATGAAAGGGACTGCCACAAACAAAACAGGTTTTGAAAGACCTTTTATTAGAAGGAGACTGTTTCATACTGCCTACTTTATTACACACAGTTCTAGAAAAAAACATTCTTCCTAGGACTCAATAAACAAGGACCAGACACACTTGACTTGACAGTGACTTTTTCTTCACACTTCCTAGCACCAGTAGCAGCATGTTCATCCAACTTGGAACTCGTAGGTCTTAACTCTTCACTTGAACCATTAGATGCAGATTCGCCGGCTTTGTCACTGAAAGTACATGAGACAAAGTCGTTAGAATTAGTAGAACTTGTTGGGGACTCAAGCATCTGTGATCCATCCGAGTCATTATTCCATGAGGTAGGCATGAAAGTTCCAGTAAGAGGAGGAGGAACAGCATGCATTTCTGCTGCTGGTTTAAACCTATTGTAACTAGGTTTGCCCTCATCCTCTTTGTCGGCATCAAAGACGCTTGAGAAAGATAAATCAAATACATCTTCAGAATCAATATATTTTTCAAATCCTAAGCCTCTTTTAGTTCTGCCAGACATGCTACTATCAATTAATTTTGAAAGGTTTTTAGGTGCCTTTTGCCATTTGTCAAATCTTAACATTGTAGCATCTAATTTAGCTTGCATCTCCTCTTTTTCTTTGATACTAGCATCTCTTACAGTTTCTGTATATTTAAGCATATTTGTAGTGTTTTCCAAATCAATGCTTAGTATCCTGATTTTATCCTCATATGCACGTTGTGTATCTTGTAACCACTTCTTTTGTTGTTCCAATGTGTTTAATGAAGCTTTATAGGCTTGTACCTCTAAGTAATACTTATCATTTTGTTCATTTACTTCATTAAATTGGGACAATAGTTCTGTGTATTTATCATGACAACCAAGGGGACAATGTTGTACCTGAGGTGAGATGCCCATAAGAGCAAACTCTTCTGCTTCTTCTGCATCAGAGAGGTTCCCAGCAATCATTGCCAACACATCAGTCGTTGATTCCGCTGATTCCAGAGTAGAAGCCTGATGATCATTCCAGTTGACCATGGAGTCAACAGATACCAATGCTTTCTTGTCATCTTTAACCTCCTGAACTTTGAAAGCGGAGTACCTGCTCTTCTCCTGATCATTCTTGCTAGGGCACTCTCTAGCAAAGTGACCCTGTTGCTGACAGTTATAGCATCGTACCTTGCTTCTATCGAATCTTGCTGGCTCCCGAGGGTTGTAATTAAACTTCCTTCCTGCTTTCTTCTCAAACTTGTGAACCCTCAGAGTAAGCATGGCCATCTGCCATTTAAGATCTATCTCATCCAGATCCAGCTTATCGATCTGTTTGAAGTCATCAAACGCAAGTTGTTGTTCAGCAGTAACATCAGCAACAAAAGAATGAAGAATAGCTTCTACCATACTACCAGACTTGGCAGGGGGATCAGAAGCAGAAGACATGGGACTAGATGCATATGACATGGACTAGTATGCTGAATAGTATGCTGGATAGTATGCTGGGGAGACACATTATTGCTCTGGCTACTTGCATATGCCATGGGACTAGACGCCATAGAGCTCACAAAGGCTGAATTTGCAGGAGTGGGAAAAGAGTCACTCGGATATCCTCTCACATGAGGTTCGAATGTTCTGAGCCTATGAAACAAATCATCAAAACTGAGATAATCAAGCCCACCTTTGGCTTTAAGAGAGATTACCACCTGGTTCCAAGAGTAGGGTAGGGCTTTAAGAAACCTTGCATTAACATCACCATCATCAGGCTTGGACCGAAGTTGATTCAATTGGCTCAATATTTTCTGGAACCTATCATACCCTTGATTCAGGCCTTCAGTTTCTGAGATTTTGAACTCTGTGAATTCATCTCTCAGCATGGACTTTCGCATTTTCTTTGACTCCTCATTTCCGCCAAACCTTGCTTTTATGCCGTTCCAGATCTCTCTGGCATCATCCAAATGGTAGAAGTCACCCATGTGATCTTCAGGAAGAGATTGAAGCAAAATTGTTTTTGCTTTTACCTCCTTCTGAATAGCGATAATTTCCTCATGAGTTTTAGGGTCAAGGAGAGTAATATTACCGTTCTTGTCTCGTCCAGTAAGCTTTCTGCTGTTTCCATTCAGAATGATCTTCCAAAGATCTTGATCAGTGTTGGTGATCCACCATTCCATCTTCATTGCCCAGTTGTCATATTCACCTTTCTTCAGAAGAGGGAATTTTCCATTCGTGTTGGAAACCGTAGCCAGGATCTGCTGAGGTTGCACAATTTTAGGAGTGCCTTCTTCTCCTGTTTGAGTAGAAGTTGAGGCAGACATGATAAACAGATTGTTAAAAATAAGAGAACTTGATTCTTGTTGTATAGAGACCCTCCCAGGCTCTGATACCACTTGTAGAGTCTAACAGATATAGATCTTGCAGCCTGTCAGGACCGGTGAATGACTTCTGTAATCACAAGTCAAATCACAAAGAGACTCTATACACAATATGAATGTAGAATACAAATATAAACAAGAGAAACAGAATAACTATGAAGACTTGATCCTTTCTAAGGATTTCTAATATTGATAAAGACTAGAACTACGTTTTGTGAATGAATCTCTAACCCTTCTGCCTCAGGTTCCTTTTATACTACAAGGAAACCCTAATACAGCTTACAAGAAAACGTGTAAAACTGATATGCATATCTTCTCCTAATATAACTCATGCATATCCTAACAGAATATTAAGTAAATAACAATGTTTGACTTTGACTAGGACCAGGAGCAGGACTTGCTCCTACTACGACTAGGACCAGGAGGAACTACATACCTCCTAGTCTACCTATTACATATAACTATTACAATGGTCCTAACACTTAACGCGATTTAAACAAAGTGCACAATGTCCTAAGTGTAGGGGAGTTTACTCCCACATGCTTAAACATTGAGGACAATGTTTATATTAAGTGTAGGGGGGACTTCTATCGAAGTTAAGTGGTCTTTTCCTTGTATTTGCCCTCATTTTAACCGGAAAATCAATTTTTCGACATTTTTCAAAATTTTTAATCTATTTTGGCCTAGTTGTAGTCCCCTTTATTTTTGCTATTTTTCTCCTATTTTAATAAAATGGTTTTAACAAGTTTAGTTATCTTAGATATATTAGGCCCGTTGTGAATTTTTTGACTCAACCCGAGTTTACTTATCCAAGTTCACTCTAGCTAGTATCCTTAACCATGTAGACCTTAATTGGTTTATTAGGCTAAGCATCCACGAGTCTCATTCCTTGAGATTTTAAATTGTGGAGAACGAGAAATGATAGAGTTGGTTACAAGTTTGGTATTCTCTCATTAACTTATGTGAGTTAATTATGATCTTTTTCTCCCATCACTTACTATTAAATTATTTGCAATAAGTAAGGTCGTACAATTTGAAAAGTTACTTAGCTTCTAGCCCAAGATCGTTTAAAAGTTGCTCGGTAATGATAAGAGTTCATAGCCAAGGCATAACTTATGAAGCGGGGCGCGAAGATTGGCGAGTCCGAAAAGGCCCTAACAAGGCATGAGGATTCCATTTTATTGCTGAAGATCCAAAGTGATGTGAAAAGCATTATTCCCAAAATCAATATGAAGGATCAAGACTCACGACGAAAAGCAATCAACTCCCATAAAGATCATGGAGAAGTCTATCCGAAAAGACCCTAACAAGGTATGAGGATAAATAGATCCAAGTCCGAAAAGGAGGCGGATCGTTGTATCTCAAAATCCCTATTAGAGATTGAAGAAATAATCATGAAGTCGTGGTCAACAAAGCTGGAGTACCCCTCAAAAGTCTCCAAGTGAAGAAACTCTATAACGAAGAGAAGACCATTATCTCAAAAACGTCTCTCGAAGATATGAAGTGTGAAGTACATGCCAAATATCGGCCCGAGAAAGGTCTCAAATCGTGAACCGAGTTATGCCAAGATATGAACTTTTTGATATCCCGAGAAGCAGTTTTAAGAGATTTTGTCCTTTAGCTAACTATTGATCAAATCGTCCTACTTTGCTTTCAGCCTTAATAAATTATCGGAATAAGTCAACAATGCCTCCTCGTGATCATTCAAGACATCAATAAAATATAAGAGATACCCATAGGAATAAGGGAGTTTAAGTGATTAATTGAACCGCATGAGTAAATGTTTGTTATGCTAACTTGTACTAACAATGATCTTGTTTTTAAGCTTGGCATGGGGAACGTGAAACTTGAGGGTGATAAACATTCATGACACACAAGCCCTAATGTAAGTCTTAGATTTCTTTACATGTTCTTCCTTGATTGCATCTTGTTATTTTCTATCTTTTTGATTTTCCTTAGTTGTTTAATAAAGGCCAAAGTAGGTTGATTATGATGGGAAGTGTAAACCTTGCTTTATTGCTGAGCATTGCATGAGGGCATTGCAATGGTTAAGTGTAGGGGATTTGATAGGTGTGAAAACACCCATCTTTTCTACCACTTAATTACATTAAAACGGGACCTAAACGTATATTTTATGTCGTAAATGGCGGAATTATGCGTGGTTTGTGTTTTTATTGTGTTTCAGGGTCGAGAAGGTGAAAAGTGGAGAAAACACGGCTTTCACGAGCTTTTATTGAAGTAAAAGACAAAAGACGAAGTCGAAAGATCAAGAGTGGAAAAAGAACGGAAGTCCAAGACCAATTCTGAAGATTTATCGAAGAAAAAGTCAAAAGACGGAAGTTTACCAAAAGCCGAAGAACTCAAGTATAATTTATTGAAGAATTACAAGACGAGTTCAAAGAAATCCCGAGCCAAAGTCATTATAGTCCAAGATTTAAGAAGATTAAAGAAAGGAGGGACCTAATGACGCAATTAAGGAAAAGAGGAAAGAGGGGAGGAAGCTTCCTTCCACTAATCCCTTCCTCCCCTGTATATACACATTACTAGCCATTTTGTTTAGTTGTTGGAGGCTTGACAAGCCTCTCTTCCCCATTTTTATTTTTCTTGTTCCTTGATTTTATATACTTTAATTTTCATGTAACGCACCCTTGATTCTCTTTTAATTCCAAGTAAGTTTACCTTTAATTGTTGTTAATCTTTATCTTATTGCCAATCTCCTTCTACCCTTCTTGTTTGATTTGTTCTTTATCTTCATTGTTCATGTTCTTGAATTTTTATGCTTTTGATCAAGTGGGTTTTGATTGATTTGGCTTTATTTGTTAGTTTTATTGATTTATTTTGATTGATTATTGTTAGTTGATATTTAGTGGTTATTTTAGGTTAATCTTTTGGTTGAACTTGATGAATTTTGGCTAAAATTCGTGTTTCCTTGTTCTTCGGCTCCCTTACTGTTCTTGAGTTTCCCAGGTTCCGGATGAACCAAAAGTTCCGAGTGAGCATAAAAAGTTCCGGATCAATTTGTTTTAAAAAGTTCCGGATCAATCTTTTTCAAAAAGTTCCGAATCAGTTTTATTGCAAAAGTTCCGAACCAAGTTTCCTGTCAAAAGTTCCGAACCGATTTTTTTTATTCAAAAGTTCCGAACCAATTTCTTTAAAAGTTCCGAACCGATTGTTTTAAACTTCCGAATCAGTTTTTAGAAAAAACTTCCGAATCAGTTTTTAGAAAAAAAAACTTCCGAACCAATGTTGTGGCAAAAGTTCCGAATCGGAACTTACAAAGTTCCGAATGAAGTACTTACAATTCACCACCAGCTAGCTTGGCAGCTTAGCCATGTTTCCCGCCAAAAACAAGCAGCTAGGCTGGCTGCTTCCAGCAGCTAGCCTGCCTGCTTGCTTATTTAATAGTATTGTTCCGTAATTGTCTAGTTTTATCTGAAAGTTGTTCCAATTTTATTTTTGAAAGTTACATATTTTTAGTTGAATTTTTCGTCGATTTTTAGTATTAATATTTTTTCGTAAAGTTTAAGTTTTATCTTTTATTTAGTACCCGCTTTAGGTTTTGCCTCGTTTAGCTTTAAAGTACCATTTTAGTTTTATTCTCTCCTTTTTCATCTAGTAAACTTTATTTTCGAGTCGATAGTTAATTTTGTCTTTTAGATTTATTTTAATTAATTGTTTTGCTTTAATTTTCGTTTTATTATTTGTTTTAATATTCTTTTTTAATATCGTTTTAATTTTTAGTTTTTAATATTCACATTGTTTTACTTTAATTATTTGTACTTGTCTTTAGTTTGTTTTTAAATACTTTTCGCATTTACTTTTTAATTAGTTATAGATAATCAATTTCCCTTTTTCTTAACCAAAAACAATTGAGTCGCACTTTGAACCGGAAATCAATTCGAAGAGACACCGAGAAACGAACTTTCAACGAGTAAAAAATCTTGTTATCAGCCATCTCAGTATCCACCTGATGAAATAAAAGGAAAAATCTTTGGAAATATTGAAGACATGCTTGTACCTCACCATACTTGCTCCCACCGTGCTCCATCACTGCTTAAGGGAACCCTGCCTATCCTTCTTTGGCTTGCCTTGTTCGCCTTAAGCTTGTGCTATTTGATGGACGAAAACTATGTCTTTGATCCTGGTGGATATGTTTCACGCTTCTTCCGTTGATGATCAAGGTCGAGTCAGGCTCACGACTCGGTTAACAAAAACCAAGCGCTTCTTGGGAGGCAACCCATGCATCTATCTTTTCGCTTTCTTTACCATAAGTGTAGGGGAGACCCGTTGGTTTGCTATTTCCTCTCCTCACTTCTTAATCAGGGATTCGAGCGCTCAATGATCCACTCTTGACGATTCTTGACGACCCGTGATTCCGTGTTCTACATTTTCCCGGTTCTATCCTAAACTCTTTTCGATTCACTATTTTATATTCTCTTAATATTAAAATAGGAATCTATTTAGTTGTCTTTTCCTTAGCGAGATTTAAACAAAGTGCACAATGTCCTAAGTGTAGGGGAGTTTACTCCCGCATGCTTAAACATTGAGGACAATGTTTATCTTAAGTGTAGGGGGGGACTTCTATCGAAGTTAAGTGGTCTTTTCCTTGTATTTGTCCTCATTTTAACCGGAAAATCAATTTTTCGACATTTTTCAAAATTTTTGATCTATTTTGGCCTATTAGTTTTTACCTTTGTATAGTTTTTTCTTTCTTTGCTAGAATAAATGTTTAATAAAGTTGTTTTATTTTTCAAAACGTTGTGAATCTTTTGACTCAACCCGAGTTTACTTATCTAAGTTACTCTAACTAGTATCCTTAACATGTTTAATTCGAGTTTTGCTAGGCTTTTATATAGGGAGCTATAAAACACGAAAGTCTTAACTCTCACGGGTTAAGAACAAGAACTTTTCGCAAGTTCCTATAATTGATCCTAGAGAGTCGTTTATCAAGGGAACTTTAAAATGCGATTTCTAAACTTGAAAAAGTCTAAGAATTTGCAAGATCCTATAGGCGACTCGAAAACCCAAAACTTTGATTTAATAGGCTAAGTATCCACGAGTCCCATTACTTGAGATTTTAAACTTTGGAGAACGAGAAATGATAGAGCCAATTATAAGTTCGGTATTCTTTCCTGAATTTATGTGAGTTAATTATGAGCTTATTCTCCCATCGCTTGCTAATAATTTATCTGCTAATAAATAAGGTTGTACGATTTGAAAAGTTACTTAGCTTCTAGCCCAAGATCGTTTAAAAGTTGCTCGGTATGGATTAGAGTTCATAGCCAAGGCATAACTTATTGAAGCAGGATGCGAAGATTGGCGAGTCCGAAAAGGCCCTAACAAGGCATGAGGGCTATATTTTGTTGCTAAAGATCCAAAGTGATGTGAAGAATCATTTATCGAAAATCAATATGAAGGATCGAAACACACGACGTAAAGCAAAAACTCCCCAAAAGTCATGGAGAAGTGTATCCGAAAAGACCCTAACAAGGTATGAGGATAAATAGATCTAAGTCATAAAAGGAGGCGGATCGTTGTATATCAAAGTCCAAAATAAATATTAGAGAAAAATGAAGAAGTCGTGGTCCAAGTATGAATCTCTCAAAACTTCAAGTGAAGAAATTCCATTATGAAGAGAAGACCATAATTTCATGAACGTCTCTCAAGGTTTGAAGTATAAAGTCGCTGCCAAATATCGGTCTGAGAAAGGTCTCAAATCGCGAAGCGAGTTATGCCAAGATATGAACTTTATGAGGTCCCGAGAAACAGTTTTAAAAGATTTTGTCCTTTAGCTAACTATTGATTAAATCGTTTACTTTATTTTCGGACTAAATAACTATCGAAATAAGTCAAACAATGCATCCTCGTGATCATTCAAGACAACAATAAAATATAAGAGATACACCTAGGAATAAGGGAGTCTAAGTGAGTAATTATCCCACATGAGTTCGTGTTAGTTTACTAACTTATAATAACAATTATCTCGTTTTTAAGCTTGGTTTGGAGAAAGTGAAAACTTGAGGATGATGATTATTCAAAACATTTCCAAAACCCAAGGTATGCTTTTGATTTCTTTATTCTGAATGTTTTTAATTTTCTATCTCTTTAATAAAGGCCACTATGGATTGATTATGATGAGAAGTGTAAACGTGCTTTGTAACTAATGCATTGCATGAGGACATTGCAATGGTCAAGTGTAGGGGATTTGATAGGTGTGTAAACACCCATCCTTTCTACCACTTAATTACAATAATAACCAGACCAAAACGTGTATTTTATGTCTTTTATGTCGGAATTATGCGTGGTTTGTGTTTTTGTTGTGATTTAGGACGAAAAGGTGAAAAGTGGAGAAAACACGGGCATTCACGGCTTTTATTGAAGAAAAAGATGAAAGACGAAGTCGAGAAGTCAAGAGTGCAAAAAGAACGGAAGTCCAAGACCAATTCTAAAGATTTATCGAAGAAAAAGTCAAAAGACGGAAGTTTATCAAAAGCCGAAGAACTCAAGTCTAATTTATTGAAGAATTTAAAGACGAGTCAAAGAAATCCCGAGCCAAAAGTCATTAAAGTCCAAGTTCAAAGAAGATTAGAAGAATAAAGGACTAATGGTGCAATTAATGAAGATTAAAAGAAGGAAGGACTTAATCTCGCAATTAAGAAGAAATGAAGGAGGGGAGGAAGCTTCCTAATCCTCCCCTATATATAGTTTAGTTGTTAATCATTTTTAGTTGTTGGCTAAGTGTGACAATTAGTCTTCCACCATTTACTTACCTTGCACCTTTAATTTCCTTGTCATTTAAATACTTGTCAATTTAATTACCTTGTCTTGCACATTAAATTCCTTTAATTTCAAGTAAGTTTCCATTTAATTCTTGTCAATCTTTATTTTATCTTGTTAATCTCCTATCTACCTTTCTTGATCTTTGATTTTTATGTTTATGTTTGTGTTCATGTTCATGTTCTTATTTTGATCAAGTGGTTTTTGATTATTGTGGTTAAATTTGTTAGATTTGTTGATTTAAAGTGTTTGTTTATGATTGTTTGTTGATTCGTTATTAACTTGGTTAAATCGTTTGTTTGATTTTGTTTAATCTGTGGTAGATTAGTTGTTATTTTGATCCCTTGTTCTTCGGGGGAGTTTGTTTCTGTATCTTGTGATTCACAGGAAAACTTCTGAACAAGCAAAAGTTCTGAACCAGAGGGTGTTCATTCGGAACATTCAAAAGTTCTGAATCAAGCTTCATCCGAAAGTGTTCCGGATCAAGAACTTCCGAGTCAAGAATTTCTCATTCGGAACTCCAAAGTTCCGAACCAAGGAGCTTCATCTGGAAGAATTCCGGATCAACACCAATAGTTCCGGACGAAGTAAAAGTTCCGGATCAGCAATCTCATTCGGAACTCTAAAAGTTCCGAACGAAAAGGTTTCATTCGGAACTCAAAAAGTTCCGGATCAAGCAATTCATTCGGTACTCAAAAAGTTCCGGATCAGAGAGGGTTCATTCGGAACTTTAAAAGTTCCGAGTCAAGCAGTTCATTTGGAAGTCTCAAAAGTTCCGGATCAACTCGAAAGTTCCGAACCAAGGGCAAAGTTCCGGATCAAGAAGGCTTCATCCGGAAGTCTTCCGAATCAAGGAGTTCCGACTCAATTGTGTTCATTCGGAAGTTGAAAGTTCCGAGTCAAGCCAGTTCATTCGGAAGTTTAAAACATCCGAATCAAGGTTTCTTTCAGGTTCTTTTTAGTCTTTCTTTTTAAATTTCTATTCTTTATTTTCAAGCTTTATTTTTCCCGCCTTTTATTTTAATTGCACTTTAAGATTAATTGCCTTAGCTTTATTTTAGACTTGCCTTAGTTTAAATTTTAGTTGCGATTTAAGATTGCCTTAGTTAGTTTTAAATTTGCGTCATTTACTTTAGCGCCCTTTAATTTTAGTCACGTTTTTAAATACTTGCACTTACTTTAATTAGACTTAGATTTACTTTAATTGCTCATTTACTTTAATTGTTCTGCACTTTTATTTAAAAACAACGACACATATTTGTTTCACCAAAAAACGATAGAGTCACATAGAGAACCTAGATCAATTCGTTAAGACACACATCAAAGAACTTTTTAACCTGAGTAAAAACCTAGTTATCAAGGCTCTATCTTATACCGAAACGAGCGTCTCGGAAAACTCTACAACAATTTCAAATAATATCATTCTTTCACAGACCTTAAACCCACGAAAAAATCTGTTTAAAGCTGCTGTCCCAAATTACCTTTTTAGAAAACAAGACAAACCGATTTTCCCACCAAAGCTAATCATTCCCATACCTCTAGGATCACTCTACTATCATACCCATCAACCAAACACTCCTAAAAACACTTGTATGAAAAATCTAACAAAAACCAAAGATTAAAAACAAGACTTTTAAGGATCAAAACATGATAATCTTACCAAATATAACATATGCAAGATGATTAAATCATCATACAATCATGAAATCAAAAGTTCTTGAAATCTTGATGCATGTGTGAAATTTTTGTATAGATGGAATCATCTTAAGATTTAGAACATGGGTTTATGTTTAGATTTTTATAAAACATGAGAAATTTTGATGATTTTGGGTGTTTTTATGGTGAAGGTGACGGCAAGGTAGAGTAGGGTGGGAGAGAATTAGAGTTTAACTTTTTTTTTTACATTTGTATGTATGTGTTTTTGTTGTAAAGAAATTGGTTTTTATATGGTGGTAGTGGAGGGACCAATATTGCCAAGTTTAAAACTTGTGGACTTAAAAACAATTAATAGTTTTAAAGGGTAGAAAATGGTTATTGGTAAATATTAAAAATATTTACGGGGCTCGGGTTTCGTAAAAATACTTTTCAAAAGTTACAATGCATCGTAAAAATGATTATACGATTTCTCGACACGACTTAATACGTAATTAAAACGACATCATCGAAAATATTAATTATCGAAACAATCGATAAGTAAACGTAAAATTTTGGGCATCCGTCGGTATCGCGATCACTAGGAATTCTCGTTGTACATTGATTTGAATAAACTCGTTGTAAAACGCACACGGGTGATTTTAAATCAAAAACATTGATTTAAAATAAATATGGAAAAATAAAATGAAAATTTATAATTCCATACAAAGTATTTATCGATGATCAGAAAAATACTTAAAAAAAGTATAATTTAAAAATCTCAGGATTTACATATAGCAATACAAGAAAACGTAATACGTTGGAAAAATTCAAGAAGCACGAATGAAAAGAATAAAATAATGTTGGGAAAGTACGGGTTCTCACAGTAGGATTGGGTACCACATCATTTGAGTTACTAGTTCCCGAATGCTGTTCGAGGTTGTCATTTTCATGCCCAACTTGATGTTGGTTATCATCAATATTATTAGATGTGGTTGGTACCTCACTGACAACATCAGAATCATAGTGAAAGAGATTAGCAACGAGAGCAGCTTGGGCAGAGTAAATGTCATCACAATCCGAATCATATGCGTCAAGATCATCTGCTTGATAAGCTGCATTAGAAGTAGAAACGACTGCAATGCCTTCAGTATCTGCTGCCCCTGGGTCTGCAAGAAATGCTAACTCCTCTGAATCTAAAATCTTCCCCTTAGACTGAGCATCAACCAAATATATCTTCTCATGAAACCATGCATCATCCCTCCTCCTTTTTGGCTGAGTGAATTCCCTAGCCATATGACCTTGTCCTCGACAATTGTAGCAAGTCACAACCTTTTTAGGACCAATAGGACTTCCATTTCCATTAGCTTGTGAATTCACAGATTGAGCATTCACAGTCCTTGTAGGAGGTCCATATGAATCTTGCCTTCTGATAGGTGTGTAAACACCCATCCTTTTGCCACTTATTTCTTGCTAAAACGAGACCAAAACGCGTATTTAATATCATTTGTTTGGAATTATGCGTGGTTTTTGTGTTTATTATGTTTTCAGAGTTAACCGGATGAATATTGAAGAAAACATGGGATTGCACGGGTTTTATGGAAGAAAAAGACTCAAGACGAAGTCTATTGTCCAAGAGATGCAAAAGATTTGAAGTCAATGGGCCTATTTGAAGATTTATCGAAGAAAAGGACCAAAGATGGAAGATTTACATATGTCGAAGGAACTCAAGTCTATTAAACGAAGAAATTAAAAGACGAGTTGAACTTAATCGTCGACAAATCCCGAATCAGAATCGAACACGTTGACTTTTCTAAAAAGACGAGAAGACAAGAAGAAAGGGAGAAAGCCCACTTCACTAACCAACCACTAGCCTATAAATAGGAAACCCCTCACACTTTTTGAGCTAGTTTTCATTTTTACCAGTTTCTTTCTTTTCTTTCGTAGGAAGCCAACACAATTAAGGTGTTGGTGATTTTTCATTCTTGTTGAATCTTTGATTTTGTAAGTGTTTAATATTTCCTTTTGTTTACTTTACATTAATCTATCAATTTAAACCTTCCATTAATCTTGTTCATCTTCATCTTTTTGATTTAAAGCTTAAAGTTCTTATTTGGTTGATTTGATCTTTAAAAGTAAGTGGGTTTTGTGTTTTTATTGTTGGGATTTGATGTTTATGGTTGGTAGATGATTAGTGTTTAGTTTGGTTTAAACTTTTGGTAAAAACTATGGTGATTTTGATTAAATTCGTGGCTGTTTTGATTCCCCAGTTCTTTACTGTTCTTCATTCCTTTTATTCCGAATCAAAGTAACATTCCGCATAAGCATTTTTATTCCTTGTCAAAGTTGTTCATCCGGAATATTTTATATTCCGGATCAAGTCCTTTCATCCGAAATAATTAATTATTCCGGATCAACCCTTTTATTCCGAATCAAGCTCATTACCATTTTATTCCACATCAAGTTCATCCATCCGGAATATCCATTATTCCGGATCAATCTTGTTTATTCGGAATATCCATTATTCCGCATCAACCTATTATTCCGCATATGCCATTTATTCCGCATGAACCATTTATTCCGCATGAGCTTATATTCCGCATGAACCATTTATTCCGCATGAGCTTATATTCAGAATGAACCTATTATTCCGCATGAAGGATTTATTCCGCATCAACCATTTATTCCGCATGAGCTAGTATTCCGCATGAGTGAGATATTCCGCATGAAGGATTTTTGTCTGAGTTATTCCGGATCAAGCATACATTCCGAATCGAGCATTTTTCAGGGTATTACAGTTACTGTTTTATTTTAATTTTAATTCAAGTTTTATTTTTATTAATTAATTGCTTCTAGTTTACTTTTATTTACTTCACGCATTTACCTTTTTAATAGAATAGAAAACCAAACCCCCTATTTGTCACCAAGAACAAATATTCTACTTTGAGCTGTGATCAATTCGAGAAGATTCTGAGACTTAATACTGAACCCCTATGCAAAATCATTTGTATCATTTTGGGTCGAGTCAGGCTCGTGAATCGGTTATAAAAAACAAGCGCTCCTCGGGAGGCAACCCGAGTATCTATCCTTTTCCGTTTCAACCTCCTAAGTGTAGGGGGACCTCTATAGGTTGTTTGTGTTTGTGTGGTGATGTAATTACAGGGATGAATGAACTTGTGGAAACTTTGAAGAAGCGTGCTCCTGTGTTATCCGAAATCCGGTTCTATCTCTCAACTATCGTGATTCAATTTTCTTCATACTCACATTTGACATTGATCACTTTAGTCGTCGCTTCCTTAACTTGATTTAACCAACGTGCACAATGTCATAAGTGTAGGGGAGATTTTTCCCACATGCTTAAACATTGAGGACAATGTTTATCTTAAGTGTAGGGGGACTTCTATCGAAGTTTTAAGTGGACTTTTCCATGAAAATGCCTTCATTTAACCGGAAATCATCTTTTTCAACATTTTTCAAATTTTTAATTGACTTTGGCCATTTAGTCGTAATTTTTAAATTTTTATCGTTGCTTTCATATGTATATATCCCGCAATAAAGTCAAAAATATTAATAAAGTGGTGTAGCTAGTTTTGAAATCTTTGACATATTAGGCCCATTGCGATTATTTTGACTCAACCCGAATAGACTTATCCAAGTTTATTCTAGCTAGTATCCTTAACCATGTAGACCTTAATTGGTTTATTAGGCTAAGCATCCACGAGTCTCATTACTTGAGATTTTAAACTGTGGAGAACGAGAAATGATAGAGTCAATTATAAGTCGGTATTCTTGCACAAGCACATTTGGTGTGATTATCTGCCTATTCTCCCATCACTTGCTAATAATTTATCTGCAATAAGTAAGGTCGTATGATTTGAAAAGTTACTTAGTTTCTAGCCCAAGATAGTTTAAAAGTTGCTCGCTAATGATAAGAGTTCATAGCCAAGGCATAACTTATGAAGCGGGGCGCGAAGATTGGCGAGTCCGAAAAGGCCCTAACAAGGCATGAGGATTCCATTTTATTGCTAAAGATCCAAGGTCATGTGAAAAGCATTATTCCCAAAATCAATATGAAGGATCAAGACTCACGACGAAAAGCAATCAACTCCCATAAAGATCATGGAGAAGTCTATCCGAAAAGACCCTAACAAGGTATTAGGATAAATAGTTCCAAGTCCGAAAAGGAGGCGGATCGTTGTATCTCAAAATCCCAATTAGCGATTGAAGAAATAATCATGAAGTCGTGGTCAACAAAGTTGGAGTATCCCTCAAAAGTCTCCAAGTGAAGAAACTCTATTAACAAAGAGAAGACCATTATCTCAAGAACGTCTCTCGAAGATATGAAGTATGAAGTACATGCCAAATATCGGCCCGAGAAAGGTCTCAAATCGTGAAGCGAGTTATGCCAAGATATGAACTTTTTGATATCCCGAGAAGCAGTTTTAAGAGATTTTGTCCTTTAGCTAACTATTGATCAAATCGTCCTACTTTGCTTTCAGCCTAAATAAACTATCGCAATAAGTCCAAAAATGCATCTTCATGATCATTCTAAGACAAAAATAAAATATAAGAGATACACCTAGAAATAAGGGAGTTTAAGCATATAATTAAGCCATGTGTGTAAGTGTTTGATTTGCTAACTTATAATAACAATGATCTCGTTTTTAAGCTTAGTTTGGGGAACGTGAAACTTGAGGGTGATAAATTTTCGCAGCACCAAAAGCCCTAATGTAAGTCCTTGATCTCTTTACAAGTTATTTCCATATAGCTATTTTCATGTGAAAATGGTTTTCTATCCTTTTGTTTCCTTTAAAGTTTTAATTCCTCTTAGTACTCTAAGTTTTGTTTTAGTAGTTAATAAGGCCAAGGTTGATTGATTATGAGAAAAGTGTAAATTTGCTTTATCACTAAGTATTGCATGAGGGCATGACAATGGTTAAGTGTAGGGGATTTGATAGGTGTGTAAACACCCATCCTTTTGCCACTTATTTCTTGCTAAAACGAGACCAAAACGCGTATTTAATATCATTTGTTTGGAATTATGTGTGATTTTTGTGTTTATTGTGTTTTCAGAGTTAACCGGATGAATATTGTAGAAAACATGGGATTGCACGGGTTTTATGGAAGAAAAAGACTCAAGACAAAGTCTATTGTCCAAGAGATGCAAAAGATTTGAAGTCAATGGGCCTATTTGAAGATTTATCGAAGAAAAAGACCAAAGATGGAAGATTCACATATGTCGAAGGAACTCAAGTCTATTAAACGAAGAAATTAAAAGACGAGTTGAATTTAATCGTCGACAAATCCCGAATCAGAATCGAAAACGTCGACTTTTCTGAAAAGACGAGAAGACAAGAAGAAAGGGAGAAAGCCCACTTCACCAACCAACCACTAGCCTATAAATAGGAAACCCCCTCACACTCTTTGAGCTAGTTTTCATTTTTCCCAGTTTCTTTCTTTTCTTTCGTAGGAAGCCAACACCATTAAGGTGTTGGTGATTTTTCATTCTTGTTGAATCTTTGATTTTGTAAGTGTTTAATCTTTCCTTTTTTTTACTTTACATTAATCTATCAATTTAAACTTTCCATTAATCTTGTTCATCTTCATCTTTTTGATTTAAAGCTTAAAGTTCTTATTTGGTTGATTTGATCTTTAAAAGTAAGTGGGTTTTGTGTTTTTATTGTTGGGATTTGATGTTTATGGTTGGTAGATGATTAGTGTTTAGTTTGGTTTAAACTTATGGTAAAAACTTTGGTGATTTTGATTAAATTCGTGGCTGTTTTGATTCCCCAGTTCTTTACTGTTCTTCATTCCTTTTATTCCGAATCAAAGTAACTTTCCGCATAAGCATTTTTATTCCTTGTCAAAGTTGTTCATCCGGAATATTTTATATTCCGGATCAAGTCCTTTCATCCGGAATAATTAATTATTCCGGATTAACCCTTTTATTCCGAATCAAGCTCATTTCCATTTTATTCCGCATCAAGTTCATCCACCCGGAATATCCATTATTCCGGATCAATCTTGTTTATTCGGAATATCCATTATTCCGCATAAGCCATTTATTCCGCATAAGCCATTTATTCCGCATGAACCATTTATTCCGCATGAGCTTATATTCCGCATGAACCATTTATTCAGCATGAGCTTATATTCCGAATGAACCTATTATTCCACATGATGGATTTATTCCGCATCAACCATTTATTCCGCATGAGCTAGTATTCCGCATGAGTGAGATATTCGGCATGAAGGATTTTTGTCTGTGTTATTCCGGATCAAGCATACATTCCGAATCAAGCATTTTTCAGGGTATTACAGTTACTGTTTTATTTTAGTTTTAATTCAAGTTTTATTTTTATTAATTAATTGATTCTAGTTTACTTTTATTTACTTCACGCATTTACCTTTTTAATAGCATAGAAAACCAAACCCCCTATTTGTCACCAAGAACAAATATTCCACTTTGAGCTGTGATCAATTCGAGAAGATTCCGAGACTTAATACTGAACCCCTATGCAAAATCATTTGTATCACCTTCCCTGAATAGGTTGCACTGTTACTTGACCATCTTGAACAGTAGCTTGTTGTCGAGGATTTGAAGAGGTGTGGAGCTGATTGTTTGTTGGTGGAAATCCTCTAGTTGCAACAAGTTTTGACAAGTAGGCTGTGAGATGGTTTAGAACATCAGCTGGCATATCATTTGGAGTAAAGACCGGTGCTTGGATAGGTGGAAGTTCATTAGAGTAGAAGGCTTGTGCTGATTGTGCTTCTATTGGAAAATATCCTTGCTGAGGAGTATAGCCCATTGGAGAAGTGTTGGCTTGTGATGGTGATGTCTGATATGGTGGTTGCTGTGGAAAAGATTGTTGATGAACACTTTGTTGAAATGCTTGCTGTGGCATCATTGGTGGTTGATAAGATGGTTGCTGATAGGTGTGTGGTGGTGGTTGCTGCAAGTATGATGGTTGTTGATAAGTATAAGCCATGTTTTGTTGAGAAGCATACATTGCAAGTGGATCATGAACTTGAGGTGTAGACAACCGAGCCTCGATCACATGGCATTCATGTTGTTGAAGAAAAGCTTGAAGTTGATCCACATTGGTGTTATGCAAGTCCTTAGCCAATTTAACATCCGTCACGTATTTTTTCCATTATGGAGGAAGAGTGTTCAAATACTTGGTGTTCAATTGAAAGGTAGGAATTACCATGACATATATATTAAGCTCATTCAACAATAAGGTAAATCTCAGATAGTAATCATTGAGAGTCTCCCCTGGCACATAGGCAAACTTATCAAAAGTATCATAAAGCTTACACTCTCGTTCTTGTTTAGTTAACGAGGTGCCTTGCATTAGAACACAAATTCTGTCCCATAACTCTTTGGCAACTTTATGTTTGCTGACGAGTTTGTAGACATCTGAAGGAAGGGTTTGGAGAATGATGTTTGTAGCATACTTATCACATTTGTCTTGAATCTTCATATCTCCAGTCAATTCACCCGTTATGCGACGACGAGTAGTTGTACCTTCCGTCACTGTACCATAATCTAATGGTCCATTGAGCACCGATGCCCAAATGAGATGTCCATTCTCCCCGTTCAACATATAAAGTTCCATTCGGGAAGCCCATTCCTCATACATAGTCTTCACCAACATTGGTGGACGATTATCCGTACCCGAGAGAATGGACTTACCCGTAAGAGATGTGTACTCCATTTCAATAAGTTAAGATTTACAAACGTTGATCGATCAATGAAAGAAAGTAAATGTGTTTGTTGTCGTGAGTTGAAGTCGAGAAACAATGTTAAAATCCCCTAAAATATGTCCTCGATAAACCAAAAATTCCAAGTCAAAATTACAAACGATCGAAATTTTTTATGGAATAATTTTCGGTTATCAGAATGCTGATCAGAATAATGATCGGAAAGCTGTCGGAAAAAGGCTATCGGAATACCGTTGATCGGAATACCCTAATCAGAATAACCTAATCGGAATACCCTAATCAGAATACCTTTGTCGGAATAAACACTATCGGAATACCCTAATCGGAATACCTTTGTCGGAATAAACACTATCGGAATACCCTAATCGGAATACCTTTGATCGGAATATCCTATCCTAATCGGAATACCTTATCGGAATGTACCAAATCGGAATGCCTAAACCCTATTCCGATTATACTGATCGGAATGTCCTATAAACCCTTTTCCGATGACCTGATCGGAATAAACCCCACTTTTCTCGGAAAAAACTCAACCAATTCGTGATTTTAAGCCAAAAAATGATCAAAACACCAAAATGTTTTGTGTTTTTAGCCAAAGTAACTATACCAAATCCCTACCACAACTATGTAGAAGATTTGTATCAAGAAAAAACCATAAAAAAACACAAAAAAAAATTTTGGACGTGTGTTTAAATGGATCAAAAGGCTACAAAGATCAAGAACACAAACACATAAAAACCATCCCATGGCTCTGATACCATTTGTAGGATATGTAAATCTTGCTTATGTTTTAGAGAGAGAAAAAGATAGAGTGATGGTGAGAACACACACACTTAGAGAGAGAAAGTGAAAGAAAAACACTTTTCAACTATGTGTAAAATGAATAACCACACTACCCTCTCCATCAAAGGAGAGGGTTTATATACCCAAGCCCAAAAATTTTTTTTGGACGTGTGTTTAAATGGATCAAAAGGCTACAAAGATCAAGAACACAAACACATAAACAATACAATCATCCCATGGCTCCGATACCATTTGTAGGATATGTAAATCTTGCTTATGTTTTAGAGAGAGAAAGAGATAGAGAGATGGTGAGAACACACACACTTAGAGAGAGAAAGTGAAAGAAAAACACTTTTCAACCATGTGTAAAATGAATAACCACACTACCCTCTCCATCAAAGGAGAGGGTTTATATACCCAAGCCCTTGACATGGGCTTGGGCTTACATTTGGGCCGGCCTACACATGTTGTATGCTAGGCTTGGTTTGTTTGTTAAATAAAGATAAGTAACTAAACTACGAGCTATTACATGGACTATTGTTGGAGTGACCGATCCTTCTTAATACGTAAAACGTATTTCCAACAACCGTGACCTGGAACGCACATGGGATATCTGCAATCTTAAATGGTTCTATCTTTGAAAGCTACGGCTTCCGCATGGACACTTCGCTATATCTGGCTTCAATGAAGATCCATGTGTTCTCTTTGTTTTGTTTTTTATGCTTTCTAGGTTCCTTTTGTTTTTAGGATTTCTCATTCTTGTTAAAACAAAAAACATAAACGTTCTTATAAAATGCCGTGGTGCCTAGCTAGCTCCACGACTCGTTTTTGTGCAAATTGTTTTTATTCTTTAGATTCTATTATTGTCGTATGGATTTAGTCGTTATTACTATAATGTGTCATTTCTTATTCATATGCATTCATTCAATAACCGTACATGTACTATACGCCTCCAGGCGGGGTAAGAGGATTAAGTAAACCTAATAATTCAACTTGTCGCATAAGAGGGGTGCAATCCCAGTGACGCGGATCATGTATCCTTACTAGACACCTTACTCACAAGACGTTGAGATAAGTTTCCATATGTCGCGCTCACGTAGTGCTTTGCATGGTAAAGACGCACGCCGCACGTCTAGTAAACTATAGACTTGGTTTTATTCTAGGTAAAACATGACACGTCATGCGACACAGATACATGATATCTAAAAAAGAATATAAGCAAGTTTCTAAACTATCAAAATTGCCGTGACTACCACGGACTTATACATATTATGCCAAATGTTTACAATCATAAAATGCCGTGGACATCCACAGGCGAATATTTAGGTTACAAACCAAATTATCCAAGAGTTATAACAAATTAAGGAGCACCCTACATGGGGGGGGGGAGAAACCTACCTATCTCCCATTGCTCCTCAGCCAGACATGGCAATATCTCACCACGTTCCTTCCGCCCCAGATCTTGAGCCGCATTCATCTCCAGCACCTCGCTTAATGACTGTTCACCAGCTACAATTCTGGTAACATCTTCATAAATAGGAAGAGTGAGGTGGCTGGGTGAGGGAGTGAAGGGAGTCCGGGAATGTCCCTCGTCCTGAGACAATGCACCAAGACTTAGTTTCTCCATAATCTCCTTGTTAGATGCATCTTTTGTGGCTTCTAGCTCGGCCAAGAAGGGGTAGTGGAGATCTCGCATTGTGGCCATAGAAGCAGTCATCTTTTCAGCAGCTCCGGTGTTGAAGAAGGCATGCTTTGTGAAGTTGTGTTTCATCCTTATTAGCTCTGCGGCCATGACCATTCCTTCATGACGACCGTGGTCGATGCCATCTTACACGAGGTCCGAAAACTGCTAAACAGATTGTGGGGCTTTCAACACCTTGGTAACGGCCAAACGCGTCCCGTGACCCACCATCCACCTACGGCCGACAATGGCTGCTAGTAGTTGGGGGTATAGCACATCATCACGCTCGGAGATAAGGGCATTCACTAGCACATGTTTCTGGGTGGACGCCTCCTTCAATTGTTCGGTCACAACCCTCTCATAAGCAAGCTCCTCTTTTAGTTTCTCCCCGCCCTGGATCAACGCATGGGCGTCCTCAAGCTTCTTTGTGAGTATGGATACTTGATCGGAGGAGGACTTAGCTGAAGCTTCTGCCACGGTCACCTATATGTGATAAATCAAGTATTAGAATGATTGCTATTACGACATAGGTGTGATGCGGTACGGATACATACCTTGGCTATTGCAGCCTCAAGTTCAGTCTCAAGCTCGGCTACATGTTGGTCATGAGCATTGGAGTGGGCTGATTGTTCTTTAACAGTCGCCTCGGCAGTAGCAAGCTGGGACTGGAGGGCGGCAATCTGGGCCTCATTTTCTTCAATCATCTTCTCTCTTCGACCAACCTTCCTCTTCAGGGACTCAACATCCTCTAAAGCAGCCTCAAATCTTACCCTCATAGAAGTGCCCATGGCCATCTGATGAACCAAGGCGCCGTTGTATTCATCCACCAGATCCGCATGGTTTAGTGCATTTACATCTCGTACCAGCCCAGGGAGGATGCAGTTATTAAGATAATCATGTCACTCTTCGGCCTCTCTCATCCGTGAAGCAGTGGTGATCTTCTAGTTGGGGTTGAACTGCTTATGAGGGTCAGATACCGGGACCTCTTGGGAAGCTGTGGGGGTACCTTCCTCAAAAGCGGGACCGGATCTGGTTGCGGCTGTATGCAGCACAAGTTCTTTCTCCATCTCCTTCTCTTTCCCTTTCTCTTTCTGTGCATTTGGGGGAGGTGCGACACCAGCTTGCTCATCCCTACAAACAACAATTAGAATAAGTATTAAATATTGTTCGAGGAAAACCGTAACTCTTACTTGGATCATGGATATTTTGAATAAACAAATGCGGTAGACTTACACATTAGTCCTTTCTAGTTCTGATGTAGTCGGGGGAACTTGAGTGACGGGCTCAGCATTGGTCAGCGACACGACCGGATCCACAGGTGCAGCCTGCATCGTTTCGGAGGCTTGGGTGGTGCTCTCAACAGACTGGTAGCGGGGGTGGTCCTCGCGCAGTTTTTTTGGGTGGGGCATTGTGTTCACCAACCTCAGCCTGAGCAACTTCTTACCCGCTTGTTCTTCCTATGAGTGCGCTTAGGGGCGGGCTGGGCTTCTTCTTCTTCTTCTTCTTCTTCATCTACTTGTTGCACTTCCTCCTCGTCATCGCCCAACATTTGGCGAAGACTGGAGGTGGTCCTCTCAATGTTGTCACCTTGCTCTTCCTCGTGTGCGGGGGTAGCAGTCTTAGGCGGCGAGGAGGGCCCGGCTTCATCTTCAAGCATCATGTTATCACCATCTTCGTTGTCGAAATCCATGGGGTTTCTCAAGAGTGTTGTTTCTTCTTCGTCTGAATGAGGATCAGGTACGGCTGCCAGGGCGACTGTCACGTTCCGGGTATGCTCGAGGAGGGGTAGCTCGTTCTCACGTCTGGGACGGGATCCCTTTGGTATAAGTTTTGGATCACCTTGGCGAAAGATTCCAAAGAAGTTCATTTCTGCCAAAATAAACAAAGTATGTTAGTTATAGCAAATAGGTGTATGTACGTCTTGGATGTACGGATGCTATACCTACCTTCACCATGCCTCCTCCAAAACACAGGATATCTCTTGGACGAGCCGAAGTAATTGCGGATAATCCCTAGCAAACAGAGGAACAATTCGGGTAGGTTTCTATGGAACCCTGTTCTATTCCTATCTATTTCTTGGGAATGTTGGGGATTATATGTACCGGCGCGCGGAGGAGGGTCAGGAGATAATCTATGTTTAAAGACATAATCGGCCGACCACACTATTGAATCGATGAAAAAGTAATGGTCGTACCAGTTTTTCAGTGAGTCCATGGCCTTATTATGGGATGTGGGGCTGTTTGGGAATCGTTTCTTAAAGGATAGCCAACCATTTACTAAACTAGGGGTGTAAAATAGCCGGAATAGCTCTACGGTTGGAGGGATTCTTCTTGCGCGACAAAGGATTTCAAACTGGCTGACCTTACATGCGCCTATACAGTGAAATTGGGTGATATGTACATCATAATATCCTAAGAGATCTACAAAGAAACGGGTGAAAAGAATGCGGTAGTTGGCCGCATCAAAAAGACGAGTGTATAGGCCAATCTTTCCTTGAGGAGCCTCAGTTATGAGGTCCCCTACACCAGGGGGAGAGGGGTGTAGGTTGCTGGGAATGAAGTACTCAGTGCAAAAGTGATCTAATTGCTCCTGGGTCATTACATTAAGCACGGATCCAATAGAGGGGTTGTTTCTTTGAGCCATTACTAAATAAAAGATTTAAGGGCGTGGTATTCTAACCTGCGTAGGAAGGGATCCGTGCGTAAGAAGGTGGTGATAAGAAGGAAAGCTTTAATGGCAGAAATGAAGGAAATAACTGTGTGTTACACACAGCCGTAGGGGCAGCTTATTTATAGGATTGCCTTGAGAGTCATGGTCTGTTGGATGTATGACACGTGTTTGCCACTATCCAACATCGTGTGGATGGGTTGTAAGTGGCAAGTGAAAGGTCAGGTGGGGCCCACGGGTCACTTCTGACTCAGAGGTTTACGTCGCTCAAGGTTCTGACTGTTTGCACATTGTCAGTCAAGTGGCAGGTGAACAATCATTTATGTCGGGATATGCGGTCATACGTAAGACCATATTCAATGCTGCATTTAATTTGTCTCGGTCGTCACGTGTGGCTAGGGTATCATTGGAGTTGAATCCATGTAAGGTTGCCACGTACGGCCGAAACAAAATTTTGAAAATTTATCATTTCCTAAAGATCTTTCTTGGTACGTCCAGGGAGCATCTTGATAGTCTAGAGGTTACGCCTACGACTGTAACAACTAGACTGGGGGGGACATGATGACGTATAGTCCCCAGCCGAGTCATGAACCCGTCCCACGGGTACTACCCGTATCCGGCCCATCACGAATGGGTGGGAATAATGTTATTTGAGCTTATGGGCTTGGATGAACAGTAACCGCACACACGTGTGCGGCCCACGACCCGGCATGCCCGGTGCAGGGTTAGACAAAATCATACTCTTACTATGATTAGGATTTATCCCAACGGAGAGGATATTCACTCACCATAATTAGAAAATAACAATCAATCTAAATCTGGTATTTATCCTTTCCTTGGGGCCGAAGCATCAGTGACAGCCCATTAGGGTTTCACTGTCTATATAAGGAACCCCCAAGGGTTCTACAAAGGTATTACATTCTACGCACTTTCAACTCTCATCCGATTCCTATAACTGTAACCGATTACTTATTCTCAGCTGGAGTCTAATCGTGGGAAACATTCCCACAGTAAGCCTAACGCGTGTTGTTTTAGTGTGCAGGATCCCAACCAGATAATTCAGTTGATGCAGGAGCCGGAGTCCAGCCAACCCGAATTAAGCCTAATTTGGGTCTAGCAAGGATCACCCAACTTTTGTATCAACATAAATGGTTTTCTTCAAGAGGATAAAACTAAACTTATTAATGAAATGAAAGCAGTGGTTGAAAAGATGGAAAAGGATTTCAAAACTAAACAAGCGAATGACATCGACAAAATGGTTGAACTTGAAACTCAACTTGATTTTTACAAGAAAATTGTTTACAAAACTAATCAATCAATTCAAACCATGAGAATGTTAGCACCTCGTTCGTTCTTCAAGGATAAACCTATTTTTGCAAATCCTAAGTACCTTGAGCAAGCTCAATCTGCGAATCAACACTTATATCTTGACGAGTCCCAGTGGACCGATCTTGATTGTCTTGTTGTTAGGCCCGATAGTGAAGAGACAAATGATTTGGAAGAAGACAGTAGACCAAAAGTTAATAAAGAATTCGTTAAACCATATAATTATGCTTATGAAAATAGTCTTTATGGTCTCTTCACACCGCAAACACATAAAACTCGTGAGCAAATATTTTTCGAATGTAAACAAATAAGAATTAAATGAAGACAAGATTTTGCCACTAAGAAAACTAATGTTTCATAATTTATTGAATACTTGCCATTTAAATCTTCTGTAAGCAAGAGTAAACAAGCACTTAGTATTCTCAAGAGTAACATTGAAAATTTCAAAAAGGTTGTTGATGATGACTGGAAAAAACGTGAACTTTCGAAAGGAGACAAAGAAATTCCTCACGATATAACTGTGATTGTGAAAAGTATTTTGATTCCGCTTGCGGAGCAAACGCAAAAACATATTTTGGAATTTGAAACATTAATTAAGCAAGAAATGTTTGATGATTTGAAATATGTGGAATCTCTTGAACAAGAAGTGAACGACCATCAGCCTGAAAGAGAAGAGTTTTCTACAGCATATGATCTAATCTTACATGAATGTCTCTCAAAAGATATTATGTGTGCTTATGTTACATCTTGTGCTGATATTGATGAATATTCTGATGTTGCATGCAAATATCTTGATCAAGTTAAAGAATGTGAACGTCTTGAAACTGAGCTTTCAAATAAAGTTGACCAAAAAGAGTTTTCGTTACTTCAACATAGATATGTTTATCTTCAAAAACATTGTCACTCACTTGAACTTGCTTTGTGAAAGTTAGATTTTGCTAGGTTAAAAGTTCGTTGTTCACGGTCTAATCGAATTGATCACGGATTAAATGTGTGACACAGTCGTCTTTGGTGGATAAAAGAAAGAGTTGTCGTTGAGTAAAATAAAAATGAAAACTTTAAAGTAAATGATGAAATTTTAAAACTCGACAAAAAGTAAAATTTGAAACCTTAAAAATAAAACTAAGACAAAACAATTTTAAAATAACACTAAGTAAAAATGGCGTGAAAAGATAAATTTGAATTTAAAAATAAAAACAGGAAATAAAAACTGAAAAATGCAATCCGATCGCACTCCCGATCGCACTCTAGATCGCACTCCCCATTGCACTCTCGATCGCACTCCCCATCGCACTCTGGATTGCACTCCCCATCGCACTCTCGATCACACTTCCCATCGCACTCTAGACCGCACTCCCGATCGCACTGCCGATCGCACTCCCGGATCGCACTCCCGATCGCACTCAGTGATCGCACTCAGTGATCGCACTCAGTGATCGCACTCAGTGATCGCACTTAGTGATCGCACTCAGTGATCTTACTCAGTGATCTTTCTCAGCGATCTTACTGAGTGATCTTACTCAGTGATCTTAATGAGTGATCTCACTCAGTGATCTTAATGAGTGATCTTAGTTTGGATCGCAAGTAGAAACCCCCGAGGTTGATGCGATCACAAAACTAGATTGGAACAAGTAAACCCTTAAGAAAATTACGATGGTATACAAGAGGCAAATAAGCAAAACCAAATAAGCACTTTAATAATAAGCAATTACCAAAAACTTAATTAAAACAATAAAAAGAAAAGCTAAATAAGCTCAAATTTAAAAACTTTCAAAACACAAAATAAACAAAATTTATAAAATAAACTTTAAAAAGATTAAACTTTTGAAAACACTTATAATAAAATAAGCTAAACAAGAAATAAGCTAAAAACACAACAAGGAAAGAACATCAATTGCATGACAATGATAAGAACAACGGAAAAATAAGAACTTTTATCAAATAAACATCATGATTAAACAAAACTTCAAGATTAATCAAACAAAACAAGATATTTAAAAGCAAGAAAGGAAGAATGAGAGATTATAAAAAGCTTGAAATAAGATGAAGATTAAAGATTCAAAAGTACAAGATTAAAGATTAAGAAAACTTGAAAGAAAAGCTTAAGAACATGAAATAAATCTAGAGAGAGAAAGTAATCTACTCCTACTCCTAAACTAATCTAACTAACCAACCCTCAAATGACAAGTGAGGGTGGTATTTATAGGAGAGGAGAATTGATAGGTGGTTGGTGGCTTGTCTTCTTTCTTTTCTTTTCTTTGTCGACTCGTCTTTAAATTAAATTGAGGTCTCGACTTTGGCTCGGGATTTGTCGATAAAATCTTGAACTCGTCTTTTAATTTCTTCATTTAATACACTTGAGTTCTTCGACATTAAAATCTTCCGTCTTTGGTCCTTTTCTTTGATAAATCTTAAAAATAGGCCCTTTGACTTCCAATCTTTTGCAATCTTGGTCTTTTGACTTCGTCTTTTCTCGTTTTCTTCGATAAAAGCCCGTGATAGCCCGTGTAATCCCGTGTTTTCTTCCTTTTTCTTCTTTTGGTCCTAAAATACAACAAAAACACAAACCACGCATAATTCCGATATTTACGACATAAAATACACGTTTTGGCTTGGTTATTATTATAATTAAGTGGTAAAAGGATGGGTGTTTTCACACCTATCAAATCCCCTACACTTGGCCATTGCAATGCCCTCATGCAATGCATTAATTACAAAGCAAGATTTACATTTTTCACCATAATTAACCCACCTTGGCCTTTATTAAACATAATTAAACGAAGAAAAACAAATAAAGATATTAAATACCTACATTGAGGCTTTGGATTGTCATGAATGTTTATCATCCTCAAGTTTCACGTTCCCCAAACCAAGCTTAAAAACGAGATCATTGTTATTATAAGTTAGCAAACTAACACAAACTCATGTGGCCCAATTATTCACTTAGACTCCCTTATTCCTAGGTGTATATCTTATATTTTATTGTTGTCTTAAATGATCACGAGGATGCATTGTTGACTTATTTCGATAGTTATTTAGGCTGAAAATAAAGTAGGACGATTTAATAAATAGTTAGCTAAAGGACAAAATCTTTTAAAACTGCTTCTCGGGACCTCATAAAGTTCATATCTTGGCATAGCTCGCTTCACGATTTGAGACCTTTCTCGGACCGATATTTGACATTGACTTCAAACTTCAAATCTTGAGAGACGTTCATGAAATAATGGTCTTCTCTTCATAATAGGAATTTCTTCACTTGAAGTTTTTGAGAGATTCTTCATAGTTGGACCACGACTTCTTCATTTTTCTCCAATATTTATTTGGGATTTTGTTATACAACGATCCGCCTCCTTTTAGGACTTGGATCTATTTATCCTCATACCTTGTTAGGGCCTTTTTGGATAGACTTCTCCATGATCTTTTAGGAGAGTATTTGCTTTTCATCGTGTGTCTCGATCCTTCATATTGATTTTTGGTAAATGATTCTTCACATCACTTTTGGATCTTTAGAAACAAAATGTAGCCCTCATGCCTTGTTAGGACCTTTTTGGACTCAACAATCTTCACATCCCGCTTCAATAAGTTATTCCTTGGCTATAAAATCTAATTAATACCGAGTAACTTTTAAACGATATTGTGCTAGAAGCTAAGTAACTTTTCAAATTGTACAACCTTATTTATTGTAAATATATTTATTAACAAGCGATGGGAGAAAAAGCTTATAATCAACTCACATAAATTCATGAAAGAATACCAAACTTATAATTGACTCTATCATCTCTCGTTCTACACAATTTAAAATCTCAAGAAATGAGACTCGTGGATGCTTAACCAATTAAATCAAAGTTTTGGGTTTTCAAGTCATCTATAGGATCTTGCAACTTCTTAGACTATTTCAAGTTTAGAATTCGCATTTTAAAGTTCCCTTGATAAACGACTTTCTAGGATCAATTATAGGAACTTGCGAAAAGTTCTAGTTCTTAACCCGTAAGAGTTAAGACTTTCGCATTTTAAAGTTCCCTATATAAAAGCCTAGCAAAACTTGACTTAAACACGTTAAGGATACTAGCTAGAGAAAACTTAAATAAGTAAACTCGGGTTGAGTCAAAAGATTCACAACATTTAAAAATTGAAACCAATTTATTAAAATTTATTCTAATGAAAGAAAGAAAATAACTATAACAAAGGAAAAACTACTAGGCCAAAATAGATCAAAATTTTTGAAATATGTTGAAAAATCAATTTTCCGGTTAAAATGAGGACAAAACAGATAAAGATAGAGAGATAAACGGGTTACCTCCCAAAAAGCGCTTGTTTTTGTTAACCGAGTCACGAGCCTGACTCATTGATAGGTGTGAAAACACCCATCCTTTTACCACTTATTTTTGGCTAAAACAAGACCAAAACACGTATTTAATATCATTTGTTTGGAATTATACGTGGTTTTTGTGTTTATTGTGTTTTCAGAGTCAACCGGATGAATATTGAAGAAAAACATGGGATTGCACGGGTTTTATCGAGGAAAAAGACTCAAGACGAAGTCTACTGTCCAAGAGATGCAAAAGATTTGAAGTCATTGTGCCTATTTGAAGATTTATCGAAGAATAGAGCCAAAGATGGAAGATTCATATATGTCGAAGAACTCGAGTCTATTAAACAAAAGATTATAAGACGAGTTGGAATTATTCACCGACACTTCTCAAATCCAAGTCGGAAACGTTTATTTGAAGAAGCGTGAAGACTAAAGAAGAAAGAAGAAAAAGAAGCCCAAACCAAAGCCCAATCACAAGCCCACCACCACAAGACTTGCCTATAAATAGGACCTTATTTCACAAAAATGAAACACTTAGTTTTTAGGTAGTTTGTAATTTTTCATTTTCTCTCTAGTTTTAGAGAGAGAAAGTTCTAAACTTTCTCTCACTATATTTCATCTTTTTCTCTTTCAAGATCAAACATTTGTATTATTTTTCATTAATCAAGTTCAAGTTTTTATCTTTTAATCTTTAATCTTCTTCTACCTTTCTTTGATTTTGATTGATTTTGGTACAAACCTCGTATGATCCGTGTTGTTCATCAATGATTTTGTGCTTAAAAAGTTAATCTTTTTATGTTTTCCTAAGTTTCTACACAAATAAGCTTTGAGATCCTTGTGCTTATTGGCTTATTTGTTAGTTTTGCTTATTTACTTTTTATAAGTTTTCTTAAAAAGTTTATCTTTTTATTATTTGATTTATAAGTTTGATTATTCAAAGTTAGAAAAGTTGTTTTTAGTGCTTATTTGATCAGCTTAATTTTGGATTCGAGCTAGTTTGGTGATTGGCTTATTCATAGCTTATTGCTTGCTTAAAATTCGGATCAACATCATTTTCGGAAAAGGCAAAGCCCTTTTCCGACCCTGCATTCCGACCAGGTACACCCCTTATTCCGATCTATAGATCGGTAAAGGGTTTTAAAAGATTCCGATTTGCCCTTTTGAAACATTCCGATTGGTAAGTTTTGACTTATTCCGATTGTGGATTTTATGAGTATTCCGATTGCATTTCTTTTTATATTCCGATTAGTCCTCTTTGTCCCTCTTTCCGATAAAGAATTCCTCAACATTCCGATCAGGGTGATCGGAATATATTCCGATAGCTGTGATTGTTTACATTCCGACAGGTGGATCTTTGGTTATTCCGATTGGCACTGTTTTAGATATTCCGATCTTACTTCCTTTTAGTACTTTCGACTAAGTTCATATTTTTACAAAATTTTCCAAGTGTTAGTTTTTATTGGGTGTTCATTTATGTTTTCTAATTTAATCTTTAAGTTTTCAAGCATTTATTTTTAAACTCGTCTTTTTACTTTAATCATTTAAAGCATTAAGTTTACTCTTCGATTCTTAATTACTTGTTATTAGTTAAAGTAGATAAACAAACCAAAAACTTTTTATTAACCAAGAACAAATCATTCCACTTAGAGCCGAGATCAATTCGAGGAGATACCGAGAACTTAAATCCGAACCCAAGTAAAACACAAGTATCAAATGGCGCCGCTGCCGGCTCTTCTCGTTAAGATCAACAGTTTTTTGTGAGAACTTGGATTTTGGGATCCGTTCCCCGTGAACGTTACTTTTTTCATAAAAATTTTCAAAAACCCTAAAAAATATAAAATTTTCAAAAATCCTAAAAATTAAAAAACATAAAAACCTAAAATATTTTTGCTTTGTTTTTGCCTTGTTAGTTCTTTTGCAGGTGTATGCGCACTCGATCAACGTCTTATCAAGAGCCCGAGCCTCTCGATAACTTATACATGACCGGTGTACAAAACAACAACAATAACCCACCTCAAAACAATAATAATAACAATAACAACCCACCTTTCAACAACAATAATAACAACAACAATGAGCCTCTACCAGATAATCGCCCGATGATTGAACTTCTGCAAGCACATGTTGAGGGTAACAATGATCCAATTGTCATTCCCGCGATTGCGGCCAACAACTTTGAGCTCAAATCCGGCTTTATCCAGATGGTCTCTGCTCAACCATTCTTGTGGCGTACCATTGATGATCCACATGACCACATCAAGAGATTCCTACAACCCACGAATACGGTCAAATTCAATGGTGTTCCACAAGAGGTAATCCGTTTACAACTTTTTCCCTTTTCTTTAGAGGGACAAGCCCGACATTGGCTTGCTTAGGAACCGCCACAGAGTATTCTTACGTGGACGGATTTGGAGACCAAGTTTATCAACTATTTTTTCCCACCCTCTCGTACTACCGCTTTGCGGAATGAAATTATCAATTTTGAACAAAAGTACGATGAGTCGTTTAGTGAATCTTGGGACCGTTTCAAAGACCTTTTGCGAAAATGCCCACAACATGGTTTTACCAAAGTGCACCAAATTAATACTTTTTATAATGGTTTAAACATGAATGACCAAGATTCACTAAACAGTGCCTCGGGGGGTAATCTTTTGGCTAAGACTTCCAATGCTGCTTGGGATATCATTGAGAATAAGTCTCGTGTGCAAACCAAGAGTGTGCGGACCAATGTCGCTAGTGCTAGTACTAGTGACAACGACAAGCGAATTGACAAAATCACTGCGCTTCTTGAATCGCTTGCTACCCAAACCGCCAACAACACCAACAGCATCAACGCTTGAAGCGCTAAAGACGCTCAAGTCAATGCTGTTAGCCAACCATGTGAGATATGCGGGGGTCCTCATTCTTAAACCACTTGTACTGCCACCCAAAACTACCATTCTGAGAACGTGAATGCAGCATACGGTACCTATCCTCAACCTGTTTATCAAGCTCGACCTCAAGGAGACCGCAACCTGCTTAGCTACCGCTCCAACAACTATCTCTCACCACCTGGTTCTACTCCTAACAACCCAAACCAACAACAAAACCTCAACCGCCCTCCTCAACAACAACAACAATCTCGTGGACCATACATACCACCTCACAAACAACAACATCCACCTCAAAGAAACAACCAAGTTTACCAGCAACTTGCTTATCAACCACCCGCATACAATGCTCCTCCCAACCAACCCACCGCTTTACACCAAGAAGTGGAAACCTACATGAGGACTAACGATGTGATCGTGGAACATCTTCAACAGGAAGTGCGAAACTTGAAAGCAGACCTGATGAAACAAGGGAACGATCTGAGAGCTGATATGAGAAACAATATGGATAGTCAAACGAATGACTTAAGAAACATGATGGCTAGTTTCTTCCACGGTAATCAACCCTCTTCTTCGGGTACTCTTCCGAGTAACACCGTTGCGAATCCAAGAGGGGAGATGAAAGCAATCACCACTCGCAGTGGCAAAGGTACCAAGGAACCCGAGCTTCCTATACCTCCACCGGTGGTTGTGACTAAGGAGAACGAGTCACCTGCTCCTATTCCTCATCCTTCTCCTTCCCCAATTTCTCCGCCTCTTACTTCTACCCCTCCCCCACCCAAGGATGTGAGTGATCCTATTCTCCCAAAGCCTTCCTCTTCTTCCGATATACCTTATCCATCAAGGTTGAGGAAAGATAAGCTCAAAAGCAAGGATGATATTCAGGTTTCGAACTTTCTCAAAATGTTTAAACAATTGAATTTTAACATCTCCTTCGCTGAGGCTCTCGCTCACATGCCAAAGTACGCGAAAATGTTCAAAGATCTTCTTAGCGACAAGGAGAAGCTTCTTGATATTGCTAACACCCAACTTAATGAGAATTGCTCTGCAGTGCTCTTAAGGAAATTGCCAACCAAGCTTGGTGATCCGGGTCGTTTCTTAATCCCTTGTAACTTCCTAGGAGTAGAGAATTGCATGTCCCTAGCCGATCTAGGTGCCAGTATTAATCTAATGCCTCTAAGCGTTTGGAAACAATTATCTCTCCCTGAGCTAGTCCCCACCAAAATGACTCTGGAATTAGCTAACCGTACGGTTGCTTATCCAGTGGGGATAGCCGAAGACGTCTTTGTAGGAGTTGACAAATTCACTTTTCCTGCCGATTTCGTCGTCGTCGACTACGAGATGGACCCTCGTGTGCCATTAATTGTTGGTCGTCCATTCCTGAGGACCGGTCGCACTCTCATCGATGTTGAAGCCGGTGAGCGTATCATGAGAGTGGGTGATGATAAAATTGTCTTCAACATGGGAAAGTTGTCTAAACAACCTTATTCCAACGAGAGTGTTAATTGTATTGACGTTCTTGATGAGGCTTGTGAAGAACACTTCCAAAGTGCTTGCAAAAGTATTCCTACTTCTCTTCCCAATGTTGAGACCGTTTCCTCTATTGATTCATCACTGTCTCTATTTGGAGAAAGTGATTTCTTTTGGAAAGATCTTGAAGCCACCATGGGAGATGTGAACTTAACTAATGACTAGTCTCCCACCGATTTGGCTGACGACATGAGTTTCTTTGAAAACCTTCTCAAAGAAGACAATCTTTCTCCACCATCTCCCACAGTTATTGCTATCGATGCTCCGACTTTGAAAACGCCTCCCATAGAAAATCCTCCGGATTTAGAACTTAAGGAGTTGCCGCCCCACCTCGAGTACGTGTTCCTTGAAGAAAACAAGAAGTCGCCTGTCATCATCGCGAAGGACTTGAAAGAAGAAGAGAAATATTGCCTCATCGCCGTGCTCAAAGATCATAAGAAGGCAATTGCTTGGAAAATTTCCGACATCCGCGGAATTGATCCAAACTTTTGTACTCACAAGATTCTCATGGAAGATGACTTCAAACCCGCAATCCAGAGCCAAAGAAGGGTTAATCCTAAAATTCATGACGTCATCAAACAAGAGGTTATCAAACTTCTAGATGCCGGCTTGATTTACCCTATTTCGGATTCGCCGTGGGTAAGTCCCGTCCATTGTGTGCCCAAGAAGGGCGGAATAACCGTTGTTTCCAATGAACACAACGAGTTGATCCCCACTCGTCTCGTTACTGGGTGGAGAGTTTGTATTGATTATCGCAAGCTCAATGATGCCACGAGAAAAGACCACTTTCCTCTTCCCTTCATGGATCAAATGCTCGAGCGTCTTGAGGGTAATGACTATTACTACTTTTTAGACGGTTTCTCCGGGTATTTTAAAATTCCCATCGATCCCAACTACCAAGAAAAAACCACATTCACTTGTCCCTATGGAACATTTGCTTACAACCGCATGCCTTTTGGTTTATGTAATGCTCCTGGGACATTCCAAAGGTGTATGATGGCTATATTCCATGACATGGTGGAAGACACTATGGAAGTATTCATGGATGATTTCTCGGTTTATGGCGATTCTTTCTCTGCTTGCCTTGCCAATTTAGAACGTATGCTTAAGCGGTGTGAAGACACTCGCCTTGTTCTTAATTGGGAAAAATGCCATTTTATGGTAAAAGAGGGCATCGTGCTAGGACACAAGATCTCCAAAGCCTGTCTTGAAGTAGACCGTGCTAAAGTCGATCTTATCGCTAAGTTGCCTCCACCGTCAACAGTGAAGGGTGTGAGAAGTTTCCTTGGTCATGCGGGCTTCTACCGTCGATTCATCAAAGATTTTTCTCAAATCGCTCGCCCGATGACTCATCTCTTGGAAAAAGATACTCCTTTTATCTTTTCCAAAGAGTGTCTTGAAGCCTTCAACTCGCTTAAGGATAAGCTAACTAAGGCGCCTGTCTTGGTTACCCCTAATTGGGAGCTTCCCTTTGAGTTGATGTGCGATGCTAGTGACTATGCTATTGGAGCGGTTCTAGGACAAAGAGTGAACAAACACTTCCAACCGATCTATTACGCTAGCAAGACAATGACTGGGGCTCAATTGCATTATACGACAACCGAAAAAGAGCTTTTAGCTGTTGTCTATGCCTTTGAAAAGTTCCGCCCCTATCTTGTCCTTTCCACCACACTCGTTTACACCGATCATTTCGCGCTGAAGTACTTGTTGACTAAGAAAGACTCCAAACCAAGACTTCTTCGATGGGTTTTGCTACTCCAAGAATTTAAAATCGAAATTCGCGATAAAAAAGGAGCTGAAAACCTAGCCGCGGATCATCTCAGTAGACTTGAGGATCCTTACCAAGGGGATCATTCGAACAAAGAAATCAATGATTCTTTTCCCCTGGAGACCTTAATGTCTATCAAATCGACTTCTGATGAAACCCCGTGGTTTGCGGACATTGCAAACTACTTGGCGGGTGGAATTCTCGTTGACGGGTTAACATCCCAGAAAAAGAAGAAGTTCTTTAACGATATTAAGACTTACTTTTGGGATGACCCGTATCTTTTCAAACAATGTGCTGACTTGATTATTCATTGATGTGTTGATGGACCGGCAGCTTTAGAAATCCTTGACGCTTGCCACAAAGGACCCACCGGTGGTCACTTTGGTCCTAACTACACCGCCAAAAAGGTGCTTGACTCGGGATTTTATTGGCCCACCATCTATCTTGATGCTCACGAGATGGTTAAACGTTGTGATGCCTGCCAAAAACAAGGCAAGATCACTCATAAAGATGAGATGCCTCAAAATTTCATACAAGAATGTGAAATCTTTGATGTTTGGGGTATCGACTTTATGGGGACATTCCTTTCATCTAAAGGAAACAAATACATCCTTGTTGCCGTTGACTACGTTTCAAAGTGGGTTGAAGCCAAAGCTTTACCTACTAATGATGCAAGGGTGGTTTGTAACTTTTTGAAATCGCTGTTCGCTAGATTCGGCGTTCCTCGTGCTATTATCAGGGACCGCGGGACTCATTTTTGCAACGATCAATTTGCAAGAGTCATGGATAAGTATGGTGTCAATCACCGTCTTTCCACCGCCTATCATCCCCAAACCAATGGGCAAGCCGAGATATCCAATCGGGGATTGAAACGAATTTTGGAGCATACTGTGGGAGAGCATCGTGCCGCGTGGGCCGATAAGTTAGATGATGCTCTGTGGGCTTTCCGTACTGCTTATAAGACCCCGATCGGTTGTACACCTTATCGTCTTGTGTACGGAAAAGCATGCCACCTTCCCATCGAGCTGGAACATAAGGCGCACTGGGCCTTGAAGTGGGCTAACCTCGAAATCAACAAAGCCGGTGATCATCGCAAGATTCAACTCAACAAGCTAAACGAACTGAGGAATGAAGCCTATGAGAACTCGTTGATCTACAAGGAGAAGACGAAGATCCTTCATGACGCAAAAATCAAGAACCGAGAGTTCCACGTTGGTGATCAAGTCTTACTTTTTAACTCTCGGTTGAAGGTCTTCTCTGGCAAGTTGAAGAGCCGCTGGTCTGGTCCATTCACCGTCGCCAAAGTCTTTCCATATGGGACCATTGAGCTTTCTCAGCCAAATGGGCCCAATTTCAAAGTGAATGGCCAGCGTCTGAAGCTGTACTTTGGTGAGGACATCTCTCAGGAGATGATTCCATCCCTCACCACGTTCCCCATGAACTAATTTTGGGTCGAGTCAGGCTCGTGACTCGGTTATAAAAAACAAGCGCTCCTCGGGAGGCAACCCGAATATCTATCCTTTTCTGTTTTAACCTCCTAAGTGTAGGGGGACCTATATAGGAGTTTGTTTTTGTGTGGTGATGTGATTACAGGGATGACTGCACTCTTGGAACCTTTGAAGAACCGTGCTCCCGTGTTATCCGAAATCCGGTTCTATCTCTCAACTATCGTGATTCAATTTTCTTCATACTCACATTTGAAATTGATCACTTTAGTCGTCTCTTCCTTAACTCGCGTTAACCAACGTGAACAATGTCATAAGTGTAGGGGAGACTTTTCCCACATGCTTAAACATTGAGGACAATGTTTATCTTAAGTGTAGGGGGGACTTCTATCGAAGTTTTAAGTGGACTTTTCCATGAAAATGCCTTCATTTAACCAGCAAATCATCTTTTTCAGCATTTTTCAAATTTTTAATCAACTTTGGCCATATAGTCGTAATTTTTAAATTTTTCTCGTTGCTTTCATATGTATATATCCAGCAACAAAGTCAAAAATATTAATAAAGTGGTGTAGATAGTTTAGAAGTCTTTGACATATTAGGCCCGTTGCGATTATTTTGACTCAACCCGAATAGACTTATCTAAGTTTATTCTAGCTAGTATCCTTAACCATGTAGACCTTAATTGGTTTATTAGGCTAAGTATCCACGAGTCTCATTACTTGAGATTTTAAATTGTGGAGAACGAGAAATGATAGAGTCAATTATAAGTCGGTATTCATGCACAAGCTCACTTGGTGTAATTATTTGCCTATTCTCCCATCACTTGCTAATAATTTATCTGCAATAAGTAAGGTCGTACGATTTGAAAAGTTACTTAGCTTCTAGCCCAAGATCGTTTAAAAGTTGCTCGGTAATGATAAGAGTTCATAGCCAAGGGATAACTTATGAAGTGGGGCGCGAAGATTGGCGAGTCCGAAAAGGCCCTAACAAGGCATGAGGATTCAATTTTATTGCTGAAGATCCGAAGTGATGTGAAAAGTATTATTACCAAAATCAATATGAAGGATCAAGACTCACGACGAAAAGCAATCAACTCCCATAAAGATCATGGAGAAGTCTATCCGAAAAGACCCTAACAAGGTATGAGGATAAATAGATCCATGTCCGAAAAGGAGGCGGATCGTTGTATCTCAAAATCCCAATTAGAGATTGAAGAAATAATCATGAAGCCGTGATCAACAAAGTTGGAGTACCCCTCAAAAGTCTCCAAGTGAAGAAACTCTATTACGATGAGAAGACCATTATCTCAAGAACGTCTCTCAAGATATGAAGTATGAAGTACATGCCAAATATCGGCCCGAGAAAGGTCTCAAATCGCGAAATAAGTTATGCCAAGATATGAACTTTTTGATATCCCGAGAAGCAGTTTTAAGAGATTTTGTCCTTTAGCTAACTATTGATCAAATCGTCCTACTTTGCTTTCAGCCTAAATAAACTATCGAAATAAGTCCAAAAATGCATCTTCATGATCATTCTAAGACAAAAATAAAATTTAAGAGATACACCTAGGAATAAGGGAGTTTAAGCATATAATTAAGCCATGTGTGTAAGTGATTGAATTGCTAACTTATAATAACAATGATCTCGTTTTTAAGCTTAGTTTGGGGAACGTGAAACTTGAGGGTGATAAATCTTCGCAGCACCAAAGCCCTAATGTAAGTCCTTGATCTCTTTGCAAGTTATTTCCATCCTTTTGTTTACTTTAAAGTTTTAATTTCTCTTAGTACTTTCATTTTTGTTTAGAAGTATATTAATAAGGCCAAGGTTGATTAATTATGAGAAAAGTGTAAATGTGCTTTGTCACTAAGCATTGCATGAGGGCATGGCAATGGTTAAGTGTAGGGGATTTGATAGGTGTGAAAAAACCCATCCTTTTACCACTTATTTTTGGCCAAAACAAGACCAAAACACGTATTTAATATCATTTGTTTGGAATTATACGTGGTTTTTGTGTTTATTGTGTTTTCAGAGTCAACCGGATGAATATTGAAGAAAAACATGGGATTGCACGGGTTTTATCGAGGAAAAAGACTCAAGACGAAGTCTACTGTCCAAGAGATGCAAAAGATTTGAAGTCATTGTGCCTATTTGAAGATTTATCGAAGAATAGAGCCAAAGATGGAAGATTCATATATGTCGAAGAACTCGAGTCTATTAAACAAAAGATTATAAGACGAGTTGGAATTATTCACCGACACTTCTCAAATCCAAGTCGGAAACGTTTATTTGAAGAAGCGTGAAGACTAAAGAAGAAAGAAGAAAAAGAAGCCCAAACCAAAGCCCAATCACAAGCCCACCACCACAAGACTTGCCTATAAATATGACCTTATTTCACAAAAATGAAACACTTAGTTTTTTAGGTAGTTTGTAATTTTTCATTTTCTCTCTAGTTTTAGAGAGAGAAAGTTCTAAAATTTCTCTCACTAGATTTCATCTTTTTCTCTTTCAAGATCAAACATTTGTATTATTTTTCATTAATCAAGTTCAAGTTTTTATCTTTTAATCTTTAATCTTCTTCTACCTTTCTTTGATTTTGATTGATTTTGGTACAAATCTCGTATGATCCGTGTTGTTCATCAATGATTTTGTGCTTAAAAAGTTAATCTTTTTATGTTTTCCTAAGTTTCTACACAAATAAGCTTTGAGATCCTTGTGCTTATTAGCTTATTTGTTAGTTTTGCTTATTTACTTTTTATAAGTTTTCTTAAAAAGTTTATCTTTTTATTATTTGATTTATAAGTATGATTATTCAAAGTTAGAAAAGTTGTTTTTAGTGCTTATTTGATCAGCTTAATTTTGGATTCGAGCTAGTTTGGTGATTGGCTTATTCATAGCTTATTGCTTGCTTAAAATTCGGATCAACATCATTTTCGGAAAAGGCAAAGCCCTTTTCCGACCCTGCATTCCGACCAGGTACACCCCTTATTCCGATCTATAGATCGGAAAAGGGTTTGAACAGATTCCGATTTACCCTTTTGAAACATTCCGATTGGTAAGTTTTGACTTATTCCTAGTGTGGATTTTATGAGTATTCCGATTGCATTTCTTTTTATATTCCGATTAGTCCTCTTTGTCCCTCTTTCCGATCAAGAATTCCTCAACATTCCGATCAGGGTGATCGGAATATATTCCGATAGCTGTGATTGTTTACATTCCGACAGGTGGATCTTTGGTTATTCCGATTGGCACTGTTTTAGATATTCCGATCTTACTTCCTTTTAGTACTTTCGACTAAGTTCATATTTTTACAAAATTTTCCAAGTGTTAGTTTTTATTGGGTGTTCATTTATTTTTTCTAATTTAATCTTTAAGTTTTCAAGCATTTATTTTTAAACTCGTCTTTTTACTTTAATCATTTAAAGCTTTAAGTTTACTCTTCGATTCTTAATTACTTGTTATTAGTTAAAGTAGATAAACGAACCAAAAACTTTTTATTAACCAAGAACAAATCATTCCACTTAGAGCCGAGATCAATTCGAGGAGATACCGAGAACTTAAATCCGAACCCAAGTAAAACGCAAGTATCAAATGGCGCCGCTGCCGGCTCTTCTCGTTAAGATCAACAGTTTTTTGTGAGAACTTGGATTTTGGGATCCGTTCCCCGTGAATGTTACTTTTTCATAAAATTTTTCAAAAACCCTAAAAAATATAAAATTTTCAAAAATCCAAAAAATTAAAAAACATAAAAACCAAAAATATTTTTGCTTTGTTTTTGCCTTGTTAGTTCTTTTGTAGGTGTATGCGCACTCGATCAACGTCTTATCAAGAGCCCGAGCCTCTCGATAACTTATACATGGCCGGTGTACAAAACAACAACAATAACCCACCTCAATACAATAATAATAACAATAACAACCCACCTTTCAACAACAATAATAACAACAACAATGAGCCTCTACGGGATAATCGCCCGATGATTGAACTTCTGCAAGCACATATTGAGGGTAACGATGATCCAATTGTCATTCCCGCGATTGCAGCCAACAACTTTGAGCTCAAATCCGGCTTTATCCAGATGGTCTCTGCTCAACCATTCTTGGGGCGTAACATTGATGATCCACATGACCACATCAAGAGATTCCTACAACTCACGAATACGGTCAAATTCAATGGTGTTCCACAAGAGGTAATCCGTTTACAACTTTTTCCCTTTTCTTTAGAGGGACAAGCTCGGCATTGGCTTGCTAAGGAACCGCCACAGAGTATTCTTACGTGGACGGATTTAGAGACCAAGTTTATCAACTATTTTTTCCCACCCTCTCGTACTACCGCTTTGCGGAATGAAATTATCAATTTTGAACAAAAGTACGATGAGTCGTTTAGTGAATCTTGGGACCGTTTCAAAGACCTTTTGCGAAAATTCCCACAACATGGTTTTACCAAAGTGCACCAAATTAATAATTTTTATAATGGTTTAAACATGAATGACCAAGATTCACTAAACAGTGCCTCGGGGGGTAATCTTTTGACTAAGACTTCCAATGCTGCTTGGGATATCATTAAGAATAAGTCTCGTGTGCAAACCAAGAGTGTGCGGACCAATGTCGCTAGTGCTAGTACTAGTGACAGCGACAAGCGAATTGACAAAATCACTGCGCTTCTTGAATCGCTTGCTACCCAAACCGCCAGCAACACCAACAGCATCAACGCTAGAAGCGCTAAAGACGCTCAAGTCAATGCTGTTATCCAACCATGTGAGATATGCGGGGGTCCTCATTCTTACACCACTTGTACTGCCACCCAAAACTACCCTTCTGAGAACGTGAATGCAGCATACGGTACCTATCCTCAACTTGCTTATCAAGCTCGACCTCAAGGAGACCGCAACCTGCTTAGCTACCGCTCCAACAACTATCTCTCACCACCTGGTTCTACTCCTAACAACCCAAACCAACAACAAAACCTCAACCGCCCTCCTCAACAACAACAACAATCTCGTGGACCATACATACCACCTCACAAACAACAACATCCACCTCAAAGAAACAACCAAGTTTACCAGCAACCTGCTTATCAACCACCCGCATACAATGCTCCTCCCAACCAACCCACCGCTTTACACCAAGAAGTGGAAACCTACATAAGGACTAACGATGTTATCGTGGAACATCTTCAACAGGAAGTGCGCAACTTGAAAGCAGACCTGATGAAACAAGGGAACGATCTGAGAGCTGATATGAGAAACACTATGGATAGTCAAACGAATGACTTAAGAAACATGATGGCTAGTTTCTTCCACGGTAATCAACCCTCTTCTTCGGGTACTCTTCCGAGTAAGACCGTTGCGAATCCAAGAGGGGAGATGAAAGCAATCACCACTCGCAGTGGCAAAGGTACCAAGGAACCCGAGCTTCCTATACCTCCACCGGTGGTTGTGACTAAGGAGAACGAGTCACCTGCTCCTATTCCTCATCCTTCTCCTTCCCCAATTTCTCCGCCTCTTACTTCTACCCCTCCCCCACCCAAGCATGTGAGTGATACTATTCTCCCAAAGCCTTCATCTTCTTCCGATATACCTTATCCATCAAGGTTGAGGAAAGAGAAGCTCAAAAGTAAGGATGATATTCAGGTTTTGAACTTTCTCAAAATGTTTAAACAATTGAATTTTAACATCTCCTTCGCTGAGGCTCTCGCTCACATGCCAAAGTACGCGAAAATCTTAAAAGATCTTCTTAGCGACAAGGAGAAGCTTCTTGATATTGCTAACACCCAACTTAATGAGAATTGCTCTGCAGTGCTCTTAAGGAAATTGCCAACCAAGCTTGGTGATCCGGGTCGTTTCTTAATCCCTTGTAACTTCCCGGGAGTAGAGAATTGCATGGCCCTAGCCGATCTAGGTGCCAATATTAATCTAATGCCTCTAAGCGTTTGGAAACAATTATCTCTCCCTGAGATAGTCCCCAACAAAATGACTCTGGAATTAGCTAACCGTACGGTTGCTTATCCATTGGGGATAGCCGAAGACGTCTTTGTAGGAGTCGACAAATTCACTTTTCCTGCCGATTTCGTCGTCGTCGACTACGAGATGGACCCTCGTGTGCCATTAATTGTTGGTCGTCCATTCCTGAGGACCGGTCGCACTCTCATCGATGTTGAAGCCAGTGAGCTTATCATGAGAGTGGGTGATGATAAAATTGTCTTCAACATGGGAAAGTTGTCTAAACAACCTTATTCCAATGAGAGTGTTTATTGTATTGACGTTCTTGATGAGGCTTGTGAAGAACACTTCCAAAGTGCTTGCAAAAGTATTCCTACTTCTCTTCCCAATGTTGAGACCGTTTCCTCTATTGATTCATCACTGTCTCTATTTGGAGAAAGTGATTTATTTTGGAAAGATCTTGAAGCCACCATGGGAGATGTGAACTTAAATAATGACGAGTCTCCCACCGATTTGGCTGACGACATGAGTTTCTTTGAAAACCTTCTCAAAGAAGACAATCTTTCTCCACCATCTCCCACAATTATTGCTATCGATGCTCCGACTTTGAAAACGCCTCCCATAGAAAATCCTCCGGATTTAGAACTTAAGGAGTTGCCGCCCCACCTCGAGTACGTGTTCCTTGAAGAAAACAAGAAGTCGCCTGTCATCATCGTGAAGGACTTGAAAGAAGAAGTGAAATATCGCCTCATCGCCGTGCTCAAAGATCATAAGAAGGCAATTGCTTGGAAAATTTCCGACATCCGCGGAATTGATCCAAACTTTTGTACTCACAAGATTCTCATGGAAGATGACTTCAAACCCGCAATCCAGAGCCAAAGAAGGGTTAATCCTAAAATTCATGACGTCATCAAACAAGAGGTTATCAAACTTCTAGATGCCGGCTTGATCTACCCTATTTCGGATTCGCCGTGGGTAAGTCCCGTCCATTGTGTGCCCAAGAAGGGCGGAATAACCGTTGTTTCCAATTAACACAACGAGTTGATCCCCACTCGTCTCGTTACTGGGTGGAGAGTTTGTATTGATTATCGCAAGCTCAATGATGCCACGAGAAAAGACCACTTTCCTCTTCCCTTCATGGATCAAATGCTCGAGCGTCTTGCGGGTAATGACTATTACTGCTTTTTAGACGGTTTCTCCGGGTATTTTCAAATTCCCATCGATCCCAAGGACCAAGAAAAGACCACATTCACTTGTCCCTATGGAACATTTGCTTACAACCGTATGCCTTTTGGTTTATGTAATGCTCCTGGGACATTCCAAAGGTGTATGATGGCTATATTCCATGACATGGTGGAAGACACTATGGAAGTATTCATGGATGATTTCTCAGTTTATGGCGATTCTTTCTCTGCTTGCCTTGCCAATTTAGAACGTATGCTTAAGTGGTGTGAAGACACTCGCCTTGTTCTTAATTGGGAAAAATGCCATTTTATGGTAAAAGAGGGCATCGTGCTAGGACACAAGATCTCCAAAGCCGGTCTTGAAGTAGACCGTGCTAAAGTCGATGTTATCGCTAAGTTGCCTCCACCGTCAACAGTGAAGGGTGTGAGAAGTTTCCTTGGTCATGCGGGCTTCTACCGTCGATTCATCAAAGATTTTTCTCAAATCGCTCGCCCGATGACTCACCTCTTGGAAAAAGATACTCCTTTTATCTTTTCCAAAGAGTGTCTTGAAGCCTTCAGCTCGCTTAAAGATAAGCTAACTAAGGCGCCCGTCCTGGTTACCCCTATATGGGAGCTTCCCTTTGAGTTGATGTGCGATGCTAGTGACTATGCTATTGGAGCGGTTCTAGGACCAAGAGTGAACAAACACTTCCAACCGATCTATTACGCTAGCAAGACAATGACTGGGGCTCAATTGCATTATACGACAACCGAAAAAGAGCTTTTAGCTGTTGTCTATGCCTTTGAAAAGTTCCGCCCCTATCTTGTCCTTTCCACCACACTCGTTTACACCGATCATTCCGCGCTGAAGTACTTGTTGACTAAGCAAGACTCCAAACCAAGACTTCTTCGCTGGGTTTTTCTACTCCAAGAATTTAAAATCGAAATTCGCAATAAAAAAGGAGCTGAAAACCTAGTCGCGGATCATCTCAGTAGACTTGAGGATCCTTACCAAGGGGATCATCCGAACAAAGAAATCAATGATTCTTTTCCCCTGGAGACCTTAATGTCTATCAACTCGACTTCTGATGAAACCCCGTAGTTTGCGGACATTGCAAACTACTTGGCGGGTGGAATTCTCGTTCACGGGTTAACATCCCAGAAAAAGAAGAAGTTCTTTAATGATATTAAGACTTACTTTTGGGATGGCCCGTATCTTTTCAAACAATGTGCTGACTTGATTATTCGTCGATGTGTTGATGGACCGGCAGCTTTAGAAATCCTTGACGCTTGCCACAAAGGACCCATCGGTGGTCACTTTGGTCCCAACTACACCGCCAAAAAAGTGTTTGACTCGGGATTTTATTGGCCCACCATCTATCGTGATGCTCACGAGATGGTTAAACGTTGTGATGCCTGCCAAAAACAAGGCAAGATCACTCATAAAGATGAGATGCCTCAAAATTTCATACAAGAATGTGAAATCTTTGATGTTTGGGGTATTGATGAGACTGCTTTTATACATGGTCTCATCGTTCTTTTTGGACTTAAAATGCATTAAATATCATCAAAATACCCAAATATATTCTTGTGTTTGTTGCTTGTGTATTTTAGGTACGGATATTGAGAAAATGACAAAAGATCACAAGAATCACGCAAAAACGAACACGGGAAACGAAGCCGCACGATGAACCAAGCCCTAATGAAGAATTTTCCAAAGAAAACCCTAGAAGATTTGAAGAATATTGAAGATTGGTCCTCCAAGTTTGAAGAATTGACACTTTATACCCTTGTATCTTCATAATTACAAGTTTGGTCCCTAAAGTTTGTCAAAATTACAAAAAGGACCCTTAACTTTGAAGAATTGGCAATTTTAGTCCCTCATCAAAACTAAATTGTCAATAATGGTCCTCCAAGAAGTTAACAAACAAGTCAAAGACCTTGAAGTTTGAAGACATTACAAGAATGGCCCTTAAAGAATACAATTTATGCATAAAAAGCCCTTTAAACAAGATTTGAAAATCATTGTGCCAAAATTGACAACTGCTTGAAAGTTATAACAAAGGAAAAGGGGATTTTGGCTATTTATTACAAAGTGAAGAAAAAGGTAAACATGAGGGGGCGTTCTTGGGAGACAATCAAACTCCACCAGCCATTAGAAACCTTACACGTCACCCTACCCGACTTAAAAACCCGTTTACCCAATACCCATACCCCAAACCCGGTTGACCTATTAAGTTATAACACACGTTTAATATTAAACGTGTTTATCCCCTTAAACACATTTAACCCCACTCTGAAAAGATCAAAACACACTCTTTTTCCCTATAAACCCTAATTTTTCCCCAAATTAAAAATTCATGATTAAGAACTTGATCTATTCCAGATCAGTGATTGATCATAGATTAACCCAAAACCCACTTTTAATCTCCCATCACTCTCACTCCCTGGTCCCCAAAACCCCACCCATTGGCAAAAAGACAAAGGCACACCAGAGAATCAACGACTCTCAAAGGTTTCGTGTCCTCCAAACGAAATCAAACACTCAAGATTGATGCATCCAGCCTGTCTATCACAAACGTCCAAGAGATTTGCACATGGTTTTAAAGGATCATTCATCAATGAATCTATGAAGGGGTTTGTTAATTTCTAGAGAGAGAAAGTTAGAGAGAGAAAGTGAGAGAAACTATGTGAATTTTATTAAGTGGAAACAAAGAAATGATAACAACCAACCCCTTTCCATGGTGGAAAGGGGTATTTATAGTTCCAAGTCATAAGTGGACTTGGGCCGGTCCATGACAAGCCCATGGACCAGTTCTTACTTAAGTTAATAAGCAAATGATAACTAATTACTAACTACGAGCTATTACAACATAAATCATATTGTGGAGTGACCGATACTTCTAATATACGTTAAAACGTATTTCTAACAATCTCCCCCTAAGGGAGGTCACTCCACGTTACAAAGTTCTAAACCTAGCATACTATACTAAGTCTTCGTTCTTTAGCTCGTAGTCCTTTCTTCTTTTCTTTCTTTTGTTGTGAATATGTTGGTTTGATCTTTTTGGCTTTGACTTGAGAGCATTGTTCTTTGGCCTTTCACGTGCGATCTTTGCCTTTCTTGTGAACTTTGCCTCCTCGTGACTTCATGTTCCACACACTTACGTCTTTTTGTTGGATTCTTGAAAGCTTCAGAGTTTGATACAGCGGAAGACTTCATCTTGTACTTTCTTGAATTTTTGTTGCAAAAGACATAAGCATGTGGGAACGACTTTTACAGGTACACCGCAACACCACCGTCTTCACTGGTACACAACAACGCCACCGTCTTCAACAGGTACTCAGCAACGCCACCGTCTTTCGCAGGTACACAGCAACGACACGAATAAAATGGCTTTGAACATTTTATTCTAATTCGGTAGCATTTTACCTCCGGTCGGTGAAGACCGTTGGACGATATTAGATATCGTACCCGTGACGGATAGTTTCAATTAAGTAACTTCCTGACAGGATTTCGCGGGTAAACCCGTTCTCTTTATTCGACCGTCCAAAGCTGACTGCGAACATAAAGAGTGAATCACTTGGATAAATTATCCTTGTGATTAAAAGCCGTCAATTCATGAAACCTGGAACAAGTGAATTTCAATTAAGATTTTCACCATCGTTGCTTTCCAGTTGTCACGAGCTCGATTCATAAAGAATCTTGCACGTTACCTACCAAGTGCTGTTTGATGTTGACACTAGAAGGATTTCCACTCGTCACTGTGGTCAATAAAGAGTCACTCTGAGTGTTCTGGCAAGATCATATGATAATGCGAAGAGGCCTGGAACGAGTTTAAGTTCAATTAAGAATTAAACCACTGTTACCTTCCAGTTTTTCACAAGATTGGTTCTAAAAGAACCGCACGTGTAACCTACCATGAGCTTGTTTGATGTTGGCTCAAGCAGGATTTCCATCTTCATTGTAATACTTACGTATTACTCGGATGTTCTGGCAATATTACAAGAATATTGCGTAGGACTCATGAAAATCTCTTACTTTTCACAGTGTGTGAGAAAGCAAGGAATAAATGGAAAGTGTCCTAATGAGACTTTTGATGATCTCTTGGCTCTAGACTCGATTGTGCGTTTTGATTTAGTGAACGATGGCTGGAGAGGAGTGCCACCTTTTCAATACCAGTTTATTCGGAATGAATAAACCAATAGATAACGTGTTGATCTCCGTGTGATTAAAACAAATACCTTTTGAGAGATATTTGAGTTAGCTGGGGAAGGGTTGTGCATTGCATCACTGGGTCCATGATGTCTTTCTTCAATACCGAGAATCATTAACAAAAATGACCTCAATAGCATATGTATTGACCCGGTTTCTGCCTAAAGTTGTAAGGAGGGCTTCTTTCTTTACACCCTTTATCTTTACATTTCTTTTTCATTCTTCAACCCCTTCAATGCTTACCAATACGTCATCACTAGCACCTTGTTGTGATTGTTCCAGTGCTAGCTTAAGTACTTGGTCGGCATTCAGCTACGTTCACATTCTTTCTCCATCTTTCCTAGGACTTCTAATTCTATCTAGGGAATTGTCCTTGGGAAGATTCCATCGGCTCTGATGAATCATTGGACTAAACCTATTCCTACCACCCTTTTGTCACCACATCCGTCGTGAATTAAGCGTGTTTTGGGAAGGAATTGCCACCATGAAAAATCATTGAAAATCACCTAAGGTACTTGTGATATTGAAATCAAAAGTTTTGTACCTTAGGTGTTTTGTTCATCAAAAACGCTCCCCCTTAACACATGCTTTACACATATTAAGTTGGATAATCTTTAAGTCTTTTTCATCTTTTAGCCAAGTATCACTTACGTCTCCTTAATCCCATTTTCTCCCCTTATCCAAAATGTTAACCATTAATATTTGGGATATTGAATGGATTAACCGGTCTTTGGGTAAAAATGAAATCGATGTTTTGGCCATAGAACAAGTTATTGCTCCCCCTTAAGTTAATAAGGGATAGTTGTAGTGCTTTGGTATGACATATTTTGAAAGATTTAGAATCTCGTGAGAAATTCTTGAAAAATTATCATACCTTAACACTACAGCAAGCCATACAAGCACATTATTCACAAATATACATATTCACAATTGAAAACCAATATAGAGTGACCTGAAGTGTACGACCCATTAGATGGATCGTTGCAGTGTCCTGTAGTGCACTCCATATGGTCTACCACCCACGAATCTTTCCAAGCTCCTCATCAATCTACGTTCACGGAGCTTCTGATCGATTTTCTTGATGACATACTTCGCCATCTGCCGGTAACCCGGATGCCAATCCTCCGTCATCTCTGGCAAAGTCCCACCCGAGTTCAGATGCTCCAATTTACCTCTGACTTGTATAAGAGTTCCATCACTATACTTGTGGAGCTCCCCCACCCTCATAAACTTCATCAAACCTCGACTGTTCAGGTAGAAGATGCCGTAATTCGGGACTGAAATGCCGGTATAGGGACATCTTTCTACATGTTGAGGTAGCACTTGATTCATAGGACGGGTTAAATTGAGCTTCCTCTGATAGCTTTCAACTCCCAACTGAAGGTCTTCAACTCGTGACTTGATGACAACGCTTCGTGTGAACATACGAAGTGCTGTGTTCAAAGCAATCAGGTCTTCACGAGGAATGTGTGTAAGTTGATCTCTGGTCATCAGAAGCAGCATGTCCTCGATATCCTCAAGGCGAATGATGGAAAAATCTCCTTGCTGGATTTTGTATTCCCTGTCATCCTCCCTTTTCAAGCGAATCTCCGTCACATGATAATAGCCGTTCTTGGCTTCAGTTTTCATTCCTAGGATGCTGGAGATGCGGATGTCGGATCTAACATTGCTTCCAGAATTGACCAAGCAGCAACCCCTGTACGCCCTTCGGACTCGTTCGTCCCAATGAGATGCACCTATGACAGCATACATATCATAATTACGATTCATTTTAGGGACCCAGAGTCGATTTACCTTTTCCTCGATGAAGGGTATTGTCCCCCAGTTGGCAGCTTTCAGCAATGTCAGAGAGGTTGCATACTTTGATGATCCCTTCAGTAGATACACAAGATCGTTGGTGACGAAGAAGTCAAGAGCAATCTGATTATCTTGAGCAGGATCCATTGGAGGTGGAGCTCTTTCTGATTCATGAAGTCCTGGCCTTTGAACGGTTTTCAAAGCCTTTATGATCTCATCGGCATAATACTCGAACTCCATTCGGGGTAATCGGGTTTTGGCAAGCAGTCTCTTATCTTTCAGCGCTTTCTTGACCAAGGATGGAGTAACCGAAGTCTTATACTCATGAGCAAGAAATGCACATAAGTCAATCGGACTTCGGATACGGAGATACAGCACATCTTTGTCAGCATCTGTGATCGGATCATATTGTGCTGCTGCCGTGATCCAAGCCTGTGGTGGTGCAGACTCGTCTATCTCCAACGTGTCTTCCCAGGCACGAATGCTTGGTTCAGGAACCGTAGATTGTTGAACTTGTTGTTGAGGAGTGGAAGTGCGAACATCTACTGGTTCTGTTTCAGGCATTTCGGCAGTGTCGTGAATTGGGGAGTGTTGTGCAGCTTCGGGTTCCGTCACTGATTCTGCAATCACAGGAGGAACAACAGCAGAACTTATGGGGTTAGTGGTAATAGGTAAAGATACAGCGACAGAGATACCAGGAACCGATGACGCTGTAGTGGCATTCACATCGTGGCGCCACTTAGTTCGTCTTGATTCTGAGGATGTTGACTTGTCCTTCTGTGCTGCATCTTTTGTGGACTTGGTTCCAGTCTTAGTAGCAGTCTTCTTGGAGCTGGTAACCTTGTCTCCCTCTTTCGGTTGTTCACCCCCATCATCATCCTGATTGTCATCCCCGTTACTACCCCTAGCACTCTCCTGATTGTCATCACCACCATCATCGCCATCATCATCATCCTCATCCTCGTCATCATCGTCATCATCCTCATCATCATCACCACCCTCATCATCCTTTTCTCCTTCTTCTTCTTCTTCTTCCTCTTCTGCACCTGAACCCTCTTCTTCACTCTCTTCCCTTTCTTCTTCCGGTAAGATGTGATATGGTACCACACTTCCAAACGTCTTGAATAATCTATCATCCTCCATGATAGCATCATTCAGGGATTTATATAGAGCCCGTTGAATCCTCGACTTATCAAACGACCCAAGTTCCACCATACGAGCCTTAAGGATCTTCTTCAGTTCAAAATCCGTCAGGTCATAAGCAATCTTGTAGGCGGCTTCTGAAGGGTTGGATGATTTGACCATCAAGTTGTCAGCAGCAAGTGTCTTCAACTCATCGCGAAGTTTAGGCATTAAGGATTCAACGGATTCTTGCACTCTTTCTTTCACAGATGCTTCAAGTGCTTCTTTTTGTTCCTTATATTTATCCCTCATCGCTTGAAGTCTGGTAATGCGTGCAGCATGCTTATCAGCCTCAGCCTGCTTTACCTGAGCAAGTTCCTCTGTATGAGCTTTACGTGTAGCTTCCATGTCTGCAGCGAACTTGGCAATCAAATCTTCTTGAGCTTTCCTTGATTCTTCTTCCCTCTGAGCTCGTCTTTGAAACTCTTGGCGAAGTTCATCCATTTCGCGTTTGTTAGTATCAAACATCTCGGCCATCACTAATGCAGCCATTGCAGATGTTGCAGAGCTGCTTTGGGTTGACCGGAGGGGCTCGGTTGTTACTGCTGTACTAGGGATGGGGATTATGGGTGGTGGAAGAAATGGTGTTGAAGCCGGTCGGGTTGGTAAAGGTTGTATGGGTGGAGGTTGAGTTGTTAAGGGTTGAGTTGTTACCATGATCGTAGGAGCAACAGGTTCCTTTTCCACACTTGCTGAAATAGGGATTGATGGCTCCTTCGAAGTGGAATAGTGTTCAGGTGACCCAAACTCATCAACATCATCCGGTTCCTCGTACTCATCCTCGATATCTACCCTCGCACCTGAACCACTACCGCCTGTATCTTTCCTACTCCTTTTAATAGCAATCTTCATCATTTGTTGCTCGGATTTACCAAGAGTAGGATCAACAATATCTTCTTCATCACGTAGACGCATCAAATCCTTACCCTTTCCCTTCTTACCATCTGTCTTCTTCTTCTTGGGTTCGGGTTCAGGTAACGCTGCTGGTTGTTTGCGTTTCCCTTTACTCTTAACCGTTGTGGATGAGTCTTCTCCAGTTTGAAGGTTTGCTTTCAGCCTCTGGATTTCTATCTGCAGTAGCTTGTAGTCAGCAGAACCTTTGATTTTGTCAGACAGAAGGTAATCAGGAACAGGACCCGGAATCACACCAATAGACGGTCCTTCATGCCTCAGATCTACAGTATCATCAGCTTCTTCAGTGTGATAGCGACCTCCTGCACGCCTATCAATAGTAGCATCAAGCTTCATAAAATAATTTATGATAAGCTTAATAAACCGAGGATAAGGGAAGAAGTTTGTCTTCAGCTTCTTGTTGTAGAAGAGTTGAAAGGTGAATTCTTCCCATATCAACAGAGCATAATCTGAATTAGCAGCTTTGTACATCCCATAGAAGAGGTTTATTATGGGACTGCGCAGTGCATCATGGCCACTCGTTTTTGGCGTAAGACATTTACTGAGAATACCCATCAATGCTCTCCAAGGTTGTCCCACCTTAGCAGTTGTAAACTCAGATGCAACTCGTATCTCCGGACATCCAAGTGCGTCAAATAACTCCACGAGTTCATCTTTAGTAGGATCCCTTGAGAAAGACATGCCCTTGGGTGTATCCCTTATGCCAAGAATCTTACGGAAATCTGAAACGGTGAGTGTTTGCTGCTTGTTGTCGATGGTGAAGGTGATCTTGTTCGAAGTGATTTCCTTGGTTGCCCAAAATTCAAACATATACTCATAAGGCACCGAGGCTGTATTCCTAAGGGCGTTCTTGAAATGAGAGTTATCAAGAATGGCTATGGCGACCTTAAAACCATGGTGAGTGGATTTAGAAACTTGCTTCAGCCTATAGTTGTTGGGTATAAACTTAAGGGTTCGAGCTTTAGCAATATCGGCTTCTCTAGATTCTTGGATAGCTTGTACTGTTGGATTAGTCATTTTATCTGCTTAAGATAAGACATGAAAGGTTGATGCACAAAAACAGATAGATATATATCATTCTTACATATTTCATAAGGTAAAGCAACAAGTACATAGATAGCATGCAAACAAGAATAATCAAACTCTTCATCCGGAACTTTTCCTCATTCGGAACATCTTCATCCGGAACTTTTCCTCATTCGGAACTTCTCTTCATTCGGAACTTCTTCATCCGGAAGTTCTTCATTCGGAACTTCTTCATCCGGAAGTTCTTCATTCGGAACTTCCTTCATCCGGAAGTTCTTCATTCGGAACTTCCTTCATCCGGAAGTTCTTCATTCGGAACTTCCTTCATCCGGAAGTTCTTCATTCGGAACTTCCTTCATCCGGAAGTTCTTCATTCGGAACTTCCTTCATCTGGAAGTTCTTCATTCGGAACTTCCTTCATTCGGAAGTTCTTCATTCGGAACTTCCTTCATTCGGAAGTTCTTCATTCGGAACTTCCTTCATTCGGAAGTTCTTCATTCGGAACTTCCTTCATTCGGAAGTTCTTCATTCGGAACTTCCTCATTCGGAAGTTCTTCATTCGGAACTTCCTCATTCGGAAGTTTTTCAGAAGAAATCCTTCATTCGGAAGTTTTAAGCCATGTTCATCCGGAACTTTTACAAACGAATCTCAGATGTTTATTCTAGCGCGTTTGTGAGTTTCTAAGGCAAACTAAGGCATTTTAAACATCATATCTTACAAATCCGAGCAAAACCCACCACAAATCCTAATCAATTAAGCCTAAATTTAATCATAAACCCTAAATGGATTGAACGGATTTAATTGAGCATGTTTAACAGAATTATATGATAAGAAATGTGGATTAGAAGTTAACATATTGATGTAAATTACCTTATTTAGCGAATAAGCAAGATGGAATGAGTAGAAGAATGATTTGTATGCGTGTTTGTGTGTGTAACAATGGCGGCAAGTTATTAGATAAACAGTGAACAGAGAATGAAGGGGCGGGGTGTTTTATTTGACTTAGGTCAAAAAGTTGATAAGCTTCAACAACTAACACTTTTAGTCCCTCTATTACTTATTCTCTTCCTTTTTGTTTCTAACTTATCCATTTCACTTAACCCTTGTTTCACTTACACATAACTTAGCAAATACAATCTATTAGCATATCCTCAAAATCTAAAAGCCATGCCTATCACTTAGAATGAACACAAGTCGTTTTCTAAAGCAAAACCCCTCAATTACCATGAAGCCCTTAATTTTCACAATCACTTTTGAAAATCAGTTTTAATGACGAAGATGATTTTACTATTTTCTCCCCCTTAAACGATGACCCGTTTTCTATTTAAAGAGCTGTAGTCATTGTTTAAAGAGTCAAATAGTGATGAAAGCATTTCCAATTTATCTCTTGAAAAATTTTGATTCGTGGTTTTAATAAGATTTCTCTTATTTTGACAAATTAATGCACTGAGACGTACACCAATTCGTGTTAGACCAAGTTGTAAAGTAAACTTGATCCCTTTGCATGATTTGGCTTGTAAATCACGCCTGAGAAAATTAATTCCCGTTCTGAGCCAACGTTTTCCAAGGAAATACGTGACTTTAATATGAAAACCGGGTTGCAGTCTGAAATAACTACAAGCCATTATGGGCATGTTTTAAAAATGTACAACTTTTATACGGACTCTATTTATGGCACCGTGTCAATATTAATCGACATTTCTAAGGCCGTAAATATTACCGTACTAAAAGACATGCCCTGATTTAAAACGAAAAATATTTTTGGTTTTTCTTGATTTTATAATTTTTATGGTTTTTCTAGGTTTTATATTTTTTTATGGTTTTTCTTGGTTTTATATTTTTGTATTTTTCTTTTGTGGTTTATATATTTACGATAATATACATGATCACAACCAAAGGATACTCTGAATAGTTTACCACGACTATTCAGCTGATTCTTCTGCCAACTCTTTGAGAGTCGCTGGAGTGAATGATTTCATGCCAAGCTTATCGATCAAAAACTCGATTCGTCCTCGATCTAAGGCTTTGGTGAACATATCCGCCAGCTGGTACTCAGTAGTGACAAAATACAGCTCGATCACTCCATTCTCCACCTGCTCCTTAATGAAATGGTAGCGAATGTCAATGTGCTTGGCCCGGGAGTGTTGAACATAGTTGCAGCAAAGGGCAATGGCGCTCTTGTTGTCACAATACATCGGGATTTTGTTAAATCCAAGACCGTAGTCAGTTAATTGTGATCTCATCCAAAGGACTTGAGCACAACAACCGGACATGGCGATGTATTCAGCCTCCGTGCTTGATATTGCAGCGCTTTTCTGCCTTTTTGAAGACCAACTGATCAATCTATCTCCAAGGAGTTGCACAGATCCAGAAGTGCTACGCCTCGTATCTTGACATCCAGCATGATCGGCATCTGCGTATGATATTAAAGCAATCGAGGAATCTTTCGGATACCATAGACCACGATGAAGTGTTCCTTTTAGATACCGAAAGATCCTTTTCACAACATGTAGGTGCTTTTCGGTAGGCCGAGCCTGATACCGGGCACACATGCATACAGCAAATTGCAAATCAGGCCTGCTAGCAGTCAGATAGAGAAGGGTGCCAATCATTCCACGGTAAAGTTTCGGATCGACAATAATCCCATCCCTATCTTCATCTAACTTGGATTTCTCCACCATTGGAGTGTCTACGGGGTCACAATTCTCAAAGTTATATTTCTTAAGTGATTCTAGAGCATATTTGGATTGATTTATAAAGATGCCTCTGGGATTCTGAGAAATCTGTAATCCTAAGAAAAATGAGATTTTTCCCATCATCGACATCTGAAAGCGTGTGGACATTATCTTTTCAAATTGTTTAGACAATTCTATGTTAGTGGCAGCAAAAATTATATCATCAACATAAATTTGTACCAGAAGCATGTCGTTGCCGTCCTTGAGAGTGAATAGAGTGGGGTCCACTTTGCCTTTGGAGAAGCCTTCCGACATGAGATATGTTGACAGGAGATCATACCACGCGCGTGGAGCTTGTTTCAACCCATAAAGAGCCTTCTTAAGCTTGTACACATGATTAGGAGACTCCGTACTCACGAACCCATCCGGTTGACTAACATAAACCTCTTCCCTTAGTTCACCGTTCAAAAATGCCGTCTTTACATCCATTTGATAGACGATCATGTTCATATGAGCAGCAAACGCAAGGAATAGTCTAATCGCCTCCAATCTGGCCACAGGAGCAAAATATTCCTCAAAGTCTATACCCAAGGCTTGTTTATATCCTCTAGCGACCAATCTTGCTTTATTCTTTAATACCGAACCCATCTCATCAAGTTTAACCTTATAAACCCATAACAAAGTAAGGATGTTAACCTTGTCAGGGCGAGGAACCAATTCCCATACTTCTAGTTGTTTGAATTCATTGAGTTCCTCCTGCATAGCTTCAATCCAAGATGATTGGGTCATAGCCTGCTGCCAATTTTTGGGTTCAACTTCAGAGAGAAATGCATCAAAGTAACAATATAGTGCACTCTCTTGTAGCTGATTGCGTGTAGAGACTGGTCGATCTAGATCTCCAATAACATTCCTAATGGGGTGATCTTTTGTTCATTTAGTGCTATGGTTTTCAATCCTAGGTGGTCTGGAGTGAACAATAGATGGAGCTTCTTCTGAGGTAGAGGCGGCTGAAGGGTTTTCAGGGATCGCTACACCAAAGAAAGGAAGCTCTTGCAAGGGAGCATATTCCAAGTCGTGATCAGTAGAATCCTCTTCTACATCATTAGGCACAAGTAGGGATGATGATTCAGGTGTAGTTTGAGAATCACTTGGTGAAGGTGCATCCGGTTCAATGTGAATTGTAGATGCATTAGATAAAGGTTCATTAACTTGAGCAACCACTTCAGGTATTGGAGCAATTACTACAGGTGCTGGAACTTCATCAGTCGGGGGATCGAAGAATTCATCAAACAACGGTTGAAACAGTTTATCCCACTCGGGCCTTGATGGTGGTAAAAATGATGTAGAAGTAGGATTGTTGGGAACTAATCCGGAACTTATAGCACCGGGTCCCATCTCATGAAGCGCGGGTTCAGAGCTGTGTTGCTCAGAAGCCATCGCTGTCAGCTCGTCGAAATCAGCGTCCATAGTTTCTACAATCTTGCCAAGACGACGGTTATAGATTCGGTATGCTCTTTTGGACGGTGAGTAACCAATGAAAATACCTATATCGGCTTTTGGTTGAAGCTTACCCAAGTTCTCACTATTGATGTTTGGATAACACAGAGCACCAAACACATGGAAAAATGAAACATCGGGTTTGCGGTCATGTAGAAGCTCATAAGGGGTTTTTCCATGGCGTTTCCGAATGATAGAACGGTTTTGGGTGAAACATGCAGTAGAAATAGCCTCTGCCCACAAGAACAATGGAGCGTTCGCATAAATAAGCATGGTCCTAGCAGCTTCCATAAGTGTACGATTCCGTCTTTCAACGACACCGTTTTGTTGTGGAGTGCGTGCAGCGGATGTTTCATGTGATATACCAACTCCTTCATAATAATCACGAAGAGTCTGGTTGACGAACTCTGTACCATTGTCTGTACGAATACGACGGACAGTGGTATTCAAACGTACCTGGATGAACTTCAGAAAAGTAATGATAGCCTTCGGTGCTTCATCCTTTGTACGTAAAAATCTAACCCATGTAAACCTTGAGAAATCATCCACAATTACCAGAATGAATTTCTTACCGCTCACACTTTCAGTTCTCATCGGCCCACAAAGATCCATATGCAAAAGATGAAGTTTTTCTTGATTAGTGTCTTCAGCTTTGGGTTTGTAAGATTTCTTGGTGCTCTTCCCCCTTGAACACGCGGAACATAAATGGTCCTTGTGAAATTTAAGCTTTGGAAGACCACGAACTAATTCGTTTTTAGCCAGATGATTAATAGCATCAAAATTAAGATGAGATAATCTGCGATGCCATAACCAAGACTTGGTCTTAGAAGCTTTAGAGAGAAGACATACTGGAGAAGCGGCCATCATATCTTGTAAGGACAAGGTATATAGATTTGCACCACGAGATCCCTTCAACAAATCTTTTCCTTCCAAGTTGCGGATGAAACAAGTGTGTTGTCGAAAAGCCACCTCAAGGTTGGAATCACAAAACTGTCCTACTGAGAATAAGTTGTGACCAAGACCTTCTACATAGTATACCCTAGAAATCGTCACGTTTCCAATCTGATATTCACCATATCCCATAATCTTTGCTATATGATCATTCCCAAATTTAACCGTACCAAGAAACTTGCTGACGAAATTTCGGAGCATCGAGCGATTTCCGGTCATATGTTTTGAACAACCGGAGTCCAAATACCACAGGATGATTTGGACCACCTGAAAATGTCACCACACAAAGACAATGTAGAGGTATCGGAATCTGAGTGTTCCTTGTTATTAGCAGGTACAGATTTAATAATCTTAGATTTGCTAACTCTAGGTTTCTTAGATTTCCTAGCCTTCCTTTTCTTCTTAATTGGTGGTGTAGATTCTAATTGGCTCAAATCCTGAGGTATTTCTTCACTGATAGGCACTATAGTGGGGGCTGACCTAATTAAAGGGCGCTGTTTCCATACTTGAGTGCGAGTGTTCCTAGCTAAAGGACGCTCAGACCTAACCTCAATGGATGCATACCTAGTTAAAGGGCACATTTTACCATCTAATGTAAAGGTCCTACCAGTGGGACGCCATTGCCAGCCAACTTGGGCACGAGTTCTACCCGTTGGCTTCCATTCAAGACCATTCTTAATAGCATTCATTTCATTAACGTGATCAATCAGACACAAATCATGACGCTGGGAAAACATACATTCATTACAATTCCAACAATTTAAATCAGAATTCACGAATGGTTTAGGCTGCTGCACAGGCGCAGAGCTTTTAGTCTTAACATGATTCGTTTTATTTAAAACTGAACTAGCATTCCTATTGTGGACTTCTACTTTCTTCTTTGTGGCACTACTAGTGGAGGGCTTGATCTTAGCTTTCTTGAGTGGCGATCCTTTAGCCTTAGTAGTCTCTTTTAATCCTGTAGAAGGCAAATTGGGAACATTAGCAGCAGATTTTAAAGGTGTCTTACTTGATTGTGCCAATGACGGTTTCGCTCCTGGAGTCTTATTAAATGGAGTGACAGCAATGGGCCTATTGTTAAGTAGTGCAGAACCTGGTGTACCTATGTATTGCAAATAAGCCAAGCAATATTGAACTCGCTTAACATATTCATGAGCCGAATAATAGTCGCTGCTTAAGGGATCTAAGGCATAAAGATCGTCTACAATATCCCTAAGAAGATCGACATGCTTAATGGCATTCCTCATATAATCATCATAGATAACCTGGTTTCTCTTATGAAGCGGATTCTTATAAAGCACTACTGATTTGGTTGTTGGAGCACTAGTGGACGGTGCAGAGTCGGTAGCTAAGTTATCAACAACTTCTTGTCGGGTGAGAAGAATTGTCTCCTTTAACTCAGCCAAAACCATATTTTTGTCTATGAGCAGGATGTTCAAGTCAGAAATTTCCTCGCACTTTTGGTTCAGTTGTTCAACATAATAATGTTGCTGTGCCGCATTAAAAGCGAAGCGTTCTTCTAGTGAACCATAAAGAGCGGATAGTCCCTGCCTGGTCCGATCCATCTCCCCTAGAACAGTTGATAGTCTAATTTCTAAGACCTGGTTTTTAGACTCTGCAGCCTCTAGTTCCATTTTTAATGTTTCCTTTGATGAAACCTCTCTCTTCAATCTCATGATTTCTTCCTCTAATGTCTTAACAATTGCAATCATCTTGTCACTTGTCTCAACACCGTTTTCACAAACATTTGATATCAAAAGATTTTCATTTTGAGCTTGTTGTTTTAATTCTAAAGATATACAATGTTGTTCTAGTTGATTAAAGCGTTGAGAAAGTAAATTATAAGAATCTTGTAGCTTTAAAAACTCAGCGTTAGATTCGTGACAAGAATGATTATCTACCTCATTTACAGTTTCAGCAACATTTACAGAAATATCACAAACATCATCACAAATATGCACAGCATCATAATTAATCACAGCAGATGTAAGCTCAGTCGAATAATTAACATTTACAATAGTAAGCACATCACACGAGATAACTTCGGACAAGAATCGGTCATATTCGGTTAAAATCTTTTCCTTTTCAATTAGTTGCAGTTCGTAAGCGGTGTCCATTTCATAAAACACTTTTTGAACTTCCCCAATTTCAAACTGAAGATTTTCCTTAAGAGATGCAAAACTTCCTTTTAGACTTTCGACAAACGGATTGATCTCAGTTTTAAACACCTCGCTCATGTGTTCGAAAGCCCATTCTCCGGCGTTTAAGCCATTTGAAGTCGTACATTCCAAAATGACCTTGTCAAAGTTAGTAAAGTATCGGTTAATCTCTTTCAAGTTTAACCATACAGTGCTAACAGGTGGAAGATTTTTTGGAATTTCCTTAGGACCTTCCATGTTGACAAGTGTAGGAAATGTACTAGGGCTTTCTTTCTCTATCATGTAGGTTGGTGCTGTAATGAGATCTTTATCCATATGGAAGCGAACTCTAAAATCAGTTTTAGCAAGCTCCTTATTCATTTTAAAATAATCACAATCGGGATATTTTGCTGAATTGTATGACCGATCCTCATCAACTAGATCCTTACTTGTTTGATCATTGGGAAAAACAATCGGGTCTAAAGCCAATCCTAATTGAGTTGCATTATAAAGTCTAGGACTATGTCTTAAAGCTTGTTTTGCATACCGTGGATTAGGGGGAAGGCCTTTTAGACGTGATAAGTTAAATTCTCTAAATGACGCATCAAATAAGTGAACTAGTTGTGAAGCAGCGTATTGTCTTAAAAGCAAGTAGTCTAGACTTCTAATCTTATTAGTAGCATTAATCTCCATTTCAGTCTTCTTAGATTCGAGTAATTCAAAATCAGTTTGAAGTTTTTGAAAATTAGTGACCACTAACTCCTTTTCTTTAAGTTCACTAGACAGATTTGCTCTTAAGTTCTCGATTTCTTGCAAGTGACCCATTTGTTTGTTTCTAAAGTGATCATATTCGAGATTTGTGAGAACACTAGACGAAGGCACTAATTCCAAAGTTTGTACTTTCTCATTGCTTAAGGCAAGCTCATCAGACAAATTCTTATTCTTAGCTAAGGTTTCTAAAAGTGCAGCATTCATTTGGCTAAGTAGTGTAGCAGGAACCATGACCAAATCTTGTTGAGCATGAGTAGGCGTATGCGAATTGGGTCCCGGTTGTGATTCACTCAAAGTCTGGGAACTCACATTGATATTGCTATCATTGTTTGTCTCCTCGTTTGAAGGACTCACCACCGAAGATTCATTCGAATCAGCATTCTCTTGCCCAACTTGATGTGGTTGAATACTAGCATCAGTGGCATTATCGGTGTTATTAATAAGTACCTCAGATCTCTTATCTGGCCCTAAGCTGGAGAAAGTTGCCATGAAAGCAGCCTTTGCAGTTTGAAAGTCATCACAGTCGGAATCATACGCATCAAGATCATCGGCTTGGTAAGCTGCATTCTGCGTAGTGACAACGTCTTGTTCAGCAATCCCTGGATCAGCAAGAAATGCAAGCTCCTCTTCATCAAGTTCCCTTCCTTGCGCCTGAGCATTTACCAGATAGATCTTTTCTGCAAACCACTGTCCATCCCTTCTCCTCTTGGGTTTCTTACAATCCCTGGACATATGACCCTCTTCCTTGCAGTTGTAGCATGTAATCATTCTCAACTTGCCTGTATTAGCCCGTGGAGGGTTGTTGACCATTGGAGCAGGAGCAGGATTGGCGGTGCGAACATTGGTTGATGTGGAAGTTCTCCCCTGATATGGTTGAATTGGCTGAACCATTACCCTGCCATTCTCAATTGTAGCTTGTTGGCGAGAATTGGATGAATTCCTCAACTGATTGTTGGTAGGAGCTGATCCTCTGAATCCTCGTTTGCTTAAAGTTCTTGTGAGATAAGCAGACATAGTAGTTAGCACTTCAACTGGGTCAGCTCCTTGTTGGAAAACAGGAACTGGGACTTCCTCATCATCACAATAAAGTGCTTGATCTGGATAAGCTGCATAATCAGTAGAAGGAATACTCATTTGATCAGGGTAGCTTGTCGGATATGCTGCATAAGGTGCAACATTTGCTGGATGAAGTTGTGAAGCATACTGTGGTGAGGGTGCATTGAACCGATATTGTTGCTGATGTGAGGTGGGTGGTTGTGGTAGAATCGAGTATTGGGGAAAGGCTGGTGTCATGTAAGGTGATTGATGATAAGCTTGATGTCCCAAGATATAAGGTGTGTTGTTGTGAGACAAGCTTGGTTGATTCGCCATCAAAGCTAAGGAATCTGGGTACATACCTCGAGGAGAACGGTGCATAATCACATGCTTCTCATGCTGCTGTAGGAAGGCATATATTTGATCCAAATTGCACTTATGCAGATCCCTGGTTAACTTGACATCGGTAATGTACTCACCCCATTCAGCTTGAGGTAGAGTATTCAAGAATTTGGTGTTAACCTGAAATGGTGCAATCACGAGATTGTATACATTCAGATCATTCATGAGTGTGGTGAATCTGAAGTAATAATCGTGAAGCGTTTCCCCTGGGTTGTAGGTGAATCTATCAAACAGGTCATACAACTGACATTCCCTTTCCTGTTTGGTGAGAGACGTTCCTTGTAGCAACACCTTAAGTCGTTCCCATAGATCCTTTGCCACCGTATACTGACTCACCATCCTATAGATGTCATGGGGAAGAGCTTGGAGAATTGTTTGAAGAGCTTTTTCATCTGCATCTGCAACGAGTTGTTGGGCTGGAGTAAGTCCTTCAAATTCTCGTGGTCTAGTCACGTTGTCAACCGTAATGGTACCATAGTCGAGTGGACCATTCAAAATCGATTTGACCATAAGCCTTCCGTATGTCGGTTTCCCCTTTAGATATTGCATCATTCGACCTTGCCATGCCTCAAACACCTCTTTAATAAGCATCGGTGGACGGCTATCAGTTCCCGTTATGATTGATATATCCGTAAGAGATGTCATCTGAGGCATTACTGAATTTGGATTCATTTTGTTTTTCTTCAAAGAAACAGAGATTATCGGTTGATCGAGCAGTGAAGTAAAGCTTGTGAATTGTGTTGTGTTTTTGTTGTAAGAAACCAAGATTAAATCCTCTAAAAAATCGTCGAAAAAACAAGCAAAATAACCCTTGATTCGGAACTTGTTGTTGATTCGGAAGTTTGATTCGGAAGATTACCTTGATTCGGAACTTTCTGTTTCGGAAGATTACCTTGATTCGGAACTTTTGGGTTGATCCGGAACTTCTTGGTTCGGAAGTTCTTGATCCGGAACTTTGGCTTGATCCGGAACTTCTTGACTCGGAAGTTCTTGGTTCGGAACTTTGGCTTGATCCGGAACTTTTTGACTCGGAAGTTCTTGGTTCGGAAGTTTTGCTTGATCCGGAACTTCTTGACTCGGAAGTTTCTTGATCCGGAACTTCTTGGTTCGGAAGTTTCTTGATTCGGAACTTCTTGACTCGGAACTCCTTGATCCGGAACTCCTTGATCCGGAACTTCTTGATCCGGAACTCCTTGATCCGGAACTTCTTGATCCGGAAGTTTTGCTGAATGAACAGAAACCCCCTCCGATGAACAGTAGAACAGTAAAAGTTAAGATTAAGCCCAGATTTTGACCAAATAACCCAAAAAGTTTTGTGCTTTCGACTAAAATAAGTAACAACTAATACTTATCCACTAATCCCAATCACAAAAACACCAAAAACACCAAGAATCAAGATGATTTTTCTTAAAGAACACTAATACAATCAAAAACTAAAAAACCACACAAATCACCACCTTAAATCACCCCATAGCTCTTGATACCAAATGTAGAATATTGATAATCAATGAATCTATGAAGGGGTTTGTTAATTTCTAGAGAGAGAAAGTTAGAGAGAGAAAGTGAGAGAAACTATGTGAATTTTATTAAGTGGAAACAAAGAAATGATAACAACCAACCCCTTTCCATGGTGGAAAGGGGTATTTATAGTTCCAAGTCATAAGTGGACTTGGGCCGGTCCATGACAAGCCCATGGACCAGTTCTTACTTAAGTTAATAAGCAAATGATAACTAATTACTAACTACGAGCTATTACAACATAAATCATATTGTGGAGTGACCGATACTTCTAATATACGTTAAAACGTATTTCTAACAAGATGGGATAAAGATCAGCATATTCGCATCTTCAAACAAGGGTAAAGTTGGAAATTCATTAGATAAGGGTTTCTCTTTCTTTCAATTCTAGAATGATCTGAGGGGGTCTATAAATGAGGACCAACTTGTGGTATCCCATTTTTTCCCTGGTCTCGGATTTTTATGTAAAAACCCCTTTTTATGAATGAAAGTTTGAAGTTTTTAATTACATCCGAGTTCCATTTTAAGTTTATGTTTTATGATTTAAGTTGATGTTTTTAAATTCGAGTTGTGAAGTTTTTCTTGTTTAAGTTAATCAGTAAGTGAGAAGAAGGTTTTCAAAAATTTTCTGGTTTTAAGTATCATCAGTTTCATTTAAACTTTAGTATTTGAGTTTTATTGAAAAGATAAAAAAAAAGAGAAGTTATTCGTTATATTGTGAACTTACTGAATCAAGACCATAGGTCTTGATTCTTGGATCTCTCTTTATTCTTAGCAGCTTTTCTTGTCAGTCAGGGTGCTTCGGTTCAGCTGTTGAACCCCAACGAACCACCCCTCAATCCTTTATTGTCCAAGACACCCCTGCCTCACCTAGTTGTTGGTTGAGGTCAGGGGAGCTTAGCTGGCCCTTGTTGGATGCAAACAAGGGTAGGTATCGCCATCCCTTCCTTTCTTTCTTTTTTTTCTTATAATTATTTTTGCTAGCTGTTTAATCATTCTTGTGAGTAATTGCTTGTCTAGTTTGCTGGTTTATTAAGGATTGATTTTGGATTGAATAAATTGTTTGAATTTAGTTAAGTAGTATAAGCAGTAAGAGTACTTAGGATTGTTGTTTTAGTTTAAGCTGCTTTAAATTGGTAATAAAATATGCTCACTTAAGATTTAATAAAAGCTTGTTGCATTGTTTAATCTTAGCCTAAGTTGGCGTGTTTTTTTACTGAGTTTTAGTATGCTGCATGTTTATATGTTATAGAGTACTCATTGCTTAAAGTAATTCTGCTAAGTATTCTCATTCTTGTTTCTGCTCAAACTTGTGCTTGCTAAGAAAAATCGGTTTAAGTAAAAAAATTGGTATCTCTTGGAATGTATCATTTTCTGCAAGTAAATATGTTCTCGGGTGATATTCGTGTTTTGATTAAGTGGTGCTTGAATATAGAATAGGTGCATTTAGGATTTCATGATAGCCTGCTTGCATTTTCTTATTCTTAGTTAAGTTGGCCTGTTTTGGTTTGAACTGATTAGTGTAAACTGACTAGTCGGCTGCTTGGATTGTCTTGGTTTAGTTAGTGTATGCAAGTTTTGAACCTAGGGTGTATGTTGCTAGCAATTATAGGTGGTTATTGAGCTAAGTCAGTGTGCTACTCTAGGGTGCATGCATAGTACTATCTTTGGATTTGTCTGCACATATTGCTCACTAGTTCGTATATCATTGCCTGCTGAAATGGTTTAGTGCATCAGGTTCGATTACCCCTTTTTTGTATGCTTACTGTTTCTGATTATCTGTCCGTAAGTATTAAGTTAGTTTAGTCGCTTATCATTGCATAATCCACTAGTTAATTATGAATTTGCTTTGAATTTGTTAAGTGCTCATAACCTACCTGTTTGTTGATTTTTTGCTTGTGATTAGGTCTGCTTGTGTTTGTGCTTGCTTAACCCCCCCCCCCCTCACACGCCAACTGCAGGTGAGGGGTTTTGTCTGTCCAACAAAAACTCAAAACAGGGCTCAAAAAGGGGGAAATTGCCCACCATTACAAAAAAGAGAAAACAAGAAAGAAAAGTTTCAGGTCTGAGACCTTTTTGACTCATTAAGGTGTGATTCGGGCTATAATTTGACAAGTATTGGTGTTTGGGTGTGTTATTGTTTCTGTGTACAAGTGTTAAAAAAAAGAAAAAGTAAAAAAAAAATTATTTCAAAAATTTTGGCGTGGCCAGGAATCGAACCTGCGCCACCACTGCCAAAGCACACACACACTACCGCTCGCCCTTGGGACTTTTACTGCTAAAGTCTCAAGGTGTTATCCTTTTAACACCTTTTCTTATTTTGGCTTTTTAAATAAGCCGTAGCATATTTGTGCCCTTTTAGCTCATTTAAGTAGCTTATTTGGTCTAAGCTTATTTTTCATAGGGTCTTTATTAAGATTAGGATTTTTCTAGCATAAGATTTGATTTTTCCTTTTATTTATTTCTTTTTTGTTAATTTTTATATAGCCGGATTTTATTAATTAATTAAAAAATAGAAAAAAGTGTTTTTATTTTTAGGAAAAATAATTTTTAAGTTTTTAATTAATATTTGGAGGTTTACATTAGGTTAACTTTTCAAAAACTTTAATTTTTAATTTTATCTTATTTTAAGGTTTTTTATAAACTTTAATAATTAATATAAAATTAATTAAGAGGTTTTAGGAACTTTAAATTTCATTTTTCTCTTAGTTATAATATTTTAGGTTTTTAGAAATTTTTTAGAATTTATTTTATACATTTTATATTTTTTGCATTATTTTAATATTATTTTATTCATAAAAATAGAAAGTTTTATTTTTCTACTTTTTACATTTTTTCTAGGTTAAGGACATTAAATTAGGAACTTTTTCACTTTCCAATTAATTTTTAGGCTTTTCAATTAATTTCTAGAATTAATTTAAGATTTAATAGGTTTTAATAGTTTTTTAGTGTTTAAAAATGGTTTAATTTGGTTTTAAAATTGTTAAAAATAGTTTTTAGCTTAATTAGGATATTTTTGAGGTTTAAAAATTATAAAACCTTGTTTAGGGCTTTTTAATAATTAAAAGTGATTTTTAGGGCTTTAATTAGCATTAAAAAGTCATTATTTAATTAATTAAAAGGTTTTAGCAAGTTTGGATTTTTTGTAAACTCTTAGATTATTTTTAGGAATTTTTAGGAATTTTTAGGAATTTTTAGGTTAAAATTTTAAATTTTGTTGTTTTTACGTTTCTACGTCTTAACTTTCTAGTAGTGTTTTTGTCTATTTTTTTCTATTTTTTTCGTCTTCGTCATTTTCTCTTCCCCTCTTTTCTTGTTCATAATCACAAACAAACAAAATCAACTCTCAACACAACGCACTTGCCTCCTCGAGAACGAACTCACCTAGGGTCATTCACACACGGTTTTCCTAAATCGTCGTGCACACTTGCCCTATTTTATTGCCTACTTTTCCTAAAGGGGTAATTTTACAACCATCATTTTGGCGCCGCTGCCGGGGAGGCGTGTTGTGTTTTGATTGAACCATTGTTGTTTTTTTATATTAGCCATAAAAGTATTTGTATTAATAGCACTCTATTAATACGTATTATCGTTTTTCGATTTTTGTGAATATTATTACTATATTGTATACGTAGAACAATAAATTTACAAGTACTCCAAATACGTGAGCAATCACAACCTTGATTCGGGATTTCATCACTCGATCATTGTATTCGAATCTCAAACCAAAGAAAAAAGGCAAAAATAGATAAATACTTTCGTGAAGCTTGATTTTGATAATACAAACTATAAGGTGGGTATAAGGCGGTTGTATTTCACGACCTAAAGGAAAAAGGCTCTTAAGTGCTTCGCGCCGCCTCGTTTCCTCCGCTTGCTTGTGCGTATTTGATTTTGAGAGTGAATCGAGGGTTTTGCCGCCCAAAGTATTACTAAGTATCATATATATTTTCTTGGTTTCTATTGATTAAACCCTCTTGAACGATTTGGTGTTCCACCATCGTTCTAAAGTCATCGAAGGCGTTCACTTCACGTGATCGTTTTCATTCCTTGAGGCTTCTATAATCGAGAGATTTGATTAAGGAGGAGATTTGTAGATTTGTGTCTACTTAATACATTCCAAAAAAATCCAAAAAAAGTTAAAAACAATCAAAAACCACAAAAAAATTGAAAAAGTAAAAACACCAAAAAGAATCTTCTTTGCTCGCCTTCTCGTTGTACGTGACGTTTATGCAAACTCGCTCTAAAGCAAGACGTGCTCGTAAACGAAGAAACAAATCACTCACTCCTACTAGTGAGGACTCTCCTATTGACGAACCCATTGTAGTGAAAGAAGCACCCATGGCTAATCGAACTATGATGGAGTTGCTTCAAGAACCCACCGAGGGTTATGGAGAAGCGATTGTGATTCCCGCTATCCTTGCGGAGAATTTTGAGGTTAAGACGGGTTTGTTGTCCATGATTCAAAACAACAAGTTTCGAGGGGACGAAAAGGACAACCCGCATAACCACATTCGCCAATTTAATCGTCTCACCGCCACGTGCAAGTTTAAGGATGTTTCAAACGAATCGATTAAGATGATGCTTTTTCCGTATTCCTTAGCGGGGCCCGCAATAATTTGGTTAGAGAAAGAGCCACCCAATTCTATATTGACGTGGAAGGATCTCGTTTCAAAATTCGTGAACCAATTTTTTCCGCCCTCTAAGACTACGCACTTGAAAAACGAGATTTCAAAGTTTTCACAAGAGTATAATGAGAGTTTTTCAACGGCTTGGAATAGATTTAAGGAAATGTTGCACGAATGTCCTCATCATGGTTTTTCCGACTTGCATCAAATAGACACGTTTTACAATGGCTTGAACGATCATGAGAGTGATTATCTTAATGCCGCCGCGGGTGGTAATTTTTTGTGTAAGACGGTCGAGGAAGCTTTGTTAATCATTGAGAATAGGTCTAAGGTGTATAGTCCTCGTAGCACATCGAGTGTTCGTAAGGCTTCGTCTTCATCTTCACCTAGTTTGTCACACACCGTTGATGCTTGCCAAGTCGAGGCTAATTTGGAGAACAAAATTTTTGATATAGTGAAAGGCTTGTTAGTTGAGTTTAAAGTTGGTGAACAACCCGCTCCCGCTACGATTAAAGCGGTTGAGGTTTCTTGTATGTATTGTGGTGGAGCTCACGATTATTCCGAGTGCATTACCAACGGTGGTAACACTTCGAGTGCCTTCGCGGCTGCGGGAACTTATAACCAAAACGGTCAAGTTCCTCGCACTAATCAATTGACTCCACCGGGTTTTTCACCAAATCAAAATGCTAACAATTATCGAAACAATCAAGTTGGTTACCAAAGCAATCAAAGGAACAATTTTAAGGGTAATAACAACTATGGGAATCAAGGGAGTAGTAGTAGCCAATTGCAAAATCAAAATCAAAACCGTAATTTTCAAAACACAAGTCAAGGTCTTCAAAATACTAAAGAACTTCCAATGGACTTTTTGAATTACGCTACTTCAAATGATAAGATTTTGGAAAACATTCAAGAGCAAATGGCTACTCTAGCTAGGGACACGGCTAAGAACGCAAAGGAGTTAGCTAATTTCATTAAGGAAAATCTATCCATGAGAAATGAATTGAAAAATGATTTTGCTAACCAAATTCGAGGTCAAAACAACAAGATAGAGCAAAGTCATGCTAGGCTTGAACAAAGAATTGACCAAAAAGCCGCTAGCAAGATTTGAAGTTTAATAGTCAAGATGCTAAGCTTAATGCAATTTTAGAAGCCGTCATTGGGAACAAAGCCTCTACTTCGGGTAGTTTGCCTAGTAACACCGTTTCAAACCCGAAGGGAGAGATGAAAGTGATTACCACACGAAGTGGTAAGACACTTAAGGAGCCGATTCCTCAACCAATTACTCCAACGGTGGAGGAAATTGAGGAAGAACCCGAGGTGGTGGTCGAAGAGGAGCATATTTCAATCCCACAAAGTACCGCTCATGCCACACCTACGGTTGACCCATCACCCATATTGGAACCCGAGATTCCAAAGGCTATGCCTATGCCCCAACCCACACCACCCTTGCCTTACCCATCGAGACTTAGGAAGGAGAAACGACAAGAGCGCGACAACTATCAATTTGAGCTTTTTATGAAAATGTTTCGTGATTTGCACTTTAATGTGAGTTTCGCCGATGCTTTGGTCATGATGCCTCGATTTGCCGCTAACTTTAAGAGTACGTTGAACAACAAGGAGAAATTACACCAAATGTCTAGTTGTTCGTCGGTTTATCTTAATCGCATACCTCAAAAAGTCGGTGATCCCGGTAAATTTTTGATCCCTTGTGCCATTCAAGATATGGAAGAATGCTATGCCTTGGCCGATATTGGTGCTAGCATTAACTTGATGCCACTTGCAATCTTCAAGTCGCTCAATCTTCCTAATCTTACTCCTTCACGAATGTCTATTGAGTTGGCCGACCATTCCACGATTCTTGCATGTGGTTTGGCGGAAGACGTTTTTGTAAAAGTGGGGAAGTTCTACTATCCCGTAGACTTTATTGTTGTTGACATCCCCACGGATCCTCAAGTTCCTCTTATTTTAGGTCGTTCGTTTTTAGATACGTCTATGGCTTTGATTGATGTGCATGCTAGAAAGATCACCTTACATTTCAACGACGAGGAACTTGTTATAAACGCAACTCAAAATTCTCAACTTTCTCATGTTTATTCCGTTGCTACCATAAACCTCGTTGATATGATCGACGTGGTTTGCGAGGAATTTTCACAAGAAGTTTTAGGGTTTGGTGATGAAGAACATAGTGGCAATCCCACTATGTTAGATCCAATTCTTGATAATTCGACACCAACCTTCACTCCATTCGAAGGTGGTGGTTTTACGTTGGAAGAATTTGATGTTCCACGTACTTGTGACGAAGACCTCGACAACGATGAGGACTTCTCGATTATCAAGGATTTTCTCAACGATTTCCCATTGCCTCCACCCGAGGAGGTTATGAGTATCGAGCCCAAATCTCCACTTGAGGAACCACCTATCCTTGAGTTGAAAGATTTACCTCCTCACCTCGAGTATGTCTATTTGGAGGAGGACGACAAGTTGCCGGTTATTATTGCGAAGGATCTTTCGAATGATGAAAAAACCGCACTTGTCGATGTTCTTAAGGACCACAAAGGGGCGATTGCGTGGAAGTTATCCGACATTAAGGGAATCGATCCCAAGTTTTGTACCCACAAAATCTTAATGGAGGAGGATTTCAAGCCAACAATCCAAAGTCAAAGGAGGGTGAACCCCAAAATTCACGACGTCATCAAAAAGGAGGTCCTTAAACTCCTTGACGCGGGAATGATTTACCCTATTTCCGATAGCCCTTGGGTGAGTCCTATTCATTGTGTCCCTAAAAAGGGAGGGATGACCGTTGTGCCAAACGATGCCAACGAGTTGATTCCCACTAGACTCGTGACCGGATGGAGAGTGTGCATTGACTATCGAAAGTTGAATGAAGCCACTCGAAAAGACCATTTTCCCTTGCCCTTCATGGACCAAATGTTGGAGCGTCTTGCGGGAAACGATTTCTATTGCTTTTTAGATGGTTTTTCCGGTTACTTCCAAATTCCCATCGATCCTCGTGATCAAGAAAAAACTACGTTTACGTGTCCATATGGAACGTTTGCCTATCGTAGAATGCCATTCGGACTTTGCAATGCACCGGGAACTTTTCAACGATGCATGATGGCTATTTTTCATGATATGATCGAGAAGACGATGGAAGTCTTCATGGATGACTTTTCCGTGTTTGGTGATTCCTTTACTTCGTGTTTGTCGAACCTTGAGAGAATGTTAAAACGTTGTGAGGAAACCAACCTTGTGCTCAATTGGGAAAAATGTCATTTTATGGTTAAAAGTGGAATCGTCTTAGGGCACAAGGTCTCGAAAGCGGGGATTGAGGTAGATCAAGCTAAGGTAGACGTCATCGCCAAATTACCTCATCCCAAAACCGTCAAGGGAGTTAGGAGTTTCCTAGGCCACGCGGGCTTTTATCGAAGATTCATCAAGGATTTCTTGAAGATTTCTCGACCCATTACACATCTTCTTGAAAAAGAAGCACGTTTTGTCTTTGACGAAGATTGTGTACGAGCCTTTGAGATCCTTAAGAGGAAACTTACCGAAGCTCCCATTCTTGTTTCTCCCAATTGGAACCTCCCCTTTGAACTTATGTGTGATGCAAGTGATTACGCTATAGGGGCCGTTTTGGGGCAACGTCATGATAAGCACTTCTTGCCTATTCACTATGCTAGCAAGACGATGACCGAGGCTCAACTTAAATACACTACAACGGAAAAAGAATTCCTTGCCGTGGTGTATGCATTTGAGAAATTCCGACCTTACCTCATCTTGACAAAATGCATAGTGTATACGGACCATTCGGCTATCAAGTATCTCATGGCTAAACAAGATGCAAAGCCGAGATTACTTCGTTGGATTCTCCTCCTTCAAGAATTTGATCACAAAATCATTGACAAAAAAGGAGCCGAGAATCTAGCGGCCGATCATCTCTCTCATTTGGAAGATCCTCACCAAAGTATTTACGAGCCTAAGGAAATCACCAAAACATTTCCGCTCGAGACACTTGGTGTAGTGAATTCCAAACTTGATTCTTCTACCCCATGGTTTGCGGATTTTGCAAATTACCATGCGGGTAACTTCATCATTAAGGGTATGACAACTCAAGAAAAACGAAAATTCTTTCGTGATGTCAAGTTCTATTTTTGGAACGAACCTTACTTGTTTCGAACTTGTGCGGATCAAATCATCCGACGTTGTGTATTTGGCACCGAAGCTTCTAACATCCTTAGAGCTTGCCATGAGGGACCCACGGGTGGTCACCACGGTGCTAATCTCACGGCTAAAAAGGTGTTTGATGCCGGCTTCTTTTGGCCTACTATTTACCGAGATGCACAAGATCTTGTGAAGACGTGTGATGCATGCCAACGACAAGGAAAAGCCTCACAAAAAGATGAAATGCCACAAAATATCATTCAAGTATGTGAGATCTTTGACGTTTGGGGCATAGACTTTATGGGGTCGTTCCCATCATCTCGTGGTAATAAGTACATTCTCGTTGCGGTTGACTACCTTTCTAAGTGGGTGGAGGCGAAGGCCTTGCCCACTAATGATGCTCGTGTGGTAGTTAAGTTCTTGAAAAGTTTGTTTGCTAGGTTTGGAACCCCTCGTGCTATCATAAGCGATCGTGGAACCCATTTTTGTAATGACCAATTCGAAAGGGTTCTAAGGAAATATGGGGTTACACATCGTCTTTCTACGGCTTATCACCCACAAACGAGTGGGCAAGTCGAGGTTTCAAACCGAGCTTTGAAGAGGATCTTGGAGAGATCCGTGGGGGAAAACCGACAATCTTGGTCGGATAAGTTAGACGATGCTTTATGGGCCTTTAGGACCGCTCATAAGACGCCCATTGGGTGCACTCCCTATAAGCTTGTGTATGGAAAGAATTGTCATTTGCCTATCGAGTTAGAACACAAGGCTTATTGGGCCCTAAAGCATTGTAATGATGACATGGAGACCGCGAGAAAACACCGGAAAATGCAATTAAATGAATTGGATGAATTAAGGGATATTGCTTATGAAAATTCATTGATTTATAAAGAGAAAACTAAAAAGTTGCATGATTCAAAAATTAAAAACCGGGTTTTTAACATTGGGGATCAAGTTTTACTTTTTAATTCAAGATTGAAAATATTTTCCGGTAAATTGAAATCCCGTTGGTCCGGTCCATTCACCGTGACTCAAGTATTTCCGTATGGGACCATTGAGCTAGCTCAACATGATGGTCCTAACTTCAAGGTGAATGGACATAGATTGAAGCACTACTTTGGCGGGGAAGTTCCATCCTTGAACTACCTCGACCAAGTCACCTTCCCCAATGATAATTAGTATTGAGGGGATCGAGTCGAGCTCATGACTCGGTAATAAAAAACGAGGTGCCTCGTGGGGGAGTCCCATGCATATCCTATGTACATATTATCGCTTTCTTAGTCTAATGTAGCTTACGTGTGGGGATTTGTGCCCTTCCAACCTTTGTTTCGTGGTTGTTTGTGATATGTGGTTTTTAGATCATGATCTTCACGATTGGAGCATCTCGTGTTCGTTTTATGGGAGCACTCGATCGTTTGCTTTGGAGACATTTCTCAATATCCATGATATATCCTTTTGATGTTCTAACCTTAGGTTTATAGCACACTTCATAAACGGCTATTGATTTAATGGTTACACCCTTTCCATGCTAGATTAGGCATTCGACTACGTCTCTAGTATGGGGGTGTTTGCACCCCTAGACTCGAAACATTGAGGACAATGTTTAACTTTAGTATGGGGGGGTGAATAGATACTTGCCTTGCCAAACCTTCACGCTTTCCAAAATTTATCGTTTTGTTTATCATTTGTTTGCAAAATAAGGCTAAAAATGGCCAAATTTTAAATTTTTCTCATATTTTATAAGTGTTTGAAGACACGAATGTAGATTTTCCGATGGCGAGAATAAGAGTAATTTTTGACTCGACCGTGCGTGTTGAGCACTTAGATTTGATTCCTTAACTACACATTAGGCTAAGTCTCTTAAATGAGGACGAGAAATGATAGAGTTAATTATAAGTTACTATGCTAAACGTAGAGTACTCGTATTCTTTCAAAAACTCATGTGTTCTTGTTGTTTGCTTATTCTCCCTTCGCATGTAAATATTTTTTGCTTAATAAATATTGACTTAGCGGTTTAGTTAGGATTGTTGGGTTTCTAGTCTTTTCTAGTAGCTTCCGTGAAATTAAATTGGGAAGACATTAAGGTATCGCCAGCGTCACGGTTTTGAAGTATTGGCACCCTAATAATCGAAAGCTTCACCCAATAATAAGATTTCAAGTGCTCACCTAAATCAAGCAAACAATTTGAAAGCCCCACAAGGCCTAAAATCTATGCAAAATTGAAAGTGAATCAAGCCTTAATCTTCGAAGCTTTAAAGATCCAAAATTCGCTTTTGCGTGAGGATATACGTCTTTGGCTAATAAAACCACCGATGAGGCGGATAATAAAAGGCAAGGCAAGACTGAAGTCATAATAAAAGCTTCATGGCGAAGTTGAATAAAAGATGGAGGTAAACCAAAGATAATAAGGCCCTTCCGTTAGGGGGCGTATAAAAGTCTTGGTAATAAGTCTCATGTTCAAAACCGTTATAAAACCGTGTTTATCGATTCTTCTTGTCAACTTAATTTTTTAACATCGTCGTCTATTAGGAGGGGTTATTGATTTGATGGTCTTAGTTACACCGTTAGGACTCTATTTTTAGACCTAAATCTCTATTATCGCATAAGTCGAACAATGTATCCTCGTGAAACATTTAAGACAAAATAAAATATAAGAGATACAACTTAGGAATAATGGGAGGATAAGTACGTGATTAGGGCATATGAGTAGTGTTAGCATTACTAACTTATAATGACAATGATCTCGTTGCACGCTTGGCATGGAATTAAGGTGAAAATCGGGGACGATGAAATTATTTCTAACGAAGCATTCACGTGTTCTTATTCTATGAACCTAAACGTCCCATTTTGCGATGAAAATCATACATTATGTCTCTAACACCAGTAGTAGTAGTAGTAGTAGTAGTATAGCTAGTTTATCATTCCAATAAAGTGAATAAAAATAATTTTGGAGATGCTCCGATACTTTATTCTAGCATTGCGTGAGGGCACGACAATGGTTTAGTATGGGGGAGTGATGAGACTGCTTTTATACATCGTCTCATCGTTCTTTTTGGACTTAAAATGCATTAAATATCATCAAAATACCCAAATATATGCTTGTGTTTGTTGCTTGTGTATTTTAGGTACGGATATTGAGAAAATGACAAAAGATCACAAGAATCACGCAAAAACGAACACGGGAAACGAAGCCGCACGATGAACCAAGCCCTAATGAAGAATTTTCCAAAGAAAACCCTAGAAGATTTGAAGAATATTGAAGATTGGTCCTCCAAGTTTGAAGAATTGACACTTTATACCCTTGTATCTTCATAATTACAAGTTTGGTCCCTAAAGTTTGTCAAAATTACAAAAGGACCCTTAACTTTGAAGAATTAGCAATTTTAGTCCCTCATCAAAACTAAATTGTCAATAATGGTCCTCCAAGAAGTCAACAAACAAGTCAAAGACCTTGAAGTTTGAAGACATTACAAGAATGGCCCTTGAAGAATACAATTTGTGCATAAAAAGCCCTTTAAACAAGATTTGAAAATCATTGCGCCAAAATTGACAACTGCTTGAAAGTTATAACAAAGGAAAAGGGGATTTTGGCTACTTATTACAAAGTGAAGAAAAAGGTAAACATGAGGGGGCGTTCTTGGGAGACAATCAAACTCCACCAGCCATTAGAAACCTTACACGTCACCCTACCCGACTTAAAAACCCGTTTACCCAATACCCATACCCCAAACCCGGTTGACCCATTAAGTTATAACACACGTTTAATATTAAACGTGCTTATCCCCTTAAACACATTTAACCCCACTCTGAAAAGATCAAAACACACTCTTTTTCCCTATAAACCCTAATTTTTCCCCAAATTAAAAATTCATGATTAAGAACTTGATCTATTCCAGATCAGTGATTGATCATAGATTAACCAAAAACCCACTTTTAATCTCCCATCACTCTCACTCCCTGGTCCCCAAAACCCCACCCATTGGCAAAAAGACAAAGGCACACCAGAGAATCAACGACTCTCAAAGGTTTCGTGTCCTCCAAACGAAATCAAACGCTCAAGATTGATGCATCCAGCCTGTCTATCACAAACGTCCAAGAGATTTGCACATGGTTTTCAAGGATCATTCAAAAGATGGGATAAAGATCAGCATATTCGCATCTTCAAACAAGGGTAAAGTTGGAAATTCATTAGATTAGGGTTTCTCTTTCTTTCAGTTCTAGAATGATCTGAGGGGGTCTATAAATGAGGACCAACTTGTGGTATCCCATTTTTTCCCTGGTCTCGGATTTTTATGTAAAAACCCCTTTTTATGAATGAAAGTTTGAAGTTTTTAATTACATCCGAGTTCCATTTTAAGTTTATGTTTTATGATTTAAGTTGATGTTTTTAAATTCGAGTTGTGAAGTTTTTCTTGTTTAAGTTAATCAGTAAGTGAGAAGAAGGTTTTCAAAAATTTTCTGGTTTTAAGTATCATCAGTTTCATTTAAACTTTAGTATTTGAGTTTTATTGAAAAGATAAAAAAAAAGAGAAGTTATTCGTTATATTGTGAACTTACTGAATCAAGACCATAGGTCTTGATTCTTGGATCTCTCTTTATTCTTAGCAGCTTTTCTTGTCAGTCAGGGTGCTTCGGTTCAGCTGTTGAACCCCAACGAACCACCCCTCAATCCTTTATTGTCCAAGACACCCCTGCCTCACCTAGTTGTTGTTTGAGGTCAGGGGAGCTTAGCTGGCCCTTGTTGGATGCAAACAAGGGTAGGTATCGCCATCCCTTCCTTTCTTTCTTTTTTTTTCTTATAATTATTTTTGCTAGCTGTTTAATCATTCTTGTGAGTAATTGCTTGTCTAGTTTGCTGGTTTATTAAGGATTGATTTTGGATTGAATAAATTGTTTGAATTTAGTTAAGTAGTATAAGCAGTAAGAGTACTTAGGATTGTTGTTTTAGTTTAAGCTGCTTTAAATTGGTAATAAAATATGCTCACTTAGGATTTAATAAAAGCTTGTTGCATTGTTTAATCTTAGCCTAAGTTGGCGTGTTTTTTTACTGAGTTTTAGTATGCTGCATGTTTATATGTTCTAGAGTACTCATTGCTTAAAGTAATTCTGCTAAGTATTCTCATTCTTGTTTCTGCTCAAACTTGTGCTTGCTAAGAAAAATCGGTTTAAGTAAAAAAATTGGTATCTCTTGGAATGTATCATTTTCTGCAAGTAAATATGTTCTCGGGTGATATTCGTGTTTTGATTAAGTGGTGCTTGAATATAGAATAGGTGCATTTAGGATTTCATGATAGCCTGCTTGCATTTTCTTATTCTTAGTTAAGTTGGCCTGTTTTGGTTTGAACTGATTAGTGTAAACTGACTAGTCGGCTGCTTGGATTGTCTTGGTTTAGTTAGTTTATGCAAGTTTTGAACCTAGGGTGTATGTTGCTAGCAATTATAGGTGGTTATTGAGCTAAGTCAGTGTGCTACTCTAGGGTGCATGCATAGTACTATCTTTGGATTTGTCTGCACATATTGCTCACTAGTTCGTATATCATTGCCTGCTGAAATGGTTTAGTGCATCAGGTTCGATTACCCCTTTTTTTGTATGCTTACTGTTTCTGATTATCTGTCCGTAAGTATTAAGTTAGTTTAGTCGCTTATCATTGCATAATCCACTAGTTAATTATGAATTTGCTTTGAATTTGTTAAGTGCTCATAACCTACCTGTTTGTTGATTCTTTGCTTGTGATTAGGTCTGCTTGTGTTTGTGCTTGCTTAACCCCCCCCCCCCTCACACGCCAACTGCAGGTGAGGGGTTTTGTCTGTCCAACAAAAACTCAAAACAGGGCTCAAAAAGGGTGCATTTGCCCACCATTACAAAAAAGAGAAAACAAGAAAGAAAAGTTTCAGGTCTGAGACCTTTTTGACTCATTAAGGTGTGATTCGGGCTATAATTTGACAAGTATTGGTGTTTGGGTGAGTTAGTGTTTCTGTGTACAAGTGTTAAAAAAAAGAAAAAGTAAAAAAAAAATTATTTCAAAAATTTTGGCGTGGCCAGGAATCGAACCTGCGCCACCACTGCCAAAGCACACACACACTACCGCTCGCCCTTGGGACTTTTACTGCTAAAGTCTCAAGGTGTTATCCTTTTAACACCTTTTCTTATTTTGGCTTTTTAAATAAGCCGTAGCATATTTGTGCCCTTTTAGCTCATTTAAGTAGCTTATTTGGTCTAAGCTTATTTTTCATAGGGTCTTTATTAAGATTAGGATTTTTCTAGCATAAGATTTGATTTTTCCTTTTATTTATTTCTTTTTTGTTAATTTTTATATAGCCGGATTTTATTAATTAATTAAAAAATAGAAAAAAGTGTTTTTATTTTTAGGAAAAATAATTTTTAAGTTTTTAATTAATATTTGGAGGTTTACATTAGGTTAACTTTTCAAAAACTTTAATTTTTAATTTTATCTTATTTTAAGGTTTTTTATAAACTTTAATAATTAATATAAAATTAATTAAGAGGTTTTAGGAACTTTAAATTTCATTTTTCTCTTAGTTATAATATTTTAGGTTTTTATAAATTTTTTAGAATTTATTTTATAAATTTTATATTTTTTGCATTATTTTAATATTATTTTATTCATAAAAATAGAAAGTTTTATTTTTCTACTTTTTACATTTTTTCTAGGTTAAGGACATTAAATTAGGAACTTTTTCACTTTCCAATTAATTTTTAGGCTTTTCAATTAATTTCTAGAATTAATTTAAGATTTAATAGGTTTTAATAGTTTTTTAGTGTTTAAAAATGGTTTAATTTGGTTTTAAAATTGTTAAAAATAGTTTTTAGCTTAATTAGGATATTTTTGAGGTTTACAAATTATAAAACCTTGTTTAGGGCTTTTTAATAATTAAAAGTGATTTTTAGGGCTTTAATTAGCATTAAAAAGTCATTATTTAATTAATTAAAAGGTTTTAGCAAGTTTGGATTTTTTTGTAAACTCTTAGATTATTTTTAGGAATTTTTAGGAATTTTTAGGAATTTTTAGGTTAAAATTTTAAATTTTGTCGTTTTTACGTTTCTACGTCTTAACTTTCTAGTAGTGTTTTTGTCTATTTTTTTCTATTTTTTTCGTCTTCGTCATTTTCTCTTCCCCTCTTTTCTTGTTCATAATCACAAACAAACAAAATCAACTCTCAACACAACGCACTTGCCTCCTCGAGAACGAACTCACCTAGGGTCATTCACACACGGTTTTCCTAAATCGTCGTGCACACTTGCCCTATTTTATTGCCTACTTTTCCTAAAGGGGTAATTTTACAACCATCAGGTATCGACTTTATGGGGCCATTCCCTTCATCTAAAGGAAACAAATACATCCTTGTTGCCGTTGACTACGTTTCAAAGTGGGTTGAAGCCAAAGCTTTACCTACTAATGATGCAAGGGTGGTTTGTAACTTTTTGAAATCGCTGTTCGCTAGATTCGGCGTTCCTCGTGCTATTATCAGTGACCGCGGGACTCATTTTTGCAACGATCAATTTGCAAGAGTCATGGCTAAGTATGGTGTCAATCACCGTCTTTCCACCGCCTATCATCCCCAAACCAATGGGCAAGCCGAGATATCCAATCGGGGATTGAAACGAATTTTGGAGCGTACTGTGGGAGAGCATCGTGCCGCGTGGGCCGATAAGTTAGATGATGCTCTGTGGGCTTTCCGTACTACTTATAAGACCTCGATCGGTTGTACACCTTATCGTCTTGTGTACGGGAAAGCATGCCACCTTCCCATCGAGCTGGAACATAAGGCGCACTGGGCCTTGAAGTGGGCTAACCTCGACATCAACAAAGACGGTGATCATCGCAAGATTCAACTCAACAAGCTCAACGAACTGAGGAATGAAGCCTATGAGAACTCGCTGATCTACAAGGAGAAGACGAAGATCCTTCATGACGCAAAAATCAAGAACCGAGAGTTCCACGTTGGTGATCAAGTCTTACTTTTTAACTCTCGGTTGAAGGTCTTCTCTGGCAAGTTGAAGAGGCGCTGGTCTGGTCCATTCACCGTCGCCAAAGTCTTTCCATATGGGACCATTGAGCTTTCTCAGCCAAATGGGCCCAATTTCAAAGTGAATGGCCAGCGTCTGAAGCTGTACTTTGGTGAGGACATCTCTCAGGAGATGATTCCATCCCTCACCACGTTCGCCATGAACTAATTTTGGGTCTAGTCAGGCTCGTGACTCGGTTATCAAAAACAAGCGCTCCTCGGGAGACAACCCGAGTATCTATCCTTTTCTGTTTTAACCTCCTAAGTGTAGGGGGACCTACATAGGAGTTTGTTTTTATGTGGTGATGTGATTACAGGGATGACTGCACTCTTGGAACCTTTGAAGAACCGTGCTCCTGTGTTATCCGAAATCCGGTTCTATCTCTCAACTATCGTGATTCAATTTTCTTCATACTCACATTTGAAATTGATCACTTTAGTCGTCTCTTCCTTAACTCGCGTTAACCAACGTGCACAATGTCATAAGTGTAGGGGAGACTTTCCCCACATGCTTAAACATTGAGGACAATGTTTATCTTAAGTGTAGGGGGGACTTCTATCGAAGTTTTAAGTGGACTTTTCCATGAAAATGCCTTCATTTAACCAGAAAATCATCTTTTTCAGCATTTTTCAAATTTTTAATCAACTTTGGCCATATAGTCGTAATTTTTAAATTTTTCTCGTTGCTTTCATATGTATATATCCAGCAATAAAGTCAAAAATATTAATAAAGTGGTGTAGCTAGTTTAAAAGTCTTTGACATATTAGGCCCGTTGCGATTATTTTGACTCAACCCGAATAGACTTATCTAAGTTTATTCTAGCTAGTATCCTTAACCATGTAGACCTTAATTGGTTTATTAGGCTAAGTATCCACGAGTCTCATTACTTGAGATTTTAAATTGTGGAGAACGAGAAATGATAGAGTCAATTATAAGTCGGTATTCATGCACAAGCTCACTTGGTGTAATTATTTGCCTATTCTCCCATCACTTGCTAATAATTTATCTGCAATAAGTAAGGTCGTACGATTTGAAAAGTTACTTAACTTCTAGCCCAAGATCGTTTAAAAGTTTCTCGGTAATGATAAGAGTTCATAGCCAAGGCATAACTTATGAAGCGGGGCGCGAAGATTGGCGAGTCCGAAAAGGCCCTAACAAGGCATGAGGATTCAATTTTATTGCTGAAGATCTAAAGTGATGTGAAAAGCATTATTCCCAAAATCAATATGAAGGATCAAGACTCACGACGAAAAGCAATCAACTCCCATAAAGATCATGGAGAAGTCTATCCGAAAAGACCCTAACAAGGTATGAGGATAAATAGATCCAAGTCCGAAAAGGAGGCGGATCGTTGTATCTCAAAATCCCAATTAGAGATTGAAGAAATAATCATGAAGCCGTGGTCAACAAAGTTGGAGTACCCCTCAAAAGTCTCCAAGTGCAGAAACTCTATTACGATGAGAAGACCATTATCTCAAGAACGTCTCTCAAAATATGAACTATAAAGTACATGCCAAATATCGGCCCGAGAAAGGTCTCAAATCGTGAACCAAGTTATGCCAAGATATGAACTTTTTGATATCCCAGGAAGCAGTTTTAAGAGATTTTGTCCTTTAGCTAACTATTGATCAAATCGTCCTACTTTGCTTTCAGCCTAAATAAACTATCGAAATAAGTCCAAAAATGCATCTTCATGATCATTCTAAGACAAAAATAAAATTTAAGAGATACACCTAGGAATAAGGGAGTTTAAGCATATAATTAAGCCATGTGTAAGTGATTGAATTGCTAACTTATAATAACAATGATCTTGTTTTTAAGCTTAGTTTAGGGAACGTGAAACTTGAGGGTGATAAATCTTCGCAGCACCAAAGCCCTAATGTAAGTCCTTGATCTCTTTGCAAGTTATTTCCATCCTTTTATTTACTTTAAAGTTTTAATTTCTCTTAGTACTTTCATTTTTGTTTAGAAGTATATTAATAAGGCCAAGGTTGATTGATTATGAGAAAAGTGTAAATGTGCTTTGTCACTAAGCATTGCATGAGGGCATGGCAATGGTTAAGTGTAGGGGATTTTATAGGTGTGAAAACACCCATCCTTTTACCACTTATTTTTGGCTAAAACAAGACCAAAACACGTATTTAATATCATTTGTTTGGAATTATACGTGGTTTTTATGTTTATTGTGTTTTTAGAGTCAACCAGATGAATATTGAAGAAAAACATGGGATTGCACGGGTTTTATCGAGGAAAAAGACTCAAGACGAAGTCTACTGTCCAAGAGATGCAAAAGATTTGAAGTCATTGTGCCTATTTGAAGATTTATCGAAGAATAGAGCCAAAGATGGAAGATTCATATATGTCGAAGAACTCGAGTCTATTAAACAAAAGATTATAAGACGAGTTGGAATTATTCACCGACACTTTCTCTAATCCAAGTCGGAAACGTTTATTTGAAGAAGCGTGAAGACTAAAGAAGAAAGAAGAAAAAGAAGCCCAAACCAAAGCCCAATCACAAGCCCACCACCACAAGACTTGCCTATAAATAGGACCTTATTTCACAAAAATGAAACACTTAGTTTTTTAGGTAGTTTGTAATTTTTCATTTTCTCTCTAGTTTTAGAGAGAGAAAGTTCTAAAATTTCTCTCACTAGATTTCATCTTTTTCTCTTTCAAGATCAAACATTTGTATTATTTTTCATTAATCAAGTTCAAGTTTTTATCTTTTTATCTTTAATCTTCTTCTACCTTTCTTTGATTTTGATTGATTTTGGTACAAATCTCGTATGATCCGTGTTGTTCATCAATGATTTTGTGCTTAAAAAGTTAATCTTTTTACGTTTTCCTAAGTTTCTACATAAATAAGCTTTGAGATCCTTGTGCTTATTGGCTTATTTGTTAGTTTTGCTTATTTACTTTTTATAAGTTTTCTTAAAAAGTTTATATTTTTATTATTTGATTTATAAGTTTGATTATTCAAAGTTAGAAAAGTTGTTTTTAGTGCTTATTTGATCAGCTTAATTTTGGATTCGAGCTAGTTTGGTGATTGGCTTATTCATAGCTTATTGCTTGCTTAAAATTCGGATCAACATCATTTTCGGAAAAAGGCAAAGCCCTTTTCCGACCCTGCATTCCAACCAGGTACACCCCTTATTCCGATCTATAGATCGGAAAAGGGTTTTAACAGATTCCGATTTGCCCTTTTGAAACATTCCGATTGGTAAGTTTTGACTTATTCTGATTGTGGATTTTATGAGTATTCCGATTGCATTTCTTTTTATATTCCGATTAGTCCTCTTTGTCCCTCTTTCCGATCAAGAATTCCTCAACATTCCGATCAGGGTGATCGGAATATATTCCGATAGCTGTGATTGTTTACATTCTGACAGGTGGATCTTTGGTTATTCCGATTGGCACTGTTTTAGATATTCCGATCTTACTTCCTTTTAGTACTTTCGACTAAGTTCATATTTTTACAAAATTTTCCAAGTGTTAGTTTTTATTGGGTGTTCATTTATTTTTTCTAATTTAATCTTTAAGTTTTCAAGCATTTACTTTAAACTCGTCTTTTTACTTTAATCATTTAAAGCTTTAAGTTTACTCTTCGATTCTTAATTACTTGTTATTAGTTAAAGTAGATAAACAAACCAAAAACTTTTTATTAAACAAGAACAAATCATTCCACTTAGAGCCGAGATCAATTCGAGGAGATACCGAGAACTTAAATCCGAACCCAAGTAAAACGCAAGTATCAAATGGCGCCGCTGCCGGCTCTTCTCGTTAAGATCAACAGTTTTTTGTGAGAACTTGGATTTTGGGATCCGTTCCCCGTGAACGTTACTTTTTCATAAAAAATTTCAAAAACCCTAAAAAATATAAAATTTTCAAAAATCCTAAAAATTAAAAAACATAAAAACCAAAAATATTTTTGCTTTGTTTTTGCCTTGTTAGTTCTTTTGTAGGTGTATGCGCACTCGATCAACGTCTTATCAAGAGCCCGAGCCTCTCGATAACTTATACATGGCCGGTGTACAAAACAACAACAATAACCCACCTCAAAACAATAATAATAACAATAACAACCCACCTTTCAACAACAATAATAACAACAACAATGAGCCTCTACCGGATAATCGCCCGATGATTGAACTTCTGCAAGCACATGTTGAGGGTAACGATGATCCAATTGTCATTCCCGCGATTGCAGCCAACAACTTTGAGCTCAAATCCGGCTTTATCCAGATGGTCTCTGCTCAACCATTCTTGGGGCGTACCATTGATGATCCACATGACCACATCAAGAGATTCCTACAACTCACGAATACGGTCAAATTCAATGGTGTTCCACAAGAGGTAATCCGTTTACAACTTTTTCCCTTTTCTTTAGAGGGACAAGCCCGGCATTGGCTTGCTAAGGAACCGCCACAGAGTATTCTTACGTGGACGGATTTGGAGACCAAGTTTATCAACTATTTTTTCCCACCCTCTCGTACTACCGCTTTGCGGAATGAAATTATCAATTTTGAACAAAAGTACGATGAGTCGTTTAGTGAATCTTGGGACCGTTTCAAAGACCTTTTGCGAAAATGCCCACAACATGGTTTTACCAAAGTGCACCAAATTAATACTTTTTATAATGGTTTAAACATGAATGACCAAGATTCACTAAACAGTGCCTCGGGGGGTAATCTTTTGGCTAAGACTTCCAATGCTGCTTGGGATATCATTGAGAATAAGTCTCGTGTGCAAACCAAGAGTGTGCGGACCAATGTCGCTAGTGCTAGTACTAGTGACAGCGACAAGCGAATTGACAAAATCACTGCTCTTCTTGAATCTCTTGCTACCCAAACCGCCAGCAACACCAACAGCATCAACGCTAGAAGCGCTAAAGACACTCAAGTCAATGCTGTTAGCCAACCATGTGAGATATGCGGGGGTCCTCATTCTTACACCACTTGTACTGCCACCCAAAACTACCCTTCTGAGAACGTGAATGCAGCATACGGTACCTATCCTCAACCTGCTTATCAAGCTTGACCTCAAGGAGACCGCAACCTGCTTAGCTACCGCTCCAACAACTATCTCTCACCACCTGGTTCTACTCCTAACAACCCAAACCAACAACAAAACCTCAACCTCCCTCCTCAACAACAACAACAATCTCGTGGACCATACATACCACCTCACAAACAACAACATCCACCTCAAAGAAACAACCAAGTTTACCAGCAACCTTCTTATCAACCACCCGCATACAATGCTCCTCCCAACCAACCCACCGCTTTACACCAAGAAGTGGAAACCTACATGAGGACTAACGATGTGATCGTGGAACATCTTCAACAGGAAGTGCGCAACTTGAAAGCAGACCTGATGAAACAAGGGAACGATCTGACAGCTAATATGAGAAACACTATGGATAGTCAAACGAATGACTTAAGAAACATGATGGCTAGTTTCTTCCACGGTAATCAACCCTCTTCTTCGGGTACTCTTCCGAGTAACACCGTTGCGAATCCAAGAGGGGAGATGAAAGCAATCACCACTCGCAGTGGCAAAGGTACCAAGGAACCCGAGCTTCCTATACCTCCACCGGTGGTTTTGACTAAGGAGAACGAGTCACCTGCTCCTATTCCTCATCCTTCTCCTTCCCCAATTTCTCCGCCTCTTACTTCTACCCCTCCCCCACCCAAGGATGTGAGTGATCCTATTCTCCCAAAGCCTTCCTCTTCTTCCGATATACCTTATCCATCAAGGTTGAGGAAAGAGAAGCTCAAAAGCAAGGATGATATTCAGGTTTCGAACTTTCTCAAAATGTTTAAACAATTGAATTTTAACATCTCCTTCGCTGAGGCTCTCGCTCACATGCCAAAGTACGCGAAAATCTTCAAAGATCTTCTTAGTGACAAGGAGAAGCTTCTTGATATTGCTAACACCCAACTTAATGAGAATTGCTCTGCAGTGCTCTTAAGGAAATTGCCAACCAAGCTTGGTGATCCGGGTCGTTTCTTAACCCCTTGTAACTTCCCGGGAGTAGAGAATTGCATGGCCCTAGCCGATCTAGGTGCCAGTATTAATCTAATGCCTCTAAGCGTTTGGAAACAATTATCTCTCCCTGAGCTAGTCCCCACCAAAATGATTCTGGAATTAGCTAACCGTACGGTTGCTTATCCAGTGGGGATAGCCGAAGACGTATTTGTAGGAGTCGACAAATTCACTTTTCCTGCCGATTTCGTCGTCATCGACTACGAGATGGACCCTCGTGTGCCATTAATTGTTGGTCGTCCATTCCTGAGGACCGGTCGCACTCTCATCGATGTTGAAGCCGGTGAGCTTATCATGAGAGTGGGTGATGATAAAATTGTCTTCAACATGGGAAAGTTATCTAAACAACCTTATTCCAACGAGAGTGTTAATTGTATTGACGTTCTTGATGAGGCTTGTGAAGAACACTTCTAAAGTGCTTGCAAAAGTATTCCTACTTCTCTTCCCAATGTTGAGACCGTTTCCTCTATTGATTCATCACTGTCTCTATTTGAAGAAAGTGATTTATTTTGGAAAGATCTTGAAGCCACCATGGGAGATGTGAACTTCACTAATGACGAGTCTCCCACCGATTTGGCTGACGACATGAGTTTCTTTGAAAACCTTCTCAAAGAAGACAATCTTTCTCCACCATCTCCCACGGTTATTGCTATCGATGCTCCGACTTTGAAAACGCCTCCCATAGAAAATCCTCCGGATTTAGAACTTAAGGAGTTGCCTCCCCACCTCGAGTACGTGTTCCTTGAAGAAAACAAGAAGTCACCTGTCATCATCGCGAAGGACTTGAAAAGAAGAAGAGAAATATCTCCTCATCGCCGTGCTCAAAGATCATAAGAAGGCAATTGCTTGGAAAATTTCCGACATCCGCGGAATTGATCCAAACTTTTGTACTCACAAGATTCTCGTGGAAGATGACTTCAAACCCGCAATCCAGAGCCAAAGAAGGGTTAATCCTAAAATTCATGACGTCATCAAACAAGTGGTTATCAAACTTCTAGATGCCGGCTTGATCTACCCTATTTCGGATTCGCCGTGGGTAAGTCCCGTCCATTGTGTGCCCAAGAAGGGCGGAATAACCGTTGTTTCCAATGAACACAACGAGTTGATCCCCACTCGTCTCGTTACTGGGTGGAGAGTTTGTATTGATTATCGCAAGCTCAATGATGCCACGAGAAAAGACCACTTTCCTCTTCCCTTCATGGATCAAATGATCGAGCGTCTTGCGGGTAATGATTATTACTGCTTTTTAGACGGTTTCTCCGGGTATTTTCAAATTCCCATCGATCCCAAGGACCAAGAAAAGACCACATTCACTTGTCCCTATGGAACATTTGCTTACAACCGCATGCCTTTTGGTTTATGTAATGCTCCTGGGACATTCCAAAGGTGTATGATGGCTATATTCCATGACATGGTGGAAGACACTATGGAAGTATTCATGGATGATTTCTCGATTTATGGCGATTCTTTCTCTACTTGCCTTGCCAATTTAGAACGTATGCTTAAGCGGTGTGAAGACACTCGCCTTGTTCTTAATTGGGAAAAATGCCATTTATGGTAAAAGAGGGCATCGTGCTAGGACACAAGATCTCCAAAGCCGGTGATACATTGATTTTGTATGGGTTCAGAATTCTCGGAATCCTCTCGAATTGATCTCAGTTAAAAGTGGAATGATTGTTCTTGGTTACTAAATAAAGGGGTTGGGTTTTCTAGTCTAATGGAAAGTGGAAATGAAAGTTTAAATCAAAGACAATTACTTTAATTAAGATTAATAAAAACTTGATTGAAATTTTAAAGTTCAAATTAAAATTAAAGTTAAGATGTAAATAGTGACATATGAGCAGAAAAATAGTAAAACATCAACAGTAAAACAGTAATCTTTAAAATACCCAAAAATTAACTGATTCGGAACTTTAATGCTTGATTCGGAACTAACTGGTTCGGAAGATACTATTCATTCATCCGGAACTTAATGGCTGATTCGGAACTTTCCGAATGAAAGTTCATTCGGAACTTACTGGTTCGGAAGATGCTGATTCGGAACCTTCAGATTGATTCGGAACTTCACCTTGATTCGGAAGTCTGAGCTGATCCGGAACTTGATGACTGATCCGGAACTTTCCGGATGAAAGCTTGATTCGGAAGTTTTAAACTTCCGAATGAAGGGCTTGGTTCGGAAGTTTTCTCCTGATTCGGAAGTTTAGTGCTTGGTTCGGAAGATTCCGAATGAAGGACTCATTCGGAACTTTTTGTCTTGATTCGGAAGTCTGGAAACCAGATACAGTAACTGTAGCGGAGAACACGGAACTCAGGTTTTTTAATCAAAATCAAATCAAACACTTAAAAAGGTTTTACCAATTTAAACACAAATCATTTAGACAATATAAGCAACAAATCCCACTAACAAAAACACAAATCCAAACAACTTTTGAAGATCAAATCAAGAAAAATAAAACTTAAGAACTTGAAGATAAAAATGGAGATGAACAAGATGAAATGAAAGATTAAACAAGAACTTTGAATTGAATGATTAATGTTTTGACAAGATGAAACAAAGGTTAAAATTACAAGATCAAAGAACTTAAAAATAAAAATCACCAATCACCCTAGTGGTGATGGTGTTAAACGAACCAGGAGAAAGAAAAGGAGGAAGAAAAGAAAAACTAGCTAACTCCAAAAATGTGTGTGGGATGGCCTATTTATAGGTGTTTCCTTTGGTTGGTGAGTGGGCTTTCTCCCGTTCTTCGTGTCTTTTCGTCTTTTCAGAAAAGTTTCCGTTTTCGATTCTGATTCGGGATTTGTTGTCGATTAAATTCAACTCGTCTTTAAATTTCTTCCTTTGATAGACTTGAGTTTCTTCGACTTATATAAATCTTCCATCTTTGGTCCTTTTCTTCGATAAATCTTCGAATAGGCCCAGTGACTTCAAATCTTTTGCATCTCTTGGACAATAGACTTTATCTTGAGTCTTTTTCTTCAGTAAAACCCGTGCAATCCCATGTTTTCTTCAATATTTACCCGGTTGGCTCTGAAAACACAATAAACACAAAAACCACGCATAATTCCAAACAAATGATATTAAATACGTGTTTTGGTCTCGTTTTAGCCCGAATTAAGTGGTAAAAGGATGGGTGTTTACACACCTATCAAATCCCCTACACTTAACCATTGCCATGCCCTCATGCAATGCTTAGTGATAAAGCAAGCTTACACTTTTCTCATAATTAATCAACCTTGGCCTTATTTAAAATTCTACTAAACAAAAATTAAAGAAATAAAACTTCAAAGGTAACAAAAGGATAGAAAAACCATTTTCACTTGAAAATAGCTACATGGAAATAACTTGTAGAGAAATCGATGACTTACATTAGGGCTTTGGTGCTGCGAAGATTTATCACCCTCAAGTTTCACGTTCCCCAAACTAAGCTTAAAAACGAGATCATTGTTATTATAAGTTAGCAATTCAAACACTTACACACATGGCTTAATTAAATGCTTAAACTCCCTTATTCCTAGGTGTATCTCTTATATTTTATTTTTGTCTTAGAATGATCATGAAGATGCATTTTTGGACTTATTTCGATAGTTTATTAGGGCCGAAAGCAAAGTAGGACGATTTGATCAATAGTTAGCTAAAGGACAAAATCTCTTAAAACTGCTTCTCGGGATATCAAAAAGTTCATATCTTGGCATAACTTGGTTCACGATTTGAGACCTTTCTCGGGCCGATATTTGGCATGTACTTCATACTTCATATCTTCGAGAGACGTTCTTGAGATAATGGTCTTCTCATCATAATAGAGTTTCTTCGCTTGGAGACTTTTGAGGGGTACTCCAACTTTGTTGACCACGACTTCATGATTATTTCTTCAATCTCTATTTGGGATTTTGAGATACAACGATCCGCCTCCTTTTCGGACTTGGATCTATTTATCCTCATACCTTGTTAGGGTCTTTTCGGATAGACTTCTCCATGATCTTTATGGGAGTTGATTGCTTTTCGTCGTGAGTCTTGATCCTTCATATTGACTTTAGGAATAATGCTTTTCACATCACTTTGGATCTTCAGCAATAATATTGAATCCTCATGCCTTGTTAGGGCCTTTTCGGACTCGCCAATCTTCGCGCCCCGCTTCATAAGTTATGCCTTGGCTATGAACTCTTATCATTACCGAGCAACTTTTAAACGATCTTGGGCTAGAAGCTAAGTAACTTTTCAAATCGTAAGACCTTACTTATTGCATATAAATTATTAGCAAGTGATGGGAGAATAGGCAAATAATTACACCAAGTGAGCTTGCGCAAGAATACCGACTTATAATTGACTCTATCATTTCTCGTCCTCCACAATTTAAAATCTCAAGTAATGAGACTCGTGGACGCTTAGCCTAATAAACCAATTAAGGTCTATATGGTTAAGGATACTAGCTAGAATAAACTTGGATAAGTCTATTCGGGTTGAGTCAAAATAAACGCAACGGGCCTAATATATCAAAGGCTTCTAAACTAGCTACACCACTTTATTAATATTTTTGACTTTATTGCGGGATATATACATATGAAAGCAAAGATAAAATTTTAAAAATTACAACTAAATGGCCAAAGTTAATAAAAAATTTGAAAAATGTTGAAAAATAGGATTTTCCGGTTAATTGAAGGCATTTTCATGGAAAAGTCCACTTAAAACTTCGATAGAAGTCCCCCCTACACTTAAGATAAACATTGTCCGCAATGTTTAAGCATGTGGGAGAAATCTCCCCTACACTTATGACATTGTGCACGTTGATTAACTCAAGTTAAGGAAGAGACGACTAAAGTGATCAATTTCAAATGTGAGTATGAAGAAAATTGAATCACGATAGTTGAGAGATAGAACCGGATTTCGGATAAACACGGGAGCACGGTTCTTCAAAGATTCCAAGAGTGCACTGATCCCTGTAATCACATCACCACACAAAGGCAATCACATATAGAAGTCCCCCCTACACTTAGGGGATTAAAACATACAAGGATAGATACTCGGGCTGCCTCCCGAGGAGCGCTTGTTTTTGATAACCGAGTCACGAGCCTGACTCGACCCAAAGTTAGTTCATGGGGAACGTGGTGAGGGATGGAATCACCTCCTTAGAGGTGTCCTCACCAAAGTACAACTTCACTCGTTGGCCATTCACCTTAAAATTTGGTCCATCAGGTTGAGCGAGCTCGAGAGTACCATATGGAAAAATTTGGGAAATGGTGAATGGGCCGGACCAACGAGATTTGAGCTTTCCCGAGAAGATTTTCAACCGAGAGTTAAAAAGTAAGACTTTGTCTCCAACATGGAACTCTCGGTTTTTGATCTTAGAGTCGTGAATGAGCTTAGTTCTTTCCTTATAGATCAAAGAATTTTCATAAGCCTCATTCCGAAGTTCATTGAGCTCATTGAGTTGGATCTTGCGTAGGTCACCGGCTTTGTTTATGTCAAAATTAGCCCACTTCAAGGCCCAATAAGCCTTGTGCTCCAACTCAATGGGGAGGTGGCACGCTTTCCCGTACACAAGACGATAAGGCGTACAGCCGATCGGGGTCTTGTAAGCAGTACGGAAAGCCCACAAAGCATCATCGAGTTTATCAGCCCATGAGGCACGATGCTCTCCCACAGTCCTTTCAAGAATTCGCTTCAGCCCTCGGTTTGATATTTCAGCCTGGCCATTAGTTTGTGGGTGGTAGGCTGTGGAAAGACGATGATTTACACCGTACTTAGCCATGACTCGAGCAAATTGGTCATTGCAGAAATGAGTCCCACGATCACTAATAATGGCGCGAGGCACACCGAATCTAGCGAATAGAGCTTTCAAAAAGTTACAAACCACCCTTGCGTCATTAGTAGGCAAAGCTTTGGCTTCAACCCACTTTGAAACGTAGTCAACGGCTACAAGGATGTATTTGTTTCCTTTAGATGACGAGAATGGCCCCATAAAGTCGATACCCCAAACATCAAAAATTTCACACTCTTGAATGAAATTCTGAGGCATCTCGTCTTTATGTGTGATTTTGCCTTGCTTTTGGCAAACATCACATCTTTTGACCATATCGTGAGCATCACGATATATGGAGGGCCAATAAAATCCCGAATCAAACACTTTCTTTGCGGTGTAGTTGGGACCAAAGTGACCACCGGTGGGTCCTTTGTGGCAAGCATGAAGGATTTCATTCGCTGCCGGTCCATCAACACATCGGCGAATTATCAGATCAGCACATTGTTTGAATAGGTAAGGGTCGTCCCAAAAGTAAGTCTTGAGGTCGGTAAAGAACTTCTTCTTTTGCTGGGATGTCAACCCTTCCTTGAGAATTCCACCCGCCAAGTAGTTTGCAAAGTCCGCAAACCACGGGGTTTCATTCGGCTTCGAGTTTATAGACATTAAGGTCTCCAAGGGAAAAGAATCATTGATTTCTTTGGTCGGATGATCCCCTTGGTATGGATCCTCAAGTCTACTAAGATGGTCCGCGGCTAAGTTTTCTGCTCCTTTTTTATCGCGGATGTCGATTTTAAATTCCTGGAGCAGCAAAACCCAGCGAAGAAGTCTTGGTTTGGAATCTTGCTTTGTCAACAAGTACTTCAACGCGGAATGATCGGTGTACACAATGGTGGTGGAAAGGACAAGATAGGGGCGGAATTTTTCAAAAGCATAGACAACAGCTAAAAGCTCTTTTTCGGTTGTCGTATAATGCAATTGTGCCCCAGTCATTGTCTTGCTAGCGTAATGGATCGGTTGGAAGTGTTTATTCACTCTTTGTCCAAGAACCGCTCCAATAGCAAAATCGCTAGCATCGCACATCAACTCAAAGGGAAGCTCCCAATTCGGGGTAACCAAGACTGGTGCCTTAGTTAGCTTATCCTTAAGCGAGTTGAAGGCTTCAAGGCACTCTTTGGAAAAGATAAAAGGAGTATCTTTTTCCAAGAGGTGGGTCATCGGGCGAGCAATTTGAGAAAAGTCTTTGATAAATCGACGGTAGAAGCCCGCATGACCCAAGAAACTTCGCACACCCTTCACAGTGGAAGGTGGAGGCAACTTTGCTATAACATCAACTTTAGCACGGTCTACTTCAAGACCGGCTTTCGAAATCTTATGTCCAAGCACGACGCCTTCTTTTACCATAAAATGGCATTTTTCCCAATTTAGAACAAGGCGAGTGTCTTCGCACCGCTTTAGCATACGTTCTAAATTGGCAAGGCAAGCAGAGAAGGAGTCCCCGAAGACCGAGAAATCATCCATGAAGACTTCCATGGTTTGTTCAACCATGTCATGGAAGATAGCTAACATGCACCTTTGGAAAGTCCCGGGCGCATTACATAAGCCAAAAGGCATTCTTTTGTAAGCGAAAGTGCCGTAGGGACAAGTGAATGTAGTCTTCTCTTGATCTTGGGGATCGATGGGTGTTTGAAAATAACCCGAGAAACCATCCAAAAAGCAGTAATATTCATTACCGGCTAATCGTTCAAGCATTTGGTCCATGAAAGGTAGAGGGAAATGATCCTTTCTCGTGGCATCATTGAGTTTGCGGTAGTCTATACAAACTCTCCACCCAGTAACGAGACGAGTGGGAATCAACTCGTTGTGTTCATTGGGAACAACGGTTATTCCGCCCTTCTTGGGCACACAATGGATTGGACTAACCCACGGTGAATCCGAAATAGGGTAAATCATACCCGCATCAAGAAGTTTGATAACCTCTGTTTTGATGACTTCATGTATTTTTGGATTCACCCTTCGTTGGTTTTGAATAGTGGGCTTATAGTCGTCCTCCATGAGAATTTTGTGCGTGCAGAAGTGAGGATCAATTCCACGAATATCCGAGATTTTCCAAGCAATAGCCTTTTTATGCTCCTTCAACACAGCAACGAGGCGAGTCTTCTCTTCATCTTTCAGATCCTTTGCAATAATGACGGGTGACTTCTTGTTGTCGTCAAGGAACACATACTCGAGATGAGGCGGCAACTCCTTAAGTTCCAAATCCGGAGGATTTTCGACGGGAGGCGTTTTCAAAGTCGTGGTATCGATAGCAATAACCGTGGGAGATGGAGGCGAAGGATGGTCTTCGGTGAGAAGATTGTCAAAGAAACTCATATCTTCATCCCCCTCGGTGGGAGAATCATTAGTAGCTAAATTCGCATCTCCCATGGCATCTTCAAGATTGTTCCAGAATAAATCACTATCTCCAAATAGAGACAACGAAGAATCAATGGAGGACACGGTCTCAACATTGGGAAGAGAGGTAGGAATACTTTTGCAAGCATCATTAAAGTGTTCTTCACAAGCCTCATCAAGAACGTCAATACAATTAACGCTCTCATATGAATAAGGCTGTTTAGACAACTTTCCCATGTTGAAGACTACTTTGTCGTCACCCACTCTCATGATAAGCTCTCCGGCTTCAACATCAATGAGAGTGCGACCGGTCCTCAAGAATGGACGACCAACAATGAGTGGCACACGTGGGTCCATCTCGTAGTCGACGACAACAAAATCAGCAGGGAAGGTGAATTTGTCGACTCCTACGATAACATCTTCGGCTATCCCCACTGGATAAGCAACCGTACGGTTAGCTAATTCCAAAGTCATTTTAGTGGGGACTAGCTCTGGGAGAGATAATTGCTTCCAAACACTTAGAGGCATGAGATTAATACTGGCACCTAAATCGGCTAGGGCCATGCAATTCTCTACTCCCGGGAAATTGCAAGGGATAAGAAAACGACCCGGATCACCAAGCTTGGTTGGCAATTTCCTTAAGAGCACTGCAGAGCAGTTCTCATTAAGTTGGGTGTTGGCAATGTCGAGGAGCTTTTCCTTGTCGCTCAAAAGATCTTTAAACATTTTGGCGTACTTGGGCATGTGAGCGAGAGCCTCAGCGAAGGAGATATTAAAATTCAGTTGTTTAAACATTTTCAGAAAGTTAGAAACCTGAATATCATCCTTGCTCTTTTGCTTCTCTTTCCTCAACCTTGAAGGATAAGGTATATTGGAAGAAGAGGAAGGCTTTGGGAGTATAGGATCACTCACAACCACGGGTGGAGGAGGGGTAGAAAGAAGAGGTGGAGAAATTGGGGAAGGAGGAGGAATAGGAGCAGGCGACTTGTTCTCCTTAGTCACAACCACCGGTGGCGGTATAGGAAGCTCGGGTTCCTTGGTACCTTTACCACTTCTAGTAGTGATTGCTTTCATCTCCCCTCTTGGGTTCGCAACGGTGTTACTCGGAAGAGTACCCGAAGAAGAGGGTTGACTACTTTGGAAAAAACTAGCCATCATGTTCCTCAGATCATTCGTCTGGCTATCCAACGTGTTTCTCATATCAGCTCGCAAATCATTTCCTTGCTTGACCAGGTCTGCCTTCAAATTGCGCACTTCCTCTTGGAGATTTCCCACTATCACATCATTGGTCCTCATATAGGTGGCGACCTCTTGGTGTAGTGCAGTGTTGGTTTGGTTTGAAGGAGCATTATATACAGGTGGTTGGTAAGCAGGTTGTTGGTATACTTGATTGTTACGTTGAGGCGGTTGTTGCTGCTTGTGGGGTGGGATATATGGTTGTCGAGGTTGTTGTTGTTGTTGAGTAGGGCGGTTAAGGTTTTGTTGTTGGTTTTGGTTGGTTGGAGGAAAGCCAGGTGGTGAAAGATAGTTGTTGCTGCGGTAGCTAAGCAAGTTACGGTCACCTTGAGGTCTAGCTTGATAAGCAGGTTGTTGGTAGGTACCATATGCCGCATTCACATTCTCAGCAGGGTAATCTTGGGTGGCGGTACAAGTTGTGTACGAGTGGGGACCACCGCATATCTCACAAGGTTGGCTTACAGCGTTGACTTGAGCGTTTTTGGCGTTGTTGCTGTTGTTGTTGCTGACGGTGTGGGTGACAAGCGATTCAAGAAGCGTGGTGATTTTGTCTAATCGCTTGTCGCTGTCATTAGTGCTAGCACTAGCAACATTGGTCCTAACGCTCTTGGTTTGCACACGAGACTTGTTCTCAATGATATCCCAAGCAGCATTGGAGGTCTTAGCCAATAAATTACCCCCTGAGGCACTATTCAGTGAATCTTGGTCACTCATGCTTAAACCATTGTAAAAAGTATTTATTTGATGTACTTTGGTAAAACCATGTTGTGGGCATTTTCTTAAAAGATCTTTAAAACGATCCCAAGATTCACTGAATGACTCATCGTACTTTTGTTCAAAGTTTATAATCTCATTCCGCAAAGCGGTGGTACGAGAGGGTGGAAAAAAGTAGTTGATGAACTTTGTTTCCAAATCCGTCCACGAGAGAATACTCTGTGGCGGTTCTTTAGCAAGCCAATGCCGGGCTTGTCCCTCTAAAGAAAAGGGAAAAAGTTGTAACCTTATCACTTCTTGTGGAACACCATTGAACTTGACCGTGTTGGTGAGTTGTAGAAATCTCTTGATATGGTCATGTGGGTCATCAATGTGGCGTCCCAAGAATGGTTGAGCAGATACCATCTGGATAAAGCCTGACTTTAGCTCGAAATTGTTGGCGGCAATTGGAGGAATGACAATTGGATCCGTGTTGCCATCAACATGAGCTTGCAGCAATTCGATCATTGGGCGATTATCCGGAAGGGGCTCATTGTTGTTGTTATTCATGTTGTTGAAAGGCGGGTTGTTGTTGTTATTATTGTTGTTCGGAGGTGGTATGTTATTGTTGTTTTGGACACCAACCATGTCTAAGTTATCGAGAGGCTCGGGCTCTTGATAAGACGTGGATCGAGTGCGCATACACCTGCAAAAGAACGAACAAGGAAAAACAAAGCAAAAATATTTTTGGTTTTTATTGTTTTTTTAATTTTTAGGATTTTTGAAAATTTTATATTTTTTGTGTTTTTGAAAATGTGTTGAAAAAGTAACGTTCACGGGGAACGGATCCCAAAATCCAAGTTCTACAAAAAACTTTTGATCTTAACGAGAGGAGCCGGCAGCGGCGCCATTTGATACATTTGGTTTTGTATGGGTTCAGAATTCTCGGAATCCTCTCGAATTGATCTCAGTTAAAAGTGGAATGATTGTTCTTGGTTACTAAATAAAGGGGTTGGGTTTTCTAGTCTAATGGAAAGTGGAAATGAAAGTTTAAATCAAAGACAATTACTTTAATTAAGATTAATAAAAACTTGATTGAAATTTTAAAGTTCAAATTAAAATTAAAGTTAAGATGTAAATAGTGACATATGAGCAGAAAAATAGTAGAACATCAACAGTAAAACAGTAATCTTTAAAATACCCAAAAATTAACTGATTCGGAACTTTAATGCTTGATTCGGAACTAACTGGTTCGGAAGATACTATTCATTCATCCGGAACTTAATGGCTGATTCGGAACTTTCCGAATGAAAGTTCATTCGGAACTTACTGGTTCGGAAGATGCTGATTCGGAACCTTCAGATTGATTCGGAACTTCACCTTGATTCGGAAGTCTGAGCTGATCCGGAACTTGATGACTGATCCGGAACTTTCCGGATGAAAGCTTGATTCGGAAGTTTTAAACTTCCGAATGAAGGGCTTGGTTCGGAAGTTTTCTCCTGATTCGGAAGTTTAGTGCTTGGTTCGGAAGATTCCGAATGAAGGACTCATTCGGAACTTTTTGTCTTGATTCGGAAGTCTGGAAACCAGATACAGTAACTGTAGCGGAGAACACGGAACTCAGGTTTTTTAATCAAAATCAAATCAAACACTTAAAAAGGTTTTACCAATTTAAACACAAATCATTTAGACAATATAAGCAACAAATCCCACTAACAAAAACACAAATCCAAACAACTTTTGAAGATCAAATCAAGAAAAATAAAACTTAAGAACTTGAAGATAAAAATGGAGATGAACAAGATGAAATGAAAGATTAAACAAGAACTTTGAATTGAATGATTAATGTTTTGACAAGATGAAACAAAGGTTAAAATTACAAGATCAAAGAACTTAAAAATAAAAATCACCAATCACCCTAGTGGTGATGGTGTTAAACGAACCAGGAGAAAGAAAAGGAGGAAGAAAAGAAAAACTAGCTAACTCCAAAAATGTGTGTGGGATGGCCTATTTATAGGTGTTTCCTTTGGTTGGTGAGTGGGCTTTCTCCCGTTCTTCGTGTCTTTTCGTCTTTTCAGAAAAGTTTCCGTTTTCGATTCTGATTCGGGATTTGTTGTCGATTAAATTCAACTCGTCTTTTAATTTCTTCCTTTGATAGACTTGAGTTTCTTCGACTTATATAAATCTTCCATCTTTGGTCCTTTTCTTCGATAAATCTTCGAATAGGCCCAGTGACTTCAAATCTTTTGCATCTCTTGGACAATAGACTTTATCTTGAGTCTTTTTCTTCAGTAAAACCCGTGCAATCCCATGTTTTCTTCAATATTTACCCGGTTGGCTCTAAAAACACAATAAACACAAAAACCACGCATAATTCCAAACAAATGATATTAAATACGTGTTTTGGTCTCGTTTTAGCCCGAATTAAGTGGTAAAAGGATGGGTGTTTACACACCTATCAGCCGGTCTTGAAGTAGACCGTGCTAAAGTCGATGTTATCGCTAAGTTGCCTCCACCGTCAACAGTGAAGGGTGTGAGAAGTTTCCTTGGTCATGCGGGCTTCTACCGTCGATTCATCAAAGATTTTTCTCAAATCGCTCGCCCGATGACTCACCTCTTGGAAAAAGATACTCCTTTTATCTTTTCCAAAGAGTGTCTTGAAGCCTTCAACTCGCTTAAGGATAAGCTAACTAAGGCGCCCGTCTTGGTTACCCCTAATTGGGAGCTTCCCTTTGAGTTGATGTGCGATGCTAGTGACTATGCTATTGGAGCGGTTCTAGGACAAAGAGTGAACAAACACTTCCAACCGATCTATTACGCTAGCAAGACAATGACTGGGGCTTAATTGCATTATACGACAACCGAAAAAGAGCTTTTAGCTGTTGTCTATGCCTTTGAAAAGTTCCGCCCCTATCTTGTCCTTTCCACCACACTCGTTTACACCGATCATTCCGCACTGAAGTACTTGTTGACTAAGCAAGACTCCAAACCAAGACTTCTTCGCTGGGTTTTGCTAGTCCAAGAATTTAAAATCGAAATTCGCGATAAAAAAGGAGCTGAAAACCTAGCCGCGGATCATCTCAGTAGACTTGAGGATCCTTACCAAGGGGATCATCCGAACAAAGAAATCAATGATTCTTTTCCCCTGGAGACCTTAATGTCTATCAACTCGACTTCTGATGAAACCCCGTGGTTTGCGGACATTGCAAACTACTTGGCGGGTGGAATTCTCGTTGACGGGTTAACATCCCAGAAAAAGAAGAAGTTCTTTAACGATATTAAGACTTACTTTTGGGATGACCCGTATCTTTTCAAACAATGTGCTGACTTGATTATTCGTCGATGTGTTGATGGACCGGCAGCTTTAGAAATCCTTGACGCTTGCCACAAAGGACCCACCGGTGGTCACTTTGGTCCCAACTACACCGCCAAAAAAGTGTTTGACTCGGGATTTTATTGGCCCACCATCTATCGTGATGCTCACGAGATGGTTAAACGTTGTGATGCCTGCCAAAAACAAGGCATGATCACTCATAAAGATGAGATGCCTCAAAATTTCATACAAGAATGTGAAATCTTTGATGTTTGGGGTATCGACTTTATGGGGCCATTCCCTTCATCAAAAGGAAACAAATACATCCTTGTTGCCGTTGACTACGTTTCAAAGTGGGTTGAAGCCAAAGCTTTACCTACTAATGATGCAAGGGTGGTTTGTAACTTTTTGAAATCGCTGTTCGCTAGATTCGGCGTTCCTCGTGCTATTATCAGTGACCGCGGGACTCATTTTTGCAACGATCAATTTGCAAGAGTCATGGCTAAGTATGGTGTCAATCACCGTCTTTCCACCGCCTATCATCCCCAAACCAATGGGAAAGCCGAGATATCCAATCGGGGATTGAAACGATTTGGAGCGTATTGTGGGAGAGCATCGTGCCGCGTGGACCGATAAGTTAGATGATGCTCTGTGGGCTTTCCGTACTGCTTATAAGACCCCGATCGGTTGTACACCTTATCGTCTTGTGTACGGGAAAGCATGCCACCTTCCCATCGAGCTGGAACATAAGGCGCACTGGGCCTTGAAGTGGGCTAACCTCGACATCAACAAAGCCGGTGATCATCGCAAGATTCAACTCAACAAGCTCAACGAACTGAGGAATGAAGCCTATGAGAACTCGCTGATCTACAAGGAGAAGACGAAGATCCTTCATGACGTAAAAATCAAGAACCGAGAGTTCCACGTTGGTGATCAAGTCTTACTTTTTAACTCTCGGTTGAAGGTCTTCTCTGGCAAGTTGAAGAGCCGCTGGTCTGGTCCATTCACCGTCGCCAAAGTCTTTCCATATGGGACCATTGAGCTTTCTCAGCCAAATGGGCCCAATTTCAAAGTGAATGGCCAGCGTCTGAAGCTGTACTTTGGTGAGGACATCTCTCAGGAGATGATTCCATCCCTCACCACGTTCCCCATGAACTAATTTTGGGTCGAGTCAGGCTCGTGACTCGGTTATCAAAAAAAAGCGCTCCTCCGGAGGCAACCCGAGTATCTATCCTTTTCTGTTTTAACCTCCTAAGTGTAGGGGGACCTATATAGGAGTTTGTTTTTGTGTGGTGATGTGATTACAGGGATGACTGCACTCTTGGAACCTTTGAAGAACCGTGCTCCCGTGTTATCCGAAATCCGGTTCTATCTCTCAACTATCGTGATTCAATTTTCTTCATACTCACATTTGAAATTGATCACTTTAGTCGTCTCTTCCTTAACTCGTGTTAACCAACGTGCACAATGTCATAAGTGTAGGGGAGACTTTTCGCACATGCTTAAACATTGAGGACAACGTTTATCTTAACTGTAGCGGGGACTTCTATCGAAGTTTTAAGTGGACTTTTCCATGAAAATGCCTTCATTTAACCAGAAAATCATCTTTTTCAGCATTTTTCAAATTTTTAATCAACTTTGGCCATATAGTCGTAATTTTTAAATTTTTCTCGTTGCTTTCATATGTATATATCTAGCAATAAAGTCAAAAATATTAATGAAGTGGTGTAGCTAGTTTAGAAGTCTTTGACATATTAGGCCCGTTGCGATTATTTTGACTCAACCCGAATAGACTTATCTAAGTTTATTCTAGCTAGTATCCTTAACCATGTAGACCTTAATTGGTTTATTAGGCTAAGTATCCACGAGTCTCATTACTTGAGATTTTAAATTGTGGAGAACGAGAAATGATAGAGTCAATTATAAGTCGGTATTCATGCACAAGCTCACTTGGTGTAATTATTTGCCTATTCTCCCGTCACTTGCTAATAATTTATCTGCAATAAGTAAGGTCGTACGATTTGAAAAGTTACTTAGCTTCTAGCCCAAGATCGTTTAAAAGTTACTCGGTAATGATAAGAGTTCATAGCCAAGGCATAACTTATGAAGCGGGGCGCGAAGAATTGCGAGTCCAAAAAGGCCCTAACAAGGCATGAGGATTCAATTTTATTGCTAAAGATCAAAAGTGATGTGAAAAGCATTATTCCCAAAATCAATATGAAGGATCAAGACTCACGACGAAAAGCAATCAACTCCCATAAAGATCATGGAGAAGTCTATCCGAAAAGACCCTAACAAGGTATGAGGATAAATAGATCCAAGTCCGAAAAGGAGGCGGATCGTTGTATCTCAAAATCCCAATTAGAGATTGAAGAAATAATCATGAAGCCGTGGTCAACAAAGTTGGAGTACCCCTCAAAAGTCTCCAAGTGAAGAAACTCTATTACGATGAGAAGACCATTATCTCAAGAACGTCTCTCAAGATATGAAGTATGAAGTACATGCCAAATATCGGCCCGAGAAAGGTCTCAAATCGCGAACCAAGTTATGCCAAGATATGAACTTTTTGATATCCCGAGAAGCAGTTTTAAGAGATTTTGTCCTTTAGCTAACTATTGATCAAATCGTCCTACTTTGCTTTCAGCCTAAATAAACTATCGAAATAAGTCCAAAAATGCATCTTCATGATCATTCTAAGACAAAAATAAAATTTAAGAGATACACCTAGGAATAAGGGAGTTTAAGCATATAATTAAGCCATGTGTGTAAGTGATTGAATTGCTAACTTATAATAACAATGATCTCGTTTTTAAGCTTAGTTTGGGGAACGTGAAACTTGAGGGTGATAAATCTTCGCAACACCAAAGCCCTAATGTAAGTCCTTGATCTCTTTGCAAGTTATTTCCATCATTTTGTTTACTTTAAAGTTTTAATTTCTCTTAGTACTTTCATTTTTGTTTAGAAGTATATTAATAAGGCCAAGGTTGATTGATTATGAGAAAAGTGTAAATGTGCTTTGTCACTAAGCATTGCATGAGGGCATGGCAATGGTTAAGTGTAGGGGATTTGATAGGTGTGAAAACACCCATCCTTTTACCACTTATTTTTGGCTAAAACAAGACCAAAACACGTATTTAATATCATTTGTTTGGAATTATACGTGGTTTTTGTGTTTATTGTGTTTTCAGAGTCAACCGGATGAATATTGAAGAAAAACATGGGATTGCACGGGTTTTATCTAGGAAAAAGACTCAAGACGAAGTCTACTGTCCAAGAGATGCAAAAGATTTGAAGTCATTGTGCCTATTTGAAGATTTATCAAAGAATATAGCCAAAGATGGAAGATTCATATATTTCGAAGAACTCGAGTCTATTAAACAAAAGATCATAAGACGAGTTGGAATTATTCACCGACACTTCTCAAATCCAAGTCGGAAACGTTTATTTGAAGAAGCGTGAAGACTAAAGAAGAAAGAAGAAAAAGAAGCCCAAACCAAAGCCCAATCACAAGCCCACCACCACAAGACTTGCCTATAAATAGGACCTTATTTCACAAAAATGAAACACTTAGTTTTTTAGGTAGTTTGTAATTTTTAATTTTCTCTCTAGTTTTAGAGAGAGAAAGTTCTAAACTTTCTCTCACTAGATTTCATCTTTTTCTCTTTCAAGATCAAACATTTGTATTATTTTTCATTAATCAAGTTCAAGTTTTTATCTTTTTATCTTTAATCTTCTTCTACCTTTCTTTGATTTTGATTGATTTTGGTACAAATCTCGTATGATCCGTGTTGTTCATCAATGATTTTGTGCTTAAAAAGTTAATCTTTTTATGTTTTCCTAAGTTTCTACACAAATAAGCTTTGAGATCCTTGTGCTTATTGGCTTATTTGTTAGTTTTGCTTATTTACTTTTTATAAGTTTTCTTAAAAAGTTTATCTTTTTATTATTTGATTTATAAGTTTGATTATTCAAAGTTAGAAAAGTTGTTTTTAGTGCTTATTTGATCAGCTTAATTTTGGATTCGAGCTAGTTTGGTGATTGGCTTATTCATAGCTTATTGCTTGCTTAAAATTCGGATCAACATCATTTCGGAAAAGGCAAAGCCCTTTTCCGACCCTGCATTCCGACCAGGTACACCCCTTATTCCGATCTATAGATCGGAAAAGGGTTTTAACAGATTCCGATTTGCCCTTTTGAAACATTCCGATTGGTAAGTTTTGACTTATTCCGATTATGGATTTTATGAGTATTCCGATTGCATTTCTTTTTATATTCCGATTAGTCCTCTTTGTCCCTCTTTCCGATCAAGAATTCCTCAACATTCCGATCAGGGTGATCGGAATATATTCCGATAGCTGTGATTGTTTACATTCCGACAGGTGGATCTTTGGTCCGATTGGCACTGTTTTAGATATTCCGATCTTACTTCCTTTTAGTACTTTCGACTAAGTTCATATTTTTACAAAATTTTCCAAGTGTTAGTTTTTATTGGGTGTTCATTTATTTTTTCTAATTTAATCTTTAAGTTTTCAAGCATTTATTTTTAAACTCGTCTTTTTACTTTAATCATTTAAAGCTTTAAGTTTACTCTTCGATTCTTAATTACTTGTTATTAGTTAAAGTAGATAAACAAACCAAAAACTTTTTATTAACCAAGAACAAATCATTCCACTTAGAGCCGAGATCAATTCGAGGAGATACCGAGAACTTAAATCCGAACCCAAGTAAAACGCAAGTATCACTCGTCCCCGAATTAAATGGTCCATGGGGAAGCCTCGAATGTAATACCGAGATCAAAGACCTTGTCCTTGTTCCTGGAGGAAAATAATAAAGGCGAGGCCAGAGGATAAGTCTTAAAGGGTAGAAAAGTACTCTCAACATACAAAAAGTATGTGAGATCATGATCCATGGGAGGTGGGGTGGGTGAAGGAATCAAAATGTCAGCCCCAAAAGATGTATGATTAACACTGAGCGGCAATGCTGTAAAGGTGTCAAGCATGGAATGGTCAATGTCACCTCCCGGGTCAAAGCACTCATCCTCCGTAATAGTCTCTAAAGGTTGGGATAAAAGGTGCTCGGGAGGGGGACTTAGGACAATACCTTCATGCAGCAAATTATAAAAAATAATATCCCCCTCGTGTCATCATCATCAATACCCGGAGGTATTGAGAGAATGTCGATTTCCTCCATAGCTGTATCATTATTCTCAACTGAAGTAATAGACGGGGGTAAAGACTCGGAAATAGGAGCAGAATTCAACGCTTCAATTTTAGCAATAAGAAGATGAACTTTCAGTAATTTGTTGTGAAGCATAACGTCTTCCACCTCATCTACAAGACCAAGTTCAGTGGTGAACTTCTCGTATGTCAGAGAGAATAAATCAACATCGCCTTCATCGCCTGGAGGAGAAGGAGAAATTTCAAAAGTGAAATTCTCGTAGCATGGAGAAAAATCATCATTAAGAGCGACCTCGTCCGTAGGCTCCACAAAATTCGGTGCATCACAAACCTCATCAAAGAATTTATCAAGACCCAAATCACTAATCTCACTCGATGTATCACTATCCTTAGACGCATTAGGGATATCAAGAGTAGGAGTAGTAATCTCAGAAGATGGGTTGAGATCATAGATATCATCCTCGTCATCATCATAATAGTAGTATGGACGCACAAGAGGAGGAGTATAATCACTAAGATTAGATACTTGCTCTTGTTGTTGTCGCTTTTCCTTCTCCCTTGCTTCTTTTAGTTGAACTACGGCTTCTTTAAGTTGCAAAAGAAGGGCGTGTGTTTCGTCATTCAGATTCAAAGACGGTTGATGATCGAGGGTGTATTGTGGGGGCTCAAAATTATGAAAACCAGAATTTTAGCACGGATGTGGTCCATCATAAATCATCATTTGAAAAGAATTAGAACACAGATTTGGCTCGTAATAATTCATCGGCTGACAAGAAAAGGTATCGTGCGGGCCCCCATAATTATTGCAATATGGATATTGAGGAAAACCTTGTGCTTCTTGTAGATAGCTATTACCATTGACATAATTGTAACCCAGTTCTTGCTCGCTATGAGACGGGTATCGAATTGGACACGAAACATGCCAATGAGAATCGCTTCCACAATATATGCAATAGGGTGGAGTAAGTGCATTAGAAGCAAAGGATGAGTTAATCGAATTGCACGAGGGACAAAATCCAAATTGTGTATTGTCGATATCATTTCCACACCGCTCACATGTACACCATTGACATGTTTGAAAGCCATACAATGGTCTTCCACACCCTGCAGCACAAGCAAAATACGAATTCATTAAGAACAATAGATAAGCAAGAAGAATATTTTTGGTGCAAAACTTTCGAAAAAGAAATGCTTTTTATAATTTTTTAATTGTTTTTGGGATTTTTGAAATTTTTGATTTTTATAGATTTTTGAAAAATTTTGACACGAAAAATAACGTTCACGAGTGAACGGATCCCAAAATCCAACGCGTCTCTCACAAAAAACCGTTAATCTTCACGAAAAGAGCCGACAGCGGCGCCATTTGAAAGTTAGATTTTGCTAGGTTAAAAGTTCGTTGTTCACGGTCTAATCGAATTGATCACGGATTAAATGTGTGACACAGTCGTCTTTGGTGGATAAAAGAAAGAGTTGCCGTTGAGTAAAATAAAAATGCAAACTTTAAAGTAAATGACGAAATTTTAAAACTCGACAAAAAGTAAAATTTGAGACCTTAAAAATAAAACTAAGACAAAACAATTTTATAATAACACTAAGTAAAAATGGCGGGAAAAGTTAAATTTGAATTTAAAAATAAAAACAGGAAATAAAATCGGAAAAATGCAATCTGATCGCACTCCCGATCGCACTCTGGATCGCACTCCCCATCGCACTCTCGATCGCACTCCCCATCACACTCTGGATCGCACTCCCCATCACACTCGCGATCTCACTCCCCATCGCACTCCCAATCGCACTCCCCGATCGCACTCCCGATCGCACTCCCGATCGCACTCAGTGATCGCACTCAGTGATCGCACTCAGTGATCGCACTTAGTGATCGCACTCAGTGATCTTACTCAGTGATCTTACTCAGTGATCTTACTGAGTGATCTTACTCAGTGATATTAATGAGTGATCTTACTCAGTGATCTTAATGAGTGATCTTAGTTTGGATCGCAAGTAGAAACCCCCGGGGTTGATGCGATCACGAAACTAGATTGAAACAAGTAAACCCTTAAGAAAATTACGATGGTATACAAGAGGCTAATAAGCAATTACCAAAAACTTAATTAAAACAATAAAAAGAAAATCTAAATAAGCTCAAATTTAAAACTTTCAAAACACTAAATAAACAAAATTTATAAAATAAACTTTAAAAATATTAAACTTTTGAAAACACTTAAAATAAAACAAGCTAAACAAGAAATAAGCTAAAACACAACAAGTAAAGAACATCAATTGCATGACAATGATAAGAACAATGGAAAAATAAGAACTTTTATCAAATAAACATCAAGATTAAACAAAACTTCAAGATTAATCAAACAAAACAAGATATTTAAAAGCAAGAAAGGAAGAATGACAGATTGTAAAAAGCTTGAAATAAGATGAAGATTAAAGATTCAAAAGTACAAGATTAAAGATTAAAGATTAAGAAAACTTGAAAGAAAAGCTTAAGAACATGAAATAAATCTAGAGAGAGAAAGTAATCTACTCCTACTCCGAAACTAATCTAACTAACCAACCCTCAAATGAGAAGTGAGGGTGGTATTTATAGGAGAGGAGAATCGATAGGTGGTTGGTGGCTTGTCTTCTTTATTTTCTTTTCTTTGTCTACTCGTCTTTAAATTAAATTGAGGTCTTGACTTTGGCTCGGGATTTGTCGATAAAATCTTGAACTCATCTTTTAATTTCTTCATTTAGTAGACTTGAGTTCTTCGACATTAAAGTCTTCCGTCTTTAGTCCTTTTCTTCGATAAATCTTCAAAATAGGCCCTTTGACTTCCAATCTTTTGCAGTCTTGGTCTTTTGATTTCGTCTTTTCTCGTTTTCTTCGATAAAAGCCCGTGATAGCCCGTGCAATCCCGTGTTTTCTTCCTTTTTCTTCTTTTGGTCCTAAAATACAACAAAAACACAGACCACGCATAATTTCGACATTTACGACATAAAATACACATTTTGGCTTGGTTATTTATTAAAATTAAGTGGTAAAAGGATGGGTGTTTTCACACCTATCACTTTGCAAAAGAAAGTTAGTAGCTTTTCAAATGATACATCTTTAGAAGTAAAATTATCTGAGTGATGTCGATTATTAAACGAAAAAAGTCTTGATATTTCGGATTTGAAAGCTCAGTTACAAGAAAAAGACATAGCAATAGCAGAGTTGAAGAAACTCGTTGCTAAGATGGGTGGGAAAGTTATGGAACCTAGCGTTAAGAAACCTGTTGTTAGACAACCCAATGCCTCTAGAGTGAATAGATCCTCTATCTTGGGAAAACCATCTGCTTTCTCAAATTCTTCGTTTGCAAAACCTGTGTTTGCCCCCAAGATGGATGGAAAGGAAAGGTTACCACATACTCAACCCATAAGGAATGCTATAGCACCAAGCGTTAAGCACAATAATATGATTAAACCAGGGATGTATAGAATGACCACTAAACCCACAAAAAAAGTTAGTCACTCACCTCAGACTTCTAGAAACACTAATATTCGTGTGTCTTCTACTACAGGAGTAGTCTCCACTGCTAGTGTTAGCCGGCCTCAGCTTAAGAGCACTCAAGTGAATGATAAGGTCTGGAAACACACGAGTCAAGGGAAGAGGAAGGAAGTATAAGAACACCCTAGGAATTTGAATGTTTTTAAGAATACAAAGTCAGTAATCGCATGTAATGACGATTTGAATGAATTGAATGATTTGAATGCTATGAATGTGAAATATGTTTGTGTCAAATGTGGAAAGTGTGCTAATGCTAATCATTCTATGTGTGCTATGAATAATGTCAAAGGCGTAGAAACTAGAACTAAGAAGCAAGTTGCGATGCCTATTAGTGCTAGTAAACCCAAACACAAAGTGAACCATTCTGATGAAACCCCCACTAAGAAAAGTAATGCATCAGACTCCACCACTAAGGACCCTAGAAGCAGAATTAAGGAATTATATGAGTCTGCTAGCAAGTCTTGGAAATGGTGGTTTGCTAATCAAATTCCTCCAGGATATAAATGGATGCCTAAAGTTAGGACAAAAAATGTGAAAACGAGTGTTAGTATGCCTTTAAATGTTGATAAGGACACTAATGATTCTACAATCACAACTACTGTGGTATCTAATTTAGCAAATGCTCCATCGTGTTCTAACTCTTCTGCAGGTGATACATATAATTCTCTTCATACTGGACTCCGGATGCACGAAGCACATGACGGGGAATCTCAAGCTTCTAATTAACTTCGTGGAGAAGTTCCTGGGTACGGTCCGATTCGGAAATGATCAATTTGCACCGATCCTAGGATATGGAGATTTGGTTTAGGGGAATATCACGCTCAAAAGGGTATAATACGTCGAAGGGCTCAATCACAATCTTTTCTCGGTTGGTCAATTATGTGATGCGGATTTGGAGGTTGCTTTCAGAAAGAAGACATGTTTTGTTCGTGATTATGATGGGAATGACTTACTTACCGGTACACGGGGTACTGATCTTTACACAATTTCACTTCAAGACACAACTTCATCAACTTCAATTTGCTTCATGGCTAAAGCTTCAACGACTCAGGCATGGTTATGGCATCAACGTTTATCTCATCTTAGTTTTGATACCATCAACTTGCTTTCCAAGAAAGATATTGTGAGAGGCCTTCCAAGTTTGAACTTCATCAAAGATCATCTTTGTTCTTCTTGTGAGCTTTGTAAAGCTAAACGAAGTAGCTTCAAAACAAAGACTACACCAAGCTCTAAAGGACGGTTAGATCTTCTCCATATGGATCTATGTGGTCTCATGCGTGTTCATTGTACCAATGGGAAGAAATATATTCTGGTAATTGTCGATGATTACTCAAGGTACACACGGACTCACTTCTTGAGGTCCAAGGATGAAACATCCGAAGTTCTCATCAACTTCCTTAAACTAATACAACGTGGTCTTCAAGCTCAAGTTAAAGTGGTTCGTACTACAGAGGTACATAATTTTTGAATTCAAATCTGAGAAACTATTTTGAAGCCGAAGGAATTGAACATGAAAAATCTATTGCTCGAACACCCGAACAAAACGGCGTTGTTGAAAGACGAAACCGTACTTTAGTTGAGGCTGCTCGAACATTATTATCCGCTTTAAAACTTCCACTATACTTTTGGGCCGAAACCGTGTCAACCGCATGCTACACACAAAACCACTCCTTAATTATCCCAAGACATGAAAAGACACCATATCACATAATTCATGATCGAAAACCTTCACTCAAACACCTTCACGTTTTTGGATGTACTTGTTACATAACACGAGATGGTGAAAATTTGGATAAGATGAAAGAGAAAGGTGATGCATGTATTCTTGTGGGACATGGAACTCAATCTAAGGGGTATAGAGTATACAACAAGAGAACAAAATTGATAGTCAAGACTATTCACATCCGATTTGATGAATTACAAGAAATGGTACTTGAAGAAAACAGTTTAAGTCCCGAACCACAACGAAAAACGACTTCCGTTCACAACCGCACGGAACTCGGAACTCAAGACCACAACAATGAACCGTCAAGTTCAACGCTGGTTCAAGGAAATGTTCCACGAGCAGATATGATAGTCAACACGACACTTGAAGAGTTGGAAATGTTATATGGACCAATGTATGATGAATATTTCACGGGGGAGAAACAAGTTGTATCGAAGTCTTCCACGGTCACTCATGATAAGAATGATGATTCATATCATCGTCAACAAAACGATTAAACTTCATCTACTTCAACACGGGTTGCTGCAGATTTACCTCCTCAGAGTATCACTTCAACAATCGCTCCTACAACATCAACAACTACTGTCATTGCTCCAGAGAACACAAATCAAGCAGACAATGCATTATCTGACGAAGACGAATTTATCAACCCATTCGGTACACCGGTACACGAAACGGGAGAGTCTTCTACTCGCCATGTTGATCCGTCAAATATGCATACGTTCTACCAACGGCATCCTTCAACACATCATTGGACTCGAGATCATCCTTTGGTTCAAGTAATTGGAATCCCTTCACAGCCCGTTCGTACACGACGACAGCTTGAAACCGATGGTGATGTTTGTATGTTCGCACTCGCCGTGAGTACAGCTGAACCAACAAATATCAAAGAAGCCATGGCTGATCATGCTTGAATTGAATCGATTACGGATGAACTTCAATAGTTCGATGGATCTGGAAAAACAAGTTGGATGAAGAGAACACGATCATCAAGAGTAAATCTAGGCTAGTGGCTAATGGGTATGGCCAGAAAGAGGGTATTGATTTTGACGAATCATTTGCACCAGTAGCTCGTTTGGAAGCGGTCAGGATTTTCCTTGCTTATGATGCACATAAGGGATTCCTTGCTTACACAGCCGGAAGGATTCGTCAATCCTCATTATCCTGACAAGGTGTATCGTCTCCACAAAGCACTTTATGGACTCAAGCAAGCTCCAAGGGCGTAGTACGACAAGCTCTCGAAATTTCTGGTCTCCAAAGGTTTCTCAAAAGGTTCCATTGATCTAACTTTGTTCACTTATAAATATGGGGATGACATTTTTCTTGTGCAAATTTATGTTGATGACATTATTTTCGGGTCTACAAACCCAAAACTTTCAAAATGGTTTGAAAAAGTAATGCACAACAAATTTGAAATGTCTATGATGGGCGAACTAAAATTCTTTCTAAGAATTCAAGTTCACCAATCCCCAAGTGGTATCTTTATTAACCAAGCTAAGTATTGTCAAGAGATAATCAAAAAGCATGGTATGACATCATGTGACCCCATTGGGACCCCATTATCAACCACATCCCTAGATGCTGATTTGGAGGGAGATGCCATAGATCAAACGAAATATCATTCCATGATCGGCTCCATCATGTACTTAACAGCAATCCCACCAGATATATAACATGCTACGTGTTATTGTGCACGATATCAAGCACGACCCACTGAAAAGCACCTCAAGAGGTTAAACGGATCTTTCGGTGCCTTAAGAATACCATTCACATGGACTCTGGTATCCGAGGGAAACCGGTTTCTTTCTAAAGGCCTATTCAGATTTGGATCATGCTGGGTGTCTTGATACACGTAAAAGTACTTCTGGTGGTGCACAATTTCTAGGTCAAGATAATCTTGTGGGATGGTCTTCCAAGAAGCAGGATTGCATGTCACTGTCATCAGCCGAAGCGGAGTATGTGTCTCTATCTGCGTGTTGTGCTCAAGTTCTTTAGATGCGAACACAACTCACGGATTATGGCTTCCACTTTGATAAAGTACCTATGTACTGTGACTCAAAGTCTGCCATAGCCATCTCCTGCAGTCCGGTATAACATTCCCGCACGAAGCACATTGATGTCAGATATCACTTCATTAAGGAACAAGTTGAAAGGGGTATCATTGAATTATACTTTGTTGGAACTGATTACCAATTAACTGGCTTGTTTACAAAAGCTCGTTCAAATGAGAGGTTTGCGTATCTAGTTAGGCAAATTGGTATGATATGTTTGACTCCAGCAGAACTAGAGATTCTGGCAAAGAAGCCTGCTTGATTCATCTATCAAACATCTACATGTAAATATTAATTAAAAAGCAAAATACAAAATTAAAAATCTTTCATAATACCAAAAAGATTCTTCTCGACATGTCTTTCAGTATCGATAATATGGACGTGCCTAGAAATGTCGCTCAATAACGACACAGGTGTGTACATAAAGCTCGAATGAAAGTTGTAAATATTTTTCAAAATATGTCCTTTCTATCTTTTATAAAGGAAATTGTCTCTTTTGGACAATATTCCTAACAAACGGGTAGAGCAATCTATCACGGGTTGAGCTTGTCACAAAACATTCAACGTTTTGAGCTCAACACAATGGCTTGTAATCACTTTCAGATTGCAACCCGGATCTAAATTCACGAGGAGTGTACGCTTTCTTGCCCTTACCCTTAGCAAAAGAAGTTAAATCTTCTTACACTTGAGTGGATTCGTCAAGACATTCAAAGTCTAGGAACTCAAGTTTATGTTTTAGAAAAACCTTTTCGCTAAAAAGAATTGATTTTTCAAAAATCGTTGAACACAATTTTTTCAAGAATTTCTCAATGATATTCAAAATCTTTCAAAAATTGTGTATTCAACAACTCCTATCCTCAAAAGTTTAATGTGGATCATATCCTCGTAATGACAATTCCATTGGATCAATTTTTAAGGGGGAGTGTTCCAAATTCATGATAAGTTTGACACATTTTTCTCCCGAAAGTTTTTCAAGACTCTTCTACACAATATATATTTTAATCAAATTTGGTATCTCTAGTATCAAACGATTTTATATTTTAGAGATAGGGGATAAAATGTGATTAAAATGTGATCTAAAGACTCAAGCACTCATGGTTACGATCAAATACCCACAACATCTTTAATTCACGACGTTATTGGTGTCAAAAGGGTGGTTAGGTTTAAGTGCTATGATCCAACCAAAACCGGAGGGATCTTCCCAGGGATAATCCAATAGATTATTAGAAGTCCTTAGGAAAGATGGAGTAGAATGTGAACGAAGCTGAATGCCAACTAAGTACTGATGATAGCACTGGAACAATCACAACAAGGTGCTATTAATGATGTCTTGGTAAGCATTGAAGGGGTTGAAGAATGAAAAAGAAATGTAAGGATAAAGGGTGTAAAGAAATTAGCCCTCCATACAACTTAGGCAGAAACCGGGTCAACACATCATGAAGACAACGCATCATGGACCCAGTGATGTAATGCACAACCCCTCCCCAGCTGACTCAGGATTCTCTCAAAAGAAGTTTGTTTTATTGTCACGGAGATCAACATGACTTCTATTGACTTTCTCACTCCGAGATAGTTGATATTGAATAGGTGGCATCTACTCCAGCCTCCGATCACTAAAAGTACACAAATCGAGTCTAGAGCCAAGAGATCAATCAAATCTCGTTAGGACATACTGATGAAGATCAAGAGAGTCCTACGCCATATCCTTGTGATATTGCTAGAACACTCAGAGTGATACTACTTAGTATTCACAATGATTTGTGGAAATCCTTCCAGTGTTAACATCAAATAGCACTGCAGTAGGTCATATGAAAGATTCTTTATGAATTGAACATGTGTAAAACTGAAAAGCAACAGTGGTTTGATTCTGAATTGATTCAAACTCGTTTCAGGTTTCTGCGCAATATCTTTATGGTCTTGCCAGAACATTCAGAGTGATATTAATTAATATTCACAGTGATGAATGGAAATCCTTCTATCGTCAACATCAAATAGCGCTACGGTAGGTGACTTGTGAGATTCTTATGAATCAAGCTTGTGTCAACTGGAAAGCAACAATGGTAAGATTCTTTATGAATCAAACTTGTTCCAGGAAATTGAATTGACGAATTTAATCAAGCAGATATTTATCCAATTGATTCACTCTTTATGTTCGGAGTCTTGCTTTGAGACGGTCGAGTAAAGAGAACGGCTAGTACAGACGCGAAACCCTGTCAAGGAGGTTCTTAAATGAATCTACCTATCACAGGTACGATATTTAATATCGTATAACGGTCTTCACCGACCGGAGGTAAAACGCTACCGATTTAGGACGAATGTTAAAGCCATTCAGTCCGTGTCTATGTTTTGTCTCGAGAAGGTGGTGTCACGGTGTACTCAGCAAAGTCAAAGATTCAAAACCACATACTCATGCCTAAAGACATATTTGACATTTAATAGTGTGAGCATGTGTATGAAGACACAAGATCGCAAGATGGCAAAGACAAGTCAAGGATAATTTTAAGATCTCAAGATAAAAGACAAAGTCGAAAGACAACGAAAAAGGCTCAAAGATCACAGAATGAAGGAACAAAAACTACTATTACACGTTCAAGACTCATTTATGACGAAATTCGTAATCTCCATTGAACTCCAAAGATCGAAGAGGAATGACCTCACATTGGGGGAGATTGTTAGCAACAAATTATTGAGTCAAACAAGAATGTTCGGTCATAGGTTTATATTGTAATGTAGGTCTACGAGATTATTGGCCTATTCTATATCATGGATTTGGTGGATTTAGATGGTTGATTTTGATGATAATCATAAGGAAATGAAGGAAAGAGATGAAGGATTAGAGAGAGAAAGGAGAGAAAAGGGGAAAGGTTAGAGAGAGAAAGTGAAAGTAGAATTATGATTAAGTGTGAATGAAAATCAACAACCCCTCCTAACATGCTAGGAGGGGATATATATAGCCCACCCTACATGTGGGCTATATGGACTATACAATAATTAAATAGATCACGAGCCCATTACATAATTATTGTTGGAGCGACCGATCCTTCATAAATACGTAAAAACGTATTTCTAACAATCTCCCCCTAAGGGAGGTCACTCCAAGAAACAAAGTTCTAAATAGTCTATAACTCGTGATCTATGCTAACTAAGATGTGACCGAGACTTTATTGGGAAAAACGTATTTCCAACAATCTCCCCCTAAGGGAGGTCACATCTTTTTACAAAATCTTAAACCTAGCATCTATGCTTGAGTCTTCGATCTTGTTCTTGTGAATATGCTTGATGTGATCTTTGACTTTAGTCTTGAGCATGTTTCCTTGCCTTGACCTTGTGCATTCATCACTTGTGAAATTTGCCTCTTCGTGACTTCATGTTCGACATACTTATACCTTTAAATTCTTGAAAGCTTCAGAGTTTGATACAGCGGAAGACTTGACCTTCAGACTTTCTTGAATTTGTTGAAATACTAAGTGTATGTAGTATAAGCATGTGGTGACAACTTCTTCTGGATTATACACCGCAATGCCACCTTCTTGTTACGCTGCATAAGACAGTTAGCAACAAACCATATACACGGATGAAATGGCCTTGAACATTTCATTCTAATTCGGTAGCATTTTACCTCTGGTCGGTGAAGACCGTTGGACGATATTAAATATCGTACTTGTGACAGGTAGTTTTAATAAAGAACCTCCTTGACAAGATTTCGCGGGTAAACCCGTTCTCTTTACTCGACCGTCCAAAGCTGACTGCGAACGTAAAGAGTGAATCATTTGGATAATATTATCCGCATGATTTGAAGCCGTCAATTCATGTTCCTGGAACAAGTGAAGTTCAATTAAGAACCGCACCATCGTTGCTTTCCAGTTGTCACTAGCTTGATTCATAAAGAATCTTGCAATTTACCTACCAAGTGCTGTTTGATGTTAACACTAGAAGTATTTCCATTCGTCACTGTAAATACTTAATAGTATTACTCTGAATGTTCTGGCAAGATCATTAAGATATTGCGTAGAGGCCTGGAACGTGTTTAAATTCATTTAAGAATTAAACCACTGTTGCTTTCTAGTTATCACAAGTTTGATTCATAAAGAATCGCACAAGTCACCTACCATGAGCTTTTTGATATTCGCTCAAGAAGGATTTCCATCTTCATTGTAAATACTTTCGTATTACTCGGATGTTTAGGCAAGATCATGAAGATTTTGCGTAGGACTCTTAAGATCTTTCTTACTTTTCACAGTGTGTGAAGAAGCAAGGAATAATGAAAGTGTGTCCTAATGAGATATATGATGATCTCAAATGGCTCTAGACTCGATCGTGCATTTTGGATTTTTAGTGATCGGAGGCTGGAGAGGAGTGCCACCTTTTCAATACCAATTTATTCGGAGTGAATAAATCAATAGATAATGTGTTGATCTCCGTGTGATTAAAACAAATACCTTTTGAGAGATATTTGAGTTAGCTGGGAAGGGTTGTGCATTGCATCACTGGGTCCATGACGTCTTTCTTCAATATCGAGAATCATTAACAAAAATGATCTCAATAGCATATGTATTGACCCGGTTTCTGCCTAAAGTTGTAAGGAGGGCTTCTTTCTTTACACCCTTTATCTTTACAATTCTTTTTCATTCTTCAACCCCTTCAATGCTTACCAATACGTCATAACTAGCACCTTGTTGTGATTGTTCCAGTGCTAACTTAAGTACTTGGTCGGCATTCAGCTACGTTCACAATCTTTCTCCATCTTTCCTAAGGACTACTATTTCTAGCTATGGAATGTCCTTGGGAAGATTCCTCCGGTTCTAGAGAAATCATTGGACTTTAACCTATCCTACCATCCTTATGTCACCACAATCATCACCGTCGTGAATAGAGATGTTTTTGGGTAAGTGTATGTCACCATGAAATCCACTTTGAAGTGCAAATCCATTTTGCTCCCCCTTAACATATGCTACGATATTCGAAAACATTTTGCACATGTCGGGATGAGCTATCACGTTAAGTCAAACCACTTATGATTGATCAAATCCCATATTAAATCACATTTTCTCCCCCATATTAAAAATATTAACCCAATCGATGTTTTTAATATCAATTGATTTAATAGCATTTTAAGAAAATTTGGGAAGAAAAATGCAAGTCCAATTATCTTCATGAATTACACAAGCTCCCCCTCAAATTAATGAGGGTGTGCTGAAACGTAAAATAAATACCTTTTAAACACAAGTGTAAGGTATTTATTACGTACAAAGATCATATATAATAATGAATTCACAAGATTAACAATTTACGAGGTAGGACCTGAATGATGGAGAACATCATATGAAAGATTCACATGGTTCTTGTTCACGAATGTTGGTCACCTCGTCACGTCCCCGAGAAAATTAATTCCCGTTGTTGAGTCAAAGCTTTCCGGTGAAATGCTTGACTTGATTATGAAAAGCGGGTTGCTATCTGAAATAATAGCAAACCATTTTGAACATGTTTTAAAATCATTTGAACTTCTGCTCGAACTTTATTTACAACCCCGTGTCATTATTGAATGACATTTCTAGGTTCGTAAATATTATCGATTCCAGAAGACATGCTCGTTTTATCAAAACGTTTTTGAACACACAATTTTGAAAGATTTAGAAAAACCTTTTGAGAAATCCTCGAAAAATTGTGTTCAAAGTTTTGAAAAACAATTACTTGAGCTTAAGATGTTGAATATCTTAAAAGCGAGCTCAAGTCCGAGAAGTTGTGAACTTCCCGTTGTTAAGGATAAGTTACCATCGGCGATAAACTTTCCTTTTATCTGAAGGACGAGTCCTAAGCTGACATTTACTTAGAAGTCGTGTTCATGAGCTTGAAAACTTTGACTGTTTTAACGGAAAGCTCATGACCGAGAAAGGTTAATTTCTCGTTACGAGGAAAAGTTCTCTTAGTTAAAAGATACACTTTCCTTTATGAGCTTAAAACTTCGAATGTTTTAAGACAAGCTCATGACCGAGAAAGGTGAATTTCTCGTTAAGAGGATAAGTTATCATAAACGATAAGCTTTCCTTTATTTTAAGTTCGAGTTACAGTCTGACATTTAACTGTAAGTCATTGTGCATGAGCTTAAAAACCTCGAATGTTTTTAATTTTAGCTCATGCCCGAGAAAACTTAATTTCTCGTTGTTAGGATAAGTTTATCATCGGCGATAAACTTTCCTTTCTTTGATGAGCGAGTTATAGTCTGTGATGTGACTATAAGTCCTAGTGCATGAGCTTAAAAACGTGGAATGTTTTTAACATAAGCTCATGCCCGAGAAAAATGAATTTCTCGTTTTTAGAATAAGTCATCATCGGGATGAACTTTCCTGTCTTTGGAGATCGAGTTACAGTCTGTTATGTGACTGTAAGTCCTTATTTGCAGCTTAACCATGAATCCCCTGAGATACTAGTTTCTCTGATATCTGCTTCTTCAGCAACCAAACTCTGAGAGTGTCCTTAGTTGAACGGTATACAACGATTGGACCGCTTCGTTCTTTTGGAACATCAACTTTGGTACCTGCATTCTCATTAGGAGTTTGTATACTTTTGCATGGGTTAGAGATATCTATTTTAGAAGCACGTGGGGGTTCACGGTTTTCTTTTCTTGTGTCAGAGGTGGCCTGAGGGAATGATTCACTTGTCTTAGTTGGCAAACGTTTCCTTTTATAGAAAATCTTAAGTTCAGGCTTAAGTGATGTATCATCCTTTGCAATTTCCTCCCTAGTAGTCTTAGTAGAATCGAAGACTATCCTAGTTAAAGGGCACTCGTTTCCTACAAGAGTGAAAGATCTACCAGTGGGGCGCCACATTTTACCAACGGGTTTGATTTTAGCGACCCACTGGGATTTAAGTCTAGCACGGGAGTTCACCTCATTAAGTAATTTCTTGATACAGGAGTCATGATTTGCCGTAAAGACACATTTTCTACATGTTTTACAAGTAGCATATTTAATGTCCGAGTAATTCCTAGATGATTGATCGACGCTCCTAGGAGATGACATGCTACGGTTAGCAGTGTTGAGTAATCTAGAAGGCATCTGACTAGGTTGGACATTGCTATCTCTTACATGTGTCTTTTGAATAGCTTCCCTTTGACCAAAATCATGGCGCACATCAGTTGAACTAGTTCTAGACGTGGTCTTGGTATTTTTAGGGAAACTAGGGGCAATCATCTGATTAGATCTTGCTAACGCTGTTTTGATCACATTGGGCCTAGTTGCTGGAGTGACTGGTCTAGAAAACTGAACCAAATCAACTTGGTAGGCAAACCGCGGTCTCGAGGATTGTGGTCGCTCGGATCTAAATGCAGTAGGTTGTCTGACAATCGGTTGTCTGACGAACTGATTTGTAGGCGGTTTCCCCAAGATTGATGGTTTTTCAAGCTTAGTGTCCACACTAGGTTCTCTAGTTTTCCTTAACTCGTTTTTCAACGCAGCTATAGCAAAAACCTTTTCCTGTACTTGGGCCTTTAAAGTCTCATTCTCTTTGAGCACTCTATCTTGGGATGCCAATTTAGACTCTAATAACTGAATTTGTTTCAAAAGATTATCCTTTTCAGCTTTAGAATCTAGAACAGTTTGATCCAATTTTCTTTCAAGAACAACGTTTGACTTTTCAAGTTTTTCAAAGTATGTTTCAAATTTGTCCGTTTTCTTAGAAAATTCATGTTTGGCATCCTTAAGATCTTTTGATTGCCGAGCTATGATCGTTTCAAGCTCTTTAATCTTGGAATCAGAATCAGTTGACGAGGCAGTTATAAAGCATTTATCATGATGTTTAGCATTTTGAACACATTCTCCCCCATTATGACTCACATCGGATGAATCAGAAGTGGTATTTCTATCACTCTTTTCCATCCCATGTTTGTCATAATTAGGTTCAGAATGCTCAATATGCGGCATTTCATCAGCATATACATCATAAACAACATTACATTGTACCATGTGTGCAGGCTCTTTGTCATAAACGGGCAAGGTGTCATCAAGAAGGATCTCGTGAGCATTCCTGACGTGCCACTGGTATCATGTTGTCCTCCTGATTCCGTGCTCTTGGCATTGATAGGCTCCAAGTTTTCAACCGTATGACCAGTTTCCTCTTGCATCGAAGAGTCTTGCACTCCATTATCATACCCTTGCTGAAGTCGAGATCTTTCATAAATCGAAGACGAGACCGATGTCATGAGTTTCAAAATTGTATCACGGAAAACGCGAAGCTCGGTATGTGTATCTCGAAGAAACGATTGGCAAATCACTGAACTTTCAGACTTGATGATATTGAATTGGAGGAAAGGCGTGAGTTGTGTCACAAGAGCCTTATAAGCAAGTGACGATGCAGATTGATTAAAGTTGTCACGGTTGAGTTGCTCGGCGAGTTCGGTCAAAGTGGTGAACATTGAGTCAATGAATATATGACGATCTTGTCCAAAGATTGTCACAAATTAACTCCCTCCTTGAATCCTCGAAAGAGTAACAAGATGATATTGAAGCAATTGAAATGAATTTATACCACTTTCTCTAGCCTTGTCGTGCATTTGATGCAAGTCTCCCTCTTTAAGTGTCGATTTTAACGATTCCATTGGTAATCGAGGAAAAATGATGTGGATGTTGTAGTTTGCAGGATTTTACAATTTGATTCAGCTCAAAAGATGTTGACGGCTCAAGCGATTATGAATTAAACCCGATCAAAAATGCCGTCACGTTGACTCGTCACTTTGTCGTCAAATCCGGCCACAAATAACGTTTAACCCGAAAATGTATTTTAAAATAAAATGTGATATTTTAAAAATAAAATAAAATGTATTGAACACTATGTGATATTTTAAAATAAAAAATTAATTTAACTAAAAATTCAAATTTTAAAATATATAAAATATAAGAAGAAAAAAAAAATAAAATAAAAAATCGTGCGTTTTAAAGAAACTGAAAGATTTGATTTGTCAAAGGCCACGTGCCCAAAAACCCCAAAACGTGGCAGAAGATCAGATATTGTTTAACTTTGTTTTCTCCGTCCAAAATATTAAGTGTCCCTTTGACTTAAAGTCATCCCCTCTGTTTTCTTGTTTCCTCCGCCTCTCACACCAATCACCTCTCAAATACTCCAACAAAAAAACCCACTTTGTAACCTCCGCCTCTCTTTTGTATTCACTTTCTCTCACAACCGTCTCTCTCAGCCTAAAACTCAGCCTCCAACCTTGTTGCTCTATCATCAAATCCTCACCTCCTCATCTCCAAATCATAAACATCAAGATCAATAATCACGGCCACTAACAAACTTGTTCTCTCTCTGTACAAATCGGCTTCAAGATCTTTAAATAAGGTCTCGGGTAGGTTTATTTTAATGTTTTTGTTGAGTCCCTCTTCTTCTGTAGCGTCTTTCTGTGTTGGTTGTTGAGAGGGTTTTCGAGAGAGTCGGATGGGAGATGTGAGTTTTGAGAGGTGTTGATGAAGTGAAACTGTTTGTTGGAGTTTCAAAAGAGTGTGTTTTTGGTGAGTCAGTTTGAGTCGTGGGTTTGAGTTGAGTTGTGGGTTTGAGTTGTGGGTTTTAGATTGAGGGAGTTACGGTGAGACAGTGTGAGTCGCGTCTGGTCGAGAGAGGGAGTCGAGGGAGTCAGTTTGGTTTGAGAGGTTGGGGGGTCTTGTTTTGATGAGATGAGTCGAGGGTGGGGGGTGTCCGAGAGATGAGACGAGGGAGGGTGTTGGGGATTGAGGTTGTTGCGAGGGTTTTCGAGGGTGGATCTGTTTGTTTGTCGAGGGAGAGTGAGGGGTGTGAAGTTGGTTTTGGGTGGTTCTTGTGTGTAGTTGGGTCTGTTTAGGTTAAGGGTCGAGGGTGTGTGAGTGGTTCGTGATAGGGGAGTGATGTGAGTAGAGTCCGAGAGGGTGGGTCGAAGGGGAGTCGAGTCTAATTGATACGAGGCAGGTTGGTAAGGTTGAGTGTAGTGGTCGAGAGTCAGACGAGGGTTCGAGGGAGAGTTTCGAGAGGATGTGAGTTTGAGTCTGCGAGGTTGGGTAAATGAGTCGAGTCAAAAAAAAAATGTTCCCGTTATGTTTGAATGGTCTTCATTCGGAAGTGTCATTCATTCGGAAGTGTCATTCATTCGAATGTTTTGTTCATTCGGATGTTTTGTTCATTCAGATGTTTTGTTCATTCGGATGTTTTGTTCATTCGGATGTTTTGTTCATTCGGATGTTTTGTTCATTCGGATGTTTTGTTCATTCGGATGTTTTGTTCATTCGGATGTTTTGTTCATTCGGAACTCGCGGTTTGATTCGGAACTTTTAGACTGACAGAAACAGGTTCGAAACTCGAAGAGACGGACTGAAATACTTGGACAATTGGACAGAATATAACTGGACAAAACTTGACAAAAATGACTGATTATATAAAAACTGAAAGTTATATAAAAGACTGAAAACAGATTCGATAGGACAAAAAAAACTGATAACAGAAAAAAAACTGATATAACAATATAACTGATTAAAAAAATTTATATAAAAAAAAAAACTGATTAAAAAAATTAAAAAATAAAAAGGATGAAATTGATAAAAAATTTAGAAAACTAATAATAGAAAAATTAAAGTGGCAAAATTGATTAAAAAATAAAAAAGGACAAAATTAAAAGTTCAATTTAAGAAATTTAAACAAAAAGGCAATCAAAATAGAAGGATTTAATCAAAAAAAAAATACAAAATTAAAAAGAGAAAAACACAAACTTTTATAAAAAACACCAACTTTTTATAAAAACACAAACTTTTTAAGATTTGATAAAGAAATTTTTGATTTTTATATAAAAATTTGTGATTTTTTATCTAAAAAGTAAGTAAATTTGAAGATTTGATATGATTTAACACATAAAAACATAAACTTTTTATAAAAAAAAATACAAACTTTTTAAAATTTAAGCATGATTAAATCAAAACCCACCAAAATCAAAAAGAAATAAAAGAAAGAATAAACCAATCAAACCTTGGCTCTTGATACCAATTGTAGGTCTACGAGATTATTGGCCTATTCTATATCATGGATTTGGTGGATTTAGATGGTTGATTTAGATGATAATGATAAGGAAATGAAGGAAAGAGATGAAGGATTAGAGAGAGAAAGGAGAGAAAAGGGGAAAGGTTAGAGAGAGAAAGTGAAAGTAGAATTATGATGAAGTGTGAATGAAAATCAACAACCCCTCCTAACATGCTAGGAGGGGATATATATAGCCCACCCTACATGTGGGCTATATAGACTATACAATAATTAAATAGATCACGAGCCCATTACATAATTATTGTTGGAGCGACCGATCCTTCATAAATACGTAAAAACGTATTTCTAACATGTAACATTTATTAGAACGTTGTAATAGTTAGTTAAAATAGTCGTGACATTACGGGCTTGATTGCTAGCTTAAAAGGCATATTTCAAGGTACTAAGCATTTTATTCAAGCCCGACCCAATCAAACATATAACCCATTAAGCCACATGTAGGCTAGGATATAAATACCCTTCCTAGCATGTTAGGAAGGGTATTGATTGTCATTATTTCTTAATCTAATCTTCCAAAAGTTTCACACACTTCTCTCTACTTTCTCTCACTACTTTCTCTCTCTAGAATTCATCTACTTCATCTATTTTCTTTCTTTCTTCCTTGCTTAATCATCACAAATATATGGGACAACAATTGGGGCACGTGTCACTCATGTATTAGTCTAGGTAAGTTTGGTGTCTCACAGGTTTAACCCCTCATGTTTCTTCCTTGTTTCATTTGTGTTTTAATCAGCCAAAAACGAATTTCCTTTGTAATCCAAGTTTTGTTTTTCACACTTTGGCCACAAAAAGTTTTGCAAAGGGATTTCAAGGACTTGTTTTTCCATTTGATGATATTTGAAGGACCAAACTTGTAATGTATTCAATCTTAAAGGTCTTGACTTGTATTGTTGACTTTTTGGAGGACTAAAAGTGACAAGTCTTCAAATTTGAGGGACCATTATTGCCAATTCTTCAAAGTTGAGGGTCCTTTTTGTAAATTTGACAAACTTTAAGGACCAAACATGTAATTATGAATATACAAGGGTTTATAGTGTCAATTCTTCAATAATGGAGGACCCTTCTTGTACAATCTTCAATTCTTCAAGGACTTTTCTTGGAAAATCAACTCTAGGGCCCGGTTCTTTGTGCGGCTTCGTTTCCCGTATTCGTTTTTGCTTGTTTCTTGTGATCTTTTTCCATTTTCTCAATATCTGTACCTAAAATACACATTGAAGAAACACAAGCATATATTTGGCACATTTTATGATATATTAACCATTTTAAGCCCGTTTTGGACGATGAGACTATGTATAAAAGCAGTCTCATCACTCCCCCATACTAAACCATTGTCGTGCCCTCACGCAATGCTAGAATAAAGTATCATATCACCTCCAAAATTCATTTTATGCACTTTTATGGAATCATAAACTTACTACACTACTACTACGTGTGTTTTAGACATAATGTATGATTTTCATCGCAAAATGGGACGTTTAGGTTCATAGAACAAGAACACGTGAATGCTTCGTTAGAAATAATTTCAGCGTCCTCGATTTTTACCCAATTCCATGCCAAGCGTGTAACGAGATCATTGTAATTATAAGTTAGTAATGCTAACATTACTCATATGCCCTAATCACGTACTTAGACTCCCATTATCCTAAGTGGTATCTCTTATATTTTATTCTTGTCTTGAATGATCACGAGGATACATTTTTTACTTATGCGATGATAGAGATTTAGGTCTAAAATAGAGTCATAACGGTGTAACCAAGACCATCGAATTAATAACCCCCTAATAGACAACGATGTCAAAAAATTAAGTCAACAAGATGGATCGATAAACACGATTTTATAACGGTTTTGAACATGAGACTTATTACCAAGACTTTTATACGCCCCTAACGGACGGGCCTTATTATCATAGGTTTACCTCCATATTTTATTCAACTTCGCCATGAAGCTTTTATTATGACTTCGGTCTTGCCTTGCCTTTTATTTAACCTCGCCATGAGGTGTTTATTATGGCCAAAGACGTATATCCTCACGCTAAAGCGAATTTTGGATCTTTAAAGCTTCAAAGATTAAGGCATAATTCACTTTCAATTTCGCATAGATTTTTCGGCCTTGTGAGCTTCAATTTGTTTGCTTGATTTAGGTGAGCACTTGAAATCTTATTATTAGGTGAAGCTTCCGATTATTCGGGTTGCCAATACTTCAAAACCGTGACGCTAGCAATACCTTAATGTCTTCCCAATTTAATTAAATGGAAGCTACTAGAAAAGACTAGAAACCAACAATCAAGACTAAACCGCTAAGCCAATACTTATTAGCAAAATATATATACAAGCGAAGGGAGAATAAGCAAACAACGAGAACACATGAGTTTTTGAAAGAATATGAGTACTCTACGTTTAGCATAGTAACTTATAATTAACTCTATCATTTCTCGTCCTCATTTAAGAGACTTAGCCTAATATGAAGTTAAGGAATCGAAGCTAAGTGCTCAACACGCACGGTCGAGTCAAAAATTACTCTTATTCACGCCATCGGAAAATCTACATTCGTGTCTTCAAACACTTATAAAACATGAGAAATTTTTTAAAATTTGGCCATTTTTAGCCTAATTTTGCAACAAAACAATAAACAAAAAGATAAACTTTGGAAAGCGTGAAGGTTTGGCAAGGCAAGTATCTATTCACCCCCCATACTAAAGTCAAACATTGTCCTCAATATTTCGAGTCTAAGGGTAGAATACCCCCATACTAGAGACGTAGTCAAATGCTAAATCTAGCATGGAAAGGGTGGAACCATTAAATCAATAACCATTTATGAAGTGTGCTATAGGACCTAAGGTTAGAACATCAAGGATATATCATGTGGATATAAAGAAATTCTTCAAAGGAAACGATCGAGTGCTCCCATAAAACGAACATGAGAGGCTCCAATCGTGAAGATAATGATCATCTAAAAACCACAATTCACAAACAAGCACGGAATAAAGGTTGGAAGGGCACAAATCCCCTCACGTTAACTACATTAGAAAGCAATAACATGTACATGGATAAGCATGGGACTCCCCCACGAGGCACCTCGTTTTTGATTACCGAGTCATGAGCTCGACTCGATCCCCTCAATACTAATTATCATTGGGGAAGGTGACTTGGTCGAGGTAGTTCAAGGAGGGAACTTCCCCACCAAAGTAGTGCTTGAACCTATGTCCATTCACCTTAAAGTTAGGACCATCATTTTGAGCTAGCTCGATAGTCCCATAAGGAAACACTTTGGTAATGGTGAACGAACCAGACCAACGGGATTTCAACTTGCCGGAAAAGATTTTCAATCTCGAGTTAAAAAGCAAAACTTGATCCCAATGTTAAAAACCCGGTTTTTAATTTTAGAATCATGAAACTTTTTAGTTTTCTCTTTATAAATCGATGAATTTTCATAAGCAATGTCTCTCAGTTCATCCAATTCATTAAGTTTCATTTTCTGGTGTTTTCCCGCGGTCTCATTGTCATCATTACAATGCTTTAGGGCCCAATAAGCTTTGTGTTCGAGTTCAATTGGTAAGTGGCAATTCTTCCCATACACAAGATTGTAAGGAGTGCACCCTATGGGCGTATTATGAGCGGTACGAAAGGCCCATAAAGCATCATCTAACTTATCCGACCATGATTGTCGGTTCTCTCCTATCGATCTCTCCAAGATCCTCTTCAACGCTCGGTTTGAAACCTCGACTTGCCCACTCGTTTTTGGGTGATAAGCCGTAGAAAGCCGATGTGTAACCTCATATTTATTTAGAACCCTTTCGAATTGGTCATTACAAAAATGGGTTCCACGATCGCTTATGATAGCACGAGGGGTTCCAAACCGAGAAAACAATTGCTTCAAAAACTTGACTACCACACGAGCATCGTTCGTGGGCAAAGCCTTAGCTTCCACCCACTTGGATAGGTAGTCAATGGCGACAAGGATGTACTTATTACCACGAGATGATGGGAACGACCCCATAAAATAAATTCCCCAAACGTCAAAGATCTCACACACTTGGATGATGTTTTGTGTCATTTCATTGTTTTGTGAGGCTTTTCCTTGTCGTTGGCATGAGTCACACGACTTGAAAAGTGCGTGTGCATCTCAGTAAATAGTAGGCCAAAAGAAACCGGCATCAAAGACCTTCTTCGCCGTGAGACTAACACCATGGTGACCACCCGTGGGTCCCTCGTGACAAGCTCTAAAGATATTAGAAGCTTCGATGCCAAAAACACAACGTCAAATAATTTGATCCGTACAAGTCCGAAATAGGTAAGGGTCGTTCCAAAAGTGGAACTTGACATCACGAAAGAATTTTCGTTTTTGTTGAGTCGTCATACCCTTAATGATGAAGTTGCCCGCATAGTAATTTACCATGTCCGCAAACCATGTGGTGGATGAGTCAATCTTAGAATTCACTACACCAAATGTCTCGAGAGGAAATGTTTCGGTGATTTCCTTGTTCTCGTACACACTTTGGTGAGGATCTTCCAAGCGAGAAAGATGATCAGCCGTTAGATTCTCGACTCCTTTTTTGTCAAGGATTGTGACATCAAATTCTTGTAGGAGGAGAATCCAACGAAGCAATCTCGGCTTTTCATCTTGCTTAGCCATGTGGTACTTGATTGCCGAGTGATCCGTATACACTATGCATTGGGTCAAGACGAGGTAAGGTCGGAATTTCTCAAATGCATACACCACGGCAAGGAATTCCTTTTCCGTTGTGGTATACTTAAGTTGAGCCTCAGTCATCGTCTTGCTATCATAGTGGATAGGAAAGAAGTGCTTTTCATGACGTTGCCCCAAGACGGCCCCAATGGCGTAATCACTTGCATCACACATTAGTTCAAAGGGGAGGTTCCAATTGGGAGCAACAAGAATGGGAGCTTCGGTTAGTTTCCTCTTAAGGATTTCAAAGGCTCGTACACAATCTTCGTTAAAGACAAAAGGAGGATCTTTTTATAGGAGGTGTGTAATGGGTCGAGAAATCAATGAAAAATCCTTGATGAATCGACGATAAAAGCCCGTGTGGCCTAGGAAACTCCTAAATTCCTTAACGGTTTTGGGATGAGGTAATTTGGCGATGACGTCTACCTTAGCTTTGTCTACCTCAATCCCCGCTTTCGAGACCTTGTGCCCTAAGACGATTCCTTCTTTAACCATAAAATGACATTTTTCCCAATTGAGCACAAGGTTGGTTTCTTCACAACGTTTCAACATATGTTTCAAATTTCCTAGACACGAAGTGAACGAACTACCAAACAAGGAAAAATCATCCATAAAGACTTCCATCGTCTTCTCGATCATGTCAAGAAAAATAGCCATCATGCACATTTGAAAGGTTCCCGATGCATTTCAAAGTCCGAATAGCATTCTATGATAGGCAAACGTTCCATATGGACACGTAAACGTAGTTTTTTCTTGATCACGAGGATCGATGGGGATTTGGAAGTAACCAGAAAAACCATCTAAAAAGCAATAGAAATCGTTTCCCGCAAGACGCTCCAACATTTGATCCATGAAAGGCAAGGGAAATGGTCTTTACGAGTGGCGTCATTCAACTTACGATAGTCGATGCACACCCTCCAACCGGTCACGAGTCGAGTTGGAATTAACTCGTTGTCATCGTTTGGCACACCGGTCATTCCTCCCTTTTTAGACATAATGAATGAGACTCACCCAAGGGCTATCGGAAATAGGGTAAATCATTCCCGCGTCAAGGAGTTTAAGGACCTCCTTTTTGATGACGTCGTGAATTTTGGGGTTATCCCTCCTTTGACATTAGATTGCAGGCTTGTAGTCTTCCTCCATTAAGATTTTGTGGGTACAAAATTTAGGATCGATCCCCTTAATGTCGGATAATTTCCACACAATTACCCATTTGTGGTCCTTTAAGACATCGATAAGTGCGGCTTTTTCATCATCTGAAAGATCCTTCGCAATAATAACCGGTAAATTATCATTTCCTTCCAAGAATACGTATTCAAGATGAGGAGGAAGATCTTTCAACTCGAGGATTGGTGGTTCCTCAATTTAAGATTTGGGTTCGATACTCATAACCTCCTCCGTAGGAGGAAATGGGAAATCGTTGAGAAAATCCTTGATAACCGAGAAGTCCTCATCGTTGTCGAGGTCTTCGTTACAAGTACGAGGAACATCAAATTCTTCCAACATAAAACCACCACCTTCAAATGGAGTGAAGGATGGTGTCGAATTATCAAGAATAGGAACGAGCATAGTGGGATTTCAACTATTTTCTTTATCACCAAAACCTAAAAATTCTTGTGAAAATTACTCGCAAATGACATCGATCATATCAACATGGTTTATAGTCGCGACGGAATAAACATGAGAAAGTTGAGAGTTTTGTGTTGCGTTTATAACAAGTTCCTCGTCGTTGAAACGTAAGGTGATTTTCCTCGCATGAACATCAATCAACGCTCTCGACGTATCCAAAAACGAACGACCTAAACTGAGAGGAACTTGAGGATCCGTGGTAATATCGACTACGATAAAGTCTACCGGATAATAAAACTTTCCCACTTTCACAAAAACTTCTTCGGCCAATCCACATGCAGGAATTGTGGAATGATCGGCCATCTCGATAGACATTAGTGAAGGAGTAAGATTAGGAAGATTGAGCGACTTGAAGATTGAAAGAGGCATCAAATTAATACTAGCACCAAGATCGGCCAAGGCATAGCATTCTTCCTGTTGATCCCTATAACCGTTAGACTCAATGGTTATGAACCATATATCTAGGATGATCATCATTCATATGATAACATAGCGGAAAAGAACAATGATCATGACAAGGTGTTTGGACACAAAGAACACGAATTAAAACAAATGGGATGTTCATTATATTAATAACAAACATCCACTAGACGTGTATACATTGAATCCCACGTCTAGTGCGACACACACTTTAGGTTTACATTGTGAATGAATAATATGATTAAAACCTATGACCCTTGGTTCCTTTTATAGTGTAAGGATTAGGGTTTACAAGAGATAAGAATGAATAAACAAGTAAATCTTCTATTTAAATAAACTTATGCAAAATATCTTTTGCATGTTTATCTAAATAGAAGCTTCCATTAGCTTCTTTTGTCTACGTTTTGTCAATGCTTGAATTGCATGTGACAATGCTTGGATTGCTCTTGACAATGCTTGATTCCATCAACGCCTAAATAACTCTTGTCAACGCTTGGAATGCTCTTGTCAACGCCTAGACAAATACTTCACGTTTTCTTCATTTTTGAGTTTCTGCCACATCAACTTTTTGACCCAACAATCTTCCCCTAGTTGATAGTGGCAAAACTCTATGTGTATCTCTTGTAAGTTGTACATGATCTTCAAGTTGCTTCCCCTCAAGTGTAGCACGTATTTTCTTCCCCTTTTTGTCACATCAACAAGGAAGTAAACAATGTTGCAAGCTTTGAAGATTCTCCAAAAGTAGGCTCTATGTAATGATCTTGAAGAACAATTAATAAAGTATTCTTGATGTAGAAGTAAAATAACCCAAACCTATGTTCCATATCTTGTAGAATGTGATGAAGTGTGTTGCAGATACAAAAATCCTCATCCTTTGTGAGACACTGAGCACGATAATGTAACTCCTTCAAGTGATAGAAAATATGTGCATAGAGAACCATAAGAAAAATCACATATTCCTAGATCTTGTATCACTTCATCAGTAACCATGTAAGCACAAACAAGTTACCTTTAAAGTCAGTGGCTGGAAGTGCACGACTTTAAGATATGATAGAACACAAACTCACGAAAATCTTCTTCAATCATCAGACTTACCATAAGAATTCTTCCCCTTAAGCTAACACCTCTTCATGAAGAAACTTAATCTTCATATCATATGTAAAAGTGATAAGACGGATAACTCTTTTACAAGGCTACCCCGATTACATAATCAAATCCAATAAATTACCTCACGAATTGTTGCTAACTCGCATTAAAATCATTAATCCGTTTAAAAATATCCGAGCCATAAATATCATCATGATATTCTAAATTAAAACGGAGATTCCATGTACCTTTGTGTGTAAATAACTCCTTTTTGTGTGCTTAAAACGTACCCATTTTCTCTAACAGCAGCAATCAGTGTGTTACCCGAGATCTTTCTTTGTCCAATATCCTCCATGTGTATTGCCCGATATTGGACAACACGTATCAGCGTTTGAAGCACATATCTCGGACAACACTGTCAATGCTGTCAGCGTTGACTTATTCCTGTCAGCGTCGAAACCCTTCCTGTCAGCGCCCAAATAACAAACGTCAGCGCCAACCTAAAATCTTGTCAGCGTTCAAATTCTTATCAGCGTTGCACTAAACTCTGTCAGCGTTTCATCTAAATCTGTCAGCGTCCATACACTCGCTGACATCATCTCATATCCAAAAGTGGCGTTATTCCATATCTTTTGCATTCTTGACATCACGTTTTAGCCAATAGTAATTGACGTCCAAATTTACAAACCATCCATGCCAAACCGTGTGAATACAAACTTTTTCCACCAATAAGAAATTGTATATCGTGTGAACATAACGATTTCCACCAATGAGAATTTTAGAGCCGTGTGAACATAACGAAGCTATAACCAATCATAGGCAAGGCATCGTGTGAACATAAAACTCTCCACCAATGAGAACGAAGGCTTACGGTAATTCCATGTACTAGCATGTAGGGGATCAAAATATAACGAATGTTTAGGGTTTAGTTCTGGGCCGTGTGAATGCAAAATATTCAAACCGATTTGAAGCTTTGTTTCGTGTGAATGCAACGACCTTCAACCAATGAGAATTAAAGACTCACGCCATTGATACCATGCATACCACATTCGTTTCTATCAGGAACATCACAATCTGCTTGATTTTCCTTCTTCCCAGTAATAACACAGAAAGTCGATCTATGGTTTTGAAAGTTAAACATCGAAACCCTAATTTAGGGTTTGTAGATTAACCATAGATTCTGAATTAACAGCCACCAATCTCACAAAATTCTGCTTTTTATGTAGATCTAGGGTTTGAAGAAACCCTAGTTCATGATTTCATGTGAAAACAGAAAACTGAAAATCTTCCATCAGCCAACTTCGACGCTTAATAACTTTTGCCTGGGGATAAAACTCGACAATCCCTCCGGTGGATGTTTAGATCTATGTATGTAGAACACACATCTAAAATTTCGTGACGATCCAACGGTTAGATCAAAAGTTATGACCTTCTGAATACTGCTGCGCACACAAAAACGTCCAGAAAAACTCCATACGAATTTTTCTTCTTCACCATACACGAACACCTCGTCGGACCTAGATATCAAGAGCCTTAGGCTCTGATACCAATTGTTGATCCCTATAACCGTTAGACTCAATGGTTATGAACCATATATCTAGGATGATCATCATTCATATGATAACATAGCGGAAAAGAACAATGATCATGACAAGGTGTTTGGACACAAAGAACACGAATTAAAACAAATGGGATGTTCATTATATTAATAACAAACATCCACTAGACGTGTATACATTGAATCCCACGTCTAGTGTGACACACACTTTAGGTTTACATTGTGAATGAATAATATGATTAAAACCTATGACCCTTGGTTCCTTTTATAGTGTAAGGATTAGGGTTTACAAGAGATAAGAATGAATAAACAAGTAAATCTTCTATTTAAATAAACTTATGCAAAATATCTTTTGCATGTTTATCTAAATAGAAGCTTCCATTAGCTTCTTTTGTCTACGTTTTGTCAATGCTTGAATTGCATGTGACAATGCTTGGATTGCTCTTGACAATGCTTGATTCCATCAACGCCTAAATAACTCTTGTCAACGCTTGGAATGCTCTTGTCAACGCCTAGACAAATACTTCACGTTTTCTTCATTTTTGAGTTTCTGCCACATCAACTTTTTGACCCAACACTTCCATATCTTGAATAGCACATGGATTCAAGAATATACCGGGATCGCCGACTTTTTGAGGTATGCGGTTAAGATAAATCGATGAACAACTAGAAAATTGTTGCAATTTCTCCTTGTTGTTCAACATACTCTTATAGTTAGCGGCAAATCGAGGCATCATGACCAAAGCGTTGGCCAAACTTATGTTAAAATGTAAATCATGAAACATTTTCATAAAAAGCTCGAATTGGTAATTGTCACGCTCTTACAATTTCTCCTTACGAAGTCTCGATGGGTTAGGCAAGGGTGGTGTGGGTTGGGGCATAGGCATAGCCTTTGGTATCTCGGGTTCCAATGATGGTAATGGGTCAACCGTAGGTGTGGTTTGACCGGTACTTCGTGGGATTGGGATATGCTCCTCTTCGACCATCACCTCGGGTTCTTCCTCAATTTCCTCCACCGTAGGAGTAATTGGTTGAGGAGTCGGTTCCTTAAAGGTCTTACCACTACGTGTGGTAATCACTTTCATCTCTCCCTTAGGGTTCGATATGGTGTTACTAGGAAGACTACTCGAAGAAGAGGGTTTACACATTATAGCCTCAAACATACTTGAAATTTTATCCTCAAACATAGATTGCCTCTTATCGGCCTTAAGCATCTCTTCTTTTATCTCATGTTGGCCTTGTTCTATCTTTTGTTGGTTTTATTGTAACCTTTGCATGTTTCTCTCTATTTTGTTTGCATGAGTCTTAAGTTCATTTTCTAACTCGTTTTTCAACTCATTTTTCAAATCATTCTTAAACTCGGATCTTTGGCTAATGATCTCCCTTTGTATATTATCAAATCTAGCATCATTACCATTTGCATATTCAACAAATTCATTTGGAAGATCTTTCAAGTTTTGCAAACCTTTGTTGCTGTTTTGAAAATCACAATTTTGATTTTTGTTTTGCACTTGATTATTAGCCCCTTGATTCCCATAGTTGTTACCCTTATAATTGTTGCTTTGATTTCCATGGTAACCAACTTGATTGTTTCGATAATTGTTAGCATTTTGATTTGGTGCAAAACCCGGTGGAGTCAATTGATTGGTGCGGGTAACTTGACCGTTTTGGTTATAAGTTCCCGTAGCCGCGTAGGCACTCGAAGTGTTACCACAGTTGGTAATGCACTCGGAGAAATCATGACCTCCACCACAATACATACAAGAAACCTCAACCGCTTTAGTCGTAGCGGGAGTGGGTTGTTCACCAACTTTACACTCAATTAACAATCCTCTAAGCTTATCAAAAATCTTGTTTTCCAAATTTGCCTCAATTTGGAAAGCATCGATGGTATGTGACAATGAAGGCGAAGGCGAAGACGAAGTCTTATGAACACTCGATGTGGTACGACGACTATAGACCTTAGACCTATTCTCACTAATCAACAACGCTTCCTCAATCAATTTACACAAAAATTTACCACCCGCGTCGGCATTAAGATAATCTCGCTCATGATCATTCAATCCATTGTAAAACGTGTCAATTTGATGCAAGTCGAAAAACCATGATGAGGACACTCATGTAACATTTCCTTAAACCGATTTCAAGCCATCGAAAAACTCTCATTAAACTCTTGTGAAAACTTTGAAATCTTGTTTTTCGAATGCGTAGTCTTAGAGGGCGGGAAAAATTGGTTCACGAATTTTGAAACGAGATCCTTCCACGTCAATATAGAATTGGGTGGCTCTTTCTCTAACAAAATTTTAGCGAGCCCCGCTAAGGAATACGGAAAAAGCATCATCTTAATCGAGTCGTTCGAGATGTCCTTAAACTTGCAAGTGGCGGTAAGGCGATTGAATTGGCGGATATGGTTGTGAGGGTTGTCCTTCTTATCACCTGGGAATTTGTTGTTTTGGATCATGGACAACAAACCCGTCTTAACTTCGAAATTCTCCGCAAGGATGGCGGGAATCATAATAGCCTCTTCATAACCCTCGGTGGGTGCTTAAAGCAACTCCATCATAGTACGATTAGCCATGGTTGCTTCTTGTTCTACGATTGGTTCGTCAATAGGAGATTCTTCACTAGAAGGCGTTCCTTCCTTTCGGTTTCTATGTTTACGTGCACGTCTTGCTTGGTTTCGAGTTTGCATAAACGTCACGTACAACGTGGGGATGAGCAAAGAAGATTCTTTTGGGTGTTTTTAACTTTTTCCAATTTTTTCTGTGCTTCTGATTGTTTTTACTTTTTTGGATTTTGGATGTATTACGTAGACACAAATATACAAATCTCTCCTCAAATCAAATCTCTCTATTAAAGGAGCCTCAAGGAATGAAAACGATCACGTGAAGTGTACGCCTTCGATGACTTTAGAACGTTGGTGGAACACCAAAACGTTCAAGAGGGTTTTATCTTTTGAAACCAAGAAAATATATAGTTACGTAGATAATACTTTGGTTGGCAAACCCTCGATTAGCCATTTTTCTCTTAACACGCACAAGCAAGCAGGGGAAATGAGGCGGCGCTAAGCACTTAAGAGCCTTTTTCTCTTAGGTCGTGAAATACAACCGCCTTATACCCACCTTATAGTTTGTGTTAATTAAAATCAAGCTTCACGAAAGTAATTATCTATTTTTCCTTTTTTCTTTGTTTGAGATTCGAATACAATGATTGAGTGATGAAATCCCAAATCAAGGTTGTGTTTTCACACTTTTGGAGTACTTGTGAATTTATTGTGATACGTATACAATATAGTAATAATATTCACACAAAAATGAAAAACCGATAATACGTATGCTTAGAGTTCTAAAACACACAATTACTATTTATGGTTAATAGAAAAACAAAATTTGTTCAAATCAAAACACAGCATGCCTCCCCGGCAGCGGCGCCAAAATGATGTTGAGTATTTTAAACCATTTAGGAAAAAGGCGTAAATGCGGAAAGTATTAAACTAGTGGTTTAGGAAAACCAAGTGTTTATGACCCAAAAAGGTGAGTTCGTTCTCAAGGAGGCTAGTGTGTTATGTTAAGAGATGATTAAATGTTTGTGATTATGATTATGAAGAAAGAAAAGAGAAAAGGATGACGGTTACGATTAAAATTACACTAAGACGAAAGTCGTAAACGTAAAACCGTAAAACGTGACAAAATATAAAAATTACCCTAAAAATGCCTAGAAAAATGTAATTAGAGTTTACAAAAAATAAAAAATCACTCAAACCTTTTATTTAATTAAATAATATTTTTTCAATGCTAATTAAAGCCCCAAAATCAATTTAATTAACAAAATGCCCAAAATGAGATTTTTCAATTTGTAAACCTCTAAAATAACTTAATTAAACTAAAAACTATTTTTGAACAATTTAAAATTAATTAAAACTATTTAAAAATGATTAAAAACTATAAAAATTTTAAAATAATCCTAAAAATTAATTAAATGACAAGAAATTTAATCTAAAAGTTTTAAACATCCTAACTTAATGTATTTGACCTAAGAAAAATAAAAAAGTTGCAAAATCTTAAAAACAATTTTTAATAATAAAATAATGATAAAATATTAATAAAAATCCAAAAATTATAAAAAATTCTGAAAACTTGCAAACTAGTTTATTTTAACTTAAATAAACAGAAAATGAAATTTAAATGTCCAAAATACCCCTAATGGGCCTCCAAATAGGCTAAAACTCAAAACAGTCCAAGCTTAATGGGCTTTTTGGCCCAATAAGCAAAAAGTTATCCAAATAAGCTGAAAAGTTCAAGTCTAGCTTAAAATTCAATTTTAAACACAAAACTCTAAAGGTCCAAAAGCTGAAAGTGAGCTTATCACAGCTTAATAACCAAACAACTTATTCTTAATGGGCTTTTTGGCCCATTAAGCCATAAGCTAATGCCATAAGCTGAAATTTAACACACATCCTTCTCTTGACCTTATAAAGATGTTTGTAAAAAGAATTTTTAATAAGCCCAAGAAATAAGCCGGAAATAAGCAAAAGCTCTCTACACAAAACGACAAAATAGTCGTTTTCGAGTTCTAGACCAATTCAAGGGCTGATTCTTTTTTCAAAATGTTTCAAATCACTTAACAAGGCTTAATAATCAAAAAGATTTCAAATAATCACACTGAATAAGATGGAATAAGCAATAAGCTATTTTGAAAAAGAAAAGTCAATTCGTTTTCTGGTCAAACCTAAAAGTCAAAAGCTCAAATGCTCTAGAATAGTCAAATGGGTCAAATAAGGAATAATGATTACAAAAACAAAGTTGTTGCAAGTCTAAATAAGCTATTATAGCTTATTGATAAGTTTTTCACAAATTAACACTAGTAGTGGCTAGAAACAGTGGGAAAGGGTTCCCACTGCTTGACTTTCTTGACTCTTGTTTTTAGCGAGATTTACATGTATTCAGTGAACAACAAGGGCACCCTTATAACCAGTGGGTTATAAGGAGTCAATAAAAAGTAAGAAATCACAATTTCACCAAGCCAGTTAGTACAATTAATTCAAACAGTCACATACATTGCACAGACATGGAAAATAAGCAGATTTGAAGAAATAAGCAGATTAAGCAAGATTAAGCCAACCAAATTGAAACAAAAGCATCTGCAAGCTATAATAAACTTAAATAAGCATAAATAAACTTGTTTCATGCACTGAATCAAAGATTAGACCTAGATTCAAGCCTAAGTTACTTACTGATGAACAAATGATGAACACAAAATGACTTTACTGATATACTTGACCACAAACCCAAATTCAAACCCTCAAATCTCTAAAACAGGTTACACAAACTTTTTTTATGCACTTGTTAACCCTAAATAAGCATACAAATAAGTGTTCCCAAATTTTCAAGTCAAAATATGCAAAAACAAGCAAAGATATAGCACAGATTCAGATTTGATGTTTAAAAGCTCAAGTATGGAAAATATCAGCACTAAAAAAACTCAATAACAGATACAAACTCAGATAAACACTTAGCACCTACTCAAACTAACATTCAACACATAAAACAGTAGACCCAAACACCCTTTTAACTTTTTAAATCAAAATTTAAACAACCAAATGTGTTTAACAGGTTTACCCAAGCCTAATCAAGCATCATACCAACAATAACATGCAGTAAGAACAAGATTCAAGCCACAAGAACACCACATACAATACTAGAATACCAAATCACATAAAATCACTTTCTTGACAGATTTTTGGGAAAGAGAGCTCAAACCTCATGAATGTACATCCACGCTCACGGATTTATAGCTTATGTGCCTAGCTAAACAAGGCACAAGCTTCCAGTAAGCTGCTAAGAACAACAAGGTGAGTAGCAAACATATTATATAAAAAAATTGAAAATGAACAAGATTTGATTCAAGCTTGTTCCCCACTCCTTGAATCCTCCCAAACCACAAGCTCACTACACCTTGATAATCTCCTTATCAGGGTGTTATGATCACTTATGATCCAAAAGTTTAAGTGTTTGAACTAAGACTTAGAAAAAAAATCAGATTTTTGGAAATTTTTTAAAACACTTACATAAAGCTTAAAACAATCTTTGAAAATTCATAAACACTAACTCAATTCATTAAACTATAACAAGAAAGTAAATTGGGACTTGGAATTCGTCACAAGATTCACACTTTTCTCATTCACTTAGAAAACAAACTTTATAGAACTTTGACCTAGGAATCCCAGAACAAAGACTAATGTGTGAGTCCTATGCCTTTATATAGGATACATGGATACTAAAATGCTGAAAATAAAACATGAAACCCTAGGTAGTGGTCTTCCAAATTTGCCCTTGAAGTTTGAAATTTTGTTGACTGCATTTGGAGTTCTGGCTGTTACATGTGAGTTTTCTTTGTTGTTTTGTGATCTCTCACGTCCAATATGTGCTTAGGAAGTAAGCTGAGATGTGGGGTGTTGATCTTCTAGCAATTCTTGTCTTCTTCTCAAACGTGTAGCAGGCGATAGCTCATGTGACACATGGGGTGATGTGGCATGTAAAGTGTGAGTTAGGTTTTGGTCATTAGAACCTTAATCAAAATTCTGGAGGTGATTAGGCTTTAATTGTTGCTCAAACAAAAATCCCCAATTCGTGTTCATGTTGTGAATAGTGGAGTCTGATCCGGTTTAGTTTTCAAACTTGTGTTAGGCGCGTGTTTATGTAACTAATTAATATAATTAGTTAATAAACGGTTAAGTGGATAGTGAGTTGGCAGATTGGAGTGTTTTGATTGGATGGTGGGATTTAGTGGGGCACGTGTCACTCATGTATTGGTCTAGGTAAGTTTGGTGTCTCACAGGTTTAACCCCTCATGTTTCTTCCTTGTTTCATTTGTGTTTTAATCAGCCAAAAACGAATTTCCTTTGTAATCCAAATTTGTTTTTCACACTTTGGCCACAAAAAGTTTTACAAAGGGATTTCAAGGACTTGTTTTGCCATTTGAAGGACCAAACTTGTAATGTCTTCAATATTCAAGGTATTGACTTGTATTGTTTACTTTGTGGAGGACTAAAAGTGACAAGTCTTTAAATTTGAGGGACCATTCTTGCCAATTCTTCAAAGTTGAGGGTCCTTTTTGTAAATTTGACAAACTTTAGGGACCAAAATTGTAATTATGAATATATATGGGTTTAAAGTGTCAATTATTCAATAATGAAGGACCCTTCTTGTACAATCTTCAATTCTTCAAGGACTTTTCTTGGAAAATCAACTCTAGGGCCAGGTTCTTTGTGCGGCTTCGTCGTGTTCGTTTTTGCTTGTTTCTTGTGATCTTTTGCCATTTTCTCAATATCCGTACCTAAAATACACATTGAACAAACACAAGCATATATTTGGCACATTTTATGATATTTTAACCATTTTAAGACCGTTTTGGACGATGAGACTATGTATAAAAGCAGTCTCATCATCTAACTATTACTATGACATATCTTATACAAAGATATATTCTTCCTATTAAATATAGCAGTACTTAATTTATAAGTAGTAGTACTTACTATGTACCGCGTTAACACTAACGGTACTTGAAAGATACTAACAGTACTTCAATAACACTAACGGTACTTGACAGTTACAAATAATTCCCAACAATCCTCCCCTAAACAAGAATGATAACTTGTTGTCTTCTTGTTTCTCTTTGTACTGGATGTATTTAGAATACGTGTCTTCAGTTTTTCCTTCATCCTTGGATTGAACTTGGTAATTTGTATTTGTATCTAACTGAATGTAGTCAAACACTTCGATGTAGATCTTCTTTGATAAGATAATTCTCAAACATCATGAACATAATCTTTGATCTCAACTTATGATCTTCTTGTGTCTTGTAAACATTCAACTTTCTTTGTAGCAACAGTGATTGTCTTCTTGAGTTAAATCTATGAACTCTGAATCATGAACTTCAGTTTTGATTTGATGAGACAAAACCTTCTAAGTATTTTTTCTTGAATACTTCTTTGCTTGCAATCTTCATACCTGAAATAAAACAATTAACAACAAAAACCAATCTGTATTGGATTTATGATTTTTAGCAAATCACCAGCTATCAACGGATTTGATATATTCTTTACCAGTTAGCCGTACACTCTGGAATAGCCAGTACTTTATTCATAAAGAATAAGGTAACATGATAACCCTACAATTTTTGGTAAATTGTCAACCATCAACGGATTTGATTAAGTCTTTAACTAGTACCGTTTGTCTAGGACTAGCCAACTCTTTGTATCGAAACAAGGTGAGTCAGAACCATATAGTTTTTAGCAAACTACCAGCTTTCAACGGATTTGAGAAGTCTTTACCACAAACCGTTTGCTTATGTACTAGCCAGTTCTTATGTGTGTTAGACATGGTGAACTGAGAACCATTTGTGAAGTGTGACTGAAAGTCAAACACTTAAGGCTCTTTCTCAACTTCTTCCTTATCTTTAAAATCCTTGATTTGTTGTTTAACCATTCTGATCAACTCCAAAACATTAACAGATTCTTCTATAACTTCCAGTTGTTGTTCCAACATTCTTTCCAACAATCTTGGTTTAAATGGATAACTCTTCTCTTGTAAGATATAGTAAGTAACATCATCTATATCCAAAATATGCAATCCACATGACCTATAATATCTCCAGTAACTAGGAACCTGATTCTCTAATTCCTTCAATACTTCTTGATCACAGTTGTGTGGTTCATACATGAAGAGCACATCCCTATATAATAGTGATACCTCAGTTTTACCTGCACTGGCTTCTTGAACTAACCTGAAAAGATCCTGAATATCTTGTCTGTCACGAATATGAAGAATATCTTCCAAAAGTCTTAATATTCTTGTTGTGCCATCAGTTCTTTGAATTCCATGAACTTCCAGTCCTTGATCCATAGAGTATATCCATCTAGCAATAGATGACCTTGTGACACCCCAAGTAGGGTCAAAATATGCGGAATTATTCACGGAGATGTCACTAGGGTGGATCGATAGCATATAGTCCATAGAGCATAAGATAAAGAGTTATTCAAATCAGATTACATGTTTATTAAACAAATAAATAAAAAATTGTCTTAAACATGATGAAGAGTGATTGTTTGTGTTTCCCAAATAGAACCCCTGACGAGTCCTATGATGCAGATTACTAAGATGCTGGAGACCATGCACACACCACGTACTAACTTCATATTCATGTGCAAAACATACTAAAGGGGTCAACATAAAGTTGGTGAATTTGTAGGTTTTAACAATTAAATAGTTTGGACATACATTAATCATAGAAGTAACAATGCACAAAGCATTCTTACTAAAATGTAGATTACATTTGTTTATTATTAGAAACTGAAGCTTAACCTTCCATAGTCCTCAACAGAAGAGGACGTAGCGTCTTACAAAAAGACACCCATTCCAGTTCCAACATGGTATACGTATGTTGTCCCGGCCAAGGCACAGTGAGCATGACTCACCCAGATGGGGATGGTCAATCCCTAATAGATCTATTTATAACATTCGGACGATTTACAAAAATTTAACAGTTCCAATAATAATCAATCATAGTCAAGTTATACAATCTTGTTATGTCCATTAAGTGTTTGCATATTTTCTTTCCCAAAAGGGAAAGTTTTATCAAAAGTTTATATGGGGCTGTAAACTCACCTGGGAGTAGGCAATAGCTGTTTAATACGAATATCCAAATAAAGCTCACGCCAAAAGGTATGCCTAATCAGATAGTACAGTCTTAATAGATAGTACAAAGAACATATATGTATGCTTATACAGATTTTAGTCAGTTCATTTATGCTACGGTATTTATCTAAATAACTGTAGTTCAAGTAGAATCAATGTTCATTTAAACTTATTTATATAAGTTTCATTTCTAAGTAACATAATATGTTTAACTATTAATATCAGTTAGCATATATAATAATCATTCAACTTAAAATTAAGTTTCTTATTTAAATAGACATAAAATGTTCTTAAAACATTAGTTTACGTTCTCCGTTCAAGTTTTATAATCACTCATTTACTACTAAGTTTCATTATTAAGTAAATATAAAAATTCTACTTAATATTAGTTCACGTTTGTAGTTCATGTATTATAATCATCCATTTAAACTTATTATTAAGTTTCTTATGTTAAGTAAACGTAAGGTGTTTTACTTACATATTAGCATTCAATTTGTTCAACGTTCATATAGTTTTTATTTTCTAAAAGTATATGAGTTTATGTATGAGTAATACATATTCATAATTGTTTATGCAATTATTTCCTAAAGTAAATATACATATTTTGTTTTGAAAAATTAATTATAATATTTTATTTAACTTTAAAGTTTCCATAAATTATTTTTAACATTTATAAAATAATTTAAACTTAAGAATTTATACATTAATTCTTATGGTCTAAGTATCTTAATTATGTATTATTATAATTAAAATAGATTTTAGGGTTAGGGCTTGTTAATGTTTCGGAATATGGCAAAACTAGTCCCTCTATATTTTAAACAAGTATAACTTTTGGATTTTACATATTTAGTACCTAGGGCTTGTTAAAGTTTCGGCTTATGGTAGATTTAGTCCCCCTAGTTATATCTAGGTTTTGTAACTTTACTAAAATTACAAAAACAGCCCCTAGGGCTTCTTTAAGTTTCGGCAATTTACAAGAATGGTCCTTAGGGTTATAAAATGATAAAATAACTTTTAGAAATTTCCCAAAATGGTCCCTAGGGTTTAACTTGCCACATATAGTATTTATTAAACCCTAGACTTTTGGATATTTTCATTTTCAGTCCTTATGTTTACTAGTTTATCAAAACAAGTTTCATAAGTTACGGTTTTAGTCCTTAAGTTTCATAAATTGTCATTTTCAGCCAAAAAGTTTTTATAAGTTATATTTTATTATAAAAAAATTTGTTTAACATTCAAAATAGTATATGGGCTCATTAAATAGGCTAAACATCTAATGGGCTAACTAGTGGGCTTAAATATATCTCAAGTCCACTAATTTATTTAAATGGGCCTTTAAATCATTTATTAGGCTTAAATACATTTTTAAGTCCTTTAATTAGTTAAATGGGCCTAAGTGTAATCTTAAGTCTATTAAGTTACTAAGATTTATCAAATTGGCTTATTGGGTCCATTAAGTTTTGAATTAACATTTCATGGGCTTACATAGTCCATTATCACTACTATACATTTTATGTAAGTTTTAACTTAAGATATTCTTATAAGCTTATTATGAGCTTATATATATTTAGTTTTAAATATAATTAGGAGAATAAAACTTATAATTTGTTTTATGTGATGTACCAAATTAGATCTAGGTGTGTTATAAGGTTGCAAGTAAGTCATAAGCCCTAATATGAGCTTATATCTCATGGCTATAATTAGTTATAGCTTATTAAGATAAGTCAAGTCTCATTTTAAGGTTGCATGTAATTTATAAGTGTTACAAAAATAGATCTAGCTATGTACACATCAAGAAAATAAGTCACAAGTCCAAATGAGATCTAAACTATGTCTAGACCTAAAAATCAATCATAGATTCATGTACACACATATATAGCCCACGACTATATTTTTAAATCTTAGTATTTCCAAGATGAACATTTTAGCTAATCTTTAAGTCTTGTAAATATTGACAAAAACACATCATAATTATCTAAGTTACATGCATGTTCCCAAGGTTACTATCATTCCAAGAAAACAATATATAGCCGACATCTATATTGTTTTCTCCCAATATTCCCATAAGATCTATTTAGCTTATTTCATGTTTATCATGTTAAGTTAACACTTATCACTAGATCTAGGTTTATATAAGCATGCATGTACATCTAACCAATTTTAAGTCATATGTAACCCACGGCTACATTTATACCCATAAGTTATATTCTGTGATTTTTAATATTCCATTTAACATGTAACATTTCATATTCCATTATTAAAACTAAGTAGACAAATCATATGGTCATTACCCATTTTAGCCGTGACCTTTAAGGTCATGGTTTTTTTGATCTTTAAGTTACACAAGTTTATTTTATGAGATCTATGATTATTAGTTAACCATAGTCCCATAAAACAAGATTTGTAACCTATGCAACATTTAGATTTATAAAATGTTTCATATGGTTTTTAAATCAAGTTTAAAACATAACATACATGTCATAGGTTTCTTATTAAAAGATTTTAAATCATGAACATGATTTGCATAAATATGTCGTGACCTATAATGGTCATAGCTTTATCGAATCTTGATTTTAACATGTTATTTACTTGTGTTTATAGATGTATGATGATGCATGCATGAAGAAATGAAAGAACATGATGTGTATACCTTTCTTGCTTAAAAGTACCAAGAATGATCTAGATGAACAAGGATATTTGAGATCTACTCAAGATGGTGAAGAAAACCCTAGTTATAACTAAGTCGTGGCCTTAATGATTTCGGCTAGGGCTTGTTTATAAGAGGAATGATGCTACCAAATGATTTGTAATCAGGATGGGACAAAGATTTAGTTTATTTAATGAATCAACTTTGGATTTTGTGGATTGTAGTCGACATGTAGAGAGAGAGATGAAAAGAGAAGTGAGATTGCATGTATGAGGGAATGTGTGTGTGTGTGTTTCGGCTAAAAGGGAAGAGAGAGAGAGAAGGGCAAAAGGTATGATTTACCTTGGTAAGACATGTTGTGCCAAGTGTCACCCCTTGCCTTTCCAAGGAAACTCTTCTTCTTCCACACAAGCCTATGTGCCGAGTAAGGCTATCCAAAAGGGTAGGGTGGGCTTGTGTTGAGCCTATGTTGGGTTAGAGCACAACCTTGGGCTAGTCCATGAGAGTTGTGTAGTATGCAAGGGATGTATGCATATTCCTAAACGGATAAGCATGCATGTTGTAACATTTTTCTCCAATTATTAAGTGTGGCACACACACACACATTTCTAGTTATAATATTATTACTTGTTTTTCCTAGTTGCATGATCATGGTTTTAGGTTATGAAGCTATTTTCAACAAAGATGAATGTAAAAGTATAATTACATGATGAACAAGTTCATACACATCTTTAGGAGATATAACATATGAATGAGTGTCCTAGGATTATTAGGTGGAAATTTATTATATTCAATCATGGTAAAATCATGGATTTTACAGCACCACCCCGTTATTTTAGCTTTGTCCTCAAAGCTACTAAAAACGTAGTTATCTTTTAAGTGAAAGATGTTCTAAGTATATGATTTATTTCAGACTCTCTCTAAGGTACGGATGGCGGCATGAACACGAAGCGGTCTATACCTAGGTTACTCTTATACGTCTGATTTGGCATTAATGGAAGCTTCTGTCATTACAGGTGAACAGAAGAGAATGCAAAGAGATTTTTATCCGGGTTGCACTATTCATCCGATTGAGTAGTAAAAGAGACCGTTGCTATGGATGGATAGGAGGCAATGCAAAGGGATCTTTATCCGGATCACACTATACATCCGATTGAGCAGTAAAGGAGACTGCTGCTATGGATGGATAAGAAGGGGATGCAAAGAGATCTTTATCCGGATCGCACTATACATCCGATTGAGCAGTAAAGGAGATTGATGCTATGGATGGATAGGAAGGGGTTGCAAAGAGATCTTTATCTGGATCGCACTACACATCCGATTGAGCAGTAGAGGAGACTACTGCGGTGGATGAATAGGTAGGGAATGTAAAGAGATCTTTATCCGACTCGCACTATACATCCGATTGAGCAGTAAAGGAGACTGCTGCGGTGGATGAATAGGAAAGGAATGCAAAGAGATCTATATCCAAATCGCACTATACATCCGATTGATCAGTAAAGGAAACTGCTGTTGTGGATGAATAAGAAGGGAATGCAAAGAGATCTTTATCTGAATCGCACTATACATCCGATTGAGCAGTAAAGGAGACTGCTGCTGTGGATGAATAGGCGTAGGCTTCCCAACAGGTGTTGTAGTCATACCCTTCCCGGATCTGGGAGAGGGCCATTGGCGTCATGGATTTTGTTAGGAGGACAAATCAATTTCAAATGGTTTCCAATACGAGGAGGACATACTAGCATGTTTTATTCGTTGGGGAAGCTAGGCATGTACTATATCTGCATCCTTTTCACAGGTGAGATACGGGTTATATCTCGACACCCCAGGATGAAAATTGGGGGTTGAAGGTAAAACAAAACATTCCAACTATAACCCCTCCTATATCAACAGGTTTAAGAAAAGACTTACGATTATACCCCAAGCTTGTGGGATACAAACATTAGTTAATAGTACTAAGTTTCTACCCAACCAATAGGTTAAGATTGTTGTTGATGAAGATTGCGTAAGAAGTTGCAAAGAATCTGCTTCATTCGCCGCGGGGTTGAGCGAGAGGGGCGCAGAAAAGAAGTACCTCAAATGGTGGAAATAAAAGAAGATACCAAGAATAAAGAAGTGCACGCCTTGCAGGGTGTCGTAACAAGGGTCATGCATTCACTATTACTGGTTCAAATTTTGTACAAATTCTGACTTCTAAAGAGAGGAGAGCACATCTCCCAGAGTCTGGTGGGTGATGGTATTGTCGAACTAATTGGACCCGAAGAGGAAAGAGGAATGTCAAAAAACATTTGTCATTCAACATCTCTTTACGAGGGATGTCGGACATAGCCCTACAAAATACACCCATTACGAGTTGGATGTGCTTTTCGAGTTTGGGGTTGCCTAAGTGGCGGATATAACCCTACAAAATACACCCATTGTGAGTTGGATGTGTCTTTCAGGTTTAGGCAAGGGAGAAACAGGTTAGGGAATTGGAGTATCCCCGGACCAAGTACTCTCTGGCTTGTTGGTGCTAGAAATGACACTAAATCTAGTGTTAACTATATCGGGGTTATGGCTCCCCAGTAAAATCAAGGTTTCATCTCCCCAAGGTACACGGACCAATTTTTGGTCATATAGGATGATTGCATGATATTTGTTAGTCAATTCACGCTAATGACGACATCAAAGCTATAAAGACTTTCTAGGATCTGATTGATGTAAAACGGCGATTTGGAAAGTTTTAAGGAACAACCTCAAATGATGGTGTTTAACTATCATAACTTTTCTGTCGACTATTCCACAGTATAATAGGAGTCTAGAACTATCGGAGGGATTTCCAATACCTTACTAAATTTAGCAATTGTAATGCTTTGGTCTACTCATGTATCGAACAAGATAGATGCATATCATTGGTTTAGTAAGAACGTACCAGGTACGATGTTGGAGCCTGGATTAGCTTGGGCATTGTCGGCCATGTACACTTGCGAAGAAGTTCCCTTGTTGTCCTTCTTCTGGTTGGCCAACTTAGGACAATCGGGTCTCACATGCCCAGGGGTTCCACACTTGTAACATACCACAGCTTTCTTTGGTCTACTACTACTTCCACCTGCGGGTTTTCGGTTTCCCTGCTGCCCACTTCCACTTCCATGTGCGTTGGACTTGCCCTTGTTGCTGTTCCCGGGATTGGTATTGGGTCGACTTGGGTAGCAACATTTGTTTGAAAATCACGAGCAAAATGGCCTTGTTGGCCACACTTGTAGCATCCTTGGCATTTTCCTCCAGCAACATGATGGTAGTTCCACTTTGAACACTTAGGCTTGGTCCCAGAGTAGTTCTTGGTGCGGGTTGTGGGAGTAGTGTCATCCGCTTGCCCAACGTTTTGCTTTTTGGAAGACTGCTGGTGCTGGCTACGAGAGGTTTCATCAGATTTTCTCTTGTTGTCTGTTTGCCTCTCGGACAGATTGCGGGCTCGATTATTGATCAGCTCAGTCGCAAATTCCATAGCACCTTCTACGGTAGTGGGTCGTGAAGCTAGCACACTGTCATGGATGTTGTCGGGGAGTCCGCAGACATACTTCTCAATCTTGTCACTCCTTAGAGGAAACATTCTGGTGCACAGCAAGATTAACTCTTGAAATCTTTGGTTATACCAAAGGATATCATTGTTCTTACGCTTTAGATCCCACAACTCGACTTCTAACTTCTTCATTTCTCCTTGGGGAAAATACTTCTCAGTCATTCTCTCCTTGAGGTTGGCCTAAGTGAGAGTATAAGCAGTGTCATGTCCAAGGATGGCGACCACAGAGTTCCACCAAGTAAGGGCGCTCTCGAGTAGGGTGCATGTAGCAAACTTAACTCTGTTCTCGTCAGCACAACCGCTGATGCGGAAGACTGTCTCTAGTCTTTCAAACCATTGCATTAATTCAACAACTCCTTCTTTCCCTCGGTAGTATGAGCGTTTGCATTTTAAGAAGTCGGGGTAAGAGCAACCCCTGTTGGTGTTGTTTCTGCGTGCTTTAAAGTTTGGATCATTGTTTGCATTCAGGTCAGCTCCTCTGGCTGCCATGGCTGCTGTGATGCCTTCACTTATCATTTCCCGTAGTTGTGCGGCAGTAACATTTCGAGTAGCTTCTGGGGATTCGACATTATCGGCATTGGAATTGTTTGCAATATTTGGATTTGATCTCGTAATCACCATTTGTCTATAATCATATACAGAATGAGATTATTAGTTTAAGCGTTAGTACAGTTTTTATATTATTTGCATGAGAAAACTTATGCACTGATTTCATAACAAATTTGGATAACCTGTCAAGATCTCATAATATAATATATTGCACAGCAGATATAATAAAGAAAGTGATTACATGTTATTTCCATGAGAAATTTAACATTCATCTAGCATAACACAATCTAAGTCATAGGCGGGTCGGACCTAGTCCAAGGTAATGATACACACAGTCTTTAAAACATCATATCCCAAAGTTACATGTCCCAAAAGAAAATAAAAGATAAAGTACAGGATTACATCACCAAAAGCTGAAAAAGAGATAAAAGTAAAAAGGCCCTATGTCATGATAGCCGGGATGCAACCCATAAGCTTATCATGACATACAAGAAGTCTAGTACGTCTATACTAATCCTGCCTGGATGGTCCACTAGATGATGCCGGGGCTGATGGTGCTGATGGAGCTGATGGGGCTGCAGAATTTCTCCTGGTGTTCCATAATGTCCGAACTATCGTTCGGGTCTCCTTGAGCGTACATAGTGCTGACAATAGCTGGTTCTGGAGTCTATCGACGACCCCTCGGAGATAAGCCATCTCCCTAGTAACCCCATCATGCCAGACAGTGCCGAGATCAAAGAAAATGGATAACGATTGCTCCTGAGCGGAAAGAGCAGCATGGGTCTGATGCTACAGACCCTCCATAACCTGAATGCGCCGGTGGAGGCGGTAGTTATCCTCCAATAACCATTTCAGTGCCTCGTCCATCCTAGACTGGATGGCCTTAGTGGTCTGGGAGTCTCCCCTCATAGTGCGAAAAAGAGTGTCGATACGATCATAGATGACGGCATGGCTTTGTTGACTGGCTGTCAACTAGCTGCGGATGTCGGATATCTCCCACTCCTAGCGTGCTGCCAGTGCGGAGATCTGCGCCGGGACGGAATCGACATGTCCTGCCCCGGAGCCTTCCCCGGTCTCGTAAGTAAAGACGGATGCGGGCCCGGAAAAATAGCCCGATGATAAGGATGGAGGAATGGAAGATGGTATGCTAGGAGGGACCCGGTCCTCCTCCATAGAGGTTGGGGCCAGTGTGGCTGATGCTGAGATAGAAAAAGGGTCCTCTGGGAGTACAGCTTCGATGGCTGGGTCATCCTCTGAATCCGAGGTTGACAACCATCTACACTGCGTCGATCGTGAAGATGAACAAACAACTGGAGTGGGAGCTACTACGGGTAGAAGAGTCGAGGATGTAGTAGGCGGAGTCATGATACTCTGAAATAGTATTATTTTAAGTTTGAAGTGAGCATAAGCTTACAAACAAAGAACAATATTATTTTAGATTACATGTTTTATGAAATATATCCCTTTTAAACAATTATTATAATGTTTTAAGGTTACATATATTAATACTTATATATATATTATCATTTAAGCAGTTCATTCAACAATTCATAAGTGCAAGGTTTGGTTTAGTATTACCTATATTCTCATTTCAGTATTTTACTATGTAACGTAAAATCTTCAAGTTTAGCATATCTAACATTTTCTATAGCAATATCTCACTAAACAGTATTAATAATCCAAGTTTAGTAACAGTATATATACACTTAGTTCACATAGCATAAAATTCCCTAAGATCTATATGCTTAACTAATACGGTCCTAAATAAAATCCCAAAAAGATTTTTATAAGTTATAGCCCAGTTTTAAATAAAAGAAAAATCATTTTATTTTTATTTTATTTAAAAATTTATCTGGTTCTCTATAACTAATGCTCTGATACCATTCTATGTGACACCTCGGGTAGTGTCAAAATATGCGGAATTATCCACGGAGATGTCACTAGGGTGGATCGATAGCATATAGTCCATAGAGCATAAGATAAAGAGTTATTCAAATCAGATTACATGTTTATTAAACAAATTAATAAAAGTTTGTCTTAAACATGATGAAGAGTGATTGTTTGTGTTTCCTAAATAGAACCCCTGACGAGTCCTATGATGCAGATTACTAAGATGCTGGAGACCATGCACACACCACCTACTAACTTCATATTCCTGTGCAAAACATACTAAAGGGGTCAACATAAAGTTGGTGAATTTACAGGTTTTAACAATTAATTAGTTTGGACATACATTAATCATAGAAGTAACAATGCACAAAGCATTCTTACTATAATGTTGATTACATTTGTTAATTATTAGAAACTGAAGCTTAACCTTCTATAGTCCTCAACAGATGAGGACGTAGTGTCTTACAAAAAGACACCCATTCCAGTTCCAACATGGTATATGTCTGTTGTCCCGGTTAAGGCACAGTGAGCATGACTCACCCAGACGGGGATGGTCAATTCCTAATAGATCTATTTATAACATTCGGGCGATTTACAACAATTTAACAGTTTCAATAATAATCAATCATAGTCAAGTTATACAATCTTGTTATGTCCATTAAGTGTTTGCATATTTTCTTTCCCAAAAGGGAAAGTTTTATCAAAAGTTTATATGGGGCTGTAAACTCACCTGGGAGTAGGCAATAGCTGTTTAATACGAATATCCAAATAAAGCTCATGCCAAAAGTTATGCCTAATCAGATAGTACAGTCTTAATAGATAGTACAAAGAACATATATGTATGCTTATACAGATTTTAGTCAGTTCATTTATGCTACGGTATTTATCTAAATAACCGTAGTTCAAATAGCATCAATATTCATTTAAACTTATTTATATAAGTTTCATTTCTAAGTAACATAAGATGTTTAACTATTAATATCAGTTAGCATATATAATAATCATTCAACTTACAATTAAGTTTCTTATTTAAGTAGACATAAAATGTTCTACTTAAAATATTAGTTTACGTTCTCCGTTCAAGTTTTATAATCACTCATTTACTACTAAGTTTCATTATTAAGTATATATATAAATTCTACTTAATATTAGTTTACGTTCGTAGTTCATGTATTATAATCATCCATTTAAACTTATTATTAAGTTTCTTATTTTAAGTAAACGTAAGGTGTTTTACTTACATATTAGCATTCAATTTGTTCAACGTTCATATAGTTTTTATTTTCTAAAAGTATATGAGTTTATGTATGAGTAATACATATTCATAATTGTTTATATAATTATTTCCTAAAGTAAATATAAATATTTTATTTTGAAAAATTAATTATAATATTTTATTTAACTTTAAAGTTTCCATAAATTATTTTTAACATTTATAAAATAATTTAAACTTAAGAATTTATACATTAATTCATATGGTCTAAGTATCTTAATTATGGTTTATTATAATTAAAATAGATTTTAGGGTTAGGGCTTGTTAATGTTTCGTAATATGGCAAAACTAGTCCCTCTATATTTTAAACAAGTGTAACTTTCGGATTTTACATATTTAGTACCTAGGGCTTGTTAAAGTTTTGGCTTATGGCAGATTTAGTCCCCCTAGTTATATCTAGGTTTTGTAACTTTACTAAAATTACAAAAACAGCCACTAGGGCATCTTTAAGTTTCGACAATTTACAAGAATGGTCCTTAGGGTTATAAAATGACAAAATAACTTTTAAAAATTTTCCAAAATGGGTCCCTAGGGTTTAACTTTCCACGGATAGTATTTATTAAACCCTAGACTTTTGGATATTTAGATTTTCAGTCCTTGTGTTTACTAGTTTATCAAAACAAGTTTCATAAGTTACGGTTTTAGTCCTTAAGTTTCATAAATTGTCATTTTCATCCAAAAAGTTTTTATAAGTTATATTTTATTATAAAAACTTTTGTTTAACATTCAAAATAGTATATGGGCTCATTAAATGGGCTAAACATCTAATGGGCTAACTAGTGGGCTTAAATATATCTCGAGTCTACTAATTTATTTAAATTGGCCTTTAAATCATTTATTGGGCTTAAATACTTTTTTAAGTCCTTTAATTAGTTAAATGGGCCTAAGTGTAATCTTAAGTCCATTAAGTTACTAAGATTTATCAAATGGGCTTATTGGGTCCATTAAGGTTTGAATTAACATTTCATGGGCTTAAATAGTCCATTAACATTTTATGTAAGTTTTAACTTAGGATATTCTTATAAGCTTATTATGAGCTTATTTATATTTAGTTTTAAATCTAATTAGGAGAATAAAACTTATAATTTGTTTTATGTGACCAAATTAGATCTAGGTGTGTTATAAGGTTGCAAGTAAGTCATAAGCCCTAATAAGAGCTTATATCTCACGGCTATAATTAGTTATAGCTTATTAAGATAAGTCAAGTCTCATTTTATGGTTGCATGTAATTTATAAGTGTTACAAAAATAGATCTAGATATGTACATATCAAGAAAATAAGTCACAAGTCCAAAATGAGATCTAAACTATGTCTAGACCTAAAAATCAATCATAGATTCATGTACACACATATATAGCCCACGACTATATTTTGAAATCTTGGTATTTCCAAGATGAACATTTTAGCTAATCTTTAAGTCTTGTAAATATTTAAAAAAATACATCATGATTATCTAAGTTACATGCATCTTCCCAAGGTTACTATCATTCCAAGATAACAATATATAGCCCACGGATATATTGTTTTCTCCCAATATTCCAATAAGATCTATTTAGCTTATTTCATGTTTATCATGTTAAGTTAACACTTATCACTAGATCTAGGTTTATATAAGCATACATGTACATCTAACCCATTTTAAGTCATATGTAACCCACGGCTACATTTATACCCATAAGTTATATTTTGTGATTTTTAATATTCCATTTAACATGTAACATTTCATATTCCATTATTAGAACTAAGTAGACAAATCATATGGTCATTAACCATTTTAGCCGTGACCTTTAAGGTCATGGTTTTTATGATCTTTAAGTTACACAAGTTCATTTTATGATATCTATGATTATTAGTTAACCATAGTCCCATAAAACAAGATTTGCAACCCATGAAACATTTAGATTTATAAAATGTTTCATATGGTTTTTAAATCAAGTTTAAAACATAACATACATGTCATAGGTTTCTTATTAAAAGATTTTAAAGCATGAACATGATTTGCATAAATATGTCGTGACCTATAATGGTCATAGATTTATCAAATCTTGATTTTAACATGTTATTTACTTGTGTTTATAGATGTATGATGATGCATGCATGAAGAAATGAAAGAACATGATGTGTATACCTTTCTTGCTTAAAATTACCAAGAATGATCTAGATGAATAAGGAGATTTGAGATCTACTCAAGATGGTGAAGAAAACCCTAGTTATAACTAAGTCGTGGCCTTAATGATATCGGCTAGGGCTTGTTTATAAGAGGAATGATGCTACCAAATGATTTGTAATCAAGATGGGACAAAGATTTAGTTGATTTAATGAATCAACTTTAGATTTTTGTGGCTTGTAGCCGAAATGTAGAGAGAGAGATGAAGAGAGAAGTGAGATAACATGTATGAGGGAATGTGTGTGTGTGTTTCGGCTAAAAGGGAAGAGAGAGAGAGAGAAGCACAAAAGGTATGGTTCACCTTGGTAAGACATATTGTGCCAAGTGCCACCCCTTACCTTTCCAAGGCAACTCTTCTTCTTCCACACAAGCCTATGTGCCGTGTAAGGCTATCCAAAAGGGTAGGATGGGCTTGTGTTGGGCCTAGGCTAGGCTAGAGCACAGCCTTGGGCTAGTCCATGAGAGTTGTGTAGTATGCAAGGGATGTATGCATATGCCTAAAAGGCTAAGCATGCATGTTGTAACATTTTTCTCCAATTGTTAAGTATGGCACACACACACATTGCTAGTTATAATTTATTACTTGTTTTTCCTAGTTGCATGATCATGGTTTTAGGTTATGAAGCTATTTTCAACAAAGATGAATGTAAAAGTATAATTACATGATGAACAAGTTCATACATATATCAAGGAGATATAACACATGAATGAGTGTCCTAGGATTATTAGGTGGAAATTTATTATATTCAATCATGGTAAAATCATGGATTTTACAGACATGTTTCCAAAATCTCTGTATCAATACATTGATCTTCAAATTTTACTATCTTCAAGTAATTTTTCAAGCTCTCATCATCATCACTATCTTCTGTTGTTGACTTAGCCTTCTTGGCTTTCTGCTTCCTCTTTGTTGATCTTTTCCGCTTAACACCCTTGGAGGTTCCTTGAAATTCTATTGAACCTTCTTCCAAGTTTGTATGTACCGTTTCTTCTGTATGTACTGTTGACTGTGTATGTACTGCTTGTACATTTTCAGTCTGACCAACATCTTGAGCTTTATCTCCTTCATTCATTCTTTAAACAGTCTCTTCCTCTTTTGAACTTACCTTATCCTTTCTATTCTTCCTCGCATAAGTGGTCTTGATAGTTGGAGATGTAGTTGTAGGTTCAGCAGTACTTGGCTCAATTCTAGGAGCACTTCCAAATCGCCTTTGTTGTTGCAGATGTCTTCTTGCTTTTTCAACAGCTATCCTGTCTGCTTCAGATCCAATCTCAACAAAATTCAATTTAGCTCTCTTATGTTGTTCATACAAAGTCTTGATTTCTTGAAAATTCTTCTTGACCAGCTGAGTATGAGTGAAATTCTTAACTTTCTTGAGAAATGTCATCATTTGATTCCTAATCTGCATGGTAGTTGGAGGCTTAATATTTTCTCTTCTTCTATTTTCAACAAAGAATCTTTGTTGCTCCCTTACCAGATCATCAATCAGTTTTGATTTCTCTTCTTCATCATAAGCATCTCTCTTTTCAGCTAACAATGAGTCTGCAAGAAGCTCACTTGCATGTAATTCAACTTGAATCCTATCATACTCTTGTATGTTCCATTATTGTTGTATTCTCTTAGCTTCTAACAAATGCTTCTTAGCTTCAAGTTCTTCTTGTAAGTCTTCTTCACGAACTTGATCTTGCATCCTAAGAGCATATTCCTCATCATGGTCTAATTGATTAAATCTATACATGACTTTGCTAATATCTTAATCTGAATCACTTTCATTTTTAGATTTTGATAGTATTTGCTTCTTCCCCTTATCCTTTGGATTAGTCTTAGGTAGCTTCTTCTTCAGCTTGGAAGGTCTTTCCTCATCAGCTTGCTGTTGAATAACTATACCTTTAGTAGGGTGTGAAGCTTGAACTTTCTTACCTGTAATTTGATCCTTTTTGGCAAGAACTTCTTGTTGTGTCTTCTTCTCTGCCTCTGCTTGTTTTGCTTTCTCAACTGAATTCTTCTCTCTTAAGTCAAGCAGTATTTAGGCTAAAGTCTCATCCTCTCCAAAAGGAATTTGACTTTCCAGTGAAGGATGATCACCAACGGAACTTGTAGTCGGCTTAGTTGGCTTAGCAGTACTTGGGTCTTCAACAGTTTCAACAGTACTTGCAGTCGGCTTAGTTGGCTTAGCAGTACTTCGATCTTCAACAATGTTGACTTCGCCAGTATTAGACACTTGTTTCTTCAACCACTTGTGTATCTCCAGATACCCTTTCTTCCACTGAAGTTATCCTTTCAACTTGCACCTCTTCAGTCTTGTCTGATCCATTGCTCACTCTTGATCTGGACAGTACTTGCAAAGACTGTTTCTTGTGAAACCAGATTTGTCTTTGTGGTGGTAGAGTTGAAGATACAGAAAACTGAACATTAATTTCCTCCAACTTCTCATAGAAAGTACTCCAATTTACTTGAAGTTGTGGTGATTGAGGTGTTGGTACTGGCTGAGTTACCATCATTTCTTCAACTTGTGGCTCCTCATGAGTAGGTTGTGGTTCATCCTATTGAAACTCCATGTTTGTAGGTTCATCTACACCAGTCTCTAAACCAGTTCCATCTTTATAAGTCCCAATGACATCATCATCATCCAGCTCAAAATTGATGTCATTTCCAGAGATCCTTGTTTGATTATCAGAAGAAGGTGGTTGTTCTTCATAATTCCTCCCCCGTTTGGTTGCATTCAGTTGCCTTTTCTTGTGGTTTCTAAATCTTTGCTTTATAAGTGCATCCTTCTGAATAGACCTATACTGTCTCATCCAAGGTGATACTTTGTTCCTCAACTTGATTAGGCTAGCTTCTAATTCAGCAATTTTTTTGTCTTGAACAAGTTTTTCCTTTTGCAACACCTGTACCTGTTGGGAAAAACTAGTACACAAAGCAGTTAAATTTGAAACATCCACCACCTCTGGTGCCTGTGCTGGTGGTGAACCACTAGCAGCAATAGAAGCAACAGGTGTATGGATCATCTCATCAGTATTTGGTGGAGCACCAATATTGTGAGAAGAAGATTGAGAATCTTCTAAGGAATAGGAACTCTGGTTAGAAGGAGTTGGCTGAGAAGCACTAGCATTGATAGGTTCCTCACCTTCTTGGTTGGCAGGTTGGGCTAACATGTGAGCAAACAATGGTGTAACAGTTCCTGTAAAGGCATTGCCTTGTTTGGTCAAGAAAGAGAAAGTTCTATTTGTGAATGTAGGAACATCCCATGTATTAGTTAACTCTAGTAGGTTAGGGATTTGGTCACGAACTAAAGTCTGAATGAATCTAGGATACATTAAAAACTTCTTAGTTCCTTCCAAATTCCTAGTCATGCCTTCAAAAATTAATCTTGAAAAATTAAAAACCCTTTTATTTGCTAGACAAATACCAGCTGATGCCAATGCAGCAGGAATTTGATCAAAAGATGTACTTTTAGAGCTTAAACAGTGAATAATGGCATGAAAAAGCAATTTCCATTGAGGTGAAAATAAATCTTTAAAGAAAGTAAGACTTTACCTACCACCTCCATAGCTCATGGCTGTAAGGCCATCATGTATCTATGTATTATTAAGCATACTAAGTCCATTTTCATCATTTAATATCAAGCTAGCCCTTAGCAGTACCTCAGTTACATATATATTTACTATGATTTACCCTAGCCTTAATGCAAGGTTGATCAAACCGAGTACCTAACACAGTAGTGTTCCAAAATTGTTCAACAATGGAAACAGAGACAATGGGACTTACAGTGAGTGCGAAACGAACATGACTTCGAGATAAGAATCCAAGAATCTCATGGAATCCAAGAGAGTCAACATTCAGAGCAAGATTCGCAACCAAATTATGCTTAGAGATCACTTGTAAAGCAGCCATTAGTATTTTTGATGAACGAAAAATTAGAGAGAAGGTTATAGAATCAAGAGATAAAAATAAAAGATTAGGTGAATCAATTGTGTAATTGGAGTAAGTATTTAAGTAAATAACAAACCCAAGCGCGAAGAAACCGCCAAATTTACAAAACATACCCTTAACGGTACAACGGACATGTAGCGGTACATGGAACATACTCGGTACTTGGACTTGTGCTAGCGGTACTTGGATCCATAACGGTACCTCACAATTTTGACCAGTTCATGCATTCCACTATCATAATAACCTCTTTTATCTTATTCTATTAACCTGCAATCACATCAAAAACATAAAAACATAGACTATATAATAAAAATTAGCATAAAAATTGTACAGCTGTTACCTCCCCTCAACATATGCAGTAGTCTTATTGGTTGAGCATACCAATATGTGTCACCAAGAATTAAAATCTCTTTGCATCAAATGCCTTGGTCAACAAATCAGCTACATTGTTGTCTGTATGAATCTTCAAGACTTGAATAAGCTTCTTGTCATAGGAATCTCTTATGAAGTGATGTCTTATTTCAATATGATTGGTCTTGGAGTGAAATACTGGATTCTTGACAATGCATATAGTGTGGAAACCATTATTCATGGATCTTTAGGCTACTAGGAATGCATCTCGTTCATATGTTATTAGCATAGCGGAATTGCACAAAATACATAAACAAGGTGTTTCTTTTCCAACGATTACTTGTATTAAACATTAACGATTAAAACAAATAACCCTAGGCGTGTTTACAATGCAAACTACACGCCTAGAACACGACACACGCTTTATGACTACATTGTGAATAATGGTAATAATAAAACCTACGATCATTGTATTCTATATAAACTAGAATACAAGACTTTTCTTACAAGAAATCTAATTACAATGAAGTCCTTCCATCTTTTGCACTTTAGTCCTCTTCCTTGTGTAGATGGTCTCCATATTCTTGTAATTCCAAATATTTGCATATAAGTCCTCTTGTTTCATTATTGTTTGTTTTGTCTCATCAAATCTTATTCCCAACATATAGTACTTTCATTATCAATGTAAATCTGGGTGTTCATGAAGTTGAACCCATAATCTAACAACTGATTTTGAATCCTAAGTACTTGTCCACAACAATGAGCAGCAGCTACATATTCATCTTCAGTTGTAGAAGTAGAAACAATGGTTTGTAATAAGTGTGAAAACACTTATCCTTTTACCATTTAAAACAATTAAAAATGTGACCAATACGTGTATTTAATGTCGTAAAAGTCGGAATTATGCATGGTTTGTGTTTTTGTTGTCTTTTAGGACCAAAATATGAAAACAGAAGAAAACACGGGCTTTCACGGGCTTTTATCGAAGAATGTTGGAAATACGTTTTACGCATTTAGAAAGTCTCGGTCACTCCAACAATGTAGTTATAGGCTCGTAGTTATGTTTAGTTTCATTTATTAAATAGCCCGACCCATGAGCATGTTCATGGGCCGGAAGCCCAAGTCCATTAAGGACTTGGGGTATTTAAACCTCTTTCCACCATGGAAAGAGGTGTTGGTTGTTTATTTCTTTCATTTCAATATACAAGTTTCTTTCACTTCTATCTCTAACTTTCTCTCTCTAGAAAAACATCAACCCTCTTGATTCATAAAGATTATCATTGTTCTACAATTGGTATCAAGAGCATGGGATGAGATATAGGTTTGTTTTGGTGTTGAGTATTGTTTTCTAAACAATTCGTAGAGTATAGGTTTGTTTTTGCCGAAATCTTCAAATTTTTTTTGTGTTTGATCGTAGTTTAAAGTAGTGTAACATAGGGATTCGTGTTTAAAAGTGATCTTGGTATCTTGGTTTTCGTTAAAAAATCATCTTTCCGAAATTCAAGCAGAAACCTCCATCGGAAAGTACAAGTGAAATGTGGGCTTCCATCGCAATAACCATTACCATCGGAAAGGGTTTGGTTCTACATTGCGATAGTTGGATTTTATTACTTATTCCGATCTGGACATTCCGATCGTACTTTTCGATCTAGGATTCCGACGGGTATAAGGAAGGTTTTTAAGTCGTTACTCTGCTTAAATTTTGTCAGCTACTTTGCGATCTGAACATTCCGATAGGCTTTGCGATCTGAGCATTCCGATAGACTTTGCGATCTGAGCATTTCGACAACTTTGCATTGCGATCTAGGCATTCCGATACCATCATCATTCCGACAAGGTTACATTGCGATCTGAGCATTACGATCTGAATCATTCCGACAGCACTTTGCGATCTGAATCATTTCGATAGCTTTGCATTATGATCTAAGCATTCCGATAGTAAGATTTTCTGATCTGGGTATTCCGACAGAAGGAACATTGCGACAGAACTTGTTTTAGATACTTAGTGGATTTTCTTCTATTTGGCATTTAATTTGGTAATTTGGAAAAGTTCAAAAGCAAACACTACAACAAGATAACAATAACTTTTAGTTAACAACACAAAAAACTCATAACCTTATTTCATTGTTCGATCATCTTTGATAATCTTTTTTCAAGGGATCACAAAATGAATTCACATTCATTTATGCCAACTATGACTTCACTCACCGATATATCGATCATTTTGGGTACCGATACTCGCCCGCCTTTGCTCATCAAAGTTCTATTTGAAGCATGGCAAGGCCGTATGAGAACATATATCATGGGCAAACAAAATGGTCGACTTATGCTTCAATCAATTGATAAAGGACCATTAGATTGGGGAGAGGTTACCGTCAACAATGTGACAAGACCAAGGGAGTATCATGAGTTAACCGATGCCAATAAAATCATTGCAGATGCCGATGAAAGGGCTGTTCAGACAATTCTTCAAGCCCTTCCGCCAGATATCTTTCGAATGGTGAATGAACATACAGTAGCAAAGAATCTTTGGGATCGACTTGCGGTTTTGCTACAAGGGACATCTCTCACAAAGCAAGAACGAGAGTGTCAACTGTATGATTTGTTTGATAGATTCACATACCTTCCAGGGGAGACACTTCATGATTTTTATTGGCGTTTTACCACTTTGATGAATGACATGAATGTCTATAATCTAAGGATTGAACAGTTTCAGTTAAACACCAAGTTTTTGAACACACTACCCCCTGAATGGAGTCAATATGTGACTGATTTCAAAATGATTCGTGATCTACACAAGTCCAATTTAGATCAACTCTATGCTTTCTTACAACAACATGCGAAGCATGTGATCCAAAACCGAATTTCTCAAGGACCTTATCATGAACCAATGGCATTATTGGCAAACCATCCTACACAGTCATACCACAACTCTCAGCTTGCTTTAGGACACAAATCTTCATATCAACCTGTGTATCAAACACCAAGCTTTCCACAGTACTCGATTCTACCACCGCCGCCAACATCTTATCACCAACCAACAACATCATCATCACAAGGAGATTCACACCCATCACCTTATGCTTCACACCAGTATTTACCGTATCAACCTCCCACCAACCTTGCTAGTATCTATCCATAACTCGAAGCTCCTCAACCTCATTTCTCACATCAAGTAAGTACCTCAACCAATCAGTTTGTTGCTCAACCAACATCAGCATTGTACTGTGAAGATGACATCCCTGTCCCTGAATTTAGACAAGGAGATAGCCCTACTGAAATCCTTGCTCTGATGTCTACATATTTAAGTCAAACTTTGAACAAACGAGGTTACCGAGGTTCAGCAACAACGAACAATCAGTTAAGGAACTCGTCTAACTCTCGACAACAGGCAACAATTCAGGACGGAAGGGTCATGGTGCAACCACTTCAAGGGAGATCAAATTCGTCTACTGCTGGTGCACGTTCATCTAATACTACTTCTACACGGGCTAACAACACTGGTAAAATGAAGGTGGTTATTTGCTACAACTGCAAAGGGGAAGGGCACATGGCCCGAGAATGCAAGCAGCCTAAGAGAAGAAGGGACGACACATGGTTTAAGGAGAAGATTTACCTGGTGAATGCTCAAGCCCAAGTTCGTGAGCTTGATGAAGAAGAATTGGCATTCCTTGCAGATCCGGGAGTAGCGGAAACTGATGGTCTCACAATAGTCATCACCAACAATGCTGCATATCAATGTGATGATTTGGATGCATATGACTCTGATTGTGATGATCTTAACACCGCCAAAGCAGCTCTTATGGCAAACCTTTCACTCTATGGAGCTAATACCATTTCTGAGGTATCAAATACTGCTACAGATACTAGCATTGTACCTTATCAAGTTGAGCAAATGTCTGAGTATTCGGAACAGCCTCCGATGGTTAGTAACTCAATCGACGAGACAAACAATGATAGCAATAACATTACAAGTCCTCAGACTTTGAGTGAACCACAACCGGGAGCTCTTACGACTATTAATTCGTCTGCTCAACCTGATTTGGTTATGGTCCCTGCATCTTTGCTTAGTCAAATGAATAATGCGGTCCTTGAAACCCTTAATGCGAATCAGACTTTATCTGCCGAGCTTGCTTTGCATAAGGACAAGGTTAAAACCTTAGAAATGACTCCTGTGTCCACTACCTTAACCAATCCTGAATTTGATAGGTTTAGGAAAGTTCAAATGGACAATCTGTTAGAAATTGAAAGTTTAAGAGCAAATCTTTCGAATGAGCTTAAAGAAAAAGAGTCAGTCATTACTAATTTTCAACAACTTCAAACGGATTTTGAAATTCTGGAGTCCAAACAGCTTGAAATGGAAATTAAGACGTCTGAAAGAATAAAAGAAACAGAACTTAAGCTTTTAAAACAATATGCTGCTTCACATCTAGTACACTTGTTTCATGCATCATTTAAAGAGTTCAACCTATCGCGTCTCATAGACTTACCACCTAACCCGGGTTATGCAAAGCAAGCACTTAACCACAACCCACGACTTTATGATGCAACAAAGTTAGGATTGGTATTAGATCCGATAGTGTTCTCAAGTGATTCTATGACACCATATGATGGAAAGCAGTTAAAATTACTTTCTACATATCCTGAATATGATTATGCTTCAATAAATGCAAAAAATGCCACAATAGATCTTAGAATTCGTTTTAATATGAAAAAGAGAACTCTCCAAACATCCACTTTCATGCCGACTAGAGAATGCCTTAGTATAATTCCTACACTTGTCAACTCGGACAAACCAAAGGAAATTCCTAAGAATCTTCCACCGGTTAGTACGGTAAAGCTCAGCTTGGAAGAGATTGGGCAATACCTTACCGATTTTGACAAGGTCATCTTGGAATGTATGACTTCAACGGCTCAAACCACTGGAGAATGGGCGTTCGAACACATGAAAACGGTGTTTGAAGAAGCGATCGTTCTGTTTGTGGACCATATTAAACAAGGAGTCTATGATCTAGCGTGTAATTTATGTTTTGAAATTGGTGAAGTTCAAAAAGTTTTCAATAAAATAGATGATGCTTATGAACAACACTTAATTGAAAAGGAAAAGATTTTATCAGAATATGACTGCTTTTTAGAACATATGGTGTCTCTCGAAGTGATGCAAGTTATTATTGTTAAATATACTCATGAAATTTCATCTACTGTGAATATTTGTGATGATGTGCATGAATATGTGAATACTGTTGAAAATGTGAATACTGTAGAAAATCATTCTTGTCATGAATCCAACGCTGAATTTTTAAAGCTTCAAGATTCGTATAATACACTCTCAAAAAGTTTTAACGAGCTTCAACAACATTCTATATCTCTTGAAATTGAGAATCAATCTAAAAATGAAACTTTTTCAAAACTAAATGATGGTGGAAATTCCGTTGAGACAAGTGACAAGATGATTCAGATGGTTCAGAATTTAGAAGAAGAGATGATGAGACTTAAGAGAGAATTACTAGAAACAAAAACGGAACTAGAGGCTGCAGAGACTAATAATCATGTCCTAGAAAATAGAATTAATTCTATACTAGGAGAGCGTGAACAAGTAAGGAAAGGAGACTCACAAATTTCTGGTTCAATAGAAGAACACCTCGCGTTTAATGCGACAGAGCAAAAGTCTTTAATTGACAAACTGAACAAGAAATGTGAGGAAACCTCTGACCTAAAAATTCAGCTCATAGACAAAAACATGGTTTTGGCCGAGTTAAAGGAGACACTTCTTCTCACCCGACAAGAAGTTGTTAATAACTTAGCTACCAACTCTGCACCGTCCTCTAGTGCTCCAACAACCAATTCAGTAGTACTTTATAAGAACCCGCTCCATAAGAAGAACCCGGTTACCTACGATGATTATATCAGGAATGTAACTAAGCATGTAGATCTTGTTAGGAATATTTTAGATGATTTGTATGCGTTAGATCCCTTAAGCAGTTACTACTATTCAGCTCATGAATATATTAAGTGTGTTCAATATTGCTTAGCATATTTACAATACATAGGAAAACCGGGCTCTACACTAATCACTAATCGACCCATTGCTGTAACTCCATTCAATAAGACCCCAGGAGCAAAACCGTCATTGGCACCATCAAGTAAGGCACCTTTAAAATCTGTAACTAATGTTCCCTTGGCTTCTACAGGAGTAACTATGTCCACTAAGGCTAAAGGATCTCAAGACAAGAAAGATAGGATCAAGCCTTCCACTAATAGGACTCAGAAGAAGAAAGTAGAAGTGCACCCTAGGAACGTTATTTCAGTTTTAAATAAAAAGAATCATGTAGCTAAGACAAAAGGTTCTCTTTATGAGTGGAAACCTAAGCAAAATGTGAATTCTAATGCGAAATTTTGGAATTGTAATGAATGCATGTTTTCTCAGCGTCATGATTTATGCCTTGTTGATCACGTGAATGAAATGTATGCTATTAAGAACAATCTTGAATGGATTCCAATAGGGAAGAAATTTACCCAAGTTGGGTGGCAATGGAAACCCACTGGTAGGACCTTTACTGCAAATGGAACTAAGTGCCCTTTAACTAGGATCACATCCATGGAAGTTAGGTCTAAGTGCCCTTTAAATAGGAACACTAGCACTAAAAAATGGAAAAAGCGCCCTTTAACTAGGTCTGCCCCCACTATTGTGCCTACCAGTGGTAATGTCCCCAGTCAAAAAGTACCTCAGAATACTAGACATCTAGAATATAAGCCAACCACTAGTAAGAAAATCTGGAAACCTAAAGTTTCGTCTGATAGCAAATCTAAGATAATTGTATTTGTACCTGCTAACTCAGAAGAACAATTAGAATCCGATACATCGTCTGTGTTTGGTAATATTTTCAGGTCGTCCAAATTATTCTTTGGTATTTGGACTCGGGGTGCTCCAAACATATGACTGGAGACCGCTCGATGCTCAGAAATTTCGTCAGCAAGTTTCTAGGAACGGTTAAATTCGGCAACGACCATATTGCAAAAATTATGGGTTATGATGAATACCAAATTGGGAATGTCACGATTTCAAGGGTTTACTATGTGGAGGGACTTGGTCACAATCTATTCTCAGTAGGACAATTATGTGATTCTAACCTTGAAGTGGCCTTTCGACAACATACTTGCTTCATTCGCGATCTTGCAGGAAATGATTTGTTAAAGGGTTCTCGAGGGTATAATCTCTATACTTTGTCTATTCAAAACATGATGGCCGCCTCTCTGTTTACCTACTCTCCAAAGCATCTAAGACCAAGTCATGGTTGTGGCATCGTCGGTTATCTCATCTTAACTTTGATGCTATTAACCATTTGGCTAGAAACGAACTTGTTCGTGGTCTTCCAAAACTTAAGTTCGACAAGGATCATTTATGTTCCGCGTGTTCATTGGGGAAAAGCACCAAGAAATCTTACAAACCTAAAGCAGAAGACACTAACCAAGAACCACTGTATCTTTTGCACATGGATCTTTGCGGGCCAATGCGTACAGCTAGTGTGAGTGGTAGAAAATACATCCTCGTTATAGTGGATGATTTCTCAAGGTTTACATGGGTAAAGTTTTTAGCATCTAAGGATCAAGCACCAGAGTATATCATTACTTTCTTAAAGATGATCCAAGTATGTCGTAATGCTACTGTTCGCCGCATTCGGACTGATAACGACACTGAGTTCGTTAATCAGACTCTTCGAAATTATTATAAAAAGGTTGGTATTTCTCATGAAACATCTGTGGCTCGCACTCCACAACAAAATGGTGTCGTTGAAAGACGTAACCGTACACTGATGGAAGCTGCTCGAACTATGTTGATTTATGCGAATGCTCCTTTATTCTTATGGGCAGAAGCAGTGGCAACCAAATGTTATACCCAAAACCGCTCCATCATTCGCAAACGTCATGGTAAAACTCCATATGAGCTACTTCATGGACACAAACCCGATATTTCATATCTTCATGTGTTTGGTGCACTTTGCTATCAAAATACAAATAGTGAGAATCTGGGAAAACTTCAACCGAAGGCTGATATTGGAATTTTCATTGGATACTCGCCTGCAAAGAAAGCTTACCGGATTTATAACCGTCATCTTGGTAAGATTGTAGAAACTTTGGATGTCGATTTTGATGAGCTGACAGCGATGGCTTCTGAGCAACACAGCTCTGAACCCGCATTACACGAGATGGGAACCGGTACAATCAGTTCCGGCTTAATTCCCAACAACCCTACTTCTCCATCATTTATACCACCAACAAGGTCCGAGTGGGATAAGTTATTTCAACCTATGTTTGATGAATTCTTTGATCCACAGAGTAATGATTCTCCAGCACCCGTAGCAGTAGCTTCGATTCCCGTAGTTGTTGCTCAAGATAATGGAAATCTATCAGAGGCATCTACTGTTACTCTTGAACAAGATGTACCATCCCCCACCAATTCTCAAACAACACCTGAATCATCACCCCCACTCGTTCCTAATGATGTTGAAGAGGATCTATATGATCACGATCTGGAATATGCTCACTTACAAGAGCTTCCCTTCTTTGGTTCACATATACCTGAAGACCCTACCGGTGCGTCTACCTCAGAGGAAGCTCCTGTAATCGTTCACTCCCGACCACCACGGATTGAAACTCACAACACTAAATGGACAAAGGATCACCCAATCTGCAATATTATTGGTGACATCGATCGACCAGTGTTAACACGCCATCAACTCCAAGAACATGCATTATATTGCTATTTTGATGCATTTCTTTCAGACACTGAACCTAAAAACTGGCAACAAGCCATGACCAAATCATCATGGATTGAAGCCATGCAAGAGGAACTTAATGAATTCTAACGTCTTGAAGTGTGGGAATTAGTTCCGTTACCCAGCAACGTTGAAATCTTGACACTGTTGTGGGTATACAAGGTTAAGCTCGATGAGTTAGGTAGTGTGCTGAAAAACAAAGCTAGATTGGTTGCTAGAGGTTACAAACAAGCTTTGGGTATCGATTTTGAAGAATCCTTTGCTCCTGTTGCACGATTGGAGGCAATTAGACTATTCCTTGCATATGCTGCTCACATGAATATGATCGTCTACCAAATGGATGTTAAGACGGCATTTCTCAATGGTGAATTAAGGGAAGATGTCTATGTAAGCCAGCCGAATAGATTCGTCAATTCAGAGTATCCTAATCACGTGTACAAGCTCAAGAAGGCTCTTTACGGGTTGAAACAAGCTCCACGCGCGTGGTATGATCTCTTATCGTCGTATCTCATCTCCAAAGGCTTCTCCAAAGGCAAAGTGGACCCCACATTATTCATTCTCAAGGAGGACAACGACATGATACTGGTACAAATTTATGTTGATGATATAATATTTGCTGCTACTAATCAACGTTTGTCTGACCGTTTTGATAAAATTATGTCCACACGCTTTAAGATGTCGATGATGGGAAAAATTTCATTTTTCTTAGGGTTGCAAATTTCTCAGAATCCCAGAGGCATCTTTATTAATCAATCCAAATTTGCTCTTGAATCCTTAAAGAAATATCACTTTGAAAACTGTGACCCCGTGGATACTCCAATGGTGGAAAGATCCAAGTTAGATGAAGATAAGGAAGGGATAGCTGTCGATCCTAAACTTTACCGTGAAATGATCGGCACCCTTCTCTATTTGACTGCTAGCAGGCCTGATTTGCAATTTGCTATAGGCATGTGTGCCCGGTATCAGGCTCGGCCTACCGAAAAGCACTTACATGTTGTGAAAGGATCTTTTGGTATCTAAAAGGAACACTTAATCGTGGTCTGTGGTATCCGAAGGATTCCTCTATTGCACTAATTTCATATGCAGATGCAGATTATGCCGGGTGTCAAGATACCAGACGTAGCACTTCTGGCAGTGTGCAACTTCTTGGAGATAGAGTTGTTAGTTGGGCATCAAAAAGGCAGAAAAGCGCTGCGATATCAAGTACTGAGGCTGAATACATTGCTATGTCCGGTTGTTGTGCTCAAGTTCTTTGGATGAGGTCACAATTGACTGACTACGGTCTTGGATTCAACAAAATCCCGATGTACTGTGATAACAAAAGTGCAATCGCTCTATGCTGCAACTACGTTCAACACTCTCGAGCAAAGCACATTGACATCCGCTACCACTTCATCAAGGAGCAAGTGGAAAATGGAGTGATCGAACTATACTTCGTCAACACTGAGTATCAGCTGGCAGATATATTCACAAAGGCCTTAGATCGAGTACGCATCGAGTTTTTGATCGAAAAGCTAGGCATGAAATCATTTTCACCAGCGACACTTAAGGAGTTGGCAGAAGAGTCTGAAGAATAGTACTGGTAAACTATTCTCGAGTATCCTTTGATCGTGATCTTGTATATTATCGTACATACTTAAACCATCAAAAGCAAAATACAAAAATAGAAAACATAGAAAATCCATAAAAAATATAAAACATAGAAAATCCAAAAAAAAAATATAAAATCAAGAAAATCCAAAAATATTGTTAGTTTTATTTTCAAATCGGGCATGTCTTTTAGTACGGTAATATTTACGGCTTTAGAAATGTCGATTAATATTGACACGACGCCATAAATAGAGTCCGTATAAAAGTTGTACAAGTTTTAAAACATGCCCATTATGGCTTGTAGTTATTTCAGACTGCAACCCGCTTTTCGTATTAAAGTCACGTATTTCTTTTGAAAACGTTGGCTCACAACGGGAATTAAGTTTCTCGGGCAAGGTTTACTTTAAAACCTTGTAAGGGGCCAAGTTTACTTTATAACTTGGTCTAACACAAATTTGTGTACGTTTCAGTGCACTTATCTTGTATAAATAAGATAAATCTTATTTCCACCAGAATCGTTCTATAAAATCACTTAACCGGCAAATGTCCTCATTAATAGTTGTGTCCTTAATATCTTTGACTACTGCTCTTTAAATAGAAAACGGGTCAGGGATTAAGGGGGAGCAAATATTAATTCTTCGTGGTAACAAATTTAGTCGTTAAAAAGGATTGTCAGATAATATTAGCTACCCTTCATCTTCAGTTATGCCATGTGTGCCTTGTGTGATATAAGTATCTCTTGTATAGGTCATTAAAATTTTGGCGTTAAGTATTTGTGTTCGTGCTTGGGAGCGGGTTTATTGTTTGTTAAGTTAACTTTAACTTTAACTAACTTTCTAAACCAGGGGGACCATTTTTGCACTTTTTGCAAAATGGTGGGTGGTTGACAACTTTGACCAAGTCAAAACTACACCCCCCTCCTTCCCGTCCTTACTGAAAAACACACAAACACATACTTTCTCCGCCATTAATGACCTTGAGCATCCAGTTGATTTTTGATTCTTGATTTATCACCTACTGCATAACATCTAGGTATTATATATTGGTTAAGTTAATCTCTTTAATCCGTTTCATCTCAATACATCAACACAGTAACCTTAGATCATAACCATGATTTAGGGTTTCATGTCTTTTTGCTATGAATATGGTTTTTAAGTGGTGGGATTTGTTAAGGATGCATAGTTACACATTGGTTTTTCCCAGAATCTCTTAAAATATTGCCTAAGTTCCAGATCGAGAAGTCAAAGTTTGAGATCGAATCCCTGTCACGGATTTCGATGCACATTACGATACATCATTGCGATGGGTCATTCCGATGACTCATTGCGATGGGCTATTACGATGAGTCATTTCGATGGCTCATTGCGATGGCTCATTGCGATGTGTCATTGCGATGGTTCATTGCGATGGGTCGTTGCGATGGGTCATTCCGATGGCTCGTTGCGATGGCTCATTGCGATGGCTCATTGCGATGACGTGTTGCGATGGCGCATTACGATATGTCATTGCGATGGCTTCGCACTAGGTATTGCGATGGGTAATATTGCGATGAGTTCTCATTTACTCCGATGGAAATGTACTGATTGCGATGGCCTTAGATAGTGCGATAGGATGTTATTTCATTAGGATTCCGATGCTTGATTCATTGCGATGGTTTGGTTAGGATTCCGATGGTTTGCTACATTTTGATGGAATTAGGTTTCTTATGATTATACATTGCCTTAGAATATATCATGAGTTCGGCCTAGCTTGCACTACTTCTTCTTTAGGTTTAAGTACTTTAGGGCCATTTAAACAAAACCAAGTGTTATTGAAACAAGTTAATTTTTATCTCATAAGAATACTTGAAAGGTTTCTTATTACAGAAGTTCATCTTATTTACTAAGTGGATTCCTATGTAAACAAAAGAGATACAAATTACTTAGTCAATGTCTTGTGTTTTGTTTCCAGGCCATGGCAGACAAAAGCTTCATCTTTGTTCAAGCCCACTATCTTTTGGGTTGAGGATAATCCTACAATTCCTGACGTAGTGGTTGAAACTAAATCAAAACCCACTGAAGTTTTGGTTGAAATCAAACCAAGACCTACTGAGGTGTTAGTAGATATCAAACCTAAAACTACTGAGGTTTTGGTCATGACCTCCAAGAAATCCAAATATTTTAAGAACTAATTCTAGGTCGGTATCTCTTTAGAATAAAAATATCACTGGCAGTTATGTCATTATCCTAAGTGTATTGCTAAATGTAAGGACCTTGTTCATCTGATGTATGTGTGAATGTTGTGGTAATAATTGTAATGATATTTTCCCTATGTTTAAACTTGGCATAGACTTAATACATCTACATATGTTGTGTATATCATTTGTGAATATGTCATCAAAGCAGGAAAATGTCAATCACCGAGGAAGAACAACGACTTCGTGATCTTGAACTTGTCTCGCTCAGTAATAGGCTTCCATATGCTGAGAACAACTCTCGATTACAAGATGATTTTGATCCGGTTTTACCAGCTTTCAAAATAGCCACGGATATCCTAGACATATCACCCATCAGAGATACACTCAGGCGTACTGCATCTGTACCCGAAGTCTACATGCATGAATTCTGGAACACTGCATCTTTCTCTAAAAAGACTATCTCTTTCAAACTGAACAAAACACCAAGGGTACTCAACTTGAGCATTTTTCGGAAATTGTTTAAGCTTCCTAGGTTGACACAAGGAGAACAATTTGTGGCTAACCCAAAGAATGATGAAGTGCTTCGAGTCATTCGTGCCATGAATTATGAGGGTGAAATTAACAACCCATCACAATTTAACACCTCACACATAGGGCAACCCTGGAAAGCAATTATCACCATCATCGTCAAGTGTCTCACTGAAAAACTAGGGGCACCGATGCAATGAGACCACCACAGGCTCACTTATTTTGGGGATTGTATACTGCATCCAAAGTCGACTATGCACTTCTTCTCTGGCAAGAATTGTGTTATCAGTTTACTGGAACGAAGAAGAAATCCGTGCATCTTCCATTCCCGAGATTCACCAAGCTCATTATTCACCATTTTATGAAGAATGACCCAACCATTGACACTCGCGGGAATTTCTTCTATCACACCAAAGATGATGATTATGTGATTCTCTCAATGAATGCAGACACTAATTCCACAAAGTATGCATTACTTCCTGCACTAGTACCCGACACAATGATTAATGATGGAATCAAGGAGAGTGATAAATACCAAGAGATGCTTAATGATATTGACGCACAATTTAAGCGGGCAAATTTACCTCCTTCAGGGAAGCAAAAAGGTAAACGCAAGAAACGAGTTTCACAGCGCCAATCAGCTGCTTCTAAAGATAAAGGACCAGGAAAAATGCAAATTGTTGATGAAGATGATGAAGATGAGCTGATCCAAACTGAAGAAGAACAGGAAGAAGTACCACTCCGCAGGCCTAAGAAAGCAAGGAAAGCTAAAGGCAAAGAGGCAAGTGTTGCTCCAAATGAACCTGATCAACAACAAATTTCTGAAGCCAAAAGACTTCGTATTATTCTTCAACAAAGCCGACAGGAAGCCTTTGTCGGATCAGGCTCAAGGGTATTTGAAGACTTAGCAGATTTTGGTAATCCTGATGGTGATACGGACTTTTTCGACGAGGAAGATACTTATGAAGATGCGTATGAAGATGCTGCTAACTTCCATCTTGAAAGTCGGGAACCAAGTGAAGAACGTGAGAGCAGTGCTGACACTGATACAAGTATGATGTATCGAGATGCCAATATCACCACATCTTTGCCAGAACCGACTCACATGGTACTAAATGAAGATGCTCATGCAACTTTTATACCAGACACGCAACTTCAAAGTAAGTCTACTTCAAACTCTGATGATGTTTTGAAATATCTCAATTTAGAAGGGGAGGGTGTTGAGGTCACCAACACTGATCCGTCAACAAATGAACAAATGGTGGATGTCCCTATAACCACTATTACTTCGACCACCACTTCACTACTATCAACCCAGTCATCAGTGAGGTCCCAACCACCACCATCACACCCGCAATTGTTAAACAACCAGTATCAACCACCACCATTACCACGGAATCTACACCGTCATCCACAGCTGAACAACCTGTATCAACCATCGTCCTAACCACTGTATCTACATCAACACCTATCCCGGTACAACCAGTATCATCCATGACCACCTTAACGGTTTTGGTTACACCTCCACCAACAGAACCACAAGTATCATCCACATCAAATCCTTTTCTCACAGTCAATGATCCGTTGATCCAGTCTCTTCAACAACAGCTAGAGGCTCAAGCTACACAAATAGCTACGTTGATTGAAAGGTTTGCTACTCCTCCCAAGGAACCACATCCTGATGAGCCTACTCTTCAAAAACTAACAGACAGAGTGTCAAAGCTCAAAGAACAACATAAATCATTTCTTAAAGAGAAGAAAACTCAGGATAAAGAAAATGCTGCTTTTCTCGGGTCAATTAACGAGCAGATGACTGCGATCATTCAACGCGAAGTCAAGTCTTATGTTTATCAACAACTACCACATCTTGTCGGTAATGGTTTATCTACTCTTCAATTAATGACATTGCTACAGACACGTCTGCTAGATTTGGGAGCTCATAAATCAAGATACAAACGCAAAGTTCTGCAATATCTCAACAAAGCAATTGATGAAGAGAATCCTGCAGACACTACCGACTCTGAGTCTGATTATGAGAATGAGTTAGAAGAGGAAGATGACGAGGAAAACGGTGAAGAGGATGATGGTAATGAGGACAAGGATAAGGAAGGAGATGAGGAGGAAGAAGAGGATGAACAAGGAAAGGATAAGAATGGAGATGAAGATGAGGACGAGGACGAGGATACTGATGATGATCAGGATGACGATGATGATAATGAAAAGGGTAATGAAGTCAACAAGGGTGATAAGAATGACGACACCAGTACGAATGCCGAAGAGACAAACAAGGATGACAATGATACGGCCACCAAGAAAGGTCTAGAGGACACTGCAGAAAAGGTTGCTGACACCACAGAAAAGCCACTAGAGTCGATAGTATCAGAAACTCAACAGGTTGCTACAGGTATATCTACTGCACCAGAATTCACTACTGATTCTCACATCGAATTTGTAGAATATATGCAAACAGAAGAACCGACAGAGACAATGCTTGAAGAAGAACCTCACGATGATATACCGGTGATGCAAACTCAACCTTCAACATCATCTACAGTTCAGCATGACGATGACATGGAAGTTGAAGATCTAAATGTTCCAGAACCGACATTTGCTAAATCCCTTATCATTGATGATACTGTACAAGAGCAACTTTGGCTAACAAACGCAGCACCACAACATCCATTTAACACTGCAACTGAAATGGAGATGACTCAATTCCTCAACAACCCTATCGATTTCTCGGCTTTTCTAAGGTATTCTCATAAGAAACCAACGATGACCTCGGATCTGATCAAAATGGCAACTGCAAATGTAGACTTCTTTGACACGTTAAAGATCAACCATAATGAAGCAGAATATCACTTGAATGAGCTTACAAAAGCAATGAGAGCGACAACTACAGGAATTCAGACTCCCGTGTTACGACCTCTCACACCAACGGTCATCACCGGTTCTGCTACTATCCCATTAGAACATTTTGTCTCACACGATCTTGAATACCTTGAAAATGGAGCAAAGAAATATGCCACGTCACTAACAATGCTCAAGGCTGTCAACTTGGAGAATGTTCCATGGATAGAGGGTAAAGTGCCTGAGTAAATATGGAGAAAGAAGCCGCTCAAGTTTTATGATACATATGCTTCACTTGGCATATCTCACTCGGACAAAAAGAAGAAGTTAGCCTATAATCACTTCCATCGTCCCAAGAGAGGTGCTTCTATTGTCTCATCTCACAGAATCAAAAGCATCCAAGGAGCAACCACTCAGACTGTTTTCGGTTATGATTACTTAAATGTAATCATGTTCAAACGTACCGATGAGAAAGAATACCGCATTGACGAAAGTGATCTCCAGTACCTTCAACTTGAAGACATAGAAGATCTTTTGTTGCTCTTGGCTCAAGAAAAAGTTGACCATCTATCACCTGATATTGTCATAGCCTTGAGTTCAAACTTTCGTCAATATGCCAGGAAAATAGTCATTCATAACCAGGTGGAAGACTTTCAACTTGGTGTAGAAAGCTATCAGAAGAAGCTAAACCTGGACCGTCCCCATACGACTCCACTTAGTAATTTCCATAAGAACAAGAAGGTTTACATGGGGACTACCAAGCCGGAAGCAGGAATTTTTTATCCGAATGAGACTGGCGTCATGCAATATATGCGATTCTCAGAACTACACAAATTCAGTGATGGAACGCTAAAGAATGTTCGAGATGATCTGTCGGTTCTCAATGCCAACTTACCTCTTCCGGCAGTCACATACACCTGGACAACCCAGTGCAGAAAGGGGTCTTCGTACGCAATCAGGAATATTGAGGAAGTTCTAAGGAAGCGCCGGTTGCTACGAAGTATAGAACGATTCGTCGGTGGACGACCATATGGAGCTCAACATCGGTTCACGGAACGAACCAATTAATTTTGGTTCGTCTCATTACAGGTCAACTCCATATTTTTATTATTGTGAATATGTTATCTTTTTACTTTATCAACTTTTGTGGCTTGTTGTAGTGTAAAAGTATGATATTTTTCAAGAATTTCTCTCGAGATTCTAAATCTTTCAAACAAATCATACTCAAGCACTACAACTTACCCTCATTAATTTGAGGGGGAGCATTAACATGTTCTTTGGCCAACATCTAATTTCATTTTATTACCCAAAGACCGGTTAATCCATTAATATCCAAAATATTGATGGTTAACATTTTGGAAAGGGGAGAAAATGGGATTAAGGAGACTTTATGATATTTGGCTAAAACAATGAAAAAGACTTAAAAGATAAACCAACTTAACATGTGTAATGCACAAGTTAAGGGGGAGCGTTTTTGATGATCAAACCACTTAAGGCATAAAATCTTTGATTTTAATATCACAAGTTCTTTAAGTGATTTTCAAGGATTTTTCATGGTGACAATATCAACCCAAAACACACTTAACTCACGACGAATGTGGTGACAAAAGGGTGGTAGGTATAGGTATTAGTCCAATGATTCATCAGAACCGATGCAATCTTCCCAAGGACAACTCCCTAGATAGAACTAGAAGTCCTAGGAAAGATGGAGAATGAATGTAAAAGTAGCTGAATGCCGACCAAGTAGTTAAGCTAGCACTGGAACAATCACAACAAGGTGCTAGTTATGACGTATTGGTAAGCATTGAAGGGGTTGAAGAATGAAAAAGAATTGTAAAGATAAAGGGTGTAAAGAAAGAAGCCCTCCTTACAACTTTAGGCAGAAACCGGGTCAATACATATGCTATTGAGATCATTAGTTAATGATTCTCGATATTGAAGAAAGCCATCATGGACCCAGTGATGCAATGCACAACCCTCCCCAGCTAACTCAAATATCTCTCAAAAGGTATTTGTTTTAATCACACGGAGTTCAACACGTTATCTATTGATTTATTCACTCCGAATTGACTGATATTGAATAGGTGGCACTCCTCTCAAGCCATCGATCACTAAATCAAAACGCACTATCGAGTCTAGAGGCACGAGATCATCAAAAGTCTCATTAGGACACTTTCCATTTATTCCTTGCTTCTTCACACACTGTGAAAAGTAAGAGATCTTTTATGAGTCCTACGCAGTATTCTTGTAATATTGCCAGAACATCCGAGTAATACGCAAGTGTTATAGTGAAGATGGAAATCCTGCTTGAGCCAACATCAAACAAGCTCATGGTAGGTGACACGTGCGGTTCTTTACGAACTAATCTTGTGACAACTGGAAAGAAACAGTAGTTTAATTCTTAATTGAACTTAAACTCGTTCCAGGCCTCTACGCATTATCGTATGATCTTGCCAGAACACTCAGAGTGACACTCTTTAGTGTTCACAGTGACGAGTGGAAATCCTTCTAGTGTTAACATCAAACAGCACTTGGTAGGTGACAAGCAAGATTCAATCTGAATCAAGTTTGTGACAACTGGAAAGCAACGATGGTGAATATCTTAATTGAAATTCACTTGTTCCAGGTTTCATGAATTGACGGCTTCAATCATAAGGATTTCTAATCCAAATGATTCACTCTTTATGTTCGCAGTCAGCTTTGGACGGTCGAATAAAGAGAACGGGTTTACCCGCGAAATCCTGTCAGGAAGTTACTTAATTGAAACTATCCGTCACGGGTACGATATCTAATATCGTCCAACGGTCTTCACTGACCGGAGGTTAAACGCTACCGAATTAGAATAAAATGTCAAAGCCATTTTATTCGTGTCGTTGCTGTGTACCTGTTGAAGACGGTGGCGTTGATGTGCACCTGTTGAAGACGGTGGCGTTGCTGTGTACCTGTTGAAGACGGTGGCGTTGCGGTGTACCTGTTGAAGACGTCCTCACATGCTTATTCCTTCTGCATTAAATACTCCTGTAAATTCAAGAAAGTATGACTTGAAAGTCTTCCGCCGTATCGACTCTGAAACTTTCAAGAATTCAACAAAGGATAAGTGTGTGGGACATGAAGTCACAAAGAGGCGAACCTCACAAGAAAATAAAGACTGCACGTGAAAGGCCAAAAGAACGTGTTCCAAGCAAAAGGCTGATATCATTCAACACATATTCACAAAAGAAAAGAAAAAGAAAGAAAAGAAGACTACGAGCTCAAGAACAAGATCTAACATGCTAGATTAGGGCTTTGTAAATTTGGAGTGACCTCCCTTTGGGGGAGATTGTTGGAAATACGTTTTACGCATTTAGAAAGTCTCGGTCACTCCAACAATGTAGTTATAGGCTCGTAGTTATGTTTAGTTTCATTTATTAAATAGCCCGACCCATGAGCATGTTCATGGGCCGGAAGCCCAAGTCCATTAAGGACTTGGGGTATTTAAACCTCTTTCCACCATGGAAAGAGGTGTTGGTTGTTTATTTCTTTCATTTCAATATACAAGTTTCTTTCACTTCTCTCTAACTTTCTCTCTCTAGAAAAACATCAACCCTCTTGATTCATAAAGATTATCATTGTTCTACAAAGAAAAAGACAAAAGACGAAGTCAAAAGATCAAGAGTGCAAAAAGAACTGAAGTCAAAGGCCTATTCTGAAGATTTATCGAAGAAAAAGTCAAAAGACGGAAGTTTAACAAAGTCGAAGAACCAAGTCTAATAAAAGAAGAAAATTATAAGACAAGTTCATTTTATTATTCGACAAATCCCGAGACAGAGTCGAGAAAGACGAAGAAATTAAAAGACGAAAAGACAAAGAGAAAGAGAGAAGCAACAACCTTCCTCCCCTCCTCCTACAAATACCCTCCTAATCCTTCATTAGGAGGTGTTAGTTAGCTAGTTAGATAATTAGTTTATTTTTCAAGTTGTAGGAGGAGATTAAATTACATTCTCTCTCTAGATTTACTTTCAAGTTTTCAAGTTTTTTAATTTTAATCTTGTATTTGAATCATTAATCTTCATCTTAATTTCAAACTTTACATAATCATTCTCATTCTACCTTTCTTGTTTTTAAATCTATTGTTTTGTTTTCATGATTATGTAGTTTGTTTAATCTTCTTCTTTGTTTGATTGATGTGATTATTTGATTGTTCTTATGGTTTTGATTTGTTTGATGTTTTAGCTTATTGTGATTATTGCTTATTGTGTGCTTTTCTTATTTTTAATTAAGTGTTTGATAGTTTATAATAAAGAGATTTTAGTTTCTTTGAATTGGTCTAATCGAATTGACATCGGTTAAAAGTACGACTCAGTCATTCTTGGTAAAAAGAAAGAAAATGTCGTTGAGCTAATTCAAAATAAAAATTAAAACTTTAAAAGTAAATGACAAAATTAAAGACTTACAAAAATAAATGACGAAAGATTAAAACTTGATTAAAAGTAAATTTGAAATAAACTAAGACAAGACAATTTAAAATAAAACTTAAGAAAAATGGCGGGAAAAATAAAGTTTGGAAATAATTTGGAAAAAAAAGCAAAACATATAAGTCAGAATCAATAAACTTGACCTAATTCGGAATCCAAAGTTTATACGTAATCCGGAATAACAATTCCCAACAAAATCCAGAATCCAAAAACTTGCTCACTATCCTGAATGCTTAATTCCTGACCTAATCCGGAATAGTTTGAGTTCCCACCTAATTAGGAATATAACTTCTATACACAATTTGGAATGTTGGAATTGTACGTAATCTGGAATGAGGGATTCTCACCTTATTCAAAATATGCTACTCTAACTAATTCGGAATGAAGGAGTGTATGTAATTCGGAATATTGAAACAATTTGCAAGTAAGTCGGAATAATAGAAAAATGAACATAAGTCAGAATATGAGGGTTTATAAACCCGAATAAGAAAAATAAGCTAAATAACAAATAATCAATAATTCAAATAAGCACTTACCAAAAACTTAACCAAACTAATTTTAAGAAAAACTAAATAAGCCACAAATTAAAAACTCTAAAAACACTAAATTATCAAAATATTAAAAATCAACTTTTAAAAGATAAAACTATTTAAAACACTTAATTAAAAATAAGAAAATCACACAATAAGCAATTAGCACAATAAGCTAAAACAAACAAACACTTGAAAATCAATAAGAACAATCAAACAAACACATCAATCAAACAAGGAAAAAGATAAACAAACAACATGATGATCTAAATCAAACAAGATTAACAATAAGAAAGGTAGAATGAGAATGATTATGAAAAATCTTGTATTAAAGATGAAGATTAAAGATTCAAATACAAGATTAAGAATGAAAAAGCTTGAAAACTTGATAGTAATTCTAGAGAGAGAAAGTAATTTAATCTACTCCTACCACTAACTAAAAATCTAACTAACACCTCCGAATGAAGGATTAGGAGGGTATTTATAGGAGGAGGGGAGGAGTGTTGTTGCTTCTATCTTTCTCTTTGTCTTTTCGTCTTTAAATTTCTTCGTCTTTCTCGACTTTGTCTTGGGATTTGTCGAATGATAAAATGAACTTGTCTTATAATTTTCTTCTTTTATTAGACTTGGTTCTTCGACTTCGTTAAACTTCTGTCTTTAGTCTTTTTCTTCGATAAATATTTAGAATAAGCCTTTGACTTCCTTTCTTTTTGCACTCTTGATCTTTTGACTTCGTCTTTTGTCTTTTTCTTCGATAAAAGCCCGTGTTTTCTTCCTTTTTCATATTTTGGTCCTAAAACACAACAAAAACACAAAGCACGCATAATTCCGACTTTTACGACATTAAATACACGTTTTGGCTTGGTTTTTATTATAATTAAGTGGTAAAAGGAAGTGTTTTCACACTAATTAAATCCCCTACACTTGACCATTGCAATGCCCTCATGTAATGCATTAGTTACAAAGCAAGATTTACATTATCCATCATAATTAACCCACCTTGGCCTTTATTAACTACTATACAATAAGGAAACTAAAAAGATAAAATATTACAAATATTTAAAGGACGAAACAAGTAAAGAAATTTAAGACTTACATTAGGGCTTTGGTGTCATGAATGTTTATCACCCTCAAGCTTAAAAACGAGATCATTGTTATTATAAGTTAGTAAAGTTAACACTCACTCATGTGGCTCAATTAATCACTTAGACTCCCTTATTCCTAGGTGTATCTCTTATATTTTATTGTTATCTTGAATGATCACGAGGATGCATTGTTGACTTATTTCAATAGTTTATTTAGGCCGAAAATAAAGTAGGACGATTTAATCAATAGTTAGCCAAAGGATAAAATCTTTTAAAACTGCTTCTCGAAACCTCATAAAGTTCTTGTCTTGGCATAACTCGTTTCACGATTTGAGACCTTTCTCGGATCGATATTTGGCATTGACTTCATACTTCGAATCTTGAGAGATGATCTTGAAATAATGGTCTTCTCTTCATAATAGGAATTTATTCACTTGCAGTTTTTGAGAGATTCGTCAAACTTGGACCACGACTTCTTCATTTTTCTCCAATCTTTATTTGTGATTTTTATATACAATGATCCGCCTCCTTTTAGTACTTGGATCTATTTATCCTCATACCTTGCTAGGGTCTTTTCGGATATACTTCTCCATGATCTTTAGGGGAGTATTTACTTTTCGTCGTGTGTCTCGATCCTTCGTACTGATTATTGAAAAATGATTCTTCACATCACTTTGGATCTTTAGCAAGAAAATGTAGCCCTCATGCCTTGTTAGGGCCTTTTCGGACTCTCCAATCTTCACATCCCACTTTAATAAGTTATGCCTTGGCTATGAACTCTAATTAATCTCGAGCAACTTTTAAACGATCTTGTGTTGGAAGCTAAGTAACTTTTCAAATCGTACGACCTTATTTATTGCAATTATTTATTAACATGCGATGGGAGAAAAAGCTCATAATTAACTCACATAAATTCATGAAAGAATACAAAACTTATAATTTACTCTATCATCTCTCGTTCTCCACAATTTAAAATCTCAAGGAATGAGACTCATGGATGCTTAGCCTATTAAATCAAAGTTTTGGGTTTTCAAGTCATCTATAGGATCTTGCAACTTCTTAGACTTTTTCAAGTTTAGAATTTTCATTTTAAAGTTCCCTTGATAAATGACTTTCTAGGATCAATTATAGGAACTTGAGAAAAGTTCTAGTTCTTAAACCCGTATGAGTTAAGACTTTTGCGTTTTAAAGTTCCCTATATAAAGGTCTAGCAAAACTTGATTTAAACACGTTAATGATACTAGCTAGAGTAAACTCAAATAAGTAAACTCGGGTTGAGTCAAAAGATTCATGACGGGCCTAATATATCAAAGACATCTAAACTCATTAAAACCATTTTATTGAGTAGTTACGAAGAAAGAAAATAACAATAACAAAGGAAAAATACTACTAGGCCAAAATAAATAAAAAATTGAAAAATGTCAAAAAATCAATTTTTTGATTAAAATGAGGACATATTCATGGAAAAACCCACTTAACTTCGATAGAAGTCCCCCATACACTTAAGATAAACATTGTCCTCAATGTTTAAGCATGTGGGAGTAAACTCCCCTACTCTTAGAACATTGTGCACGTTGTTTAAATCTTGCTAAGGAAGAGACAACTAAAGTGATTCCTATTTTAATATTGAAAAATATAAAATAGTGAATCAAAAGAGTTTAGGATAGAACCGGGAAGACGGGTACACAGAATCACGGGTCGTCAAAAGTCATCAAAAGTGGATCTTTGAAAGTTCCAACCCCTGTACGTCATAAGAAAGAAAACAACAAACCATAATAGGGTCTCCCCTACACTTATTAGAAAAACAGATAAAAAAGATAGATTATTGGGTTGCCTCCCAAGAAGCGCTTGTTTTTGTTCACCGAGTCGTGAGCCTGACTCGACCTTGATTACAATGGTAAGAACCTTGAAGAACATCCACCGGGGTCAAATACACGGTTTTCATCCATCAGATAGCACAAGCTTAAGCTGAACAACACAAGCCAAAAAAGAGTAAGCGAGGTTCCCTTAAGCAAAATTTGAGCACGGTGGTAGAAAGTATTATGAGGTGAAAGCATAGCTCCATTGTTTCCAAAAGTATTTCCTTTTATTTCATCAGATGGATACTGAGATGGCTTAAAAATTGTGATACCCGGATCGAACACCTTTTCCTTTAGGAGAAAATAAGACTGACACTCAGTAGACCTTGAAGATTCACCCATAAACCACACAATCTCATCCGAAGAAGGTGGAAAGAGAGGTGTCAAGACATAGGTACTACGGATGTTGGTGTCGTCTGGTTTCTTCTTCTTTGAAACGGGTTTCTTAACATCCGAAGGAGGATAAAACCATAATCAAAGTCCAAAGGAGGAGAATCATGTTCATTAGGAAAGTATGTATTGAGAAAGGTGGCGAAATCTTCCTCAAATGAGTAATCATCAAAAGTAGTATCAAGAGTTGTTGGTGGAGGATCCTCATCAAAAATTGGAGCAAAATCATCCTTAGAAGACACATCACTTGAAGAATCACTCGAAAGAGTTTCAACATCATCAAAGTCATCATAAGTTGGCATGTCTTTATACTCAGAAGAAAAATCATCATAATCATCCAAATCGGAATTAGAATCATCATCATATTCATCATAGATTGGTGGAGCATTATAAATTGGTGGGGCATCCGAATTGGAGAGAGAATCATTAGAATCGTCCACATGGTCTTGAAAAAGTGGATTATCATAGCAAGTCTCGAAAAGAGGATTGTCATGTAGCACAAAATCATCAAGCTTTGTACTTTCCAAAGTAGTTGTAAGCTCGTCTTGAAGCACATCAATCATTTTCGCTGATTCTTTTCCATTGGATTTGCTTTTAATCTTCCCCATCTTAAAAACTTGTTGATCATTCGCGGCCCTAAGAATTAGTTCGCCTTCGGCAACATCGACTGAACCTTTTCTGGTTCTCAAGAATGGCCGTCCAAGTATTAACGGAATACGAGGGTCCATTTCATAATCAACAACAACAAAATCGACCTGGAAAGTGAAGGTACCAACTTTAACGAAAACATCTTCGGAAATACCAACGGGGTAAGCGAGAGTTCGATTTGCTAGCTCAAGAGTCATCTGTGTTGGTGTAAGGTCAGGTAATGATAACTTTTTCCAAACACTTAATGGCATTAAATTGATACTTGCCCCGAGATCAGCTAAGGCAGTAAATTCTTCGACTTTGGAAAATGTACAAGGTAGCACAAAATGACCGGGATCTCCAAGTTTTTCTGGAAGTTCTTTAAGAAGGATTGCAGAACAATTTCCATTTAAGCGGGTGTTAACAAATTCAGCCATCTTCTCCTTCTTACTAAGCAACTCCTTGAAAGCTTTAACAAATTTCGGCATATGGACAAGTGCTTCAACAAGGCTAATGTTAAAGTTAATTTGGGAGATCATCTTCAAATAAGAAGTAACTTGAGTATCCTCTTTAGTGAGCAATTTGCACTTGTCTAACCGAGCAGGATAAAAGAGATTGGGTTTATGTGGTGTAGGTGTAGAAGGTGAAGGTTGAGATGTTGAAGGTTGAGATGGTGAAGGTGGGGATGGTGAAGGGTTTTTCTTTGGTACTTCTTCCGTGAGAGATGGAGACGGTAATGGAGAACTAGTACTAGGCGTGGTAGTAGGAGGAATAAATGGGGGCGGAGGAGGTTTAGATGGAGTAACTGGGGGAGGGATAGATGGTCCTACTAAAGTTGCTCCACTGCGTGTAGTAATAGCACTCACATTCGCTCTCGCGTTTGTTTCGGTTGTAGAAGGAAGAGCACCTTGGGGGCGAAGGGTTTGAAACATTTGAACGAATTTCCTATCCGTGGAGTCTTGCATTTCTTTCATTGTTCGCTCATGATCGGTTAACTTTTGTAGAATCAAGTCCATGTGCGGATGAGGTAAATTGAACCCTTGTTGTTGAAAATTGTGGTTTGGGTATTGGTTATATGGTTGAAAACCTTGAGGATTGAAACCTTGGTCTTGAAAGCCTTGATTTTGCATTTGAGAATTTCCCTGTTTGCATTGTAGCCCCTCACATTTGCATTTTGTTGGAAATTTGCTCTTGGTGGCCCTTGGTTGTTATGGGTAGGTGGGTGTGGTCTTTGTTGAAAACCGGGTGGAGCCAAGTAATTAGTCGATTTATAAGACAAGTGATTAACATCGACATTAGGCTTGAAATGAACCATCTCCGTGTTTTTGTAAGCATACACTTCCCCGTGAGATTGATCACAAGCCTTATCACAATTAGCAAAAGAGTGTGTTCCACCACAAGTTTCACAAGTAATATTGAGAGCATGGGCATGTTGATTAGGAGAGTTATCTCTTAAAACAAGTTGTTTTACTGCTGAAGTAAGTTCCTTAAGATGATTGGTCAACTCACTCGCACTGGCACTAGGCATAGTAGCCCTAACACTCTTAGTTTGGACTTTGGCTTTATTCTCAATAATTGCCCAAGCCTCATTCATAGATTTTACAAGAATATTACCCCCCGAAGCACTATTTAGTGAATCTTGGTCATTCAAACTTAATCCATTATAAAAAGTATTAATTTGATGCACCTTTGTAAAACCGTGTTGTGGACACTTTCGTAAAAGTTCCTTAAAACGATCCCAAGATTCACTAAATGTCTCACCGTACTTTTGTTCAAAATTAATGATGTCATTCCGCAAAGAGGTAGTACGTCAGGGTGGGAAAAAGTAATTGATAAATTTGGTCTCAAGGTCCGCCCATGTTGTAATACTTTGGGGTGGTTCTTTATCAAGCCAAGTCCGGGCTTGTCCCTTGAGAGAGAAAGGAAAGAGGAGCAAACGAATTGCCTCTTGTGAAACCCCATTGTATTTCACGATATTGGTTAAGTGAACAAACCTTTTTATGTGATCGTGCGGATCATCATGAGTGCGGCCCAAGAAAGGTGTTGCGGAAACCATTTGAATAAAACCGGTCTTGAGCTCGAAGTTATTTGCATCAATAGCCGGAACCACAATCGCATCTTCATTGCCTTCAACATGTGATTGCAAAAGCTCGATCATTGGACGGTTATCCATTGTGTTAACAACAAGAGGCTCGATTATAACGACTTGTATGGACTTCCTTTTGCGTGAGCGGGTACGCATACACCTACAAAAGAAAAATAAAGCAAAGAAATAGAAGAAATAAAGTTAACGTGAAAAGAAAATATTTTTGTTGCAAAAATTTTTGAAAAAGAAATGCTTTTTATGATTTTTTAAATGTTTTTGGATTTTTGAAATTTTTGATTTTTTTGAAAAATTTTCAAGAAAAATAACGTTCAAAACTGAACGGATCCCAAAATCCAACGCGTCTCTCACAAAAACCGTTAATCTTCATGAAAAGAGCCGGCGGCGGCGCCATTTTAATATAGAGATTTTAGTTCTTTGAATTGGTCTAATCGAATTGACAACGGTTAAAAGTGCGACTCAGTCGTTCTTGGTAAAAAGAAAGAAAATTTCGTTGAGCTAATTTAAAATAAAAATTAAAACTTTAAAAGTAAATGACAAAATTAAAGACTTACAAAAATAAATGACGAAAGATTAAAACTTGATTAAAAGTAAATTTGAAATAAACTAAGACAAGATAATACAAGAGATTTTCTCGTATGTAAAAGAGATTTTCGTTATTCCAGTCTTTTCGAATTGATTACCAGTTGAAAGTGCGACTCAGTTGTTCTTGGTGGAAAATAACATGGTTTGATTATCTATTTTAACTAAAAGCAAATATGAAAATGTCGTTGTGTAAAAAAGAAAGCTTTAAAAGATAAACTAACAATTAAAAGTTAAAAATAAATGCTTAAAAACTTAAAAGTACATTTAACACTTAAAACTTTGTAAAAATAAAAATCTAAACCCATTGGAATGCCCATGATCGGAATCCCATCGGAATAGTGGTGTCAGAATACAATCGGAATGAAAACATCGGAATGCTTCGTCGGAATGTATCCAAGGAAATCCTGTCGGAATAATTACAAAGGTATCAGAATAATAAACAGTGAACTATCAGAATCATTCACTATCGGAAAACAACTCTATCGGAATGTAAGAATGAACACTACTGTCGGAATGTTAATCGGAATAACCGTCGGAATCCCAAAACCCTAATCCGATGGAAAGTATCGGAATACTTGTCGGAATCCAAAGCCCTAATCTAATGGCAGGTATCAGAATGATGGTCGGAAAGGGTAAACCCTTTTCTGACAGTTTGAAAAACGCAATAAGCAAAATCAATAAGCTTCGTTTTTTAAAAAGCACAATCCAAAACTTTACCAATTTTTTAATTAAAAGAACAAATAAGAACTTTCAACTCTAAATTAGCAACTTTTTAAGCAAACTTTAAAAAGACGAAAATTTTAAGAAAACTTAAAAGTAAATAAGCTAACTACAAAATAATCCAATAAGCATGATAAGCTCAAAGCTCAAATCGTATTAAAACTTAGATATGAATAAAAAGATAAACTTTTTAATCAATCAAACATCAAGATTAAACACGATGCATAACTATTTCGAATCAAAGACAAATCAAAATCAAGAAAGGTAGAAGAAGATTAAAGATGAAAAACTTAAACTTGAACTTGTAGATTAATGATTCCAAAATACAAGATTAAATTAAAGCTTAAACATGAAAGAAAGAAAAGATGAAATTCTAGTGAGAGAAAGTTAAACACTTTCTCTCTCTAAAAATTAAAACTAGAAAGGAAAAAAATGAACTAGCTAACATCCTCCTAATGACACATTAGGAGGGTATATATAGGAGGTGGGGAGGCTAAGTGTTTATGCTTCCTTCTTTCTTTCTTCTCGTCTCGACTCGATTTAATTTCTTTGTCTTTCTCGACGTCGTCTCGGGATTTGTCAATATAAATTGAACTCGTCTTATAAATTTCTTCTATAATTAGACTTGGTTCTTTGACTTCATTAAACTTCCGTCTTTAGACATTTTCTTCGATAAATCTTCAGAATAGGCCTTGGACTTCCATTCTTTTTGCACTCTTGATCTTTTGACTTCGTCTTTTCTCGTTTTCTTTGATAAAAGCCCGCGATAGACCATGTTTTCTTCCTTTTTTATATTTTTATCCTGAAACACAATAAAAACACAAACCACGCATAATTACGACTTTTATGACATAAAATACACGTTTTGGTCATGTTATTATTAGAAATAAGTGGTAAAAGGATAAGTGTTTCACACTTATTAAATCCCCTACACTTGACCATTGCAATGGCCCCATGCAATGCATTAATTTCAAAGCACAGTTTACATTTCTCATCATAAATAACCCACCTTGGCCTTTATTAAATACTAAACTTTGAGGAAACTAAAAAGATAGAAATATGTACAAAACAAGTAAAGAAATCAAAGACTTACATTGGAGTTTTGGTTGTCATGAATGTTTATCACCCTCAAGTTTCACGTTCCCCATACCAAGCCTAAAAACGAGATCATTGTTATTATAAGTTAGCAAACTAACACAAACTCATGTGGCCCAATTATTCACTTAGACTCCCTTATTCCTAGGTGTATCTCCTATATTTTAATATTGTCTTGAATGATCACGAGGATACATTGTTTGACTTATTTCGATAGTTATTTAGGCTGAAAATAAAGTGGGACGATTTAATCAATAGTTAGCTAAAGGACAAAATCTTTTAAAACTGCTTCTCGGGACCTCTTAAAGTTCAAATCTTGGCATAACTCGCTTCACGATTTGAGACCTCTCTCGGGCCGATATTTGGCAGCGACTTCATACTTCGAATCTTGAGAGACGTTCTTGAAATTATGGTCTTCTCTTCATAATAGGAATTTCTTCACTTGAAGTTTTTGACAGATTCTTCATATTTGGACCACGACTTCTTCATTTTTCTCCAATCTTTATTTTGGACTTTGATATACAACGATCCGCCTCCTTTTAGGACTTGGATCTATTTATCCTCATACCTTGCTAGGGTCTTTTCGGATAGACTTCTCCATGATCTTTAGGGGAGTATCTGCTTTCGTCGTGCGACTCGATCCTTCATATTGATTTTTGATAAATGATTCTTCACATCACTTGGGATCTTTAGCAACAAAATGTAGCCCTCATGCCTTGTTATGGCCTTTTCGGACTCTCCAATCTTCTCATCCCGCTTCAATAAGTTATGCCTTGGCTATGAACTCTAATTAATACCGAGCAACTTTTAAACGATCTTGGGCTATAAGCTAAGTAACTTTTCAAATCGTACAACCCTATTTATTGCATATAAATTTATTAGCAAGCGATGGGAGAAAAATCTTATTATCAACTCACATAAATTCATGAAAGAATACCAAACTTATAATTGACTCTATCATCTCTCGTTCTCCACAATTTAAAATCTCAAGGAATGAGACTCGTGGATGCTTAGCCAATTAAATCAAAGTTTTGAGTTTTCAAGTCATCTATAGGATCTTGCAAAATCTTAGACTCTTTCAAGTTTAGAACTCGCATTTTAAAGTTCCCTTGATAAACGAATTTCTAGGGTAAATTATAGGAACTTGCGAAAATTTCTTGTTCTTAACCCGTAAGAGTTAAGACTTTCGGGTTTTAAAGTTCCCTATATAAAAGTCTACCAAAACTTGACTTAAACACGTTAGGGATACTAGCTAGAGTAAACTTGGATAAGTAAACTCGGGTTGAGTCAAAAGATTCACAACGTTTAAAAATTAAAACCACTTTATTAAATTTTTATTCTAGCAAAGAAAGTAAATAACCATAACAAAGGAAAATACGACTATACTACTAGGCCAAAATAGATTAATAATTTTGAAAAATGTCGAAAAATAAAATTTTCCGGTTAAAATAAGGACAAATTCATGGAAAAGACCACTTACTTCGATAGAAGTCCCCCTACACTTGATATAAACATTGTCCTCAATGTTTAAGCATGTGGGAGTAAACTCCCCTACACTTAGGACATTGTGCACGTTGTTTAGATCTTGCTAAGGAAGAGACAACTATAGTGATTTAAGTGCGAACATATAAGATATGAAATATTAAATCACGACAGCTTAGGATAGATACGGGAATGCGGGTACACGGGATCACGGGTCGTCAAATGTCATCAAAAGTACTCTTTGAAGCTTAATCCCTGCACATCATAAGAAACAAGACAACAAACACCTACGTGGCTCCCCCTACACTTATTATGAAAACGAGTAAAGGATAGATCATCGGGTTGCCTCCCAAGAAGCGCTTGTTTTTGTTAACCGAGTCACGAGCCTGACTCGACCCATAACTAATTCAAGGGAAACGTGGTGAGGGATGGAATCATCTCATGAGAGATGTCCTCACCAAAGTACAGCTTCACACGCTGGCCATTCATTTTGAAATTAGGCCCATTTGGTTGAGAAAGCTCAATGGTGCCATATGGGAGTACTTTGGCGACGGTGAATGGACCAGACCAACGGTCTTCAGCTTGCTCGAGAAGATCTTCAACCGAGAGTTAAAGAGTAAAACTTGATCACCAACGTGAAACTCTCGGTTCTTAATCCTTGAATCATGAATGATCTTGGTCTTCTCCTTGTAGATCAATGAATTCTCATAAGCTTCATTCCTCAGTTCATTTAGCTCGTTGAGTTGAATCTTCCAAAGATCACCGGCTTTGTTGATATCAAAATTGGCCTACTTCAAGGCCCAGTACGCCTTATGTTCCAACTCAATAGGGAGGTGGCATGCCTTCCCGTATACAAGACGATATTGAGTACAACCAATAGTTCTCTTTAAAATTCTCTTCAATCCACGGTTAGAAATCTCGGCTTCCCATTTGTTTGGGGATGATAAGCGGTGGAAAGACGGTGATTGACACCATACTTAGCCATGACGCGAGCAAATTGATCATTGCAAAAATGAGTCCCGCGGTCACTGATGATAGCATGAGGAACACCGAATCGAGCAAATAACTGCTTCAAAAAGTTCACAACCACCCTCGCATCGTTCGTAGGGAGAGCCTTTGCTTCAACCCATTTAGATACGTAGTCAACGGCTACGAGGATGTACTTGTTCCCTTTGGATGATGGAAATGGCCCCATAAAGTCGATGCCCCATACGTCAAAGATTTCACATTCTTGGATGAAATTTTGAGGCATCTCATCTTTATGTGTGATCTTGCCTTGTCGTTGGCAAGCATCACAATGTTTAACCATTTCATGAGCATCATGATAAATGGAGGGCCAATAGAATCCAGAGTCGAACACTTTCTTCGCGGTATAGTTAGGACCAAAGTGACCATCGGTGGGTCCTTTATGGCAAGCTTCAAGGATTAATAAAGCTGCCGGCCCATCAACACACCGACGAATGACAAGATCCGCACATTGTTTGAAAAGGTAAGGGTCGTCCCAAAAATAGTGTTCAATGTCTTTAAAGAACTTTTTCTTTTGTTGAGACGTTAACCCTTCCTTGAGAATTCCACCCGCCAAATAGTTTGTAATGTCCGCAAACCATGGGGTTTCATCAAGATTGGAGTTAATAGACATCAAGGCTTCAAGGGGAAAAGAGTCATCAATCTCTTGATTTGGGAGCTCCCCTTGATAAGGATCCTCGAGTCTACTAAGATGATCCGCGGCTAGGTTTTCTGCTCCCTTTTTATCACGAATTTCGATTTTAAATTCTTGTAGGAGCAAAACTCAACGAAGAAGTATTGGCTTGGAATCTTGTTTAGTTAACAAGTACTTCAACGCGGAATGGTCAGTATAGACAATGGTGGTGGAAAGGACAAGATAGAGGCGAAATTTCTCAAAAGCATACACTACAGCTAAAAGCTCTTTTTCAGTAGTGGTATAATGTAGTTCAGCCCCCGTCATTGTCTTGCTAGCATAATGGATTGGTTGGAAGTGTTTGCTCACTCTTTGTCCCAAAACCTCTCCAATAGCAAAGTCGCTAGCATCACACATCAATTCAAAAGGTAACTCCCAATTAGGGGTAACCAAGACCGATGCCTTAGTTAATTTATCCTTAAGAAGATTGAAAGAGTCAATACACTCTTTAGAAAAGATAAAAGGAGTATCTTTTTCCAAGAGGTGGGTCACCGGGCGAGCGATCTTAGAAAAATATTGAATGAAATGACGATAGAAGCCCGCATGACCAAGGAAACTTCTCACACCCTTCACGGTTGAAGGTGGGAGGTAATTTAGCAATCACATCAACTTTAGCACGGTCGACTTCAAGACCAGCTTTGGAGATTTTATGACCAAGAACAATACCTTCTTTTACCATGAAATGGCATTTCTCCCAATTAATAACGAGACGAGTGTCTTCACATCGTTTGAGCATACGTTCTAAATTGGCAAGGCAAGCAGAGAAAGAATCACCATAGACCGAGAAATCATCCATAAAGACTTCCATAGTTTCTTTAACCATGTCATGGAAGATAGCCATCATACACCTTTGGAAAGTCCCAGGAGCATTGCATAAGCCGAAAGGCATTCTTTTGTAAGCAAATGTTCCATAGGGACAAGTGAATGTGGTTTTCTCTTGGTCTTTAGGATCGATGGGAATTTGAAAATACCCGGAAAAACCGTCTAAGAAGCAATAATAGTCATTACCCGCTAAACGCTCGAGCATTTGATCCATGAAAGGAAGAGGGAAATGATCCTTGTGAGTGGCATCATTGAGCTTTCGATAGTCTATGCAAACTCACTAACCCGTGACAAGTCGAGTAGGAATCAACTCGTTTTTTTCATTGGGAACAACGGTTATTCCGCCTTTCTTAGGCACACAATGGACGAGACTAACCCATGGCGAATCCGAAATAGGGTAAATCATTCCGAAATCTAGAAGTTTGATGACTTCTTTCTTGATGACGTCATGAATTCTAGGATTAACCCTTCTCTGGCTTTGGATTGCGGGTTTAAAGTCATCTTCCATGAGAATTTTATGAGTACAAAAGTTTGGATCAATTCCGCGGATATCGGAAATTTTCCAAGCAATTGCTTTCTTATGATTCTTCAGCACGTCGATAAGTCGAGATTTTTCTTCTTCTTTCAAGTCCTTTGCGATGATGACGGGTAACTTCTTATTGTCTTCAAGGAACACGTATTCGAGATGAGACGGTAAATCCTTAAGCTCTAAATCCGGAGGATTGTCGATGGAAGGCGTAGTCAAATTCGGATCATCAATAGAGATTTCCTTAGGAGATGGTGGAGAAATTTGGTCCTCGTTGAGAAGTTTCTCAATGGTATGAATGTCTTCTTCCCAATTGGTGGGAGAATCGTCATATTGCAAGTCCACATCCCCTAAAGTTGCTTCAAATTCTTTCAAAAGGAAATCACTTTCTCCAAATGGAGTCAGTGAGGGAGAAATAGAGGCAACGGTCTCAACAATGGGTAGAGAAGAAGAACCACTTTTACAAGCGTCTTTGAAATGTTCTTCACAAGCCTCATCAAGAACGTCAATGAAATTAACGCTCTCGTGTTCATAAGGTTGCTTAGAAAGTTTACCCATGTTGAAGACGATTTTATCGTCAACAACTCTTATGATTAATTCGCCCGCGGCTACATCAATGAGAGTGCGACCGGTCCTCAAGAATGGACGTCCAACGATTAATGAAACACGGGGGTCCATCTCGTAGTCAACGACAACAAAATCCGCCAGAAAGGTGAATTTGTCGACACCGACGAAGACATCTTCAACTATCCCCACCGGATAAGCAACCGTACGGTTAGCTAATTCCAAGGTCATTCGTGTGGGGACTAGCTCGGGAAGAGATAATTGTTTCCAAACACTTAATGGCATTAAGTTTATACTAGCACCTAGATCGGCTAGGGCCATACAACTCTCTACCCCGGGGAAGTTGCAAGGAATGAGAAAGCGACCCGGATCACCAAGTTTGGTGGGTAATTTCCTTAAGAGCACTGCGGAGCAATTCTCATTAAGTTGGGTCTGAGCGATATCAAGAAGCTTTTCTTTGTCAATGAGAAGATTTTTAAACATTTTAGCATATTTCGGCATGTGAGCGAGAGCCTCAGCAAAGGAGATGTTGAAATTCAGTTGTTTAAACATTTTAAGAAAGTTAGAAACCTGAATATCATCCTTGTTCTTCAACTTCTCTTTCCTCAACCTTGAGGGACAAGGTATATTAGGTTGAGATGAAGGTTTTGGAATGAAATTCTCACTCACATCCTTGGGTGGTGGAGGGGTGGAAGTAGAAGGTGTAGAAATCGGTGAAGGGGACTCGTTTTCCTTTGTCATAATCACCGGTGTAGGTGTAGGAATCTCGGGTTCCTTTAAACCTTTTCCACTTCGGGTGGTGATTGCTTTCATCTCCCCTCTTAGATTAGCAACGGTGTTACTCGGAAGGGAACCCGAACCAGAGGCTTGATTACTTGGGAAGAAACTAACCATCATATCCCTTAAGTCATTCGTTTGACTGCTCAAAGAGTTTCGCATATTGGTTCGAAGATCATTCCCTTGTTTCGCCATATCTCCTTTCAAGTTGATGATTTGTCGCTGAAGATTTTGCACCAGTGAGTCATTAGTCCTCATGTAAGTTTCAACCTCGTGATTAAATGCGGTGGGTTGGTTGGGAGGAAGAGCATGGTAGGCAGGTGGTTGATAAGCGGGTTGTTGGTAAACTTGGTTATTTTCTTGAGGTGGATATGGGTGTCTTTGGGTTTGATATTGATTGGGAGCTCGAGTTTGGTTTTGATTGTTGCGATTGAGGTTGTTTGGGGTTTGAGGGGGGAAACCGGGTGGTGAAAGGAAGTTGTTTGAACGATAACTAAGCAAATTGCGGTCACCTTGAGGACGTACTTGATAGCCTCCCGTAGAAAAGTTATCGTTAGCGGCATACACATTTTCCAGATTGTCATGAGTTGAAGGACAATCGGTGTATGAATGAGATCCCCCGCATATTTCATATGACTGACTCAAAGCATTAACTTTCGCATTGATTTTTTTGGTATTATTGGCGGTTTGTAGAGCAAGTATTTCAACAATCGAAGTAAGCTTATCAATTCTCTTATTGGCGTCACTAGTACTAGCACTAGCCACATTAGCCCGAACACTCTTAGTTTGCACTCTAGACTTATTCTCAATAATATCCCACGCGGCATTAGAAGACTTAACCAAAATATTACCCCCCGAGGCACTATTTAGTGAATCATAGTCATTCATGCTTAAACCGTTGTAAAAAGTATTAGTTTGATGTACTTTTGTGAAACCATGTTGTTGACACTTTCTTAAAAGTTCCTTAAAACGGTCCCAAGATTCACTATATGTCTCACCGTAATTTTGTTCAAAGTTAATGATTTCATTCAGTAAAGCGGTAGTACGTGAGTGTGGGAAAAACTAGTTGATGAATTTGGTCTCTAAATCCGACCACGTAAGAATACTTTGTTGCGGTTCCTTATCAAGCCAATGGCGGGCTTGTCCCTCTAAGGAGAAAGGAAAAAGTTGCAAGCGAATCACCTCTTGTGAAACCACATTATACTTGACCGTATTAGTGAGTTGAAGGAACCTTTTGATATGGTCATGAGGATCATCAAGTGTACGCCCCAAGAATGGTTGAGCAGAGACCATTTGAATGAAGCCGGATTTGAGCTCAAAGTTGTTGGCTCCAATCTCGGGTATGACAATAGCATCGGTGTTGCCCTCTACTTGCGATTGCAAAAGCTCGATCATTGGTCGATTGTCCATGGCGACAATAGGTGGAGTTTCGACTTCGACTTGAGTTGCTTTCTTGTTACGAGCACGGGTACGCATACACACCTACAAAAGGAAAAGAAAGATAGACAAGATATATTTTTGGTTTTTTATGCTTTTCTATTTTTTTGATTTTTGAAAATTTTATATTTTTTAGGATTTTTGAAAATTTTTGAAACAAAAAATAACGTTCAAAAGTGAACGGATCCCAAAATCCAACGCGTCTCTAACTAAAAACCGTTAATCTTAACGAAAAGAGCCGGCAGCGGCGCCATTTAATACAAGAGATTTTCTCGTATGTAAAAGAGATTTTCGTTATTCCAGTCTTTTCGCATTGATTACCAGTTGAAAGTGCGACTCAGTCGTTCTTGGTGGAAAATAAAATGGTTTGATTATCTATTTTAACTAAAAGCAAATATGAAAATGTCGTTGTGTAAAAATGAAAGCTTTAAAAGATAAACTAACAATTACAAGTTAAAAATAAATGATTAAAAACTTAAAAGTACATTTAAAACTTAAAACTTTGTAAAAAAAAAATTTAGACCCATCGGAAAGCCCATGATCGGAATCCCATCGGAATAGTGGTGTCGAAATACAATCGGAATGAAACCATCAGAATGCTTCGTCGGAATGTATCAAGGAAATCCTGTCGGAAAAACTACAAAGGTATCGGAATAATAAATAGTGAACTATCGGAATCATTCACTATCAGAAAACAACTCTATCGGAATGTAAGAATGAACACTACTGTCGGAATGTTAATCGAAATAACCGTCGGAATCCCAAAACCCTAATCCGATGGAAAGTATCGGAATACTTGTCGGAATCCAAAGCCCTAATCCGATGGCAGGTATCAGAATGATGGTCGGAAAGGGTAAACCCTTTTCCGACAGTTTGAAAAATGCAATAAGCAAAATCAATAAGCTCCGTTTTTTAAAAAGCACAATCCAAAACTTTACCAAATTTTTAATGAAAAGAACTAAACAAGAACGAATAAGAACTTTCAAAACTCTAAATAAGCAACTTTTAAAGCAAACTTTAAAAAGACGAAACTTTTAAGAAAACTAAAAAGTAAATAAGCTAAATACAAAATAAGCCAATAAGCATGATAAGCTCAAAGCTCAAATCGTATTAAAACTTAGATATGAATAAAAAGATAAACTTTTTAATCAATCAAACATCAAGATTAAACACGATGCATAACTATTTCGAATCAAAGACAAATCAAAATCAAAAAGGTAGAAGAAGATTAAAGATGAAAAGTTTAAACTTGAACTTGTAGATTAATTATTCCAAAGTACAATATTAAATTAAAGCTTAAACACGAAAGAAAGAAAAGATGAAATTCTAGTGAGAGAAAGTTAAACACTTTCTCTCTCTAAAAATTTAAACTACAAAGGAAAAAAATGAACTAGCTAACACCCTCCTAATGACACATTAGGAGGGTATATATAGGAGGTGGGGAGACTAAGTGTTTATGCTTCCTTCTTTCTTTCTTCTCGTCTAGACTCGATTTAATTTCTTTGTCTTTCTCGACGTCGTCTCGGGATTTGTCGATATATATTGAACTCGTCTCATAATTTTCTTCTATAATTAGACTTGGTTCTTCGACTTAATTAAACTTCCGTCTTTAGACTTTTTCTTCGATAAATCTTCAGAATAGGCCTTGGACTTCCATTCTTTTTGCACTCTTGATCTTTTGACTTCGTCTTTTCTCGTTTTCTTCGATAAAAGCCCGTGATAGCCCATGTTTTCTTCCTGATAACTCAGTTTTTAGTTAGGAAAATTGTTCGTTATAGTGGTCTAATCGAATTGATTACTGGTTTAAGTGTGCGAATCAGCTGTCTTTTGGTGGAAACAAAGATTTGTCGTTGTAGTATATTTAAAATGCAAAACTTTAAAAGTAAATGACGGTTAATTAAATCTAAACTAGTTAAAACTTAAATTGTGCAAAATTTAAAACTTTGAAAAGTAAATTAATTAAATGACTTAAAATTAAAGCGTGACGAAAATTAAATTTGACAAGGTATTAAAATGTAACTTAAAAATCAAACAAGGCAAAATTTACTTCCAAACTCAAAACCATTGGAATCCACTATCGGAATGCTGTCACCAAGTCCATCGGAATCCGGATCGCAATGTGTCTATCGGAATGTATCAAAAACTAGGTCTATCGGAATAATTGAAAAGCTATCTATCGGAATGTCACTTCCATCTGAATACACCCATCGGAATAAGTTCAGATCGGAATATCGCTATACAAATTTGGGCAGCACTTCGACTCAAAATACCTCAAGAGCCGTCGGAATGTGCAATCGCAATGTGCGATCGCAATCCCAGATCGGAATGAGGGTGTTGTTACTCTAGATCGCAAACCCGGATCGGAATGCAAAACCCTTGTCCCAATTCTGTCACAACCGGAATGTTGAGAAGAAGAGTCGTCGCAATGTGTAGAACCCTTACTTTCCGATGAAGGATCAAATTCGCAATAAGCTCAAGTACAATAAGCTATAACTAATAAGCTGAATTCAAACACTTAAATGAAATGGAAACTAAACGAGGCAATAAGCTAAAAAGTTAAAACCATTCAAAATTTAAAAGGCGAAACTTAATAAAATGGATTTTACAAAGATAAAACTTTTAAGAAAACTTTGAAAACAATTAAGCGAAATACCAAATAAGCACATAAGATTGTCGAACTTATGGCTTATTTCGTATGAAAACTTAAAGGGAAAGAAAAGATGAAACCTTTAATCAAATAAGCAAAGAGATTAAGCAAAACTTGCTTAATCCGAATTTAAAACAAACTAAAAACAAGAAAAGTAGAAGGAGAATGATAAAAGTAAACTTGATTAAAAGTAAATAAAGATTAAAGCAACAAAATTAAGAACACTTACTAGGAATTAAAATGAATTAAAGGTGCAAGACAATTAAGTAAACTTACTTGGAAATTAAAGTGCAAGACAAGGTAATTAAAGTGCAATAAGTTAAATGTGCAAGTAAATAAAATGGAAGAACTAATTGTCACTATTAGCCAACAAAAACAAATGAAAGGAAAATGAAGGCTATTTATAGGAGGATTAGGGAGGTGCTTAGGAAGCTTCCTCCCCTCTTTCTTCTTTCTTTAATTGCATCATTAAGTCCTTAATCTTCTTATTTCTTCGACTTTAATGACTTTGTCTCGGGATTTCTTTAAACCCGTCTTGAAATTTCTTCATAAATAAGACTTGAGTTCTTCGGCTTTTAGTAAACTTTCGTCTTTTGACTTTTTCTTCGATAAATCTTCAGAATTGGTCTTGGACTTCCGTTCTTTTTGCACTCTTGATTTCTTGACTTCGTCTTTTGTCTGTTTTCTTTGATAAAAGCCCGTGAATGCCCGTGTTTTCTCCCCTTTTCACACTTTCGTCCTAAATCACAACAAAAACACAAACCACGCATAATTCCGACAATTACGACATAAAATACACGTTTTGGCTTGGTTATTATTGTAGTTAATTGGTAAAAAGGATGGGTGTTTACACACCTATCAAATCCCCTACACTTGACCATTGCAATGTCCTCATGCAATGCATTAGTTACAAAGCACGATTACATTTTCCATCATAATCAATCCATATTGGCCTTTATAAAAGAGATAGAAAATTATAAACATTCAAAGTAAAGAAATTAAAAACATACCTTCGGGTTTTGGAAATGTTATGAATGCTCATCATCCTCAAGATTTCACGTTCTCCATACCAAGCTTAAAAACGAGATCATTGTTATTATAAGTTAGCAAACTAACACGAACTCATGTGGGCCAATTATTCACTTAGACTCCCTTATTCCTAGGTGTATCTCTTATATTTTATTATTGTCTTGAATGATCACGAGGATGCATTGTTGACTTATTTCGATAATTATTTAGGCTGAAAATAAAGTGGGACGATTTAATCAATAGTTAGCTAACAGACAAAATCTTTTAAAACTGCTTCTCGGGACCTCATAAAGTTCATATCTTGGCATAACTCGCTTCGCGATTTGAGACCTTTCTCGGACCGATATTTGGCAGCGACTTCATACTTCAAACCTTGAGAGACGTTCATGAAATAATGGTCTTCTCTTCATAATAGGAATTTCTTCACTTGAAGTTTTGAGAGATTCTTCATACTTGGACCACGACTTCTTCATTTTTCTCCCATCTTTATTTTGGACTTTGATATACAACGATCGGCCTCCTTTTTGGACTTGGATCTATTTATCCTCATACCTTGCTAGGGTCTTTTCAGATACACTTCTCCATGATCTTTATGGCAGTATTTGCTTTTCGTCGTGTGTCTCGATCATTCATATAGATTTTTGATAAATGATTCTTCACATCACTTTTGGATCTTTAGCAACAAAATGTAGCCCTCATGCCTTGTTATGACCTTTTTGGACTCGCTAATCTTCGCATCCCGCTTCAATAAGTTATGCCTTGGCTATGAACTCTAATCCATACCGAGCAACTTTTAAACGATCTTGGGCTAGAAGCTAAGTAACTTTTCAAATCTTACAACCTTATTTATTGTAGATAAATTTATTAACAAGCGATGGGAGAATAGGCATATAATTAACTCACATAAATTCCTGAAAGAATACCTAACTTATAATTGACTCTATCATCTCTCGTTCTCCATAATTTAAAATCTAAAGGAATGAGACTCGTGGATGCTTAGCCTATTAAATCAAAGTTTTGGGTTTTCGAGTCGCCTATAGGATCTTGCAAATTCTTAGACTCTTTCAAGTTTAGAAAACGCATTTTAAAGTTCCCTTGATAAACGACTCTCTAGGATCAATTATAGGAACTTGCGAAAAGTTCTTGTTCTTAACCCGTGAGAGTTAAGACTTTCGCGTTTTAAAGCTCCCTATATAAAAGCCTAGCAAAACCTGACTTAAACACGTTGAGGATACTAGCTAGAGTAAACTTAGATAAGTAAACTCGGGTTGAGTCAAAAGATTCACAACGTTTGAAAATTAAAACCACTTTAATAAAATTTATTCTAGCAAAGAAAGAAAATAACTATACAAAGGTAAAACTAATAGGCCAAAATAGATCAAAAATTTTGAAAAATGTCGAAAAATTGATTTTCTGGTTAAAATGAGGACAAATACAAGGAAAAGACACTTAACTTCGATAGAAGTCCCCCTACACTTAATATAAACATTGTCCTTAATGTTTAAGCATGTGGGAGTAAACTCCCCTACACTTAGGACATTGTGCACGTTGTTTAAATCTCGCTAAGGAAAAGACAACTAACGAGATTCCTATTTTACTATTGGAAAATATAAAATAGTGAATCGAAAAGAGTTTAGGATAGAACCGGGAAGACGGGAACACGAAATCACAGGTCGTCAAAAATCATCAAGAGTGGTTCATTGAGCGCTCGAATCCCTGAATATGAGAAGAGAGGAAATAGCAAACACCAACGGGTCTCCCCTACACTTAGGATATAGAAAGCTAAAAGATAGATACATGGGTTGCCTCCCAAGAAGCGCTTGATTTTTGTTCACCGAGTCGTGAGCCTGACTCGACCTTGATTAGCATAGGAAGAAGCATGAAACATATCCACCGGGATCAAAGACATAGTTTTCGTCCATCAAATAGCACAAGCTTAAGGCGAACAAGGCAAGCCAAAGAAGAATAGGCAAGGTTCCCTTAAGCAAAGATGGAGCACGGTGGAAGCAAGGGTGATGAGGTGCAAGCATATCTTTATAAGTTCCAAAGATTTTTCCTTTTATTTCATCAAATGGATACTGAGATGGCTGAAGAATATTGATACCGGGGTCGAACACCTTTTCCTTTAGGGGAAAATAGCACTCAGGCTCAGCAGAATTTGAAGATGATCCACGAAGAAAATGCACAACCTCGTCCTCAGAAGGTGGACAAAGAGGTATTAAATCATACGTGCTGCGGATGTTGGTGTCATCCGGATGCTTCTCCTTTGAAAGAATTTTCTTCAAATCCGAAGTAGGATCAAGACCAAAATCTTCAAAGTCTAAAGGAGGAGCATCACTCTCATGAGGGAAGTATGTATTGAGAAAAGTAGAGAAGTCTTCCTCAAATGAGTAGTCATCCAAAGTAGGATTAAGCATGGATGGCGGAGGATCTTCATCATGTGAAGAATCACTCGAAAGAGTATCGACCTCATCAAAATCATCATAAGTGGGCATGTCGGGATACTCGGAGGTAAAATCATCATAATCATCCCCATCGGTGCTAGAATCATCATCATAAGCATCATAGATTGGTGGAGAATCATATATGGGTGAAGGTTCCATATTGGCGAGAGAATCATCCCCATCATCTTGAAACAGTGGATTATCATTGCAAGACTCGAATAGAGGATTGTTGTAGACGACAAAATCATCAACCACATTAATCATATTCGCGGATTCTCTTCCATAGGATTTGCTTGTAAGCTTCCCCATTTCAAAAACTTGTGCATCATCCCCGACTCTTAAGATGAGCTCACATTTATCCACATAAATTAAAGCTCTACCAGTTCTCAAAAATGGGCGTCCAAGTATTAACGGAATACGAGGTTCCATTTCATAATCAACAACGACGAAGTCGACCGGAAAAGTGAATGTGCCAACTTTAATGAACACATCTTCGGCAATACCAACGGGGTAAGCGAGAGTGCGATTGGCAAGATCAAGAGTCATCTTTGTGGGTGTAAGGTCGGGCAATGATAACTTTTTCCAAACACTTAAAGGCATCAAATTAATACTTTCCCCGAGATCGGCTAAGGCAGTAAATTTGTCGGTTTGGTTAAAAGTACAAGGAAGCACAAAACGACCGGGATCTCCATGTTTCTCCGGAAGTTCTTTAAGAACGACGGCGAAACAATTTTCATTCAATCGATTATTAACAAACTCGGCCATCTTCTCCTTCTTGCTAAGCAATTCCTTAAACATCTTAACAAATTTAGGCATTTGTGCGAGAGCTTCAACAAGGCTAAAAGTGATTTTCATGCCGGCTATCTTTTCTAAAAAGTTAGCGACTTGAAGGTCATTCTGAGTCAAAATTCGAGCCTTGTTAAGTCGAGAAGGGTAAGGAATGCTGGGGTTGGGTGGTGGAGGTGTAACAGGTGAAGGTTGAGATGTTGAAGGGTTCTTCTTGGGTACTTCGTCATGACGAGGCGGAGACGGTAATGGTGTACTAATACTAGGTGTAGGAGTAGTAGAGATAAATGGTGGTGGAGGAGGTGTAGATGATGGGGGCGGGATAGGTGGTCCTACTAAAGTAACTCCACTACGGGTAGTAATAGCACTCACATTCGCTCGCGGATTGGTGACGGTGTTTGAAGGTAGAGAACTCGAAGTAGAGGGTTGAGCGGTGGATAAGAAACTAGCCAGCATATTCTTCAAATCATTCGTTTGATTGCTGAAGGAGGATTGTATATTATCTCGAAGCTCGGATCTAATGTCATTCCCTTGCTTGATGATATCCCCTTTCAAATTGATAATTTGGCTCTGCAGATTCTTGATTTGCTCTCCTTGGGTTCTCATTAAAGCTTCAACATCTTGACCAATGGGTGGGGTTTGTTGAGCGGGTGGGTGATAAGGATTAGAAGCTCGAGGTGGGATGTGGTTGCTTCTAGTGTAGTTGTTGTTGGGGTTGTGGTTTTGAGGAGAAAAACCGGGTAAAAGATAGTTGTTGGACCGGTAACTTAGCAAATTTCTATCCCCTTGAGGTCGGGCTTGGTAATTTTCCGGTGAATAATTACCATAAGCCGCATACACATTTTCCGTTTTCCTTGAGTAGAAGGACAATCAGTGTATGAGTGAGGACCGCCGCATGTCTCACAAGGATTGGCTACCGCTTTAACTTGTTGTTGGTTTGTAACGAGGAGCAAGATATTTTTGTTCATTTCAGCCATCATGCGGGTGAATTCGGTCATGTCGAGGTTTGCTGAAGTAGAAGAAACATTGACTTTCAGGTTGTTCCTTGAAGAAGCGAAGGAATCCCAGTTTTTGTGATGAGTAGTCATGTTTTCAATAAGCTCTCTACACTCCTCGGGTCTTCTTTTCATAAATGTGCCACCGGCGGCTGCATTAATCGTCTCACGATCACGAAAAGTCAAACCGTTGTAGAAAGTATCAACTAAGGTCACAGGGAGCATGTTGTGGTTTGGACAACGATCAATCAAAACATTATATCTTTCCCAAGCATCAAAGAGAGATTCATCGGGTTCTTGCATGAAACCGCTGATTTGATTACGAAGGCTCGTGACCATGGATGGTGGAAAGTAGCGCGACAAAAAACGTTGAGTCATGTCATCCCAAGTATGAATGGAATTCTTCGGGAGACGATCATACCATTTCTCGGCGTGGTGTGATAAAGTATGTGGAAAGAGTTATAGGCGAAGGACATCCATTGTGGCACCGGGTAACTTCATGCTTTGAGTGATTGTAATGAATTTGTCGAGGTATTTGTTGGCATCATCATCAGGCATTCCGCGGAATGGATTAGTTTGCATTTGCTGGATCATGTGATGCTTCAACGAAAAATCCAGAGCCGTGATTTGGATCCGCGCAATCTGTCCTCCTCGTCCAAACATGGTGGGTTGACAAAGCTCCTCCATTGTCCAAAGATCGGGCTGTGGAAGAACATTGTTGTTGTTATTATTAAGGTGCGGTGGATTATTGTTGCTGTTCACACCTGCCATAGCTAAATCTTCACGAGTCTCGGGCTCTTGATAATTTGAAGATCTAGTACGCATACACCTGCGAAAGCAAAATAAAACAATACCAAACACAAAGAGAATATATATACACTATAAAGAAAAATAAAATCTTTTGGATTTTTGAAATTTTTAATTTTTATGGAGTTTTTAACAATTTTTAATTTTTATGGGTTTTTGAAAATTTTTAAGCAAGAAAATAACGCTCACGAATGAACGGATCCCAAAAAGCAACGCGTCTCTCACAGAAAACCGTTAATCTTTACGAAAAGAGCCGGCAGCGGCGCCATTTGATAACTCAGTTTTTAGTTAGGAAAATTGTTCGTTATAGTGGTCTAATCGAATTGATTACTGGTTTAAGTGTGCGACTCAGCTGTCTTTTGGTGGAAACAAAGATTTGTCGTTGTAGTATATTTAAAATGCAAAACTTTAAAAGTAAATGACGGTTAATTAAATCTAAACTAGTTAAAACTTAAATTGTGCAAAATTTAAAACTTTGAAAAGTAAATTAATTAAATGACTTAAAATTAAAGCGTGACGAAAATTAAATTTGACAAAGTATTAAAATGTAACTTAAAAATCAAACAAGGCAAAATTTACTTCCAAACTCAAAACCATCGGAATCCACTATCGGAATGCTGTCACCAAGTCCATCGGAATCCGGATCGCAATGTGTCTATCGGAATGTATCAAAAACTAGGTCTATCTGAATAACTGAAAAGCTATCTATCGGAATGTCACTTCCATCGAAATACACCCATCGGAATAAGTTCAGATCAGAATATTGCTATACAAATTTGGGCAGCACTTCGACTCAACTCAAGAGCCGTCGGAATGTGCGATCGCAATGTGCGATCGCAATCCCAGATCGGAATGAGGGTGTTGTTACTCTAGATCGCAATCCCAGATCGGAATGCAAAACCCTTCTCCCAATTCTGTCACAATCGGAATGTTGAGTGTTGATCCCAAACTTAGATCGATTAGCTTTGTGTATACGAGATTAGATCAAGTATAACACGTAGAGAAACCTTTGTTATATGCTTTGTGAATCTAAGTATTATGCGGAATTTAATACTTAAACAAGAACACAAGATGTAAACAAAACTTTCACTTTGATTATCAATGTCGAACTTGCTTACAATGAAAGATGTTTACGAATGAAAACTTAATGAAAACTTGATATTAAACATTAACCTAAAGGCCTTCTTTTATAGACTAAGAAGCCTTGTACAATAAGCTACGTATCAACTATTCTAGGTAAAGATAAACATAGAAAATACATTGTCGTTTCTATCCTTACTAGAAGTATTCTAGAACATAATAAACGTGTAGCTCATATCTTCCATCAGTGCTTGTCTTCAATCTGTCAACGCTTGACTTTAACTTGTCAACGCTTAAGCTGTCAGCGCTCACTATGCTCTTGTCAACGCTTGAGTTGTTCTTGTCAGCGTTCAAGTGATCTGGCCTTAATTTATTCCCAACAATCCTCCCCTAAACTTGATATCCACTCTTATGATCAAGTTTCTGAATAAACATTAAGAACTTGGAGGAGTCTGACAAACCTTATCATATTGGTAATAAATAAATCTGATCAAATTCTTTGCCACGTCACTTGTATAGTCTATCTCCAACTGGGTGTCCTTCATCTTTTCCAAAACAGCCTTGGATATGAAATACTGAGCATCTACAAGTAAATACTTAGCAAACTTTGTAGAACTCAAATGATATACACCAGCAGTTGAATATAACCTCCATTGAAGACCACTGAGATCATCTTCAAGATCCTTCCATATTTCAGGATCTTCCTCATTTGTCCCACACATTCTTTTGAATGTGGTCCAAAGTTTTATTCCATTAGCTGAAGTTGGTGCTTCAACCTCATACTTGGTCTCTAGCAACCTCTAAAGGTCCACCAAGTCTTCTCTATCACAACTTGCAAATAAAGATATGAGAGTGGTAAAAGTGTGTACCTCCTTGCCATATCTTCCAATCTTCCAGAATCCACATTCATCTTCGTCATAACTCACAATTGGATTCCTGGAATCTAGTGCTAACACATGCACCATATCTGAAGCTTCTAATGGGGAGAGCTTGAGGCTCTTTCTAATAACTGCTTCACTTGGATATAGTTGATTCATATCTTTTGGAAACTCAAGTGTAAATCCCTTCTTCACTGGTCTGGGAACTATCATAGCTTTCTTGATTTCCATCTCTTCTGCAAGTTGCTCCTTTCTTTCATCTGAAAGAAGTCTGAAAGTGTTTTCTTCCTGCACTTTCACCCAAATAGGATAAGCCCTATGTTCCAACTCATCAAATGTCAAAGCCTTCAACTTCTGATGTGTCCATCCAACTCCATGACATCTGAGCAACATAAAGTAGAGCTTCCTTCTATCCCTTTTCAACTCAGAGAGAATGTTGCTTGCCTTGTGCTTCAAAATCACCTTACAATCCTTCTGAACTCTAAGAAGAATTTCCAAACCCCATATCCGATCTGAAATGGTCAAGTCTGGATTATCCATACAGCTTTCTTCCCAAGAATTGTACATCTGAACCACCTCTGCCATATCAAAATCAATCTGCAACTTTAAATCTCTCAGCTTTTCCCTAGCAAGCTCATCACCATACTCAAGCCTTTCTAGTTCAATAATCATCACACTTGAGTCTGAGCTAGCTCCATCACTTTCTTCTTCAGAAGTCACAACAAATGGTGACTTTTCCTTTTTACCTTGTTCCATCATTTGCTCAGCCAATCTTCTATCAAATTCAACCTGAGCTGCATTCTTTGGAACAATTTCTTCTACCAACTTACCCTTACCCTTATCTGATGGTGCAATGTTTGGTAAGGTAGATGGTAATACCTGAGTAGGAATATTCTTGATGATAGATGATGACTGGAATACATCACCTCCATATGCAGATCTGTCAACGTCCAAATTTCCTCTATCAGCGCCCAAAATACTTCTATCAGCGTCCAAATTTGTCTTGTCAACGCCCAAATATTTTCCCTCAGCGCCTTGTGTAACCTCTCTCAACATAGCTGTAAATGATAAATTTAGATTGGTTGGAGTGATTAAGGACGTATCAAAACCTGTTTGTTCCTTCAAAGTAGTAAGAGCTTCAGCAACATCCATTGATCGACCATCTTGACTGCTCTTATCACTCAGATTTCTTTGATCTTCCTCCCCTTTGGAAGACTCCTCCATACCTCTCCTTGCATGATCACTCTCCAAAACAACAATCCTCTCCCTCAATTACTTGAGTTCAAGGCCTTGTTTGCTGACAATTTGTACTAAGTCTGCATTTTGCTTTTGCAAGCTAATGCAGACAGCCGTCAATTCCAAAAGAGTCATTGGTTCCAGTCTGCCCTCTTCTGAAATGGGGATTTGACCTCCCAAGTCAGGTTCATTGGGCATGGATGAGGACTTAATTATGGTGGGACTGCCTTGGCCAGCTTCTAAGCCAGAACCAATAGTCCCAGCCTCATCCAGGTCACCAGCCACACTTGTGGTGGTGGTTCTCTCTGCTGCATGGCTAGGACCACCAGAGGAGAACACTCCAGCAGTCCTTTGGCGTTTAATCAACCTATATTCAGGTGGTGTGGAAGATGGTGTGGAAGAATGGGTAGATGTGGGTTGGTTAAGGGGTGTTTGAGATTGTGATGGTTGGGTGTCAGCGTTGGAAATAGGCACATCAACGCCCACATTAGATGTGTCAGCGTCAAAGGGTTCTTGGTCAAGTTGCATTTGTTCAGGTGAGGGTAAAGGTTCAGGGATAGGTGCAAGTTGTGGATGAGGGTCAATATGAGGTTGGGGGTCTGGTTGGGGTTGTGCTGCTGCAATAACAGCAAGCATGGCTGGGGTTAAAGGTAAGTCCCTATGAGGTGGTGAATTCATCTTGGTAAAAATAGCTTTCTTTTGTTCAGGGATTTTATAAAAATCATTGTGATCCCTTGAACAATATCTTTGATCATCAAAAATCATTTGCAGAAAACGGGGATAAGCTAAAGTCATTTTTGTCCCCTTGTTTTTACACATTCCTTCAAAAATCATTTTAGACCAGTTATATTTTTTCCCTGTTGCAATACACACAATAGCAGTTGCAATGGATCTATTGATCTCATTGTGTGCAGTACATTTGGGACTCAAACATTGAAGGAGAATGTGAATGAGGTACTTCCAGGCTGGGGGAAATTCCTGCTTATGGTACTTATTAAGAGTACCTTCATCAGGAATAGGGTATCCCAAAGCCCTAAGCCCTTGTTCTATTTCAGTTATGGGAAGAATGGTTATACCATTAGCATCATCAAGATGCAAGGCCTGGCGTACCAAGGCCTCAGTAACCACCCAAGATCTCCCATGAACAATAGAAGTTAATGTGGTTACTCCATTAACTGTTGAGGAACTGACAGTGTTCCAAAACTGTTTAATGTGTGTGACTGGAATGAGTGGTGCATGAGAAAGAGCATACCTTAATGGGGATGCGTTCAAATACGCCACCATTTGTGTGTATTGAGGGAACAAAGTATTATCAGCAACAAGATAAGCAATCATGTTGTGTTGAGACTTGAACCCCAAATCCAATTCTGCTGAGTTAAATCTTGGTGCCATTGATGAAAGCTGTTAATTTGAAGTATAGAAGATGAAGGTTGATAAGAGAAAAGTGCTAGACAAGAATTATAGATACCCTGTTTAAAAATAGGAGCCAAATTTATAGGAGTGGATGAATGCATGTGAGTGGCCCAAAAATAGGCAAAGATTTTCAAAAACTAATCATGAAAATATTGAAAAAGTTATAAGTTATCTCATGCATTTAATGAAAGTAACAACTCCTAAAATTACGGCTTGAAAATATGTCAAAAAGTAACAACTGGGTAGGTCCCATTGAGTGTCAACGGTCAAATATAACCCATCAACGCCCAACGGCTATAATCTTGTCAACGTTCGCCTAAAGCCATGTTAGCGTCCAATTTGGTCACAACAACGCTTGGAAAAATCTTGTCAGCGTCCAAAAATACTGTTTTAAAAAGTGAAAAATGACCTTAACAAGTAATTTATCCTAGAGAAAGTAACCAAAAGCTGATAATTATTATAGGGCGGCAAGCACTGTCCAGTTATGCACACTTGCATAAGCAAGATATACATAATAGTCCTCTAGTGTCCCTTGCTAACCAAAATTCTTAACAACCAAGTTACCTCATAAAATCCTTGTTACTCCCAGGTAAATCCCATATCAAAATGATTTCCAAGTCTCTCAACAGACCACAACCAATTCTAGGCCAAAAATGTCTTGGAAGCATACAAAGTTGATATACTATGCATGCTACAGTGCCTCATGGTTTAGTAAAACTAACCCATACTCACATGTGGACACAATCTAGAATTGTGATAAGAGTATCATATGGATACCCAAAAATCCTAAAGGTTCCTAAAACGTCCCCTTAAACAAAGATACAAAGAGTTTGCTAAAAACATGCATGAACATAAAAAATTTATGTCAAGATAGGAATGAAACATTCCAACCATCATCCATAAATAAAAACTTGTCCAAATGCTTCTCCTTTGATCCATAAGCAACTCTGTATCCAATGGTATACTGCTAACACCATCTGCACATTTAGATTGAAAACCACAAAACTAACATTGTTGCTGACAACGCCCCGATAACATATAACAGCGTTGAAGGAAGCTTTGTCAGCGTTAGACAATTATATTGCTGACAACGTTGTAAAAACACTTATCAGTGTTCAAACAACCTTTGGCAGTGTTAGAAAAATATAGTGGAAAATCTAAATCATCAATAAGACCAATAATAATAATGCATCATCCTGTACATACTTTTACAAAAAGAATTCAAAACACATACTTAAGTGAGATTAACCATTCCAATACTTGTTACCAAGTACTGAAATCTTCCAGTATCAAAAGGTTTAGTTAATAAATCTGACACATTTTCCTCAGTGTCAACCCTATCTGGTTGTATTAAACCTTTCTCAAAGCAATCTCTTATAAAATGGTGTCTAATTTCTATGTGTTTAGTTTTAGAATGATGCACAGGATTCTTAATGATGCATAAAGTACTATTATTGTCAACAAATATCTTAGTATGCATGAAATTATACCCATAATCCAACAGCTGGTTCTGAATCCACAACACTTGACCACAACATGCTGCTGCAGCCACATATTCTGCTTCAGTTGTAGAGTTAGCCACCACTGTCTGTTTCTTGCATTGCCAAGATATTAATCTGCTCCCAAGAAATTGACATCCACCAGTTGTGGATTTCCTATCAAACTTGTCACCACCATAATCACTATCTGAATATGCAATCAGCTCCAATGGTGAATCCTTTGGGTACCACAAACCAAGAGTAGGGAAACATCTTAGGTACCTAAAGATCCTCTTCACAGCATAAAGGTGACATTCTTTGGGAGTCACTTGATGGCGTGCACATGCACACACAGCAAACATGATATCAGGTCTAGAAGCAGTAAGATACATCAAGGATCCAATCATGGATCTATAATGCCTGACATCAACATCTTTCCCATCTCCAATCTTTCCCCAAGGGTGTTCTCTATCCATAGGAGTAGAAGCCCTCTTTTCATGTGGAGAAAAGCCAAACTTCTTCAAGATTTCAGCAACATATTTGTCTTGGGAGATGAAGATACCATCTTCTTTCTGCTGAACTTGTAAACCAAGAAAGAAGTTCATCTCCCCCATAGCACTCATCTTGAATTTGTCTGTCATGAGCTTGGAGAAATCCTCACTCATCTTTGGATCAGTAGACCCAAAAATGATATCATCAACATAGACCTGCACAAGCAACACATCTTTGCCTTTCTTCTTTGTAAATAGTGTCTGATCTATGGTGCCCCTCTTGAATCCATTATCCACCAAGTAAGTGGACAAAGTACCATACCATGCTCTAGGGGCTTGATGAAGGCCATACATAGCCTTTTTGACTCTATACACTTTATCTGGATGCTCTGGATCCTCAAAACCAGGAGGTTGCATGACATAAACTTCCTCAACTATGGTGCCAGACAAGAATGCACTCTTTACATCCATTTGATAGACTGTGAAGCCCATGCAAGATGCATAGGCTAGAAAAATCCTAATAGCTTCAATCCTTGCAACTGGTGCAAAGACTTCTTCATAGTCTATCCCCTCCTCTTGTGTATAACCTTGAGCCACTAACCTTGCCTTGTTTCTGACCACAATACCTCTTTCATCTCTTTTGTTCCTGAGAACCCATCTTGTCCCTATTGGTCTGACATATCTAGGACAATCAACCAGCTCCCAAACATCCTGAATAGCAAATTGGTGAAGCTCATCTTGCATTGCTTCCACTCAACTTGGTTCTTTGAGAGCATCAAATATCTTCTTGGGTTCTTCTTGTGACAGAAAACATGCAAACAAACATGCTTGTACAAGAGGGGTATCAACCTTCTTGTGTATATTGGCAATAAATCCACCAAGACTTTGATGGGATCTTCTTGTCTGAACTGGAGTCATAACATCACCAATGATCTGAGATGGGGGGTGATTCTTCATTGTGGAAGTGAGAACTCCTCCTTCAAAAAGTCTGGTGTCCTCAACTTCACGCTCCATGTTGCCAATATCTTCTTCATCAGACTCTCTTTGAGCAACAGGAATCTCTTCATGGACATTGGAAGGTCCACCTTGTTTAAATCTGGAAGAGAAAAGATGCCCATAAGTGTTGTCAACGTTTGAATCTTGGTTGTCAGCGTCAGGGCTGACAACGCTGGATTTTCCTTTGTCAGCGCCTGAAGAACCATGCATGTTTGTATTTGGTGGTATTTGGAAACCACCATTATCTTGTCTAGCAGCAGCAGCAGCAGCAAAAGCATCAGTCCAAATGGGAATAGTAACATATTCAAATGTAGGAGATGCCTTTTCTGCTTGTGATCCAACCCTTTCATCAACCTGTGTACCTGAAACATGAACAACTTGTTCCTCCATAACATTTGAAGTTACCTTCATAATGTCTGGATTAGTGTCAGGCATATAATTTAAAGTTCTAGATAAGGGTTCCAAATCAAACAACCAATTAGGACCACTTTCAGGATCACTAGGTTTATTCTCTAAGAACCTAACATGTACTCTTTCAACAATACGTTTGTCCTCCTTAAGATAAACCCTATAACCCTTGCTCTGCACTGAATACCCCATGAAGTAACCTTCATCACCTTTTGCACTAAATTTCCCTAAGGCATCACTAGTATCTAAGACTACTACATGACATCCAAAAGGTCTGAGAAAACCAATATTAGGTTTTCTTCCCCAAAGTAACTCATAAGGTGTCTTGTTCTGAATTTTGTTAACCAATGCTCTATTTTGCACATAGCATGTTGTATTAACAGCCTCAGCCCAAAAGGCTATGGGAAAGTGAGCATCAGCCAACATTGTTCTGGCTGCTTCAATTAGGGTTCTATTCTTCCTTTCAGCAACCCCATTTTGTTGTGGGGTTCTAGCAATACTAAACTGCCTAGTAATTCCCTTCCTGGCACAAAAATCATCTAGCTTCTTGTTCCTAAATTCTCCACCATTATCACTCCTAAGCATCTTAACCTCATTGCCAGACCTTTTCTCAATTTGAGTGATAAATTCAATAAGAACATCAGCTGTGTCACTCTTCATAGCTAGAAAGAATGTCCAAGTAAACCTAGAAAAGTCATCAGTGACAACAAAACAATATGATTTTCCATTCAAACTTTCTATATTAGTTGGACCAAAGAGGTCCATGTGAAGCATATGAAGAGGTCTGGAACTAGTATGCACCTGCTTGGACTTGAATGAGACCTTGTGCTGCTTGCCTTTAAGACATGCAACACAAGAGTGGTCATTATGGAAGGCCTTCTCAGGCAAACCATCAACTAAACCAAGCCTCACAAGTCTATTTATATTTTTAAAATTTATGTGCCCTAGTCTCCTGTGCCACAAATTACTTTCATCTACTGAGGCCTTAGCATAGAAACAAGACATATTTGCATTCACTTTAATTCCATTTAAATTCACATTATATATGTCCTTATGCCTAGGTGTCCTATACTCAATGTACTTCTCATCAGGGATCTTAAAATCCTTGCTTAACACCAAACACTCAGTATCAGTGAAAAGAACCTTATTTTTGTTATCACACACTTGTGATACACTAAACAGATTATAGTCCAGTTCTTTTACCAGGAAGACATTCTCAAAACGTAGATTATTGGTGAGAAGGGTTCCTTTGCCTGTGATGGTGCCGTAGCCCCCTCCAAACTATACCTTATCACCATCTTTAATAGGAGAGAAGTTCGTCAGATAGTCTTCCTTTCCTGTCATGTGCCTTGAGCATCCACTATCCCAATATCCATAATCATTGATCTGCTTTTGAATGCCCTGCACATAAAGAAAACAAATTAGTTTTCTTTGGGAACCCAAGTCTCAGAAGACTTGGATTCATCTGGTTGTTCAATAAGAACAGACTTAGTTATCACAACAACCCCATTCTCATCCCTTTTAGGATGAAATACCCAGTTAACCCCAATTGGTTTTGTAATGACTTTTGAAATATAATTAAACCTGTTGCAAGTCATTGAAATTCCATTATTATTAGGGTTTTGATCTTTCTTGGGTCTCCATGTTAAGCTTGAAGAAGCTTTAGACCCCTTACCTTGTGGCTGCAAATACTTAGGTCTGGTCACGTTTCTGTCAGCGTTGGATTTTGTCCTGTCAACGCTGAAATTACCCTTGTCAGCGTTGAACCTAGGGTTTGCTACAGGAACCCATTGCCTATTTGACCAGGTAGCTGTCTTTTGAAAAGGTCTTTGTCCATGAGTGTTAGACCTTCTAGTAAAGAATGGGGCGGGTCTAATCACTTGTGGACTTTGCTGCACACAAGGTCTGGGTCTAACAACGTTTGACTTCTTAACAACGTTGACTTTCTTCCTATCAGTGCTGAAATTGTTCCTATCAGCGCTGGCTTTGGGAGCGTTGACACACTTGTATGCCAAATGTGAAAAGCTACCACAAGTATAACAGGCTTTCTTAGACACATTCTTAGGTCTAGAAACAAAGAAACCTGTTCCATGATTGTTGACTTGGCTCTTGGGTGACCTATTATTCCTATACATCTCTGCATATTTAATGGTAGGTCTTCTAACAGTGTTGGAGCCTAGGTCAACAGCTTCACCAGTAACTGGGTGAGTAACCTTAATGGGTGGAGATTCATTGGGACTTTCACATAGCAAACCTCCCTTAACAAATAAAGTAGGGTTAGCTTTCTTCCACTCATTTAGGTCAGTCAGTTTTTGTTGATACTCTTCTACTGGGGTGACAACTCTTGGTGGAGGAATAAATTCCTCTTCTTGGCATTCTGGAATACCAGTCCAAGATAAATCCTTTCTAAGGACACCATAGAAGTCACCAGCTGGTGGTGGAACCAGAGAGTAATCATTCTCATTCATCCCAAGCCCGGTCATATCCTTAGGATCTCTTTGTTTAGCTACATAGTCTCCTAGGGCTTGGGTGGCTCTATCAAATCTTTGAATCTTGAGGTCAACATTATCTTTATTCTTAATGGCCTCATCTAACTTAGCATGTAGGTCTTTATTGACCTTTGACATGATATTTCTAATATCCATACTACCCTCTAGCTCATGTTTTAAGATATTTATCTTATCTTTTAAATCAAATTCCATTTTCTTGTATTCAGAATCGGTTTTCTCAGTTTCAGTAAGAGCTAGTTGGTAATTGGATAATTTACACCTTTCAGTGCTCATATCCTCTTTTAGTTTTAACACTTCTTTGTTAAGTCTGTCAGTGTTTAACCTACAACCTTTGCTACAAAAAGCATCATCATATACCTCATTATTAGATGAAGAGGAGGAGTGTGCCATGAGAGCATATTCAATATGCTCTTCTTCTTCAATATCAGCAATCAAGGCTTTGTCCTCTTCAGCATCCTTAGCCAGATAGCTCCAATCCCATCCAGTACCATCAATTCCTTGAACTGCAACCATGGCTTTGGAGTCTTGAGCTTTAACTACCTGACTTGAGGGTTTACCAGCATCAGATCTTCTAGGAGATCTGCATTCCCTCATGAAGTGCCCCATGCGATGACAGTTGTAGCACTCAACTTTGGATTTATCAAATCCAGCAGTGTCTTTAGCATTGAAGGTCATCTTCTTCTTGAACCTTCTATTCCACCTATTTGCTCTTATACTAGCAAGAGCCATGTTCCACTTGATGTCCATCTCTTCAAAGTGTTCATCACTTATCTGCTCAAGGTCCTCATATGTAATCACTGAACCATTGGGCAAAGAAGCAATGTAAGCACAAACAGTATCCAAATCCAAACCAGCAGGTTTAACTCTTGGGGAGTCATTTATGAATGTGTCAGCGTCTAAAAAGGAGACGTTGACAGGACTTGTCCCAGCGCTGACAAATGATGATCCAGTAACTGGATGCATAAAAGAGTCCTTCTGATTGAATTGACCTTCACTATGAGAGAAGAAGGCCATGTTGCTGGTGCTAGCTTTGCTTGAAAGAGTTTCATCTTCCAACAGTCTTAGTTTGTTGTAGATGTCATCAAACGAAGAGCTCTTGTGAGTATTATTGGCAAGAATAGATCTTGCCTCAATCTTCCATGTCTCACCAAGACTTTTCAGAAAAGTAGCATTGGTGTCAATATCACCAACTTGTGTCCCCATGAAGGACAATTTGCTTGTGATGTCAAGCAATCTGCTTCTCACACTGCTCAGTTTCTCATTGGGCTGAGCTTTGAAGACAGCATAATCATGCAGAAGTTGCTTTTTCTTTTCTTCCTTAGTTTCTGCATTACCACCATATGCAACTTCAATTGCTTCCCAAAGATCCTTAGCAGATTCATAGCTTCTATATTTGTGCTGATTTTCTTGTCCCAAAGATACTTTCAGAATATTTAGGGCTTTCATGTCAGCCCTTTTCTTTGCAATATCTTCAGCACTTACAGCTCTACCATCTCCAGGTTTTTCTTTCTTATCTTCATCAGGACATCCTTCAACAGCTGTTCTTGTCGCAATGGCATTCAGAATCTTTTGAGCTTTATTGAATGAGTTTCCATATTCAATGATGTCCCAGAGTGTGTAGTCAAAGATCCCCAGATATTGTTCAAAGTTAAACCTCCATAAGTCAAAGTTGGTTGCATCAAGCATGGGAATCTTGATGTTTGGTAAGGATGAGGAGGAGGAGGTTATTGCTTCAGACATGATGTTTTTAGGGTTTTGAGAAAATTAGGGTTTTGGTGTTCGTATATCGTTCTGGTGTTCTTCAAAGATCAAAAGTTTCTCAACAAGCTCTGATACCACTTGTTGATCCCAAACTTAGATCGATTAGCTTTGTGTATACGAGATTAGATCAAGTATAACACGTAGAGAAACCTTTGTTATATGCTTTGTGAATCTAAGTATTATGCGGAATTTAATACTTAAACAAGAACACAAGATGTAAACAAAACTTTCACTTTGATTATCAATGTCGAACTTGCTTACAATGAAAGATGTTTACGAATGAAAACTTAATGAAAACTTGATATTAAACATTAACCTAAAGGCCTTCTTTTATAGACTAAGAAGCCTTGTACAATAAGCTACGTATCAACTATTCTAGGTAAAGATAAACATAGAAAATACATTGTCGTTTCTATCCTTACTAGAAGTATTCTAGAACATAATAAACGTGTAGCTCATATCTTCCATCAGTGCTTGTCTTCAATCTGTCAACGCTTGACTTTAACTTGTCAACGCTTAAGCTGTCAGCGCTCACTTTGCTCTTGTCAACGCTTGAGTTGTTCTTGTCAGCGTTCAAGTGATCTGGCCTTAATTTATTCCCAACATTGAGAAGAAGAGCCGTCGCAATGTGTAGAACCCTTACTTTCCGATGGAGGATCAAATTCGCAATAAGCTCAAGTACAATAAGCTATAACTAATAAGCTGAATTCAAACACTTAAATGAAATGGAAACTAAACGAGGCAATAAGCTAAAAAGTTAAAACCTTTCAAAATTTAAAAGACGAAACTTAATAAAATGGATTTTACAAAGATAACACTTTTAAGAAAACTTTGAAAACAATTAAGCCAAATACCAAATAAGCACAAAATATTGTCAAACTTATGGCTTATTTCGTATGAAAACTTAAAGGGAAAAAAAAGACGAAACCTTTAATCAAATAAGCAAAGAGATTAAGCAAAACTTGCTTAATCCGAATTTAAAACAAACTAAAAACAAGAAAAGTAGAAGGAGAATGATAAAAGTAAACTTGATTAAAAGTAAATAAAGATTAAAGCAACAAAATTAAGAACACTTACTTGGAATTAAAATGAATTAAAGGTGCAAGACAATTAAGTAAACTTACATGGAAATTAAAGTGCAAGACAAGGTAATTAAAGTGAAATAAGGTAAATGTGCAAGTAAATAAAATGGAAGAACTAATTGTCACTATTAGCCAACAAAAACAAATGAAAGGAAAATGAAGGCTATTTATAGGAGGATTAGGGAGGTGGTTAGGAAGCTTCCTCCCCTCTTTCTTCTTTCTTTAATTGCATCATTAAGTCCTTAATCTTCTTAGTTCTTCGACTTTAATGACTTTGTCTCGGGATTTTTTAAACTCGTCTTGAAATTTCTTCATAAATAAGACTTGAGTTCTTCGGCTTTTAGTAAACTTCCGTCTTTTGACTTTTTCTTCGATAAATCTTCAGAATTGGTCTTGGACTTCCGTTCTTTTTGCACTCTTGCTCTCTTGACTTCGTCTTTTGTCTTTTTTCTTCGATAAAATCCCGTGAATGCCCGTGTTTTCTCCCCTTTTCACATTTTTGTCCTAAATCACAACAAAAACACAAACCACGCATAATTCCGACATTTACGACATAAAATACATGTTTTGGCTAGGTTATTATTGTAGTTAAGTGGTAAAAAGGATGGGTGTTCACACACCTATCACTTCATTTTTCATATTTTTATCCAGAAACATAATAAAAACACAAACCACGCATAATTCCGACTTTTACGACATAAAATACACGTTTTGGTCTTGTTATTATTGTAAATAAGTGGTAAAAGGATAAGTGTTTTCACACTTATTAAATCCCCTACACTTGACCATTGCAATGCCCTCATGCAATGCATTAATTTCAAAGCATAGTTTACATTTCTCATCATAAATAACCCACCTTGGCCTTTATTAGATACTAAACTTTGAGGAAACTAAAAAGATAGAAATATGTACAAAACAAGTAAAGAAATCAAAGACTTACATTAGGGTTTTGGTTGTTGATTGTGGTAAAATATACCTTTTAGGAAAAAGGCGTAAAAGCGGTAAGTATTAAGTGATGATTTAGGAAAATCAAACACTAATGACCCAATTAAGTTCGTTTCCCAAGGAGGTATATGTGTGTGACTAAAATGTAAAAAGATTTGAGATTAATATTTAAAAGAAAGGGATGAGAAAATAGAATGACGAAGTCGTGAAATTAATTACTACGACGACTAAACGTAAAACCGTAAAAAGGGATAAAATAAAAATTAATTCTAAAAATTCCCAAAAAATTACTAAAGTCAAATTAAATAAACTAAGAGTTTACCAATGATAAAAACTTTTTCAAACCTTTTAATTAATTAAATATTAATTTTTAAATGCTAATTAAAGCCCTAAAAATCAAATTAGTTATCAAAAAGCTCAAATAAAAATTTTTCACTTGGTAAACCTCTAAAATGACCTAAAAAGATTAAAAACTATTTTTATAAATTTTTAAATTAAGAAAAACTATTTAAAATGATTTAAAAACTATTAAAACTTAAAATAATTATAAAAATTAATCTAACGATGATAAAATTAATCTAAGAGTTGCAAAAATCCTATATTAATGTATTAAAGCTAAGAAAAATATAAAAAGTACAAAAATGTGAAATTTGAAAAATAATAATAAAATAATATTAAAAATCCAAAAATTCTAAAAAATTCTAAAAACTTGCAAACTAGTTTATTTTAACCTACATAATCAGAAAATGAAAGTAAATTACCAAAATACCCCTAATGGGCCCCCAAATGGGCTAAAACCAAAAACAGTCAACCTTAATGGGCTTTTGGGCCTAAAAAGTCAAACTAGGCCCAAATGACCTGAAAAAGCCTTATCTGACTCAAAATTTAATTCTAAACACAAAAGTCTAAAGGCCCAAAAGCTGACTTTGAGCTTATCACCGCTTAAATAGTCAACAACTTATTCTTATTGGGCCAATAAGCCCATTAAGCAATAAGCCAATGCCATAAGCTCTACTTAAACACACAACCTTCTTTTGAGATGCCTAAGAGATCTGTGAATTTTTTTTTGAAAAAGCACATTCAATAAGCCAGAAATAAGCCAAGAAAGTTTTCACAAAAGGACAAAATAGTCGACTTGGAGTTCTAGACCACCTCAGGACTTTATTCAACTTGCAAAAGACTCTAAACAACTTAATTAAGCTAAATTAATCAATAAAAGTTAAATAAGCAAAGCCAAATAAGCTGGATAAGCCAATAAGCACTTATGAAAAAGTCAAATGAGTTGGTTTTCTAGTCAAGGCCTAAAGTCAACCCTCCAAAATCTCCAGTATGAACAAATGGGTCAAATAAGGGGAACCTATTACAAACTTAAAGTTGTTGCACGTTTGAATAAGCTGGAATAGCTTATTGATAAGCTGAACACCAAATTACACTAGCAGGGGGAACTTTCAGTAGGAACTGGTTCCCACTGCTTTGACTTTTTGACTTGAGATTTGTGAGAGATTTACTATGATTTGTTGGAAAACAAAGGCAACCTTACAACCAGTGAGTTGTAAGGAGTCACAATCAAGCAAAATATCACACTTCCAATAAGCCAATTAGCACAGAATAAGCCAACAATGCCCAGTTATGATACAGACTTAGCAAATAAGCAATTATGCACTCTTAAGCAATTTTAGCATGAATAAGCAAACCAGAATGAACCAAATGCATACACAAGCTATAATAACTGTTAATAAGCACAAACAAACTTATTCCAATCACCGAATCAAAGGTTACAAGCAGATCAAAGCATATGCAGGTTACTGATATGAACTTCAAGAACACAAATGCTTTTTCTGATATATTCAACACTCAAATCCTACTTCCCTAGTTGTATTAACTTAGATTTAACACTTGTTAAACCTAGTCTATGATTAGATCTAGGTGTCCTCTAAATTTCAGCCAATATTACCAAGTAATCAAGATTTTATAGCCTATTATTAGATCTAGGTGTTAATAGCCACCAAACTTGCAGATAACCAACACTTAGCACCAGATAAACATGTAACAACTCAATAGACCCAAGAACAACAACAAAGGAAGCCTTAAATCCCTTTGAATAAGTTAACCCAAACACCCCTTTGGAATCTGATTTTGCAATCTTCCAAAGGATTGTCGTGATTTAACCTATCAAACAAGATTTAATCCACCCTAACAACTCTTATACAACCTCAGAAACTCAAATCAAGCATAAAAACACAGATTCACAATAAAACATGCATAATCACCAAAAATTCAATGAAAATCAGAAAAATGAAAAGGGAGAGAGATGCAAACCTCCAAGACTTACATCCAAGCCTTTGAATGTTTGAGATGAGGTGCTAGTAAAACAAGCACCAACTTCCTTGTACCTGCTAAGATCAACAAACCACAATGATGAACACGAAATATGAAAATCTGATTTTTTGAAACACAAGCTTTATTACTTAAAACCTTGCCTCAAAAAAAAAAACAAAACATGAATATGGAACTCATATTTTAGCTATTCAATCACCAAACTTTTATAAATAACAAGAGAGAAAATCACAATTTTCAGAAAACTCATTTTTATTTCAATAAAAAGGAATTACAAAGTAATAGCTAAAATCTGGAACAAGGGACTCTCACAAGTTGAGGTCTCCTTATATAGGCACTAGTAGACGATTCTAGAATGGAAAATACAAAGAAACCCTAGCTATAAATTTCCAGGAATGCCCTTGAGTGCTTGTTGTTGTTGAGCTGTCCATTTTGATCAAAACCGTTCATTTTGGCTTTGGGGTTAAGCTATGAGTCTAAGCTGTTGATTTGGCCACGTCAGATTCCTTGGAGAGGAAGTTGTGTTTTCATTGGTGGACGAGGTTGAGTGTGGGGTCACTTGGGTAGTGGGATTGAGGGTTTTGTGTGTGGGATGGGTTTCTGCTTGTGTGAATCAAGCGTGTGTTAAGGTAATTTTGATTTACCCTTTGTTTTAAGTAGGGTAAGTTCTGGATTCTTGATGGTAAACAGTAAACCTTTTGATCCGAAATAATGGGGTGTATGTTGTTTGGCGCGTGTTTGTGCCAGTTTGAACTTTGGGAAATGGCACAATAAGTCCTTTTGTTTTGCTGAAATGTGTATATCATGTTTATTCAGCAACAAAACTCATTCCCTTTGTTAAATAACTTCTGATTTTCACACTTTGGCCACCAAACTTTTGCCAAAGGTTTTCAAGGGTTGATTTTGCCACTTTTGCATATTTGAGGGACTGATTTTGGACATTCTTGATCTTCAAAGGTCTTCATTGTATCATTGACTTCATGGGGGACCATAATTGACAATTTAGAATTGATGAGGGACTAAATTTGCCAATTCTTCAAAGTTGAAGGACCATTTTGTAATTTTGACAAACTTAAGGGACCAAACTTGTAATTATGAATATACAAGGGTTTTTAGTGTCATTTCTTCATATTATGAGGATCAATCTTGTACATCTTCAAGTTTTCAAGGGTTTTTTCTTGGATAATTCATGAACTAGGGCCCGGTTCTTTGTACGGCTTCGTTTCTCGTGTCCGTTTTTCCTTGTTTCTTGTGATCTTTTATCTTTTTCACGAACACAAGTAAACAAATACAAGCATATATATGGTATTTTATGACATTTTAATGCATTTAAAGCCCGAAAAGAACGATGAGATCATGTATAAATGCCATATCATCACTCCCCCATACTAAGCCATTGCCGTGCCCTCACGCAATGCTAGAATAAAGTATCTAAGCATTACCAAAATTCAATTTTATTAACCTTTATTGAAAAGTAAAAGACTTGCAATAATACTACGAAGATGTGTAAAGACATAATGTATGATTTTCATCACGAATGTGACTTTTAGGGTCAATGAATAGAAACAAGTAAATGTCTCATAGAGTAAATCTTGTTATCCTTGATTGTCATACATTCCATGCTAAGTGCAAAAACGAGATCATTGTTGGTACATGTCACAATGCTAACACTACTCATACGTCCAAATTGTGTAATACTTTTTCTCCCCGCAATCCTAGTTATTATAAAAGGAAATGGGTTTCTAGAATTTTTTTAACTATTTGTCATGGATCACAAGTGATTCATATTGACTTATTTGAGTATTTATTAGTCCGAAAGTAAAGTAGCACGATTTAATCGATAGTTAGCCGAAGGACAAAATCTTTTAAAACGGCTTCTCGTGTATCTCCTTAAGTTCATATCTTGGCATAACTCGTTTCATGATTTGAGACCTTTCTCGGACCAATATTTGGCATGTACTTCATACTTCAAATCTTGGGAAGACGTTCTTGAAATTATGGTCTTCTCTTCATATTTTGGAATTTCTTCACTTGACGTTTTTGAGAGATTCTTCATACTTGGACCACGACTTCATCATTTTTCTTCAATCTTTATTTTGGACTTTGATATACAACGATCCGCCTCCTTTTCGGACTTGGATATATTTATCCTCATACCTTATAAGGGTCTTTTTGGATAGACTTTCTCCATGATCTTTAGGGGAGTAATTGCTTTTCGTCGTGTGTCTCGATCCTTCATATTGATTTAGGAATAATGATACTTCACATCATCTTGGATCTTTAGCAACAAAATAGAGCTCCTCATGCCTTGTTAGGGCCTTTTTGGATCTTCACCAATCTTCACATCCCGCTTCAATAAGTTATGCCTTGGCCATGAACTCTATTCAAACCCGAGCAACTTTTAAACGATCTTGTGCTAGAAGCTAAGTAACCTTTCAAATCGTACGACCTTACTTATTGCAATTATTTTTACTCCTAATGCATTGATCTTATGGGAGAAAAAGACACAATTAAAAACATATGAGTTTTTGAAAGAACATTTTCATGTTCTACGTTTAGCATGATCACTTGTCTAACTCTATCATCTCTCGTTCTTCACTATTTAAAGACCTCTAATTAAAGAGACTCGTGAATACTTATCCATGCAAGTCAAAATTAAGCCAAATTTAGATTTGCTTTCATTAAGACTATATCAAATCAAAGTTTTGGGTTTTCAAGCCACCTATAGGATCTTGCACTTTCTTGGACTTTTTCAAGTTTAGAGAATGCATTTTATAGTTCCCTTGATAAGTGACTTTCTAGGATCAATTATAGGAACTTGCGAAAAGTTCTTGTTCTTAACTCGAATGAGCTAAGACTTTCGCGTTTTAAAGTCCCTATATAAAAGTCTATCAAAACTTGAATTGAGCGGGTTAAGGAATGTAAAGGGCTCCAAATGACCATCAAGTAAAAAATTAGCTCTTATTCTACCCATCGGAAAATATACATTCGTGTCTTAAAAAACACTTATTAAAACTAAGAAAAATTTTAAAATTTGGCCATTTTTATCCTTATTAGCAACAAAACAAAACAAAACGTTTGAAAGTTGGAAAACGTGAGGGCGTAGCAAAGCAAGTATCTATTCACCCCCCATACTAAAAGTAAATATTGTCCTCAATGTTTCGAGTCTAAAGGTGGAGCACCCCCAGACTAGAGACGAAGAGTCGAATGCTTAGGATCTAGCATGGAAAGGGTGATCAACAATATATCTAAAGCCGTTTATTAAGTATGCTAAAAGATAATTGTTAGAACAATAAAGGATATGTCATGGATTCGTGAAAAACTTCTTCAAGCAAATGATGGAGGCTCACGTAAACGAACATGCGAGTCTTCAATCGTAGATGATGATGATGGTCTAAATAACACAATCACAAACAACCACGAGACAACGAGTTGGAAGGGCACAAATCCCTTCTCATTATTTATTAGAAAGCTTAAAAAGATAAGTTTAACATCCCATTTTGATAATGGAAATGTCACACGTAACTATGGCGTGTCATCAAAGCATACAAGGAAAAATGTCTAAACATTACATGACCATAAAAGGAAAATACCGGAATCAAACATCGGTAGTCCAAAAGTAAAGGTCATCACACACAAACATAAGTATATTAAAGGAAATGACTAAACAATGTCCATAGCAAATGTATCAAAAGAAAGGTAATGCATAAAGTAAAGAAAGGCTAGAAAGCTTCCAGTCCATATGCACGTACGCTTAAAGTCTACGAGCGTCCCTGAGTACCTGCCGTTTTGGGAACATAGAAAAGGAAAATGGCTGAGCTATACGCTTAGTGCACGGATGTACAATAAAGCATGAATATGATAAGCATATAACATATAACAGCGGAAGAAACTAAGTCCCGAATAATCCTGGTTAAGTCTTGATAAAACTGGTTTTATAGTTTGAAAAGCCTTATGTTTATCTTATAAAAACTATTTAACATGTTCTACCATTAGCCAATATAGGTCATGAAAATCCACCGTGCATGAATACTTAGAGGGGTGACCTCATCATGCAAATTAGAGGGGCTGCCTCTAATTTAATATACTGGTTGGGTAGGAGGGATCAGCTCCTTGTGAAGGATGCAAGGCACACACCACATTCACCATGAAATCCTGACTGAAAACATGTAACTAGGATGCACCCATACGCCCCACATGATAAATATAAAAATTTGGCCAAAAGCTGAAGGGACGCCACGAGCAATCTCTCCGCCTTGGTGAAGTCATAACATCAGTGCCTCTAATTTTATGGTTATGGTACCTCCATAACTAGGTGAAACTGGTCATGCATGTATATGGCTATAGGTATTCTAAATTAAACATAAGCAAATAAAATACATAACTTATACTACGGGAAAACATTTGGCTGCATACGGCGAATCCTAATAAGGAAAGAATGTCCATACTAAAAGGACGGGAATCCTTACCTTATGTCCAGTGAACGAAGAAGATGAACTGAGGAGAATCCTACTTCGGTATCACTAATGCTACATAAATACATACATGAATAAGTATCTGCTTACTAAGTACGTAACTGGTTTTATGTCATGTCTTAGCTTATTTTATATGTTCATATCATGTTTTACTGTTTAAAGCCTTAAACTGTGTTTATCTTATATTCTGTCTATTCTGATTAAGTACTTCTGGTATTTCATGTATTATTATACTTATTGTGTAATAATAAGTAACTTTCCTAAAATAGCAGGTTTCCTAAAATAGAAGTTTTCCGAAAATAGAAAGTTTCCAAAAATAGAAAGTTTCCAAAAATAGAATTACTGCTTAAAATAGATAAGTTTCTAAAAATAGAAAGTTTCCATAAATAAATCAGCTGCCTTAATCAAATAAGTTTCTAAAAATAGAAAGTTTCCATAAATAGATTAGCTGCCTGAATTAAATAAGTTTCTAAAAATAGAAAGCTTCCATAAATAGATTGACTGCCTTAATTAATAAGTTTCTAAAAATAGAAAGTTTCCATAATTAGATATAAGATGGTTAAATAAGCTAAGCATATAAGCCTAAGTGTTTTTCTGATTATTTTCTAAGCCATAATGATATAATGTATAGTTTATTAATTATTTCATGTAATTTAAATAAACTATAGGTTAAAAGTATTTAATTAAAGTATATCATGTTTTTTAATTAAATAAAGTTAAATACTTAGGTTAAAACATGTATTATTATTTATTAATAATATAACCTAACTCATGTTAATTAATTAATTATAACCATGGTTTTTAAATAATTAATTAATTATAAGTCTAAAAATATAAAATACTTAGGTTAATAATTTCATGATCTAATAATTAAATTATAACCTAAGTCATGTTTATTAAATTAATCATGTCATATTTGTTAATTTAATTTTAACATATGATTATAAAAAATAATCTTACATACAACGTGAACCGGATCTTAACTAGAAACCATGAACCGGACATGAAATCGACACCATACCCCAAACCACTTCGGGGTTCCCTTTGTTTTGCTGCTGCCGTGGAACCCACACCACCCAACCGGGACCATATGGTCTCGGTGGTGGTCTAGTAGCCAAACTGAGACCCCCTTGGGGTTCGGTTTAGGAGCCGGCCAACAAACACCCCTAAAAACAACCCTTTTTGATTTACCCAATAACCATTTACGTGTTTGATCTATGTTTTTAATTAGGTTTTAAAAACATCATGTTCTTAATTAATCATTAGATCAAATCAAAAAGAAAAAGGATAAAAAGAATATACCGAATGCGTGGATCTAACAAGGATGAACACACACGAACACATGTACAATATTCAAGATCAAAAATCAATGAACACCCCCTTTTCTTGTGTTGATAGCGGCAGCCAAAGAGGGAGAATAAGAAAGGAGACAACTTTTAGGTTTTTAATTTTTCTTCTATAAAGTGAAAAAGTGAAAACTAGTTTTACCTTAACCCCCTTTAGTAAATTTTGAGATGGGCTTGGCCCATCTCCTTATTGTTGCCGCGGGTAGGGGCCCCACATGGGGTAACCGTACCGTTTTCCGTGTCTGGTTGTTTAATTGTTCGTTCGTGTTTATTTGTGCTCGCGTTTAATGTGTTCTCGTTAAATATTTACCGTGACCTAATATATTTATTCACGCTCGTAATAAATATATACGTAATTAATAATAGTTCGTGATTTAATTACGTTCATGATTTCATGATCGCATGTTCGTGATTAATTATTGTTAAATAATTATTGCGTGTTCGTGTGTAATAAATACTTTCGTGTTCTAACACGTACGTAATACGTAAAATCCTAACATGTAATCGTAATCATGCTATAATAAGAAAGTTTTAATCTAGTACGTACGATCTTAAGGGTACTATTCATGGTAAAAGCATGCGGGTTTTACAACTCTTCCCCCTAAAAAGAATAATTCGTCCCCGAATTATAGATAAAGTAAACCGAAAAAAGAAGAACATACCCGAATTCAAAATATGAAATGATGGTAAGAAGCCCGGATAGACTCCTCTGTTTCCCAAGTGGCTTCCCGCTCGGTATGATCCCTCCATAGGATTTTGACGAATGGAATCGTCTTCCTTCTCATGACTCGTTCTTGTCTGTCAAGAACTCGTTCAGGTTCTTCTATAAAAGTGAGATCTTCACGTATCTGTTCTAGTGGATACTGATCCATGTGAAGGGGATGATACTGGTACCCTCTGAGTAAGGACACATGAAACACATTGTGCACATGCGAAAGTTGCAGAGGTAACGCCAACCGGTAAGATACTTCACCGACTCGTTCAATGATATCAAACGGTCCGATGAAACGAGGAATGAGCTTCCCTTTAATCCCGAAGCGTCTAGCACCACGTGCCGGTGAAATCTTAAGGAAGACGTGATCTCCTACGTTAAAATGTATGTCCCTACGATGCTTATCGGCGTAACTTTTCTGACGTGATCGTGCTTCCTGAAGTTTATGCTTAGCTACTGCGATCTTTTCATTGGTCATCTCTATGATTTCTGGTCCTTAAAGTGTTCGCTCGCCAACCTGATCCCAGCAGATTGGGCGCGACACTTCCTACCATACAACATCTCGAAAGGAGCACACTTGATGCTTGCGTGCCAACTGTTTTTGTATGCAAACTCCACCAAACAGATGTAATCGTCCCAATCACCCGTCCATGCCAACGCACATGACCTCAACATGTCTTCCAATGTCTGAATCGTTCGTTCCGACTGTCCGTCCATTTGAGGATGAAAAGTCGTGCTAAGCTTAAGTTGCGTACCCCAAGCTTTCTGCAGACTCTTCTAAAAGCGCGAAGTGAAGCGAGGATCCCTGTCTGAGACGATGCTGGATGGAGCACCGTGGAGTCTCATGATCTCTCTTCTATACGTATCGGCGAGTTTACTTACCGGATCTTCCTTGCGGATCGGTAAGAAATGAGCTAATTTGGTAAGTCGATCTACGATAACCCAAATTGCACCGTGCTCCCTCTTGGTAGGCGGAAGACCAGTAACAAAATCCATGGTGATTTTGTCCCACTTCCACTCTGGAATATCTAACGGTTGAAGGAGACCGCAGATCGCTGATGCTCGATCTTAACCTGCTGGCAGGTAAGAGATTTGGAGACGTAAGTGGCTATATCCTGTTTCATACCACTGCATCAAAAGTACTGCTTGATGTCATGGTACATCTTAGTCGAACCAGGATGTATAGAGAATGGGGAGCTATGAGCTTCAGCTAACAAGGCTTCCCGGAGTTCTTGGTCATCAGGAACACAAAGTCTCGTGCCCTGTCATACGATACCATCTGCATCTACTCTGAATTATGTCTGTTTCTCCAAATTCTGTACTATCGCCCAGATTTCTCCGTCATCCTTCTGAGCTTCCTTGATCTTAGAGAGTAACTTGGGTTCTACTCTAAGATTAGCCCAGTAACCATGCTGTCCACGTACCATGATCTTGATGTCTAGTCGCTCCAAGTCTCTTATGATTTCCTCTTCGATTTTAATGTCGTTGATCATTACGGACTTCCTGCTAAGAGCATCTGCTACTACATTTGCCTTTCTAGGATGATACTGTAGATTAATGTCATAATCCTTCAACATCTCTAACCATCTCCTTTGCCTCATGTTCAATTCACGTTGATTGAAGATATACTTCAAGCTCTTGTGGTCCGTGAAAATGTCACATGATTCTCCATACAAGTAGTGCCTCCATATCTTCAATGCAAACACAACTGTAGCAAGTTCAAAGTCATGCGTGGGGTAATTTTCTTCTTAAGGCTTAAGGTGTCGTGAAGCGTACGCGATCACTTTCCCATGTTGCATGAGAACACAGCCAAGTCCCTTCCCCGATGCATCGTTGTAGATTTGAAATCCACCCGTACTAGATGGGAGAGTAAGAATAGGTGCAGATACTAGCTTCTCCTTCAGGTCTTCAAAGCTCTTCTCTCGTTCTTCAGTCCAGAAGAATTTCTCCCCTTTCCGCATCAGTTTGGTCAATGGTAGTGCTAAGCGGGAAAAGTTCTCCACGAGCCTACGGTAATAGCCAGCTAAGCCTAAGAAACTGCAGACTTCCGTCGCTGATGTCGGCCTTGGCCACTTAGTAATGGCCTCAACCTTCGCTGGATCCATAGTGATTCCTTCTGCTGATACAATGTGACCTAAGAATGCCACCTTGTCTAACCAGAACTCACACTTGGAGAAATTAGCATACAACTGCTTCTGGCGAAGAATCTGTAGTACTGTACGAAGATGGTCTTCGTGTTCCTCCTTGGACTTTGAGAAAATCAGGATGTCATCGATAAAGACGATGACGAACTTGTCCAGAAATTCATGGAAGATTCTGTTCATCAAATCCATGAACACTGTTGGAGCATTTGTCAGGCCGAATGGCATAACTACAAACTCGTAGTGGCCATAGCGGGTACGAAAAGTAGTCTTGGCGATATCCTGCTCCTTGACCCGTAGCTGATGATAGCCTGGCCTAATATCAATCTTGGAGAAGTGTTTAGCCCCTTGGAGTTGGTCAAACAGATCGTCTATACGTGGTAGTGGATACCTATTCCAGATAGTAATCTTGTTGAGCTCGCGATAGTCTATGCAAAGACGCATACTGCCGTCCTTCTTCGTAACAAACAAGACCGGTGCGCCCCATGGAGATGCGCTCGGTCGAATGAAACCTCGTTCAAGAAGTTCTTGCAGTTGATCCTTCAGCTCCTTTAGCTCGATGGGAGCCATGCGATAAGGAGCCTTGGAGATTGGTTCAGCTCTTGGAATGAGCTCGATACTGAATTCCACTTCTCGTGCAGGTGGTATGCCCGGAAGTTCTGCTGGAAAAACATCTTGGAATTCTGACACTATTGGTTGATCCTGAATTGATGGAGATTCAGTATCCATGTCGTGAACCGTAGCTAGATAACCCTCGTAGCCATGTGACAATAGCGCACGCGCTTGCAAAGTAGATATGATTTGTACAGACTGTCCGGGTATGAACCCGTTATGAATGTACTCTGGTGCATTAACATTACCAAAGATAACTCGATATGAATGGCAATCTATGGTAGCATGATGCTTGGATAGCCAATCCATGCCCAAAATCATGTCGAAGTCATTCATGTCCAGCGGAAGTGCGTCAACAGGTCGAACCTTATCGTCAAATTCTAGGGGAAGACTCTTGTATACATGGGTGATTAATACAGAGTCCCTCAAAGGCGTGGAAATAGTAAGCCTATTCTCTAGTGGCATGGGGAGCATCCTAATGTTCTTAGCATAAACAATTGAAATAACCGAGTGAGTAGCACCTGTATCGAAAAGAACACATGCAACTTGACCATACATATACAAGATTCCAGTGATGGTACCTGTAGACTTGTTGGCCTGGTCTCGAGATGTCGTGTAGACACGGCCGGTAGTAGGAGGCGGCTTAGAATCAGCATGTCCCGATGTACCCTCCATCTCGCCCTTACGGCAATCCTTCATGATATGGCCAGGAAGACCACACCTGAAGCATGCGTCAGTGTTACAGCGACATGGCCCTGGGTGCCTACGGTGGCAAGTAGAGCAAATAGGATGAGTAAATCCTCCAGCAGGTGCTCTGGCTGGCTGGGAACCTGATAAAACATTTTACATAAGACATGATAATAGGGTACAAAGGACAACGAGGATAATCGTAAGATTGAATACCAGTGATAGCTGGACGGCTAGGCTGTGAACCTCTCTGGTTCTGGTCCCTACCGTTTCCATGGTTCCTGGTAGAAGTTTTGCTAAAGTGTCAGAATATGAGTTATAACATGAAATCATAAGGAAATGCGTAAGTATTAGGACCTGCTGTCATTGAAGTGTCCAGCGTTGTTACGATAATTATCATTACCGCCACGCCTATCCGTTGCAGAACGGTCGTTAGTCTGACCATTTCCCTTGGGCTGATGAGGCTGCTGCTGAGTAGCCGGTTGAGACCGGTCCCCAGTTTTCTGCCTGGAAGATACATTTAAAGAGATGAATATTTGACATATATGGAAAGAATACGGATTGATCACCGTTTGAATACGAATGTTTACCTCTTGTCGGGTCTCTCAGCTTCCCCGAACTCATCTCTCTCCTGCAGCATATCCAATCTACGTGCTGCATCGGCCACTTGTGCTACCGTACCCAACGGAGCACCTGATAAGTTATTAGCGATCCTTGGATTAATAGCCCAACGAAAATGTAATGCTTGCTCTTTAGTGGTGCCCGCAGATGCTCTCAGGACACCGGCATAACGAAGAAAACGCTGCATGAAGTCATTACTGTCTTCATCAGGTCGCTGTCTAATGGTATAGTATTCCCTCATGAGCCGATTTCTTCCTTCCATGGGAAAAATGTTAGGCGGGGGAGGATAGCCGTCGTTTTGATGAAGGATGTCTTGCATTTCTGCATCAGCAGCTGCAAACATCTCCTAGAGATTGCCTGTGTTTGCCATATGATAGTATGACATAAAACATATGATTAAACAGATCAAAACATAAAATTATATATATACATGAAAAAAATTTATACCAAAATTTCAAGAGAAAAATTTTATGCAAGAAAATTTTGTGTATGAATGCATGATGCAGTTTTATGAAAAGTTTTGTATGCTCGAGAGTGAACGCCTATGGTCAGTTCACCCAAAACAAAAGACATGGCGAGGGGACGCCTATGGGTCGGTCCCAAATTTAAAAGTTTCGATAAAACACATGCGACTAAATAGGGCCAGTCCTGTACCAACCATTACTTAGTCATAAACCTGCGACAATGACATGTATATGTATGCATAAAAATGATGAATGCATGAAAACGACTGTCATTTCTAGGAAGACCGTAGTGACTACCCACTAATCATAGGTCATGTTAGCCCTATATTTTATATAGTCGAACAAGAATGTAATAGGTCATCTCAGTCGTTAAATGGTCTTGTATTGTAATAGGTTAGTCGGGAAAACCGGGCTTGTACTTTAAGCTAAAATTGTATAAGTTAGGGGCGTAAGCCCAAAACAAAGCCAAGCCCGGCCCAAGATGAAGCCAACAAAGGCCTTAGGCCGTGGCATATATAACCCTCTTCCACATGTGGAAGAGGGTGTTGGTTCATTTCATAAAACACATAGTTTTAGTGTAAACCTTCCAATTATCCCTCTACTCTCTCTCTCTGTCTCTACTTTTCTCCTCTTTCTCTCTCTAAGAATCTTGTGTTATGGATTGAATGGGAACAACATTTGGTATAAGAGCCCATAGTGGATAGGTGATTGAAGATTCGTGTGTGGTGTTCTTGATTTTTCGTGGCTTCTTTGATCCATATCTCACGTCCCATTTTTCTTTTTGTGTTTTTATGGTCTTTTCTTGATACTAATCATATACATACTAGTAGTAGTGATTTGGGTATCTTGGTTTTGGCTAAAACACAAATTTTTTGGATCAAAAGTTGCGAAATTTCTTGTTTTTCTTCATTTCGAAATTCAAGCAAGTGTCACCATCGGAAAGTACAATTGTGGGGGATTTGATCGCAATAATCTTAGGATTCTACTTTGCGATCACTGTATTGCGATACCTTATTCCGATCTGGATATTCTGATCGTGCATTGCGATCTGTGATTCTGACGGGTTTAAGGGTTTTTTTATAAGTCGTTACTCTGTCCAAATTGTCTCAGCCACATTCCGATATAACATTGCGACAGCTCATTACGATCTTAGCATTCCGATCTGGACATTATGATCTGGACATTACGATCTGAGCATTCCGATCTGAGCATTGCGATCTGAGCATTCCGATCTGAACATTGCGATCTGAGCATTACGATCTGAGCATTGAGCATTGCGATCTGAGCATTCCGATCTGGACATTCCGATCTGGACATACCGATAAATATTCCGATGGACATTCCGATGGGTATTTTGTTTGAGTAATTTTTAGACTTAGCCACTATCTAGTCTAGACTAGTTTAGGTCAAGTAAATTCAAATTTTTTCCCTACTAGTTTTTGGCTATTTCTAACTCAAATTCAAAATTTGGCGATACAAAATTTTTCGGCTTACCGTTTTGTCAGACTGAGAAATTGATTGTCGGGCTGAGAAAAGAATTTTTGAAATTTTCGGAATTTCAATTTTAACCACACATCATCACAAAAAATACACTAAGATCTGCAATTCATCCACAAGTATTCACCATGTCTAACAACAACATCAACATTGCAACTGCTAATCAAATTCGTTTGGAACAAGGTGGCAACGGTAACCCACCTGTGCTCACTGCCGGTTGCTACGTTCAATGGAGATCTCGTTTTCTCAGATTTCTCGATGGAAAAGAAAACCGAACTACTCTTCGTCACTGCCTTGAGAATCCACCTCCAGTTTTTGAATTGAGAACAATTACAACACAGGCAGAGGATGGCACTTCATCAACTATACGAGCTATGGAGGATTTTGACACATGTTCTGCTGAGAAAAAGAAACTCCTCCAAGCTGAAGCTGATGCTGTAAATTTCATACTCACTGGAATTGATAACGATATCTATTCCACAGTTGATGCATGTCCTAATGCTATGGAAATGTGGAATGCAATTCATCGATTGAAGCAAGGTGAGTCAATCAATGTTCAAGATCTCGAGACTAATCTACTTTGGTAGTTTGGAAAATTCACATCTGAAGATGGTGAATCCATTGACTCATATTACTCGAGATTCTACAAAATGATGAATGAGCTTGTCAGAAATCAGTGCACCATATCCAATCATCATGCCAATGTTCAGTTTCTACTTCAACTCAAACCGGAATGGAAAAGGTTTGTGACTTTGGTCAAACAAAGGGAGGATATCAAGACTATATCTTACCACAAACTTTATGATATCTTGAAACAACATCAGAATGAAGTAAATGAACTAAGGGCTGAAAAGGCAGAACGGTCTGCTAATTCTATTGCTTTTGTGGCTGCTACTTCAACAAAACCCGTTCCCCGTCAACAACCACCTACTCATTCCTCAAAGTCATCAAGCTCATCCACCAAACCTCTAGTTGCTGCTAAACACAAAGCAAAAGCAAATGTCCCCACTCCACCTCCAAAGTATGACACCGAGTCAGATGGAGACAGTGATGATGAACAAACTTCAAGGGACAAGAAGATTGAAGAACTCATGTCTTTACTCACCACAACTTACAAGAAGATCTACAAACCTACCAACAACAACCTCAGATCATCATCCAATGCTAGATATAAGGAAGTTGATCATGCACCTAGGTATGATCGTGATGCTAGGTATGATAATCAAAGGATGCTGAATCAAGTTGGGGCTAGAGATACTGTAGGCACTCCGGTTGTGCAGAAGACTGGGATTCAATGCTTCAACTGTAAGGGATTTGGGCACATGGCTAGGGAATGCAAGAAGCCAAAACGGGTTAAGGACTCAGGGTATCACAAGGAAAAGATGCTGTTGTGTAAGAAAGAAGAAGCAGGAATTCCACTAACAGCAGATGAAGTTGACTGGCGTGATGACACTGATGATGAAGCCGATGATCAAGAGCTAGAGGCACATTATGTGTACATGGCAAAGATTCAAGAAGTGCTTCCAGAGACTGCTGATACGTCTGGACCTATCTTTAATACTGAGCCAATTGAAAAGGTACCAACAAATGATAACTATAATGTGTTTGCTAATGAACGACGGCATCCTGAGCAACCCGAAAGCATCAATGACACATATGTAATGGACACGGAGGATAGCAATATCTCTACGGATTTACAGCATATGTGTAATGATGAAGGTAATGCTGCTCTGGATACTGACTCGGATGAGGACCGTGATTTGCTTGCGTCTATAATTGATTCTTTAAAACATGAAATTGAGGAAAACAAAGATGCTAATAAACGTTTGAAGCAAGCAAACACATCCTTGGCCGAGGAGATAGACAGGCTTAAAGAGTGTGATTATGTAAAAGAAGCTGATCGACGAGTTGCAATAGCTAATGGTTTGGTATATGAACGTAAGGTGCTCAACGAACAATATTGTTCTGAAGTAACACACGAAATTCATATGTCAAAACAGAAGATATCGGAACTTGAAGAACAACTACTGCTACATAAACTCCAAATTACTGAATTAGAGTCGGTTAACAAAGAACAAACTGAGCTTTATAAAACTCGTGAAGAAAAGGATATTGAAAAAATTCTTGCTTTGGAAAAAAGAGTCGACACGTTAAACAACATTGTTTACAAAACAGTTCAGTCTATTCAAACTATGAATATGCTCAATAGAAATATGAAAACGATTTTTGTCAAGCCTGAATATCTCAAGAAAGCTCAAAGTACCAAGCCTGCTCTTTATGATATCGGTTGTTATGTTGATAATCTTGCTCTTATGCTTTCCCCTGACTGCGACGAAATCATTCGTCAACAAGAAGAAAGTCGATCAAACTTAAGTGATTTAATAAACCTTTCTGATTCTGATAATTATATTAAGTTTGTTCCTCAAAAAGAACTTTCCAAAGAACAAAAGATGTACAATAGTGTTCCACCACCAAGTGATGAACCCCAAAAGAAAGTTTCTTTAAAAAGGAGTTTCAAAAAGCAATCAATTTTGTTAGAAAAGCGAATTTTGGATGAAAAACGTAAATGGGATGAGAAAAGCAAAAGTGTTCAGTAATTTGAGTTTATAAAACAAGGGGTTTTAAATTTGTACAAAGGTGTCGTCGACTATGAAAAAGTTTCTAGGGATACCATTTGGAATATTAAACCTAACCCACAAGTAGAAGTCGTCATTCAACAATGTATTGTTCCAACCATTGATGATCTTTCAAAAAATGTGGAAATGTTTTATACAACTCTCACTGAGGAAATGTTAACTGATTTAAGTTATGTTAAATCTCTTGAAAATGAAGTTGATTTTCTTCAAACTAAATTAAAGACACAAGAACACCAACTTTCTAACGAAATTGATCGACTTTCTAAGGAATACTTTTATGCTGACCATATGAATGCTATACTTGGTGTGTATACCGATCTTGATCAATATTGTCATGTAGCATGTCTAGTGTCAGAATCAGACGAGAAATGTCGCAATCTTGAAGTAGAGCTTTCAAAACAAATTCAGTCATACAACAAACTTTCGAAAAGTTTTTCTCAACTTGAGAAACACTCCATTTCTCTTGAACTTGCTTCACAAAAAGGTGAAAAAACTCATAATCATAAAAAGTGTCAAGAAATGTCAGCTTCTTCGTTTCGTCTACTAAATGAAAAAGATTTCGAATTAAATGATTTGAAAGCTCAGCTAAAAGAAAGGGACATAGCCATAAGTGAGTTACAGAAATTTATTGAGAAAATGAAAGGAAAGTCTGTTTTGGGTAAACCATCCGCCGTTCGTCAACCGAATGCGGTTAAATGCCCTAAATCATCTATTTTGGGACAATCCCCACAGACTTTGCCTAAGATAGGAAATGATAAGAGTACCAATGTGATAGCACCTGGAATGTATAAGATGAACACTAAGCCCACTCAGACTGGAACATCGAGGTTACCTCATAATATTAAGAAAACTAATCAACGTGTGTCTTCTTCTACAGGAGTAATCCCCACTACTAGCATTAGCGGACCACAGCTTAAGAGCGATAGAATGCACGATAAGGTCATGCCTAACAATAGTCAAGGAAAGAAGTTGGAAGTAGAAGACCACCGTAGGAATTTTAAGTTTTCTAAGAATAAAACGTCTGTAACTGCATGTAATGACAGTTTAAATGCTAAGACCTCGAATGTTGAATTTGTTTGTGTTGAATGTGGCAAATGTGTTCGTACTTTCAATCATGATGCTTGTGCTCTTAATTATAATGGCGTGAATACTAGAACTAGGAAGCCTATTCGTATGCCCACTAGTACTAGACAACCCACAAGAACTTTGAACCAATCCACTGATCAACCACTTAAGAAACTAAGTGCGTTAGACTCTACTACTCTACGTAAACAAAACAGATTAAAGAAGCTATATGAGAACATGATTAGGACATGTACACGGGGGTATTCGAGATTTACACCACCCGGATACAAATGGGTACCTAAGTTAACCACTTTAGTGATTGGGTCTAGGAATATCAGCTTGCCTGTAGACTTTGCATCTAGGCCCACTACTATTTTGGAACCCGTTTCTATCAAGGGCTCCCATTTGTCAAATGCTACATTGTCTTCTAATTCTTCTGCAGCTCGTCGAAATCATCCTATTCATAATGGACTCCGGGTGCACAAAGCACATGATGGGCAATCTCAAGCTTCTCATTAACTTCGTGGAGAAGTTTCTAGGTACGGTACGGTTTGGAAATGATCAATTTGCACCGATACTCGGATATGGAGAATTGGTTCAAGGGAATATTGTGACACCCTAGAATCGAGGTCATTAACGATACCCTAAATTACGCTAATTTTTGAAATTTTTAATAAATTATAATTTCTATAATTATAAGTATTTTGGTTAGAGCCGATGTTCGAGGTTATAATTTTTACGGTTGACGTTTTGAGAAGGACGATGACGATTACGATCCCGAGAGATGCCCAATTTTATATAATTTTTGACGATTTATCGATAATGTAATTTTTCGAGAATTTTATTTACGGTTCGTGTTAAGTTGAGTCGGGTGAGTTTTATAGCCTTCCAAGTACATTTAAAGTATCCCAAAAATATTTTGGAGCGTTCGGGAAGATTTCCGACTCCCGTAAAATTTTCAAAATTGACAAATGAGTCAAACCCGCAAAGTTTTGAGGTCGTTTTCTATTTAAGGACAAAAGAAGCCCAATATTGCACAAAGGTCCCTCCTAACTATCAAAAAGGGCCAAAATTGAAACACACACAAACACATACAACACTTGCACCAAAAATCAAACCATCACTCTCTTGTCTCTCTCTCTAGCTCACGGCACACCCCAACCCACACAAAAATCCACCTAAAATCTTTTCTACTTGATTTTTCAAAAATCTAAGGTTAGACCACGCTTAGTTTGGTCATTACCCACCTATTCATGTGCTCAAATCCAACATGCATTGATAAAAATTTTTCAAGATTTTTCATATGATCCAAATTCGTTTTTGTGGCTAATTGAGCTAATGCATGTTGATATTTAGTGTTATAGAAGTATAAACACCATGAAAACCCACCAAAATTAATTTGGTTGTGGTGATTTGGTCACCCAAACCCCACGGCAAAGGGGGTGTTTGGGGAGCCATGGTGGTTGTTGAATTTGCATGTTATATTTGTGTTTGGTTTGTTGTTTTAGAAAGATTCATATAGGTTTTATTACTTGCATGTTTATTTTTCTTTGATTCTTGATATTGAGATTGGTTGATCAATAGGGGTAGGATGGAAGTTTGATGTTAGGATATGTTTGGGAAGGCTTAGGATGATGTTTAGTGTTGGTTAGAAGTCTTGGAATCGAGTCTAAGCATGTTTTTGGTATAGTCATTTTTAGGCAGAAACATTTGGTCTATTTTGGAAAAATGATTTTTGTTCCAGGTCTTGGAAACTAAATATAGTGATAGAGGGTTTTTCTAGCTTTAATTTGGTATAAGGTAGAGCCCGTGACTCAAAACGAGCTAAAAGTTATGACATTTTAAAGATCGGGTACCGGGAGACGAGGACTTTCACAATCCGGATTTGTGCAAAGTTTTAGTCAAATCCCGAGGGTCACAAGTATAATTTGGTGAATGATCAAGGGTCAAAACTTGGTCCCTAACCTGTACAAATGAGTCTATATGTTGACTTATGAGTCAAGGAAGTCAAAGGTATTTTTCATATAGGTCAAAGTGGTCAAAATTGGTCAAAGCGCAATTTCAGCCCGTAAAATGTAGTCGTGGAAATGAGTTGCGTAACGGGTCGTAAAAGTGAAAACTTTTGTTGGGCTTAAAAACATGTTATCTACAGGTCATATAGGATTTTTGGAAATTTTGTCAAATTTTATAAGTGTGGTTAAATAAGGTAAAACAGTCCGTACTTTAGTCGAGTACCGGCGAGAATGAGTAAAAATGGACAACGTAAGTAATGAGAACGAATGGTATAAAATGAGTGATACTTGTTGTTTTTGTTTTTGGCGTGAGTTATACTTGTCCTAAGTGACTAGTATATATGTATTTTATACAGTACCGTAAGTATTTAAATGAGATTACTCATTACGCGTTATTTGTGATAGGTGTTGATTTACCCGGGCATCCGTTTCGTCGTCAGTGATCATCCCTCGAACTACCGACTACTTAATATCTAAGGTGTGAATTTATAGCCTCGCTTACATTATTTCAAATTGTTTTACCCGCGAGGGAAATGCATGCTAGTTTTTAAAAGGAACGTATATCATGAATGATTGTTAGACCCGAAAGTTGCCTTAGAAATTGTGTTGAGTACCAAAGTTGCAAAAGTCCCTAAATTCATGAACTATTAACTATTGTCTTGCCCTTGCGAAGGGGGAAATAGCCGCTTATGCAATTTGTAGTACTACGGGGTTAACGACCCAATGCTAGCCGAGAAGCTGTACTTATAGTAAGTTCTGCGGTAGATTATTTTGTATGAGAAATAAGGTATAATTGCAACTGATGCCTTTAGAAGGGGCACTGGTTTCATCTGAATCATGCCGGTATATTTACGCGGGTGATTGAGTTAACGGATTAGTGTCATGAGCTTAAACACAATTGTCAGTATCCTGATTATAGTTTGTTTGATCGACAAGACTATAAATGATCACGAATGGTTTTTATTATATATACGTTCAAATGGATTGAAAAACCTATGAATTCCACTCAACGTTTTCGTTGACCAAATTTTTGGCATGTATTTCAGGTAACCGCTGAGCAGTAGGATGGAGCATGCTTGGGATGGATGTTGTGTGATCGGCTTGGCGTCCGCTTGTTTTTCCCTCCTTTTCTACTTAAACAATTTTTATGTTTAATGTCATGTGGTTGTAAAACTGAAGTTTTTGGGGTTGAGATTCATGGGGACCGAAAACGCTAAACTCTGTGCACTATTTGGGGTTGGAAAAACTGTGGACATGTATTATCAAACAATTTTAAATTCGAATTTTTAAGTCGACGTCTTTTTAGCGTCGTTTGATATATCTTGTGTGCAATGAATACTGTGTAGCACCCATTGTTGTAGTTCCGCTGCGCATAACAATTGTGGGGGTGTTACAGATTGGTAATCAGAGCCACGAGTTATAGAGAACTAGGTCGTCTTTAAAAATCCTAAACTATAACTTTTGGTGTCGTAAGAAAGGGTCCAAGCACACACAACTATCCTGCATGGCTCCGGTAAGATTTATTGTTGTATTTATGGCATTTGACGTATACTTTTGAGTAAAGTATATATGTGGGTAATTATTATATAAGTATGGAATTACTATATGTAGACGTTAAATTTTACGTGAAATATCCGACATCGTAATTTTCATATTTATCATGCATGAGCATCATATTATTACATTTCGGGCATATGTACCACCGTTGCATTGCATTTGCATGCATATATTTATAATTATTGTATAATTATTTATGTACCCTCCGAAATTCGCTGTTATTGCAGGAATGGCCGAGGTACCGCCCAACGATAACGGTAACGATGTACGAGCCCAGGACCCCGACTCAAGGAGAACTACTTGTCCCACGCCTATGCGTACTTCCCATCTGGTTGGTGTACCAGATATTCCCAGAAGAGCCGAAGGTGCAATGAGCGCAAATTCTCTTCATCAAGGCATCCCAAGAATTTGCTGTCCCGGACCGAGGAATTATCATGACGTGCGACGGACTGTGAGAGGTTTGGAAGGATCGATGTGCATGAGGTATGTAGTGGAATCAAGGGTGGTCAGTAGATTCGACGAGAATGACAAGGCGGACGAAAGACTGTTGGAAAGGACTTCAAGGATTGCGTATGATGGGATGATGAACACGAGTGCCATCAATAGTTTAAAATCAATGGTTGCGAATTTGAGTGCTAGTCTTGATCGTGTGAGGGAAGATCAGATGAGGTTGTCAAGGATGCAGAGTTGGGAGCATCGTGTGAGGGATTCATTGCCCCCGGATTGGAGATTCGTGGACGATGTGGAGATGGAGGCGAATGACTTCATGGTTCAGCCGCCTACTGAAGGTGCTTGTATTTCGGTGGGAAATCAAGTAGCGATTGAGCATGGATCCACATCAGGGACGAGAAAGGAAACAGAATGTGGGCCAGATGAGAAAGGAAAGGGGAAAGTGGATGATGTGGACGAGGACGTGAGTGATGAGGAAACCGAGGAAGACGACGACGAGCCGCCATCCAAGAGGCAGTGTGGATCACCACATGCCTAGTTACTTGTTTTGTATTTTTCTTTGATCATTGTAATAGAACTATTTTAGACCTTTGTATGATGGTATTATGACGAGAAACTCAAGTACTTGATGTTTTGTGGTGAATGATTGTAGTGGCATTACTTGTCACGATTTTGGTTAACTATCAATACAATCTATGTTACCTTTCATGATCTGTGATATGTCTTAAATTTGATCTTTTGTGGTGTGAATTGATGAATATTAGTAACTCCGTAGTGATGTGTCGTTGTATGTATTTTATGTCTGGGAAACTTGATATGAATACTTACATTGTTTTTCTATTTTTCTTGTCTTGCAGAAAGAGATATTCGATAAAACAATGCCTCCAAAGTTGACTGCCGATCGTGTTAACAACATGATTCAGGAAGCAATAGCTAATGCGTTGCAAGCGGACCGAGCTGGGAGAAATCAGGATCCAGGAAGGAACGCGGGGAGACAACCAGCCCCAAGAGTGTGTACCTATTCAAGCTTTATGAAGTGCGGTCCTACGCAGTTCCGTGGATCGGGTGGAGCCCTAGAACTTAGGCGATGGTTGGAAAAAGTTGAGAGTACGTTTGAAATCAGTGGTTGTGCAGAGGCGGATAAAGTAAAGTTTGCAGCAGCTACATTTCTGGATGATGCGTTAAGCTGGTGGAACACCCAGGTAGCTACGGTGGGATTGGCTGTGGCGAATGCGAGAACGTGGAATGCAACCAAAGCATTGTTGACAAAGAAGTTCTGCCCAGAGGAGGAATTGGGGCAATTGGAGGACGAATTGAGACATTTGACCTTAAGGAACAACGATATAGCTGCTTACACCAGGAGATTCAATGAGTTAAGTCTTTTGTGTCCAGACATATTTGCCAATGACGCCAAGAAAATGAAGCAGTATATTAAGGGTTTATCTAGCAACATCAAGGGTGAAACAACTTCGTCGAAACCTGGAACGTTTGACGAAGCGGTTCAAATGGCACACGCTTTGATGGACGTTAAGCTTCAGGATAAGCAGAACTACATTGCTGAGGGTAACAAAAGAAAATGGGAGGCAGCACAAGGCAATCAATCCCAAGGCCAGAACCGAGGAGGAAATCGAAACAACCAAGGGCCGAACCGTAATCAGCAGTTTAATCAGAGAAGGAACGAAGGGATGAGGGCCGTGACGAACCCTAGAGGTGTGAAAGTGAACCCCCATTGTGGAAAGTGCAACTTGTATCATGTTGGAAACTGCCCGCCGGCATGCGGCAAGTGTGGAAAGGCAGGTCATAGGACTGCTAGTTGTCGAACGGGAGGAGTAGCCACTGGGGCTAATGCTATCAGGATGAGAGGATGTTATAGCTGTGGAGAAAGGGGGCATGTGCAAGCAAATTGCCCGAAGGCAGGGAACAGACGGGGAGGAAATAATGCGGCAGCTGTGTATCAAGTGGGAACTGCTGATAAACCACAAGGTCCCAATGTGGTTACCGGTACGTTTTTGCTAGACGCTTGTTATGCTAGTATTTTATTTGATTCTGGCTCCGACAAGAGTTTTGTAGACGTTAGATTTAGTCGTCATATCGATAGAGAACCGGTGTTGTTAACGACTAGTTATAATGTTGAATTAGCCGATGGAAAAATTGTTAGTACGAATTCTATACTGAAAGGGTGTACCTTGAAGTTAGGAAACTACGCTTTTAAAATCGACTTGATGCCTATAGAGCTAGGATCGTTTGACGTGATTGTGGGAATGGATTGGCTAATGGCGCATAGTGCTACGATCGTCTGTGGTGAGAGATTGGTGCAGATTCCGCTGAGGAATAGGGTTTTGACGGTAAAGGGAGACGAATGCACTTCTCGTTTGAAGGTGATTTCGTGTTTGAAGATGATGAAGTACGTAGAGAGCGGATGCGATGTGTTTTTGGCACAAGTTTCGAGCGATGGTGATGTAGAGGCGAGGATTGAAGAGGTACCAATTATTTGCGAGTATCCGGACGTTTTTCCAGACGAGTTGCCAGGTTTACCGCCTAATCGTGAGGTCGAGTTTCGAATTGATTTAGTGCCAGGAGCTGCACCGGTTGCACGTGCACCTTACCGCTTAGCACCATCTGAGTTAAAGGAGTTATCGGATCAATTGAAGGAGTTGATGGACAAAGGATTTATTAGGCCGAGCTCATCACCTTGGGGAGCGCCAGTGTTGTTCGTAAAGAAGAAGGATGGTTCGTTTAGAATGTGTATTGACTATAGAGAACTCAATAAGCTGACGGTTAAGAATCGGTACCCATTACCGAGGATTGATGATTTGTTCGATCAAATACAAGGTTCCAGTGTATACTCAAAGATCGATTTAAGATCAGGGTATCATCAACTGCGTGTAAGAGAGGAGGATATTCCTGTAACTGCCTTTCGTACGCGGTATGGACACTTTGAATTTCGAGTGATGCCGTTTGGGTTGACGAACGCGCCTGCTGTATTCATGGATCTTATGAATCGCGTGTGCAAGCCGTATCTAGATAAGTTTGTTATTGTTTTCATCGACGACATACTTATTTACTCTAAGAGTAGGGAGGAGCACGAGAAGCACCTGAGAAAGATTTTGGAGTTGTTAAGGAAGGAGAAGCTGTATGCAAAATTCTCGAAGTGTGAGTTTTGGTTGGAATCAGTGCAGTTTCTAGGTCATGTGATTGATAGTGAGGGAGTTCGTGTAGATCCTGCTAAGATCGAAGCGATCAGGGAATGGTCAGCACCGACGACGCCGACTGAAGTTCGACAGTTTTTGGGTTTAGCGGGGTATTATCGAAGGTTTATTGAAGGATTTTCGTTGATTGCGAAACCATTGACGAGGCTTACCGAAAAGAATAGGGTGTATGAATGGGGAAATGAGGAAGAGCTTGCTTTCGAAACGCTCAAGGATAAGTTATGTTCCGCGCCAATTTTATCATTGCCTGAGGGAACCGAAGATTTCGTAGTGTATTGTGATGTGTCTCGTAAGGGTTACGGAGCAGTGTTAATGCAACGTGAAAAGGTGATAGCTTACGCGTCGAGGCAATTAAGGAAGAACGAGGAGAACTACACGACGCACGATTTGGAATTAGGAGCGGTAGTGTTTGCGTTGAAGCTGTGGAGACACTATCTGTATGGGACAAAGTGTGTTGTATTCACTGATCACAAGAGTTTGCAGCACATTTTAGATCAAAAGGAGTTGAATATGCGACAAAGACGATGGGTTGAACTACTGAGTGATTATGACTGCGAAATTCGCTACCACCCTGGCAAGGCGAATGTTGTAGCGGATGCACTGAGTAGGAAGGAACGGGAGAAACCTTTGAGGGTTAGAGCTTTAGTGATGAGTGAGAGCGTTGACTTAACCGAAACCATACTGAAGGCTCAGGAGAGAGGATTGATGAAAGGGAATGTTGAAGCCGAAAACTTGGGACGAATGTTGAAACCTCTTTTTGTGATTAGATCTGACGGACTAAGATATTTTGAGAATCGGATTTGGTTACCATTGTGTCCATCTGAGGAAGGAAAGCCTGGAGTTCGAGAATTGGTTATGAATGAGTCGCATAAGTCGAATTATTCGATACATCCTGGATCGGATAAGATGTACCACGACCTGAAGAAAGTTTATTGGTGGCCGAATATGAAGGCAGATATTGCTCGTTACGTCAGTAAGTGTTTGACTTGCGCGAAGGTTCAGGCAGAACATAAGAAACCATCTGGATTGTTGGTACAACCGGAAATCCCAGAATGGAAATGGGAGAAAATCGCAATGGATTTTGTGACGGGTTTACCTAGGACTCCTAGTGGATGCGATATGATATGGGTAATTGTGGACAGGTTGACGAAATCTGCTCATTTCTTACCTATGAAGAAGACGGACAGCATGGAAAAACTCGCCAGCGTGTACGTGAGAGAGATCGTCTGTAGACATGGAGTGCCGTTATCGATCATTTCGGATCGTGACAGTAGATTTACGTCGGAATTTTGGAAATCGCTTCAACGTGCGATGGGCACTGAACTGAGTTTAAGCACGGCTTATCACCCGGAAACTGACGGCCAGAGTGAACGAACGATTCAAACGATGGAGGACATGCTCCGAGCGTGTGTGATTGATTTTGGAGGAAGTTGGGAACGCCACTTGCCTCTAGTGGAATTTTCGTACAATAATAGTTATCACGCGAGTATCAAAGCGGCACCGTTCGAAGCATTGTATGGAAGGAAGTGTAGATCGCCCGTGTGTTGGAGTGAAGTAGGGGAAAGTCAATTGACTGGACCCGAAATGGTTTTAGAAACGACAGAGAAGATCGTGCAGATCAAGAACCGACTACTTGCTGCGAGAAGCCGACAGAAAAGTTATGCCGATAACCGAAGGAAACCGTTGGAGTTTGAAGTTGGAGATATGGTTATGCTCAAGGTATCGCCGTGGAAGGGTGTAATTCGTTTTGGAAAGAAAGGAAAGTTGAGTCCGAGGTACATTGGACCATTTAAGATCGTTGAACGAATTGGACCAGTAGCGTATAAGTTAGAATTGCCGACCGAGCTTAGTGCTATTCATGACACGTTTCACGTATCGAACCTGAAGAAGAGTTTGGCGGACAAGGAATTGGTGATTCCTTTGGACGAGATTCGACTAGATGACAAAATGCACTTTGTGGAAGAACCTGTGGAAATCATGGACCGGGAGGTCAAGCGGTTGAAGCGTAGTAGGATTCCCATTGTGAAGGTCCGATGGAATTCTAAGCGTGGACCGGAATACACCTGGGAACGTGAGGACTTTTTCAAGGAAAGGTATCCTCATTTGTTCCAGTAGCACGAAATGTGAGTACAAGAAGAGGCGAGCGCCGGGACGTCGCTCTCTTTAAGGAGGGGTGGATGTGACACCCTAGAATCGAGGTCATTAACGATACCCTAAATTACGCTAATTTTTGAAATTTTTAATAAATTATAATTTCTATAATTATAAGTATTTTGGTTAGAGCCGATGTTCGAGGTTATAATTTTTACGGTTGACGTTTTGAGAAGGACGATGACGATTACGATCCCGAGAGATGCCCAATTTTATATAATTTTTGACGATTTATCGATAATGTAATTTTTCGAGAATTTTATTTACGGTTCGTGTTAAGTTGAGTCGGGTGAGTTTTATAGCCTTCCAAGTACATTTAAAGTATCCCAAAAATATTTTGGAGCGTTCGGGAAGATTTCCGACTCCCGTAAAATTTTCAAAATTGACAAATGAGTCAAACCCGCAAAGTTTTGAGGTCGTTTTCTATTTAAGGACAAAAGAAGCCCAATATTGCACAAAGGTCCCTCCTAACTATCAAAAAGGGCCAAAATTGAAACACACACAAACACATACAACACTTGCACCAAAAATCAAACCATCACTCTCTTGTCTCTCTCTCTAGCTCACGGCACACCCCAACCCACACAAAAATCCACCTAAAATCTTTTCTACTTGATTTTTCAAAAATCTAAGGTTAGACCACGCTTAGTTTGGTCATTACCCACCTATTCATGTGCTCAAATCCAACATGCATTGATAAAAATTTTTCAAGATTTTTCATATGATCCAAATTCGTTTTTGTGGCTAATTGAGCTAATGCATGTTGATATTTAGTGTTATGGAAGTATAAACACCATGAAAACCCACCAAAATTAATTTGGTTGTGGTGATTTGGTCACCCAAACCCCACGGCAAAGGGGGTGTTTGGGGAGCCATGGTGGTTGTTGAATTTGCATGTTATATTTGTGTTTGGTTTGTTGTTTTAGAAAGATTCATATAGGTTTTATTACTTGCATGTTTATTTTTCTTTGATTCTTGATATTGAGATTGGTTGATCAATAGGGGTAGGATGGAAGTTTGATGTTAGGATATGTTTGGGAAGGCTTAGGATGATGTTTAGTGTTGGTTAGAAGTCTTGGAATCGAGTCTAAGCATGTTTTTGGTATAGTCATTTTTAGGCAGAAACATTTGGTCTATTTTGGAAAAATGATTTTTGTTCCAGGTCTTGGAAACTAAATATAGTGATAGAGGGTTTTTCTAGCTTTAATTTGGTATAAGGTAGAGCCCGTGACTCAAAACGAGCTAAAAGTTATGACATTTTAAAGATCGGGTACCGGGAGACGAGGACTTTCACAATCCGGATTTGTGCAAAGTTTTAGTCAAATCCCGAGGGTCACAAGTATAATTTGGTGAATGATCAAGGGTCAAAACTTGGTCCCTAACCTGTACAAATGAGTCTATATGTTGACTTATGAGTCAAGGAAGTCAAAGGTATTTTTCATATAGGTCAAAGTGGTCAAAATTGGTCGAAGCGCAATTTCAGCCCGTAAAATGTAGTCGTGGAAATGAGTTGCGTAACGGGTCGTAAAAGTGAAAACTTTTGTTGGGCTTAAAAACATGTTATCTACAGGTCATATAGGATTTTTGGAAATTTTGTCAAATTTTATAAGTGTGGTTAAATAAGGTAAAACAGTCCGTACTTTAGTCGAGTACCGGCGAGAATGAGTAAAAATGGACAACGTAAGTAATGAGAACGAATGGTATAAAATGAGTGATACTTGTTGTTTTTGTTTTTGGCGTGAGTTATACTTGTCCTAAGTGACTAGTATATATGTATTTTATACAGTACCGTAAGTATTTAAATGAGATTACTCATTACGCGTTATTTGTGATAGGTGTTGATTTACCCGGGCATCCGTTTCGTCGTCAGTGATCATCCCTCGAACTACCGACTACTTAATATCTAAGGTGTGAATTTATAGCCTCGCTTACATTATTTCAAATTGTTTTACCCGCGAGGGAAATGCATGCTAGTTTTTAAAAGGAACGTATATCATGAATGATTGTTAGACCCGAAAGTTGCCTTAGAAATTGTGTTGAGTACCAAAGTTGCAAAAGTCCCTAAATTCATGAACTATTAACTATTGTCTTGCCCTTGCGAAGGGGGAAATAGCCGCTTATGCAATTTGTAGTACTACGGGGTTAACGACCCAATGCTAGCCGAGAAGCTGTACTTATAGTAAGTTCTGCGGTAGATTATTTTGTATGAGAAATAAGGTATAATTGCAACTGATGCCTTTAGAAGGGGCACTGGTTTCATCTGAATCATGCCGGTATATTTACGCGGGTGATTGAGTTAACGGATTAGTGTCATGAGCTTAAACACAATTGTCAGTATCCTGATTATAGTTTGTTTGATCGACAAGACTATAAATGATCACGAATGGTTTTTATTATATATACGTTCAAATGGATTGAAAAACCTATGAATTCCACTCAACGTTTTCGTTGACCAAATTTTTGGCATGTATTTCAGGTAACCGCTGAGCAGTAGGATGGAGCATGCTTGGGATGGATGTTGTGTGATCGGCTTGGCGTCCGCTTGTTTTTCCCTCCTTTTCTACTTAAACAATTTTTATGTTTAATGTCATGTGGTTGTAAAACTGAAGTTTTTGGGGTTGAGATTCATGGGGACCGAAAACGCTAAACTCTGTGCACTATTTGGGGTTGGAAAAACTGTGGACATGTATTATCTAACAATTTTAAATTCGAATTTTTAAGTCGACGTCTTTTTAGCGTCGTTTGATATATCTTGTGTGCAATGAATACTGTGTAGCACCCATTGTTGTAGTTCCGCTGCGCATAACAATTGTGGGGGTGTTACAAATATCACCATAAAACGGGTTTATTACGTCGAGGGACTGAATCACAATTTATTCTCGGTTGGTCAATTTTGTGATGCGGATTTGGAAGTGGCTTTTCGGAAATCTACTTGCTATGTTAGAGACTACGATGGGAATGACCTTCTTACAGGTTCTCGTGGTTCTAATCTCTACACAGTAACTCTTCAAGACACATCCTCAACAAATCCGATTTGCTTAATGGATAAAGCTTCATCATCTCAAGCATGGTTATGGCATCAACGATTGTCACATCTCAACTTTGACACCATCAACTTGCTTTCGAAGAATGATATTGTGACCGGTCTTCCTAAGTTGAAATTCGTCAAAGACCATCTTTGTTCTTCTTGTGAGTTGGGGAAAGCAAAACGGAAGTCTTTCAAATCAAAGACTACCCCAAGCTCAAAAGGACGATTGGAACTTCTACACATAGATTTATGTGGTCCCATGCGTGTAGAGAGTATTAACGGGAAAAAGTATATTCTCGTGATTGTTGATGATTATTCTAGATACACATGGACTTTCTTCTTAAGGTCCAAAGATGAAACTCCAGAGGTTCTCAAAAACTTTCTCAAGATGATACAACGCAATCTTCAAGCTCAAGTCTTAACCGTAAGAACGGATAGGGGTACTGAATTTTTGAACAAGAACTTGCAATCTTACTTTCAAGAAGAAGGCATCGAACATCAAACGTCTATTGCTCGAACTCCTGAACAAAACGGCGTTGTCGAAAGGCGGAACCGTACTTTGGTTGAGGCTGCTCGAACAATGCTTTCTGCTTCAAAATTACCGCTATTCTTCTGGCTTGAAGCAATTGCAACTGCCTGTTATACTCAGAATCGTTCTCTCGTCATCCCTAGACATGAAAAGACACCTTACCACATCATCAATGGCAGGAAACCTACTGTCAAATTCTTTCACGTATTTGGATCTTTATGCTACATTCTTAAAGACGGTGAGAATCTCGACAAGATGAAAGAAAAAGGTGATGCATGTATTTTTGTGGGGTATGCGACATTTTTGAAAGGATATCGGTTCTATAACAAGAGAACAAAGATTATTGTCGAAACAATTCATGTGAACTTTGACGAATTGCCACTAATGGTACTTGATCACAACAGCTCAAGTCCCGCACCTCAATGTCCAGCAATGGCACCTACACACAACAGTGTACGTCCCGTGCAAGAATGTCAAGAAAATACTCCTACAGCAGACTCGACGGATACGACACATATGAATGAGTTGGTTGATTTATATGATCCAATGTTTGATGAATATTACTATGGAAACAATCAAGTTGTGTCAAAGCCTTCCGCTGTCAATACTGCTGATACACCCGAACAAAGTCAACAAGACAAAACTGCATCTACTTCAGCAACCGTTGCTCAAGAGACAATTTCAGTGGATATTCAACAAACTCAAGAAACTGTCATACAACCAACATCACCAACCGTCAATGCTGAAGGAGGAAACAACAATCAAGCAGTCGATGCACAACCTGACGATGAAAAATTTATCAATCCGTTCGGTACATCGGTACACGAAGTCGGAGAGTCTTCTACTCAACATGTTCATCCGTCCAACATGCATACATTCTACCAACCATATCCATCCACTCACCATTAGACACGTGATCATCCATTGGAGCAATTCATTGGAAATCCTTCACAACCGGTTCGAACACGCAGACAACTCGAAACCGATGGCGATGTGTGTATGTATGCAGTCACCGTGAGTTCAACTGTACCTACAAACATCAAACAAGCCATGACTGATCATTCATGGATTGAATCAATGCAAGACGAAATTCATCAGTTTAAACGCCTAAATGTTTGGGAACTTGTTGACCGACCCTATGGAATGTCAATTTTAGATTTCAAATGGATCTGGAAAAACAAACTGGATGAAGAACAAACCATCATAAAAAATAAATCTCGTCTTGTGGTTAAGGGATACCGTCAACAAGAAGGCATAGATTTCGATGAATCATTCGCTCCAGTTGCTCGTTTGGAAGCTGTCAGGATCTTCCTTGCTTATGCTGCACATAAGGGCTTCACGGTTTTTCAGATGGACGTTAAAACTGCTTTTCTCAACGGTCATTTGAAGGAAGAAGTGTATGTGAATCAGCCGGAAGGATTCATCGATCCTCATCATCCTGACAAAGTCTATCGTCTCAAGAAGGCTGTATATGGACTTAAACAAGCTCCAAGGGCATGGTACGAAGAACTATCCAACTTCTTGGTTTCCAAAGGATTCTCCAAAGGTTCTATTGATCCTACTCTCTTTATTAATATATATGGGGATGACATACTGCTGGTGCAAGTTTATGTTGATGACATTATTTTTGGTTCTACGAACCCAAAACTTTCAAAACGTTTTGAAAATTAATGCACAGCAGATTTGAAATGTCAATGATGGGGGAGCTAAAATTCTTTTTAGGCCTCCAGATTCATCAATTCTCACGTGGTATCTTTATAAACCAAGCTAAGTATGCTCAAGAGATACTTAAAAAGCATGGTATGACCTCATGTGCTCGCGTTGGTACACCATTGTCGACCACATCCCTAGACGTTGACTTGTACTCATATCCCGTATATCAAACGCGATATCGCAGTATGATCGGGTCACTTATGTACCTTACCGCCAGCAGGCCTGATATTCATCATGCCACATGTTATTATGTACGATATCAAGCCAGACCTACTCAAAAGCACCTCAAAGAGGTTAAACGGATCTTTCGGTACCTTAAGAATACCATTCACATGGGACTCTGGTATCCGAGGGAAACCGGTTTTCATCTAACAGCTTTTTCAGATTCTGGTCACGCAGGTTGTCTTGATAGTCGTAAAGCACTTCTGGTAGCATACAATTTCTAGGGGAAGACAAGCTTGTCAGCTGGTCGTCAAAGAAGCAGGATTGCACTTCGCTCTCATCAGCTGAAGCAGAATATGTGGCTCTATCCGCGTGTTGTGCTCAAGTCCTCTGGATGAGAACTCAACTCACGGATTATGGCTTCCACTTTGATAAAATACCTATGTATTGTGACTCAAAGTCGGCCATAGCCATATCTTGCAACCCGGTTCAGCACTCCCGCACCAAGCACATCGATGTCAGATATCACTTCATGAAGGAACAAGTGGAACGCGACATCGTGGAATTATACTTTGTCAGAACTGAGTACCAGCTGGCAGACTTGTTTACAAAAGCTCTATCGAAAGATAGGTTTGCGTATCTCGTTGGCCGTCTTGGTATGAAGTATATGACTCCCGAAGACTTGGAGGTTTTAGCAAATAAAGCTGCTTGATTTTTCTCTCATAATGACTTCTAGGCGAATCACAGCTTAGAACTCGGACCTCAACTAAGGAAAGTTTATCTCGGATGATAACTTATCCTTCTCAACGAGAAATTCATATTTCTCGGTCATGAGCTTCTCATAAAAACATTCAAAGTTTTTAAGTTCATGAAAAACGATTTCTATGTAAATGTCAGCTTAGAACTCGAACTTCAACTTAAGGAAAGTTTATCACGGATGATAACTTATCCTTCACAACAGGAAAATTATTTTTCTCGGTCATGAGCTAGTCACAAAACAATCAAAGTTTTGAGCTCATGAAAAACGGACCCGAAAGCGGAGTGTACGTTTCAGTGCGCTTTCCCTAAGCAATAGAAGAGAAGTCTTCTATCCTGATTATTTTAAAACCGTTGAACACAATTTTTCAAGAATTTCTCAAAAGGTTTTTTCTAAATCTTTCAAAATTGTGTGTTCAACACTCCCTTCCTCATAATAGGTTTTTATCTCAAATTGTCATATGTTATTTTGATCAATTTTTGAGGGGGAGCGTTTTAAAATCAAGCCTTTTAATGTTGTTGGGTACATCTCTAAAATTGTCATATTTTATGTATCCAAAACATTCCGAAAATGATATGAAATTGTCAAATGTAATATATTATATCGGAAAAGGCATCTCAACTCCGTACCTCAACATATTTTGTGGTGTCTTTTTTCTAAAAATTTTGTCAAATTTTGTCTCAAGACACACATATATTGTTGAGGGGGAGCGACCCGACTGAAAATGTTCCATGATTCCTGCGTGCACACATGTTTCTCTCCCGTCGATTTTTCGGAAAATGTCATATTTTAATCAATTGGTATCTCTAATATTATATTTTTATATTAGAGATAGGGGGAGAAAATGTGATTAAAATGTAATATATCGCTCATGTGATCTTAAAGACTCAAGTGCAACTCTTTCCTTCACATGCCAAACTATTTCGTATATCGATGCATGTGTGTAGGGGGAGCTTTTCGGAAATGTAAAACTTTCAAGTGTTAAAAGTTTTGATTTTTATCAAACACTTTGAATGGTTTTTCAATGGTTTAATGGTTACGATCTATACCCAAAACAACCTACTATCCACGACGGAACGATGGAGTCAAAAGGTGGTTTAGGATAGGAAACTAAGTCCTATGATCCAACCAGAACCGGAGGGATCTACCCAAGGACATTCCATAGCTATAAATAGTTGTCCTTAGGAAAGATGGAGTGGAATGAAGCTGAATGCGGACCAATTACTTAAGTTAGCACTAGAACAATCAAAACAAGGTGCTAATGATGACGTATTGGTGAGCATTGAAGGAGTTGAATATTCTATGCAACTTAGGTAGAAACCGGGTTAACACATCTTTTGAAGACAAGTGTCATGGACCCAGTGATGCGATGCACAACCCTTCCCCAACCATTCGAGTTTCTATCAAAAGAAACTTGTCTCATTGTCACGGAGATCAACACGTATCTATTGACTTTCTCACTCCGAGTAAGTTAATATTGAAAAGGTGGCAGTCTGCTCCAGCCTCCGATTACCAAAATGCACTTATTGAGTCTAGAGCCAAACGAGATCTATCTATCATCTCATTAGGACACAATCGAGTCCTACGCATTATCCTTGCGATACTGCCAGAACATCTGAGTGATACGATTCACAATGAAGATGGAAATCCTGCTTGAGCCAACATCAAACAAGCTCATGGTAGGTAACTTGTGCGATTCTACACGAATCAAACTTGTGAGAACTGGAATGCAACTAAGTTTGATTCTTAATTGATTCAAACTTGATTCCAGGTTTCTTCGCAAAATCCATGTGATCTTGCCAGAACATTCAGAGTGACACTCTTTAGTGTTCACAGTGATGAATGGAAATCCTTCCAGTGTCAACATCAAACAACACTGCGGTAGGTAACATGCAAGATTCTTTGAATCGAGCTTGTGGCAAACTGGAAAGCAACAATGGTGCGATTCTTTTAGAATTAAACTTGTTCCAGGAAATCTGAATTGACGACTCTAATCAGACGGATAATTTATCCTTATGATTCACTCTTTATGTTCGCAATCTGCTTTGAGACGGTCAAGTAAAGAGAACTGGCTACTACCACCAGGAAACCCTGTCAAGGAGGTTCTTAATCGAATCTATCTGATCACAGGTACGGTATTTAATACCGTTTAACGGTCTTCACCGACCGGAGGTAAAACGCTACCGAGTTAGGGTGAAATGTTCAAAGCCATTTCATCCGTGTCTATATATGTTACTGCATATCAAGAAGGTGGCGTAGCTGTGTAACCAATGTCGATTCAGAAGTCACAAGAGCACAAGATGGCGATAATCAAGATACCTAAGAATGTAAGAATGTAATAGGTCATCTTAGTCACAAGGAGTACAGATGAAGATCTCAAGCACTCAAAGTCAAATGACAAAGGCTCAAGATAAAGATCACGAAAGCATGAAGGAACAAAGTTGTTACAAACAAGATCAAGACCAAGATACAAGACCAAAGCAGGAAGATCTCCTCTACAAGAATGTATTCACTCAACCATCTTATGCTTTTTAAGCATTTTAAGATGACCGATACATTGGGTGAGATTGTTATCCCTATATTTTATATAGTCGAACAAGAATGTAATAGGTCATCTCAGTCGTTAAATGGTCTTGTATTGTAATAGGTTAGTCGGGAAAACCGGGCTTGGACTTTAAGCTAATATTGTATAAGTTAGGGGCGTAAGCCCAAAACAAAGCCAAGCCCGGCCCAAGATTAAGCCCACAAAGGCCTTAGGCTGTGGCATATATAACCCTCTTCCACATGTGGAAGAGGGTGTTGGTTCATTTCATAAAACACATAGTTTTAGTGTAAACCTTCCAATTCTCTCTCTACTCTCTCTCTCTCTACTTTTCTCCTCTTTCTCTCTCTAAGAATCTTGTGTTATGGATTGAATGGGAACAACAGGTCATATTTTGAGAGCCTACAGGTCGAAGCCTTGGCTCTGATACCATAATTGTAACACCCCATTTTGATAATGGAAATGTCACACGTAATTATGGCGTGTTATCAAAGCATACAAGGAAAAATGTCTAGACATTACATGACCATAAAAGGAAAATACCGGAATCAAACATTGGTAGTCCAAAAGTAAAGCTCATCACACACAAACATAAGCATAGTAAAGGAAAGGACTAAACAGTGTCCATAACAAATGTATCAAAAGAAAGGTAATGCATAAAGTAAAGAAAGGCTAGAAAGCTTCCAGTCCATATGCACGTACGCTTAAAGTCTACGAGCGTCCCTGAGTACCTGCTGTTTTGGGAACATAGAAAAGGAAAACGGCTGAGCAATACGCTCAGTGCACGGATGTACAATAAAGCATGAATATGATAAGCATATAACATATAACAGCGGAAGAAACTAAGTCCCGAATAATCCTGGTTAAGTCTTGATAAAACTGGTTTTATAGTTTGAAAAGCCTTATGTTTATCTTATAAAAACTGTTTAACATGTTCTACCATTAGCCAATATAGGTCATGAAAATCCACCGTGCATGAATACTTGGAGGGGTGACCTCAATCATGCAAATTAGAGGGGCTGCCTCTAATTTAATATACTGGTTGGGTAGGAGGGATCAGCTCCTTGTGAAGGATGCAAGGCACACACCACATTCACCATGAAATCCTGACTGAAAACATGTAACTAGGATGCACCCATACGCCCCACATGATAAATATAAACATATGGCAAAAAGCAGAAGTGACGCCACGAGTAATCACTCTGTCGTGGTGAAGTCATAACATCAGTGCCTCTAATGTTATGGTTATGGTACCTCCATAACTAGGTGAAACTGGTCATGCATGTATATGGCTATAGGTATTCTAAATTAAACATAAGCAAATCAAACACATAAATTATACTACGAGAAAACATTTGGCTGCATACGGGGAATCCTAATAAGGAAAGAATGTCTATACTGAAAGGACGGGAATCCGTACCTTATGTCCAGTGAACGAAGAAGATGAACTGAGGAGAATCCTACTTCGGTATCACTAATGCTACATAAATACATACATGAATAAGTATCTGCTTACTAAGTACGTAACTGGTTTTATGTCATGTCTTAGCTTATTTTATATGTTCATATCATGTTTTACTGTTTAAAGCCTTAAACTGTGTTTATCTAATATTTTGTCTATTCTGATTAAGTACTTCTTGTATTTCATGTATTATTATACTTACTGTGTAATAATAAGTAACTTTCCTAAAATAGTAGGTTTCCTAAAATAGAAGGTTTCCAAAAATAGAAAGTTTCCAAAAATAGAAAGTTTCCAAAAATAGAATTACTGCTTAAAATAGATAAGTTTCCAAAAATAGGATGTTTCCATAAATAGATCAGCTGCCTTAATTAAATAAGTTTCTAAAAATAGAAAGTTTCCATAAATAGATTAGCTGCCTGAATTAAATAAGTTTCTAAAAATAGAAAGCTTCCATAAACAGATTGACTGCCTTAATTATAAAAGTTTCTAAAAATAGAAAGTTTCCATAATTAGATATAAGCTGGTTAAATAAGCTAAGCATATAAGCCTAAGTGTTTTTCTAATTATTTTCTAAGCCATAATGATATAATGTATAGTTTATTAATTATTTCATGTAATTTAAATAAACTATAAGTTAAAAGTATTTAATTAAAGTATATCATGTTTTTAATTAAATAAAGTTAAATACTTAGGTTAAAACATGTATTATTATTTATTAATAATATAACCTAAGTCATGTTAATTAATTAATTATAACCATGGTTTTTAAATATTTAATTAATTATAAGTCTAAAAATATAAAATACTTAGGTTAATAATTTCATGATCTAATAATAAAATTATAACCTAAGTCATGTTTATTAAATTAATCATGTCATATTTATTAATTTAATTTTAACATATGATTATAAAAAATAATCTTACATACACCGTGAACCGGATCTTGACTAGAAACCATGAACCGGACATGAAATCGACACCATACCCCGAACCACTTCGGGGTTCCCTTTGTTTTGCTGCTGCCGTGGGACCCACACCACCCAATAGGGACCATATGGTCTCGGTGGTGGTCTAGTAGCCAAACCGAGACCCCCTTGGGGTTCGGTTTAGGCGTCGGCCAACAAACATCCCTAAAAACAACCCTTTTTTATTTACCCAATAATCATTTACGTGTTTGATCTATGTTTTTAATTAGGTTTTAAAAACATCATTAAAATCATTAGATCAAATAAAAAAGAAAAAGGATAAAAAGAATATATCGAATGCGTGGATCTAACGAGGATAAACACACAAGAACACACGTACAATATTCAAGATCAAAAATCAATGAACACCCTCTTTTCTTGTGTTGATAGCGGCGGCCAAAGAGGTAGAAGGAGAAAGGAGACAACTTTTAGGTTTTTAATTTTTCTTCTATAAAGTGAAAAAGTAAAAACTAGTTTTACCTTAACCCCCTTTAGTAAGTTTTTAGATGGGCTTGGCCCATCTCCCTATTGTTTTCGCGGGTAGGGGCCCCACATGGGGTACCCGTACCGTTTTCCGTGTCTCGTTGTTTAATTGTTCGTTCGTGTTTATTTGTGCTCGCGTTTAATGTGTTCTCGTTAAATATTTATCGTGACCTAATATATTTATTCACGCTCGTAATAAATATATATACGTAATTAATAATACTTCGTGATTTAATTACGTTCATGATTTCATGATCGCATGTTCGTGATTAATTATTGTTAAATAATTATTGCGTGTTCGTGCGTAATAAATACTTATCGTGTTCTAATACGTACGTAATACGTAAAATCCTAACATGTAATCGTAATCATGCTATAATAGGAAAGTTTTAATCTAGTACGTACGATCTCATGGGTACTATTCATGGTAAAAGCATGCGGGTTTTACAATAAGCATGAGATTTCCCCCACGAGGCACCTCGTTTTTTATTACCGAGTCATGAGCTCGACTCGATACCCTCTATGCTAATTATCATTGGGGAAGGTGGCTTGGTCGAGGTCATCCAATGAAGGAATTTCCCCACCAAAGTAGTGCTTAAGCCTATGTCCATTCACCTTGAAGTTAGGACCATCATTTAGAGCTATCTTGATGGTCCCATAAGGAAACACTTGTGTAATGGTGAAAGGACCCGACCAACGAGATTTCAATTTCCCGGAAAATATCTTTAATCGGGAGTTAAAAAGTAATACTTGATCACCAACGTTAAAAACTCGGTTTTTAATCTTTGCATCATGAAACTTTTTAGTCTTTTCTTTGAAAATCAATGAATTTTCATAAGCATTGTCTCTTAGTTCATCTAATTCATTCAATTATATTTTCCGGTGATCTCCCGTGGTCTTTAAGTGAAAGTTTGCATGCTTAAGGGCCCAATATGCCTAGTGCTCCAATTCAATGGGCAAATGACAATTCTTCCCATAGACTAACTTATAAGGAGTACAACCGATAGGTGTCTTATAAGCGGTCCTAAAGGCCCATAAAGCGTCATCGAGTTTTTCGGACCATGAAGCACGGTTTTCTCCAATCGACCTCTCTAAAATCCTCTTCAAAGCTCGGTTCAAAACCTCGACTTGCCCACTCGTTTGTGGGTGATAAGCCGTAGAAAGACGATGAGTAACTCCATATTTCTTTAAGACCTTCTCAAATTGGTCGCTACAAAAATGGGTTCCACGATCGCTTATAATAGCACGAGGGGTTCCGAACAGAGAGAATTCTTGCTTCAAAAACTTCACTACCACACGAGCCTCATTAGTGGGTAAAGCCTTAGCTTCCACCCACTTAGAAAGGTAGTCGACGGCGACGAGGATATACTTGTTACCATGAGACGATGGGAACGACCCCATAAAGTCTATGCCCCAAATGTCGAAAATCTCACACTTGAATTATGTTTTGCGGCAGTTCATCACGTTGAGACGATTTTCCTTGACGTTGGCACGAATCACACGACTTCACAAGTGCGTGTGCATCACGATAGATAGAAGGCCAAAAGAAGTCGGCATCGAACACTTTCTTGGCGGTGAGATTAGCACCGTGGTGACCACCCGTGGGTCCCTCGTGACAAGCTCTAAGGATGTTAGAGGTTGCGGAACCAAAAACACAACGTCGAACGAGTTGATCCGCACAAACCCGAAAGAGATAAGGGTCGTCCCAGAAATAGAACTTGACGTCACGAAAGAATTTTCGCTTTTGTTGTGTCGTCATACCCTTGATTATGAAATTACCCGCATGGTAATTTGCAATGTCGGCAAACCATGGGGTGGTGTCTTTAGAATTCACTACATCGAGAGTCTCGAGAGGAAATATTTCCGTGATTTCCTTGTTCTCGAAAACATCTTTGTGAGGATCTTCTAGACGAGAGAGATGATCGGCCGCTAGATTCTCGGCTCCTTTTTTGTCAAGCACGGTGACATCAAATTCTTGGAGGAGGAGCATCCAACGAAGCAATCTCGGCTTAGCGTCTTGCTTAGCTAAGAGATACTTGATAGCCGAATGGTCGGTATACACGATGCTTTTAGTTAAGACGAGATAAGGTCGGAATTTCTCAAAAGCATAGACCACGGCAAGGAATTCCTTTTCCGTTATGGTGTACTTTAATTGAGCCTCGGTCATCGTCTTACTAGCATAATGGATAGGACAGAAATGATTTTCATAACGTTGCCCTAAGACGGCCCCTATAACATAATTACTTGCATCGCACATGATCTTAAAGGGTAATTCCCAATTAGGAGCAACAAGAATGGGAGCTTTGGTAAGTTTCCTTTTGAGAGTTTCGAAAGCTCTAACACAATCCTCATTGAAATTAAAAGGAGCATCCTTCTCGATAAGGTGTGTCATAGGTCGAGAGATTTTCGAAAAGTCTTTGATGAAACGACGATAAAAGCCCGCGTGGCCTAGGAAACTCCTAACTCCCTTAACGGATTTGGGATGAGGTAACTTGGCGATGACGTCTACCTTAGCTTTATCGACCTTAATACCCGCTTTCGAGACCTTATGTCCTAAGACGATTCCTTGTTTACACATAAAATAACATTTTTCCCAATTAAGCACGAGATTAGTTTCTTCACAACGTTTTAACATTTGCTCGAGATTAGATAAACACGACGTGAATGAATTGCCAAACACCGAAAAGTCATCCATAAACACTTCCATCGACTTCTCGATCATATCGTGAAAAATAGCCATCATACACCGTTGAAACGTACCCGGTGCATTAAGAAGTCCGAAAGGCATCCTACGATAAGCAATCATTCCATAAGGACATGTAAACGTAGTCTTCTCTTGATCACGAGGGTCGATAGGGATTTGAAAGTAACCGGAAAAACCATCTAAAATGCAATAGAATTCATTTCCCGCGAGTCGCTCCAACATTTGATCCATGAAGGGCAAGGGAATGTGGTCTTTACGAGTGGCGTCATTTAACTTTCGGTAGTCAATGCACACCCTTCAACCGGTCACAACACGAGTAGGAATTAACTCGTTGTTTTCATTAGGCACAACGGTCATTCCTCCTTTTTTAGGGACACAATGGATTGGGCTCACCCATGGGCTATCGGAGATATGAAAAATCATTCCCGCGTCAAGGAGTTTTAAAACTTACTTTTTTATGACATCTTGAATTTTGAGGTTTACCCTTCTTTGACTTTGAATTGCGGGTTTGTAGTCCTCCTCCATTAAAATCTTGTGAGTACAAATTTTGGGTCAATACCCTTAATGTCAGAAATTTTCCACGCAATTGCCCCTTTATGAGCTTTAAGAACTTTCAAGAGCTTGGTATTTTCATCATTAGCAAGACCTTTTGCAATAATAACCGGCAACTTGTCATCACCTTCCAAGAATGCGTATTCAAGGTGAGATGGAAGATCTTTCAATTCAAGGATAGGCGGTTCCTTGATTGAAGATTCTTGCTCAACACTCATAACTTCCATCGGCGGAAGAAATGGTGGAATAGAAGTATCATCACTAATAATCACCTCATCTTCATTGTCGATTTTATTTGAAGTAAAATCGCCTCCTTGGAATGGAGTGAGATTTGGTTTAGAATTAGCAAGAATCGGATCCAAAATAGTGGGATTGCCACTTGACGAACTATCGGAAAAACCTAACACTTCTTGTGAAAACTTATCGCAAACCACATCAACTAAGTCAATGTGATTGATGGTAGCGATTGCATAAACATGAGAAGGTTTTGAGTTTTGAGTGGCGTTTATAACAAGTTCCTCTTCGTTGAATCTCAAAGTGACAGTTCTTGCATGAACGTCGATAAGCGATCTCAAGGTGTCTAAAAATGGACGACCTAAAATTAGAGGAACTTGAGGATCCGCGGGGATGTCAACTACTATAAAATCAACGGGATAGTAGAACTTCCCCACTTTCGCGAAAACATCCTCGGCTACTCCACATGCTAAAATCGTAGAATGATCGGCCATCTGGATAGACATGTTCGAAGGAGTAAGAGCCGGAAGCAAAAGCGATTTCCAAATGGAAAATGGCATCAAATTAATGCTCGCACCAAGATCGGCCAAGGCGAGGCATTCTTTCATATCTTGTATGTCACAAGGAATGAGAAACTTTCCGGGGTCACCAACTTTTTCCGGTATGCGATTAAGATAAACCGAAGAACAATTAGCAAGTTTTGAAAGCTTTTCCTTATCGCTCATCATTATTTTAAAAGTGGAAGCGAAACGAGGCATGTATAACAACGCGTCGGCTAAACTTACATCCAAATGAAATTGTTGAAACATTTTTATAAAAAGCTCGATTTGTTGTTTGTTACATTCTTTCAATTTCTCTTTGTTTCGTCTCGAAGGGTAAGGTAAGGGTGGTGTGGGTTGGACATTAGGCAACGGCCTTGGAATCTCGGGTTCCATGATTAGTATTGGTTCAAACGTAGGTGTGGTTTGAGCGGTACTTCGTGGGCTTGTGATATGCTCCTTTTCGACCATCACCTCGGGCTCTTTCTCGATTTCCGTCTCTGTAGAAGTACTTGTACGAGAGATTGGTTCCTTGAAAGTTTAACCACTTCGTGTAGTAATAACCTTCATTTCTCCCTTCGGGTTTGAAAAGGTATCACTAGGAAGACCACCCAAGGAAGAGGGTTTACACATGATTGCTTCAAACATTTTTGCCATTCGGTCTTCAAATTTTGATTGCCTTAAATCCGCTTTTAACAATTCTTGCTTAATCTCATGTTCTCCTTGTTCCATCTTTTGTTGATTTTGTTGAAGACGTTGAACATTTCCTTCCATTTTATTTGCATGAGTTTTAAGTTCATTAGCAAGTTCGTTTTTAAGCTCGTTTTTTAACTCGGATCTTAAGCTAATCATCTCACGTTGCATATTATCAAATTTAGCATCATTTGCTTTAGCATAATCCAAAAATTCTCCTTGAAGATTTTTAGTGTGAGCATTTTGAAAACCTTGTGTAGTGTTTTGAAAATCACGGTTTTGGTTTTGATTTGCAACTTGTCCATTCCCACTTTGATAATTCCCTTTGTTTTAGTTACGTGAATTGCCTTGATAACCACCATTTTGATTGTTGTTTCGATAGTTATTAACACTTGATTTGGTGGAGCTTGATTTGGGCGGGAACCTTGGCCATTTTGGTTGTAAGTTCCCGTTGCTACATAAGCACTCGAAGTGTTACCACCGGCGGTAATGCACTCGGAAAGATCATGAGATCCACCACAAGACAAACAACTCTTATCAACCGCTTTAACCGATGCGGAGTTCAAAGCATCTTGTGCTTTCCAATGAGTCATAAGATTTGAAAAGCTATCGAAAAACCAATTTTCCTCATTAGCTTCATCATGTAAGGCATTAATGCTACGAGACGATGACGACGATGACAAACCCATATGGGCAACACTCGGTGTGTTACGAGGGTTGTAAACCTTAGATCTATTATCGATAATCTTTAAAGATTCATCGGTCGTTTTGCACAAAAAATTACTACCCGCGGCGGCATTCAAATAATCTCGTTCATGATCATTAAGCCCATTATAGAAAGTATCTATTTGATGCAATTCCGAAAAATCATGGTGTGGACATTCATGTAACATTTCCTTAAATCGTTCCCATGCCATTGAAAAACTCTCATTATTTCGTTGTGTAAACCTTGAAATCTCATTTTTCAAATGTGTTGTTTTAGATGGTGGATAAAATTGGTTCACAAATTTAGAAACGAGATCATTCCATGTCAAAATCGAATTTTGGCGGTTCTTTCTCGAGCCAAATTTTAGCGGGTCCATATGAGTATGGAAACAACATCATCTTAATGGCGTCATGTGGAACATCCTTAAACTTGCTAGTTGCGGTGAGACGATTAAAATTCCTTATGTGATAATGCGGGTTGTCTTTTTCATGACCTCTAAACTTATTTGCATGAAACATCGACATTAAACCCGTCTTAATCTCGAAATTCTTCGCAAGGATAGCGGGAATCACAATAGCTTCTCCAAAACCCTCGGTGGGTGCTTGAAGCAACTCCATCATAGTACGATTAGCCATGACGACTTCTTGTTCTACAATAGGTTCAACAATTGGAGTTTGTTCTTCAATCAACGTCTCTTGATTTCCTTGATTTTGACGACGTTTACGAGCTCGTTTTGCTTGACTACAATTTAGCATAAACTTCACGTAGAATGGGAGGTGAGCAAAGAAGATTCTTTTTGGGTGTTTTGTGAATTTTCAATTTTTTTGTGTTTTTGATTGTTTTTAATTTTTTTTGGATTTTGTGTATCTTCGTAGACAACAATCTACCAAATCTCTCCTTGAATCAAACTCTTGATTAAAGAAGCCTCAAAAGAATGAAAACGATCACGTGGAGTGAACGCCTTCGAATGACTTTAGAACTTTGGTGAAAACCAAATTGTTCAAGAGGGTTTAGTCACAAAGAAAACCAAGCAAATATATATGATACGTAATAATACTTTGTGCGGAAAACCCTCGGTTAGCCTTCAATCTCAAAATACTTACAAGCAAGCGAGAAAACGAGGCGGCGCGAAGCACTTAAGAGCCTTTTTCCTTAGGGTATATTTTATACTACCCGCCTTATACCCACTTTATAGTTTGTATTTTTCAAAATCGAGCTTCACGAAAGTATTTATCTATTTTTGCCTTTTTCTTTTGTTTGAGATTCGAATACAATAATTAGCAGATCAAATCCCAATTAAGGTTGCGTTTTCACACTTTTGGAGATATTTTGTATTGATTGTGATACTTAATACAATATAGTAATAATAATTTCACAAGAAAAACGAAAAAAACCGATAATACGTATTAGTAGATATTTACTAATACAAATACTATTTATGGTTAATATTTAAAACAACAAGACAAATTAATCACGACACACCTCCCCGGCAGCGGCGCCAAAATGATTGTGGTAAAATACACCTTTTAGGAAAAAGGCGTAAAAGCGGTAAGTATTAAGTGATGATTTAGGAAAATCAAATACTAATGACCCAATTAAGTTCGTTTCCCAAGAAGGTATATGTGTGTGACTAAAATGTAACAAGATTTGAGATTAATATTTGAAAGAAGGGGATGATAAAATAGAACGACGAAGACGTGAAATTAATTACTACGACGACTAAACGTAAAACCGTAAAAAGGGATAAAATAAAAATTAATTCTAAAAAATCCCAAAAAATACTAAAAGTCAAATTAAATAAACTAAGAGTTTACCAATGATCAAAACTTTTTCAAACATTTTAATTATTTAAATATTAATTTTTAAATGCTAATTAAAGCCTTAAAATCAAATTAATTATCAAAAAGCCCAAATAAAGATTTTTTACTTGGTAAACTTCTAAAATGACCTAAAAAGATTAAAAACTATTTTTCTAAATTTTTAAACTAAGAAAAACTATTTAAAATGATTTAAAAACTATTAAAACTTAAAATAATTATAAAAATTAATCTAATGATGATTAAATTAATCTAAGAGTTGCAAAAATCCTATTTTAATGTATTAAAGCTAAGAAAAATATAAAAAATGCAAAAATGTGAATTTTGAAAAATAATAATAAAATAATATTAAAATAATATTAAAAATCCAAAAATTCTAAAAAATTCTAAAAACTTGCAAACTAGTTTATTTTAACGTAAATAACCAGAAAATGAAAGTGAAATTACCAAAATACCCCTAATGGGCCCCCAAATGAGCTATAACCAAAAACAGTCAACCTTAATGGGCTTTTGGGCCCAAAAATCAAACTAGGCCCAAATGACCTGAAAAAGCCCTATTTGACTCAAAATTTAATTCTAAACACAAAAGTATGAAGGCCCAAAAGCTGATTTTGAGCTTATCACAGCTGAAATAGTCAACAACTTATTCTTATTGGGCCAATAAGCCCATTAAGCAATAAGCCAATGCCATAAGCTCTACTTAAACACACAACCTTCTTTTGAGATGCCTAAGAGATATGTGAAAAGAAATTTTGAAAAACCATACTCAATAAGCCAGAAATAAGCCAAGAAAAATTTCACAAAAGGACAAAATAGCTGACTTGGAGTTCTAGACCACATCAGGACTTGATTCAACTTGCAAAAGACTCTAAACAACTTAATTAAGCCAAATTAATCAAGAAAAGTTCAATAAGCAAAGCTAAATAAGCTGGATAAGCCAATAAGCACTTATGAAAAAGTCAGATAAGTTGGTTTTCTAGTCAAGGCCTAAAGTCAACCCTCCAAATGCTCCAGTATGAACAAATGGGTCAAATAAGGGGCACCTATTACAAACTTAAAGTTGTTGCACGTTTGAATAAGCTGGAATAGCTTATTGATAAGCTGAACACCAAATTACACTAGCAGGGGGAACTTTCAGTAGGAACCGGTTCCCACTGCTTTGACTTTTTGACTTGAGATTTGTGAGAGATTTACTATGATTTGTTGGAAAACAAAGGCACCCTTACAACCAGTGACTTGTAAAGAGTCACAATCAAGCAAAATATCACACTTCCAATAAGCCAATAAGCACAGAATAAGCCAACAATGCCCAGATATGATACAGACTTAGCAAATAAGCAGTTATGCACTCTTAAGCAATTTTAGCATGAATAAGCAAACCAGAATGAACCAAATACATACACAAGCTATAATAACTGTTAATAAGCACAAACAAACTTATTACAATCACTGAATCAAAGGTTACAAGCAGATCAAAGCATATGCAGGTCACTGATATGAACTTTAAGAACACAAATGCTTTTTCTGATATAGATGACCACAAATCCAAATTCAGCACTCAAATCCTACTTCCCTTGTTGTATTAACTTAGATTTAACACTTGTTAACCCTAGTCTATGATTAGATCTAGGTGTCCTCTTAATTTCAGCCAATATTACCAAGTAATCAAGATTTTATAGCCTATTATTAGATCTAGGTGTTAATAGCTACCAAACTTACAGATACCCAACACTTAGCACCAGATAAACATGTAACAACTCAATAGACCGAAGAAGAGCAACAAAGGAAGCCTTAAATCCCTTTGAATTAGTTAACCCAAACACCTCTTTGGAATATGATTTTGCAATCTTACAAAGGATTGTTGTGATTTAACCTATCAAACAAGATTTAATCCACCCTAACAACTCTTATACAACCTCAGAAACTCAAATCAAGCATAAAAACACAGATTCACAATAAAACATGCATAATCACCAAAAAATCAATGAAAATCAGAAAAATGAAAAGGGAGAGAGATGCAAACCTCCAAGACTTACATCCAAGCCTTGGAATGTTTGAGCTGAGGTGCTAGCAAAACAAGCACCAGCTTCCTTGTACCTGCTAAGATCAACAAACCACAATGATGAACACAAAATATGAAAATCTGATTTTTTGAAACACAAGCTTTATTACTTAAAACCTTGCCTCAAAACAACAAAACTTGAATATGGAACTCAGATTTCAGCTATTCAATCACCAAACTTTTATAAATAACAAGAGAGAAAATCAAAATTTTCAGAAAACTCAATTTTATTTCAATAAAAAGGAATTACAAAGTAATAGCTAAAGTTTGGAACAAGGGACTCTCACAAGTTGAGGTCTCCTTATATAGGCACTAGTAGACGATTCTAGAATGGAAAATACAAAGAAACCCTAGCTATAAATTTCCAGGAATGCCCTTTAGTGCTTGTTGTTGTTGAGCTGTCCATTTTAAACAAAACCGTTCATTTTAGCTTTGGGGTTAAGCTATGAGTCTAAGCTGTTGATTTGGCCATGTCAGATTCCTTGGAGAGGAAGTTGTGTTTTCATTGGTGGACGAGGTTGAGTGTGGGGTCACTTGGGTAGTGGGATTGAGGGTTTTGTGTGTGGGATGGGTTTCTGCTTGTGTGAATCAAGCGTGTGTTAACGTAATTTTGATTTACCCTTTTCTTAAGTAGGGTAAGTTCTGGGTTCTTGATGGTAAACAGTAAACCTTTTGATCCGAAATAAGGGGGTGTATGTTGTTTGGCGCGTGTTTGTGCCAGTTTGAACTTTGGGAAATGGCACAATAAGTCCTTGTGTTTTGGTGAAATGTGTATATCATGTTTATCCAGCAACAAAACTCATTCCCTTTGTTAAATAACTTCTGATTTTCACACTTTGGCCACCAAACTTTTGCAAAAGGTTTTCAAGGGTTGATTTTGCCACTTTTGCATATTTGAGGGACTGATTTTGGACATTCTTGATCTTCAAAGGTCTTCATTGTATCTTTGACTTCATGAGGCACCATAATTGACAATTTAGAATTGATGAGGGACTAAACTTACCAACTCTTCAAAGTTGAAGGACCATTTTGTAATTTTGACAAACTTAAGGGACCAAACTTGTAATTATGAATATACAAGGGTTTTAAGTGTCATTTGTTCATATTATGAGGATCAATACATCTTCAAGTTTTCAAGGGTTTTTTCTTGGATAATTCCTGAACTATGGCCCGGTTCTTAGTATGGCTTCGTTTCTCGTGTCTGTTTTTCCTTGTTTCTTGTGATCTTTTGTCTTTTTCACGATATCCATACCTAAAACACACAAGTAAACAAATACAAGCATATATATGGTATTTTATGACATTTTAATGCATTTAAAGCCCGAAATGAACTATGAGATCATGTATAAATGCCATCTCATCAGTTGTCATGAATGTTTATCACCCTCAAGTTTCAGTTCTCCATACCAAGCTTAAAAACGAGTTCATTGTTATTATAAGTTAGCAAACTAACACAAACTCATGTGGCCCAATTATTCACTTAGACTCCCTTATTCCTAGGTGTATCTCCTAAATTTTAATATTGTCTTGAATGATCACGAGGATACATTGTTTGACTTATTTCGATAGTTATTTAGGCTGAAAATAAAGTGGGACGACTTAATCAATAGTTAGCTAAAGGACAAAATCTTTTAAAACTGCTTCTCGGGACCTCTTAAAGTTCATATCTTGGCATAACTCGTTTCACGATTTGAGACCTCTCTTGGACCGATATTTGGCAGCGACTTCATACTTCGAATCTTGAGAGACGTTCTTGAAATTACGGTCTTCTCTTCAAAATAGGAATTTCTTCACTTGAAGTTTTTGAGAGATTCTTCATATTTGGACCATGACTTCTTCATTTTTCTCCAATATTTATTTTGGACTTTGATATACAACGATCCGGCTCCTTTTAGGACTTGGATCTATTTATCCTCATACCTTGCTAGGGTCTTTTCGGATAGACTTCTCCATGATCTTTAGGGGAGTATTTCCTTTTCGTCGTGTGTCTCGATCCTTCATATTCATTTTTGATAAATGATTCTTCACATCACTTGGGATCTTTAGCAACAAAATGTAGCCCTCATGCCTTGTTAGGGCCTTTTCGGACTCGCCAATCTTCGCATCCCGCTTCAATAAGTTATTCCTTGGCTATGAACTCTAATTAATACCGAGCAACTTTTAAACGATCTTGGGCTAGAAGATAAGTAACTTTTCAAATCGTACAACCCTATTTATTGCAAATTAATTTATTAGCAAGCGATGGGAGAAAAAGCTTCTAATCAACTCACATAAATTCATGAAAGAATACCAAACTTATAATTGACTCTATCATCTCTCATTCTCCACAATTTAAAATCTCAAGGAATGAGACTCGTGGATGCTTAGCCAATTAAATCAAAGTTTTGGGTTTTCAAGTAATCTATAGGATCTTGCAAATTCTTAGACTCTTTCAAGTTTAGAACTCGCATTTTAAAGTTCCCTTGATAAACGACTTTCTAGGGTCAATTATACGAACTTGTGAAAAGTTCTTGTTATTAACCCGTAAGAGTTAAGACTCTCACGTTTTAAAGTTCCCTATATAAAAGCCTAGCAAAACTTGACTTAAACACGTTAAGGATACTAGCTAGAGTAAACTTGGATAAGTAAACTCGGGTTGAGTCAAAAGATTCACAACGTTTAAAAATTAAAACCACTTTATTAAATTTTTATTCTAGCAAAGAAAGTAAATAACGATAACAAAGGAAAATATGACTATACTACTCGGCCAAAATAGATTAAAAAATTTGAAAAAATGTCGAAAAATAAAATTTTCCGGTTAAAATGAGGACAAATTCATGGAAAAGACCACTTACTTCGATAGAAGTCCCCCTACACTTGATATAAACATTGTCCTCAATGTTTAAGCATGTGGGAGTAAACTCCCCTACACTTAGGACATTGTGCACGTTCTTTAAATCTTACTAAGGAAGAGACAACTATAGTGATTTCAATGTGAACATATAAGATATGAAATATTGAATCATGACAGTTTAGGATAGAACCAGGAAGACGGGTAAACGGGATCACGGGTCGTCAAATGTCATCAGATGTACTCTTTGAAGCTTTAATCCCTGCACATCATAAGAAACAAGAAAACAAACACCTATCTGGCTCCCCCTACACTTATTATGAAAACGGGTAAAGGATAGATCATCGGGTTGCCTCCCGAGAAGCGCTTGTTTTTGTTAACTGAGTCACGAGCCTGACTCGACCCAAACTAATTCAAGGGAAACATGGTGAGGGATGGAATCATCTCATGAGAGATGTCCTCACCAAAGTAAAGCTTCACACGCTGGCCATTCACTTTGAAATTAGGCCCATTTGGTTGAGAAAGCTCAATGGTGCCATATGGGAAGACTTTGGCGACGGTGAATGGATCAGACCAACGGCTCTTCAGCTTGCCCGAGAAGATCTTCAACCGAGAGTTAAAGATTAAAACTTGATCACCAACGTGAAGCTCTCAGTTCTTAATCCTTGAATCATGAATGATCTTGGTCTTCTCCTTGTAGATCAATGAGTTCTCATAAGCTTCATTCCTTAGTTCATTTAGCTCGTTGAGTTGAATCTTCCGAAGATCACCGGCTTTGTTGATATCAAAATTGGCCTACTTCAAGGCCCAGTACCCCTTATGTTCCAACTCAGCAGGGAGGTGGCATGCCTTCCCGTACACAAGACGATATGGAGTGCAACCAATAGGTGTCTTATATGCGGTACAGAAAGCCAAAAAAGCATCATCTAACTTATTGGCCCACGAGGCACGACGCTCTCCCACAGTTCTCTCTAAAATTCTCTTTAATCCACGGTTAGAAAGCTCGGCTTGCCCATTTGTTTGGGGATGATAAGAGGTGGAAAGACGGTGATTGACACCATACTTAGCCATGACGCGAGCAAATTGATCATTCCAAAAATGAGTCCCGCGGTCACTGATGATAGCACGAGGAACACCGAATCGAGCAAATAACTGCTTCAGAAAGTTCACAACCACCCTCACATCGTTCGTAGGGAGAGCCTTTGCTTCAACCCATTTAGATACGTAGTCAACGGCTACGAGGATGTACTTGTTCCCTTTGGATGATGGGAATGGCCCCATAAAGTCGATGCCCCATACGTCAAAGATTTCACATTCTTGGATGAAATTTTGAGGCATCTCATCTTTATGTGTGATCTTGCCTTGGCGTTGTCAAGCATCACAATGTTTAAACATTTCATGAGCGTCATGATAAATGGAGGGCCATTAGAATCCAGAGTCGAACACTTTCTTCGCGGTATAGTTAGGAGCAAAGTGACCACCGGTGGGTCCTTTATGGCAAGCTTCAAGGATTAATAAAGCTGCCGGCCCATCAACACACCGACGAATGACAATATCCACACATTGTTTGAAAAGGTAAGGGTCGTCCCAAAAATAGTGTTCAATATCTTTAAAGAACTTTTTCTTTTGTTGAGACGTTAACCCTTCCTTGAGAATTACACCCGCCAAATAGTTTGCAATGTCCGCAAACCATGGGGTTCCATCTAGATTGGAGTTAATAGACATCAAGGCCTCAAGGGGAAAAGAGTCATTAATCTCTTGATTTGGGAGCTCCCTAATACTAGGTTTTTGCCAAGTATAAAAATTTGTTCGTCTCGATTCAATTCGAATTGACTACCAGTTTAAGTGCGACTCAGTCGTCTTTTGGTGAAAAAGAATATTTTTGCTTGTTGTAAAATAAATTGCAAAACTTTAAAATAAATGACGGTAATTAAAACTAAAACTTATTTAAAAATAAATGGTGCAATATTAAAACTTTAAAAGTAAATGACGAGAAATTAAATGACGTAAAATTAAAATTTGACGAAAAATAAATTTGACAAGTTAATTAAAATGAAAGTAAAATTGACAATTTAATAAAATAAAACCTTTAAAAATTAAACTAAAAATTACTAGAAAAACACTTGGTAAAAACAGAGATTTCAGGAAGCGTGAAAAATTCGAAAACTTAAAATAATGCAAACAAAATATTAAAAACCAAACCTACCATCGGAATCCGATCGGAATCCCAATCGGAATGTTGCTTACATGTCCAATCGGAATGTGGTCGGAATAATAGACCTTGGAATGATCTGAATGTTGTCGGAATAACAGACCTTGGAATGATCGGAATGTTGTCGGAATCCCAAATCGGAATGTTGTCACCAAAACCTAAACGGAATCCAAATAAATACCCCTGATCAGAATGACCAAAACCCTTTTCCGATCTACTGATCGGAAAGCTGGTCGGAAAGGCAAAACCCCTTTCCGATTGCGTTGGTCGGAATACAGTAAGAAAAACACAAATAAGCAAGTACAAATAAGCTATAAACCTAATAAGCACTAGACTAAAAACTTAACATAAACACGTATATAAAAAAACTAATAAGCTAAAATTCAAAAACTTTTAAAAACATTAAATGGTAGAATAATTAAAAACGACTTTTTAACAAAAAATAACTTTTATAAAACTTAAGTAAATTTAAGATAAACACAAATAAGCTATAAAGATCAATAATCCAAAACAATCAGAAGCATAAAAACATAACATTTAATCAAATAAGCATAACAATAAGCACATAAACATAAAGATTAAGTAAAACAAGAAAGGTAGAAGGAGAGATTAAAAATAAGAACTTGATTAAAAATAAGATTCAATAACAAATTAAAAGACTTACTTGAAATTAAAGGCAAGGAATTAAAGGTGCAAGACAAGTAATTAAATGACAATTAAGTAAAGTACAAGAAATTAAAGGTGGAAGAACTATGTGTCAAATAGCCAACACCTCCTAATGTGTCATTAGGAGGGTATTTATAGTGATTAGGGAGGTTAAGCATGTGTTGCTTCCTTCTTTCTTTCTTTCTCGTCTTTTCGTCTTCTAAATTCTTCGACTTTTACGACTTTGTCTCGGGATTAATTAAACTCGTCTTGTAATTTCTTCATTAATTAGACTTGATTTCTTCGGCTTTATTAAACTTCTGTCTTTAGACTTTTCTTCGATAAATCTTCAGAATAGGCCTTGGACTTCCGTTCTTTTTGCACTCTTGATCTTTTGACTTCGTCTTTTGTCTTTTTCTTCGATAAAAGCCCGTGAAAGCCCGTGTTTTCTTCCCTTTTCACATTTTGATCCTAAATCACAACAAAAACACAAACCACGCATAATTCCGACATTTATGACATAAAATACACGTTTTGGCTTGGTTATTATTATCATTAAGTGGTAAAAGGATAAGTGTTTTCACACTTATTACTCTCGTTGATAAGGATCCTCGAGTCTACTAAGATGATTCGCGGCTAGGTTTTCTGCTCCCTTTTTATCACGAATTTCGATTTTAAATTCTTGTAGGAGCAAAACCCAACGAAGAAGTCTTGGCTTGGAATCTTGTTTAGTTAACAAGTACTTCAACGCGGAATGGTCGGTATAGACAATGGTGGTGGAAAGGACAAGATAGGGGCTGATGAGACTGCTTTTATACATAGTCTCATCTTCCAAAAAGGGCTTAAAATGCATTAAATATCATCAAAATACCCAAATATATGCTTGTGTTTGTTGCTTGTGTATTTTAGGTACGGATATTGAGATAATGACAAAAGATCACAAGAATCATGCAAAAAACGAACACGGGAAACAAAGCCGCACAATGAACCAAGCCCTAGTGAAGACTTTCCCAAGATCAACCCTTGAAGATTTGAAGAATTATGAAGAAGGGTCCTCCAATTATGAAGAATTGACACTTTATACCCTTGTATCCTCATAATTACAAGTTTGGTCCCTAAAGTTTGTCAAAATTACAAAAAGGGCCCTTAATTGGCAAAAATGGTCCCTCAATCATCAAGACTTGGCAATTTCAGTCCTCCAAATTATCAATATTACAAGTCTAGACCATTATCATTGAAGAAAATACCAATTCAGCCCTTAAAGAATTCAGATATGGTAAGAATTACCCCTGATTTTACTTTGCAAAAGTTCTTGGGCCAGAAGTGTAAAAAGGCAAAAGTTGACAAGGAAGAAAGTGGGCGCTGATAGAGTTTGGAAGTGATTTGACAAATTTTTGAAACATGAGGGTAAATACTGGCCAGACATGATACTTACCTAGTCCACTCCCAAACTGCCATGTGTCCCACTCACTAAATCCCACCAATCCCATTCCACCATTACTCCACCTCAGCTTTCCACTTCACCAGGTTTATAACTAATTAATAATTAGTTACAAAAACACGCGCTAAACACCACATTCAAATATTAATCTGGATCAAAACATGCACTATTCATCATAAGAACAAATTTGGGTTTTCTTAATCCGTTTGAAATTAACACCCAGTAACCTCCAGAATTATAATTAGGGTCTCCCTAATCACAACCAAACTCACAAACAGCTTGCCACATCATCCCTTTGTCACATGTTTTACCCTACTTTCTACCCCTTGGAGAAGATGACAAAACAGTAAAGCAAATGCAACGCCCCACATCCTTGCTTCAAACTTAAGCTTATTATGGGCCTTTGATCAAATTCGAACCCTGCCAACTCATGCAAACGTCCAAGGAAACATCACATGAGTCCAAGATTTTCAAGAAGCTACAAGGGCATATTGGGGACTTCAACCATTAGGGTTTATAGTTTTTAGCTGTAACTTAGCTCATTGTAAGGCTATATAAAGCCACTTAGGCCTTCATTTTTCAGCTGCTTTTGGTTTTTCCTTTGTTCAAACACTTGTAAATCCTTTTTCAGATTAATGAATTTGAGTTAAGTGCTTTGAAGAAAGACCAAGTGCCATCTTTATTCTGCTTATTATTGTTCTTAGTTTACTGCTTTTGAAGTTTAAAACCTGTTTTCAAAAGAGGAGTGTGCACAAGTTTGCATATTTTCCTCATTTTCTTGATATTCTGCTAAGTCTTGTTCCAATCTTGGAATTCTTGGGCTATAGGGCTGATCATAGCATCCTAACTGAGTTGGTTAAGGTGTGGTGAGGCTTATAACTTGGGGATAATCAAGTGTGGGGTAACAAGTTTGCATCAATCAAGATTTTTCCAAGTTTCTGATTTTTCATGTTATTGTGCTTAACCCTTGTTCAATCTTAGCAGGCTTTTGTGGAAGCTTGTGCTTGTTCTTGCTAGCACATAAGCTCAAAATTCGTGGGTGTGGATGTACATCCATGAGGTTTGCTTACTTAATCTCCAAATCTGCATAAATTGTGATTTTTGGTGATATTTGTATGAAACTGTTGTTCTTGTGAATTTTGTGGCTTGTTCTTGCTTGAATCTGTTTATTAGACTTGTTTTAGTGTTAATTGATGCTTGGTTGGCCTGAAATCTTGTTTTGCTTTTGAAAATTTTGATTTGAAAAAGTTAAAGGGGTGTTTGGGTCTACTGGTTTATGCTTGTAATCTGTTATTGTGTTAAGGGAAAGTGTTGTTTATGCTTTGTATCTGCTATACCTTTGTTTGAGAGTGTTTTGCTGCAAGTTTTTGGGTTTGAACACTTGAATTGATCAATCTGCTATATAGACCTTGTTTCTGCTTGTTTTGACCTAGGATTTTGGGAACACTTAGTGTGTATGCATGCTTAGGGATAAAAGTGGTTTAAACAAAGTTACCATAACCTGTTTGAAAGATTTGAGGTGTTGAAATTGGCTTGTGTGTCAAATACATCAGCAAAAGTAGAAAACTGCATGTGTAGTGTTCATCAGTAACTTTCATTGCTTGAATCTTGCTTAATTCTTTGAACCAGTGCATGAAACCTGTTTAGACTTGCTTATTGGAGTTTATTATAGCTTGTATGTGCATTTGGTTGAATTTGGATGGCTAATTGTGATTTTTATAGCTTATCAAAGTCTGCTGAAGTGGTCATTTGCATCAGCCAAGTGACCACCTCATTTGGTGTTGCATTGTGATTTCTAGCATTAGGATTGTTGTATTGTTGCTTGGATCTTGTTCATGTACTGCTTGTGATTGGTTTCTGCTATTTGGATTGCTTTGATCATAGCTTATAAGCCTACTGGCTTATTGGCTTATCTGTGCCAAAACACATCAAGTTTACCCAACTGGTAAGCCTTGATTCACAAGGTTTGCACTCAAACCTTGATCAGCAGGGTGAAAAACAAGTCCTTACACTTCATTAAGTCTGTCAGCGTCCATTTTGTTCCTGTCAGCGTTTGATTTTAACTTGTCAGCGTTTGGTTTTAAGTTATCAGCGTTTGACTTTTGGTCAAACTTGGTTCAAGCTTAGTAAATCTGTTTTGCTTATTGGTACATGCAACAACTTCGTTTTTGTAATAGAACTCATTTTTCTCAGCTTAATATCAAGTCTGGAAGTTTACAAGTCTTTTGGTTAAGCTTTTGCTAGGAAATTAGCTTATTTGGCTTTTTCAGATAGCTTATCTGTTCTCACAGCTTATTCTACTTGGCTTTTTGTGATTTTCTTGATTGATTATTCTTAGTTAAGCTATTTGTGAGCTTTTGCAACTTGAATCAGCTTCTGAGGTGGTCTAGATCATAAAAACGACTATTTTGTCGTTTTGTGAATAAGTTGTTGACTTGTTTCTAGCTTATTAAGTGGTCTTATTTGAAAATTCTTTTTGCAGAAGTCTTTGTTAGGTCAAAAGAAGGTTGTGTGTTAAATTTTAGCTTAGGGCATCAGCTTATGGCTTAATGGGCCAAAAAGCCCATTAAGAATAAGCTGCTTATTATAAGTTAGCTTATTTCACATTTTCAGCTTTTGGGCCTTTGGAAAAAGTTGTTTAAAATCAAATTTTGAGTCAATCTGTGCTTTTTGAGCTTAATTTGAACACTTTTTCTTATTGGGCCTGAATTGAGCCCAATAAGGGACTGTTTTAGGTTTGGCCCATTTTCTAGGCCCAATAGGGGTATTTAGGTAATTTCACTTTCATTTCTGAGTTATTTAGGTTAAATTAAGCTAGTTTGCAAGTTTTTAGAATTTTTTATAATTTTCGGATTTTTAATATTATTTTAATATTATTTTATTATTAAAAATTAAAAGTCTGATTTTCTAGGTTTTTATATTTTTCCTAGGTTCTAAACACTTAATTAGGATTTTTGCAACTTTCCAAATATTTTCTAGGTCTTTTAATTATTTTCTATAATTAATTTAAGATTTAATTGATTTTAGGAGTTTTTAATTGTTTAAAAATAGTTTTAATTGGTTTTAAAATTTTGAAAAATAGTTGTTAGCTTAATTAGAGTATTTTTGAGGTTTACAAACTTGAAAATCTCTTTTAGGGCTTTTTGATAATTAATTTTGATTTTTAGGGCTTTAATTAGCATTAAAAAGTCATTATCTAATTAATTAAAAGGTTTTTGCAAGTTTTGATTTTTTGTAAACTCTTAGAATATTATTAGGGATTTTTGGTAATTTTTAGAAATTTTTAGGTTAAGATTTTAATTTTGGTGGTTTTTAGGATTTTTACGTGTACGCCTTTTTAGACTTAGTTTAATCCGTCTTCATAACCGTCATTCTCTTCTAATCCCTTTTCTATTTTTCTTTTCTCAAATATAATCACAAATTAATCCAAATCATTACACACATAACACACTAGCCTCCTCGTGAACGAACTTGAACCTAATTCGTCATTAGTGCTTGGTTTTCCTAAACCGACACTTAATACTTGCCACTTTTGTCATCCTTTTCCTAAAGGTGTACAAAAACACTACATCAACTTTTGGCGCCGCTGCCGGGGAGGCGTGTTGTGTTTTGATTTGGCATTGTTGTTTTTATACTAACCATAATTAGTATTTGTATTAGTAGCACTCTACTAATACGTATTATCGTTTTTCGGTTTTTGTGTGAATATTATTACTATATTGTATACGTAGAACCATAAATACACAAGTACTCCAAATACGTGAGAAATCACAACCTTGACTTGGGAGGTCATTACCCAATCATTGTATTCGAATCTCAAACCAAAGAAAAAGGCAAAAATAGATAAATACTTTCGTGAAGCTTAATCTTGAAAATACAAACTATAAGGTGGGTATAAGGCGGATATTATAAAATATATCCTAAGGAAAAAGGCTCTTAAGTGCTTCGCGCCGCCTCGTTTCCCCGCTTGCTTGTGAGTATTTGATTGTGAGAGTGAATCGAGGGTTTTGCCGCCCAAAGTATTACTAAGTATCATATATATTTTCTTGGTTTCTATTGATTAAACCCTCTTGAACGATTTGGTGTTCCACCATCGTTCTAAAGTCATCGAAGGCGTTCACTCCACGTGATCGTTTTCATTCCTTGAGGCTTCGTTAATCAAGAGATTTGATTAGTGAGGAGATTTGTGGACTTTTTGTCTACTTAATACATTTCACCAAGTTCCAAAAAGGTTAATACAATCAAAAACCACAAAAAAAAAAAATTGAAAAAATACAAAACACCAAAAAGAATCTTCTTTGCTCATCCCCTAGTTGTACGTGACGTTTATGCTAACTCGAAATCAAGCAAGACGTGCTCGTAAACGAAAGAAAAAAACTCCCACTCCCAACAATTCTAGTGAGGAGTCTCCTATTGACGAACCCATTGTAAGAGAAGCACCAACCATGGCAAATCGAACTATGATGGAGTTACTTCAAGCACCCACCGAGGGTTATGGAGAGGCTATTGTGATTCCCGCTATCCTTGCGGAGAATTTTGAGGTTAAAACGGGTTTGTTGTCCATGATTCAAAACAACAAATTCCATGGTGATGAGAAGGACAATCCACACAACCATATCTGCCAATTCAATCGTCTTACCGCTACTTGCAAGTTTAAGGATGTGTCTAACGACTCGATTAAGATGATGCTTTTTCCGTATTCCTTAGCGGGGCCCGCAAAAATTTGGTTAGAGAAAGAGCCACCCAATTCTATATTGACGTGGAAGGATCTCGTGTCTAAGTTTGTGAACCAATTTTTGCCGCCCTCTAAGACTACGCACTTGAAAAACGAGATTTCAAAGTTTTCACAAGAATTTAATGAAAGTTTTTCAACGGCTTGGAATAGGTTTAAGGAAATGTTATATGAATGTCCTCATCACGGTTTTTCCGATTTGCATCAAATTGACACGTTTTACAATGGACTTAATGATCATGAGAGGGATTATTTGAATGCCGCCGCGGGTGGTAATTTTTTGTGTAAAACGGTTGAGGAAGCTTTGGTGATAATTGAAAATAGATCTAAGGTGTATAGTCCTCGTAGCACGTCTAGTGTTCGTAAGGCTTCGTCTTCGGCTTCACCTTCTTTGTCTAATACCATCGATGCTTGCCAAATTGAGGCGAACTTGGAAAACAAGATTTTTGATAAGTTGAAAGGACTTTTGATTGAGTTTAAAGTTGGTGAACCAAGTGCTCCCGCTACGGTTAAAGCGGTTGAGGTTTCTTGCATGTATTGTGGTGGAGGTCATGATTTCTCCGAGTGCATTACCAACGGTGGTAACACTTCGAGTGCCTTCGCGGCCACGGGAAATTACAACCAAAACGGTCAAGTTTCCCGCTCTAATCAAATGACTCCACCGGGTTTTGGATCAAATCAAAATGCTAACAACTATCGCAACAATCAAGTTGGTTTTAAGAACAATTACGACAAGGGAAACTATGGGAATCAAGGGGCTAATAATCAAGTTTCAAACAAAAATGATTTTCAAAATAACAACAAAAGTTTGCAAACATTGAAAGATCTTCCAAGTGAGTTTGTTGAATATGCTAGTGGGAATGATGCTAGGTTTGACAACATACAAAGAGAAATAATTAGCCTAAGATCCGAGTTCAAAAACGACTTGAAGAAAGAGTTGAAAAATGAGTTAGCTAATGAACTTAAAATCCACACCAACAAGATGGAAGGAAATGTCACTAGGTTGCAACAAAACCAACAAAAAATGGAACAAGGGCAACATGAGATTAAACAAGAGATGCTTAAGGCCGAGAAAAGGCAAACCGAAGCCGTATTGAGGCAATCTAATTTTGAAGATAAAATCTCGTCTATGTTTGAGGCAATAATGTGTAAACCGTCGTCAAGTGGTCTTCCTAGTAACACCATATCCAACCCTAAGGGTGAGATGAAAGTGATTACCACACGTAGTGGTAAGACACTTAAGGAGCCGATTCCTCAACCAATTGCTCCTACGGAGGAAGCAATTGAGGAAGAACCCAAGGTGGTGGTCCAAAAGGAGCATTTCTCAATCCCACGAAGTACCGCTCATACCACACCTACGGTTGACCCATTACCATCATTGGAACCCGAGATTCCAAAGGCTATGCCTACTATGCCTCAACCCACACCACCTTTGCCCTATCCATCGAGACTTAGGAAGGAGAAACGTCAAGAGCGTGACAATTACCAATTTGAGCTTTTTATGAAAATGTTTCGTGATTTGCACCTTAATGTGAGTTTCGCCGATGCTTTGGTCATGATGCCTCGATTTGCCGCTAACTTTAAGAGTATGTTGAACAACAAGGAGAAATTGCACCAATTGTCTAGTTGTTCGTCGGTTTATCTTAATCGCATACCTCAAAAAGTCGGTGATCCCGGTAAATTTTTGATCCCTTGTGCAATCCAAGACATGGAAGAATGCTTCGCCTTGGCCGATCTTGGTGCTAGCATTAACTTGATGCCACTTGCAATCTTCAAGTCGCTCAATCTTCCTAATCTTACTCCTTCACTAATGTCTATCGAGTTGGCCGACCATTCCACAATTCCCGCATGTGGTTTGGCGGAAGACGTTTTTGTGAAAGTGGGGAAGTTCTACTATCCCGTAGACTTCATTGTTGTTGACATCCCCACGGATCCTCAAGTTCCTCTTATTTTAGGTCGTTCGTTTTTAGATACGTCTATGGCTTTGATCGATGTGCATGATAGAAAGATCACCTTACGTTTCAACGACGAGGAACTTGTTATAAACGCAACTCAAAAATCTCAAATTTCTCATGTTTATTCCGTTGCAACCATAAACCTCGTTGATATGATTGACGTGGTTTACGAGGAATTTTCACAAGAAGTTCTAGCTTTTGGTGATGAAGAAACTAGTGGCAATCCCACTATGTTGGATCCAATTCTTGATAATTCGACACCCACCTTCACTCCATTTGAAGGTGGTGGTTTTACGTTGGAAGAATGCAATGTTCCACGTACTTGTGACGAAGACCTCGACAACGATGAGGACTTCTCGATTATCAAGGATTTTCTCAACGATTTCCCATTTCCTCCACCCGAGGAGGTTATGAGTATCGAACCTAAATCTTCACTTGAGGAACCACCTATTCTCGAGTTGAAAGATTTACCTCCTCACCTCGAGTATGTCTATTTGGAGGAGGACGACAAGTTACCGGTTATTATTGCGAAGGAACTTTCGAATGATGAAAAAACCGCACTTGTCGATGTTCTAAAGGCTCACAAAGGGGCGATTGCGTGGAAGTTATCCGACATTAAGGGAATCGATCCCAAATTTTGTACACACAAAATATTAATGGAGGAAGATTTCAAGCCAACAATCCAAAGTCAAAGGAGGGTGAACCCCAAAATTCACGACGTCATCAAAAAGGAGGTCCTTAAACTCCTTGACGCGGGAATGATTTACCCTATTTCCGATAGCCCTTGGGTGAGTCCTATCCATTGTGTCCCTAAAAAGGGAGGGATGACCGTTGTGCCAAATGATGCCAACGAGTTGATTCCCACTAGACTCGTGACCGGATGGAGAGTGTGCATTGACTATCGTAAGTTGAATGAAGCCACTCGAAAAGACCATTTTCCCTTGCCCTTCATGGACCAAATGTTGGAGCGTCTTGCGGGAATTGATTTCTATTTCTTTTTAGATGGTTTTTCCGGTTACTTCCAAATTACCATCGATCCTCGTGATCAAGAAAAAACTACGTTTACGTGTCCATATGGAACGTTTGCCTATCGTAGAATGCCATTCAGACTTTGCAATGCACCGGGAACTTTTCAACGATGCATGATGGCTATTTTTCATGATATGATCGAGAAGACGATGGAAGTCTTCATGGATGACTTTTCCGTGTTTGGTGATTCCTTTACTTCGTGTTTGTCGAACCTAGAGAGAATGTTAAAGCGTTGTGAGGAAACCAACCTTGTGCTCAATTGGGAAAAGTGTCATTTTATGGTTAAAAGTGGAATCGTCTTAGGGCACAAGGTCTCGAAAGCGGGGATTGAGGTAGATCAAGCTAATGTAGACGTCATCGCCAAATTACCTCATCCCAAAACCGTCAAGGGAGTTAGGAGTTTCCTAGGCCACGCGGGCTTTTATCGACGATTCATCAAGGATTTCTCGACCCATTACACATCTTCTTGAAAAAGAAGCACGTTTTGTCTTTGACGAAGATTGTGTACGAGCCTTTGAGATCCTTAAGAGGAAACTTACCGAAGCTCCCATTCTTGTTGCTCCAAATTGGAACCTCCCCTTTGAGCTTATGTGTGATGCAAGTGATTACGCTATTGGGGCCGTTTTGGGGCAACGTCATGATAAGCATTTCTTGCCTATTCACTATGCTAGCAAGACGATGACTGAGGCTCAACTTAAATACACTACAACGGAAAAGGAGTTCCTTGCCGTGGTGTATGCATTTGAGAAATTCCGACCTTACCTCGTCTTGACGAAATGCATAGTGTATACGGACCATTCGGCTATCAAATATCTCATGGCTAAACAAGATGCAAAGCCGATATTACTTCGTTGGATTCTCCTCCTTCAAGAATTTGATCACAAAATCGTTGACAAAAAAGGAGCCGAGAATCTAGCGGCCGATCATCTCTCTCGTTTGGAAGATCCTCACCAAAGTGTTTACGAGCCCAAGGAAATCACTGAAACATTTCCGCTCGAGACACTTGGTGTAGTGAATTCCAAACTTGATCCTTCTACCCCATGGTTTGCGGATTTTGCAAATTACCATGCGGGTAACTTCATCATTAAGGGTATGACAACTCAAGAAAAACGAAAATTCTTTCGTGATGTCAAGTTCTATTTTTGGAACGACCCTTACTTGTTTCGAACTTGTGCGGATCAAATCATCCGCCGTTGTGTATTTGGTACCGAAGCTTCTAACATCCTTAGAGCTTGCCATGCGGGACCCACGGGTGGTCACCACAGTGCTAATCTCACGGCTAAGAAGGTGTTTGATGCCGGCTTCTTTTGGCCTACTATTTACCGAGATGCACAAATTCTTGTGAAGTCTTGTGATGCATGCCAACGACAAGGAAAAGCCTCACAAAAAGATGAAATGCCACAAAATATCATTCAAGTATGTGAGATCTTCGACGTTTGGGGTATAGACTTTATGGGGCCGTTCCCATCATCTCGTGGTAATAAGTACATCCTTGTTGCGGTTGACTACCTATCTAAGTGGGTGGAGGCGAAGGCCTTGCCCACTAATGATGCTCGTGTGGTAGTTAAGTTCTTGAAAAGTTTGTTTGCTAGGTTTGGAACCCCTCGTGCGATCATAAGCGATCGTGGAACCCATTTTTGTAATGACCAATTCGAAAGGGTCCTAAGGAAATATGGGGTTACACATCGTCTTTCTACGGCTTATCACCCACAAACGAGTGGGCAAGTCGAGGTTTCAAACCGAGCATTAAAGAGGATCTTGGAGAGATCCGTTGGAGAAAACCGACAAACTTGGTCGGATAAGTTAGACGATGCTTTATGGGCCTTTAGAACCGCTCATAAGACGCCCATTGGGTGCACTCCCTATAAGCTTGTGTATGGAAAGAATTGTCATTTGCCTATCGAATTAGAGCACAAAGCTTATTGGGCCCTAAAGCATTGTAATGATGATATGGAGACCGCGGGAAAACACCGGAAAATGCAATTAAATGAATTGGATGAATTGAGAGACATTGCTTATGAAAATTCATTGATTTACAAAGAGAAAACTAAAAAGTTGCATGATTCAAAAATTAAAAACCGGGTTTTTAACATTGGGGATCAAGTTTTACTTTTTAATTCAAGATTGAAAATCTTTTCCGGTAAATTGAAATCCCGTTGGTCCGGTCCATTCACCGTGACTCAAGTATTTCCTTATGGGACCATCGAGCTAGCTCAAAATGATGGTCCTAACGTCAAGGTGAATGGACATAGGTTGAAGCAATACTTTGGTGGGGAAGTTCCATCCTTGAACTACCTCGACCAAGTCACCTTCCCCAATGATAATTAGTATTGAGGGGATCGAGTCCAGCTCATGACTCGGTAATCAAAAACGAGGAGCCTCGTGGGGGAGTCCCATGCTTATCCTATGTACATATTATCACTTTCTTAGTCTAATGTAGCTTACGTATGGGGATTCGTGCCCTTCCAACCTTTGTTCCGTGGTTGTTTGTGATATGTGAACTTTAGATCATGATCTTCACGATTGGAGCCTCTCGTGTTCGTTTTATGGGAGCACTCGATCGTTTGCTTTGGAGACATTTCTCAATATCCATGATATATCCTTTTGATGTTCTAACCTTAGGTTTTTAGCACACTTCATAAATGGCTATTAATTTAATGGTTACACCCTTTCCATGCTAGATTAGGCATTCGACTACGTCTCTAGTATGGGGGTGTTTGCACCCCTAGACTCAAAACATTGAGGACAATGTTTAACTTTAGTATGGGGGGGTGAATAGATACTTGCCTTGCCAAACCTTCACGTTTTCCAAAGTTTATCGTTTTGTTTATCGTTTTGTTGCAAAATAAGGCTAAAAATGGCCAAATTTTAAAATTTTTCTCATGTTTAATAAGTGTTTGAAGACACGAATGTAGATTTTCCGATGGCGAGAATAAGAGTAATTTTTGACTCGACCGTGCGTGTTGAGCACTTAGCTTTGATTCCTTAACTACACATTAGGCTAAGTCTCTTAAATGAGGACGAGAAATGATAGAGTTAATTATAAGTTACTATGCTAAACGTAGAGTACTCGTATTCTTTCAAAAACTCATGTGTTCTCGTTGTTTGCTTATTCTCCCTTCGCTTGTAAATATTTTTTGCTTAATAAATATTGACTTAGCGGTTTAGTTAGGATTGTTGGGTTTCTAGTCTTTTCTAGTAGCTTCCGTGTAATTAAATTGGGAAGACATTAATGTAGAATATTGATAACCTATGAATCTATGAAGGGGTTTGTTGATTTCTAGAGAGAGAAAGTTAGAGAGAGAAAGTGAGAGAAACTATGTGTTATTTTATTAAGTGAAACTAGAAAAGTGACAACAACCAACCCCTTTCCATGGTGGAAAGGGGTATTTATACTCCAAGCTTACATTGGGCTTGGGCCGGTCCATGACAAGCCCATGGACCGGTTCTTACATAACTTAATAAGTAACTAATGACTATTTTCTAACTACGAGCTATTACAACATAAATATTATTGTGGAGTGACCGATACTTCTAATATACGTAAAACGTATTTCTAACAATCTCACCCTAAGGGAGGTCACTCCACGTTACAAAATTCTAAACCTAGCATACTATACTAAGTCTTCGTTCTTTAGCTCGTAGTCTTTTCTTCTTTTCTTTCTTTTGTTGTGAATATGTTGGTTTGATCTTTTTGGCTTTGGCTTGAGAGCATTGTTCTTTGGCCTTTCACGTGCGATCTTTGCCTCTCTTGTGAATTTGCCTTCTCGTGACTCCATGTTCCACACACTTATGTCTTTTTGTTGAATTCTCGAAAGTTTCAGAGTTTGGTACAGCGGAAGACTTTATCTTATACTTTCTTGAATTTTTGCAAAACTTTGATGCAGAAAAACATAAGCATGTGGGAACGACTTCTACAGGTACACCGCAACACCACCGTCTTCACTGGTACACAGCAACGCCACCGTCTTCAACAGGTACACAGCAACGCCACCGTCTTTAACAGGTACACAGCAACGACACGAATAAAATGGCTTTGAACATTTTATTCTAATTCGGTAGCATTTTACCTCCGGTCGGTGAAGACCGTTGGACGATATTAGATATCGTACCCGTGACGGATAGTTTCAATTAAGTAACTTCCTGACAGGATTTCGCGGGTAAACCCGTTCTCTTTATTCGACCGTCCAAAGCTGACTGCGAACATAAAGAGTGAATCACTTGGATAAGTTATCCTTGTGATTTGAAGCCGTCAATTCATGAAACCTGGAACAAGTGAATTTCAATTAAGATTTTCACCATCGTTGCTTTCCAGTTGTCACGAGCTCAATTCATAAAGAATCTTGCACGTCACCTACCAAGTGCTGTTTGATGTTGACACTAGAAGGATTTCCACTCGTCACTGTGGTCAATAAAGAGTCACTCTGAGTGTTCTGGCAAGATCATATGATAATGCGAAGAGGCCTGGAACGAGTTTAAGTTCAATTAAGAATTAAACCACTGTTACCTTCCAGTTTTTCACAAGATTGGTTCTAAAAGAACCGCACGTGTAACCTACCATGAGCTTGTTTGATGTTGGCTCAAGCAGGATTTCCATCTTCATTGTAATACTTACGTATTACTCGGATGTTCTGGCAATATTACAGGAATATTGCGTAGGACTCATGAAAATCTCTTACTTTTCACAGTGTGTGAGAAAGCAAGGAATAAATGGAAAGTGTCCTAATGAGACTTTTGATGATCTCTTGGCTCTAGACTCGATTGTGCGTTTTGATTTAGTGAGCGATGGCTGGAGAGGAGTGCCACCTTTTCAATACCAGTCTATTCGGACTGAATAAACCAATAGATAACGTGTTGATCTCCGTGTGATTAAAACAAATACCTTTTGAGAGATATTTGAGTTAGCTGGGAAGGGTTGTGCATTGCATCACTGGGTCCATGATGTCTTTCTTCAATACCGAGAATCATTAGCAAAAATGACCTCAATAGCATATGTATTAACCCGGTTTCTGCCTAAAGTTGTAAGGAGGGCTTCTTTCTTTACACCCTTTATCTTTACAATTCTTTTTCATTCTTCAACCCCTTCAATGCTTACCAATACGTCATCACTAGCACCTTGTTGTGATTGTTCCAGTGCTAGCTTAAGTACTTGGTCGGCATTCAGCTACGTTCACATTCTTTCTCCATCTTTCCTAGGACTTCTAATTCTATCTAGGGAATTGTCCTTGGGAAGATTCCATCGGCTCTGATGAATCATTGGACTAAACCTATTCCTACCACCCTTTTGTCACCACATCCATCGTGAATTAAGCGTGTTTTGGGAAGGAATTGCCACCATGAAAAATCATTGAAAATCACCTAAAGTACTTGTGATATTGAAATCAAAAGTTTTGTACCTTAGGTGTTTTGTTCATCAAAAACGCTCCCCCTTAACACGTGCTTTACACATATTAAGTTGGATAATCGTTAAGTCTTTTTCATCTTTTAGCCAAGTATCACTTACGTCTCCTTAATCCCATTTTCTCCCCTTATCCAAAATGTTAACCATAAATATTTGGGATATTGAATGGATTAACCGGTCTTTGGGTAAAAATGAAATCGATGTTTGGCCATAGAACAAGTTATTTCTCCCCCTTAAGTTAATAAGGGATAGTTGTAGTGCTTTAGTATGATATATTTTGAAAGATTTAGAATCTCGTGAGAAATTCTTGAAAAATTATCATACCTTAACACTACATCAAGCCATTAAAGCACATTATTCACAAATATACATATTCACAATTGAAAACCAATATAAAGTGGACCTGAAATGTACGACCCATTAGATGGATCGTTGCAGTAGCTTGTGGTGCACTAGATATGGTCTTCCACCCACGAATCTTTCCAAGCTCCTCATCAATCTACGTTCACGGAGCTTTTGATCAATCTTCTTGATCACATACTTCGCCATCTGCCGGTAACCCGGATGCCAATCCTCCGTCATCTCTGGCAAAGTCCCACCCGAGTTCAGATGCTCCAACTTTCCTCTGACTTGTAGAAGATTCCCATCACTGTACTTATGGAGCTCACCCATCCTCATAAACTTCATCAAACCTCGACTGTTCAAGTAGAAAATGCCGTAATTCGGGACAGAAATGCCGGTATAGGGACATCTTTCTACATGTTGAGGTAGCACTTGATTCACTGGACGGGTGAGGTTAAGCTTCCTTTGATAGCTTTCGACTCCCAACTGAAGATCTTCAACTCTTGTCTTGATGACAACGCTTCGTGTGAACATACGAAGTGTTGTATTCAAAGCAATCAGGTCTTCACGAGGAATATGTGTGAGTTGATCTCGGGTCATCAGAAGCAGCATATCTTCGATATCCTCAAGGCGAACGATGGAAAAATCTCCCTGCTGGATTTTGTATTCCCTGTCATCCTCCCTTTTCAAGCGAATCTCCGTCACATGATAATAGCCATTCTTGGCTTCAGTTTTCAACCCTAAGATGCTGGAGATGCGGATATTGGATCTAACGATACTTCCAGAATTGACTAGACAGCAACCCCTGTACGCCCTTCGGACTCGTTCGTCCCAATGAGATGCACCTATGACAGCATACATATCATAATTACGATTTATCTTAGGGACCCAGAGTCTGTTTACCTTTTCCTCGATAAAGGGTATTGTCCCCCAGTTGGCAGCTTTCAGCAAGGTCAGGGAGGTTGCGTACTTTGATGACCCCTTTAGAAGATACACAAGATCATTGGTGACGAAGAAGTCAAGAGCAATCTGATTATCTTGAGAGGGATCCATTGGAGGTGGATCTCTTTCTGATTCATGAAGTCCTGGCCGTTGAACGGTATTCAGAGCCTTCAGGATCTCATCGGCATAGTACTCGAACTCCATTCGGGTTAATCGGGTTTTGGCATGCAGTCTCTTATCTTTCAGCGCTTTCTTTACCAAGGATGGAGTAACCGAAGTCTTATACTCATGAGCAAAAAATGCACATAAGTCAATCGGACTTCGGATACAGAGATACAACACATCTTTGTCAGCGTCTGTGATCGGATCATATTGTGCTGCTGCCGTGATCCAAGCCTGTGGTGGTGCAGTCTCGTCTATCTCCAACGTGTCTGCCCAGTCTCGTGTGCTTGGTTCAGGAACCGTAGATTGTTGTGCTTGTTGTTGAGGAGTAGAAGTGCGAACATCTGTTGGTTCAGTTTCAGGCATTTCGGCAGTGTCGTGAACTGGTGAGTGTTGTGCAGCTTCGGGTTCCGTTACTGATTCTGCAATCACAGGAGCAACAACAACAGAACTAATGGGGTTAGTGGTAATAGGTAAAGATACAGCAATAGAGGTACCGAGAACCGATGACGCTTTAGTGGCATTCACATCGTGGCGCCACTTAGTTCGTCTTGATTCCGATGATGTTGATTTGTCCTTCTGTGCTGCATCTTTCTTGGACTTGGTTCCAGTCTTAGCAGTTTTCTTGGAGCTGGTAACCTTGTCTCCCTCTTTAGGCTGTTCACCCCCATCATCATCCTGATTGTCATCCCCGTTACTACCCCTAGCACTCTCCTCATTCCCATCACCACCATCATCGCCATCATCATCATCCTCATCATCGTCATCATCGTCCTCATCCTTATCCTCATCATCACCATCATCGTCATCCTTTTCCTCTTCTTCTCCTTCTTCTTCCTCTTCCTCTTCACCAGTACCCTCTTCCTGCTCACTTTCTTCCCTTTCCTGTTCAGGTAGAATGTGATAAGGTACCACACTTCCAAACGTTTTGAATAACCTATCATCCTCCATGATAGCATCATTCAGGGATTTGTATAGAGCCCGTTGAATCCTAGACTTATCAAACGATCCCAGTTCCACCATACGAGCCTTAAGGATCTTCTTCAATTCAAAATCCGTCAAGTCATAAGCAATCTTGTAGGCGGCTTCTGAAGGATTGGATGATTTGATCATCAAGTTGTCAGCAGCAAGTGTCTTCAACTCATCACGCAGTTTAGGCATTAGGGATTCAACGGATTCTTGCACTCTTTCTTCAACAGAGGCTTCAAGTGCTTCTTTTTGCTCTTTGTATTAATCCGTCATCGCTTGAAGTCTGGTGATACGTGCAGCATGCTTATCAGCCTCAGTCTGCTTAACCCGAGCTAGTTCTTCTGCATGTGCTTTTCGAGTCACCTCCATATCTGCAGCGAACCTAGCAATCATCTCCTCTTGGGCTCTCCTAAATGCTTATTCACTTTGAGCTCGTCTTTGTAACTCTTGGCGAAGTTCATCCATTTCGCGTTTGTGATTATCCACATGTTTATCCAACATTTCGGCCATCACCAACACAGCCATGGTAGATGTTGCAGAGCTGCTCTGGGTGGATTGGAGAGGCTCGGTTGTTACTGCGGTACTAAGGATGGGAATTGTCGGTGGTGGAAGAAATGGTGTTGAAGCCGGTATGGTTGGTAAGGGTTGTATGGGTGGAGGTTGAGTTGCTAAAGGTTGAGTTGACACCATGATCGTAGGAGCAACAGACTCCTTTTCCACACTTGCTGAAATAGGGATTGATGGCTCCTTCGAAGTGGAATAATGTTCAGGTGACCCAAACTCATCAACATCATCTGGTTCCACGTACTCATCTTCAACATCTACCCTTGCACCTGAACCACTATCGCCAGTATCTTTCCTACTCCTTTGAATTGCTATCTTCATCATTTGTTTCTCAGTTTTATCAAGAGTAGGATCAACAACGTCTTCTTCGTCACGTAGACGCATCTCATCAGCCTTACCCTTTCCCTTCTTACCCTCTGTCTTCTTCTTCTTGGTTTCGGGTTCAGGTAACGCAGCTGGTTGTTTGCGTTTACCTTTACTCTTAACCGTTGTAGACGAGTCTTCTCCAGTCTGAAGGTTTGCTTTCAGCTTCTTGATTTCTAGCTGCAGTAGCTTGTAATCAGCAGAACCTTTGATTTTCTCAGACAGAAGGTAATCAGGAATAGGACCCGGAATCACACCAATAGACGGTCCTTCATGCCTCAGATCCACAGTATCATCAGCTTCTTCAGTGTGATAGCGACTTGCTGCACGCCTATCAATAGTAGCATCATTCTTCATAGAATAATTAATGATAAGCTTAATAAACCGAGGATAAGGAAAGAAGTTTGTCTTCAGCTTCTTGTTATAGAAGAGTTGAAAGGTGAATTCTTCCCATATCAACAATGCATAATCTGCATTTGCAGCTTTGTACATGCCATAGAAGAGGTTTATTATAGGTCTGAGCAGAGCATCATGGCCACTCGTTTTTGGTGTAAGACATTTACTGAGAATACCCATCAATGCTCTCCAAGGTTGTCCTACTTTAGCAGTGGTAAACTCAGACGCAACTCGTATTTCCGGACATCCAAGAGCGTCAAATAACTCAACGAGTTCATCTTTAGTAGGATCCCTTGAGAATGACATGCCTTTGGGTGTATCCCGTATACCAAGAATCTTACGGAAGTCTGAAACTGTGAGTGTCTGCTGCTTGTTGTCGATGGTGAAGGTGATCTTGTTTGAAGTGATTTCCTTGGTAGCCCAAAATTCATACATATACTCATAAGGCACCGAGGCACTACTTCTCAAAGCATTCTTAAAATGGGATTGATCAAGGATCGCAATGGCTACTTTAAATCCATGGTGAGTGGATTTTGAGATTTGCTTCAGCCGGTAGTTGTTGGGTATAAACTTAAGGGTTCGTGCTTTAGCAATATCGGCTTCTCTAGAGTCTTGGATTGCTTGTACTGTTGGATTAGTCATTGTATCTGCTTAAGATAAGACATGAAAGGTTGATGCACAAAAACATATAGATATATATCATTCTTACTTCTAAGCATAACACATTTCATAACATAATACAACAAGTACATATAACATGCAAACAATAATAATCAAACAACTCTTCATCCGGAACTTTTCCTCATTCGGAACTTCTTCATCCGGAACATTCCTTCATTCGGAACTTCCTTCATCCGGAAGTTCTTCATTTCGGAACTTCCTTCATCCGGATGTTCTTCATTCGGAACTTCCTTCATCCGGAAGTTCTTCATTCGGAACTTCATTCATCCGAAAGTTCTTCATTCGGAACTTCCTTCATCCGGAACATTCCTTCATTCGGAACTTCCTTCATTCGGAAGTTCTTATCCTTGTTCATCCGGAACATCAAAAACGCAGCTAAGAGTATTAATTCTAAACGCATTTGTGATTTCTAAGGTAATCTAAAGCATTTAAACATCATATCATACTAATCCGCACAAAACCCACCACAAACCCCTAGTTAATTAACCCTAATTTAATCATAAACCCTAAGTGGATTAAACTGATTAATTGAGCACTGTTAACAGAATTACATGATAAGTAAGGTGGATTAAAAGTTAAAATATTGATGAAATTACCTTATTAATCGAATGAATGGAATTGGATGGATTAAACGAGAGATTTGATTTCTTGTGTGTGTTTATTCAACAATGGCGGCAAAGAAATAGAAGTACAGTGAAAGGAGAAAAGGAGGGCGGGGGGTTATATTTGACTTAGGTCAAACTTTTGACTAGTTCCAATAAATCTCACTTTTAGTCCCTCTATTATCTATTCTTTTCCTTTTTGTTTCTAACTTTTTCATTTCACTTAACCCTTGTTTAACTTACACACAACTTAGCAAACGCAATCTATTAGCATATCTCCAATATCTAAAAACAATGCCTATCACTTAGAACGAACACAAGTCGTATTCTAAAGCAAAACCACTCAATTTACCATTTAGCCCTTAATTTTCACAATCACTTTTGAAAATCAATTTTAATGACGAAGATGATTTTAATATTTTCTCCCCCTTAAACAATGACCCGTTTTCTATTTAAAGAGCTGTAGTCATTGTTTAAAGAGTCAAATATTGATGAAAGCATTTCCAATTTATATCTTGAAAAAGTTTGATTCGTGGTGTCAATAAGATTTCTCTTATTTTAACAAATTAATGCACTGAGACGTACACTAATTCATGTTAGACCAAGTTGTAAAGTAAACTTGATCCCTTTGCATGATTTGGCTTGTAAATCACGCCCGAGAAAATTAATTCCCGTTCTGAGCCAACGTTTTCCAAAGAAATACGTGACTTTAATATGAAAACCGGGTTGTAGTCAGAAATAACTACAAGCCATAATGGGCATGTTTTAAAAATGTACAACTTTTATACGGACTCTATTTATGGCACCGTGTCAATATTGATCGACATTTCTAAGGCCGTAAATATTACCGTACTAAAAGACATGCCCGTTTTAAAAACGAAAAATATTTTTGGTTTTTCTTGATTTTATAATTTTTATGGTTTTTCTAGGTTTTATATTTTTTATGATTTTTGTTGGTTTTATATTTTTGTATTTTTCTTTTGTGGTTTATATATTTACGATAATATACATGATCACGAACAAAGGATACTCTGAATAGTTTACCACAACTATTCAGCTGATTCTTCTGCCAACTCTTTGAGAGTCGCTGGAGTGAATGATTTCATGCCAAGCTTGTCGATCAAAAACTCGATTCGTCCTCGATCTAAGGCTTTGGTGAACATATCCGCCAGCTGGTACTCAGTAGTGACAAAATACAGCTCGATCACTTCGTTCTCCACCTGCTCTTTAATGAAATGGTAGCGTATGTCTATGTGCTTGGCCCGGGAGTGTTGAACATAGTTGCAGCAAAGGGCAATGGCGCTCTTGTTGTCACAATACATCGGGATTTTGTTAAATCCCAAATCGTAGTCAATTAATTGTGATCTCATCCAAAGGACTTGAGCACAACAACCGGACATGGCGATGTATTCAGCCTCCGTGCTTGATATTGCAGCGCTTTTCTGCCTTTTTGAAGACCAACTGATCAATCTATCTCCAAGGAGTTGCACAGATCCAGAAGTGCTACGCCTCGTGTCTTGACATCCAGCATGATCGGCATCTGCGTATGATATTAAAGCAATAGAGGAATCTTTCGGATACCATAGACCACGATGAAGTGTTCCTTTTAGATATCGAAAGATCCTTTTCACAACATGTAGGTGCTTTTCGGTAGGCCGAGCCTGATACCGGGCACACATGCATACAGCAAATTGCAAATCAGGCCTGCTAGCAGTCATATATAGAAGGGTGCCGATCATCCCACGGTAAAGTTTTGGATCGACAATAGTCCCATTCCTATCTTCATCTAACTTGGATTTCTCCACCATTGGAGTGTCCACGGGGTCACAATTTTCAAAGTTATATTTCTTAAGAGATTCTAGAGCATATTTGGATTGATTAATAAAGATGCCTCTGGGATTCTGAGAAATCGTAATCCTAAGAAAAATGAAAATTTTCCCATCATCGACATCTGAAAGCGTGTGGACATTATCTTCTCAAATCGATTTGACAATTCTATGTTAGTGGCAGCAAATATTATATCATCAACATAAATTTGTACCAGAATCATGTCGTTGCCTTCCTTGAGAGTGAATAGAGTGGGGTCCACCTTGCCTTTGGAGAAGCCTTCCGAAATGAGATATGTTGACAGGAGATCATACCACGCGCGTGGAGCTTGTTTCAACCCATAGAGAGCCTTCTTAAGCTTGTACACATGATTAGGAAACTCCGTACTGACGAACCCATCCGGCTGACTAACATAGACCTCTTCCCTTAGTTCACCGTTCAAAAATGCCGTCTTCACATCCATTTGATAGACGGTCATGTTCATATGAGCAGCATACGCAAGGAATTGTCTAATAGCCTCCAATCTAGCCACAGGAGCAAAAGATTCCTCAAAGTCTATACCTAAGGCTTGTTTATATCCTCTAGCGACCAATCTAGCCTTATTCTTCAATACCGCACCCATCTCATCAAGTTTAACCTTATAAACCCATAACAAAGTAAGGATGTTAACCTTGTCAGGGAGAGGAACCAATTCCCATACTTCAAGTCGTTGGAATTCATTTAGTTCCTCCTGCATAGCTTCAATCCAAGATGATTGGGTCATGGCCTGCTGCCAGTTTTTGGGTTCAACTTCAGAGAGAAATGCATCAAAGTAACAATAGAGTGCACTCTCTTGTAATTGATGGCGTGTAGAGACTGGTCGATCTAGATCTCCAATAACATTCCTAATTGGGTGATCTTTTGTCCATTTAGTGCTATGGTTTTCAATCCTAGGTGGTCTGGAGTAAACAATAGAAGGAGCTTCTTCTGAGGTAGACGCGGCTGAAGGGTTTTCAGGTATCGCTACACCAAAGAAAGGAAGCTCTTGCAGGTGAGCATATTCCAAGTCGTGATCAATAGAATCCTCTTCCACATCATTAGGCACAAGTAGGGGTGATGATTCAGGTGTAGTTTGAGAATCACTTGGTGAAGGTGCATCCGGTTCAATGTGAATTGTAGATGCATTAGATAAAGGTTCATTAGCTTGAGCAACCACTTCAGGTATTGGAGCAATTACTACAGGTGCTGGAACTTCATCAGTCGGGGGATCGAAGAATTCATCAAACAACGGTTGAAACAGTTTATCCCACTCGGGCCTTGATGGTGGTAAAAATGATGTAGAAGTAGGATTATTGGGAACTAATCCGGAACTAATAGCACCGGTTCCCATCTCATGAAGCGCGGGTTCAGAGCTGTGTTGCTCAGAAGCCATCGCTGTCAGCTCGTCGAAATCTGCGTCCATAGTTTCTACAATCTTGCCAAGACGACGGTTATAGATTCGGTATGCTTTCTTGGACGGTGAGTAACCAATGAAAATACCTATATCGGCTTTTGGTTGAAGCTTACCCAAGTTCTCACTATTGATGTTTGGATAACATAGAGCACCAAACACATGAAAAAATGAAACATCGGGTTTGCGGTCATGTAGAAGCTCATAAGGTGTTTTTCCATGGTGTTTCCGAAGGATAGAACGGTTTTGGGTGAAACATGCAGTAGAAATAGCCTCTGCCCACAAGAACAATGGAGCGTTCGCATAAATAAGCATGGTCCTAGCAGCTTCCATAAGTGTACGATTCCGTATTTCAACGACACCATTTTGTTGTGGAGTGCGTGTAGCGGATGTTTCATGTGATATACCAACTCCTTCATAATAATCACCAAGAGTCTGGTTGACGAACTCTGTACCATTGTCTGTACGAATACGGCGGACAGTGGTATTCAAACGTACCTGAATGAATTTCAGAAAAGTGATGATAGCCTTCGGTGCTTCATCCTTTGTACGTAGAAATCTAACCCATGTAAACCTGGAGAAATCATCCACAATTACCAGAATGAATTTCTTACCGCTCACACTTTCAGTTCTCATCGGCCCACAAAGATCCATATGCAAAAGATGAAGTTTTTCTTGATTGGTGTCTTCAGCTTTGGGCTTGTAAGATTTCTTGGTACTTTTCCCCCTTGAACACGCGGAACATAAATGGTCCTTGTGAAATTTAAGCTTTGGAAGACCACGAACTAAATCGTTTTTAGCCAGATGATTAATAGCATCAAAGTTAAGATGAGATAATCTGCGATGCCATAACCATGACTTGGTCTTAGATGCTTTAGAGAGAAGACATACTGGAGAGGCGGCCATCATGTCTTGTAGAGACAACGTATAAAGATTTGCACCACGAGATCCTTTCGACAAATCTTTTCCTTCCAAGTTGCGGATGAAACAAGTGTGTTGTCGAAAAGCAACCTCTAGGTTGGAATCACAAAACTGTCCTACTGAGAATAAGTTATGACCAAGACCTTCTACATAGTATACCCTAGAAATCGTCACGTTTCCAATCTGATATTCACCATACCCCATAATCTTTGCTATATGATCATTCCCGAATTTAACCGTACCAAGAAACTTGCTGACGAAATTTCGGAGCATCGAGCGATTTCCGGTCATATGTTTTGAACAACCGGAGTCCAAATACCACAGGATGATTTGGACCACCTGAAAATATCACCACACGAAGACAATGTAGAGGTATCGGAATCTGAGTGTTCCTTGTCATTAGCAGGTACAGATTTAATAATCTTAGATTTGCTAACTCTAGGTTTCTTAGATTTCCTAGCCTTCTTTTTCTTAATAGGTGGTGTAGATTCTAGTTGGCTTAAATCCTGAGGTATTTCTTCACTGATAGGCACTATAGTGGGGGCTGACCTAATTAAAGGGCGCTGTTTCCATACTTGAGTGCGAGTTTCCTAACTAAAGGACGCTCAGACCTAACCTCAATGGATGCATTCCTAGTTAAAGGGCACATTTTTCCATCTAATGTAAAGGTCCTACCAGTGGGACGCCATTGCCAGCCAACTTGGGCACAAGTTCTACCCGTTGGCTTCCATTCAAGACCATTCTTAATAGCATTCATTTCATTAACGTGATCAATCAGACACAAATCATGACGCTGGGAAAACATACATTCATTACAATTCCAACAATTTAAATCAGAATTCACGAATGGTTTAGGCTGCTGCACAGGCGCAGAGCTTTTAGTCTTAACATGATTCTTTTTATTTAAAACTGAACTAGCATTCCTATTGTGAACTTCTACTTTCTTATTTGTGGCACTACTAGTGGAGGGCTTGATCTTATCTTTCTTGAGTGGCGATCCTTTAGCCTTAGTAGTCTCTTTTAATCCTGTAGAAGGCAAAGTGGGAACATTAGCAACATATTTTAAAGGTGTCTTACTTGATTGTGCCAATGACGGTTTCGCTCCTGGAGTCTTATTAAATGGAGTGACAGCAATGGGCTTATTATTAAGTAGTGCCGAACCTGGTGTACATATGTATTGCAAATATGCCAAGCAATATTGAACTCGCTTAATATATTCATGAGCCGAATAATAGTCGCTACTTGAGGGGTCTAAGGCATAAAGATCTTCTAAAATATCCCTAAGAAGATCGACATGCTTAATGGCATTCCTCATATAATCATCATAGGTAACCGAGTTTCTCTTATGAAGCGGATTCTTATAAAGCACTACTGACTTGGTTGTTGGAGCACTAGTGGACGGTGCAGAGTCGGTAGCTAAGTTATCAACAACTTCTTGTCGGGTGAGAAGAAGTGTCTCCTTTAACTCAGCCAAAACCATATTTTTGTCTATGAGCAGGATGTTCAAATCAGAGATTTCTTCGCACTTTTGGTTCAGTTGTTCAACATAAGATTGTTGCTATGCCGCATTAAAAGCGAAGCGTTCTTCTAGTGAACCATAAAGAGCGGATAATACCTGTCTTGTCCGATCCATCTCCCCTAGAACAGACGAAAGTCTAATTTCTAAGACTTGGTTTTTAGACTCTGCAGCCTCTAGTTCCAATTTTAATGTTTCCTTTGATGATACCTCTCTCTTCAATCTCATGATTTCTTCCTCTAATGTCTTAACAATTGCAATCATCTTGTCACTCGTCTCAACACCGTTTTCACAACCATTTGATATCAAAAGATCCTCATTTTGAGTTTGTTGTTTTAATTCTAAAGATATACAATGTTGTTCTAGTTGATTAAAGCGTTTTGAAAGTAAATTGTAAGAATCTTGTAGCTTTAAAAACTCAGTGTTAGATTCGTGACAAGAATGATTATCTACCTCATTTACAGTATCAGCAACATTTACAGAAAGATCACAAACATCATCACATATATGCACATCATCACAAATAATCATAGCGGATGTAAGCTCATTCGAATAATTAACATTTACAGTAGTAAGCACATCACACGAGATTACTGCAGACAAGAATCGGTCATATTCGGTTAAAATATTTTCTTTTTCAATTAGTTGTAGTTCGTAAGCGGTGTCCATTTCATAAAACACTTTTTGAACTTCACCAATTTCAAACACAAGATTTTCCTTAAGAGATGCAAAAGTTCCTTTTAGACTTTCGACAAACGGATTGATCTCATTTTTAAACACCTCGTTCATATGTTCGAAAGCCCATTCTCCGGCATTTAAGCCATTTGAAGTCGTACAATCCAAAATGACCTTGTCAAAATTAGTAAAGTATTGATTAATCTCTTGCAAGTTTAACCATACAGTGCTAACAGGTGGAAGATCCTTTGGAATTTCCTTAGGACCTTCCATATTGACAAGTGTAGGAAATGTACTAGGGTTTTCTTCATCTAATATGTAGGTCGGTGCTGTTATGAGATCTTTGTCCATATGGAAGCGAATTCTAAAATCCGTTTTTGCAAGCTCCTTATTCAATTTAAAATAATCACACTCGGGATATTTTGCAGAATTGTATGACCGATCCTCATCAACTAGATCCTTACTTGTTCGATCATCGGGAAAAACAATCGGGTCTAAAGCCAATCCTAATTGAGTTGCATTATAAAGTCTAGGACTATGTCTTAAAGCTTGTTTTGCATACCGTGGATTAGGGGGAAGGCCTTTTAGACGTGATAAGTTAAACTCTCTAAACGAAGCATCAAATAAATGAACTAGTTGAGAAGCAGCGTATTGTCTTAACAGCAAGTAATCTAGACTTCTAATCTTGTTAGTAGCATTAATCTCCATTTCATTCTTCTTAGACTCGAGTGATTCAAAATCCGTTTGAAGTTTTTGAAAATTAGTGACCACTAACTCTTTTTCTTGAAGTTCATTAGACAGATTTGCTCTTAAGTTTTCTATTTCTTGCAAGTGACCCATTTGTTTGTTTCTAAAGTGATCATATTCGGGATTAGTTAGAACACTAGACGAAGGCACTAGTTCCAAGGTTTGAACTTTCTCATTGCTTAAGGCAAGCTCATCAGACAAATTCTTATTCTTAGCTAAGGTTTCTAAGAGTACAGCATTCATTTGGCTAAGTAATGTAGCAGGAACCATGACCAAATCTTGTTGAGCAGGAGTAGGCGTATGCGAAATGGGTCCCGGTTGTGATTCACTCAAAGTCTGGGGAATCACTTTGATATTGCTATCATTGTTTGTCTCCTCGTTTGAAAGACTCACCACCGAAGATTCATTCGAATCAGCACTCTCTTGCACAACTTGATGTGGTTGAATACTAGCATTAGTGGTATTAATAAGTACCTCAGATCTCTTTTCTGGCCCTAAGCTGGAGATAGTTGCCATGAGAGCAGCCTTTGCAGATTGAAAGTCATCACAGTCTGAGTCATACGCATCGAGATCATCTGCTTGGTATGCTGCATTCTGTGTGGTGACCGTGTCTTGTTCAACAATCCCTGGATCAGCAAGAAATGCAAGCTCCTCTTCATCAAGTTCCCTTTCTTGTGCTTGAGCATTCACCAGATAGATCTTTTCTGCAAACCATTGTCCATCCCTTCTCCTCTTGGGTTTCTTACAATCCCTGGACATATGACCCTCTTCCTTGCAGTTGTAGCATGTAATCATTCTCAACTTGCCTGTATTAGCCCGTGGAGGATTGTTGACCATTGGAGCAGAAGCAGGATTGACCGTGCGAGCATTGGTTGATGTGGAAGGTCTCCCCTGATATGGTTGAATTGGCTGAACCATTACCCTACCATTCTCAATTGTAGCTTGTTGGCAAGAATTGGATGAATTCCTCAACTGATTGTTGGTAGGAGTTGATCCCCTAAATCCTCGTTTGCTTAAAGTCCTTGTGAGATAGGCAGACATAGTGGTTAACACTTCAACTGGATCAGCACCTTGTTTAAATACAGGAACGGGGACTTCCTCATCATCACAGTACATTGCTTGATCTTGAGCTGCATAATCACTAGAAGGAATACTCATTTGATCAGGGTAGCTTGTTGGATATGTTGCATTCTCTTGATAAGATGAATATGAAGATTGAGCATAAGGTGCAGTACTTGCTGGGTGATGTTGTATAGCATATTGTGATGAAGGTGCACTGAACCGATATTGTTGCTGATGTGAGGTGGGTGGTTGTGGTAAAATCGAGTATTGGGGAAAGGCTGGTGTCATGTAAGGTGATGGATGATAGGCTTGATGTCCCAAAATATAAGGAGTGTTGTTGTGAGACAAGCTTAGTTGATTCGCCATCAAAGCTAATGAATCATGGTACATACCTCTTGGAGAACGGTGCATGATCACATGTTTCTCATGTTGCTGAAGAAAAGCATATAGTTGATCCAAATTGCACTTATGCAGATCCCTGGTTAACTTAACATCGGTAATATACTCACCCCATTCAGCTTGAGGTAAAGTATTCAAGAATTTGGTGTTAACCTGGAATGGAGCAATCACCAGGTTGTATACATTCAGATCATTCATAAGTGTGGTGAATCTGAAGTAATAATCATGAAGCGTTTCCCCTGGGTTGTAGGTGAATCTATCAAACAGGTCATACAACTGACATTCCCTTTCCTGTTTGGTGAGAGACGTTCCTTGTAGAAACACCTTAAGACGTTCCCATAAATCCTTTGCCACCGTATACTGACTCACCATCCTATAAATGTCATGGGGAAGGGCTTGGAGAATTGTTTGAAGAGCTTTCTCGTCTGCATCGGCAACAAGTTGTTGGGCTGGTGTAAGTTCTTCAAATTCTCTTGGTCGAGTCACATTGTTGACCACTATGGTACCATAGTCGAGTGGACCATTTAAAATTGACTTAACCATAAGCCTTCCATAAACCGGTTTTCCCTTAAGATAAGACATCATCCGGCCTTGCCAAGCTTCAAAAACTTCTTTGATGAGCATTGGCGGGCGATTATCCGTTCCCGTAATCACCGAAATATCCGTAAGTGATGTCATCTGAGGCATTACTGAATTCGGATTCATTTTGTTAACTTCAAAGAGACAAAGATTATCGGTTGATCGAGCAGTGAAGTAAAGCTTGTGAATTGTGTTGTGTTTTTGTTGTAAGAAACCAAGATTAAATCCTCTAAAAAATCGTCGAAAAACAAGCAAAATAACCCTTGATTCGGAACTTTTTGTTGATTCGGAAGTTTGATTCGGAAGATTTGGCTTGGAATTACCTTGATTCGGAACTTTTGGCTTGATCCGGAACTTCTTGATTCGGAAGTTCTTGGTTCGGAACTTTGGCTTGATCCGGAACTTCTTGGTTCGGAAGTTCTTGGTTCGGAACTTTTTGGCTTGATCCGGAACTTCTTGGTTCGGAAGTTTCCTTGGTTCGGAACTTTCTTGATCCGGAACTTCTTGATTCGGAAGTTTCCTTGGTTCAGAACTTTCTTGATCCGGAACTTCTTGATCCGGAACTTCTTGATTCGGAAGTTTCCTTGGTTCGGAACTTTCTTGATCCGGAACTTCTTGATCCGGAACTTCTTGATCCGGAACTTCTTGATCCGGAACTTCTTGATCCGGAACTTCTGCTGGGTTAATCAGAAACCTCGTTCGATGAACAGTCGACCACTAAAAATGAAGATTAAACCCAGATTTTGACCAAATAACCCAAAAAGTTTTGTGATTTCTACAATAATAAGTAAAAACTAATACTTATCCACTAATCCCAATCACAAAAACACCAAAAACACCAAGAAACAAGATGGTTTTTCTTAAAGAACACTAATACAATCAAAAACTAAAAAACCACACAAATCACTACCTTAAATCACCCCATAGCGCTCTGATACCAAATGTAGAATATTGATAACCTATGAATCTATGAAGGGGTTTGTTGATTTCTAGAGAGAGAAAGTTAGAGAGAGAAAGTGAGAGAAACTATGTGTTATTTTATTAAGTGAAACTAGAAAAGTGACAACAACCAACCCCTTTCCATGGTGGAAAGGGGTATTTATACTCCAAGCTTACATTAGGCTTGGGCCGGTCCATGACAAGCCCATGGACCGGTTCTTACTTAACTTAATAAGTAACTAATGACTATTTTCTAACTACGAGCTATTACAACATAAATATTATTGTGGAGTGACCGATACTTCTAATATACGTAAAACGTATTTCTAACAATTAAGGTATCGCCAGCGTCACGGTTTTGAAGTATTGGCACCCCAATAATCAAAAGCTTCACCTAATAATAAGATTTCAAGTGCTCACCTAAATCAAGCAAACAATTTGAAGCCCCACAAGGCCTAAAATCTATGCAAAATTGAAGTGAATCAAGCCTTAATCTTCGAAGCTTTAAAGATCCAAAATTCGCTTTAGCGTGAGGATATACGTCTTTGGCTAATAAAACCACCGATGAGGCGGATAATAAAAGGCAAGGCAAGACCGAAGTCATAATAAAAGCTTCATGGCGAAGTTGAATAAAAGATGGAGGTAAACCAAAGATAATAAGGTCCTTCCGTTAGGGGGCGTATAAAAGTCTTGGTAATAAGTCTCATGTTCAAAACTGTTATAAAACCGTGTTTATCGATTCTTCTTGTCAACTTAATTTTTTAACATCGTTGTCTATTAGGAGGGGTTATTGATTTGATGGTCTTAGTTACACCGTTAGGACTCTATTTTTAGACCTAAATCTCTATTATCGTATAAGTCAACGATGTATCCTCGTGAAACATTCAAGACAAAATAAAATATAAGAGATACAACTTAGGAATAATGGGAGGATAAGTACGTGATTAGGGCATATGAGTAGTGTTAGCATTACTAACTTATAATGACAATGATCTCGTTGCACGCTTAGCTTGGAATTAGGGTGAAAATCGAGGACGACGAAATTATTTCTAGCAAAGCATTCACGTGTTCTTGTTCTATGAACCTAAACGTCCCATTTTGCGATGAAAATCATACATTATGTCTATAACACGAGTAGTAGTGATAGTAGTAGTGTAGCTAGTTTATCATTTCAATAAAGTCCATAAAAATGAATTTTGGAGATGCTTTGATACTTTATTCTAGCATTGCGTGAGGGCACGGCAATGGTTTAGTATGGGGGAGTGATGAGACTGCTTTTATACATAGTCTCATCTTCCAAAAAGGGCTTAAAATGCATTAAATATCATCAAAATACCCAAATATATGCTTGTGTTTGTTGCTTGTGTATTTTAGGTACGAATATTGAGATAATGACAAAAGATCACAAGAATCATGCAAAAAACGAACACGGGAAACAAAGCCGCACAATGAACCAAGCCCTAGTGAAGACTTTCCCAAGATCAACCCTTGAAGATTTGAAGAATTATGAAGAAGGGTCCTCCAATTATGAAGAATTGACACTTTATACCCTTGTATCCTCATAATTACAAGTTTGGTCCCTAAAGTTTGTCAAAATTACAAAAAGGGCCCTTAATTGGCAAAAATGGTCCCTCAATCATCAAGACTTGGCAATTTCAGTCCTCCAAATTATCAATATTGCAAGTCTAGACCATTATCATTGAAGAAAATACCAATTCAGCTCTTAAAGAATTCAGATATGGCAAGAATTACCCCTGATTTTACTTTGCAAAAGTTCTTGGGCCAGAAGTGTAAAAAGGCAAAAGTTGACAAGGAAGAAAGTGGGCGTTGATAGAGTTTGGAAGTGATTTGACAACTTTTTGAAACATGAGGGTAAATATTGGCCAGACATGATACTTACCTAGTCCACTCCCAAGCTGCCATGTGTCCCACTCACTAAATCCCACCAATCCCATTCCACCATTACTCCACCTCAGCTTTCCACTTCACCAGGTTTATAACTAATTAATAATTAGTTACAAAAACACGCGCTAAACACCACATTCAAATATTAATCTGGATCAAAACATGCACTATTCATCATAAGAACAAATTTAGGTTTTCTTAATCCGTTTGAAAATAACACCCAGTAACCTCTAGAATTATAATTAGGGTCTCCCTAATCACAACCAAACTCACAAACAGCTTGCCACATCATCCCTTTGTCACATGTTTTACCCTACTTTCTACCCCTTGGAGAAGATGACAAAACAGTAAAGCAAATCCAACGCCCCACATCCTTGCTTCAAACTTAAGCTTATTATGGGCCTTTGATCAAATTCCAACCCTGCCAACTCATGCAAACGTCCAAGGAAACATCACATGAGTCCAAGATTTTCAAGAAGCTACAAGGGCATATTGGGGACTTCAACCATTAGGGTTTATAGTTTTTAGCTGTAACTTAGCTCATTGTAAGGCTATATAAAGCCACTTAGGCCTTCATTTTTCAGCTGCTTTTGGTTTTTCCTTTGTTCAAACACTTGTAAATCCTTTTTCAGATTAATGAATTTGAGTTAAGTGCTTTGAAGAAAGACCAAGTGCCATCTTTATTCTGCTTATTATTGTTCTTAGTTTACTGCTTTTGAAGTTTAAAACCTGTTTTCAAAAGAGGAGTGTGCACAAGTTTGCATATTTTCCTCATTTTCTTGATATTCTGCTAAGTCTTGTTCCAATCTTGGAATTCTTGGGCTATAGGGCTGATCATAGCATCCTAACTGAGTTGGTTAAGGTGTGGTGAGGCTTATAACTTGGGGATAATCAAGTGTGGGGTAACAAGTTTGCATCAATCAAGATTTTTCCAAGTTTCTGATTTTTCATGTTATTGTGCTTAACCCTTGTTCAATCTTAGCAGGCTTTTGTGGAAGCTTGTGCTTGTTCTTGCTAGCACATAAGCTCAAAATTCGTGGGTGTGGATGTACATCCATGAGGTTTGCTTACTTAATCTCCAAATCTGCATAAATTGTGATTTTTGGTGATATTTGTATGAAACTGTTGTTCTTGTGAATTTTGTGGCTTGTTCTTGCTTGAATCTGTTTATTAGACTTGTTTTAGTGTTAATTGATGCTTGGTTGGCCTGAAATCTTGTTTTGCTTTTGAAAATTTTGATTTGAAAAAGTTAAAGGGGTGTTTGGGTCTACTGGTTTATGCTTGTAATCTGTTATTGTGTTAAGGGAAAGTGTTGTTTATGCTTTGTATCTGCTATACCTTTGTTTGAGAGTGTTTTGCTGCAAGTTTTTGGGTTTGAACACTTGAATTGATCAATCTGCTATATAGACCTTGTTTCTGCTTTCTTTGACCTAGGATTTTGGGAACACTTAGTGTGTATGCATGCTTAGGGATAAAAGTGGTTTAAACAAAGTTACCATAACCTGTTTGAAAGATTTGAGGTGTTGAAATTGGCTTGTGTGTCAAATACATCAGCAAAAGTAGAAAACTGCATGTGTAGTGTTCATCAGTAACTTTCATTGCTTGAATCTTGCTTAATTCTTTGAACCAGTGCATGAAACCTGTTTAGACTTGCTTATTGGAGTTTATTATAGCTTGTATGTGCATTTGGTTGAATTTGGCTGGCTGATTGTGATTTTTATAGCTTATCAAAGTCTGCTGAAGTGGTCATTTGCATCAGCAAAGTGACCACCTCATTTGGTGTTGCATTGTGATTTCTAGCATTAGGATTGTTGTATTGTTGCTTGGATCTTGTTCATGTACTGCTTGTGATTGGTTTTTGCTATTTGGATTGCTTTGATCATAGCTTATAAGCCTACTGGCTTATTGGCTTATCTGTACCAAAACACATCAAGTTTACCCAACTGGTAAGCCTTGATTCACAAGGTTTGCACTCAAACCTTGATCAGCAGGGTGAAAAACAAGTCCTTACACTTCATTAAGTCTGTCAGCGTCCATTTTGTTCCTGTCAGCGTTTGATTTTAACTTGTCAGCGTTTGGTTTTAAGTTATCAGCGTTTGACTTTTGGTCAAACTTTGTTCAAGCTTAGTAAATCTGTTTTGCTTATTGGTACATGCAACAACTTCGTTTTTGTAATAGAACTCATTTTTCTCAGCTTAATATCAAGTCTGGAAGTTTACAAGTCTTTTGGTTAAGCTTTTGCTAGGAAATTAGCTTATTTGGCTTTTTCAGACAGCTTATCTGTTCTCACAGCTTATTCTACTTGGCTTTTTGTGATTTTCTTGATTGATTATTCTTAGTTAAGCTATTTGTGAGCTTTTGCAACTTGAATCAACTTCTGAGGTGGTCTAGATCATAAAAACGACTATTTTGTCGTTTTGTGAATAAGTTGTTGACTTGTTTCTGGCTTATTAAGTGGTCTTATTTGAAAATTCTTTTTGCAGAAGTCTTTGTTAGGTCAAAAGAAGGTTGTGTGTTAAATTTTAGCTTATGGCATCAGCTTATGGCTTAATGGGCCAAAAAGCCCATTAAGAATAAGCTGCTTATTATAAGTTAGCTTATTTCACATTTTCAGCTTTTGGGCCTTTGGAAAAAGTTGTTTAAAATCAAATTTTGAGTCAACCTGTGCTTTTTGAGCTTAATTTGAACACTTTTTCTTATTGGGCCTGAATTGAGCCCAATAAGGGACTGTTTTGGGTTTGGCCCATTTTCTAGGCCCAATAGGGGTATTTAGGTAATTTCACTTTCATTTCTGAGTTGCTTAGGTTAAATTAAGCTAGTTTGCAAGTTTTTATAATTTTTTATAATTTTCGGATTTTTAATATTATTTTAATATTATTTTATTATTAAAAATTAAAAGTCTGATTTTCTAGGTTTTTATATTTTTCCTAGGTTCTAAACACTTAATTAGGATTTTTGCAACTTTCCAAATATTTTCTAGGTCTTTTAATTATTTTCTATAATTAATTTAAGATTTAATTGATTTTAGGAGTTTTTAATTGTTTAAAAATAGTTTTAATTGGTTTTAAAATTTTGAAAAATAGTTGTTAGCTTAATTAGAGTATTTTTGAGGTTTACAAACTTGAAAATCTTGTTTAGGGCTTTTTGATAATTAATTTTGATTTTTAGGGCTTTAATTAGCATTAAAAAGTCATTATCTAATTAATTAAAAGGTTTTTGCAAGTTTTGATTTTTTGTAAACTCTTAGAATATTATTAGGGATTTTTGGTAATTTTTAGAAATTTTTAGGTTAAGATTTTAATTTTGGTGGTTTTTAGGATTTTTACGTGTACGCCTTTTTAGACTTAGTTTAATCCGTCTTCATAACCGTCATTTTCTTCTAATCCCTTTTCTATTTTTCTTTTCTCAAATATAATCACAAATTAATCCAAATCATTACACACATAACACACTAGCCTCCTCGTGAACGAACTTGAACCTAATTGGTCATTAGTGCTTGGTTTTCCTAAACCGACACTTAATACTTGCCACTTTTGTCATCCTTTTCCTAAAGGTGTACAAAAACACTACATCAGGGGCGAAATTTTTCAAAAGCATACACTACAGCTAAAAGCTCTTTTTCAGTAGTGGTATAATGCAATTGAGCCCCCGTCATTGTCTTGCTAGCATAATAGATTGGTTGGAAGTCTTTGTTCACTCTTTGTCCCAAAACCGATCCAATAGCAAAGTCGCTAGCATCACACATCAATTCAAAAGGTAACTCCCAATTAGGGGTAACCAAGACCGGTGCCTTAGTTAATTTATCCTTAAGAAGATTGAAAGAGTCAATACACTCTTTAGAAAAGATAAAAGGAGTATCTTTTTCCAAGAGGTGGGTCATCGGGCGAGCAATCTTAGAAAAATCTTGAATGAAACGACGATAGAAGCCCGCATGACCAAGGAAACTTCTCACACCCTTCATGGTTGAAGGTAGATGTAATTTAGCAATCAAATCAACTTTAGCACGGTCGACTTCAAGACCAGCTTTGGAGATTTTATGACCAAGAACAATACCTTCTTTTACCATGAAATGGCATTTTTCCCAATTAAGAACGAGACGAGTGTCTTCACACCGTTTGAGCATACATTCTAAATTGGCAAGGCAAACAGAGAAAGAATCACCATAGACCGAGAAATCATCCATAAATACTTCCATAGTTTCTTCAACCATGTCATGGAAGATAGCCATCATACACCTTTGGAAAGTCCCAGGAGCATTGCATAAGCCGAAAGGCATTATTTTGTAAGCAAATGTTCCATAGGGACAAGTGAATGTGTTTTTCTCTTGGTATTTAGGATCGATGGGAATTTGAAAATACCCGGAGAAACCGTCTAATAGTCATTACCCGCTAAACGCTCGAGCATTTGATCCATGAAAGGAAGAGGGAAATGATCCTTGCGAGTGGCATCATTGAGCTTGCGATAGTCTATGCAAACTCTCCAACCCGTGAGAAGTCGAGTAGGAATCAACTCGTGGTTTTCATTGGGAACAACGGTTATTCCGCCTTTCTTAGGCACACAATGGACGGGACTAACCCATGGCGAATCCGAAATAGGGTAAATCATTCTGGCATCTAGAGGTTTGATGACTTCTTTCTTGATGACTTCATGAATTTTAGGATTAACCCTTCTTTGGCTTTGGATTGCGGGTTTAAAGTCATCTTTCATGAGAATTTTATGAGTACAAAAGTTCTGATCAATTTCTCGGATATCAGAAATTTTCCAAGCAATTGCTTTCTTATGATTCTTCAGCACGTCGATAAGTCGAGATTTTTTTTCTTCTTTCAAGTCCTTTATGATGATGGGTAAGTTCTTATTGTCTTCAAGGAACACGTATTCGAGATGAGACGGTAAATCCTTAATCTCTAAATCCGGAGGATTGACGATGGAAGGCGTAGTCAAATTCGGATCATCCATAGAGATTTCCTAAGGAGATGGTGGAGAAATATGGTCCTCATTGAGAAGTTTCTCAATGGTACGAATGTCTTCTTCCTAATTGGTGGGAGAATCGTCATATTGTAAGTCCACATCCCCTAAAGTTGCTTCAAATTCATTCAAAAGGAAATCACTTTCTCCAAATGGAGTCAGTGAGGGAGCAATAGAGGCAACGGACTCAACAATGGGTAGAGAAGAAGAACCACTTTTACAAGCGTCTTTGAAATGTTCTTCACAAGCCTCATCAAGAACGTCAATGTAATTAACGCTCTCGTGTTTATAAGGTTGCTTAAAAAGTTTAGTCATGTTGAAGACGATTTTATCTTCACCAACTCTCATGATTAATTCGCCCGCGGCTACATAAATGAGAGTGCCACCGGTCCTCAAGAATAGACGTCCAATGATTAATGGAACACGGGGTTCCATCTCGTAGTCAACGACAACAAAATCCACCAGAAAGGTGAATTTGTCGACACCGACGAAGACATCTTCGGCTATCCGCACCGGATAAGCAACCGTACGGTTAGCTAATTCCAAGGTCATTCGTGTGGGGACTAGCTCGGGTAGAGATAATTGTTTCCAAACACTTAATGGAATTAAGTTTATACTAGCACCTAGATCGGCTAGGGCCATACAATTCTCTACCCCGGGGAAGTTACAAGGAATGAGAAAGCGACCGAGATCACCAAGTTTGGTGGGTAATTTTCTTTAAGAGCATTGCGGATCAATTCTCAATAAGTTGGGTCTGAGCGATATCAATAAGCTTTTCTTTGTCACTGAGAAGATTTTAAACCTTTTAGCATATTTCAGCATGTGAGCGAGAGCCTCAGCAAAGGAGATATTGAAATTCAGTTGTTTAAACATTTTAAGAAAGTTAGAAACCTGAATATCATCCTTATTATTCAACTTCTTTTTCCTCAACCTTGAGGGATAAGGTATATTGGGTTAAGATGAAGGCTTCAGAATGGAATTCTCACTCACATCCTTGGGTGGTGGAGGGGTGGAAGTAGAAGGTGGAGGAATCGATGAAGGGGACTTGTTTTCCTTTGTCACAATCACCGGTGTAGGTGTAGGAATCTCGGGTTCCTTTAAACCTTTGCCACTTCGGGTGGTGATTGATTTCATCTCCCCTCTTGGATTAGCAACGGTGTTACTCGGAAGAGAACCCGAACAAAAGGCTTGATTACTTGGGAAGAAACTAGCCATCATATCCCTTAAGTCATTCGTTTGACTGCTCAAAGAGTTTCGCATATCGGCTCGAAGATCATTCCCTTGTTTCGCCATATCTCCTTTCAATTTGATGATTTGTCGCTGAAGATTCTGCACCAGTGTGTCATTAGTCCTCATATAAGTTTCAACCTCGTGATTAAATGCGGTGGGTTGGTTGGGAGGAAGAGCATGGTAGGCAGGTGGTTGATAAGCGGGTTGTTGGTAAACTTGGTTATTTCCTTGAGGTGGATATGGGTTTCTTTGGGTTTGATATTAATTGGGAGCTCGAGTTTGGTTTTGATTGTTGTGATTGAGGTTGTTTGGGTTTTGAGGGGGGAAACCGGGTGGTGAAAGGAAGTTGTTTGAAGGATAACTAAGCAAATTGCGGTCACCTTGAGGACGTGCTTGATAGCCCCCCGTAGAAAAATTACCGTTAGCGGCATACACATTTCCCGGATTGTCATGAGTCGAAGGACAATCAGTGTATGAATGAGATCCCCGCATATTTAACATGACTGACTCAAAGCATTAACTTGCGCATTGATGTTTTTGGTATTGTTGGCGGTTTGTAGAGCAAGTGCTTCAACAATCAAAGTAAGCTTATCAATTCTCTTGTCGGCGTCACTAGTACTAGCACTAGCCACATTAGCCCGAACACTCTTAGTTTGCACTCTATACTTATTCTCAATAATATCCCACGCGGCATTAGAAGACTTAACCAAAATATTACCCCCCGAGGCACTATTTAGTGAATCTTGGTCATTCATGCTTAAACCATTGTAAAAAGTATTAATTCTCACCTTATTCAGAATATGTTACTCTAACTAATTCGGAATGAAGGAGTGTATGTAATTCAAAATATTGAAACAAGTTGCAAGTAAGTCGGAATAATAGAAAAATGAAAATAAGTCAGAATATGAGGGTTTATAAACCCGAATAAGAAAAATAAGCTAAATAACAAATAAGCAATAATTCAAATAAGCACTTAACAAAAACTTAACCAAACTAATTTTAAGAAAAACTAAATAATCCACAAATTAAAAACTATAAAAACACTAAATAATCAAAATATTAAAAATCAACTTTTAAAAGATAAAACTATTTAAAACACTTAATTAAAAATAAGAAAGCACACAATAAGCAATTAGCACAATAAGCTAAAACAAACAAACACTTGAAAATCAATAAGAACAATCAAACAAACACATCAATCAAACAAGGAAAAATAAAAACAAACTACATGATTATCTAAATCAAACAAGATTAACCATAAGAAAGGTAGAATGAGAATGATTATGAAAAAGCTTGAATTAAAGATGAAGATTAAAGATTCAAATACAAGATTAAGCATGAATAAGCTTGAAAACTTGAAAGTAAATCTAGAGAGAGAAATTAATTTAATCTACTCCTACCACTAACTAAAAATCTAACTAACACCTCATAATGAAGGATTAGGAGGGTATTTATAGGAGGAGGGGAGGAGTTTTGTTGCTTCTCTCTTTCTCTTTGTCTTTTCGTCTTTAAATTTATTCGTCTTTCTCGACTTTGTCTCGGGATTTGTCGAATGATAAAATGAACTTGTCTTATAATTTTCTTATTTTATTAGACTTGGTTCTTCGACTTCGTTAAACTTCCATCTTTAGTCTTTTTCTTCGATAAATATTTACAATAATCCTTTGAGTTCCGTTCTTTTTGCACTCTTGATCTTTTGACTTCGTCTTTTGTCTTTTTCTTCGATAAAAGCCCGTGAAAGCCCGTGTTTTCTTCCTTTTTCATATTTTTGTCCTAAAACACAACAAAAACACAAACCACGCATAATTCCGACTTTTACGACATTAAATACACGTTTTGACTTGGTTTTTATTATAATTAAGTGGTAAAAGGATAAGTGTTTTCACAATTATTAGTTTGTAGAATATTGATAATCAATGAATCTATGAAGGGGTTTGTTAATTTCTAGAGAGAGAAAGTTAGAGAGAGAAAGTGAGAGAAACTATGTGAATTTTATTAAGTGGAAATTTAGAAATGATAACAACCAACCCCTTTCCTTAGTGGAAAGGGGTATTTATAGTTCCAAGTCATAAGTGGACTTGGGCCGGTCCATGACAAGCCCATGGACCGGTTCTTACTTAAGTTAATAAGCAAATAATAACTAATTACTAACTACGAGCTATTACAACATAAATCATATTGTGGAGTGACCGATACTTCTAATATACGTTAAAACGTATTTCTAACAATCTCCCCCTAAGGGAGGTCACTCCACGTTACAAAGTTCTAAACCTAGCATACTATACTAAGTCTTCGTTCTTTAGCTCGTAGTCTTTTCTTCTTTTCTTTCTTTTGTTGTGAATATGTTGATTTGATCTTTTAGGCTTTGATTTGAGAGCATTGTTCTTTGGCCTTTCACGTGCGATCTTTGCCTTTCTTGTGAATTTTGCCTCCTCGTGACTTCATGTTCCACACACTTACGTCTTTTTGTTGAATTCTCGAAAGCTTCAGAGTTTGGTACAGCGGAAGACTTCATCTTGTACTTTCTTGAATTTTTGCTGAACTTTGTTGCAAAAGACATAAGTATGTGGGAACGACTTTTCCAGGTACACCGCAACACCACCGTCTTTACTGGTACTCAGCAACGCCACCGTCTTCAACAGGTACACAGCAACGCCACCGTCTTTAGCAGGTACACAGCAACGACACGAATAAAATGGCTTTGAACATTTTATTCTAATTCGGTAGCATTTTACCTCCGGTCGGTGAAGACCGTTGGACGATATTAGATATCGTACCCGTGACGGATAGTTTCAATTAAGTAACTTCCTGACAGGATTTCGCGGGTGAACCCGTTCTCTTTATTCGACCGTCCAAAGCTGACTGCGAACATAAAGAGTGAATCACTTGGATAAATTATCCTTGTGATTAAAAGCCGTCAATTCATGATACCTGGAACAAGTGAATTTCAATTAAGATTTTCACCATCGTTGCTTTCCAGTTGTCACGAGCTCAATTCATAAAGAACCTTGCACGTTACCTACCAAGTGCTGTTTGATGTTGACACTAGAAGGATTTCCACTCGTCACTGTGGTCAATAAAGAGTCACTCTGAGTGTTCTGGCAAGATCATATGATAATGCGAAGAGGCCTGGAACGAGTTTAAGTTCAATTAAGAGTTAAACCACTGTTACCTTCCAGTTTTTCACAAGATTGGTTCTAAAAGAACCGCACGTGTAACCTACCATGAGCTTGTTTGATGTTGGCTCAAGCAGGATTTCCATCTTCATTGTAATACTTACGTATTACTCGGATGTTCTGGCAATATTACAGGAATATTGCGTAGGACTCATGAAAATCTCTTACTTTTCACAGTGTGTGAGAAAGCAAGGAATAAATGGAAAGTGTCCTAATGAGACTTTTGATGATCTCTTGGCTCTAGACTCGATTGTGCGTTTTGATTTAGTGAGCGATGGCTGGAGAGGAGTGCCACCTTTTCAATACCAGTTTATTCGGAGTGAATAAACCAATAGATAACGTGTTGATCTCCGTGTGATTAAAACAAATACCTTTTGAGAGATATTTGAGTTAGCTGGGGAAGGGTTGTGCATTGCATCACTGGGTCCATGATGTCTTTCTTCAATACCGAGAATCATTAGCAAAAATGACCTCAATAGCATATGTATTGACCCGGTTTCTGCCTAAAGTTGTAAGGAGGGCTTCTTTCTTTACACCCTTTATCTTTACATTTCTTTTTCATTCTTCAACCCCTTCAATGCTTACCAATACGTCATCACTAGCACCTTGTTGTGATTGTTCCAGTGCTAGCTTAAGTACTTGGTCGGCATTCAGCTACGTTCACATTCTTTCTCCATCTTTCCTAGGACTTCTAATTCTAACTATGGAATTGTCCTTGGGAAGATTCCATCGGCTCTGATGAATCATTGGACTAAACCTATTCCTACCACCCTTTTGTCACCACATCCATCGTGAATTAAGCGTGTTTTGGGAAGGAATTGCCACCATGAAAAATCATTGAAAATCACCTAAGGTACTTGTGATATTAAAATCAAAAGTGTTGTACCTTAGGTGTTTTGATCATCAAAAACGCTCCTCCTTAACACGTGCTTAACACATATTAAGTTGGATTATCATTAAGTCTTTTTCATCTTTTAGCCAAGTATCACTTACGTCTCCTTAATCCCATTTTCTCCCCTTATCCAAAATGTTAACCATTAATATTTGGGATATTGAATGGATTAACCGGTCTTTGGGTAAAAATGAAATCAATGTTTGGCCATAGAACAAGTTATTGCTCCCCCTTAAGTTAATAAGGGATAGTTGTAGTGCTTTGGTATGACATATTTTGAAAGATTTAGAATCTCGTGAGAAATTCTTGAAAAAAATTATCATACCTTATCACTACAACAAGCCATTCAAGCACATTATTCACAAATATACATATTCACAATTGAAAACCAATATAAAGTGACCTGAGATGTACGACCCATCAGATGGATCGTTGCAGTAGCTTGTGGTGCACTAAATACGGTCTTCCACCCACGAATCTTTCCAAGCTCCTCATCAATCTACGTTCACAGAGCTTTTGATCGATCTTTTTGATCACATACTTTGCCATCTGCCGGTAACCCGGATGCCAATCCTCCGTCATCTCTGGCAAAGTCCCACCCGAGTTCAGATGCTCCAACTTATCTCTGACTTGTATAAGAGTGCCATCGCTATACTTGTGGAGCTCCCCCACCCTCATAAACTTCATCAAACCTCGACTGTTTAAATAGAAAATGCCGTAATTCGGGACAGAAATTCCGGTATATGGACATCTTTCTACGTGTTGAGGTAGCACTTGATTCACAGGACGGGTTAAATTGAGCCTCCTCTGATAGCTTTCGACTCCCAACTGAAGATCCTCAACTCGTGACTTGATGACAACGCTTCGTGTGAACATACGAAGTGCTGTATTCAAAGCAATCAGGTCTTCACGAGGAATGTGAGTAAGTTGATCTCGGGTCATCAGAAGCAGCATATCTTCAATATCCTCAAGGCGAATGATGGAAAAGTCTCCTTGCTGGATTTTGTATTCCCTGTCATCCTCCCTTTTCAAACGAATCTCCGTCACATGATAGTAGCCGTTCTTGGCTTCAGTTTTCATTCCTAGGATGCTGGAGATGCGGATGTCGGATCTAACATTGCTTCCAGATTTGACCAAGCAGCAACCCCTGTACGCCCTTCGGACTCGTTCGTCCCAATGAGATGCACCTATGACAGCATACATATCATAATTACGATTCATTTTAGGGACCCAGAGTCGATTTACCTTTTCCTCGATATAGGGTATTGTCCCCCAGTTGGCAGCTTTCAGCAATGTCAGGGAGGTTGCGTACTTTGATGATCCCTTCAGTAGATACTCAAGATCGTTGGTGACGAAGAAGTCAAGAGCAATCTGATTATCTTGAGCAGGATCCATTGGAGGTGGAGCTCTTTCTGATTCATGAAGTCCTGGCCTTTGAGCGGTTTTCAAAGCCTTTATGATCTCATCGGCATAATACTCGAACTCCATTCGGGGTAATCGGGTTTTGGCACGCAGTCTCTTATCTTTCATCGCTTTCTTGACCAAGGATGGAGTAACCGAAGTCTTATACTCATGAGCAAGAAATGCACATAAGTCAATCGGACTTCGGATACGCAGATACAACACATCTTTGTCAGCATCTGTGATCGGATCATATTGAGCTGCTGCCGTGATCCAAGCTTGTGGTGGTGCAGACTCGTCTATCTCCAACGTGTCTTCCCAATTTCGTATGCTTGGTTCAGGAACCGTAGATTGTTGAACTTGTTGTTGAGGAGTTGAAGTGCGAACATCTGTTGGTTCTGTTTCAGGCATTTCAGCAGTGTCTTGAACTGGGGAGTGTTGTGCAGCTTCGGGTTCCGTCACTGATTCTGCAATCACAGGAGTAACAACAGCAGAACTAATGGGGTTAGTTGTAACAGGTAAAGATACAGCGATAGAGATACCGGGAGCCGAAGACGCTGTAGTGGCATTCACATCGTGGCGCCACTTAGTTCGTCTTGATTCCGAGGATGTCGATTTGTCCTTCTGTGCTGCATCTTTTGTGGACTTGGTTCCAGTCTTTGTAGCAGTCTTCTTGGAGCTGGTAACCTTGTCTCCCTTTTTCGGTTGTTCACCCCCATCATCATCCTGATTGTCATCCCCGTTACTACCCCTTGCACTCTCCTGATTCTCATCACCACCATCATCGCCATCATCATCCTCATCATCCTCATCATCGTCATCATCCTCATCATCATCACCACCCTCGTCATCGTCTTTATCCTTTTCTCCTTCTTCTTCTTCTTCTTCCTCTTCTTCCCCCGTACCCTCTTCTTCACTCTCTTCCCTTTCTTCCTCAGGTAAGATGTGATATGGTACCACACTTCCAAACGTTTTGAATAATCTATCATCCTCCATGATAGCATCATTCAGGGATTTATATAGAGCCCGTTGAATCCTCGACTTATCATACGACCCAAGTTCCACCATACGAGCCTTAAGGATCTTCTTCAATTCGAAATCCGCCAGGTCATAAGCAATCTTGTAGGCGGCTTCTGAAGGGTTGGAAGATTTGACCATTAAATTGTCAGCAGCAAGTGTCTTCATCTCATCGCGAAGTTTAGGCATTAAGGATTCAACGGATTCTTGCACTCTTTCTTTCACAGATGCTTCAAGTGCGTCTTTTTGTTCCTTATATTTATCCCTCATTGCTTGAAGTCTGGTAATGCGTGCAGCATGTTTATCGGCCTCAACCTGCTTAACTCGAGCAAGTTCCTCTGCATGAGCTTTACGTGTCGCTTCCATGTCTGCAGAGAACTTGGCAATCAACTCTTCTTGAGCTTTCTGAGATACTTCTTCCCGTTGAGCTCGTCTTTGCAACTCTTGGCGAAGTTCATCCATTTCGCGTTTGTGATTGTCAAGCATTTCGGCCATCACTAATGCAGCCATTGCAGATGTTGCAGAGCTGCTCTGGGTTGACTGAATAGGCTCGGTTGTTACTGCTGTACTAAGTATGGGGATTGTGGGTGGTGGAAGAAATGGTGTGGAGGCCGGTCGGGTTGGTCGGGTTGTTAAGGGTTGGATTGGTGGTGGTAGAGTTGCCAAAGGTTGAGTTGTCACCATGATCGTAGGAGCAACAGGTTCCTTTTCCACACTTGTTGAAATAGGGATTGATGGCTCCTTCGAGGTGGAATAGTTTTCAGGTGACCCAAATTCATCAACATCATCTGGTTCCACGTACTCATCCTCAATATCTACCCTTGCTCCTGAACCACTACCTCCAGTGTCTTTCCTACTCCTTTTAATAGCAATCTTCATCATTTGTTGCTCGGTTTTATCAACAGTAGGATCAACAATATCTTGTTTGTCACGTAGACGCATCAAATCCTTACCCTTTCCCTTCTTACCCTCTGTCTTCTTCTTCTTGGGTTCGGGTTCAGGTAACGCAGCTGGTTGTTTGCGTTTACCTTTACTCTTAACCGTTGTGGATGAGTCTTCTCCAGTTTGAAGGTTTGCTTTCAGCCTCTGGATTTCTAATTGTAGTAGCTTGTAATCTGCAGAACCTTTGATTTTATCAGATAGAAGGTAATCAGGAACAGGACCCGGAATCACACCAATCGACGGTCCTTCATGCCTCAGATCTACAGTATCATCAGCTTCTTCAGTGTGATAGCGACCTCCTGCACGCCTATCAATTGTAGCATCAAGCTTCATAAAATAATTTATGATAAGCTTAATAAACCGAGGACAAGGAAAGAAGTTTGTCTTCAGCTTCTTGTTGTGGAAGAGTTGAAAGGTGAATTCTTCCCATATCAACAAAGCATAATCTGAATTCGCAGCTTTGTACATGCCATAGAAGAGGTTCATTATTGGACTGCGCAAAGCATCATGTCCACTCGTTTTTGGTGTAAGGCATTTACTGAGAATACCCATCAAAGCTCTCCAGGGTTGTCCTACCTTAGCAGTAGTAAACTCAGATGCAACTCGTATTTCCGGACATCCAAGTGCGTCAAATAACTCCGCGAGTTCATCTTTAGTAGGATCCCTTGAGAAAGACATGCCTTTGGGTGTATCCCGTATACCAAGAATCTTACGGAAGTCTGAAACGGTGAGTGTCTGCTGCTTGTTGTCGATGGTGAAGGTGATCTTGTTCGAAGTGAAATCCTTGGTTGCCCAAAATTCAAACATATACTCATAAGGCACCGAGGCTGTACTCCTAAGGGCGTTCTTGAAATGAGAGTTATCAAGAATGGCTATGGCGACCTTAAAACCATGGTGAGTGGATTTAGAAACTTGCTTCAGCCTATAGTTGTTGGGTATAAACTTAAGGGTTCGAGCTTTAGCAATATCGGCTTCTCTAGATTCTTGGATAGCTTGTACTGTTGGATTAGTCATTTTATCTGCTTAAGATAAGACATGAAAGGTTGATGCACAAAAATAGATAGATATATATCATTCTTACTTCTAAGCATAACACATTTCATAAGATAACACAACAAGTACATAGATAGCATGCAAACAAGAAAACTCTTCATCCGGAACATTTATTCATTCGGAACATCTTCATCCGGAACTTTTCCTCATTCGGAACTTCTCCTCATTCGGAACTTCTTCATCCGGAAGTTCTTCATTCGGAACTTCCTTCATCCGGAAGTTATTCATTCGGAACTTCCTTCATCCGGAACATTCCTTCATTCGGAACTTCCTTCATTCGGAAGTTCTTCATTCGGAACTTCCTTCATCCGGAAGTTCTTCATTCGGAACTTCCTTCATTCGGAAGTTCTTCATTCGGAACTTCCTTCATTCGGAAGTTCTTCATTCGGAAGTCCTTCATTCGGAAGTTCTTCATTCGGAACTTCCTTCATTCGGAAGTTCTTCATTCGGAACTTCCTTCATTCGGAAGTTCTTCATTCGGAACTTCCCTCATTCGGAAGTTCTTCATTCGGAACTTCCTCATTCGGAAGTCCTTCATTCGGAACTTCCTCATTCGGAAGTTTTTCAGAAGAAATCCTTCATTCGGAAGTTTTAAGCCACGTTCATCCGGAACTTTTACAAACTAAACTCAGATGTTTATTCTAGCGCGTTTGTGAGTTTTTAAGGCAAACTAAGGCATAGAAACATCATAGCATACAAATCCGCATAAAACCCACCACAAATCCTTAGTTAATTAACCCTAATTTAATCATACACCCTAAATGGATTAAACTGATTAATTGAGCATGTTTAACAGAATAATATGATAAGAACTGTGGATTAGAAGTTAACATGTTGATGTATATACCTTAATTTAGCAGATGAACAGGAAGGAATGATCAGACGAAGGTTTGAATGCGTGTTTGTGTGTGTAAACAATGGCGGCAAGTTATTAGATAAACAGTGGAAGTGAATAGTGAGGGGCGGGGTGGTTTATATTTTGACTTAGGTCAAAAATTTGCCAAGTTTCAACAATTGACACTTTTAGTCCCTTAGTTATTTATTCATTTCCTTTTTGTTTCTAATTTTTTCATTTTACCTAACTCTTGTTAAACGTACACACAACTTAGCAAACGTATCTATTAGCATACCCTCAAGATCTAAAAGCCATGCCTATCACTTAAAACGAACACAAGTCGTTTTCTAAAGCAAAACCACTCAATTACCATGTAGCCCTTAATTTTCACAATCACTTTTGAAAAATTAATTTTAATGACAATGATGATTTTAATATTTTCTCCCCCTTAAACGATGACCCGTTTTCTAGTTAAAGAGCTGTAGTCATTGTTTAAAGAGTCAAATATTAATGAAAGCATTTCCAATTTATCTCTTGAAAAATTGATTCGTGGTGTCAATAAGATTTCTCTTATTTTAACAAATTAATGCACTGAGACGTACACAAATTCGTGTCAGACCAAGTTATAAAGTAAACTTGATCCCTTTGCATGATTTGGCTTGTAAATCATGCCCGAGAAAATTAATTCCCGTTCTGAGCCAACGTTTTCCAAGGAAATACGTGACTTTAATATGAAAACCGGGTTGCAGTCTGAAATAACTACAAGCCACTATGGGCATGTTTTAAAAATGTACAACTTTTATACGGACTCTATTTATGGCACCGTGTCAATATTGATCGATATTTCTAAGGCCGTAAATATTACCGTACTAAAAGACATGCCCGATTTAAAACAAAAAATATTTTTGGTTTTTCTTGATTTTATGCTTTTTATGGTTTTTCTAGGTTTTATATTTTTTATGGTTTTTGTTGGTTTTATATTTTTTATGGTTTTTGTTGGTTTTATATTTTTTATGGTTTTTCTTGGTTTTATATTTTTGTATTTTCTTTTTGTGGTTTATATATTTACGATAATATACATGATCACAACCAAAGGATACTCTGAATAGTTTACCACGACTATTCAGCTGATTCTTCTGCCAACTCTTTGAGAGTCGCTGGAGTGAATGATTTCATGCCAAGCTTGTCGATCAAAAACTCAATTCGTCCTCGATCTAAGGCTTTGGTGAACATATCCGCCAGCTGATACTCAGTAGTGACAAAATACAGCTCGATCACTCCGTTCTCCACCTGCTCCTTAATGAAATGGTAGCGAATGTCTATGTGCTTGGCCCGGGAGTGTTGAACATAGTTGCAGCAAAGGGCAATGGCGCTCTTGTTGTCACAATACATCGGGATTTTGTTAAATCCAAGACCGTAGTCAGTTAATTGTGATCTCATCCAAAGGACTTGAGCACAACAACCGGACATGGCGATGTATTCAGCCTCCGTGCTTGATATTGCAGCGCTTTTCTGCCTTTTTGAAGACCAACTGATCAATCTATCTCCAAGGAGTTGCACAGATCCAGACGTGCTACGCCTCGTATCTTGACATCCAGCATGATCGGCATCTGCGTATGATATTAAAGCAATCGAGGAATCTTTCGGATACCATAGACCACGATGAAGTGTTCCTTTTAGATACCGAAAGATCCTTTTAACTACATGTAGGTGCTTTTCGGTAGGCCGAGCCTGATACCGGGCACACATGCATACAGCAAATTGCAAATCAGGCCTGCTAGCAGTCAGATAGAGAAGGGTGCCAATCATTCCACGGTAAAGTTTCGGATCGACAATAATCCCATCCCTATCTTCATCTAACTTGGATTTCTCCACCATTGGAGTGTCTACGGGGTCACAATTCTCAAAGTTATATTTCTTAAGAGATTCTAGAGCATATTTGGATTGATTAATAAAGATGCCTCTGGGATTCTGAGAAATCTGTAATCCTAAGAAAAATGATATTTTTCCCATCATCGACATCTGAAAGCGTGTGGACATTATCTTCTCAAATTGTTTAGACAATTCTATGTTAGTGGCAGCAAAAATGATATCATCAACATAAATTTGTACCAGAAGCATATCGTTGCCGTCCTTGAGAGTGAATAGAGTGGGGTCCACTTTGCCTTTGGAGAAGCCTTCCGACATGAGATATGTTGACAGGAGATCATACCACGCGCGTGGAGCTTGTTTCAACCCGTAGAGAGCCTTCTTAAGCTTGTACACATGGTTAGGAGACTCCGTACTCACGAACCCATCCGGTTGACTAACATAAACCTCTTCCCTTAGTTCACCGTTCAAAAATGCCGTCTTCACATCCATTTGATAGACGATCATGTTCATATGAGCAGAAAACGCAAGGAATAGTCTAATCGCCTCCAATCTAGCCACAGGAGCAAAAGATTCCTCAAAGTCTATACCCAAGGCTTGTTTATATCCTCTAGCGACCAATCTTGCTTTATTCTTCAATACCGAACCCATCTCATCAAGTTTAACCTTATAAACCCATAACAAAGTAAGGATGTTAACCTTGTCAGGGCGAGGAACCAATTCCCATACTTCAAGTCGTTTGAATTCATTGAGTTCCTCCTGCATAGCTTCAATCCAAGATGATTGGGTCATAGCATGCTGCCAATTTTTGGGTTCAACTTCAGAGAGAAATGCATCAAAGTAACAATAAAGTGCACTCTCTTGTAGTTGATGGCGTGTAGAGACTGGTCGATCTAGATCTCCAATAACATTCCTAATTGGGTGATCTTTTGTCCATTTAGTGCTATGGTTTTCAATCCTAGGTGGTCTGGAGTGAACAATAGATGGAGCTTCTTCTGAGGTAGAGGCGGCTGAAGGATTTTCAGGGATCGCTACACCAAAGAAAGGAAGCTCTTGCAAGTGAGCATATTCCAAGTCGTGATCAGTAGTATCCTCTTCTACATCATTAGGCACAAGTGGGGGTGATGATTCAGGTGTAGTTTGTGAATCACTTGGTGAAGGTGCATCAGGTTCAACTTGAATTGTAGATGCATTAGATAAAGGTTCATTAACTTGAGCAACCACTTCAGGTATTGGAGCAATTACTACAGGTACGGGAACTTCATCAGTCGGGGGATCGAAGAATTCATCAAACAACGGTTGAAACAGTTTATCCCACTCGGGCCTTGATGGTGGTAAAAATGATGTAGAAGTAGGATTGTTGGGAAATAATCCGGAACTTATAGCACCGGGTCCCATCTCATGAAGCGCGGGTTCAGAGCTGTGTTGCTCAGAAGCCATCGCTGTCAGCTCGTCGAAATCAGCGTCCATAGTTTCTACAATCTTGCCAAGACGACGGTTATAGATTCGGTATGCTCTTTTGGACGGTGAGTAACCAATGAAAATACCTATGTCGGCTTTTGGTTGAAGCTTACCCAAGTTCTCACTGTTAATGTTTGGGTAACACAGAGCACCAAACACATGGAAAAATGAAACATCGGGTTTGCGGTCATGTAGAAGCTCATAAGGTGTTTTTCCATGGCGTTTCCGAATGATAGAACGGTTTTGGGTAAAACATGCAGTAGAAATAGCCTCTGCCCACAAGAACAATGGAGCGTTCGCATAAATAAGCATGGTCCTAGCAGCTTCCATAAGTGTACGATTCCGTCTTTCAACGACACCGTTTTGTTGTGGAGTGCGTGCAGCGGATGTTTCATGTGATATACCAACTCCTTCATAATAATCACGAAGAGTCTGGTTGACGAACTCTGTACCATTGTCTGTACGGATACGGCGGACAGTGGTATTCAAACGTACCTGGATGAACTTCAGAAAGGTAATGATAGCCTTCGGTGCTTCATCCTTTGTACGTAAAAATCTAACCCATGTAAACCTTGAGAAATCATCCACAATTACCAGAATGAATTTCTTACCGCTCACACTTTCAGTTCTCATCGGCCCACAAAGATCCATATGCAAAAGATGAAGTTTTTCTTGATTGGTGTCTTCAGCTTTGGGCTTGTAAGATTTCTTGGTACTTTTCCCCCTTGAACACGCGGAACATAAATGGTCCTTGTGAAATTTAAGCTTTGGAAGACCACGAACTAAATCGTTTTTAGCCAGATGATTAATAGCATCAAAATTAAGATGAGATAATCTGCGATGCCATAACCATGACTTGGTCTTAGAGGCTTTAGAGAGAAGACATACTGGAGAAGCGGCCATCATGTCTTGTAAGGACAAGGTATATAGATTTGCACCACGAGATCCCTTCAACAAATCTTTTCCTTCCAAGTTGCGGATGAAACAAGTGTGTTGTCGGAAAGCAACCTCAAGGTTAGAATCACAAAACTGTCCTACTGAAAATAAGTTATGACCAAGACCTTCGACGTAGTATACCCTAGAAATCGTCACGTTTCCAATCTGATATTCACCGTACCCCATAATCTTTGCTATATGATCATTCCCAAATTTAACCGTACCAAGAAACTTGCTGACGAAATTTCGGAGCATCGAGCGATTTCCGGTCATATGTTTTGAACAACCGGAGTCCAAATACCACAGGATGATTTGGACCACCTGAAAATATCACCACACAAAGAAAATGTAGAGGTATCGGAATCTGAGTGTTCCTTGTTATTAGCAGGTACAGATTTAATAATCTTAGATTTGCTAACTCTAGGTTTCTTAGATTTCCTAGCCTTTTTCTTCTTAATTGGTGGTGTAGATTCTAATTGGCTCAAATCCTGAGGTATTTCTTCACTGATAGGCACTACAGTGGGGGCAGACCTAATTAAAGGGCGCTGTTTCCATACTTGAGTGCGAGTGTTCCTAACTAAAGGACGCTCAGACCTAACCTCGATAGATGCATTCCTAGTTAAAGGGCACATTTTTCCATCTAGTGTAAAGGTCCTACCAGTGGGACGCCATTGCCAGCCAACTTGGGCACGAGTTCTACCCGTTGGCTTCCATTCAAGACCATTCTTAATCGCATTCATTTCATTAACGTGATCAATCAGACACAAATCATGACTCTGGGAAAACATACATTCATTACAATTCCAACAATTTAAATCAGAATTCACGAATGGTTTAGGCTGCTGCACAGGCGCAGAGCTTTTAGTCTTAACATGATTCATTTTATTTAAAACTGAACTAGCATTCCTATTGTGGACTTCTACTTTCTTCTTTGTGGTACTACTAGTGGAGGGCTTGATCTTAGCTTTCTTGAGTGGCGATCCTTTAGCCTTAGTAGTCTCTTTTAATCCTGTAGAAGGCAAATTGGGAACATTAGCAGCAGATTTTAAAGGTGTCTTACTTGATTGTGCCAATGACGGTTTCGCTCCTGGAGTCTTATTAAATGGAGTGACAGCAATGGGCCTATTATTAAGTAGTGCAGAACCTGGTGTACCTATGTATTGTAAATAAGCCAAGCAATATTGAACTCGCTTAACATATTCATGAGCCGAATAATAGTCGCTACTTGAGGGATCTAAGGCATAAAGATCGTCTAAAATATCCCTAAGAAGATCGACATGCTTAATGGCATTCCTCATATAATCATTGTATACAACCGGGTTTCTCTTATGAAGCGGATTCTTATAAAGCACTACTTTCTTGGTTGTTGGAGCACTAGTGGACGGTGCAGAGTCGGTAGCTAAGTTATCAACAACTTCTTGTCGGGTGAGAAGAAGTGTCTCCTTTAACTCAGCCAAAACCATATTTTTGTCTATGAGCAGGATGTTCAAGTCTGAGATTTCCTCGCACTTTTGGTTCAGTTGTTCAACATAATATTGTTGCTGTGCCGCATTAAAAGCGAAGCGTTCTTCTAGTGAACCATAAAGAGCGGATAGTCCCTGCCTTGTCCGATCCATCTCCCCTAGAACAGTTGATAGTCTAATTTCTAAGACTTGGTTTTTAGACTCTGCAGCCTCTAGTTCCATTCTTAATGTTTCCTTTGATGATATCTCTCTCTTCAATCTCATTATTTCTTCCTCTAATGTCTCAACAATTGCAATCATCTTGTCACTTGTCTCAACACCGTTTTCACAAACATTTGATATCAAAAGATTTTCATTTTGAGCTTGTTGTTTTAATTCTAAAGATATACAATGTTGTTCTAGTTGATTAAAGCGTTGAGAAAGTAAATTATAAGAATCTTGTAGCTTTAAAAACTCAGCGTTAGATTCGTGACAAGAATGATTATCTACCTCATTTACAGTTTCAGCAACATTTACAGAAATATCACAAACATCATCACAAATATCCTCACAAATATTCACAGCATCACAATTAATCATAGTGGATGTAAGCTCATTCGAATAATTAACATTTACAGTAGTAAGCACATCACACGAGATTACTTCAGACAAGAATCGGTCATATTCGGTTAAAATCTTTTCCTTTTCAATTAGTTGCAGTTCGTAAGCGGTGTCCATTTCATAAAACACTTTTTGAACTTCCCCAATTTCAAACTGAAGATTTTCCTTAAGAGATGCAAAACTTCTTTTTAGACTTTCGACAAACGGATTGATCTCAGTTTTAAACACCTCGTTCATGTGTTCGAAAGCCCATTCTCCGGCATTTAAGCCATTTGAAGTCGTACATTCCAAGATGACCTTGTCAAAGTTAGTAAAGTATCGGTTAATCTCTTGCAAGTTTAACCATACAGTGCTAACAGGTGGAAGATTCTTTGGAATTTCCTTAGGACCTTCCATGTTGACAAGTGTAGGAAATGTACTAGGGCTTTCTTCCTCTATCATGTAGGTTGGTGCTGTAATGAGATCCTTATCCATATGGAAGCGAACTCTAAAGTCAGTTTTAGCAAGCTCCTTATTCATTTTAAAATAATCACAATCGGGATATTTTGCTGAATTGTATGACCGATCCTCATCAACTAGATCCTTACTTGTTCGATCATTGGGAAAAACAATCAGGTCTAAAGCCAATCCTAATTGAGTTGCATTATAAAGTCTAGGACTATGTCTTAAAGCTTGTTTTGCATATCGTGGATTAGGGGGAAGGCCTTTTAGACGTGATAAGTTAAACTCTTTAAACGAAGCATCAAATAAGTGAACTAGTTGTGAAGCAGCGTATTGTCTTAACAGCAAGTAATCTAGACTTCTAATCTTATTAGTGGCATTAATCTCCATTTCAGTCTTCTTAGATTCTAGTGATTCAAAATCCATTTGAAGTTTTTGAAAATTAGTGACCACTAACTCCTTTTCTCGAAGTTCATTAGACAAATTTGCTCTTAAGTTTTCTATTTCTTGCAAGTGACCCATTTGTTTGTTTCTAAAGTGATCATATTCGAGATTAGTTAGAACACTAGACGAAGGCACTAATTCCAAAGTTTGTACTTTCTCATTGCTTAAGGCAAGCTCATCAGACAAATTCTTATTCTTAGCTAAGGTTTCTAAGAGTGCAGCATTCATTTGGCTAAGTAGTGTAGCAGGAACCATGACTAAATCTTGTTGAGCAGGAGTAGGCATATGCGAACTGGTTCCTGGTTGTGATTCACTCAAAATCTGGGGACTCACATTGATATTGCTATCATTGTTTGTCTCCTCATTTGAACAACTCACCACCGAAGATTCATTCGAATCAGCACTCTCTTGCCCAACTTGATGTGGTTGAATACTAGCATCAGTGGCATTATCGGTGTTATTAATAAGTACCTCAGATTTCTTATCTGGCCCTAAGCTGGAAAAAGTTGCCATGAAAGCAGCCTTTGCAGTTTGAAAGTCATCACAGTCGGAATCATACGCATCAAGATCATCGGCTTGGTAAGCTGCATTCTGCGTAGTGACAACGTCTTGTTCAGCAATCCCTGGGTCAGCAAGAAATGCAAGCTCCTCTTCATCAAGTTCCCTTCCTTGCGCCTGAGCATTTACCAGATAGATCTTTTCTGCAAACCACTGTCCATCCCTTCTCCTCTTGGGTTTCTTACAATCCCTGGACATATGACCCTCTTCCTTGCAGTTATAGCATGTAATCATTCTCAACTTGCCCGTATTAGCCCGTGGAGGGTTGTTGACCATTGGAGAAGGAGCAGGATTGGCGGTGCGAACATTGGTTGATGTGGAAGTTCTCCCCTGATATGGTTGAATTGGCTGAACCATTACCCTGCCATTCTCAATTGTAGCTTGTTGGCGAGAATTGGATGAATTCCTCAACTGATTGTTGGTAGGAGCTGATCCTCTGAATCCTCGTTTGCTTAAAGTTCTTGTGAGATAAGCAGACATAGTAGTTAGCACTTCAACTGGGTCAGCTCCTTGTTGGAATACATGAACTGGGACTTCCTCATCATCACAATAAAGTGCTTGATCTGGATAAGCTGCATAATCAGTAGAAGGAATACTCATTTGATCAGGGTAGCTTGTCGGATATGCTGCATAAGGTGCAACATTTGCTGGATGAAGTTGTGAAGCATACTGTGGTGAGGGTGCATTGAACCGATATTGTTGCTGATGTGAGGTGGGTGGTTGTGGTAGAATCGAGTATTGGGGAAAGGCTGGTGTCATGTAAGGTGATTGATGATAAGCTTGATGTCCCAAGATATAAGGTGTGTTGTTGTGAGACAAGCTTGGTTGATTCGCCATCAAAGCTAAGGAATCTGGGTACATACCTCGAGGAGAACGGTGCATAATCACATGCTTCTCATGCTGCTGAAGGAAGGCATATATTTGATCCAAATTGCACTTATGCAGATCCCTGGTTAACTTGACATCAGTAATGTACTCACCCCATTCAGCTTGAGGTAGAGTATTCAAGAATTTGGTGTTAACCTGGAATGGTGCGATCACAAGATTGTATACATTCAGATCATTCATGAGTGTGGTGAATCTGAAGTAATAATCGTGAAGTGTTTCCCCTGGGTTGTAGGTGAATCTATCAAACAAATCATACAGCTGACACTCCCTTTCTTGTTTGGTGAGAGACGTGCCTTGTAGCAACACCTTAAGACGTTCCCATAGATCCTTTGCCACCGTATACTGACTCACCATCCTATAGATGTCATGGGGAAGAGCTTGGAGAATTGTTTGAAGAGCTTTTTCATCTGCATCTGCAACGAGTTGTTGAGCTGGAGTAAGTTCTTCAAATTCTCGTGGTCTAGTCACGTTATCAACCGTAATGGTACCATAGTCGAGTGGACCATTCAAAATCAATTTGACCATAAGCCTTCCGTATGTCGGTTTCCCCTTTAGATATTGCATCATTCGACCTTGCCATGCCTCAAACACCTTTTTAATAAGCATCGGTGGACGGCTATCAGTTCCCGTTATGATTGATATATCCGTAAGAGATGTCATCTGAGGCATTACTGAATTTGGATTCATTTTGTTTTTCTTCAAAGAAACAGAGATTATCGGTTGATCGAGCAGTGAAGTAAAGCTTGTGAATTGTGTTGTGTTTTTGTTGTAAGAAACCAAGATTAAATCCTCTAAAAAATCGTCGAAAAAACAAGCAAAATAACCCTTGATTCGGAACTTGTTGTTGATTCGGAAGTTTGATTCGGAAGATTACCTTGATTCGGAACTTTGGGTTGATTCGGAAGAATACCTTGATTCGGAACTTTTGGGTTGATCCGGAACTTCTTGGTTCGGAAGTTCTTGATCCGGAACTTTGGCTTGATCCGGAACTTCTTGATTCGGAAGTTCTTGGTTCGGAACTTTGGCTTGATCCGGAACTTCTTGACTCGGAAGTTCTTGGTTCGGAAGTTTCTTGATCCGGAACTCCTTGACTCGGAACTTCTTGGTTCGGAAGTTTCTTGATTCGGAACTCCTTGACTCGGAACTACTTGGTTCGGAAGTTTCTTGATTCGGAACTCCTTGACTCGGAACTTCTTGATCCGGAACTTCTTGATCCGGAACTTCTTGATCCGGAACTCCTTGATCCGGAAGTTTTGCTGAATGAACAGAAACCCCTTACGATGAACAGTCGAACAGTAAAAGTTAAGATTAAGCCCAGATTTTGACCAAATAACCCAAAAAGTTTTGTGCTTTCGACTAAAATAAGTAACAACTAATACTTATCCAATAATCCCAATCACAAAAACACCAAAAACACCAAGAATCAAGATGATTTTTCTTAAAGAACACTAATACAATCAAAAACTAAAAAACCACACAAATCACCACCTTAAATCACCCCATAGCTCTTGATACCAAATGTAGAATATTGATAATCAATGAATCTATGAAGGGGTTTGTTAATTTCTAGAGAGAGAAAGTTAGAGAGAGAAAGTGAGAGAAACTATGTGAATTTTATTAAGTGGAAATTTAGAAATGATAACAACCAACCCCTTTCCTTAGTGGAAAGGGGTATTTATAGTTCCAAGTCATAAGTGGACTTGGGCCGGTCCATGACAAGCCCATGGACCGGTTCTTACTTAAGTTAATAAGCAAATAATAACTAATTACTAACTACGAGCTATTACAACATAAATCATATTGTGGAGTGACCGATACTTCTAATATACGTTAAAACGTATTTCTAACATAGTTTAATCTTTTAAAAGTTGATTTTTAATATTTTGATTATTTAGTGTTTTTAAAGTTTTTAATTTGTGGCTTATTAGCTTTTTTAAAAATTATTTTGGTTATGTTTTTGGTTAAGTGCTTATTTGTTTTTGCTTATTTTTCTTAATCCGGGTTCTAAAACCCTCATCCCGAATTAGGTGAGTTTTAGTTTTCCCGAATTACTTGCAGGTTTTATTACTCCGACTTAGGTAGATTAGTTTGACATTACGGATTAGGAGTAACTATTGTTTTCCGGATTGTGTGTAAGTGTGGATTCCAAATAGTGTACAAGTTCCTCATTCCGGATTGAGTGCACCATGGTATTCCGAATTGCTTAAGACCATCACAGATTCCAGATAAGTATAAGTACTCAGATTCTGGATTGTTTATGGAAGGTGTATTCTGGATTGTTAGTAAACTAGGTTATTCCGAATTGTGTGAGGAAACTGGATTCCGGATTAGTTCAGAATCTTGTTTTCCGGATTAGGGTTAAAATCCATATTCCGGATTGTGTGTTGATTACACATTCTGGATTGTGTTAGATTTTTAGATTCCGACTTTTTTTTGATTTATTTTTCCCGAATTGTTTTATTTTTAAACTTTTAATTTTTCCCGCCAATTTTCTTAAGTATTATTTTTAAAGTATTTTGTCCTGATCTAATTTCAAGTTTACTATATTATAAAGTTTTTATTTTTTTTTCAAATTTACTTTTCATTAAGTTTTAATCTTTTATCATTTATAATTAAAAGTCTTTATTTTTAGTTTAATCTTTTCAATATTTTATTTTTGTTTTTAAAATAGATCAACGACATTTGCTTTTTACACCAAGAAAAAATGAGTCGCACGAATAACCGTGATCAATTCGAATCGAGTCGAGACGATTTTAACTTTAATAAAATCTAGTTATTAAAATGGCGCCGCTTCCGGCTCTTTTCGTGAATATTAACGGTTTTTTGTGAGAGACGCGTTGGATTTTGGGATCCGTTCACTTTTGAACGTTATTTTCGTGTTAAAAATTTTCAAAAAAATCCTAAAAATAAAAAATTTAAAAAAACCAAAAACATTTAAAAATCATAAAAATCATTTCTTTTTCAAAAGTTTTGGAACAAAAATATTTTCTTTTCACGTTAACCATTATTTTTCTTTTATTTCTTTGCTATTCTTTTATTCTGTAGGTGTATGCGTACCCGTTCACGCGAAAGGAAGTCTATTCAAGCCGTTATCATCGAGCCTCCTGTTGTTAACACAATGGATAACCGTCCAATGATCGAGCTCTTGCAATCACATGTTGAAGGCAATAAAGATGCGATTGTGGTTCCGGCTATTGATGCAAATAACTTCGAGCTCAAGACCGGTTTTATACAAATGGGTTCCGCAACACCTTTCTTAGGCCGCACTGATGATGATCCGCATGATCACATTAAAAGGTTTGTTCAATTAACCAATACCGTGAAATACAATGGGGTTTCACAAGAGGCAATTAGTTTGATCCTCTTTCCTTTCTCCCTTGAGGGACAAGCTCGAACTTGGCTTGATAAGGAACCACCCCAAAGTATTACAACATGGGCGGACCTTGAGACCAAATTTATCAATCATTTTTTCCCACCCTCACGTACTACCGCTTTGCGGAATGACATCATTAATTTTGTACAAAAGTACGATGAGACGTTTAGTGAATCTTGGGATCGTTTTAAGGAACTTTTAAGAAAGTGTCCACAAAACGGTTTTACAAAGGTGCATCAAATTAATACTTTTTATAACGGATTAAGTTTGAATGACAAAGACTCACTAAATAGTGCTTCAGGGGGGTAATATTCTTGTTAAATCAATGAATGAGGCTTGGGCAATAATAGAGAACAAAGCCAAAGTCCAAACCAAGAGTGTTAGGGCTACTATGGCTAGTTCCAATAAGAGTGAGTTGACCAATCATATTAAGGAACTCACTTGCGTAGTAAAACAACTTGCTTTAAGAGATAAACCTCCTAATCAACATGCCCATGCTCTTAATATAACTTGTGAAACTTGTGGTGGGCCACACTCTTATGCTAATTGTGATAAAGCTTATGATCAATCTCACGGGGAAGTGTATGCTTACAACAACACGGAGAGGGTTCATTTCAAGCCAAATGTCGATGTTAATCACTTGTCTTATAACTCGACTAATTACTTGGATCCACCCAGTTTTCAACAAAGACCACACCCACCCACCCATAACAACCAAGGGCCACCATGAGCAAATTTTCAACAAAATGCAAATGTGATGGGCTACAATGCAAACCAAGGAAATTATCAAATGCACAATCAAGGTTTTCAAAACCAAGGTTTCAAACATCAAGGTTATCCACCATACAACCAATACCCAAACCAAGGTTTTCAACAACAAGGGTTCAATTTACCTCATCCGCCAATGGACTTGGTTTTGCAAATATTGACTGAACATGAGAAACTAATGCATGCGATGCAAGAATCGACAAGAGCGATGCAAGAGTCCACAGATAGAAAATTCGTTCAAATGTTTCAAACCTTTCAAACCCTTAATACCCAAGGTGCTCTTCCTTCTACAACCGAAACAAACCCTAGAGCTAATGTGAGTGCTATTAATACACGCAGTGGAGCAACTCTAGTAGGACCATCTATCCCTTCCCCAGTTACGCCATTTACACCTCCTCCACCCCTATTTATCCCTCCTACTACCATGACGAGTACTAGTTCTACATTACCGTCTCTACTTCTTACTAAAGAAATACCAAAGAAAAACCCTTCACCATCTCAACCTTCAACATCTCAACCTTCACCTTCTACACCTACACCACCTAAGCCCAATATTCCTTATCCTTCTCGGTTAGACAAGTGCAAATTACTCACTAAAGAGGATGCTCAAGTTACTTCTTATTTGAAGATGATCTCACATATGAACTTTAACATTAGCCTTGTTGAAGCACTTGTCCAAATGCCGAAATTTGTTAAAGCATTCAAGGAATTGCTTAGTAAGAAGGAGAAGAAGGCTGAATTTGTCAACACACGCTTAAATGAAAATTGTTCTGCAGTCCTTCTGAAAGAACTTCCGGAAAAACATGGAGATCCCGGTCGTTTTGTGCTACCTTGTACATTTGACAAAGTCGAAGAATTTACTGCCTTAGCCGATCTCAGGGCAAGTATTAATTTAATGCCATTAAGTGTTTGGAAGAAGTTATCATTACCCGACCTTACACCAACACGGATGACTCTTGAGTTAGCAAATCGAACTCTCGCTTACCCGTTGGTATTGCCGAAGATGTTTTTGTTAAATTTGGTACCTTCACTTTTCCGGTCGATTTTGTTGTTGTTGATTATGAGATGGACCCTCGTATTCTGTTAATACTTGGATGGCCATTCTTGAGAATCGGAAAAGATTTAGTCGATGTTGACGAAGGTGAACTAATTCTAAGAGTCGGGAATGATCAACAAGTTTTTAAGATGGGCAAGATTACAAGCAAATCCAATGGAAAAGAATCGGCAAAAATGATTGTTGTACTTCAAGACGAGCTTGTTACAACTCCTTTGGAAAGTACAAAGCTTGATGATTTTGTGCTACATGACAATCCTCTTTTCGAGACTTGCTATGATAATCCACTTATTCAAGACCATGTGGACAATTCTAATGATTCTCTTCCTGATTTGAGTGATTCACCAATCTATGATGCTCCACCAATCTATGATGAATATGATGATGATTCTAATTTTGCTTTGGATGATTATGATGATTTTTCTTCCGAGTATAAACACATGCCAACTTATGATGACTTTGATGATGTTGACACTCTATTGAGTGATTCTTCAAATGATATGTCTCCTAATGACGATCTTGCTCTAATTTTTGATGAGGATCTTCCACCAAACACTCTTGATAATACTTTGGATGATTACTCGTTTGAGGGAGATTTCGCCACCTTTCTTGATACATACTTTCCCAATGAGCATGATTCTCCTCTTTTGGACTTTGATTATGGTCTTTATCCTCCTTCGGATGTTAAGAAACCCGTTTCAAAGGAGAAGAAACCAGACGACACCAACATCCGTAGTACCTATGTCTTGACACCTGTCTTTCCACCTTCTTCGGATGAGATTGTGTGGTTTATGGTCAAATCTTTAAGGTCTACTGAGTGTCAGTCTTATTTTACCTTAAAGGAAAAGGTGTTCGATTCGGGTATCACAATTCTTAAGCCATCTCAGAATCCATCTGATGAAATAAAAGGAAAGACTTTTGGAAACTATGGAGCTATGATTTCACTTCATCATACCTTCTACCACCGTGCTCAACTATTGCTTAAGGGAACCTCGCCTACTCTTCTTTGGCTTGTGCTCTTCACCTTAGGCTTGTGCTATTTGATGGACGAGAACCATGTATTTGACCTCGGTGGATGTTCTTCAAGGTTCTTACCATTGTAATCAAGGTCGAGTCAGGCTCACGACTCGGTGAACAAAAACAAGCGCTTCTCGGGAGGCAACCCGATGATCTATCCTTTTTATCCGTTTTTATAATAAGTGTAGGGGAAGACCCTAGTAGATGTTTGTTGTTTTCTTTCTTATGATGTGCAGGGATTCGCGCTTTCAAAGATTCAATTTTGATGACTTTTGACGACCCGTGATTCCGTGTACCCGTCTTCCCGGTTTTATCCTAAACTCTTTTGATTCACTATTTTATATTTTTCAATATTAAAATAGGAATCACTTTAGTTGTCTCTTCCTTAGCAAGATTTATACAACGTTCACAATGTCCTAAGTGTAGGGGAGTTTACTCCCACATGCTTAAACATTGAGGACAATGTTTATCCTAAGTGTAGGGGGGGACTTCTATCGAAGTTAAGTGGGTTTTTCCTTGTATTTGTCCTTATTTTAACCGGAAAGTTGATTATTCGACATTTTTCAAAAAATTTGATCTATTTTCGCCTGGTAGTATTTTCCTTTGTTATCGTTATTTTTGCTAGAATAAATTTTAATAAAATGGTTTTAATGAGTTTAGATATCTTTGAAATATTAGGCCCGTCATGAATCTTTTGACTCTACCCGAGTTTACTTATTTGAGTTTACTCTAGCCAGTATCCTTAACGTGTTTAAATCAAGTTTTGCTAGACTTTTATATAGGGAACTTTAAAACGCGAAAGTCTTAACTCATACGGGTTTAAGAACATGAACTTTTCGCACGTTCCTATATTTTTCCTAGAAAGTCGTTTATCAAGGGAACTTTAAAATGAAAATTCTAAACTTGAAAAAGTCTAAGAAGTTGCAAGATCCTATAGATGACTTAAAAACCCAAAACTTTGATTTAATAGGCTAAGCATCCACGAGTCTCATCCTTTGAGATTTTAAATTTTGGAGAACGAGAGATGATAGAGTCAATTATAAGTTTGTATTCTTTCATGAATTTATGTGAGTTAATTATGAGCTTTTTCTCCCATCGCTTGTTAAATAAATAATTGCAATAATTAAGGTCGTACGATTTGAAAAGTTACTTAGCTTCTAGCACAAGATTGTTTAAAAGTTGCTCGGTATTAATTAGAGTTCATAGCCAAGGCATAACTTATTGAAGCGGGATGCGAAGATTGGAGAGTACGAAAAGGCCCTAACAAGGCATGAGGGCTACATTTTGTTGCTAAAGATCCAAAGTGATGTGAAGAATTATTTATCAAAAATCAATATGAAGGATCGAGACACACGACAAAAAGCAAATACTCCCCTAAAGATCATGGAGAAGTCTATCCTAAAATACCCTAACAAGGTATGAAGATAAATAGATCCAAGTCCTAAAAGGAGGCGGACCGTTGTATATCAAAATCCCAAATAAAGATTGGAGAAAATGAAGAAGTCGTGGTCCAAGTTTGAAGAATCTCTCAAAAACTTCAAGTGAAGAAATTCCTATTATGAAGAGAAGACCATTATTTCAAGAATGTCTCTCAAGATTCGAAGTATGAAGTCAATGCCAAATATCAATCCGAGAAAGGTCTTAAATCGTGAAACAAGTTATGCCAAGATATGAACTTTATGAGGTTTCGAGAAGCAGTTTTAAAAGATTTTGTCCTTTAGCTAACTATTGATTAAATCGTCCTACTTTATATTCGGCCTAAATAAACTATCAAAATAAGTCAACAATACATCCTCGTGATCATTCAAGACAACAATAAAATATAAGAGATACACCTAGGAATAACGGGGTCTAAGTGAATAATTGAGCCACATGAGTGAGTGATAGCTTTGCTAACTTATAATAACAATGATCTCGTTTTTAAGCTTGGTATGGGGAACTTGAAACTTGAAGGTGATAAACATTCATGACACCAAAAGCCCTAATGTATGTCTTAGATTTCTTTACGCGTTTCTTCCTTCAAACATTTTGTAATTTTCTATCTTTTTAGTTTCTTTAGTGTCTAGTGTTTAATAAGGCCAAGGTGCGTTAATTATGATGGAGATTGTAAATCGGGCTTTGAAATTAATGCATTGCATGAGGGTATTGCAATGGTCAAGTGTAGGGATTTAATAAGTGTGAAAACACTTATCCTTTTACCACTTAAAACAATTACAAACGAGACCAATACGTGTATTTAATGTCGTAAAAGTCGGAATTATGTGTGGTTTGTGTTTTTGTTGTGTTTTAGGACCAAAATATGAAAAAGGAAGAAAACACGGGTTTTCACGGGCTTTTATTGAAGAAAAAGACAAAAGACGAAGTCAAAAGATCAAGATTGCAAAAAGAACAGAAGTCAAAGGCCTATTCTGAAGATTTATCGAAGAAAAAGTCTAAAGACGGAAGTTTAACGAAGTCGAAGAACCAAGTCTAATAAAAGAAGAAAATTATAAGACAAGTTCATTTTATCAATCGGCAAATCCCGAGACAAAGTCGAGAAAGACGAAGAAATTAAAAGACGAAAAGACAAAGAGAAAGAGAGAAGCAACAACCTTCCTCCCCTCCTCCTATAAATACCCTCCTAATCCTTCATTAGGAGGGTTAGTTAGCTAGTTAGATAATTATTTTATTTTTCAAGTTGTAGGAGGAGATTAAATTACTTTCTCTCTGTAGATTTACTTTCAAGTTTTCAAGCTCTTTAATTTTAATCTTGTATTTGGATCTTTAATCTTCATCTTAATTTCAAGCTTTTCATAATCATTCTCATTCTACATTTCTTGTTTTTAAATCTATTGTTTTGTTTTCATGATTATGTAGTTTGTTTAATCTTGTTCTTTGTTTGATTGATGTGATTATTTGATTGTTCTTATGGTTTTGATTTGTTTGATGTTTTAGCTTATTGTGCTTATTGCTAATTGTGTGTTTTTCTTATTTTCAATTAAGTGTTTTTGATAGTTTAATCTTTTAAAAGTTGATTTTTAATATTTTGATTATTTAGTATTTTTAAAGTTTTTAATTTGTGGCTTATTAGCTTTTTCTTAAAATTAGTTTGGTTAAGTTTTTTGGTTAAGTGCTTATTTGTTTTTGCTTATTTTTCTTAATCCGGGTTCTAAAACCCTCATCCCGAATTAGGTGAGTTTTAGTTTTCCCGAATTACTTGCAGGTTTTATTATTCCGACATAGGTAGATTAGTTTGACATTCCAGATTTGGAGTAACTATTTTTTCCCGAATTGTGTGTAAGTGTGGATTCCGAATAGTGTACAAGTTCCTCATTCCGGATTGAGTGCACCATGGTATTCCGAATTACTTAAGACCATTACAGATTCCGTATAAGTATAAGTACTCAGATTCCGGATTGTTTGTGGAAGGGGTATTCCGGATTGTTAGTAAACTAGGGTATTCCGAATTGTGTGAGGAAACTGGATTCCGGATTAGTTCAGAATCTTGTTTTCCGGATTAGGGTTAAAATCCATATTTCGGATTGTGTGTTGATTACACATTCCGGATTGTGTTAGATTTTTAGATTTCGACTTTTGTTTTGATTTATTTTTCTCGAATTATTTTATTTTTAAACTTTTAATTTTTCCCGCCAATTTTCATAAGTATTATTTTTAAAGTATTTTGTCCTAGTTTAATTTCAAGTTTACTTTTTTATAAAGTTTTAATTTTTTTCAAATTTACTTTTCATTAAGTTTTAATCTTTTATCATTTATTATTAAAAGTCTTTATTTTTAGTTTAATCTTTTAAAGCTTTCATTTTTATTTTATTAATTTTTTTTAAAATAGATCAACGACATTTTCTTTTTACACCAAGAACAACTGAGTCGCACGAATAACCGTGATCAATTCGAATCAAGTCGAGACGATTTTAACTTTAATAAAATCTAGTTATTAAAATGGATTAAGTTTGAATGACCAAGATTCACTAATGATTGCTTCGGGGGGTAATATTCTTGTTAAATCAATGAATGAGGCTTGGGAAATAATAGAGAACAAAGACAAAGTACAAACCAAGAGTGTTAGGGCTACTATGTCTAGTGCCAGTGAGAGTGAGTTGACCAATCAAATTAAGGAACTCACTTCCGTAGTAAAACAACTTGCTTTAATAGATAACCCTCCTAATCAACATGCTCATGCTCTTAATATAACTTGTGAAACTTGTGGTGGGCCACACTCTTATGCTAATTGTGATAAAGCTTATGATCAATCTCACGGGGAAGTGTATTCTTACAACAACACGGAGAGGGTTCATTTCAAGCCTAGTGTCGATGTTAATCACTTGTCTTATAACTCGACTAATTACTTGGCTCCACCCGGTTTTCAACAAAGAGCACACCTACCCACCCATAACAAGCAAGGGCCACCAAGAGCAAATTTTCAACAAAATGCAAATGTGAGGGGCTACAATGCAAACTAAGGCAATTAGCAAATGCACAATCAAGTTTTTCAAAACCAAGGTTTCAATCCTCAAGGTTTTCCACCATACAACCAATACCCAAACCAAGGTTTTCAAAAACAAGGGTTCAATTTACCTCATCCGCCAATGGACTTCGTTTTGCAAAAATTGACTGAACATAAGAAATTAATGCAAGCGATGCAAGAATCGACAAGAGCGATGCAAGAGTCCACGGATAGGAAATTCGTTCAAATGTTTCAAACCTTTCAAACCCTTCGTCCCCAAGGTGCTCTTCTTTATACAACCGAAACAAACCCTAGAGCTAATGTGAGTGCTATTACTACACGCAGTGGAGCCACTCTAGTAGGACCAACTATCCCTTCCCTAGTTACTCCATCTACACCTCCTCCACCCCCATTTATCCCTCCTACTACCACGTCTAGTACTAGTTCTACATTACCGTCTCCACTTCTTACTAATGAAATACCAAAGAAAAACCCTTCACCATCTCAACCTTCACCTTCTACACCTACACCACCTAAGCCCAATATTCCTTATCCTTCTCAGTTAGACAAGTGCAAATTACTCACTAAAGAGGATGCTCAAGTTACTTCTTATTTGAAGATGATCTCTCAAATGAACTTTAACATTAGCCTCATTGAGTACGTGTCCAAATGCTGAAATTTGTTAAAGCATTCAAGGAATTGCTTAGTAAGAAGGAGAAGATGGTTGAATTTGTCAACACACGCTTAAATGAAAATTGTTCTTCAGTCCTTCTGAAAGAACTTCCGGAAAAATTTGGAGATCTCGGTCGTCTTGTGTTAACTTGTACATTTAACAAAGTCGAAGAATTTACTGCCTTAGCCGATCACGGGGCAAGTATTAATTTAATTCCATTAAGTGTTTGGAAGAAGTTATCATTACCCGACCTTACACCAACACGGATGAATCTTGAGCTAGCAAATCAAACTCTCGCTTACCCCGTTGGTATTGCCGAAGATGTTTTTGTTAAAGTTGGTACCTTCACTTTTCCGGTCGATTTTGTTGTTGTTGATTATGAGATGGACCCTCTTATTCCGTTAATACTTGGACGGCCATTCTTGAGAACCGGAAAAGCTTTAATCGATGTTGCTGAAGGTGAACTTGTGACAATCCGTCAATTTACGATTGATATTTTATTCTCAAATATTATTTGAACATATTATTTTAATATTACAATATGAACTCACTTATTTTTGGGAAGAAATTTGGATTTACGTCTTGGAGTAGCATCGACTACGTCTAAACCGGAGGATTCAACGTTACGTGCTTACGTTTACATACACCGTCTTTCGTGACAGTCCGACATTTCAGAAAATAAATTTATCCGTGAAAACTATTTTGGAGTTTTAAATTTGTGTTGGTTCATAAACTCACGAATTTACGAGAAGAGATTAGGACTTACGATTTTATTTTAACGTCCTTTACGACTAAACCGGAAACCTTAGGATTACGTATTTACGTTTTCGAACACCGTTTTTGATGGAACAATTTTTATTAGATTCGTTTTGTGACGTTGATTCATAATTTATAAAAACGTTTTTCGTAAAACGACCCGAGGGCACGCAAATCGGGGAAACTAGAATCGAGAAATACCCGTAAACTAGTGAAATGGGACAAAATACATTGTCCCACCCCACTAGCACCATGGGACGGCACAAATAAGACACCACATCAATATGTGGCATCTTATTTACTTGTTAGCTACAAGTGTAAGCAAGCTTACACTTTAAGCCACTTCAAGCTACACACTAACATCAAAACCACTACCTAAACCATTTCCCCCATTTGCAACATGCAAACCACCCTCAAAATCCTCTCAACTCTCTCTCTAGTTCGTCCATATCTACCACAAAAACACCCAATTTGATCTTGAATCCACCACAAAGTCATGTGTTATTTACACATATGTTGAAGCCACTTTGAAACCCTATTGATTGGTGGTGCTTATAACATCCAAGGAGGAATTTTCATGGAGTAGTAGGGCTGATTTTCCATAAAGTATTCATGAAGAATGGTGCTCTTGAAGATGGTGTTGGCTATGCACAAGTTTCTCCATTCAAATCCATGTCAAACTCATAACCTACATCAACAAGGTGGTATAGATATTGTCCTCCTCATCTTCTTGTTATTTTGATTATGTAAACATGTATTTTATTTCCTATTGTATATGTATATGATGAGTATATGATGATAAAAATGTTATGTGGGGATTTGGTGTTGATAAACATGATTAAAAAGGTGAAAAACTATAAAGAACAAGGTTAAAATCTTGGTTAAAAGTAATGGCTGTATAAAACAGTAAAGAAACAGGTCATGGGCTGATAAAATGGTGAAGTAGAATCCATTTACAGTAAGCTATATGTCTTGTACAAATGTGAGAGTTGGCCATGCAATGGAATCAAAATAATGAGTGAGATATGATCAAAACAAGTTTAGGGTATAAATCTGAGGTCACTGTTTTGGACGATTTTTAGAAAATATTTAGAAGATGATTCAACAGTAGCTATAGCAGAGTTAAATGTAGCACATATCATGTAGTTTATGTGATAAAAATTTGAGCTTCTATCTCCATATAGACTCAAGATATGGCAGTTTTGGTGAAAGTGAAGTTAAAAATCAGATTTTGGAAATTAAAGTATAATACTATTATATAAGCACTCAAAATTATATTGTATAAAATGTAAAGTTAAAACCCACTAACTCTTGGATTCTATTTATATAAGTATGTAAAAGGTTAAATAAGTGGACATTTTATAAAAATGGTAACTTGTTAAGTTTTATAAGTTATAAAACTATAAACTTGATTTTTACGACTTTTTCGGCTATCGCCGTAAAATTAACGTTTTTATTAAATAAAACTTAGATGGTTGGACCCATCTAATGTAAACTTTATAAAACTTATATACTGATATATAAACATGTATAACAAGTAAAAACCGATAAAACCCGAACTATAAGAAATACGGACATTTACGAGCTAACTAAGCATAATGGACTAACAATTGGACTAAATAAGATAAATACTTGTAAAAAGAACTTATTGGGCTTAACCCATTTGGGCCCAAAATGGAAAGTTTAAATACTGATAATATAAGTACAAAATGGAGTAAAACAAGTTAAATAACTTATAATAACTTTATTGGACTTAAAACGTGTAAATAGGTGAAACTAGTAAACTAGTATAAAAGTTATCGACATATAACACTAGAATGAGTAAACGAGAATATGTAAACCCACTTGATCATCATATATATATAATCATCATATGTATACATAATTGGTATTTTTATAAAGTCATTGGACAAACGTCTAAGACCGATTATTATTTGTCTAGGTTTCCGTGATTGAAGCACGTACCGTACGTCCGAATTGCTGATAACCCGCCTTCCCACATCAACGTGAGTTCATAGCCTCGCACTCTTTTAAATGTTTTTTTATAAATGTTTTATAAACCCGCGAGGGAGATAACATGTTAGTTTTTATAAAATAGGACACCATTTGTCCCAATTGTTTGTTTATTGATTTTTGGACCCGAATGATTGAATGACCCGATTGTATGACCCTATAAATGATTAAAGGACCCGATAGATGAAATCAAATGGATTATTAAAGTTAGGTTATGTCACTAAAAGTCCCATTAGCATGAATTGTGAACTACCGGGAGTTGGTAGACGCTTATACATTTAATAGTACTATTTGGGGACGATCACCCCAGTTCGCGCCTTGACGGTTGATCCCCGTCGTGCCATATTGATTGGTAAGCGAATTTATGTATGAGAAGATTTCCATAGCGTGACCTTTGTGACGACACGCTACTTTAGATGGGCAAAATTGGTATCGGGGTAGCTACCCGTTGTTGGTTTAGTAAGGTAACAATGTCATGCGGCTTATAATAATCCAAAAACTAACGAAATACTACTAGACGCTCCGAAGTACGATGTATTGCCTGACTAGCAATACAGGGTCATACTATTGATATTATGTTTGTATTTTGGTTTTCATAACCATATTCATATAACGGTTTTTATTTTCATACAACGTCATAAGACGTATTGTATGATGTTTTTACGACATTGGCTCGTATAATGATTTTTAAGGCAAATGCCTATATTATGATTTTCGATAAGGATTTGTATAAAACGACTTTGGCTATTTTATGGCCTATTAAAATGATTTGTATAAAATGATTTTCAGTAATAATTTTATACTGATATTATATTGATGGATTTTATTAAACTCTATGAATTCACTCGGCGTTATCGCTGACCTTTTCTTTTAACATGTTTTATCTCAGGTACTTGAAGGTAATTCTCGGGAAGACGACAAGAATTCATGGCCCGCACTTAAACTATATTTTCCATTCAAATGCTTGTAAAACCTGTATTAAATACAATGACTTGGGACCGATGTAACTTTGATGTTTATGAATGGAAATGCTTTATAAATAAACGACGCGATTTTTATGCGTTGTCAATGATGTGAGTAATGTGCTATCCCGTAACACCAACTAGTCTTCCGCTGTATTGAGTTGTACAAATTTGGGGGTGTTACAGTTTGGTACCAGAGCTCTCGTTATAGAGAACGAAAGATTTTTTAAAACCAAAGGTTTTGAATAAAACATTTCAAAATCTTTTTACTAAAAACATTTTTCTAAAAATGTCTAAAAATCTTTTGACTATAACGGTGTCGAAGAATTCCCGAGTTACCGACAAGGCCAAGACTGAGAAGTGTTATTTTAATATATATATAACTTGGATTATATATATATATATGATGTAATTTTATTACATGATTCTTTGATGATTATTTTGATTTTTATACGAGGTATTTATACGACGTAGATTGTCACAAGTAACCCTAAATCCCCTAGTAAATTAATCGAAGCTATTCTCGTAGGAATTCTAGCTATCCTAGATCTAAACCAAGTTGTGGATATTTATGATCCCAACAAATGGTTGATATTCGTAGAAATATAGATGTTAGTTGATTGCGATATTGAAGAAGAATTGGCGAGATTAAATCCGATATCGATGTCATGACGATCTTTCCTTATAGAGTGGAGTTTGACAAAACGTTACCACCTAGAAAGATGTCATATGATTCGTTGTCATCCAATTCTTAAATTGAAATCGAAAGGGTGAATGTTGCACTTGAGGCTGTCATTGGAACCATTACCCAAAATTCTCATGCCACTAGTACCTTTCCGAGGAGTCTAGTTGAATGATCAAGTCATTTTATATTAATGACTCATTTGATAATTGTTGTTGTAAGAGAAATAGGATTGGAAATTGAGTATTGTTCATATCGAGCTTTTATTGCCTATTAAGGCCTAAGAATAAGATTGAAAGTATTGGAATATGAGGTAGGATATTGAATTGAGTATAAAATTGGTTGAAACTTGAATAAAGTAAAATTTAACCCGTATGAAATATGAGATTGATAAGAGGAAGTCGTTAAGTCCTGTGATTGAATTATAAGGTTTTAATTGATTGTTAGTTTGTGTTAAGTGTTGTTCCTAGGCCATTGTCCACTGACGAGGATGCCCAGTGTCCAATAAATAAATTGAAGAAATCTTCTTCTGAATTGAGACCGATGGATCTTCCGGGACATATGGAACACCTAATGACTCTTGTAGATTAGTATTCATTGTGGTATCTTTTAAAAATAATCCCTAACTTAACTGTGACATCAGTTGGTAGGATGAGTTCTGAGAATTGTATGACATAGTGACACGTAATGTGTTACGGTACAATTTTGACTTGTTTATGATTAATGAAAAAGACTACCTTTGATTGCTAAATTCTACATGTATCGATGTTATCTATCTTTTATTGCTTCATCCTAATGTTCACATTAGTGATGCAACCATTGAACAAGTACTCATCTCGATTTGAGTTACATTGTGAATTATTCTTCGTGAGTGCCATCAAGGTCATGAACCTCATGATTATTTGGCTAAGTTCATTTCCTATCATATCGTAGTTAATTCTTGGTGAACAACTCTTCATCACTCTTTTGCAGATCACACATTGTTTTTATAAAGTTAAAATGGTATCCTTTGAGAAAATTTAATTTCCATCACTATAAGGATTATTCAAAGTGAGATTTATAAGTGATTGTTGTCGAAATGAAGTTGTTTATAAAACACCTTGGAAAACTTAATGGTTTTCATAACAAGGAAGATCTTTGTAAATTTATTTTGATTCTTATTTAAGAATTAAGCATGAAAATGTTTTTATTATAAACATGATGGTAAAGTTTTGACGAACTGAGTATTGCATCGTTAATCTTGAAATTGTATATAGTTGCGCGCCTACATACAATTTGGAATGGACCATGCAAGGCTGATTAGTAGTCACCATAAAATTGATTAATAAACATTACATTTTCTTTGAAGATTGTGAAAGATTAAATTTTATGAGATCTGCAAGAAGTGGAAAATAGGGACATAGTGTTAGGGACACCTACATATGTGCCCATACTATCTATTCTTCTGAGTTGAATTTACTCATTCGTGGAAATTGTCTTATTTGACAATTGACAATTCTTTCTTGTCCAATTCTCCCATAGTGAGATTCTTAGGAAAAGTATCTGATTACCGAGTGTTGATACCCGACTGGATGTATTGACGTTCTTATCATTTCTTATGATTTGATTTTTCATTTGAAGGACCTGGGTAACGATCCGAGGAGCTTTCGAATGCGTACTCAAATTATGAAAACATGGAATATTTCATACTCGTTAAATGTTTTCCTCTGTATCTGATTTGAAATTCTCTCCCGTAGATTATGCGTTGACCTTACTCTTTAATGGTATTTATGTCTCCTGATATCCTTGAATTTGTGAAGGATTATGAGTTATTATTAGTCTTTTGAGAAGTTCACATCTTATCGACGGCAACGAAACTGGAAAGTTAGTAGTGCCAGTAGAATGAATTGATTGATTATGACATGACGACATTGTCTTAATTGATGGGAACTCGAGTAGAATTCCCTAAATGATAAGATGTTGATTATCAAAAGTGATCTAAATAATTCTTGATGGATGACCATATCCTGCATTTAGACTTAAAATTATACCGTGAATGGTTGTGAACTAGTTATAGATATTATAATCTAGAAGGAACTTAAAATGAATGTATTAAAAGATGTTTCCGTTATCTGAAACTTTAGGATGTATTTGTTGGTGAATTACCTAGACTTTCGCCATTAAGGCAAGTTGAAATTGGTATTGATTATATTCCTGGTGCTGCACTTGTGGCTTGTGCACTGTACGTCAGCACCATCTGAATTAAAGGAATTACCGTACAACTGAGAGAGTTGTCGGAGAAAGATTTTATTCTACCAAGCTCGTCATCATGAGGAGCTATGGTGTTATTATTCCTTATATTTATAGATTACTGTGAACTGAGTAAATTGACAATCGAAAACGATATCCATAAATAGAAATGGAAGATTTGTTCGATCATTTACAAGGTTCTAGCGTTTGTTTTAAAGATTTGATCCATGGCATGGTTATCATCAACTTCGAATCCGCGAAGAAGATTATCTATTCCATTCACTACATCCGGTACTTGTAATAAACATTATGAGTTTCGCGTGATGTCGTTTGGATTGACTAATACACATGTAGCATTCATAAATTTGGTGAATCACGTGTGTAGGCTGTAATTTGATAAATTCATGCTCGTGATCATTAAGGACCATTTGTTTGTTTATAAGAATAAGAATGAGTTAATAATTATTTATAAATTGCCCTGAATTGGCCGAACAATAAAAACATGTACCTTAAATAATTAACATGTGATTAAAGACTTAATCCTTCACATTATTTGACCATGTGATTAAAAGATAATGGAATCTATGTTGACTCTTCAAAAATTAAGAGCCCTTTTAAGATTTTGGGTTTTACCAAAAAGAAAGTACAAATATATTTTGACAGATGTTTTAACAAAGGACTTTTAAGGGATTATTCCCTTATACACAAACCATTTAACTAATCTTCTGTTTAGGGGTAAATGTTTGTGTATACCTTAAGACAACCTAAGAAGAATTGAGGAAACTATATAAATTATGACTCGAAATTTGAAACGACAATTTTTGCTTTTCAAAATAAGAAAATTTTGACCAAAGTATAACCAAAGATTTTTCGAACATTATTAATTATTTTAATTATCTTTGATAAATCAACAAAAATATTGTTAATTAAATTCAAATTATTTTTGAACATTTTATATAATTGGTCGAACTAAGAAATTTAAAATTTTTACGTTTACGTTTCAAAAAAAAAAATTTAATAATTATTATTTAATTAATTGTAATAATTATCGACGCTTTAAACGCCGGATTGAGAAAAACTGATAAAAATGATAGATGAGACGAAACTAAAACACAGAAAATGTGAAGAAATAATTTTTGAATAAATACGGACATGATAACTATTTCATCAGGAAAGTGAACGTAATTACTGACACGTTATGTATAAAAGATAAAGAACCAATTTGGACATGTTCCTTAATAATGAAGGTGCAAAATAAATTGTTGAAAAATGTAAAATAGACGATGTTTGTGAAAAGGATAATATAGATAATAAAAGTGGTTTGCGGCTAATGTGAACCATTAGAGTTGAGAAGCCGATAGCGTTAAATGTTTTAAAGACCACATGTGATTGTCTAAATATGGAGGATTGTGAGATATAGTTATGTTGGAATTTGTAAGTATAAGTATTCCATTTATGTCATTTATGACTAAAAGTATCTTTGTCTGAAGAAGTTGTACTGATGACAATTATGAAGGCAGACATCGCCTCATACATTAGTAAACGTCTAGCTATTTCAAAGGTCATCATCTGAATTTGATTCGATTTGGGTCATCGTCGACAGACTGACCAAATTTGCTAATATCATTCCTGTTAATGATAGAATCTTGATGAAGAAAATGAGTCTTTTGTATTTAAAGGAGTTGTGTAAACATGGTGTGCCTGTATTGATCATCTCTATCAAGATCCTCGCTTCGCATCGAATTTCTAGAGATTTGCTCAGAAATCATTGAGAACGAACCTTGATGAGAGTACTATGTACCACCCCAATCGAAGGGACGAGGTAAAGTAACGATACAGAATACTATTAGCGTTGTTCTATGTTTGAATGATTGACCTTTGGTAATAGACCGTATAATCGTTTTCCTTTGGAGAGATTATCATTGATAATTATCGTGTTAGGATTGAGATCGAATCTTGTTAGGATCTAAATCTTAGAGCATCTGTAAGCAAGAGTTGAGATGAAGACACCCGACATACACCCATTGTAAGTTGGACATGTCTTTTAGGTTTAAGGTTTCCTAAGATGGCGAACCTATCCTTGCAAAATAACCGACCCGCGAGATCTGAAATGATTGTTGAAATTAGGATTTGATTATTAACTGCCGATAGTGGGCAGGAGGTTATGTGAATATGAAATGTAGATCTTGAAGTGCCAAATGGGTAGCGAAGTTATGCCACAATTTTTAACCTTGGAAAAATGAATTCATGATCTGACAAATCATGGGATATAAGTCCCCGTTGTATGGGACCATTGAGATGGTATAAAAGATTGGTTTGAAAGGCATATAAGCTGGATCTACCCTAGGACTTCAAAGACTGCGTGAATCATGTTTCGTATATCGAACTTGATGGAATATCTATCAAGTGAAATTCTGATTATTCTTAGTAGAGCTTGGATCGGCGAAAAGTTACATTCATCAGAAACCCGTGAACATCATGGATAGAGAAAGTAAGTCAACATTTAGCCTGATCTTATTCCCGTAGTTATGTTTGATGAAACTCGCGTATTGTAATGAATTGCACTTGTGAGAAAAGACCAAATGTGGAGGAAATACCCACATGGCTTTAACTCTATAAGAAGCGAGTAGTAAGATGATCTTTGAGGACAAAGATCCTGTTTAGGGGTAAATGCTGTGACAATCCGTCAATTTACGATTGATATTTTATTCTCAAATATTATTTGAACATATTATTTTAATATTACAATATGAACTCACTTATTTTTGGGAAGAAATTTGGATTTACGTCTTGGAGTAGCATCGACTACGTCTAAACCGGAGGATTCAATGTTACGTGCTTACGTTTACATACACCGTCTTTCGTGACAGTCCGACATTTCAGAAAATAAATTTATCCGTGAAAACTATTTTGGAGTTTTAAATTTGTGTTGGTTCATAAACTCACAAATTTACGAGAAGAGATTAGGACTTACGATTTTATTTTAACGTCCTTTACGACTAAACAGGAAACCTTAGGATTACGTATTTACGTTTTCGAACTCCGTTTTTGATGGAACAATTTTTATTAGATTCGTTTTGTGACGTTGATTCATAATTTATAAAAACGTTTTTCGTAAAACGACCCGAGGGCACGCAAATCGAGGAAACTAGAATCGAGAAATACCCGTAAACTAGTGAGATGGGAAAAAATACATTGTCCCACCCCACTAGCACCATGGGACGGCACAAATAAGACACCACATCAATATGTGGCATCTTATTTACTTGTTAGCTACAAGTGTAAGCAAGCTTACACTTTAAGCCACTTCAAGCTACACACTAACATCAAAACCACTACCTAAACCATTTCCCCCATTTGCAACATGCAAACCACCCTCAAAATCCTCTCAACTCTCTCTCTAGTTCGTCCATATCTACCACAAAAACACCCAATTTGATCTTGAATCCACCACAAAGTCATGTGTTATTTACACATATGTTGAAGCCACTTTGAAACCCTATTGATTGGTGGTGCTTATAACATCCAAGGAGGAATTTTCATGGAGTAGTAGGGCTGATTTTCCATAAAGTATTCATGAAGAATGGTGCTCTTGAAGATGGTGTTGGCTATGCACAAGTTTCTCCATTCAAATCCATGTCAAACTCATAACCTACATCAACAAGGTGGTATAGATATTGTCCTCCTCATCTTCTTGTTATTTTGATTATGTAAACATGTATTTTATTTCCTATTGTATATGTATATGATGAGTATATGATGATAAAAAGGTTATGTGGGGATTTGGTGTTGATAAACATGATTAAAAAGGTGAAAAACTATAAAGAACAAGGTTAAAATCTTGGTTAAAAGTGATGGCTGTATAAAACAGTAAAGAAACAGGTCATGGGCTGATAAAATGGTGAAGTAGAATCCATTTACAGTAAGCTATATGTCTTGTACACATGTGAGAGTTGGCCATGCAATGGAATCAAAATAATGAGTGAGATATGATCAAAACAAGTTTAGGGTATAAATCTGAGGTCACTGTTTTGGACGATTTTTAGAAAATATTTAGAAGATGATTCAACAGTAGCTATAGAAGAGTTAAATGTAGCACATATCATGTAGTTTATGTGATAAAAAATTGAGCTTCTATCTCCATATAGAACTCAAGATATGGCAGTTTTGGTGAAAGTGAAGTTAAAAATCAGATTTTGGAAATTAAAGTATAATACTATTATATAAGCACTCAAAATTATATTGTATAAAATGTAAAGTTAAAACCCACTAACTCTTGGATTCTATTTATATAAGTATTTAAAAGGTTAAATAAGTGGACATTTTATAAAAATGGTAACTTGTTAAGTTTTATAAGTTATAAAACTATAAACTTGATTTTTACGACTTTTTCGGCTATCGCCGTAAAATTAACGTTTTTATTAAATAAAACTTAGATGGTTGGACCCATCTAATGTAAACTTTATAAAACTTATATACTGATATATAAACATGTATAACAAGTAAAAACCGATAAAACCCGAACTATAAGAAATACGGACATTTACGAGCTAACTAAGCATACTGGACTAACAATTGGACTAAATAAGATAAATACTTGTAAAAAGAACTTATTGGGCTTAACCCATTTGGTCCCAAAATGGAAAGTTTAAATACCGATAATATAAGTACAAAATGGAGTAAAACAAGTTAAGAAACTTATTGTAAAACCCGCATGCTTTTACCATGAATAGTGCCCTTAAGATCGTACGTTCTAGATTAAAACTTACCTCATGTAGTATTGATCACATTCATGTGCTAATAATCAAGCAAGTGCATACGTGTATGTCATGACAAGTATCGATTACGTACGAACCCATGATAAACAGTTAATAATATATCACGTGAACATAATTAAATCATGAACACCATTTAAAATACTAACTAAAATAATTACGTAAATACTTATAATATATTTACGAGCGTGGAGTTTACGATAAACGACACGTTAAAAGAAACAGAAACACGTTAAACACGAGCACGTTTAACCACGAACGAACACGAAACATCGGGACACGAGAAAGGTACGGGTACCCCATGTGGGGCCCCCATACCCACGGCACACATATGAGAAATGGGCTTAGCCCATGGACTTTACAAGTAAAGGGGGGTAAAGTGTTAAACATGTTTTTACTTTTCATTTTCAAGAAAATAAACAAAAAAACCCTAAAAGAGTTTTTCTCCTCTCCTTTTTGCTCTCTTGGTGCCGCCACCTTCACATCACCATAAGGGGGTGTTTGTTTGATTTTGATCTTAAAAACAAGTGTTAGAATACGTGTTTGTTCATCCTTTTTCCAAGCTACATAGTGGTATACCTTTCTAACCCTTCTTTTTAATTCTTTTTAATTCTTTTAATCTTTGATTATTTTCATGAACATGTTATTATTTTTCTTATGAAAACAAGGTAATTAATCATTGATCTAACATGTTTTGGTATTAATTAAAATCAAAGAATGGTTTATAAGGGTGTTTGTTTTGGCCGCCTAGCAAACAAACCCGAGGGGGGGTTTGGTTTGCTATTGCCGCCACCACCAAGACCACAATTGGTCTTGGTTGGCTCATGTGGGACCCACGGCAGCAAGGGGACACGTGTGCCCCGGGTTTGGCCCGGGGTACGGTGTCGAATTCATGCCCCATTCATGGTTCGTTGGTTAAAATCATGATCTATGTTACATGTAATTTTTATGAATCATGAACTTAGGATATAATTAATTAATAACATGAAATATTAATTAAATCATGACTTAGGTTATTTTAATTATTAGTTTATCATGACATTAATCTAACCTAAGTATTTTATGTTATAAGTTATAATTAATTAATTATTAAAACATGCCTATAATTAATTAATTTAGACATGACTTAGGTTATATTATTATTAATAATAATACACATTTTAACCTAAGTATTTTCATTTCATTTTAATTAATACATGTTACACTTTAATTAAAATGCTTAACCTATAGTTTAATTAAAATACATGAAATAATAATTAAACTATATACTATATCATATGACTTAAGAAATAAGCTTATAACACTTAGACTTATATGTTAGCTTATGTAATCAGCTTAATTCTAATTATGGAAACTTCTATTTATAGAAACTTAATTAAATAAGGCAACTAATCTAATTATGGAAACCTTCTATATATGGAAATCAATCTATTTCAGGCAGCTAATCTAATTATGGAAACCTTCTATATATGGAAATCAATCTATTTCAGGCAGCTAATCTAATTATGGAAACCTTCTATATATGGAAACTTATTTAATTAAGGCAGCTGATCTATTTTTGGAAACTTTCTATTTTTAGAAACTAATCTATTTTAGGCAGTAAATTCTATTTTTGGGAACTTTCTATTTTTGGAAACTTTCTATTTTTGGAAACTTTCTATTTTTGGAAACTTTCTATTTTTGGAAACTTTCTATTTTTGGTAACTTTCTATTTTTGGAAACTTTCTATTTTTGGAAACTTTCTATTTTTGGAAACTTTCTATTTTTGGAAACCTGTTATTTTTGGAAAGTTACTTATTATTACACAGTAAGTATAATAATACATGAAACACCAGTAATACTTAATCAGATTAATCAGAATACTAGATAAACACAGTTTAAGGCTTTAAACAGTGAACCATGACCTAAAACATACCAAATCAGCTATAACAAGACACAGAACCCAGTACGTAATCAGTGAATCGATACTTATACACGTGTGTATTCATGTAGCGTTAGTGATCCAGAAGTAGGAGTCTTTCTTCCGTTCATTCACTGGACTTGAGGTACGGATTCCCGTCCTTTCAGTATGGAAATTCTTTCCTTATTAGGATTTCCCCGTATGCAGCCAACTGTTTTCCCCAGCATTTGTTTTATTGTTTTGAACTGCTTATGTTAATTTAGCATAAACTATAGCCATATACAAGCATGACCAGTTTCACCTAGTTATGGAGGTACCATAACCATAGCATTGGAGGCACCGATGTTATGACTTCCCCACGGCGGAGTGATTGCTCGTGGCGTCCCTTTTCAGTTTGGCCATATTATTATATCAGGTGGGGCGTATGGGTGCATCCTAGTTACATGTTTTATTCAGTTTATCATGGTGAATGTGGTGTGTGCCTTGCACCCTTCACAAGGAGTTGATCCCTCCTACCCAAATCAGTATATTGATTAGAGGCATCCCCTCTAATCAGCATGATGAGGTCACCCCTCCAAGTATTCATGCACGTGACCTTTTCATGACCTATATTGGCTATCGTATATATATATGTTAAAACAGATTTCACAGGTTAAACATAAGGCTTTTCAAACTCTAAAACCAGTTTTCATGATACTTAACCAGTTTACTCAGTACTTAGTCTTCCGCTGTTAATTGTTACATGCTTATCCTATTTCATGCTTTATTGTACATCCGTGCACTGAGCGTCTTGCTCAGCCGTTTTCCTTTTCATGTTCCCAAAACGGCAGGTACTCAGGGACGCTCGTATATCTCGAACGTAGGTGCATATGGACTGGAAGCTTTACTGTTTTCCTTTACTTTATGCCTTTCCTTTACTTTGATACAGTTGCTATGGACATTGTTTCGTCCTTTCCTTTTTACAGTATTTATGTTTGTGTGTGATGAGCTTTACTTTGGGATACCGATGTTTGTTTCCGGTATTTCCCTTTTATGGTTGAATAATGCTTAGACATTTATCCTTGTATGCTTTGATGACACGCCATGATTATGCGTAATATTCCATTTCCAAAATGGGGTGTTACAATTATGGTATCAGAGCCAAGGCTTCGACCTGTAGGCTCTCAAATATGACCTGTGATTAGTGGGTAGTCACTACGGTCTTCCTAGAACTGACAGTTGTTTTCATGCATTCATCATTTTTAAGCATACATATACATGTCATTGTTACAGGGTTTTTGACTAAGTAATGGTTGGTACAGGACTGGCCCTATTTAGTCGCATGTGTTTTATCGAAACTTTTAGATTTGGGACCGACCCATAGGCGTCCCCTCGATATGTCTTTTATTTTGAGTGAACTGACCGAAGGCGTTCACTCTCGAGCATCAAAAGTTTTCATAAAACTGCATCATGCATTCATACAAAGATTTTCTTGCATAAAATTTTTCTCGTGAAAATTTTGGCATAAAATTTTTTTTTTATTTTTATATTTTATGTTTGAACTGTTAATCATATGTTTTATGTTATACTGTCAGATGGTTCTCACACGCGAGCAAGAGCAGCTCAATGCTGCAATTCAGGCTGCCATGCAAGCCTTACTTCCTCAACTGAGGAATGACATTCGTGCTGAAGTCCAAGCTGCGAATAATCAGCAGCCGCAGAATCAGGCACCTCCTCCTCCTCCTCCCCCAGTGACTCTAGCGGTATGGTTGGAAAGATTTAACAAGCTCCGTCCTAGAGCTTTTGAAAAGACTGATAGCCCCAGCGATGCTGAAAGCTGGCTGACTCACATTGAGAAAATCTTCAATGCTATGGGATGTGACCCCGCCTTCAAGGCAAGATTGGCGTGCTACAGGTTTGAAGGCGATGTACTCAACTGGTGGCTAGCTTTGACGCAGTCAGAAGGAGGTGATGAATGGGTCGCTGGTTTGACATGGGCCCAATTCAAGGAGAGAGTGATGGAACAGTTCTTTCCTAAGGCAGAGCAGGACAAACTCAAGCGAGAATACCACGGGATACGTCAGAGACAGGGCGAGAATAGCAATGAATTCATGCAGCGCTTTCTTCGCCTTGCTGGTTTTCTAGGAGCAGCGGCTGGTACTCCTGAGGAGCAGGCACACCATTTTAGGTGGGCACTTCGTACCTCGGTCGCGAACAATCTGGTATGTGCTACGTTCAATACAGTAGCACAAGTGGCGGACGCAGCAAGGAAGCTTGAGATGTTGCAGGAACGCGATGAGTTCGGGGAAGCTGAAAGACCCGATAAGAGGTAAAACATTTCATGTTCTAGCGTTAACCAGACCGCATCCTATCGTTATATGCTCTATAATCATCTGTTAAACTGTATCTTCCAGGCAGAAAACTGGGGACCGGTCTCAGCCGGCTACTCAGCAGCAGCCCAATCAGCCCAAAGGAAACGGTCACTCTAACGACCGTTCTGTTGTGGAAAGGCGCAACGGTAATGATAATTACCGTAACAATGCGGGACACTCCAACAACAGCAGGTCCTACTATTTACGCATCTTCTTATGATTTCATGTTATGTCTCTCATGCTGACACTATATTAATCTCTACCAGGAACCACGGTAACGGAAGGGACCAGAACCACAGGGGTTCTCAGCCCAACCGTTCAGCTAACACTGGTAAACATCTTATGACGCTTACGTCCTATACTCGTGCATATACTTTATTCTTAACACGTATTGTCATCAGCAGGCCCTCAGCAAGCAAGGACTCCTGCTGGAGGATTCACTCATCCTCTTTGCAGCACCTGCCATCGCAGACACCCTGGCCCATGTCGTCGTGACTCTGACGCGTGCTACAAGTGCGGCCTCCCTGGCCATCGTATGAGAGATTGCCGTAAGGGTGAAATGGAGGGTACTTCGGGTCATGCTGATACTAAACCGCCTCCTACCACTGGGCGTGTCTATATGACATCGCGCGATCAGGCAAACAAATCTACAGGTACCATTACTGGAATTTTGTATATGTACGGCCAGGCTGCATGTGTTCTTTTCGACACGGGTGCCACTCATTCAGTTGTTTCCACTACTTATGCTAAGAACATCAGGACACTTCCCTTGCCATTAGAAAATAAGCTTACCATTTCCACGCCTCTAAGGGACTCTGTATTAATAACTCATGTATACAAGAGTCTTCCTCTAGAGTTTGACGATAAAGTTCGTGCAGTAGATGCACTTCCTCTAGACATGATTGAGTTTGATATGATTCTCGGCATGGATTGGCTATCCAAGCACCATGCTACCATAGACTGCCACTCATATCGAGTGATCTTCGGCGACATTAATGCACCTGAGTACATCCATAACGGGTTCATACCCGGACGGTCTGTACAAGTCATATCTACCTTGCAAGCACGTGCATTACTGTCACATGGCTGCGAAGGTTATCTCGCTACGGTTCATGACATGGATGCTGAATCCCCATCGATTCAGGATCAACCAGTAGTTTCGGAATTTCAAGACGTCTTCCCAGATGAACTTCCAGGAATACCACCTGCAAGAGAAGTGGAGTTCAACATCGACCTTGTTCCAGGAGCTAAGCCAATCTCTAAGGCTCCGTATCGTATGGCTCCCATAGAGCTAAAAGAACTGAAGGACCAACTGCAGGAATTTCTTGAACGAGGGTTCATTAGACCAAGCGCATCTCCATGGGGCGCACCGGTCTTATTCATTAAGAAGAAGGACGGCAGCATGCGACTTTGCATTGACTACCGTGAACTTAATAAGATTACCATCCGCAACAGATATCCACTGCCACGTATAGACGATCTGTTTGACCAACTTCAAGGAGCCAAACACTTCTCAAAGATCGATCTAAGGTCAGGCTACCATCAGCTAAGGGTTAAAGAGCAGGATATTGCCAAGACTGCTTTTCGTACCCGCTATGGCCATTATGAGTTTGTGGTCATGCCATTCGGCCTGACTAAAGCTCCAGCAGTATTCATGGATCTGATGAACAGAATCTTCCATGAATTCCTTGATAAATTTGTCATTGTATTCATCGATGACATCTTGATATTCTCAAAGTCCACGGAGGAACACGAAGATCATCTCCGTACTGTACTACAGATTCTTCGTCAGAAACAGCTGTATGCGAAATTCTCCAAGTGTGAGTTCTGGTTAAACAAAGTGGCATTCTTAGGTCACATTGTATCAGCAGAAGGGATCACTATGGACCCAGCGAAGGTTGAGGCTATCACTAAATGGCCAAGACCAACATCAGCGACAGAAGTCCGCAGCTTCTTAGGCTTAGCTGGATATTATCGAAGATTCGTGGAGAACTTTTCCCGCTTGGCACTACCTCTCACCAAACTGATGCGAAAAGGAGAGAAATTCGTCTGGACGGAAGAACGAGAGAAGAGCTTCGAAGACCTAAAGCAGAAGTTAGTATCTGCACCTATTCTTACTCTCCCATCTGGTACAGGTGGATTTCAGATCTATAGTGATGCATCGGGGAAGGGACTGGGCTGTGTTCTCATGCAACATGGGAAAGTGATCGCGTATGCTTCACGGCAGCTTAAGCCCTATGAAGAAAACTACCCTACGCATGACCTGGAACTTGCTGCAGTGGTGTTCGCATTGAAGATATGGAGGCATTACTTATACGGAGAATCATGCGACATTTTCACGGATCACAAGAGCTTGAAGTATATCTTCACACAGCGAGAATTGAACATGAGACAAAGGAGATGGTTAGAACTGTTGAAGGATTATGATATTAACCTACAGTATCATCCCGGGAAAGCTAATGTAGTGGCAGATGCACTCAGTAGAAAGTCCGGAATGATAAACGGCATTGAGATCAAGGAACAAAACATAAGAGACTTGGAGCGGCTAGACATCGAAATCATGGTACGTGGGCAGCATGGATACTGGGCGAATCTTAGTGTAGAACCTGAGTTACTGACTAGGATTAAGGAAGCGCAGAAGGATGATGGAGAGATTTGGGCGATAATTCAGAATTTGGAGAAGCAGACAGAATTCAGAATAGACGCAGACGGTATCGTTTGGCAGGGCACGAGACTTTGTGTTCCTGACAATCAAGAACTCCGGGAAGCATTGTTAGCTGAAGCTCACAGCTCCCCATTTTCTATACATCCTGGGTCGACAAAAATGTACCATGACATCAGACAGCACTTTTGGTGGAGTGGTATGAAACAGGATGTAGCCACGTATGTCTCCAAATGTCTTACCTGTCAGCAGGTTAAGATTGAACATCAGCGATCTGGCGGTCTCCTTCAACCGTTGGATATTCCAGAGTGGAAGTGGGACAAAATCACTATGGATTTTGTTACCGGTCTTCCGCCTACCAAGAAGAAGCACGATGCTATTTGGGTCATTGTTGATCGACTCACCAAATCAGCTCATTTCTTACCGATACGCAAGGAAGATCCGGTAAGTAAACTCGCAGATACTTACAGAAGGGAGATCATGAGACTCCACGGCACTCCCTCCAGCATCGTCTCAGACAGAGATCCTCGTTTCGTCTCGCGATTCTGGAAAGGTCTGCAAAAAGCTTGGGGTACACAACTTAAGCTGAGCACAGCCTTTCATCCTCAAACGGACGGACAATCGGAGCGAACAATTCAGACATTGGAAGATATGTTAAGGTCGTGTGCGTTGGAATGGACAGGTGATTGGGACGATTACATCTGTTTAGTCGAGTTTGCATACAACAACAGCTGGCACGCAAGTATCAAATGTGCTCCTTTCGAAATGTTGTATGGCAGAAAGTGTCGCGCTCCAACTTGCTGGGATCAAGTGGGAGAGCGAACACTTGAAGGACCAGAGATTATAGAAATGACCAACGAGAAGATTGAGGTAGCTAAACAAAAACTGCAGGAAGCGCGTTCACGCCAGAAGAGTTACGCCGATAAGCATCGTAGGGACATACATTTTAATGTGGGAGATCACGTCTTCCTCAAGGTTTCGCCGGCACATGGTGTTAAACGCTTCGGGATCAAAGGAAAACTCAGTCCTCGGTTCATCGGACCATTTGATATCGTTGAACGAATCGGCGAAGTATCGTACCGATTGGCGTTACCTCCTCAGCTTTCGCACGTGCATAACGTGTTCCATGTGTCCTTACTCAGAGGGTACAATTATCATCCCCTTCACATGGTTCAGTATCCACTGGAACAGATACGTGAAGATCTCACGTTTATAGAAGAACCCGAACGAGTACTCGACAGACAAGAACGAGTCATGAGAAGGAAGACGATTCCTTTCGTCAAAATCCTTTGGAGGGACCATACCGAGCGGGAAGCCACTTGGGAAACAGAGGAGTCTATCCGGGCTTCTTACCCTCACTTCATATTTTGAGTTCGGGTATGTCACTTCTTTTCAGCTTACTTTATCTATAATTCGGGGACGAATTATTCTTTTTAGGGGGGAAGAATTGTAAAACCCGCATGCTTTTACCATGAATAGTGCCCTTAAGATCGTACGTTCTAGATTAAAACTTACCTCATGTAGTATTGATCACATTCATGTGCTAATAATCAAGCAAGTGCATACGTGTATGTCATGACAAGTATCGATTACGTACGAACCCATGATAAACAGTTAATAATATATCACGTGAACATAATTAAATCATGAACACCATTTAAAATACTAACTAAAATAATTACGTAAATACTTATAATATATTTACGAGCGTGGAGTTTACGATAAACGACACGTTAAAAGAAACAGAAACACGTTAAACACGAGCACGTTTAACCACGAACGAACACGAAACATCGGGACACGAGAAAGGTACGGGTACCCCATGTGGGGCCCCCATACCCACGGCACACATATGAGAAATGGGCTTAGCCCATGGACTTTACAAGTAAAGGGGGCTAAAGTGTTAAACATGTTTTTACTTTTCATTTTCAAGAAAATAAACAAAAAAACCCTAAAAGAGTTTTTCTCCTCTCCTTTTTGCTCTCTTGGTGCCGCCACCTTCACATCACCATAAGGGGGTGTTTGTTTGATTTTGATCTTAAAAACAAGTGTTAGAATACGTGTTTGTTCATCCTTTTTCCAAGCTACATAGTGGTATACCTTTCTAACCCTTCTTTTTAATTCTTTTTAATTCTTTTAATCTTTGATTATTTTCATGAACATGTTATTATTTTTCTTATGAAAACAAGGTAATTAATCATTGATCTAACATGTTTTGGTATTAATTAAAATCAAAGAATGGTTTATAAGGGTGTTTGTTTTGGCCGCCTAGCAAACAAACCCGAGGGGGGGTTTGGTTTGCTATTGCCGCCACCACCAAGACCACAATTGGTCTTGGTTGGCTCATGTGGGACCCACGGCAGCAAGGGGACACGTGTGCCCCGGGTTTGGCCCGGGGTACGGTGTCGAATTCATGCCCGATTCATGGTTCGTTGGTTAAAATCATGATCTATGTTACATGTAATTTTTATGAATCATGAACTTAGGATATAATTAATTAATAACATGAAATATTAATTAAATCATGACTTAGGTTATTTTAATTATTAGTTTATCATGACATTAATTTAACCTAAGTATTTTATGTTATAAGTTATAATTAATTAATTATTAAAACATGCCTATAATTAATTAATTTAGACATGACTTAGGTTATATTATTATTAATAATAATACACATTTTAACCTAAGTATTTTCATTTCATTTTAATTAATACATGTTACACTTTAATTAAAATGCTTAACCTATAGTTTAATTAAAATACATGAAATAATAATTAAACTATATACTATATCATATGACTTAAGAAATAAGCTTATAACACTTAGACTTATATGTTAGCTTATGTAATCAGCTTAATTCTAATTATGGAAACTTCTATTTATAGAAACTTAATTAAATAAGGCAACTAATCTAATTATGGAAACCTTCTATATATGGAAATCAATCTATTTCAGGCAGCTAATCTAATTATGGAAACCTTCTATATATGGAAATCAATCTATTTCAGGCAGCTAATCTAATTATGAAAACCTTCTATATATGGTAACTTATTTAATTAAGGCAGCTGATCTATTTTTGGAAACTTTCTATTTTTAGAAACTAATCTATTTTAGGCAGTAAATTCTATTTTTGGGAACTTTCTATTTTTGGAAACTTTCTATTTTTGGAAACTTTCTATTTTTGGAAACTTTCTATTTTTGGAAAGTTTCTATTTTTGGTAACTTTCTATTTTTGGAAACTTTCTATTTTTGGAAACTTTCTATTTTTGGAAACTTTCTATTTTTGGAAACCTGCTATTTTTGGAAAGTTACTTATTATTACACAGTAAGTATAATAATACATGAAACACCAGTAATACTTAATCAGATTAATCAGAATACTAGATAAACACAGTTTAAGGCTTTAAACAGTGAACCATGACCTAAAACATACCAAATCAGCTATAACAAGACACATAACCCAGTACGTAATCAGTGAATCGATACTTATACACGTGTGTATTCATGTAGCGTTAGTGATCCAGAAGTAGGAGTCTTTCTTCCGTTCATTCACTGGACTTGAGGTACGGATTCCCGTCCTTTCAGTATGGACATTCTTTCCTTATTAGGATTTCCCCGTATGCAGCCAACTATTTTCCCCAGCATTTGTTTTATTGTTTTGAACTGCATATGTTAATTTAGCATAAACTATAGCCATATACAAGCATGACCAGTTTCACCTAGTTATGGAGGTACCATAACCATAGCATTGGAGGCACCGATGTTATGACTTCCCCACGGCGGAGTGATTGCTCGTGGCGTCCCTTTTCAGTTTGGCCATATTATTATATCAGGTGGGGCGTATGGGTGCATCCTAGTTACATGTTTTATTCAGTTTATCATGGTGAATGTGGTGTGTGCCTTGCACCCTTCACAAGGAGTTGATCCCTCCTACCCAAATCAGTATATTGATTAGAGGCATCCCCTCTAATCAGCATGATGAGGTCACCCCTCCAAGTATTCATGCACGTGACCTTTTCATGACCTATATTGGCTATGGTATATATATATGTTAAAACAGATTTCACAGGTTAAACATAAGGCTTTTCAAACTCTAAAACCAGTTTTCATGATACTTAACCAGTTTACTCAGTACTTAGTCTTCCGCTGTTAATTGTTACATGCTTATCCTATTTCATGCTTTATTGTACATCCGTGCACTGAGCGTCTTGCTCAGCCGTTTTCCTTTTCATGTTCCCAAAACGGCAGGTACTCAGGGACGCTCGTAGATCTCGAACGTAGGTGCATATGGACTGGAAGCTTTACTGTTTTCCTTTACTTTATGCCTTTCCTTTACTTTGATACAGTTGCTATGGACATTGTTTCGTCCTTTCCTTTTTACAGTATTTATGTTTGTGTGTGATGAGCTTTACTTTGGGATACCGATGTTTGTTTCCGGTATTTCCCTTTTATGGTTGAATAATGCTTAGACATTTATCCTTGTATGCTTTGATGACACACCATGATTATGCGTAATATTCCATTTCCAAAATGGGGTGTTACACTTATAATAAGTTTATTGGACTTAAAACGTGTAAATAGGTGAAACTAGTAAACTAGTATAAAAGTTATCGACATATAACACTAGAATGAGTAAACGAGAATATGTAAACCCACTTGATCATCATATATATATAATCATCATATGTATACATAATTGGTATTTTTATAAAGTCATTGGACAAACGTCTAAGACCGATTATTATTTGTCTAGGTTTCCGTGATTGAAGCACATACCGTACGTCCGAATTGCTGATAACCCGCCTTCCCACATCAACGTAAGTTCATAGCCTCGCACTCTTTTAAATGTTTTTTTATAAATGTTTTATAAACCCGTGAGGGAGATAACATGTTAGTTTTTATAAAATAGGACACCATTTGTCCCAATTGTTTGTTTATTGATTTTTGGACCCGAATGATTGAATGACCCGATTGTATGACCCTATAAATGATTAAAGGACCCGATAGATGAAATCAAATGGATTATTAAAGTTAGGTTATGTCACTAAAAGTCCCATTAGCATGAATTGTGAACTACCGGGAGTTGGTAGACGCTTATACATTTAATAGTACTATTTGGGGACGATCACCCCAGTTCGCGCCTTGACGGTTGATCCCCGTCGTGCCACATTGATTGGTAAGCGAATTTATGTATGAGAAGATTTCCATAGCGTGACCTTTGTGACGACACGCTACTTTAGATGGGCAAAATTGGTATCGGGTTAGCTACCCGTTGTTGGTTTAGTAAGGTAACAATGTCATGCGGCTTATAATAATCCAAAAACTAACGAAATACTACTAGACGCTCCGAAGTACGATGTATTGCCTGACTAGCAATACAGGGTCATACTATTGATATTATGTTTGTATTTTGGTTTTCATAACCATATTCATATAACGGTTTTTATTTTCATACAACATCATAAGACGTATTGTATGATGTTTTTACGGCATTGGCTCGTATAATGATTTTTAAGGCAAATGCCTATATTATGATTTTCGATAAGGATTTGTAGAAAACGACTTTGGCTATTTTATGGCCTATTAAAATGATTTGTATAAAATGATTTCAGTAATAATTTTATACTGATATTATATTGATGGATTTTATTAAACTCTATGAATTCACTCGGCGTTATCGCTGACCTTTTCTTTTAACATGTTTTATCTCAGGTACTTGAAGGTAATTCTCGGGAAGACGACAAGAATTCATGGCCCGCACTTAAACTATATTTTCCATTCAAATGCTTGTAAAACCTGTATTAAATACAATGACTTGGGACCGATGTAACTTTGATGTTTATGAATGGAAATGCTTTATAAATAAACGACGCGATTTTTATGCGTTGTCTATGATGTGAGTAATGTGCTATCCCGTAACACCAACTAGTCTTCCGCTGTATTGAGTTGTACAAATTTGGGGGTGTTACAGAACTAATTCTAAGAGTCGAGAATGATCAACAAGTTTTTAACATGGGTAAGATTACAAGCAAATCCAATGGAAAAGAATTGGCAAAAATGATTGTTGTACTTCAAGACGTGCTTGTTACAACTCCTTTGGAATGTACAATGCTTGATGATTTTGTGCTACATGACAATCCTCTTTTCGAGACTTGTTATGATAATCCACTTTTTCAAGACGATGTGGACAATTCTAATGATTCTCTTCCCGATTTGAGTGATCCACCAATCTATGATGCTCCACCAATCTATGATGAATATGATGATGATTTTAATTTTGATTTGGATGATTATGATGATTTTTTCTGACTATAAAGACATGCCAACTTATGATGACTTTGATGATGTTGACACTCTATCGAGTGATTCTTCAAATAATATGTATCCTAATGATGATCTTGCTCCAATTTTTGATGAGGATCCTCCACCAAACACTCTTGATACTACTTTGGATGATTACTCGTTTGAGGAAGATTTCGCCACCTTTCTCCATACATACTTTCCCAATGAGCATGATTCTCCTCCTTTGGACTTTGATTATGGTCTTTATCCTCCTTCGGATGTTAAGAAACCCGTTTCAAAGAACAAGAAACCGGACGACACCAACATCCCTAGTCCCTATGTCTTGACACCTCTCTTTCCACCTTCTTCGGATGAGATTATGCGGTTTATGGGCGAATCTTCAAGGTCTACTGAGTGTCAGTCTTATTTTCCCCTAAAGGAAAAGGTGTTCGATCCGGGTATCAAAATATTTAAGCCATCTCAGTATCCATCTAATGAAATAAAAGGAAAGACTTTTGGAAACTATGGAGCTATGCTTTCACTTCATCACACTTTCTACCATCGTGCTCAACTATTGCTTAAGGGAACCTCGCCTACTCTTCTTTAGCTTGTGCTCTTCACCTTAGGCTTCTGCTATTTGATGGACGAGAACCATGTATTTGACCCCGGTGGATGTTCTTCAAGGTTCTTACCATTGTAATCAAGGTCGAGTCAGGCTCACGACTCAGTGAACAAAAACAAGCGCTTCTCGGGAGGCAACCCGATGATCTATCCTTTTTATCTGTTTTTATAATAAGTGTAGGGGAAGACCCTAGTAGATGTTTGTTGTTTTCTTTCTTATGATGTGCAGGGATTGGCTCTTTCAAAGATTCACTTTTGATGACTTTTGACGACCCGTGATTCCGTGTACCCGTCTTCCCGGTTCTATCCTAAACTCTTTTGATTCACTATTTTATATTGTTTAATATTAAAATAGGAATCATTTAATTGTCTCTTCCTTAGCAAGATTTAAACAACGTGCACAATGTCCTAAGTGTAGGGGAGTTTACTCCCACATGCTTAAACATTAAGGACAATGTTTATCTTAAGTGTAGGGGGACTTCTATCGAAGTTAAGTGGGCTTTTCCATGCATTTGTCCTCATTTTAACCGGAAAATTGATTTTTCAACATTTTTCAAATTTTTTGATCTATTTTGGCCTAATAGTATTTTCCTTTGTTATCGTTATTTTTGCGATTTTAATGAAATGGTTTTAATGAGTTTAGATATCTTTGATAAATTAGGCCCGTCATGAATCTTTTGACTCTACCCGGGCTTACTTATTTGAGTTTAATCTAGCCAGTATCCTTAACGTGTTTAAATCAAGTTTTGCTAGACTTTTATATAGGGAAGTTTAAAACGTGAAAGTCTTAACTCATACGGGTTTAAGAACAAGAAGTTTTTGCAAGTTCCTATAATTGATCCTAGAAAGTCGTTTATCAAGGGAACTTTAAAATGCAAATTTTAAACTTGAAAAAGTCTAAGAAGTTGCAAGATCCTATAGATGACTTGAAAACCCAACACTTTGATTTAATAGGCAAAGCATCCACGAGTCTCATTCTCTGAGATTTTAAATTATGGAGAACGAGAGATGATAGAGTCAATTATAAGTTTCTATTATTTCATGAATTTATGTGAGTTAATTACGATCTTTTTCTCCCATCGCTTGTTAAATAAATAATTACAATAAGTAAGGTCGTACGATTTGAAAAGTTACTTAGCTTCTAGCACAAGATCGTTTAAAAGTTGCTCGATATTAATTAGAGTTCATAGCCAAGGCATAACTTACTGAAGTGGGATGCGAAGATTGGAGAGTCCGAAAAGGCCCTAACAAGGCATGAGGGCTACATTTTGTTTCTAAAGATCCAAAGTGATGTGAAGAATCATTTATCAAAAATCAATATGGAAGATCGAGACACACGACGAAAAGCAAATACTCCCCTAAAGATCATGGAGAAGTCTATCCAAAAAGACCCTAAGAAGGTATGAGGATAAATAGATCCAAGTCCTAAAAGGAGGAGGATCATTGTATATCAAAATCCTAAATAAAGATTGGAGAAAATGAAGAAGTCGTGGTCCAAGTTTGAAGAATCTCTCAAAAACTTCAAGTGAAGAAATTCCTATTATGAAGAGAAGACCATTATTTCAAGAGCGTCTCTCAAGATTCGAAGTATGAAGTCAATGCCAAATATCGATCCGAGAAAGGTCTCATGTCGTGAAACAAGTTATGCCAAGATATGAACTTTATGAGGTTTCGAGAAGCAGTTTTAAAACATTTTTTCCTTTAGTTTGCTATTGATTAAAGCGTCTTACTTTATTTTGGCCTAAATAAACTATCAAAATAAGTCAACTATGCATCCTCGTGATCATTCAAGACAACAATAAAATATAAGAGATACACCTAGGAATAAGGGGGTCTAAGTGAATAATTGAGCCACATGAGTGAGTGATAGCTTTGCTAACTAATAATAACAATGATCTCGTTTTTAAGCTTGGTATGGGGAACGTGAAACTTGAGGGTGATAAACATTCATGACACCAAAAGCCCTAATGTAAGTCTTAGATTTCTTTACGCGTTTCTTCCTTCAAACATTTTGTAATTTTCTATCTTTTTAGTTTCCTTAGTGTCTAGTGTTTAAAAAGGCCAAGGTGGGTTAGGTATGACGGAGATTGTAAATCGTGCTTTGAAATTAATGCATTGCATGAGGGCATTGCAATGGTCAAGTTTAGGGGATTTAATAACTGTGAAAACACTTATCCTTTTACCACTTAAAACAATTAAAAACGAGACCAATACATGTATTTAATGTCGCAAAAGTCGGAATTATGCGTGGTTTGTGTTTTTGTTGTGTTTTATGACCAAAATATGAAAAAGGAAGAAAACACGGGCTTTCACAGGCTTTTATAGAATAAAAAGACAAAAGACAATGTCAAAAGATCAAGAGTGCAAAAAGAACGGAAGTCAAAGGCCTATTCTAAAGATTTATCGAAGAAAAAGTCTGAAGACTGAAGTTTAACGAAGTCGAAGAACCATGTCTAATAAAAGAAGAAAATTATAAGACAAGTTCATTTTATCATTCGGCAAATCCCGAGACAAAGTCGAGAAAGACGAAGAAATTAAAAGACGAAAAGACAAAGAGAAAGAGAGAAGCAACAACCTTCCTCCCCTCCTCCTATAAATACCCTCCTAATCCTTCATTAGGAGTTGTTAGTTAGCTAGTTAGATAATTAGTTTATTTTTCAAGTTGTAGGAGGAGATTAAATTACTTTCTCTCTCTAGATTTACTTTCAAGTTTTCAAGCTTTTTAATTTTAATCTTGTATTTGAATCTTTAATATTCATCTTAATTTCAAGCTTTTCATAATCATTCTCATTCTACCTTTCTTGTTTTTAAATCTATTGTTATGTTTTCATGATTATGTAGTTTGTTTAATCTTGTTCTTTGTTTGATTGATGTGATTATTTGATCGTTCTTATGGTTTTGATTTGTTTGATGTTTTAGCTTATTGTGCTTATTGCTTATTGTGTGCTTTTATTATTTTTAATTAAGTGTTTTTGATAGTTTAATCTTTTAAAAGTTGATTTTTAATATTTTGATTATTTAGTGTTTCTAAAGTTTTTAATATGTGGCTTATTAGCTTTTTCTTAAAATTAGTTTGGTTAAGTTTTTTGGTTAAGTGCTTATTTATTTTTGCTTATTTTTCTTAATCCGGGTTCTAAAACCCTCATCCCGAATTAGGTGAGTTTTAGTTTTCCCGAATTACTTGCTGGTTTTATTATTCCGACTTAGGTAGATTAGTTTGACTTTCCGGATTAGGAGTAACTATTGTTTCCCGGCTTGTGTGTAAGTGTGGATTCCGAATAGTGTACAAGTTCCTCATTCCGGATTGAGTGCACCATGGTATTCCGAATTTCTTAAGACCATCACAGATTCTGGATAAGTATAAGTACTCAGATTTCAGATTGTTTGTGGAAGGTGTATTCCGGAATGTTAGTAAACTAGGGTATTCCGAATTGTGTGAGGAAACTGGATTCCGGTTTAGTTCTGAATCTTGTTTTCCGGATTAGGGTTAAAATCCATATTCCGGATTGTGTGTTGATTACACATTCCAGATTGTGTTAGATTTCTAGATTCCGACATTTGTTTTGATTTATTTTTCCCGAATTGTTTTATTTTTAAACTTTTAATTTTTCTCGCCAATTTTCTTAAGTATTATTTTTAATGTATTTTGTCCTAGTTTAATTTCAAGTTTACTTTTTTATAAAGTTTTAATTTTTTTCAAATTTACTTTTCATTAAGTTTTAATCTTTTATCATTTATTATTAAAAGTCTTTATTTGTAGTTTAATCGTTTCAAGATTTCATTTTTAATTTTTTTAAAATAGATCAACGACATTTGCTTTTTGCACCAAGAACAACTGAGTCGCATCAATAACCGTGATTAATTCGAATCGAGTCGAGACGATTTCAACTTTAATAAAATCTAGCTATTAGTTTGCTTCTTACACTACCATGATATGAGTCTTCTGCCTAGAAATTGACAACCTCCTGTTGTGGATTTCCTATCATGATTAGCTCCAGCATAATCAGTATCTGAGTAAGCTTCCAATTCAAAGGTTGAATCTCTAGGATACCATAATCCTAAATTGGGTTGACTTTTAAGATACATAAAAATCCTCTTCATAGCATGTAGATGTGACACCTTTGGATTAACTTGGAACCTTGAATATTGCACACACAACAAACATAATATCTGGCCTTGAAGCAGTAAGATACATCAATGAACCAATCATTCACCTGTATAGATGAATATCAACATTTTCACCATGTTCATCTTTTGATAAAGACTTCTTAGCTTCAAAAGGTGTGCTTGTACTCCTTGTATCCATACATGAAAATTTCTTCAAGATTTCAGCAACATACTTATCATGGCTGACAAATATTCCATCTTTCCTTTGTTTGATCTGTAGTCCCAAAAAGAAAGTAAGTTCTCCCATAGAACTCATCTGAAATCTTCCTTTCATCAAAGCCTCAAACTCTTCACACCATGATTTCTTGGTAGAACCAAAAATGATGTCATCAACATAGACTTGTACTAGAATAATATCCTTAGCATTCTACTTGATGAACAAAGTTTTGTCAATGGTCCCTCTCCTATATCCATGCTCTAACAGAAAATTGGATAAAGTGGCATACCAAGCCCTTGGAGCTTGATGCAGACCATAAAGTGCTTTGATAACCTTGTAGACTCTGTTGGGGAACTTAGGATCTACAAAACCTGGAGGTTGTGAGACATATACCTCCTCTGAAATAGTACCATAAAGAAAGGCACTTTTCACATCCATCTGATAGACTATAAAACCCATATATGATGAAAAGGCCAAAAATAACCTAATGGCTTCTATCCTTGCCACTGGTGCAAAAACCTCTTCATAATCTATCCCTTCTTCCTGTCTATAGCCTTGAGCAACAAGCCTTGCCTTATTTCTCACAAAAACTCCTCTTTCATCCTTGTTTCTGAAAAACCATCTAGTACCAATTACTCTCTTACTTGAGGGAAGATCCATAAGAATCCAAACCTTTTGTATCTAAAATTGTGTTAATTCTTCTTGCATGGCATCTACCTAACTCTCTTCATCAAGAGCCTGAGAAATGTTTTTTGGCTCTACTTGTGATAAAAAACAGGCAAACAAACAATGTTGAGTATCCTTATGATTAGTTCTCTGTTGTTGTTTGACATAACTCACAAGTGCATGAGTTTCAGTATTGGTTGAAGTTGTTTTCTGGTTTGCGCAACAGACTTGGTATTTCCAATGATCTATGTAGTAGGATGGTTGTTGTTGACTCTATGAGTGGGGATAGAACTGACTGGAATTTCAGTTTCCAAATTGTTGAAATCAGTTACTACACCCTGCTCATCATAGGATGCTTTGGAGAAGATTCCTTCAGCTGGACTAGCAAACATGTCTTTATAGTCCATAGCTTGTAATATATCTTCTAATGAATCAGCAGACTTTGCAGATTTTGACTTAGCGGTACTTGCAGATGAGGTACCGCCAGGTGTAGTATGTACTGCTGAGTGCTGTGACTCAAAAGATTCTTCTCCTGAATGCTTATTAGTAGATGTAGCATTCTTTTCTTGATCTTGAAGCCCGTGAAGCTCTTGGGAGGCTTGATCATCTATTGATGGCATAGTTTGCTTCTTGGGAGTAGTAGACATGGGAGTAACAGTAGGTATACTGATAAAGCCTATATCCAACATGTTTTTAGGAGCGTTATCCGTACTTTTGTACATGTATATTGGTTAATTATATGATACTTTTGTGCATATTTGTGCCCAATTGTGTTTGCAAGTCTTTGTGTAGCCAATTGTAGAAATGGAGTATAAAACAACATAAAAATGGAGAATTGTACGAGTACGAAGAATCCTAGTCAAGTTCAAGACCCGTGTAAAAGTTACAAGCCTTTGAAGATCAATTTCGGGTACAAGAACAAGTATTTCCAAGGAGCAAATAAAGATATTCAGCATGAAAGTTGCCACCATCAACATACATCCAACTTGCTACTGGCAAGAGTAAAGTTGCCACCATCAAATGGGAGTTGATTTACCTCCATCATGAGTGAAGTTGCCTCCAACATTTGTCTAGGCAAGAATGTGTCTACATACATGCAAGATCACACAAGAAGTTTCTAGACATGCTTTGGCTCCAAGTATTTGTCTTTGGCTCCAAGGCATGCATTCACTCCATGCCATCGACTAGCTTATAAATAAGACCCTTGGGGTCATGTAGCCATAGAATTCTTAATACCTTTCAATCATTTTCTCATTACTATATCAAATAAACTCTCTCATCCTTGTCCAAACTCCCATTCCTGGATTTGAACAAGGTGGTGCTAGAAAAGTCAGTCGATAAGCAAAGTTATCATCACGAAACTCTTAGGGATCATTACCCTAATCATTAGTAACATTTTTCCACTTTGTAAGACTCTTGATTATGACTTATAATACTTTTATTTCTGAGTTTATTTCATCATTTGTTATGAGTAGCTAAGTTTCATTCTACACTTGGTAGGATGATGTTTGTAGTATGAAGTGATGGTTGTGATTGTGATTTATGTTTAATTCAATGTCAAACTTTCCTGATCCATTGATGTTTATGTTTCATGTGACAATTGTTATCAAAACTTAATTTGTTGGTAAAGATTTCATAGGTCGAAAGGGTTATTTTCTATCAACAAGTCATAGCCGGTTTGTCTATGATTGGCCATCTGTTGTATTGATCATTTCTTAAGAAGTTTTGATTATCAAGAAACATAATTATAAGTGTTAGCAAATTCGTGAAATGACCGTGAATCGAATGTGTTGAAATAGGATTAAGTCTTGAATTGAGTGATTGAGTCTAATGCTTGTTTTCTTTAACCAAGGTCTTGACGAAGATTAAAGCTTTGAAAACAATAGATTGGATTATCCATCTAATTATCATAATCATATGTTAACGTGTCATCACAATCATACCATCACGAATGCTCAAACTAGTCTTTACCACGTGTACCTTTAATCATATTATTTATCTCATCATTTTTACTTATTATTTGTTAGTCAACAATTGCTACAATCAACGATTATAGTTTCATTTTAGAATAATCATAGGTTTTCCAAATCCCCGTGAACGATCTCGGTATTACCACATAAAAGCTATACACAATATACTTGCCCGTGCGTTTTTAGTCAATCCGGTAATTCGTGTTTATAAATTTAAAAGTTGTTACCAACCCCACGAATCAAGTTTTTGGCGCTGCTGCCGGGGATTTGATTGTGTTCTTAGTTCCAAAATCATCCTATAATCAAACCCATTGTAGTGTCCTCATTGCACACAAACCCAAAAATCAAAAGTAAAATATATATATATATATATATATATATATATATATATATATATATATATATATATATATATATATATATATATATATATATATATATATATATATATATATATATATATATATATATATATATGTATATATATATATATATATATATATTTCTAACAAGAGAGCATTGCCGCCGGCAACACTCTCCTGTCGCCGGCAACCAACAAACAGAAGCCCCTTTCCCGTCCGGCAAGGAGCTCCTGCCGCCGACACACGACAAACAGAAGACCATTTGCCGTCCGGCAAGGCCTGTTTGCCGCCGCCAAGTTCCCAGAATCTAAATAAAAAAAATAAAAAAAAATAAAAAAAATAAAAAAATTTATGTTATTAATTTGTTTGGTTTATTTAATTTCCTATTTACTTATTTTCTTATTAGTTATCTTTTTTTTTTTTGTTTTTATTACTTGTAATCTTTTTCAAAAGTCGTTCAAGACTTGAACGAACACACGTTCTTCCGGTCAAGAATTGCTTAGTCCATACACCGATCCCGAACGTTATATTCACCAATCTCGAAAAAAACCCGCAAGAAACACCACTTTGTTTCTTTTGAAAACCGAATCTAAAAAACCAAAAACCCACCATTTGATAATCTCTTAGACGTCTTTGTCGTCTATAACCCATTTAACGATCTACCATTTCCAATGGCCGACGATCAATCAATGTGGGCAGCCAACCGAGTAGTAGCACATACCCCGAGGCTGCTATTGTTCAAGCTGAGCTTGGAGAAAACTTTATCGTGAAAGGTCATCACCTTTCAATGATCAAAGACCGCCAATTTGACGGCCGCACGCGAGCCGATCCACATAAGCACATATCTGAATTCATAGAAATATGTGGCATGTTCCGTTATGGATCCGACGTCGATGGAGACGCCATAAAAGTCAAACTCTTCCAATCATCTATATCCGGAGATGCAAGAGTTTGGTACAACGAGTTGACGCCCGATACCATTGAAACATGGGAACAAATGAGAATCGCTTTTGTTAGCCGTTTCTTTCCACCCGCCATGTACGAAAGACTCATGGGAGAAATCCGAGGTTTCGCCCAACTTCCACAAGAAACACTCATTGATGCGTGGAACCGAATGAAAGACCTACTTCGTAGTTGTCACGGACATGGTTTACTAAAAGGAACCATCATCCAAATCTTTTATCATGGTCTGAATGAACCGACGCAATCAATCCTTGACGCCGGGGGACTCTTTCTCTATAAGACTCCCAACGAAGCATATCAATTGCTCGAGGACCGAGTTCTCTTAAAACTCGATTGGTCCAAAGATAACCGAACCAAACCTTTCAAGAAAACCGTTGCTTTCGTTGAAAGTGACGAAAATTCCAAACTCATGGAAAATATGGATGCTCTCACATCTAAATTCGACTCGCAATTCAAAACCATCAAAGACGAAATGAAGGAGATGTGAGGCGAATGTACTCTTTGCGGAGGACCACACCCATCCACGGTGTGTGATGATACACCAATAAGAGAATCGCCACAAGAAGCAAACTACGCCCAAGGAGGATACCGAGGAAGTGGTTATCGAGGTAACTACTATGGTAGAAATCCTGGCATATGGCGTGAGTATCCCAAAAACGAAAATCGTAACTCACAACCCCGCGAGAACGGTAATTTCGGTCCATCAAACAAAAAGAAACCCGAAGAGTCGACCCTAGAGAAAACGTTGTTAGCTTTCATAGAATCTCAAAAATCGACAAACACGTTCATTAAGAACCAATTCTTCGATCTCAAAGCCAACGTTGAAAGAGGACAAAGACACCACACCGCAACCATTAATGATCTCGAAACCAAACTCGGTCGAATCACCGATCAATTAGCTAATCGACCAAGTGGGTCTCTACCAAGCAACACTCAAACAAACCCAAAACCGTCTACGGATAAACCATACCGCCCACCACCCGCCCGTAATGAACATGTGAATGCCGTGTTCACAAGAAGTGGGCTGAGTTATGATCCACCATAAAACCCAAACACCAATGCTCCCACTTTCTCCGATGAAAGTGAAAACGAGGCCGATGAGCCCGAGAAGGAAGAAACCGTTCCTCCTTCCAACCCCAAACCAAAACAAACCACACCCATTCCAATACCAACACCAAAGGCGTATGAACCAAAAATTCCGTATCCTTAACGCCTACGAAAAGAAAAGATGGAGGCTCGTAATTCCAAATTCCTTAAGATGATCAAGGAAGTTAAGATCAACGTTCCACTTGTGGATATCTTAACCGGCATGCCCAACTATGGGAAATTCCTCAAATATCTTGTGAGCAACCATAGTAAGACGGAGCAAATCTATGCTGCGTTTCTAAATGAAGAATGTTCTGCAGCCTTGCAAAGCAAACATCCACCAAAGCTCGGAGATCCTGGAAGCATTCTCATACCATGCACCCTAAACAACAATACTGAATGTCACGCCTTGGCCGATCTAGGCGCAAGTATCAATCTTATGCCATACTCATTATACAAGAATCTTTCAAACAATACTTTGAAACCTACGAGTATGAGTATACGTTTGGCTAACCACACCTACCAATATCCCATTGGGATATCCGAGAACATGCGTGTTCAAGTTGGCAAATTCATATTTCCCACCGACTTTGTAATCCTTGAGATGGAGAAAGACCATCAAGTCCCTCTTATTTTAGGACGACCATTCTTGCACACCGCCGATGCTATCATTCGTGTGAAGAATAAAGAACTCAACCTTGGAGTTGGTAACGATCGAGTCACATTCTTAGTCGATAAAGATATGAAACACTCCCATTCCAATGATGACACATGCTTCCGCGTAGATGTTATCGATGAAGTAACGGAAGAAGAGTTGGACGCATCGCTTGATGACAACGCACCATTCCAAACAACTTCGGAAAAGATTAGCGATATCGATCGTGATCGTAAATTCGAAGAATTCATGGCCCTTGATTACGAAGTAACTCTCGAAGAAGAGGAAAACAAGCCGTTTGAGGTTTTGCCTTCGAAATCGAACTTTATAATTCACAAATCTATTCATGATCCACCGACGGATCTTGAGTTGAAAACTCTTCCCGAACATCTCGAGTACGCTTATCTAGAAAAGGAATCACTCCTTCCGGTGATTATCTCAGCCAAGCTCGAGGAAGAACAAAAGAAACGTCTCGTTTCTATGCTCAAAAACACAAAGAAGCATTTGCTTGGAAAACATCTGATATACTGGGTATTAACCCAAATTTTTGCAAACACAAGATCAATCTCGAAGACGATGCCAAACCCGTTATTGAGGTGCAACGTCGACTTAACCCAAACATGAAGGAGATTGTAAAAGCCGAAGTCATCAAACTCCTTGAGTCAGGAATCATTTATGCCATAGAGGATAGTCCTTGGGTTAGTCCTATTCATTGTGTTTCCAAAAAAAAGGAGGAATGACTGTTGTGACCAACGAAAATAACGAACTTGTTCCCACAAGAACCATTACCGGTTGGCGTGTGTGTATTGATTACCGCAAATTGAATGATGCCACACGAAAAGATCATTTTCCTCTACCATTCATGGACCAAATGTTGGAAAGACTAGCGGAGAACAAATTCTTTTGTTTTCTCGATGGCTTTTCCGGATATTTTTAAATACCTATCGAACCATCCGATCAAGACAAGACCACTTTTACATGTCCTTTTGGAACATTCGCTTATAAGCGTATGCCTTTTGGTCTTTGCAATGCACCTGCGACTTTTCAAAGGTGTATGACCGCAATCTTTCAAGACATGATCGAAGTATCCATGGAATTATTCATGGATGATTTCTCAGTCTTAGGAAACTCAGTCGAGTCTTTCTTTTTTAATCTAGAGCACATACTCATCCGATGCAAACAAGCTCATCTCGTGCTCAAATGGGAGAAATGTCACTTCATGGTGACTGAAGGAATTGTGCTTGGACAAAAAGTCTCCGGAGCCGGATTGGAAGTAGACAAGGCCAAGATCGAAGTGATATCTAAATTACCACCACCCACTAACGTTAAAGCCGTTAGAAGTTTTCTAGGTCATGCGGGATTCCACCGCCGATTCATAAAAGATTTTTCCAAAATCGCTAGACCGACGACCAAACTCCTTGAAAAAGACATAGTCTTTGATTTCAATGAAGAATGCATAAAGGCATTTGACAAGCTTAAAGACAAGTTAACGAATGCACCGATCATGGTTTCACCGGATTGGTCGTGACCGTTTGAACTTATGTGTGATGCAAGCGATTTCTCTGTAGGAGCCGTATTAGGACAACGCGAAGGAAACATTTCCGTCCTATACACTTTGCAAGCAAAACTCTAAATAGCGCGCAGCTCAACTACACAATAACTGAGAAAGAACGACTTGCCGTAGTCTTTGCTTTCGGAAAATTCCGATCCTATCTCGTGTTGTCGAAAACGATTGTATTCACTGATCATTCCGCGTTCAAATATCTATTCTCAAAACAAGATGCTAAGCCGCGTCTTATTAGATGGATTTTACTACTCCAAGAATTTGCATCGAAATCCAAAACAAGAAAGGAGCTGAAAACGTCGCAGCCGATCATTTGTCGCGACTTGAAAATCCAAACATAGAAGAGTTAAGCGACGAAGATATCGACGATTATTTCCCGATGAAACTCTTATAAAAATCTCTACGGACGAATCTCCGTGGTTTGCAGATTTTGCAAATTACCTCGTTGGAAGAATTCTAAGAAAAGGTTTAACCTAACACCAATGATGTAAATTCTTTTCCGACCTAAGACACTATTTCTGGGAAGATCCCTATCTTTTCAAGGTATGCCCCGATGGCATGATTAGGATATGTGTTTACGGCACGGAAACAAGGAAGATCCTTGATGAATGTCATCATAGCCCTACTGGGGGACATTATGGTCCTTCAACCACCGTGAAAAAAGTCTTCGACGCTGGTTTTTATTGGCCAACAATTTTTAAAGAGGCCTACACTCTAGTCGATAATTTTCATGCTTTCCAACGTACTGGTAGCCTCTCACGAAGAGACGAAATGCCTTAAAACAGCATCCAAGTTTGCGAAATATTTGACGTATGGGGAATTGATTTATGGGACCCTTTCCCAAATCCCATAAGTTCAAATATATCTTAGTCTCTATTGATTACGTGTCCAAATGGGCCGAAGCTGAAGCTTTACCCACGAACGATTCACGAGCCGTAATCAATTTTCTGAAAAAGATTTTCTTTCGCTATGGAATGCCGAAAGCTTTAATTAGTGATCGAGGTTCCCATTTTTACAACAAACAAATGGAGAAAATCTTAAAGCGTTATGGAGTCACCCATCACTTTGCAACCGCGTATCATCCACAAACGAGTAGACAAGTTGAAAATACCAATAGAGCCTTAAAACGAATACTCGAAAAAATGGTTAAGGACAATCCTTCCGTTTGGTCAAGGAAACTTGACAACGCTCTATGGGCTTTCCGAACAGCTTATAAGACACCACTTGGCACAACACCTTATCGTTTATTGTACGGTAAAATGTGCCATTTGCCCTTAGAAATCGAGCACCGTGCTTATTGGGCATTGAGAAGCTGTAATCCCGATCTCAAAATCGCTGGAGAAAACCGATTCTTGCAACTGCATGAACTCGATGAATTAAGACTCCAAGCTTATGAGAATTGGAAATTGTACAAAGCACGTACCAAAGCTTATCACGACTAGAAACTTCGAATCCGAAAAGAATTCAAGAAAGGAGATAAAGTTCTCTTGTTTAATATGCGCTATAAATTTAAAGCCCCCAAGCTTAAAAAAAAGTGGTACGGTCCTTTTATAGTAAAACATGGATACCCGTCCGGTTATGTTGAATTGTATGACAAGAATGGAGGAAGCTTCATTGTTAATGGACACCGTGTTAAACTATACCATGAGGAGTGAAGTGAACACTTTCCGCTCGATAAAAATAAAGAAAAATAAAAATAAGTACGAGTCAGGCTGATGACTCAATAATAAAAGTAAGCGCCTCTCGGGAGGCAACCCGTGTGTTTTTAATTTTCAATTTTTTAAGTGTGATTTTCCTTTTTAAAATAAATTCATGCTTACATCCCACATTTTTAACCAATGTTTTGCTTAAGTGTGAGGGGGTGTGGCATGTGTCGCTTTTATAAAAACCTATAAAAACAAAAAATAGAGTGTTTTTCCGTATTTTTATGTGTTTTATCTTTTTTGTAGGTACCGCAAGTTGAAGGCGAAGACAAGACTCTTGTATGATGCATGATATGCCCGTGATTCTGGTTTTTCTCTCATTCCCTTGATTTTGTTCATTTTTATCACATTGAGGACAATGCTAAACTTAAGTGTGAGGGGGTTGTAGGTAAATCGAGAAAAAGATGCTTAATTACCATATTTTTGGGCTATTTTAAGACTTTTGTTCTTGTTTTGCCCTCGTAAATAAAAAGTTTCAAGCAATGTATATAAATAAATTAAGAAATTATCCAATCGGTAATTTTTGAAAATTTGAGATGTATTTTGTGTCAAACTTACCCAAGTCAAAGTCTCATATAATAGTAGAAGAAAAATCCAAAAAAACTAGGAGAAAGTTGCAAGTTCTATGTTTGTCAATACAACATAAACTTTGCAAGTATGTTAATCCATGGCTAGGAGTTTTTGCCAAGAAAAAAAATATATATAAAAAAAATAAAAAAAAAGAGAGAAAAAGAAAGAAAAAAGTCAAAAAGACAAATAAATAGCCAATGAGCTATAATGTTACGAAGTTGAAGGAAGAAGAAGAAATAAAAGGTATCGATTAGCCAATGTGCTAAGTCGTGATACATGTTTCTTCAATTCATATGTTATTAGTATAGTTAGAAATAAAATACTTTCTAGATATTTATGGGTATTGACTTCATATCTCAATTTTCAACCTTAAAAACTTAAGTCGATGAGTTTTATCGTGTACTTGTACTTGGTAGACTTGCATCGAATTTTTGTAAAGATACATGTACCTTTGGATTTAATTTTCTTTTCTTTTTGCTTGAGGGCAAGCAAAACTTAAGTGTGAGGGGATTTGATAATGCCTAAATCCAACATATTTTTAGGAGCGTTATCCGTACTTTTGTACATGTATATTGGTTAATTATATGATACTTTTGTGCATATTTATGCCCAATTGTGTTTGCAAGTCTTTATGTAGCCAATTGCAGAAATGGAGTATAAAACAACATAAAAATGGAGAATTGTACAAGTACGAAGAATCCTAGTCAAGTTCAAGACCCGTGTACAAGTTACAAGCCTTTGAAGATCAATTTCGGGTACAAGAACAAGTATTTCCAAGGAGCAAATAAAGATATTCAGCATGAAAGTTGCCACCATCAACATACATCCAACTTGCCATTGGCAAGAGTGAAGTTGTCACCATCAAATGGGAGTTGATTTGCCTCCATCATGAGTGAAGTTGCCTCCAACATTTGTCAAGGAAAAAATGTGTCTACATACATGCAAGATCACACAAGAAGTTTCTATACATGCTTTGGCTCCAAGTATTTGTCTTTGGCTCCAAGGCATGCATTCACTCCATTCCATCGACTAGCTTATAAATAAGACCATTGGGGTCATGTACCCATAGAATTCTTAATACCTTTCAATCATTTTCTCATTACTACATCAAATAAACTCTCTCATCCTTGTCCAAACTCCCATTCCCGGATTTGAACAAGGTGGTGCTAGAAAAGTCAGATTTTGAGTCCGATAAGCAAAGTTATCATCACGAAACTCTTAGGGATCATTACCCTAATCATTAGTAACATTTTTCCACTTTGTAAGACTCTTTTTGGATTTGCTTTTTAGTAATCCGGTGGTCTTGGTGGGTGGTGAAAGGTATTGGCAGCCATGGTTGAGAGAGAGAAGAGAGGTTGTGTGTGAAAGTTAAGAAAATGTATTAAACAAAATGAAAACCCAAATGAAACACAATCAACAACCCTCCTTGGAAGCCTTAGAGGGGTATGTATAGTCACACACGACACTTAAATTATACAGCGTTTCCTAGTCTAGTCTATGCGTGTGTGACTATGATAACTAATGGGAATTCTTAAATGTCGTCACATAAAGTGAATTTCCAACAATCTTCCCCCATGGGACGACGTGTATAATTCCTTACAATATTTTTTCTAACAAGTACATAATGATTAAGAACAAAAGCTTCCATGAAGCGTCCAATGCTGATGATGTCTTCTGAGGCCTTTGACTTCAAGTCTTCACTTCAAAACGACTCATCTTTTAAGTAACTTGTAGTAGAAATACTGTAACGGTACGAGCTAAGTAATCCATATACTTCTGGTTAAGGATAAGCTTCTGAATTAACTTCCCCCTAATTCATGCCACATAAACTTGATGTAGAAGCTTTTAAATAGCTTCCCCCTAAACCGACAATCCTCGTAAGCAACTTCAAAGCTTTGAATAAAGCTTAGAATGATTAAGCGCACAACGGAATTTAAAAAGAAAACCCCATCATATAACATGGTAATGTTGCTATGAGGGATTGAAAGTAAGGGGCACACCAAGTAGATAAACAACGTCTCTTCTCACGCTTGAATAGTTCTTCTGAATTTTTCTTCCCCCTGAGAGTTCAAGTTATGCATACTAGAAAGAATCAAGACATTTCTTCCCCCACACAGTTGAAGAAAATAAACCAATCCCAAGTATGAAGCTCAAATACTTAAGTAGACACTTTATTCCATTCATGAAGTTGACATCGTAACACTAGAGTCAATTAAGTCCCGGAAATGCACATATCTTCTTCCGGAGATGCACCAGAGTCAATTATGTCTCGGGAGTGCATATCTCTCCATGTATGATAATGATGATGAATAATTGCAACAACATAACAATTAAACATCAAATCAGTAGTGTACCGTTTAGAGATTGATAACGCCACGAGTTAAAACACTGATTTTTCTCTACGGTTATGACAAATGTCTTCCCGGAATGTCTTCAAATCAAAAGAAAGGTATGAAGTTCATCACGTGTACTCGTTGTGCGTTTAATGTGTCTTCTTCTTCCCCCTTGATGGTTTCGAAACTCGGAACCAGCAATAAATTGTACGCACATGTACCTGAAATCTCGGGACAATAATAAATAAGCAGAATTATATATTTGGCGAAAATCAGTTGTTGATCGAAATTCTCTACTCATAAACTCCCCATGGCCATCTTTACCAACCCCCTTGTAAGCAATTTGAAGTGACCACTAATAGAATGAACCAGATACATCAAACGTGAAACTGAATAAAAATCCTTCGATCTTGTGATTTAAGCTTGCAAAATTGTTAAATGAGGAACGGTGGAGAAATATCTAAGTACCCAATGCATCACTGAAGAAGTCTATAAGCACAACACCTCTTGAAATTATCCACGTCGACTAAGCGCGTGGCACTGAGTACAACAATATAACCCCTTTAAGTGATAGTTATCTGAGTCATCAACCAACTACCCCAAAACCGGAAACCAGATAAACAAGTCTTCATTCTAAGATTAAGCACGAGCAAGTTATCTTTCAAAGATAAAATAAATACACGCCTTCGAAAAAATCCGTCTTCAACTTCACGTTGTTTATACCCGATCAAACAAATCTATAGCCACTAAAAATATACCTATTTTTCTTTTAGTCTCGTCAAATAATTTTGTCACTTAGTCTCTCATCACTTGATCACTTTGTCTCGTCACTATGTCACCACTAAAACCCGCATCCTGAATATATCATTAACCAACAAATCCATTGTTAACCATTTAACAAAAATTTCGACCAAATAAAATTTGACACAAAAAATAAATTTTGTGTATCAATTAACCGAAATGAATTTTGACACAAAAAATGAATTTCGTGTACCAAAAAAATAAATCCATTGCTAGCTAGCGTGGCCCATGACATGTGTTAATACCAACTCAACAAGAATGAGCCACGTTTAGAGTTATGTGGGTATATAAACTCCCACCAAACCCTAATCTCATAACTTACCCTAATCACACTTTATCAAAACCTCCGCCCCCCATTTCTCTCAAACCAAACTCACATCTCACCTAAACTTCATCTCCATTCATCAAACGAGTTAAGCAACTCAGTCACCAAACTCTAATCTACAACTTAATCTCAATCAAAACAAACAACAATCATTAGCTCAACAGCCACCAAACTTACTTACATCATACAAAATATAGATCTGATCATCTCCTGTCGATTCCTTGGGATTGATAACCGGATCAAAAGTACCAAGAAGTCAACAGTCATGCCAAATTAGACTTCAAGATCCATAATTAAAGGGTCTCGGGTAGGTAAAATTGAGTGCATGTTGTAGCTTAAACGAATTAATGAATTTATTATAACAAGAAATGTTATAAATCAGTCATACATTCGAATATCAAAGAAGCATGGCCTTACAAGGTCTGTAAAGGGTCTCCGGTAAAGTTGTTGATGTGAATGATTTGCTATTCGTGAGTAGAAAATCGAACAGAGATTTGATTATAACATTGTTGTTATAAATCATTCTTGATGCTCGAAAAGTTAGCATAGATCTATGATGAAATGGTTTCGTGAGAATAGATCTTCGAGGATCTTGACATGCAAGCATGACACGAGAAAATTAACAAATATCTATTAATTATGTGTTTGTTTCGAGTCTAGATACGATGAGGAATTAGGAGACGATGGGAGTAGGTTAGATCGAGTCGGTGTTGTGGGGTTATAAGGATGGATGGATATGTTGGTGTGGGTCTTGAATGTTTTTACAAACATTGTTACTGGTTTTGTTAAACTGATAAAATTTTTGGTTTTGGATTACTGGATGTGTAATGAATTAATTGATGTTTTTTGAAAAACATGAGTCTATGTCTGATTTATCATTTTAACTGATATCACTGTAATGTTAAAAAAGAAACCAAACACCCATCACAGGTAATTCCATCTCAATGAATTCATGTCTTCCATCGCAATACAACATACAAAATATCTATCGCAATCCAAAATAAACCATCGGAATCCATCGCAAAACACAAGAACCCATCGCAATAAACCTGTACCCATCGCAATAAACCAAAATCCATCGCAATGTTGGAAAATTTTTGGCAGCATAACGACTTGAATGCCATTGCGATGAATCAAGCCGCCCATCGCAATGAGGACAGCCCAACCCATCGGAATGTTTCAAAAAAGAAAACCCCATCAGAATAAATCCGAAAAAGAAGCCGTCGCAATGTGACCAACTGAATAAGCATCGTAATATCCCATCTGAAAAATAGCCATCACAATAGGTTTTAGACATGAACTTTGGTAACAACGAAAAAATTGGATCTGGGATAAATTTTTTGTCCTTTCTGTCCTTTTCCCGAATTAAAATATAGATCTAATGATGGGAAAAAATGAGTACAAAAAGATGGACGAAAAATGATGACGAAGAAAAATGGATGATGAATGATGTGTTGATGATGTGAAACCAAAAAAAACTGATAAAAATGGATCTGAAATTGAAACGGTCATAAAAGAAAAACGAAAATATGGATCGAAAACTGTTTTAAAACAGTTGAATAAAAGAAAAGAGAACATTATGAATTCACTCAATAGCCGACACAAAGATTTGGCCAAACAAACATACAAACAACCGTGACATATAGTTTAGACAAATGAGACCAAAAAGATTTTAGACCACCAAATCAAAACCAAAAACACGATCCAAGGATTGAACCGAGGCTCTGATGCCAATTGTGGATTTGCTTTTTAGTAATCCGGTGGTCTTGGTGGGTGGTGAAAGGTATTGGCAGCCATGGTTGAGAGAGAGAAGAGAGGTTGTGTGTGAAAGTTAAGAAAATGTATTAAACAAAATGAAAACCCAAATGAAACACAATCAACACCCCTCCTTGGAAGCTTTGGAGGGGTATATATAGTCACGCACGACACTTAAACTATACAATGTTTCCTAGTCTAGTCTATGAGTGTGTGACTATGATAACTAATGGGAATTCTTAAATGTCGTCACATAAAGTGAATTCCAACACTCTTGATTATGACTTATAATACTTTTATTTCTGAGTTTATTTCATCATTTGTTATAAGTAGCTAAGTTTCATTCTACACTTGGTAGGATGATGTTTGTAGTATGAAGTGATGTTTGTGATTGTGATTTATGTTTAATTCAATGTAAAGATTTCCTATGATCCATTGATGTTTATGTTTCATGTGACAATTGTTATCAAAACTTAATTTGTTGGTAAAGATTTCATAGGTCGAAAGGGTTATTTTCTATCAACAAGGCATAGTCGGGTTGTCTATGATTGGCTATCTTTTGTATTGATCATTTCTTAAGAAGTTTTGATTATCAAGAAACATAATTATAAGTGTTAGCAAATTCGTGAAACGACCGTGAATCGAATGTGTTGAAATTGGATTAAGTCTTGAATTGAGTGATTGAGTGATAGGTGTGTAAACACCCATCCTTTTTACCACTTAATCACAATAATAATCGAGCCAAAACGTGTATTTTATGTCATTTATGTCGGAATTATGCGTGGTTTGTGTTTTTGTTGTGATTTAGGATGAAAAGTTGAAAAGTGGAGAAAACACGGGCATTCACTGGCTTTTATCGAAGAAAAAGACAAAAGACGAAGTCAAAAAAAATCAAGAGTGCAAAAAGAACGGAAGTCCAAGACCAATTCTGAAGATTTATCGAAGAAAAAAGTCAAAAGACGGAAGTTTACTAAAAGCCGAAGAACTCAAGTCTAATTTATTGAAGAATTACTAGACGAGTTTGAAGAAATCCTGAGTCAAAGTCATTTAAGTCAAAGAACTAAGAAGATTAGGGACTTAATGATGCAATTAGAGAAAGAAGAAAGAGGGAGGAAGCTTCCGCTAAGCACCTCCCTAATCCACTATAAATAGTGTCCTTAGGCTTTCATTATTAGTTGTTGGGTGGATTGACAACCCATCTCTTCCACCATTTTTGTACCTTGCACTTTAAATTCTTGCACTTTAATATCTTGTATTGCACCTTTTAATTCCAAGTAAGTTTACTTTAATGTTATTGAATCTTTATCTTTTCTTGTTTAATCTCCTATCTACCTTTCTTGTTTGTGTTTAATCTTTGTGTTCATGTTCTTGAGTTTTACAGTTTTGATTAAGTGGGTTTTGATTATTTTAGTTATGATTGTTGGTGTTATTGATTTGGATTGATTGGTTATTGTTAGTAGATCATTTGTGGTTGTTTTGGTTTAATCTTTTGGTTAATCTTGATTGATTTTGTTTAGATTCGTGCTCTCTTCTCTTTCCCCTGTTCTTGGTTCTATGCTTACTGTTTCTTTTCCCAGATTATTCCGAATCAAGCACCCTCCATTTTTATTCCGTATCAAGATGTTCATCCGGAATATTTTATATTCCGGATCAGTGTCTTCCATTCGGAATATTTATTATTCCGAGTCAAGTTCTCCATCCAGAATAACTATTTATTCCGGATCAAGTTTATTATTCCGGATCAAGTTCCCTTTTTGTTCATTCCGAATCAAGTTCACTCATCCGGAATACTTATTACAGATCAACCTTCTCCATCCGGAATATCTAACATTCCGGATCAACCTTGTTTATCCGGAATATCCATTATTCCGGATCAAATCTTTCATCCGGAATAATATTACGGATCAAGCTTACATTTCGAATCAGTCTTTTCTTTGTTATTCCGGATCAGTCATTTTATTCTAAATCAAGGTGTTATTCCGGATAGGTGACATATTCCGGATCACTTGTTTATTCTGAATGAATGTTTTCCACTTTTTAGTTTTATGCTTTATTTTTCTCGCCTTTTTCTTTATTTGCACTTTTACTTGCCTTCCCTTTTAGTTTAAGTTTTAGTTTGAGTTATTTACCTTTATTGCTTTTAATTTCTCGTCATTTACTTTTCGCCAAGTTTTAATCTTTCATTGTTTCTTTTTACCGTCTTTACTTTACTTTTATTTGTTTCAAGTCTTTATTTTTAATTAGTTTACAACGACAACCATTCTATTTCTTTTCCACCAAGAACAACTGAGTCGCACTTTGAACCGGAAATCAATTCGAGAAGATACCGAAAACGAACTTTTTCAACCTAGCAAAATCTTGAGTTTTATAGTTTTGATTAAGTGGGTTTTGATTATTTTGGTTATGATTGTTGGTGTTATTGATTTGGATTGATTGGTTATTGTTAGTAGATCATTTGTGATTGTTTTGGTTTAATCTTTTGGTTAATCTTGATTGATTTTGTTTAGATTCGTGCTCTCTTCTCTTTCCCCTGTTCTTCGTTCTATGCTTACTGTTTCTTTTCCCAGATTATTCCGAATCAAGCACCCTCCATTTTTATTCCGTATCAAGATTGTTCATCCGGAATATTTTATATTCCAGATCAGTGTCTTCCATTCGGAATATTTATTATTCCGAGTCAAGTTCTCCATCCGGAATAACCATTTATTCCGGATCAAGTTTATTATTCCGGTTCAAGTTCCCTTTTTGTTCATTCCGAATCAAGTTCACTCATCCGGAATTTTTATTCCGGTTCAACCTTCTCCATCCGGAATATCTAACATTCCGGATCAACCTTGTTTATCCGGAATATCCATTATTCCGGATCAAATCTTTCATCCCGAATAATATTCCGGATCAAGCTTACATTATGAATCAGTCTTTTCTTTGTTATTCCGGATCAGTAATTTTATTCCGAATCAAGGTGTTATTCCGGATAGGTGACATATTCCGGATCACTTGTTTATTCCGAATGAATGTTTTCCACTTTTTAGTTTTAAGCTTTATTTTTCTCGCCTTTTTCTTTATTTGCACTTTTACTTTCCTTCCCTTTTAGTTTAAGTTTTAGTTTGAGTTATTTACCTTTATTTCTTTTAATTTCTCGTCATTTACTTTTCGCCAAGTTTTAATCTTTCATTGTTTCTTTTTACCGTCTTTACTTTACTTTTATTTGTTTTAAGTCTTTATTTTTAATTAGTTTACAACGACAACCATTCTATTTCTTTTCCACCAAGAATAACTGAGTCGCACTTTGAACCCGTGATCAATTCGAGAAGATTCCGAGAATTAAATCGAACCCCAATGGAAATCTTTGTATTAAAATGGCGCCGCTGCCGGCTCTTTTCGTGAGGATTAACGGTTTTTTGTGAGAGACGCGTTGGCTTTTGGGATCCGTTCACTCGTGAACGTTATTTTTTGTGTCAAAAATCTTCAAAAAAAATCCCAAAAACATTTGAAAAATCATAAAAAGCATTTCTTTTTCAAAGTTTTCCACCAAAAATATTCTTCTTGCTTATCTATTTTTCTTTATGGATTATTATGTCCATTGCGTCGGGTGTGGGAGACGATTATACGGGAACAACTCTTGTCAATGGTGTACATGTGAGCGGTGCGGAAACGATATCGACAATACACAATTCGGATTCGGATTTTGTCCTTTGTGCAACTCGACTAATTCGTCCTTTTTGAATCCACCTCCTATTCCCCCGTACATCTATTGTAGAAGCGATTCTCATTGGCATGTTTCGCGCCCGGTTCGATACCCGTATGATCACGAGCAAGAACCGAGTTACAATTATGACAATGGTAATAGCCATCTACAAGAAGCACCAGATTTTTCTCCATACCGTTGTTGCCAAAATTGTGGGGGCCCTCACGATACTTCTTATTGTCAGCCAATGGATTATTATGAGCCAGATCTGTGTCCTCATTTTTCTTCACCGATGGATTATTATGACCCAACTCCGTGTTATAATTCTTCTCAACCGATGACTTACTATGAGCCACATCCGTGCTATAATTCTAGTTTTCCTAACTGTGAGCCCCCAAACCCCAACCTCAATCATCAATCCTCTCAGTGAATTCAACAACTCACTACTCAAAATGAAGAAAGGCAAGCCACTCTTTGGAAACTTCATGACGGCTTACTTCAACTGACCGAGGCATTGAAGGAACAAAAGCGACAGCAACAAGAGCAACGACATGAGCAAATATCGAATATCGAGACTTATACTCCTCATCCAGTGTATCCATACTATTATGATGATGATGACGATGAGCCTACTATTTCTTGGAATGATCTTGCTGCTCAATGTCCTAGTGTTATTGTCATCCCTTCTCTCGATATCCCAAACGTGTCTAAGGATTGTGATACATTGAGTGAGCTGAGTGATTTTGGTCTCGATAATTTCTTTGATGAGGAGGTTTGTGACATACCGACTGCTATGGAGTCTGATACACGTCTTTTGTTATGAGTTCAATATTTAATCTCGGTATCTCCTCGAATTGATCACGGTTCTAAGTGGAATGATTTGTTCTTGGTTAATAAAAAGGTGTTGGTTTGATTTATCTATTTTAGACTAATAACAAATAAGTAAGTGTCGAAGAGTAAAATCAATGCTTTAAAAGATTAAACTAAATTGACAAGTTAAAACTAAGTGTTTGAAAACATAAAGAAAATATTAGAGCAATACTAGAACACTTAATAGAACTAACACTTGGAAACTTGTAAAAACAAGAAATTAAACAATTGGAAATAAGCTGATCGGAACAAGTGGAAATGGGTTGCAATCGGAATGACATAAAAAGAAAGCCAATCGAAATGTTCAAAGAAAAGCCAAATCGGAATGCTTAATAATGTTCAAATCGGAATAAATGGAAAATGGTCCAATCGGAATAAATTCCGATCTGGTGATCGGAATGTTGAGGAGTAAAGCTGATCGGAATAAGGGACAAAGAGCTGATCGGAATGCTTAAAAATTTAGGTAGATCGGAATGAGCAAAATCCTTACAATCGGAATAATGAAAACGATCAAATCAGAATAACTAATAAATGGCTCAGATCGGAATGCTTCGAACTAACTCCAATCGGAATGTGCTACAAAATCAATGCAATCGGAAAGAAACTTAAACCCTTTTCCGATCTACTGATCGGAATAAGGGGGTGTGTCTGCTCGTCGGAATAACAAATCGGAAAAGGGTTTTACCCTTTCCGATATCCCTTTGATCCGAAATATAAGCAAGGTGAATAAGCTATTTCAATAAGCTAATACCCAAACAAGCACGGATCCAATATGAAACGGATTAAATAAGCACTAAAAACAACTTTTCTAACTTTAAATAAGCGAACTTATAAATCAAATAATAAAAAGATAAACTTTTTATGAAAACTTTAAAAGGTAAATAAGCTAAACTCACAAATAAGCCAATAAGCACAAAGATCTTAAAGCTTATTCGTATAGAAACTTAAGGAAACATGAAAAGATTAAATTTTTAAGCACAAAAACATTGATGAACAACACGGATCATAAGTATTTTGCACCAAAAGTTAACTAAAATAAAGAAAGGTAGAATGAGATTAAAGATTAAAAGCTTGAAATTAAACTTGATTAATGAAAAACAATACAAAGGTTTGATCTTGAAAGAGAAAAAGATGAAAACTAGTGAGAGAAAGTTGAGAACTTTCTCTCTCTAAAACTAGAGAGAATGAAAAACTAAAAACTAACTAAAGACTAAGTAGCTCCAATTTTGTGAAGTAAAGTCCTATTTATAGGCGTGTGATGGTGGGCTTGTGAATGGGCTTTGGTTTGGGCTTCTTTTCTTCTTTCTTCTTTAGTCTTCACGTTTCTTTAAATAAACGTTTCCGACTTTGGATTTTGAGAAGTGTCGGTGAATAATTCAAACTCGTCTCATAATCTTTTGTTTAATAGACTCGAGTTCTTCGACATATATGAATCTTCCATCTTTGGCTCTATTCTTCGATAAATCTTCAAATAGGCACAATGACTTCAAATCTTTTTGCATCTCTTGGACAATAGACTTCGTCTTGAGTCTTTTTCCTCGATAAAACCCGTGCAATCCCATGTTTTCTTCAATATTCTCCCGGTTGACTATGAAAACACAATAAACACAAAAACCACGCATAATTCCAAACAAATGATATTAAATACGTGTTTTGGTCTTGTTTTAGCCAGAAATAAGTGGTAAAATGATGGGTGTTTTCACACCTATCAAATCCCCTACACTTAACCATTGCCATGCCCTCATGCAATGCTTAGTGATAAAGCAATTTTACACTTTTCTCATAATCAATCAACCTTGGCCTTATTAACATACTACTTGAACAAAAATTAAAGTACTAAGAGAAATTAAAACTTTAAAGCAAACAAAAGGATAGAAAACCATTTTCACTTGAAAATAGCTATATGGAAATAACTTGCAAAGAGATCAAGGACTTACATTAGGGCTTTGTTGCTGCGAAGATTTATTACCCTCAAGTTTCAAGTTCCCCAAACTAAGCTTAAAAACGAGATCATTGTTATTATAAGTTAGCAAATCAAACACTTACACACATGGCTTAATTATATGCTTAAACTCCCTTATTCCTAGGTGTATCTCTTATATTTTATTTTTGTCTTAGAATGATCATGAAGATGCATTTTTGGACTTATTTTGATAGTTTATTTAGGCTGAAAGCAAAGTAGGACGATTTGATCAATAGTTAGCTAAAGGAAAAAATCTCTTAAAACTGCTTCTCGGGATATCAAAAAGTTCATATCTTGGCATAACTTGGTTCACGATTTGAGACCTTTCTCGGGCCGATATTTGGCATGTACTTCATACTTCATATCTTGAGAGACGTTTTTGAGATAATGGTCTTCTTTTCGTTATAGAGTTTCTTCACTTGGAGACTTTTGAGGGGTACTCCAACTTTGTTGACCACGACTTCATGATTATTTCTTCAATCTCTAATTGGGATTTTGAGATACAACGATCCGCCTCCTTTTCGGACTTGGATCTATTTATCCTCATACCTTGTTAGGGTCTTTTCGGATAGACTTCTCCATGATCTTTATGGGAGTTGATTGCTTTTCGTCGTGAGTCTTGATCCTTCATATTAATTTAGGGAATAATGCTTTTCACATCACTTTAGATCTTCAGCAATAGAATGGAATCCTCATGCCTTGTTAGGGCATTTTCGGACTCGCCAATCTTCGCGCCCCGCTTCATAAGTTATGCCTTGGCTATGAACTCTTATCATTACCGAGCAACTTTTAAACGATCTTGGGCTAGAAGCTAAGTAACTTTTCAAATCGTACGACCTTACTTATTGCAGATAAATTATTAGCAAGTGATGGGAGAATAGGCAAATAATTACACCAAGTGAGCTTGTGCAAGAATACCAACTTATAATTGACTCTATCATTTCTCGTTCTCCACAATTTAAAATCTCAAGTAATGAGAATCGTGGATGCTTAGCCTAATAAACCAATTAAGGTCTACATGGTTAAGGATACTAGCTAGAATAAACTTGAATAAGTCTATTCGGGTTGAGTCAAAATAATCGCAACGGGCCTAATATGTCAAAGATTTCAAAACTAGCTACACCACTTTATTAATATTATTGACTTTATTGTGGAATATATACATATGAAAGCAACGATAAAAATTTAAAAATTACGACTAAATGGCCAAAGTTAATTAAAAATTTGAAAAATGCTGAAAAATATGATTTTCCGGTTAAATGAAGGCATTTTCATGGAAAAGTCCACTTAAAACTTCGATAGAAGTCCCCCTACACTTAATATAAACATTGTCCTCAATGTTTAAACATGTGGGAAAAAGTCTCCCTTACACTTATGACATTGTGCACGTTGGCTAACTCAAGTTAAGGAAGAGACGACTAACGTGATCAATTTCAAATGAAAGTATAAATAAAATTGAATCACGATAGTTGAGAGATAGAACCAGATTTCGGATAACACGGGAGCACGGTTCTTCAAAGGTTCAAAAAGTGCATTCATCCCTGTAATCACATCACCACACAAACACAAACACCTATAGAGGCCCTCCTATACTTAGGAGGTTAAAACAGAAAAGGATAGATACTCGGGCTGCCTCCCGAGGAGCGCTTGTTTTTGATAACCGAGTTACGAGCCTGACTCGACCGAAAATTAGTTCATGGGGAACGTGGTGAGGGATGGAATCATCTCTTGAGAGATGTCCTCACCAAAGTACAACTTCACTCGTTGACCATTCACCTTAAAATTAGGTCCATTAGGTTGAGCGAGCTCGAGAGTACCATATGGAAAAATTTGGGCAATGGTGAATGGGCCGGACCAACGAGATTTCAGCTTGCCCGAAAAGATTTTCAACCGAGAGTTAAAGAGTAACACTTTGTCTCCAACTTGGAACTCGCGGTTCTTAATCTTATAGTCGTGAATGAGCTTAGTCATTTCCTTATAGATCAAAGAATTTTCATAAGCCTCATTCCAGAGTTCATTCAGCTCATTGAGTTGGATCTTGCGTAAGTCACCAGCTTTGTTGATGTCGAAATTAGCCCACTTCAAGGCCCAGTAAGCCTTGTGCTCCAACTCAATGGGGAGGTGGCACGCTTTCCCGTACACGAGACGATATGGTGTACAACCAATCCGAGTCTTGTATGCGGTACGAAAAGCCCACAAAGCATCATCAAGTTTATCAGCCCATGAGGCACGATGCTCTCCCACGGTTCTTTCAAGAATTCGCTTTAAGCCTCGGTTGGATATTTCAGCCTGGCCATTAGTTTGTGGGTGGTAAGCGGTGGAAAGACGATGATTTACACCATACTTAGCCATGACTCTAGCAAATTGGTCATTGCAAAAATGAGTCCTGCGATCACTAATAATGGCACGAGGCATACCGAATCTAGCGAATAGCGACTTTAAAAAGTTACAAACCACCCTTGCGTCATTAGTGGGTAAAGCTTTGGCTTCAACCCATTTAGAGACGTAGTCAACGGCTACAAGGATGTATTTGTTTCCTTTAGAAGAAGGGAATGGCCCCATAAAGTCGATACCCCAAACATCAAAGATTTCACATTCTTGAATGAAATTCTGAGGCATCTCATCTTTATGTGTGATCTTGCCTTGTTTTTGGCAAGCATCACATCTTTTAACCATCTCGTGAGCATCACGGTAAATGGTGGGCCAATAAAACCCCGAGTCAAACACTTTTTTGGCGGTGTAGTTGGGACCAAAGTGACCACCGGTGGGTCCTTTGTGGCAAGCGTCAAGGATTTCCAAAGCTGCAGGTCCATCAACACATCGGCGAATAATCAAATCAGCACATTGTTTGAATAGGTACGGGTCATCCCAAAAGTAAGTCTTAATGTCTTTGAAGAACTTCTTCTTTTGTTGGGATGTTAGCCCGTCAACGAGAATTCCACCCGCTAAGTAGTTTGCAATGTCCGCAAACCACGGGGTTTCATCAGAAGTCGAGTTGATAGACATTAAGGTCTCCAGGGGAAAAGAATCATTGATTTCTTCGTTCAGATGATCCCCTTGGTAAGGATCCTCAAGTCTACTGAGATGATCCGCGGCTAGGTTTTCAGTTCCTTTTTTATCGCGAATTTCGATTTTAAATTCTTAGAGTAGCAAAACCCAGCGAAGAAGTCTTGGTTTGGAATCTTGCTTGGTTAACAAGTACTTCAACGCGGGATGATCGGTATAAACGATTGTGGTGGAAAGGACAAGATAGGGGCGAAACTTTTCAAAAGCATAGACAACAGCTAAAAGCTCTTTTTCGGTTGTCGTGTAATGCAATTGAGCCCCAGTCATTGTCTTGCTAGCGTAATGGATTGGTTGGAAGTGTTTTTTCACTCTTTGGCCCAGAACCGCTCCAATAGCAAAGTCACTAGGGGTAACCAAGACGGGTGCCTTAGTTAGCTTATCCTTAAGCAAGTTGAAGGCTTCAATACACTCGTTGGAAAAGATAAAAGGAGTGTCTTTTTCCAAGAGGTGGGTCATCGGGCGAGCGATTTGAGAAAAATCTTTGATGAATCGACGGTAGAATCCTGCATGACCAAGGAAACTTCTCACACCCTTCACGGTTGAAGGTGGAGGCAACTTAGTGATAACATCGACTTTAGCACGGTCTACTTCAAGACCGACTTTAGAGATTTTGTGTCCTAGCACGATGCCATCTTTTACCATGAAATGGCATTTTTCCAAATTAAGAACAAGGCGAGTGTCTTCACACTGCTTCAGCATACGTTCTAAATTGGCAAGGCAAGCAGAGAATGAATCGCCATAAACCGAGAAATCATCCATGAATACTTCCATAGTGTCTTCAACCATGTCATGGAAGATAGCCATCATGCACCTTTGGAACGTCCCAGGAGCATTGCATAAATCAAAAGGCATGCGTTTGTAAGCAAATGTTCCATAGGGACAAGTGAATGTGGTCTTTTCTTGGTCTTTGGGATCGATGGGAATTTGAAAATACCCGGAGAAACCGTCTGAAAAGTAGTAATAATCATTACCAGCTAGACACTCGAGCATTTGATCCATGAAAGGAAGAGGAAAGTGATCTTTTCTCGTGGCATCATTGAGTTTGCGATAATCAATACAAACTCTCCACCCAGTAACGAGACGAGTGGGAATCAACTCGTTGTGTTCATTGGGAACAACGGTTATTCCGCCCTTCTTTGGCACACAATGAACGGGACTTACCCAAGGCGAATCCGAAATAGGGTAAATCAAGCCAGCATCTAGAAGTTTGATAACCTCTTGTTTGATGACGTCATGAATGCGAGGATTAACCCTTCTTTGGCTCTAGATTGCGGGTTTAAAGTCATCTTCCATGAGAATCTTGTGAGTACAAAAGTTCGGATCAATTCCGCGGATATCGGAAAGTTTCCAAGTGATTGCCTTCTTATGATCTTTAAGCACGGCGATGAGGCGAGATTTCTCTTCTTCTTTCAAGTCCTTCGCGATGATGACGGGCGACTTCTTGTTTTCTTCAAGGAACACGTACTCGAGATGGGGCGGCAACTCCTTAAGTTATAAATCCGGAGGATTTTAGATGGGAGGCGTTTTCAAAGTCGGAGCATCGATAGCAATAACCGTGGGAGATAGTGGAGAAAGATTGTCTTCTTTAAGAAGGTTCTCAATGAGGCGGAGATCTTCATCCCAATTGGTGGTAGAATCGTCATTAGCTAAGTTCACATCTCCCATGGTGGCTTCCAAATCTTTCCAAAGGAAATCACTTTCTCCAAATAGAGATAGTGATGAATCGATAGAGGAAACGGTCTCAACATTGGGAAGAGAGGTAGGAATACTTTTGCAAGCATCTTTGAAGTGTTCTTCACAAGCCTCATCAAGAACGTCGATACAATTAACACTCTCGTTGGAATAAGGCTGTTTAGACAACTTTCCCATGTTGAAAACGATTTTATCGTCACCCACTCTCATGATAAGCTCACCGGCTTCAACATCGATGAGAGTGCGACCGGTCCTCAGGAATGGACGACCAACCATTAATGGCACACGAGGGTCCATCTCGTAGTCGACGACGACGAAATCGGCAGGAAAAGTGAATTTGTCGACTCCTACAAAGACGTCTTCGGCTATCCCCACTGGATAAGCAATCGTACGGTTGGCTAATTCCAAAGTCATTTTGGTGGGGACTAGCTCAGGGAGAGATAATTGCTTCCAAACGCTTAGAGGCATTAGATTAATACTGGCACCTAGATCGGCTAGGGCCATGCAATTCTCTACTCCCGGGAAGTTACAAGGGATTAAGAAACGACCCGGATCACCAAGCTTGGTTGGCAATTTCTTTAAGAGCACTGCAGAGCAATTCTCATTAAGTTGGGTGTTAGCAATATCAAGAAGCTTCTCCTTGTCGCTAAGAAGATCTTTGAACATTTTCGCGTACTTAGGCATGTGAGCGAGAGCCTCAGCGAAGGAGATGTTGAAATTCAATTGTTTAAACATTTTTAGAAAGTTCGAAACTTGAATATCATCCTTGCTTTTGAGCTTCTCTTTCCTCAACCTTGATGGATAAGGTATATCGGAAGAAGGGGAAGGCTTTGGGAGAATAGGATCACTCACATCCTTAGGTGGAGGAGGGGTAGAAGTAAGAGGTGGAGAAATTGGGGAAGTAGAAGGATGAGGAATAGGAGCAGGTGACTCGTTCTCCTTAGTCACAATCACAGGTGGAGGTATAGGAAGCTCAGGTTCCTTGGTACCTTTGCCACTGCGAGTGGTGATGGCTTTCATCTCCCCTCTGGGATTCGCAACGGTGTTACTCGGAAGAGTACCCGAAGAAGAGGGTTGATTACCTTGGAAGAAACTAGCCATCATGTTCTTTAAGTCATTCGTTTGACTATCCAAAGTGTTTCTCATATCAGCTCTCAGATCGTTCCCTTGTTTCACCAGGTCTGCTTTCAAGTTGCGCACTTCCTGTTGGAGATGGTCCACGATCACATCGTTAGTCCTCATGTAGGTTCCAATGTATTGGTGTAATGCGGTGGGTTGGTTGAGAGAAGCATTGTATGCGGGTGGTTGATAAGCAGGTTGCTGGTAAACTTGGTTGTTTCGTTGAGGTGGATGTGGTTGTTTGTGAGGTGGTATGTATGGTCCACGAGGTTGTTGTTGTTGAGGAGGGCGGTTGAGGTTTTGTTGTTGGTTTGGGTTGTTAGGAGTAAAACCGGGCGGGGAAAGAAAGTTGTTGGAACGGTAGCTAAGCAAGTTGCGGTCACCTTGAGGACGGGCTTGATAAGCGGGTTGAGGATAGGTACCGTATGCTGCATTCACATTCTCAAAAGGGTAGTCTTGGGTGGCAGTACAAGTGGTGTAAGAGTGAGGACCCCCGCATATCTCACATGGTTGGTTAACAGCATTGACTTGAGCGTCTTGAGCGTTTTTAGCATTGATGCTGTTGGTGTTGTTGGCGGTGTGGGTAACAAGCGATTCAAGAAGCGTAGTAATTTTGTCAAGTCACTTGTCGCTGTCACTAGTACTAGCACTAACGACATTGGTCTGAACACTCTTGGTTTGCACACGAGACTTATTCTCAATGATATCCCAAGCGGCATTAGAAGTCTTAGCCAAAAAATATTACCCCCCGAGGCACTGTTTAGTGAATCTTGGTCATTCATGCTTAAACCATTATAAAAAGTGTTAATTTGGTGCACTTTGGTAAAACCATGTTGTGGGCATTTTCTTAAAAGATCTTTGAAACGATCCCAAGATTCACTAAAAGACTCATCGTACTTTTGTTCAAAATTGATAATTTCATTCCGCAAAGCGGTAGTACGAGAGGGTGGGTAAAAGTAGTTGATAAATTTGGTCTCCAAATCCGTCCACGTCAGAATACTTTGTGGCGGTTCCTTAGCAAGCCAATGCCGGGCTTGTCCCTCTAAAGAAAAGGGAAAAAGTTGTAAACGGATTACCTCTTGTGGAACACCATTGAATTTGAACGTATTCGTGAGTTGCATGAATCTTTTGATGTGGTCGTGTGGATCATCAATGGTACGCCCCAAGAATGGTTGAGCAGAGACCATCTGGATAAAGCCGGATTTGAGCTCAAAGTTGTTGGCTGCAATCGCGGGTATGACAATTGGATCATCGTTACCATCTACATGGGCTTGCAGAAGTTCAATCATCGGGCGATTATCCGGTAGAGGCTCATTGTTGTTAAGAGGAGGATTGTTATTGTTGTTGTTATTATTGTTGAGAGGTGGGTTATTGTTGTTGTTTTGTACACCGGCCATGTCTAAGTCTTCGAGAGGCTCGGGCTCTTGATAAGACGTTGATCGTGTACGCATGCACCTGCAAAAGAACTAACAAGGCAAAAACAAAGCAAAAATATTTTTGGTTTTTATGTTTTTTTTTTAATTTTTAGGATTTTTTAAAATTTTATATTTTTAGGGTTTTTGAAATTTTTATGAAAAAGTAACGTTCACGGCGAACGGATCCCAAAATCCAAGTTCTCACAAAAAACTGTTGATCTTAACGAGAAGAGCCGGCAGCGGCGCCATTTGATACACGTCTTTTGTTATGAGTTCAATATTTAATCTCGGTATCTCCTCGAATTGATCACGGTTCTAAGTGGAATGATTTGTTCTTGGTTAATAAAAAGGTGTTGGTTTGATTTATCTATTTTAGACTAATAACAAATAAGTAAGTGTCGAAGAGTAAAATCAATGCTTTAAAAGATTAAACTAAATTGACAAGTTAAAACTAAGTGTTTGAAAACATAAAGAAAAGATTAGAGCAATACTAGAACACTTAATAGAACTAACACTTGGAAACTTGTAAAAACAAGATATTAAACAATTGGAAATAAGCTGATCGGAACAAGTGGAAATGGGTTGCAATCAGAATGACATAAAAAGAAAGCCAGTCGAAATGTTCAAAGAAAAGCCAAATCGGAATGTTTAATAATGTTCAAATCGGAATAAATGGAAAATGGTCCAATCGGAATAAATTCCGGTCTGGTGATTGGAATGTTGAGGAGTAAAGCTGATCGGAATAAGGGACAAAGAGCTGATCGGAATGCTTAAAAATTTAGGTAGATCGGAATGAGCCAAATCCTTACAATCGGAATATTGGAAACGATCAAATAGGAATAACTAATAAATGGCTCAGATCGGAATGCTTCGAACTAACTCCAATCGGAATGTGCTACAAAATCAATGCAATCGGAAAGAAACTTAAACCCTTTTCCGATCTACTGATCAGAATAAGGGGGGGTGTGTCTGCTCGTCGGAATAACAAATCGGAAAAGGGTTTTACCCTTTCCGATATCCCTTTGATCCGAAATATAAGCAAGGTGAATAAGCTATTTCAATAAGCTAATACCCAAACTAGCACGGATCCAATATGAAACGGATTAAATAAGCACTAAAAACAACTTTTCTAACTTTAAATAAGCAAACTTATAAATCAAATAATAAAAAGATAAACTTTTTATGAAAACTTTAAAAGGTAAATAAGCTAAACTCACAAATAAGCCAATAAGCACAAAGATCTTAAAGCTTATTCGTATAGAAACTTAAGGAAACATGAAAAGATTAACTTTTTAAGCACAAAAACATTGATGAACAACACGGATCATAAGTACTTTGCACCAAAAGTTAACTAAAATCAAGAAAGGTAGAATGAGATTAAAGATTAAAAGCTTGAAATTAAACTTGATTAATGAAAAACAATACAAAGGTTTGATCTTGAAAGAGAAAAAGATGAAAACTAGTGAGAGAAAGTTGAGAACTTTCTCTCTCTAAAACTAGAGAGAATTAAAAACTAAAAACTAACTAAAGACTAACTAGCTCCAATTTTGTGAAGTAAAGTCCTATTTATAGGCGTGTGATGGTGGGCTTGTGAATGGGCTTTGGTTTGGGCTTTTTTTCTTCTTTATCTTTAGTCTTCACGTTTCTTTAAATAAACGTTTCCGACTTTGGATTTTGAGAAGTGTCGGTGAATAATTCCATCTCGTCTTATAATCTTTTGTTTAATAGACTCGAGTTCTTCGACATATATGAATCTTCCATCTTTGGCTCTATTCTTCGATAAATCTTCAAATAGGCACAATGAGTTCAAATCTTTTTGCATCTCTTGGACAATAGACTTCGTCTTGAGTCTTTTTCCTCGATAAAACCCGTGCAATCCCATGTTTTCTTCAATATTCTCCCGGTTGACTCTGAAAACACAATAAACACAAAAACCACGCATAATTCCAAACAAATGATATTAAATACGTGTTTTAGTCTTGTTTTAGCCAGAAATAAGTGGTAAAAGGATGGGTGTTTTCACACCTATCAGAGTCTGAGGACGACGTTGCTCTTACGCAAGCGGTCGATCCTAGTGATGACGATTTTTCTCCACGCTATGAGAATTTCACTTTTGAAATTTCTCAATCTCCACCGGGAGATGCGGGCGATGACGATTTATTCTCTCCGGCTTACGAGAAGTTCACCGATGAACTTGATCTTGTGGATGAGGTGGAAGAAGTGATTCTCCGCGACAGATTACAGAAAGTGCATCTTCTTATTGCTAAAATCGAAGAGTTGACTTCTCCTCCTCTTTCCGAGTCTTTACCTCCATCTATTCCTCCCGTTGAAGATAATGACCCATTGCTGGAAGAAATCGACATTCACTCCATGCCTCCAGGTATTGATGATAATGACACAGAGGGGGATATTATTTTTGATAATTTGCTGCAGGAAGGTATTGTCCCAAGTCCCCCTCCCGATCACCTTTCATCCTCCCCTTTAGCCACTATTACGGAGGATGAGTGCTTTGACCCGGGAGGTGACATTGATTATGCTATGATTGATAACATTACGGCTTTGCCACTTGCTCAGCATCCATTATCTTTGGGGGATGACAATGTGCTTACTTTACCCACCCCACCTCCCGTAGATCTTGATTTCACATACTTTTCGTATGTTGAAAGAACCTTTCTCCCATTCAAGACTTATCCCCCCGCCTCTCCTTTGTTGATGTCCACCAGGAACGAGGACAAGGTCTTTGATCCCGGTATTACATTCGAGGCTTCCCCATGGACCATTTAATTCGGGGACGAGTCAGGCTTGTGACTCGGTTAATATAAACAAGCGCTTTTTAGGAGGCAACCCAATTATCTATCTATCTTTACCTGTTTTCACCATAAGTGTAGGGGGAGCCCCGTTGGTGTTTCTTATTTTCTTTCGTATCATGTGCAGGGATTAGAGCTTCAAAGACACACTCTTGATGACTTTTGACGAACCGTGATTCCGTGTTCCCTTCTTCCCGGTTCTATCCTAAACTCTTTTCGATTCACTTTTTTATATTTCTCAATATTAAAATAGGAATCTCGTTAGTTGTCTTTTCCTTAGCGAAATTTAAACAACGTGCACAATGTCCTATGTGTAGGGGATTTTACTCCCACATGCTTAAACATTGAGGACAATGTTTATATTAAGTGTATGGGGGACTTCTATCGAAGTTAAGTGGCCCTTTTTCTTTGTATTTGTCCTCATTTTAACCGGAAAATCATTTTTTCGACATTTTTCAAAATTTTTGATCTATTTTGGCCTATTAGTTTTTACCTTTGTATAGTTATTTTCTTTCCTTATTAGAATAAATTTTAATAAAGTGGTTTTAATTTTCAAACGTTGTGAATCTTTTGACTCAACCAGAGTTTACTTATCTAAGTTTACTCTAGCTAGTATCCTTAACGTGTTTAAGTCAAGTTTTGCTAGGCTTTTAAATACGGAGCTATAAAACGTGAAAGTCTTAACTCTCACGGGTTAAGAACAAGAACCTTTCGCAAGTTCCTATAATTGATCCTAGAGAGTTGTCTATTAAGGGAACTTTAAAATGCGATTTCTAAACTTGAAAGAGTCTAAGAATTTGCAAGATCCTATAGGCGACTCGAAAACCCAAAGCTTTGATTTAATAGGCTAAGCATCCACGAGTCTCATTCTTTGAGATTTTAAACTGTGGAGAACGAGAGATGATAGAGTCAATTATAAGTTTGGTATTCTTTCGTGAATTTATGTGAGTTAATTATGAGCCTATTCTCCCATCGCTTGTGAATAAATTTATCTACAATAAATAAGGTTATACGATTTGAAAAGTTACTTAGCTTCTAGCCCAAGATTGTTTAAAAGTTGCTCAGTATTAATTAGAGTTCATAGCCAAGGCATAACTTATTGAAGCGGGATGCGAAGATTGTCGAGTCCAAAAAGGTCCTAACAAGGCATGAGGGCTACATTTTGTTGCTAAAGATCCCAAGTGATGTGATGAATTATTTATCAAAGATCAATATGAAGGATCGAGACACACGACGAAAAGCAAGTACTCCCCAAAAGTCATGGAGAAGTCTATCCGAAAAGACCCTAGCAAGGTATGAGGATAAATAGATCCAAGTCCAAAAAGGAGGCGGATCGTTGTATAACAAAGTCCAAAATAAAGATTGGATAAAAAATGAAGAGTCGTGGTCCAAGTATGAAGAATCTCTCAAAAATTCAGGTGAAGAAATTCCTATTATGAATAGAAGGCCATTATTACATGAACGTCTCTCAAGATTTGAAGTATGAAGTCGCTGCCAAATATCGGTCCGAGAAAGGTCTCAAATCGCGAAGCGAGTTATGCCAAGATATGAACTTTATGAGGTCCCGAGAAGCAGTTTTAAAAGATTTTGTCCTTTAGCTAACTATTGATTAAATCGTTCACTTTATTTTCAGCCTAATAAACTATCGAAATAAGCTAACAATGCATCCTCTTGATCATTCAAGACAATAATAAAATATAAGAGATACACCTAGGAATAAGGTAGTCTAAGTGAATAATTGGCCCACATGAATTCGTGTTAGTTTGCTAACTTATAATAACAATGATCTCGTTTTTAAGCTTGGTTTGGAGAAAGTGAAAACTTGAGGATGATGATCATTCATGACATTTCCAAAACCCTAAGGTATGTTTTTGATTTCTTTACTTTGTATGTTTATAATTTTCTATCTCTTTAATAAAGGACAAGGTGGATTGATTGTGATGAAAAGTGTAATCGTGCTTTGTAACTAATGCATTGCATGAGGACATTGCAATGGTTAAGTGTAGGGGTTTGATAGGTGTGTAAACACCCATCTTTTTTACCACTTAATTACAATAATAACCGAGCCAAAACGTGTATTTTATATCATTTATGTCAGAATTATGCGTGGTTTGTGTTTTTGTTGTGATTTAGGACGAAAACGTGAAAAGTGGAGAAAACACGGGCATTCACGGGCTTTTATCGAAGAAAAAGACAAAAGACGAAGTCAAGAAATCAAGAGTGCAAAAAGAACGGAAGTCCAAGACCAATTCTGAAGATTTATCGAAGAAAAAAGTCAAAAGATGGAAGTTTACTAAAAGCCGAAGAACTCAAGTCTAATTTATTGAAGAATTACTAGACGAGTTTGAAGAAATCCTGAGACAAAGTCATTTAAGTCGAAGAACTAAGAAGATTAGGGACTTAATGATGCAATTAGAGAAAGAAGAAAGAGGGAGGAAGCTTCTGCTAAGCACCTCCCTAATCCACTATAAATAGTGTCCTTAGGCTTTCATTATTAGTTGTTGGGTGGATTGACAACCCATCTCTTCCACCATTTTTATACCTTGCACTTTAAATTCTTGCACTTTAATATCTTGTATTGCACCTTTTAATTCCAAGTAAGTTTACTTTAATGTTATTGAATCTTTATCTTTTCTTGTTTAATCTCCTATCTACCTTTCTTGTTTGTGTTTAATCTTTGTGTTCATGTTCTTGAGTTTTATAGTTTTGATTAAGTGGGTTTTGATTATTTTAGTTATGATTGTTGGTGTTATTGATTTGGATTGATTGGTTATTGTTAGTAGATCATTTGTGGTTGTTTTGGTTTAATCTTTTGGTTAATCTTGATTGATTTTGTTTAGATTCGTGCTCTCTTCTCTTTCCCCTGTTCTTCGTTCTATGCTTACTGTTTCTTTTCCCAGATTATTCTGAATCAAGCACCCTCCATTTTTATTCCGTATCAAGATTGTTCATCCGGAATATTTTATATTCCGGATCAGTGTCTTCCATTCGGAATATTTATTATTCCGAGTCAAGTTCTCCATCCAGAATAACCATTTATTCCGGATCAAGTTTATTATTCCGGATCAAGTTCCCTTTTTGATCATTTCGAATCAAGTTCACTCATCCGGAATACTTATTCCGGATCAACCTTCTCCATCCGGAATATCTAACATTCCGGATCAACCTTGTTTATCCGGAATATCCATTATTCCGGATCAAATCTTTCATCCGGAATAATATTCCGGATCAAGCTTACATTCCGAATCAGTCTTTTCTTTGTTATTCCGGATCAGTCATTTTATTCTGAATCAAGGTGTTATTCCGGATAGGTGACATATTCCGGATCACTTGTTTATTCCGAATGAATGTTTTCCACTTTTTAGTTTTATGCTTTATTTTTCTCGCCTTTTTCTTTATTTGCACTTTTACTTGCCTTCCCTTTTAGTTTAAGTTTTAGTTTGAGTTATTTACCTTTATTGCTTTTAATTTCTCGTCATTTACTTTTCGCCAAGTTTTAATCTTTCATTGTTTCTTTTTACCGTCTTTACTTTACTTTTATTTGTTTCAAGTCTTTATTTTTAATTAGTTTACAACGACAACCATTCTATTTCTTTTCCACCAAGAACAACTGAGTCGCACTTTGAACCGGAAATCAATTCGAGAAGATACCGAAAACGAACTTTTTCAACCTAGCAAAATCTTTACATTATTGAGTCTAATGCTTGTTTTCTTTAACCAAGGTCTCGACGAAGATTAAAGCTTTTGAAAACAATAGATTGGATTATCCATCTAATTATCATAATCATATGTTAACGTGTCATCATAATCATAGCATCACGAATGCTCAAACTAGTCTTTACCAAGTGTACCTTTAATCATATTATTTATCTCATCATTTTTACTTATTATTTGTTTGTCAACAATTTCTACAATCAACGATTATAGTTTCATTTTAGAATAATCATAGGTTTTCCAAATCCCCGTGAACAATCTCGGTATTACCACATAAAAGCTATACACAAATGAAAGGGTTATACTTGCCCGTGCGTTTTTAGTCAATCCGGTAATTCATGTTTATAAATTTAAAACTTGTTACCAACCCCACGCATCATATACTAGGTACATTGATGTGAACATCGTCATCTGAAGAAGAAGCATCTTCTTGAGTACCTGAATTAGTTGTACCAGACTCCTCACCTGCATTGTTACTTTTACAATCCTTTTGCACAGAATAGTAATCCATGGAATTAGTTAGATAATCTAAATCAAACATCCAAGCATAACCTATTCCTGGGACATTGGGTTTATTTTCTAAGAAATTAACATGGGCATTTTCTTCAACCCTTTTAGATGCCAAATTGTAAACCCTATATGCTTTACTTTGCAATGAATATCCTACAAGATATCCTGGATCAGATTTTCCATCAAACTTTCCCAAATGGTCAAGAGTATTTAGTATAGACACATGACACCCAAAAGGTCTTAAATGACTTATGGTTGGTTTAATACCAGTCAAAAGTTCATTAGGTGTTTTGTTTTGAGGCTTGGTCATAACATGCAATATTGATTGCTTCTGCCCAAAATGTATTTGGCAAAAGAGAATCAGCCAACATAGTTCTAGCAACCTCAATTAGTGTCCTATTATTCCTTTCAGCTACTCCATTTTTTGTGGAGTCCTAGGATTACTAAATTGTCTCTTAATGCCTTTAGACCTACAACCTTCATCAAATCCAGCATTCGTGAATTTTGTCCTATTATCTGTCCTAATGATTAAAACTTGTTTAGTGAACTGCTTTTCAACTAAAGTGATAAAATCCTTAAGTAATTCATTGGTTTCACTCTTAAGAGCTAAAAAGAAAACCCAACTGAATCTACTATAATCATCAGTTATGACTAGACAAAAGGTCTTATGACTAATGCTTCTTACAGAAACTAGACCAAACAAATCCATATGCAAAAGTTGCAAAGGCTTTGTCACAGTATTGATAGTCTTGGTCTTACAAGAGGTTCTATGTTGTTTACCTTTTTGGCAAGCAGCACATGTGAAATCATTTTGAAAATATTTGTTAGGTAACCCTCTAACCAAATTGCTATTCACTAATCTGCTAAGATTCTTGAAATTCATATGACCTAACCTTCTATGCCATAGATTAGACTCATCATAAGAAGCCTTAGCTAGCAAACATGTAATACCACCTGTTGGAGTAATCGTATGAAGATTAAAGGTGTACATATTTTCTTGCCTGGGTACTTTAAGTAGTACTTGAGATTCTTTTGGCATCTCAAAGTCTTTACACAACACCAAGCAGTCTGTGTCTGTGAACAGCACCTTGTTCTTCTTATGACACATTTGTGACACAGAAAAGAGATTGAATTCATTCAATTCTTTCACAAATAACACATCTTCAAATTCCAACTTCCCTGTATTGATTTTCCATTTGCCAGTAATTCTACCTTTGCTACCTCCAAAGGCTACTGGTCCTCCTCTGAATTCTTCAAATTCAGCAAAGAAATCTTTATTCCCTGTCATATGTCTTGAGCATCCACTATCTACTATACCTTTATCTTTCAATTCATCAATTAGATGCCCCTACACATAAGCAAAACTTATTAGTTTTTAACAGGGACCCAAGCCACATTTGGCTCGGATCTTGTGGGACCTACACACTTAAGAGTTTGTTCAGAAGCATTCCTAGTAATGCTGATTTTGCTCTTATACTTCATGGTTTCAGTTATGTAGTCAAAGACATAGGGTGACTCTATGTGCTCAGACTTCTTTGCCTTAAGTACTACTTTAACGGTACTTGCTTTAACACATGGTTTTTCTCTTTAACCCACATTTGCACTGGTTTGTTATTAATATTACTTCTAGATGTTTTGGATTTCTCAACAACATTCTTAGAAGTCTTGGGGAACTTTGGTTTAACAAACTTTGAACCAACAGTACTTGAGTTTGGTCTAGCAGTATTTAGAGTTCTAGACTTGTTGGTACTTGGTTTACCAGACTTCAAAGGTACTAGACCTTGTTTCATAAGTACTGCACTAGGAACAAAATTTTTGGTAGAGTTATTTTTAACCTGATTAGCTACCCCTTTTGAATAATAAAACTTAGGTTTGTCATTTTTAAATTTCTGTTGCCTATTAACCTGTACTGTTTCTCATGACCTTTTGTGCAGCCTTTTGTTTCACAATTTTATCTTCATGCAAAGTACAATCTTTGATAAAATGACTTAGACTACCACAAACATAACATCCTTTTCTTCTTAAAGAAGACCCAAAAGGTTGTTTTGAATTAAATTTCTCAAAACCTATCCCACCCCTCTTGGTTTTATTATGTTTTACATCATTATCCAATGTCTTGCTAGGAGTTTTTACCTACTTGGGAGCAGCACTAGTTTTAAACTCCTCAGAAAAATAATTGTTCATTAGAGGTGGATAAAAAATGTTCTTGGTCACAACAGTCTTATCTTGGGACAAAGTACTAGAGTTTGAAGTGTTAATGACCTTTGGTTCTTCTAACTCTATACTTGTATCATTACTAGGGGGCATGAAAATTCCTGATAATGGTGGAGGAACTGCCTTCATTTCTTCAGCATATCTATCATTCTCAGGTGTATTATCTGACTCGCTAGAACTATCAAAAATCCCCTTTGATAATTCTTTTTCAATTAAAGTTATCCCAGGTTGGTCCTCAATATATCCTAGGCCTAACTTATCATAATACCCCATTTGTGAACTAATCAGTTTACCCAATCCTTTAGAGGATTTTTACCAATGATTAATCACTTCCCTTTCATTATTAAGACTGGATTTTAAAGCTTCATTATCTACTGACACTTTCAAAAGTTATCTTTCAAATGCTTTAATTTCCACATCTTTTTCCCTCATTTGAAGAGTTAAAATTCTTATTTTCTCTTCATAGTTTTGTTGACCCTTTTTATACAAAATTATATTTTCTTCTAACTTAGCAACACCCTGTTTAAAAGCATTTAATTCTACAGTGCATGTGTTGACTTTTTTGATATTGTTCATCTAGTTCTAATTTTAAGCTATTAAAGTTAAGAACACAGTCTTTAGAACAAGGATGTACCTCATTATCTTCATGTGAGAGAGCCATTAAACCAAGCTATTCTTCTTCTTCATCTTCAGTCTAGTTCACCACTCCGTCTACAGTCACCAATGCTTTGGTTCCTTTGGGATTCCTGTTGTTTCCTTTTGGCAAGTTTCAGTAATTCTTGGACCAGTTCTATAGCTGTTTTGGAGTTTTGACTGCTACTCTCAGCTTTGTCTCTAGTGCATCCCCTTTCAAAGTGTCCATTCCTTCCATAGTTATAGCATTCAACTTTGGAATTTCCATATCCTAATGGTTCATTAGGATCAATAGTCATCTTCCTTCCAGTCTTCTTGTAGAACCTGTTAGATCTTACTGATACTATAACAACTTTCCATTTGAGATCCATCTCCTTAACATCAGCATCATCCATTTGGAACAAGTCATTGAGTGTTAGTCTTGGCTTGTTGTCTTGTCCAGCAAATAATGAGAAGGCATCATTGTCACTAAACAATGGTGAAGATCTTCCTTGTGGATTTTGAGAGACTATAGGGCTGCCTTTAGTACTTTGTGGGTAAGTACCGCTTGTAAGTCCCCCAGCGGTATTTGTGAAGTATGTACCGCTGCTTGATCCACTAGCGGTATTATGAAAGTAAGTACCGCTATTACCTTTTGACACAAAAGCCAAGTTAGACTTTGTTGTCGTTGCTGCTTTGGTCACCTCAATGCCTTTTACATCCATCTCGTACGCTCTAAGATTGTTGTAGAGATGATCAAAAGTAATTTCATCCAGATCATCTCTTGTGATGAAGTGCATAGCCATAGCTTTCCATTCTTATGGAACACTTCTTAAGAATTTTAGATTAGCTTCTTCATTGGGAATAATTTGTCCATAAAATGCCAATTGAATAAGCAGCTTAGTAAGCCTTCCATTGCCACCATGGATCCCTTCTATACTGGATATTGAGAAGTTATCTAATTCTTGCTTTAGAACAATCTTCTTTATCTTCTTAGATTTGTCATTACCTCTAAATCTAAGTTTGATAGCCTCCCACATAGCCTTGGCATCCTTATAGTGATGAAAGCTAGGTAAGATGTCTTCTGAAAGTGCCATAGCCAAAGCATTTCTCTCTGTGATCTCTGCTTGTACCTCCTCAACAGTCACAGCAGGTAGAGCATAGCATGTACCATCAGGCAACCAGTATAGCTTCTTAGGTGTATTCCCATTCTTGATAACTTGCCACACAGTGTGATCTGTGTGATTTAAGTAATGTTCCATCTGCATAGCCCATGTCTCATAGTTTTCACCTTTGAGAACTGGGAATTTGACAGCAGAAAGAGTATGAGAAGGTGTTGTAGTTGTAGTGGTAACTACAACATTCACGGCTTGAACACCTTGTGCTGGTGCAGGATGCACAACTTGAGGTTGTCCCTGTGGTATTGGATCAGGATTTGGAATATCATCTAAGTGAGCGTCATCACCAGGTTGAGACATTGAGTTTTGGTATGAGTGGAGTGTTTGGGGTTGTGTTCTTCTTTTCCAGAGTTTCTCAACCTCTGATACCACTTGTTGATCCCTTTGATTAGATCAATATTCTGTTAAGAACTAGTATAGTAGTTTGTAATCAAACTAAAACACTTTGAGAACTCTTACTCAAGCTAAATAAGTTATGCAGAATCTAACTTATAAAGAACAGAAGAACAGAATTACGTTTAACTATTCGATTCTCTTATTAATCGACTTGAATGAGGTACATGAATGACATTGTACCTATGTTCCTTTTATAGAGTAAGGAACCCTAGAAACCTTTGAATATTCTATAAAGATAACTATATCACAGACGATATATTATCAATATTCTAACTATTTGAGTATATCACATAAGATGTACTCTAACTATAACTATGACATATCTTATACAAAGATATATTCGTTCTAATCAATATAGCAGTACTTACTTTATTAGAAGCAGTACTTACTATGTACCGCGTTAACATTAACGGTACTTGAAAGATACTAACAGTACTTCAATAACACTAACGGTACTTGGCACTTACAAATAATTCCCAACATGATTCACTCCAACAACTGGAGCAAACGAAAACTTAAATTTGTTTGTCAAATATGTAACATCAAAGAAAACAACGTATCCATACTTTAGATAGGCATTTCGTGATCTTCCGTCAGCCCAAAATATATTTCTAGGAGACCCATCATCAAATAATTCTATTTTAAAATATTGGTTAACATCTACGGCTGCTTTTTCTTGAAAATGTTTTATAAGAGAATAAAACTCCTTACCTTTGTATTGTTTTCGTTCTTCAGCCAATATATCAACACATTGCTTCGAGGTTACAGTAGGTTCATTTGGAGAATTCATTGCATTTACAGTTTTTCTAACTTGACAAGGTCTCAAACCGGACTTACCAAGTCCACCATAAGCGATCTACAAGCCAAGGAACAATGAAACTTATTGTGAGAACGACGCTTCATTACTTTCGTTGGCATAGTGGTCAAATCATGATTGTGATTATCAGCAAAGATATCCGCACATCATTTTCCATCTTTTGTTTTTGAAATCCGAAGTTCCGCTTCACAACCATTCCTAACATCTCTTCTACGTTTTTTGGATACCTCACTCGAATTATCACCTTGCTGCTTTTTGAAACCATCCTTGTTGCAAACAAACAACTTTCTATAACCTCATTTTTCGTCTTATTTTTATATTTCCAATGAATTCATATACCAAAACCGTATATGAAGGCATATTGATTATAAAAAGTATATGGATCATCAGGTGTGTCAAAAACCCTTCCGATGATGTTGCCATCATTAATTTGATTTTCATCATTGTTAACTTCATCATCATCACATGTGAACAAATGACCATTTATGTCAATATCTTCAATTAAACGAGTTTCAAAAGGATTGCTTAAATGTTGATTCTCGGAATTTATGTTGTCATATATAACACTCACCAATATATTCATATAGAAATAAATCTATTTGGCACTGATCTTTAAAATTAAACCTGTATCATACGGGTTCAATTAAAGATACAAATGATATGTAACATGGGTTCAATTAAAAATACGGATGATATGCTATGGCAATTAGTAATCAAAAATAATTTTGTAACTTACTCATGAATTATGATATTGAAATCGAGCTATACATGGGACGATTAATGGTTGATCGCGAGTTTCCAGTGGTTATGTGAGGGGAGAATTGAACAATCAATGGTTATTCTTAAGCTTTGAATTGGCATGTGAGAGGAAATGTGAAGAATTGATTTATTGCAATTTCAGAGAGAGATAGAGAGACGAAGAAGATAGTGATTTTGAGGAAAAATTAGATCTTTTATATATATAATGATATGACGTAGTTTTGATGGGTTCTACATATAAGGTTGTGTACAACACAATCCCACACTCACTTTCCCCTTTAGTAAAATGATTAACTTCCTATTTAGTATTCACATTGTAATTTCCTGCTTGTTAGTTAAATGACGGTACAATTTGTTATACTCTTTCTTCGGATGGTCATGCTTTTTCTTTTTCTTGACCTTATGTTTGTAGACTTGCCATGACATGTGGATATAATCTTTTGTTAAATATATGTGTGTTATGAGATACCTGGAAGTGATTTGAGACAATTCAATGTTACTAAAGTAAACCAAAATCGAACTTCAGTTATGAAGGAGTGATCTAAAATTGATATTTTAGTTGATTTGCATTACCCTTACTTTCTAAAAGTGAAGATGAAAGAACACTAAATACAAAAATGAAGATTAAAGGACACTAAATACAATTTGTTATTTAAAAACTAGAATATGTATATGATAGGCGCATAAAAACTTTGTGAAAATAATTTTTTTGGGATAATCATTAGATGTAAGAAATATGTCAAATACTATGGCTATAAATTAAAGCGCGTGATGATATCTTATGCATCTGATTTTATGCGCCTAATGAAATTTATGCATCACCAAGTCATTATGCGTCTAGATGCTTAACCTCTATGCGCTTGGTGCACTATTTGTATGTGTTTGGTGCACTGATTTTGCCTCGTGATGCATTTATATGAAGTAAGGTAGCTTGTGCACCTTGATGCATAATTTTTGCGCACCTTGATTCATAAGGTTGTGCGCCTCAATGAATTTTAGATTTTTTTCACCTCGATACATAAATCTTGTGCGCCTTCATGCATAAGCATATATTATGCGTCGAACGTCTAGAAAATGAGTTAGATAGGGGTTTTTTTATTGAGTTTAATGCCCTACTACAAAGAAAATGAATAAATAAAAATGTAGTCTTACTCTATTTACTGGGGTAATCCTTTACAATAAAGAATAAAATGCAGTCTTAGTCTTGTGCATTGGAATGCATAGGCTTAAGCACAGTGGGTTGTTTTAGTAATGAGAAAAAAACTAATATAAATTGGTAAAAATTTGAAAAAATCACCTAAAATTGTTGTAAACTTATCATTTTTTATGATTGTGTGTAGCTAATTTTTTTTTCTCATTATACTAACAAACTTTTGAATTTCGACCTTTGTGTGTACTGAGTGACCTGTTAAACCTGTTAGTCCTACTTGGAGCAAGTTACACTAACGATCTTGTATTTTTATTACAACGATAGTCCTCTTTACTAAATGAGTTAGCTAAAGGAGTGGGGGCTCAGGTAGTATCTCGGCTCCCCACTAACTTTTTGTAAATCCTATTGTTATAATAAAAAATAATAATAATAAAAATAAATAATAATAATAATAATAATTATAATTATAATAATAAATAATAATAATAACAATAATTATAACAACAATAATATTTTTATTATTATGTTACCAAAAAACACAAATCATTCGGTTTGTTAAAACCTCAAATTAAACCTCCATTTACCAGACTTTAATTTTTTCACACACATCAAAAATTAAGTAAACCTCCATCTTCATCTTCTTTCCCCAGTTCCATCGCCTTCTTCCCCACAAAACAATCCAAGCAATTACAAATTTACATATATTTATCCTTATCAACTAATTTAAAGAACTCGCACTTCATCACATCCTCATATCCACCTTCCGTTGCCGCCAAATCTGGCATGAAAAGCAACACCGCCACGACCATCATAAAAACAGTAATCAATAGTTCTCGCCAAATCACGTGAAATTTTTCATGGAATCATAGTACCCCGCATAAATTTTTCAATATTTGTACCCATCGCCATCATAGTACCCGTCGTTGCTAGAACTGGCTTCCATAACAACAATATACTGTAAATATTGAGATCTATTCGTAATTTATGGAGAAGTAGCGCTGACGCTGACACTGCCACCAGCATAACACCCTCACCACCCGTCATCGTCCGTCAACACCCATCATCATTCGTTACCAGCAACCAGATCTATACTTTAATTGTGGTTAATCAAACCAGATCTATAACTTGCTTAAACAACCAGATATGGTTTTCATTGTTTTTTTATGCGTTCGATTTAACGGTTCTGAATATTCCCATTAAATGATTTAGGGATCAAGTATTTTTTATATTGTATTTTAATTAGGCTCATGGTTTTGATTTATTTAACAGATCATGGTTTTGATTAGCTTTGGAATTATGATCGATGAAGATTTTGTTTATGTTTAGGAGGAAATGAGTATAAAGATTTATGGATATGTGTTTTTTGTTTCTAATCGAAAGTATGTTTTTTTGTTAATCTGTGTTGATGTTTATCTAGTACTATATGATAAAAGAAATTAAATAAACAAAACATTTTATATGAAAATTAAAAAGCAAGAAGGTAGAATAAATAATTTCGCAATGACAATATTACCCTTTTATTTAACAGTCATAATCATCTAAACTAACGTTGTTATTGTAGTTGGACTAAAGATGCAAAAGTGTGTGAATGACCAACTGGTTAAGGGTTTAGCAGGTCACTCGTTACATACAAAGGTTGAAAATTATAAGTTTATTAGTATAATGAGAAAAAAAGTTGGCTACATAATGAGACTGCATTTATACATAGTTTCATCGTCTAAATCGGGCTTAAAACGGTTAAAAATATCATAAAATACCCCAAAATATGCTTGTGTTTGTTCATTGTGTATTTTAGGTACGGATATCGTGAAATCAACAAAAGATCAAAGGAATCAAGCAAAAACAAATACGGGAAATGAAGTCGCACAAAGAACCGGACTCGAATGTTGGTTTTCCAAAGAAGTCCTTGAAGTTTGAAGATTGTCAATTTGGTCCCTCAAAAATTGAAGACTTGTCATTTTATACCCTTGTAAAACTTAAAATTACAATTGGGTCCCTAAAATTTCAAGATATGACACTTTGAGCCCTTGAAGATATCAAAATATGCATAACTAGTCCTTGAAGAAAGGTATGGTATATAGTTGTGCCAAAAATGACAAGACACCCAAACTTATATCAAAGGAAAATGGGGTTTTGTTGCAAAAAACATCATATGCATAGTTTATGGAAAGTGAGGGACTATTTCAAGCCAGATAACCAAACATCCACCACCAATCACTGCCCACCACCTCACCCCACTACGGCACATCATCCACATTCACCACCCACGTCACCCAGGTCAACAACCCAGTCAAACAACCCACTTATTCACGTTTGTATTAATTTGTTTTTAAATTAATATAAACAAACACAATACTCGGTTAACACCTTCTATCACCCCTAATCCCCATCAAACATATACCCCTAAACTCCATATAAACCCTAAACCTAAAAACTTCAAATCAAAGGGAAAATTAGTGAAGTCTTCTAGAATGATGATTAAGACTATATGCAACATCTTCACGTGATTTATTTGGTCCCCTCTTCACCTTGGTACCCCACCCACACGTTACCCTACTGTGCCTTTGAGCTAAAATCCAAAGAAGACAGAGTAATCTATGGCTCTAATGAGGTAACTCACTCCTCGAAGCAATATCCAACGATCCAAAATCATTTTTAACAGCTGGTATAAAAGAAAGTATCACATGGCTATGTTGACTGATTTTTCAAGAACAAGACTTCAAGGGAAATTTAGGAAGATAGCTGTTAGGGTTTTCTCTTTTCTTAGATTTCTAGAATGATCCTTCTCATTGTATAAATATGGACGTATGTGTCCATATTCCATTGTTCCAGTTTTACTTTGTAAAAGATTTTAATGGAATAAAATAGTTGGAGTTTTCTTTACATTCTTCCAAAGTAATTCTGAGTTCCAACTTTTTCTATTTTACTTAAAGTCTTGTTTAGTAATTTAGTTTATCAAAGTTTTTTTTCTGTTCAAACTTTGTTTTGTCAAAAATCTGTTGAGACCCTGAAACTTATAGGATACCTTCATAAGAGATTTAACAACTCTCTAATGAAGGTTGAGTATAAGTTTTGGTTAGAATTTCAGTTGTGGTGACCTTATTTTCTATTTTGCAACAAATAGTTCCAAGTGTGGTTTCAAAATTTTAGTTTTAAAAATAGTATTCAAGTTATTTTTTGCTTTAACCCTTATTATAGCATAAGCTGAGCCGAAAGCTACTGACAATAGCTTTGGACTTAGTTTTTGTTATTTGGTTTCATTTTCCTGATTTTGGTTCGCAGGTACAAAACAAGCAGTCACTTCTCTCCATTATTTTCCCTTTTGAAGATATTGTACCCTCGGTTCTTTTGTAGAACCTCAGCGAGGGCTCTCTACACTTCCCATAAACTCCTTAAACAACAAAAAGTCAAGAAGTAGATGGCATCAGCACATGTGAAACACGCTTGAACCCTATTTTTGATTTTTTTGAGTTTTTGAGTTGTGGTATGAGTTTTGTTTTGAACTTAGTTATTTGGTATTTTGATGTTCATACACGTTAGTTTTGGTATAATATAAAGAGTGTTTGGTTTTGTCTATTTGATTCATGAGTGACGCAAGTTTGCAATATGCTTCACCTGAACATATTTAGATCAGATAGGGAGTCTTGATTTTGGTGTAAGTTTAAAATATTTTTGGTTAACATCAAAAATTTGTTGGTTTACTTATTTTCTGTCAAGCAAAAATAAATAGGTATAGATCTTCTTGAGTGAAGTTGTTTGGTGTTATATTTGATGAATTGGCATGCCTTATCTGATAATTGACCTTGTCTTGTATAAGTGTTAGGTTTGAATTACTTAGAGCTTAACTTGTGCAATTTTGTGGGATATTTGGTCCTAATTTCAGTCAAGGTATATCAGCAGACATAAAGTTTTAGATTTTTGAGTTTTATGGTTTAGATTTTGGTTTAGTAGTAGACTTTAGGGTAGTTTTAAGTAAAAAATATTTGGTACTACAAATTTGTGGGTTTTTGATTACGCTTGAGGTCATTTCACAACTCACTGTTAGCATTCAAACCCATAGCCTCATTTTCTGTGATAAAATCACACCAACGGCTAAGATTTCTGCAGTTGTGGTTTTTGTTGGTTCTTCTTGCTTGTTTACTGCTTGATTAGAGTCACTTTACATGTGCAAACAATTTCTTGAGGTCTAAATTCACTAGATTCAATTTGGAGTTCGCAACTTGGCCATTTTAGGACAAGTTCATCCCCAAACACACGAGTAGGTGTAGCATTCTAAATATAGGGTATTAGGTCTTGTAGTTTAGGATTTAGGTAGTTTAAGGATAGGTTTTGGTTATAAACTATCAGACTTACAACCTTGACAGCGTTTGGGTGGTAAGATTATGCTTTAGTAGCTCACTGATATAGCTTAATGCCCCCCCCCCCCAATAGCAATATGGCATTAGCAAGGTGTTTTGTGATTGTGTTCTTAGTTTTAAGTCTTGAATCTTGGGTATCAAGTAGCTTTTAAGTTAGTTGTAGGCTGCATTACTTGGAAATTAGGTTTGGTTAGCTTTCGGGAGTCTTGAGAATAGCTAGTTTAGTCCACTGATTTGCATTAAGAACCACCAGACCTAACTTTTTGGCCTAGCAGTTAAAGTGTTTTAAATTTGGCTGTTTTGTTTGTGCTTGCTTTTGTGTATTCCTAGTTTACTCGACTCCCTACAACCTTACTGGTTGTAGGGGTGCCATTGTGCCCAGCAATCCACCTTAAAACGGGCTCCAAAACCCCATTTTCAGTTTAGAAAGAAAAAGGAAACAGAACTACATATCTTGTGAACTTTGGAGCTTGATTCGTATTTAAATTGTGCTAGATTAAGATTAAACTTGTGTTTTTGTGAGTGTTACATACCGTGCATCAGTGTAAAAAAGTTTAAAATAAAAAAAAAATATTTTTTATAAAAAGTAAGGGCCAGGACTCGAACCTGCGCCCCTACTCTCACACACCAACACCTCAACCATACGTACCCTAGGGACTTAACTTTGATCAGTTTCCCTTGCTTTATATTCAAAGGTTTTTGGAATTTGCTTATTTAATTCATTTCGAAAGTTAATAAGCTGGTAACAGCTTATTAGCTTATCATTTTTCAGTTTTTACATTTTTTATTAGATTTATATATAGTTTGGGATTTTTCAAAAGTAAAATCAAATTTTTATCTTTATTATTTAATTTATTAGGATTATTTTTAGTTTAAGATTCTTAAAAGTCATTTAAAAATAGATAAATGTTTTTTTAAATTTTTGAAAAAAATACTTTTTAGATTTTAATTAGTATAATTTAGGTTTACAAAACTTAAAATTTCCATTTTCACTTTTTATTAATTTTATTAATTTTTGATTTTTTATTTAAACTTTAAGAATTAATATAAAATAATTTAAAAAGTTTTGGAAATTTTGGTTTCTATTTTTGTTTTAATTAGATTTTTCTTAACTTAATTTTGAATTTTGGTGATTTTTAGAATAGTTTCGTTTTTCGTCGAGTTTTACAATTTCACGTTTTTCCGTCGTAGAGTAATTTTTAGCGTAATTCGTCTTTTGTTTTAAATCTTTCTCTCTAAAAAAGGATCACTAATCTAAACATTGATTTTTATACTATTGTCACATAACACATACACCTCCTTCGAGAACGAACTCGCATTTGTTGAATTTGTCGGTTTTCCTAAATCGTCAAATTTAATACTTGCCGATTATACGCGGTTTTCCTAAAACGTGTACAATTTTAGTACATCATTTTGGCGCCGCTGCCTGGTAGGTGTTTAGTGCCTTATATATATATATATATATATATATATATATATATATATATATATATATATATATATATATATATATATATATATATATATATATATATATATATATATATATATATATATATATATATATATATATATATATATATATATATATATATATATATATATATATATATATATATATATATATATATATATATATATATATATATATATATATATATATATATATATATATATATATATCTATATTATATATAGGTATAATTATGACTTGAAACCACAGTTTTGATCCCAGTCATATCCCAGTCACATCTTTTAGCCAATAGTATTTGAGCATTCCCTAGAAAATCTTCAAATTCCACGAATTTTCAGTTTGAAATCGCGATTTTATGAAACTCGCGTTTTGGAAACGCAATTTTGAAAACTTTGTTTTGGAAATTGCGTTTTGAAGTTTTGGGCCGGTCCGGTTCAACTCTGGGCCGAGCTGGGTATAATCTGAACCGGATTCAATCAAATTTTTTATTTAATTTCGGATTTTAATTAAAAAGAATTTAAATTTTGATTATTTATAAATAACATCATGTGTATTGCACAGGTTCGAACTCATGACCTCTTATTCAAATACAAGCACCTTTACCAACTAATCCAACCAATTATTTGTGATTTTCAATACAAAACACAGATAATAAGCTCCTCGAAATCTAATATTAACGTAAATAGTTTTTTGTATTATCGTAATTAGCTTATAGATATTAAACTGGAATCACTCTTTATCTATAATTTTGGAATTTATACATATCTATTCCTAAATCATCCTTTTTAAATAAATTTTATGTTCATACAAAACCCTAATATATTTATACGTATCTAAAAATGAGGCCTTAATTCATCTCTCTCGTCTCAAAGACTCAAAGCCCTAATAACATGTTTTATAATGATTTCTATTATTTTTTTGCAGGTATGAGGTTGGCTTGATGACAAAGGAGGTATGGTTTGCTATTTTCGTCTGCCTGATTTGTAGGATACTCAAATACCTCAAATAATGATTATGTTTTTATCTCACCTTACCCTTTGTTCAGATTCATGATTGGGGGTCGGGGATTGCTTGCACTTCTATCTTCGATGATCTGAATATTGGGTTACTATTGGCAGGTTTTTATCAACAAACGCGGGTTGCAAATAATTCAAACAGGTAACATATTGCTCAACAATATTGGTCAGTAGCAGAAGATTAGACATGGGGGCCTTTGTGATCACGGCATATAACAGTTGATCACTGTTAAAACGATTCAGAAGGGTCATCCGATAAAATGCACAAGCCCTCACTAAGAAAAGTGGATCTTCACTCCCCAATATTTGGTATAGAACCTTCTCATCTTTGGTTTCTATGTTTTTTAAATTTGATATGCATAAGTTTTCTGAATTTCATCTGGCAACCTTTATTTAATAAATACTAAAATAATATGGTTGATCCTTATGGTGGGTATTCATTTAGGTAAACCGGATGACTTATTGTTTGTCATTTTTTAAAAAAGCAGTAACTTATTAGGATCCACCAAAAGCATGGCAGCAAGATGGTGACCAGATGTGTCTAAATAATAGGTCTGTGATATTGGTGAGCAACTAATTCTGGTTACAATTTAAGCATTGTTATTTTTACATTTGTTGGCTATTATTTGTAATTTTTTGTGATAGTTGTACGAACGTAAACTTTGCATTTCGCTGTGAAAGTGGGAGACCCATTGGTGCATCTGACGGTGTTGGTGGTTGGGGTAGGTGTCGTGGTCGCCCTGATACAGGATGTGGTCGTGGTACTGCTGGTGTTCCACAGGTCTATTTGGTCCAAATGACTGGTCTTATCTATGTAAGCATATAAAAATTAAAATATTATTTGTGGTTTTATAAGAAATTCAACAACTCTATTTTGATAGTTTATTTGCTTTCAAAGATAGGTTCATTTTCTATACATGAACATTTGGATGATAGCTAGATTGGTGACAGCAGGACTAACAATTATGACGGATCAAACGTCAAAACATTTTTATAACAATTTATTTGAATTTTAAAGATAGCTGCTAGGCTCAGTGGATACCATGTGGTGGAAGTAGTCACTGACTCGCTGGTCTCTTTGGCACATCTTAACATTTAGCTAAACTTTATATTTTACACAGTACCCGAGTATGTTCTTATGAGAGAGGCAACCATTTACATACCTATAATCACCTAATACCTTACATATGTCTGAGTTTATTCTATGTGTAAAAATAAATTTTTAACTATTCAACTTTGATTTATGCAGATTAATGTATTTAGCATTATGTTTAAAAGAGATTATCCATTTATTTTGAATTCTGAATCGTTTGGATAGAGTCTAAAACTGTGTTTGGAAATGCTAATTTTCTACTTTTAAGTTAAAGCACTAAAGCGATTATCTAAATACCATATGCAGAAAATTAGGTAATATTACAAGGCAATCTGCCAACTGCTTCGCTTTGCTATACCTGATGCGAGTGATGCTATTTTGGCCCATGGATTCGTTCGGTACTCTAAAACAGAACAGGTTTTTACTATCTCCTTAAACCTCATTTTCGTTAGCATGTGGTACTGATACTTCAAAGGTCATTCCAGTTGATTTTTTACTTTAATGTTGCGTATTGTTTTGCGACTTAATTTATCTTTCTGTTCGACGATAAATTGAATTACAAGTGATGGTCATAGTCATAGTTCCTCATAATATCATGTTTGTTCCTTAATCTCACCATGGCTATAACCTACTGGTGCCAAAAGAGACCGAGCATAGGTCGAATCTGACTCAGGATAAGGTTGCATCACGACATTCAGTAGCTTTTTGTGTATGTTCCACTCACTGTCACTACCAATGAGATTCATCTGTAATTCGTTCCATATGTCGTCTTTCCGCAACCCTTCAGTATAGAGATGTGTTTATGTTTAAGTTCATCGAATTATTAACTTTATAATCTTCTGCACCAACCATTGCATATGGTTATTTTCACGATTTTTTTGGTTCTTGGTTTCAACAGATCGATGATGGGTTGTGTTGTCGCAGGTATTTAGTTGTATGGGCCAAAAGAGGGGGCATTGAAATAACCAGAACCCAACATTGTTCATCGCGCGCTAGAATAGTCACTACAGTCGCCATAAATCCATTGTAGGTTGTGAAGACAGAGACTTCAGGTATGTTTCTTTGTCTTTCTATACTACTGATGTGGTTAACTATGATAGCGTAGGCGAACTAGACGGATACTACTCCATTTAAAGAAATTCGTTGTTTACTTTTCATTTAAAACAGATTTAAGCATCAGTAAGTTATTCACTCTTTCATAACCTATGTATGTTGCCTTAACGTAGTTTTCATTTATTTGGTTACATCTATAACCTATTGGCTTCCAAATAGCGTAAGTATCTTTTGATGAAATCAGTTTCAGCATTTATTAAATTTATGTATTTTGAAGTTTCTTCTATATTTAATGTTATACTGCTGATGTGGTTAAATACGACAGCGTAGGCGAACTGAGACGGCTACTACTCCGTTTAAACAGATTCGTTGTTTACTTTTCATTTAAAACAGATTTAAGCATCAATCATGTATTCACTCTTTCATAACCGATGTATGTTGCTTTAACGTAGTTTTCATTTATCCGGATATATTTATAACCTATTGGCTGCCAAATAGCGCAAGTATCTTTTGATGGAATCAGTTTCAGCATTTATTTAATTTATGGATTTTAAAGTTTCATCTATATTTAATGTTAATTCATTGATGGTGTATGCGATACCTATTTAGTAACCTGATATGCTATTTTCTTATTCAAGAGAGAAGTTTTTAGCCAAGTTATGGTTTGATCCCGTAATATAGAATTTATAGAATTGCGATAAAAATCATTGTATAAAAAAAAATTTGTAGAACATATATTGCCACTTAATGTTATATATTAGACGTGAAATATATGTCATGTTCAGTCTCAATAGCTGAATAAGGGATAGTTCTTTGGAAGTTGACCGGATAGCCGTAATTGATGCAAGTATGACGACAAATTGAACACATAAATGATGCATATGTTGACAAAAGTGAAGTATTTATTAAATTCCTATCGATGACCAGAATAAGTGCCCAACTAATTAGTAAAAGACGATATGCACTGAGATGTAAATTTAGAACCTTATTCTTATAAACATGTTATGGATATGATGCTTTAGATCCTAAGGAATAAGAATCAAGTGGAAACAAAGTCGGGGCGCAAACATTCTGACTACGCTTTAAATACTGAAGTAATAGTTATACACGTGTATCGACTTCAAGACAATAATCACTAGAAGGGTTACCTATTGTAGTTACGTTACTGGACTTTTGATTCTCCATTCATTAGTGTTTCACGTTTCTATTACAGGAGATGGAGAAATTGGAAATACACTTCAACAAGATCAACCAAGGTGACACGTCTAACTTGAGTAGATGACTACCAAATTAGAGCTAAACGATATAATGAGAACTTTTTTTATAGTTTTGGACCAAAATTTCATTTATGGATTTTTACATTTTTATTTTAAGCACAAGTAATAAATAGATTAACTTTCGTATAAGTTTGAGGTTAGGTGGATTGTGTTATAGTCGGTTAATAGTCTGGTATGTATACGTGACTTGGTTAGTGTCTAGACGAGTCTGTTTACCCCAAACACCCCCTTATAATAAGAATGTATTAAGCTTACGCTTACCCCAAACACCGCCTACTGTTTTCTGCTTTAGTGTGATTTTCATTTAACAATCGGCTACAAATATCAGGGGAGTCTTTTGACAATTGCAGCAGTTGCGAGTAAGATAAAATTCGCTAAGACCTGTGGAACGTTTTTTAGGTCTATTACATCTCTAACTGTGAATGTATAAGTCGTATTTTTTCTTTTTTTAAATTTAATAAATAAAAAGTTTATATATTGAATATATTTTTTCGAGTAACCCAATTTCCTTCTTATCTTATACAATAGGTTTTGCATGGCTTTTTAATAAGTAAAACCTATGAGTACTGAAACTTGATATCCATAAACAAGTCCCATTGCACCAGGAATCTTGTGTAGTTGTAAAAAACCAGACCCTTTTACACATAATCAAAAATTCACTAAATTGCTACTTGGTATTATTATTAACATTGACCTTTTAATAAGTTCTATTACTTTTTACTATCTATCGTATTAGGGATTGTCTATGTCCTGAACTTCGATATCTAAGATTCATTTGTGACATGATGAACCCATATTGGAGAACACCACCTGTTGAATAGCACCCATATTGGAATCCCTGACCCTTTTCACCACCCTTGGCTTACAACTTGAATCATGACCCCAACATCCATGACCAGACTATCACCACGGCCAACTATCTCACCACCTGAACACTTCACGAAAATCAGCATCCTTACGACGACACCAGGTCATGGTGTCATCTCCACGAACACCTCATTTGCACAACCCAAACCACCTCAAAACCTTAACATCTCACCCCCGAACCACCTCAGAACCTCGCCATCTCACAACCTCACTATCAATCTCCACAGCCTGAACCATCTCACTAGCCGAACATCTTAGGAACTTACCATCTCCATGACCTGAACACGTACTCACCATGCTCTACGACTACACCAACCTACTACCACACCACCTGACAACTCGATCCACCTCACAACCTCACCATCTCCACCACCTCAGATCCGTAAGAGTAATGGCTTGAAGGAGTAGATGACACTGCTACCTGAGTGTAAGGACAATCTGTAAGAAAGTGGAACGTGTACAGGTAGAAGTCATCTCTTTACAGTTCTTTTTCAACTGGTCTTGAGCTCCATTTGTATATGTATATATGTTAAGATTGAGTTCTATCTACATATCTCAATGCTGTAACATATGAAAACCTAAAAAACTAATGTCAGCCTAAAAAAAAAAAAGAAGAGAATGCAAGTACAATCAGATACAAAATATAAAAGGAAGAATAGTTCGGATAAGAGACGGACTCATTTTTTTATGGTACTCTTGAAAAGTCGTATAATTTGGTTCGATATAAAGATTTATAATTTTTTTACTGTTTAATACACCATTGGTTAATTTAATTACAAGAGTTGGTGTAAAGGAAAAGAAAATAGTTAATTAGGGAAATTTGTTGATGTGAAAATTCATATTATCTGATATGCCTCACTTGATTGTGTACGTATTCTAATTCAGTTTTAACTTGCAGAACATTCCAAGGACCATTGTTTTGGACACAAATACACAAACAAAAGGTTTCCATTCATTATATTAACTCCATAGGGTTGAAAACTTTGTATATATGTTAGAGGTATTAATAATGTTTGAATAGAGCTGAACATCTTGACTTGTCAGATTATTTAAGCTGTTTCAATAAGCCATTTTGGACCAGCTTACTTGAAATAAATTTAGAAGCCAATTAAACACCGTCACTAGGATTCTGATGAGATTTATACTTCAGTAGTTTTTTTTTGTGTGACTGAAATCATTATTTACGATGTGTAGTCTGGTTTTCTCGCAAACATTAGTGAACATTGCTGAATGAGATACTTGATCGAGTATGTTACCATCTATGCTTTGTTTCAGGCAATTGGGCCCGAGGGAGTGGGAGAACTAAGTGATATTCTAGTGGATAATTGGCTTTTTAGTGTATGAATATATGTCAAATCGAAGTTTAGATGCTCATTCATTGGCTAATTTAAAGACTCCTCTATGCATGATTTGCTGTAAAAAAAACTTTTTCTGATGTTATGTTGAGAAGACTTAAGCCAATGAAGTGTCCTGATCATTGCTGAATATTACATACTGTCTTGGTGAACACTTTCTCAAGGCATTAAACCATGTACAAATGATCCATGCGAATTGCAAACTCCTTCTCAGGACCTATCACCAAAAAACAAATCTGACACACGTTTGTATTTGCTCCTGTTTTAGACATTGTATATCTGAGTTGCAATGTAACACGTGTATCACTTGAATGCTTTGCTTGGTTATTTAGATGTTATAGATAGGTGAAGTGTAAAACCCGCATGCTTTTACCATGAATAGTGCCCTTAAGATCGTACGTCCTAGATTAAACTTACCTTATTTAAGTATTGATCACATTCACGTGCTATTAATTTAGTAAGTACATACGTGTATAACATGATAAGTATCATTTACGTACGAACTCATGATAAACATTTAATAAGTATTTCACGTGAACATAATTAAATCATGAACACCATTAAAACACGAACTAAAATAATTACGTAAATACATATAATATAATTACGAGCATAAATAAATACGATAAGATACATAATAAAATAAACGGAAACACTTAAAACACGAACACGATTAACCACGAACGAACACGAAACATCGGGACACGGGAAAATGGTACGGGAACCCCATGTGGGGCCCCATACCCACGGCACACAAACCAAGGTGGGCTAAGCCCATTAACTTTTAGCATGAAAGGGGGGTAATGGTAAAAACTCTTTTCATTATTCACATTTCAAGAAATAAAAATTTAGCCTAAAAAGTTTTCCTCTCCTCCTCTTTGTTCTCTTGTGTGCCGCCACCTATAACACCACCATAGGTGGTTGTTGGTTGATTTTGATCATAAAAATAAGTGCTATAAACCGCGTTTGTTTATCATCTTCCAAGCTACGTATTGGTATATCATTTCTTAACCATTCTTTTCATTTCTTTTAATCTTTGATTATTTTTATGAACATGTTATTATTGTTTTTACAAAAACACATTAATTAAACATTGATCTAACATGTTTTGATCATTAATTAAATCAAAGGATGATATAAGGGGTGTTTGTTTTTGGGGCGCAGGGTATAACTGACCCCAAGGGGGATCGGTTTGTTTTGCCGACCACCACCAAGACCTTTTTGGTCTTGGTTGGTGCGTGTGGGTCCCACGGCAACAAGGGACACGGGTACCCTGGGTTGGTTCGGGGTACGGTGTCGAATTCATGCCCGATTCATGGTTCGTTGGTTAAAACCCGATTTATGCTAGATGTTAATTTTATGAATTATGAACTTAGGTTATAAATTAATTAATAAAATGATATATTAATTAATAACATGACTTAGGCTAATTTAATTATTAATTGACATGAAATTATTTTAACCTAAGTATTTTCATATAGTAAGCTTAGAATTAATTAATTATTTTAAACCATGCTTATAATTAATTAATTTAACATGACTTAGGTTATATTATTAGTACATAATAATACACATTTTAACCTAAGTATTTAATTATATTTTAATTAAAAAATGTTATATTTTAATTAAAATACTTTAACCTATAGTTTAATTAAAATACATGGAATAATGATTAAACTATACATTATATAATATGACTTAAGAAATAAGCATATAAACACTTAGGCTTATATACTTAGCTTATGTAACCAGTTTAAATCTAATTATGGAAACCTTCTATATATGGAAACTTGTTTATTTCAGGCAGCTAATCTAATTATGGAAACCTTCTATATATGGAAACTAATCTATTTTAAACAGTAATTCAATTTTAGGAAACTTTCTATTTTTGGAAACTTTCTATTTTTGGAAACTTTCTATTTTTGGAAACTTTCTATTTTTGGTAACTTTCTATTTTTGGAAACTTTCTATTTTTGGAAACTTTCTATTTTTGGAAACATTCTATTTTTGGAAACCTGCTATTTTTGGAAAGTTACTTATTATTGCAAAATGAGTATAATAACACATGAAATACCAGTAATACTTAATCAGGTTAATCAGAACATAAGATAAACACCGATTAAGGCTTAAAACAGTAAAACATGACTTAAAACATATAAAATAAGTTAAGATTAGACATAAAACCCAGTACGTATTCAGTGATTCGATACTTATACGCATGTGTATTCATGTAGCGTTAGTGATCCAGAAGTAGGAGTCTTTCTTCCGTTCATTCACTGGACTTGAGGTACGGATTCCCGTCCTTTCAGTATGGACATTCTTTCCGTATTAGGATTTCCCCGTATGCAGCCAACTGTTTTCCCAGTACTTGTTTTATTGTTTTTGAATTGCTTATGTTTAATTTAGCATAACCTATAGCCATATACAAGCATGACCAGTTCACCTAGTTATGGAGGTACCATAACCATAACATTGGAGGCACCAATGTTATGACTTCCCCACGGCGCAGTGATTGCTCGTGGCGTCCTTTTCAGTTTTGGCCATATTATTATATCATGTGGGACGTATGGGTGCATCCTAGTTACATGTTTATACAGGATTTCACGGTGAATGTGGTGTGTGCCTTGCATCCTTCACAAGGAGTTGATCCCTCCTACCCAAACCAGCTTATTAATTAGAGGCATCCCCTCTAATTTGCATGATGAGGTCACCCCTCTATGTATTCATGCACGTGACCTTTTCATGACCTATATGGGCTAATGGTATATATGTTAAAACAGTTTTCATAAGATAAACATAAGGATTTTCAAACTATAAAACCAGCTTTCTCAATACTTAACCAGGTTACTCAGAACTTAGTCTTCCGCTGTTATATGTTATATGCTTATCCTATTCATGCTATATTGTACATCCGTGCACTGAGCGTCTTGCTCATCCGTTTTCCTTTTCTATGTTCCCAAAACGGCAGGTACTCAGGGACGCTCGTAGGTTTTAAACGTACGTGCATATGGACTGGAAGCTTTACTGCCTTTCTTTACTTTATGCATTTCCTTTATTTTAAATACAGCTTGCAATGGACATTGTTTCGTCCTTTCCTTTTACAGTACTTATGTTTGTGTGTGATGAGCTTTACTTTTGGACTACCGATGTTTGATTCCGGTATTTTCCTTTTATGGTCAAATAATGCTTAGACATTTATCCTTGTATGCTTTGATGACACGCCATTATTATGCGTAATATTCCATTATCAAAATGGGGTGTTACAATTATGGTATCAGAGCCAAGGTTTCGACCTGTAGGCTCTCAAAATATGACCTGTGATTAGTGGGTAGTCACTACGGTCTTCCTAGAACTGACAGTCGTTTTCATGCATTCATCATATTTTTATGCATACATATATAATGTCATATGTTATAGGGTTTTGACTAGTAATGGTTGGTACAGGACTGACCATATTAGTCGTATGTGCTTTTATCGAAACTTTTAACTTTGGGACCGACCCATAGGCGTCCCCGCGCCATGTCTTTTATTTGGGTGAACTGACCATAGGCGTTTACTCTCGAGCATACAAAAGTTTTCAAAACTGCATCATGCATTCATACACAAATTTTCTTGCATAAAATTTTTCTCTGATTTCTTTGCATAAATTTTTTTTCATGAATATATATAAATTTTATGCTTTGATCTGTTAATCATATGTTTTATGTTATACTGTCAGATGGTTCTCACACGCGAGCAGGAGCAACTGAATGCAGCCATCCAAGCTGCAATGCAGGCTTTACTTCCTCAATTGAGGAATGACATCAGGGCTGAGGTTCAGGCTGCAAACAACCAGCAACAACAGCAAGTACCTCCTCCTCCTCCTCCAGTGACATTAGCAGTGTGGCTGGAAAGATTCAACAAGATCTGTCCTAGAGCTTTTGAGAAGACCGATAGCCCCGCGATGCTGAAAGCTGGTTGGCTCATATCGAGAAGATTTTCAATGCTATGGGCTGTGACCCCGCATACAAGGCGAGGTTGGCATGCTACCGGTTCGAAGGCGACATACTCAGCTGGTGGCTAGCATTGACGCAGTTAGAAGGAGGTGATGATTGGGTTGCTGGATTAACATGGGCGCAATTCAAGGAGAGAGTGATGGAGCAGTTCTTTCCGAAGGCTAAGCAGGACAAGCTCAAGCGAGAGTACCATGGGATACGACAGAGAGCGGGCGAGAATAGCAACGAATTTATGCAGCGCTTTCTTCGCTTAGCTGGTTTCCTTGGAGCAGCAGCTGGTACTCCTGAGGAGCAGGCACACCACTTTAGGTGGGCACTTCGCACTTCGGTCGCGAACAATCTGGTGTGTGCTACATTCAATACAGTAGCACAAGTGGCCGACACAGCGAGGAAGCTGGAGATGCTGCAGGAGCGAGATGAGTTCGGGGAAGCTGAAAGACCCGACAAGAGGTAAACATTCGTATTCAAGCGGTAACCAAACCGCATCCTATCATTATATGTTCAATAATCATCTCTTAAACTGTATCTTCCAGGTAGAAAACTGGGGACCGGTCTCAGCCGGCTACTCAGCAGCAGCCTCATCAGCCCAGAGGAAACGGTCACACTAACGACCGTTCTATTGTGGAAAGGCGTAGCGGTAATGATAATTACCGTAACAAAGCTGGACACTCCAACAACAGCAGGTCTAATATTTATGCATTTTCTTACGATTTCATGTTATATCTCTTATGCTGACACTATATTAATCTCTACCAGGAACCACGGTAACGGAAGGGACCAGAACCACAGGGGTTCGCAACCTAACCGTTCAACTGTCATTGGTAATCATCTTATGACGCATACGCCTTATACTCGTGCATATACCTTATCTTACACATTTTATCATCAGCAGGCCCTCAACAAGCAAGGACTCCTGCTGGAGGATTCACTCATCCTCTTTGCAATACTTGCCATCGCAGACACCCTGGCCCATGTCGTCGTGACACCGACGCGTGCTTCAAGTGTGGCCTCCCTGGCCATCGTATCAAAGATTGCCGTAAGGGTGAGATGGAAGGTACTTCGGGTCATGCTGATAGTAAGCCGCCTCCTACCACTGGGCGTGTCTACACGACATCTCGCGATCAGGCCAACAAATCTACTGGTACCATTACTGGAATTTTGTATATGTACGGCCAAGCTGCATGTGTTCTTTTCGATACGGGTGCCACTCACTCAGTTATTTCTACTGCTTATGCTAAGAACATTAGGACGCTCCCCTTGCCATTAGAGAATTGGCTTACCATTTCCACGCCTTTGAGGGACTCAGTATTAATTACTCATGTATACAAGAGTCTTCCTCTAGAATTTGACGATAAAGTTCGTTCAGTCGATGCACTTCCACTGAACATGATTGACTTCGATATGATTCTTGGCATGGACTGGCTATCCACGCACCATGCTACCATAGATTGCCACTCATATCGGGTGATCTTCGGCGACATTAATGCACCAGAGTACATTCATAACGGGTTCATACCCGGACGGTATGTACAAATCATATCTACCCTGCAAGCACGTGCACTACTGTCACATGGCTGCGAGGGTTATCTAGCTACAGTTCACGACATTGATGCTGAATCTCCATCGATTCAGGATCAACCAGTAGTGTCAGAATTCCAAGACGTTTTTCTAGCTGAACTTCCAGGCATACCACCTGCACGAGAAGTGGAATTCAACATTGACCTTGTCCCAGGAGCTGAACCAATCTCTAAGGCTCCGTACCGTATGGCTCCCATAGAGCTGAAGGAACTGAAGGATCAACTGCAAGAACTTCTCGAACGAGGGTTCATTAGACTGAGCGCATCTCCATGGGGCGCACCGATCTTGTTTGTTAAGAAGAAGAACGGCAGCATGCGACTTTGCATAGATTACCGTGAACTCAACAAGATTACCATCCGCAATAGGTATCTACTGCCACGTATAGACGATCTGTTTGACCAACTTCAAGGGGCCAAACACTTCTCGAAGATCGATCTAAGGTCAGGCTACCATCAGCTAAGGGTTAAGGAGCAGGATATTGCCAAGACTGCTTTTCGTACCCGCTATGGCCATTACGAGTTTGTAGTTATGCCATTCGGCCTGACTAATGCTCCAGCAGTATTCATGGATTTGATGAACATAATCTTCCATGAATTTCTAGATAAGTTCGTCATTGTATTCATCGATGACATCCTGATTTTCTCAAAGTCCACGGAGGAACACGAAGACCATCTTCGTATGGTACTACAGATTCTTCGTCAGAAGCAGCTGTATGTGAAATTCTCCAAGTGTGAGTTCTAGTTAGACAAAGTGGCATTCTTAGGTCACATTGTATCAGCAGAAGGAATCACTATGGACTCAGCGAAGGTCGAGGCCATCACTAAGTGGACAAGATCGACATCAGCGACAGAAGTCCGTAGTTTCTTAGGCTTAGCTGGATATTATCGCAGATTCGTGGAGAACTTTTCCCGCTTGGCACTACCTCTAACCAAACTAATGCGAAAAGGAGAGAAATTCGTCTGGACGGAAGAACGAGAGAAGAGCTTCGAAGACCTAAAGCAGAAGTTAGTATCTGCACCTATTCTTACTCTCCCATCTGGTACAGGTGGATTTCAGATCTACAGTGATGCATCGGGGAAGGGACTAGGTTGTGTTCTCATGCAACATGGGAAAGTGATCGCGTACGCTTCACGGTAGCTTAAGCCTTATGAAGAAAACTACCCTACGCATGACTTGGAACTTGCTGCAGTTGTGTTTGCATTGAAAACATGGAGACACTACTTATATGGAGAATCATGTGACATTTTCACGGACCACAAGAGTTTGAAGTACGTCTTCACTCAACGTGAACTGAACATGAGACAGAGGAGATGGTTAGAGCTGTTAAAGGATTATGACATTAATCTACAGTATCATCCCGGAAAGGCTAATGTAGTAGCAGATGCACTTAGCAGGAAGTCCGGAATGATCAACGACATTAAAATCAAGGAACAGAACATAAGAGACTTGGAGCGACTAGACATCGAGATCATGGTACGTGGGCAACACGGATACTGGGTGAATCTTAGAGTAGAACCCGAGTTACTCTCTAGGATCAAGGAAGCTCAGAAGGATGATGGAGAAATATGGGCGATAATTCAGAATTTGGAGAAGCAGATAGAATTCAGAATGGACGCAGACGGTATCGTTTGGCAGGGCACGAGACTTTGTGTTCCTGACGACCAAGAACTCCAGGAAGCATTGTTAGCTGAAGCTCATAGCTCCCCATTTTCTATACATCCTGGTTCGACGAAGATGTACCATGACATCAGACAGTACTTTTGGTGGAGTGGTATGAAACAGGATGTAGCCACTTATGTCTCCAAATGTCTTACCTGCCAGCAGTTTAAGATTGAGCATCAGCGATCTGGCGGTCTCCTTCAACCGTTGGATATTCTAGAGTAGAAGTGGGACAAAATCACCATGGATTTTGTTACAGGTCTTTCGCCTACCAAGAAGAAGCACGATGCTATTTGGGTCATCGTTGATCGACTCACCAAATCTGCTCATTTCTTACCGATACGTAAAGAAGACCCGGTAAGTAAACTCGCAGATACGTACAGAAGGGAGATCATGAGACTCCACGGTGCTCCCTCCAGCATCGTCTTAGATAGAGATCCTCGTTTCACGTCGCGATTCTGGAAAGGTCTGCAAAAGGCTTGGGGTACACAACTTAAGCTTAGCACGGCCTTTCACCCTCAAACTGATGGACAGTCAGAGCGAATGATTCAGACATTGGAAGACATGTTAAGGTCGTGTGCTTTGGAATAGACAGGTGATTGGGACGATTACATCTGTTTGGTCGAGTTTGCATACAACAACAGCTGGCACGCAAGTATCAAATGTGCTCCTTTCGAAATGTTGTATGGCAGGAAGTGTCGCGCCCCGATCTGATGGGATCAGGTGGGAGAGCGAACACTCGAAGGACCAGAAATTATAGAGATGACCAACGAGAAGATCGAGGTAGCTAAGCAGAAGCTACAGGAAGCACGGTCGCGTCAGAAGAGCTATGCTGACAAGCATCGTAGGGACATATATTTTAACGTGGGAGATCACGTCTTCCTCAAAGTTTCGCCGACACGTGGTGTTAAACGCTTCGGGATCAAAGGGAAACTCAGTCCTCGTTTCATCGGACCGTTTGATATCATAGAACGAGTCGGTGAAGTATCTTACCGATTGGCGTTACCTCCTCAGCTTTCGCACATGCATAATGTGTTTCGTGTGTCCTTACTCTGAGGGTACAAGTATCATCCCCTTCACATGGTTCAGTATCCACTGGAACAGATACGTGAAGATCTCACTTTCATATAGGAACCCGAACGAGTTCTTGACAGGCAAGAACGAGTCATGAGAAGGAAGACGATTCCATTCGTCAAAATCCTTTGGAGGGACCATACCGGGCGGGAAGCCACTTGGGAAACCGAGGAGTCTATCCGGGCTTCTTACCCTCACTTCATATTTTGAGTTCGGGTATGTTATTTCTTTTCCAGTCTACTTTATCTATAATTCGGGGACGAATTATTCTTTTTAGGGGGGAAGAATTGTAAAACCCGCATGCTTTTACCATGAATAGTGCCCTTAAGATCGTACGTCCTAGATTAAACTTACCTTATTTAAGTATTGATCACATTCACGTGCTATTAATTTAGTAAGTACATACGTGTATAACATGATAAGTATCGTTTACGTACAAACTCATGATAAGCATTTAATAAGTATTTCACGTGAACTTAATTAAATCATGAACACCATTAAAACACGAACTAAAATAATTACGTAAATACATATAATATAATTACGAGCATAAATAAATACGATAAGATACATAATAAAATAAACGGAAACACTTAAAACACGAACACGATTAACCACGAACGAACACGAAACATCAGGACACGGGAAAATGGTATGGGAACCCCATGTGGGGCCCCATACCCACGGCACACAAACCAAGGTGGGCTAAGCCCATTAACTTTTAGCATGAAAGGGGGGTAATGGTAAAAACTCTTTTCATTATTCACATTTCAAGAAATAAACATTTAACCTAAAAAGTTTTCCTTTCCTCCTCTTTGTTCTCTTGTGTGCCGCCACCTATAACACCACCATAGGTGGTTGTTGGTTGATTTTGATCATAAAAATAAGTGCTATAAACCGCGTTTGTTTATCATCTTCCAAGCTACGTATTGGTATATCATTTCTTAACCTTTCCTTTCATTTCTTTTAATCTTTGATTATTTTTATGAACATGTTATTATTGTTTTTACAAAACACATTAATTAAACATTGATCTAACATGTTTTGATCATTAATTAAATCAAAGGATGATATAAGGGGTGTTTGTTTTTGGGCCGCAGGGTATAACCGACCCCAAGGGGGTTCGGTTTGTTTTGCCGACCACCACCAAGACCTTTTTGGTCTTGGTTGGTGCGTGTGGGTCCCACGGCAACAAGGGGACACGGGTACCCCGGGTTGGTTCGGGGTACGGTGTCGAATTCATGCCCGATTCATGGTTCGTTGGTTAAAACCCGATTTATGCTAGATGTTAATTTTATGAATTATGAACTTAGGTTATAAATTAATTAATAAAATGATATATTAATTAATAACATGACTTAGGCTAATTTAATTATTAATTAACATGAAATTATTTTAACCTAAGTATTTTCATATAGTAAGCTTAGAATTAATTAATTATTTTAAACCATGCTTATAATTAATTAATTTAACATGACTTAGGTTATATTATTAGTACATAATAATACACATTTTAACCTAAGTATTTAATTCAATTTTAATTAAAACATGTTATATTTTAATTAAAATACTTTAACCTAGAGTTTAATTAAAATACATGGAATAATGATTAAACTATACATTATATAATATGACTTAAGAAATAAGCATATAAACACTTAGGCTTATATACTTAGCTTATGTAACCAGTTTAAATCTAATTATGGAAACCTTCTATATATGGAAACTTGTTTATTTCAGGCAGCTAATCTAATTATGGAAACCTTCTATATATGGAAACTAATCTATTTTAAGCAGTAATTCTATTTTAGAAAACTTTCTATTTTTGGAAACTTTCTATTTTTGGAAACTTTCTATTTTTGGAAACTTTCTATTTTGGTAACTTTCTATTTTTGGAAACTTTCTATTTTTGGAAACTTTCTATTTTTGGAAACTTTCTATTTTTGAAAACCTGCTATTTTTGGAAAGTTACTTATTATTGCACAATGAGTATAATAACACATGAAATACCAGTAATACTTAATCAGATTAATCAGAACATAAGATAAACACTGATTAAGGCTTAAAACAGTAAAACATGACTTAAAACATATAAAATAATTGAAGATAAGACATAAAACCCAGTACGTATTCAGTGATTTGATACTTATACACGTGTGTATTCATGTAGCGTTAGTGATCCAGAAGTAGGAGTCTTTCTTCCGTTCATTCACTGGACTTGAGGTACGGATTCCCTTCCTTTCAGTATGGACATTCTTTCCGTATTAGGATTTCCCCGTATGCAGCCAACTGTTTTCCCAGTACTTGTTTTATTGTTTTTGAATTGCTTATGTTTAATTTAGCATAACCTATAGCCATATACAAGCATGACCAGTTCACCTAGTTATGGAGGTACCATAACCATAACATTGGAGGCACCAATGTTATGACTTCCCCACGGCGGAGTGATTGCTCGTGGCGTCCTTTTTAGTTTTGGCCATATTATTATATCATGTGGGGCGTATGGGTGCATCCTAGTTACATGTTTATACAGGATTTCACGGTGAATGTGGTGTGTGCCTTGCATCCTTCACAAGGAGTTGATCCCTCCTACCCAAACCAGCTTATTAATTAGAGGCATCCCCTCTAATTTGCATGATGAGGTCACCCCTCTATGTATTCATGCACGTGACCTTTTCATGACCTATATGGGCTAATGGTATATATGTTAAAACAGTTTTCATAAGATAAACATAAGGCTTTTCAAACTATAAAACCAACTTTCTCAATACTTAACCAGGTTACTCAGAACTTAGTCTTCCACTGTTATATGTTATATGCTTATCCTATTCATGCTATATTGTACATCCGTGCACTGAGCGTCTTGCTCAGCCGTTTTCCTTTTCTATGTTCCCAAAACGGCAGGTACTCAGGGACGCTCGTAGGTTTCAAACGTACGTGCATATGGACTGGAAGCTTTACTGCCTTTCTTTACTTTATGCATTTCCTTTATTTTAAATACAGCTTGCAATGGACATTGTTTCGTCCTTTCCTTTTACAGTACTTATGTGTGTGTGTGATGAGCTTTACTTTTGGACTATCGATGTTTGATTCCGGTATTTTCCTTTTATGGTCAAATAATGCTTAGACATTTATCCTTGTATGCTTTGATGACACGCCATAATTATGCGTAATATTCCATTATCAAAATGGGGTGTTACATGAAGTATTGATGAGAGAATTACATGTTTTTCAAATAGTAGTTACTATATGTTTCTCATACGTTATGAACAACAACCAAGACATCGAAAATGTCATATGTTGCTGCTCATCTGTGATTTTTCAGAGAGTTGAACCACCATAATCGAATAAATAGACATGACATTTTTTACTACCCTTCCATAATATTTCAACATTTTAAGTACATTAGAAACATGAATCGAGTTACAAACATGTAGAAAGGGCACAACTTGTGAAACCGACATGGGTTTGCAAATATATTTTATAAAAAGGTTGAACACCACTAAGCGTGTTTATGCAACAAAGCCATTGTGATGCCCCTTCATTGACTTATCAAACGGGTACTGTATGTATGGGAATGAAATGCCTTGAAGCCTATAATGAATATTTCTTTCCTTATACTTTCGAAGTTTAAACATTTTATGAACTTGAATACAATAATTATTGTAGCCAGTGTCGTTTAAACATTTTAAATCATGTTTTATGTTAAGTTTCTCAAGATAAAAAAAAGAGTGAAGTACGTTCAAAAGGTACACCAATATTATTAATTATCCGGTTTAGTTTTAGGTCATACATTATAGTTTTAAGCAATGTTATAAAAACTCAAGGCGTGACGTACTGGCATCACCAAACCTCACGTTTTATGTGAGATGACGAGTTGTGTCCTTTTTTAAGGCGTTATTTAAATCGACAAAAATATAAAAATATTTAAAAATTATTATATTTATATCTTATTTCAAATATATTCCACCCTTGTCACAAAATGAGCCTATTGGAACTATTCCCATAACTTAAAAATTCAAGAGACAATAAAAAAAAGCGATCCCGCCCGTTGGGCGGGTTACGACGCTAGTATATATATATATATATATATATATATATATATATATATATATATATATATATATATATATATATATATATATATATATATATATATATATATATATATATATATATATATATATATATATATATATATATATATATATATATATATATATATATATATATATATATATCGTGTTTGTGTGAGTAGTGCGTTTTTGCTTTTTATTTTTGAAAAGCGTAAATATCGTACATACTCGTTTTTATTTTTTTCTACTATATTATAAATAGCCAAATAAATCGTGTTAATTGTTCCTCAATTAACACACAACAATCTTTTACTATATTGTAGATATCCTAGTATTCGTTTTCATTTTTCTTTGTGAATATTATTAATATATTGTATCACGTATCAGAATAAATTTACAATATCTCCAAAAGCGTGAAAACGCAACCTTAACTGGGATTTTATCACTCAATTATTGTATTCGAATCTAAAGCAAAAAAGAAAAGGCAAAATAGATAATTACTTTCGAAAGGCTTAATTTTGATTAACGCAAACTATAAGGTGGGTATAAGGCGGTTGTATTTCACGACCTAAAGGAAAAAGGCTTTTAAGTGCTTCGCGCCGCCTCTTTTCCTCCGCTTGCTTGTGCGTGTTTTTAGAAAAACGGCTAATCGACGGTTTGCCAACCAAAGTATTATCTGTGTATCATATATATTTTCTTGTTTTTCAAAGATTAAACCCTCTTGAACGTTTTGGTGTTCCACCAACGTTCTAAAGTCATCGAAGACGTTCACTCAACGTGATCGTTTTCGTTCTGTTGGTCCCTTGTAATTAGTGCTATACTTAAGAATACTAAGTATAGTCCTAACCCATGGTTAAGTAATGTAATAAACTCAATATAACGTAAAGTAAATAACACAAAGGTTTTCAACGTTTAACTCTTAGCTTTATTAAATAATTATACCCTATTGTATACGAAGCTACAATAGGGATTGAATAGACAATGTGTGTTTTGGTGATCCCCTCAGTAACAAGCTAGTCCAATCCTAACGATTGCTAAGCTTGACGATTCTATCAACAAGAGTTTAGAACTCAAGTGTTTGATCGTAGTTAGAGGAGAGAAACTTTGTTTGTGAATGTCTAAAGCATTTAGTGCACAAACCTTATTTCTCTCCTTTTACAAGCATCCTATTTATAGAAGAAAAGTAAGATAGAAGACAAAGAATTGCCCATGTGCAATTCTTGTCTTATTGGTACAATGTACAATCTTGTCTTAGCCTATTCTAAGTATTAGGACATAAGTCCTTTTACACTTGTTAGTACCCTATATATCCTAAAATGGTAAGTCACGCTAATTGTATGATGTACTCCATCTTATCACAATTCAACTTATCCCGCCTTTACTTCAGTCTTAGAGAATGCTTGTTTCTTCAGGGAGATCGTATGGGGTTCAGTGAGTCTATTGCCACAACTCACTGAACGCACCACGTTCTTCTTCGTCTTAGAAGTCATTCATTGAGCTTCGCCTCTCTAAATGCTCGAGTCTTTATTTTAGACTCAGTCTAGGAACTCGAAGGTAACTCAATGAGTGACTGTTCACTCAGTGACTATTCACTCAGTGACTTCATTATGTTCAGGGTTAATGCTTCACTTAGGCTGATTGTTATTCAAATCCATCAGTGAGATCATTAGGCACTGAATTGACCTAACAGTCTCCCCCTATTTGGATATAAAATATGCTAAGTGAAATTGTTATAAGTGAGCAAAGAGGCTTCTTCTTACACAAACTATTCTACAGATGAAAAGACTTGTTTTAACAAAGTACTTCATTTTTATTCATCATTACAGAGACTGAATAGTCTGATACAAGAAACATAAATAAAACAAAAGATTACAATTTTTCAGGAATCCATTGCTTCCCTCTTCACCCTTTGATGACTTTAACACCTTTTCCTTATCAGGCCTCTTAGCAATTATCTCCCTGAGCTTCTCAGCAAATCTATTATTCTCATCAGTGTGAACTTGTCCAGCCATCACTATAAAGATGAGAACACTTTCAGTGGTGCATTTTTTTATGTCACTCATTCTTTGAAAAGCTTGGTCCCCGAATACATCAATGAAGAAGATACCCCACTCAGGTTCTTCTATGACCATATTGTTTACAAAGGGGACATTTTTAGGGAGAGTACGATTGTAGTCTAACCCAGGGATCTTAGTCTCAGCTTCAAGCTCAACTCTTTTCCTTTTTTTCCCTGAGTCTTGGTAGGATCCTGTTCAGGTAAAGGAAGATGTTCAGAGATCCCTAACTGTTCCTTAATCTGATTCAACCTCTCATATCTCTTACTGAGAGAGTTGAGTATCTCAGGGACACATTTATTCTCTTGGTCCTGAAGATCCTACCCATTTCCTTCCACTCACTGAGACCGAAATCACCAAATGAAAATTTCTTTATAACTTCAAATTTCCTTTCATCATTATTTCTGTAAACAGATACTGAGACTGGTGTGGTATGAGGATTAATTTGAAGGTTTGTGATTGGTTCAGGCTTTCTTCTTCGAGTGACTACTTTGATGTATTGGTCATATAACTTCTTTAGTTGGGTGGTTCTTTGTTGTTGCTTCAAGACCATTTCATACTGAATAGCCTTAAGTTCCTCCTCTTTCTTCTGAATGAACTCCTCTCCCCTTTTCTTACTTAACAAGGCCTCAGGGTCACCACCCACTTCCTTAACAAACTCAATAGATACCCTTAGAATCTCAGCCCTTGTTGCTTCACTAGCCTTAGCCATCTCCATTCTGTCTAAGTACTCTTGAATTTAATCAGGAGTCATCTTGTACATCTTTCCATTAATCTCATAAGGTATCAAGACAATGGCATCAGGATCAGGCCTTCTTTCCCTTGAATCTTTTACAAGCTTCTTGGGTGGAGGTGTTAGGGTTTCATCAGCAATGCCTTTGCCCCTATCTAAATTAGATATTGAGGGCTCAAGGTTAGGAGGAATTGATTTTAAGGGTTCTGGTGTAGGGATCACATGCACCTAAGGTTGGGGTTGTGCAATTTCTTCCTGCTCCCCCTCAGTGTGAGAGGGAGGTTCACTCCAAGTAAGCATCATTGGTGGCACATTTTCCCCCTCAAAAGTTGAAGGATCAGCCTGACGAATCCTAGCTTTTGCTCTCTGTGATGGTCCTAAAGTGGTGGTGGATGACCCTTTGAAAGCCTGAAACATCTCAGTCACCATTTCCTTCATGGGCTGAGTATCATCTTTAATGGTCTTAACATCCAACTGAATGAGGGACTGAGTGTTTTCCATGGTGGTGATTCTGGTCCTGAGGCGAGGAATATCAGCATCCTTTAGTGACTTTATATTCAGAAAGGTTGGAGGCATTAGCCATATAAGCTTGTGCAGCCTTGCCCAATCTAAATTCTGCCTCAGAATCTATGTGAACATCCTCATAGACGGCATCACATTTACCCTTCACCATATCCAAGTCATACATGAGAGAGTCCAACCTTGTAAAGACCTCAGTTAGCCTGTCCTCTTGCAATAACTCTAGAAGTTGACTAACCCTGGAAGTGGACTTAGTAGTAATAGTGATCAGTCCATCCAAGGTTGTCTTTAAGGACACATTCGCCTCAACAGTTGGAAGAGCATGGTTGAGGAAATTAATGAGCTTCTTCTCTTGATTCTCATAACTACTATTAACAGAGCTGATGAACTCCATTTGGTTGTCAACCTGAATTCTCATCTTCTCCTCAGCTAAGTCAAAATGATCACCATACGTTATGAATTCATCGAGGAGTTCATCAGTCTTGGAAGCAAGGTCTTCATGAGTCTAAGTTACCTCAGCTTTTAGAGTGTTTGAAGCATGAGTTAAGACACCTTTGAGGGTTTCATACAAAACCTTCCCAGTAACAGGCTTGGTGTCATCAAAAGTGGTATCCAGAACCACAGTCTGAGTCCCCACTGAAGTGGTGTCAAGTTTTACCTCTTGGGAGGGCTTTTTAGTTACCTTAGGAGAGGGCTCTTTTTGTTCGGATACCTCAGGGAAGGGATTTTGTTGAGCCTCAGGGAGGGAGGTATGTCCTCGAACAAGGGTGAGGACTGTGGCTTCTGGTCTGATTGAGGAGGGGCCTGAGTGTCAGGTTCATCCCCAGCCTCAATCATGTCATCGTCGTCACTAAAACCTTGGAGTAGCTCTTCAGGCTCCTCTAGCAGATTTACAAAATCTCCAAAGTTCAAGGATCACTGTGGTTTGTCCAGCTCCCCTCCAAAAGAAAGTTTGCCTTGGTTATCGTTACTCCCTGCCCCAAATCATGAGGCTTGGGTTTTAGCCAACTGATGTTCAGGGGTAGTTTAAGATTGATCAGTGGTGGAGGTGAGATCCCTATCAATAGGGTGTTTTACTCGTGGGCGTCCCTCTGAGTCTTTGGGATAAGTAGTGGTTCCCTCAGGCATACTTTTGTTTTACTATGCCTTCATCAGGAGTTGTGGAAGTGAGATTCCTATCAGCGGGGTTTTTTACCCGTGGGCATCCTTCTGAGTCTAAGGAATCTAGTTTTGGGTCCTCAGTCAAATACTTGTGAGTTAGTGTGCCTTCATTGGATTTGGTGGAAGTGATAGGCCTATTAGCGAGGTGTGTTACCCGTACGCGTCTCTCTAAGTCTTTGGCCTTAATTGTCCTCGGGCAAAGGTTGTGATTTTCAAATGCCATCATCGGACTGAGTGGAAGGTAGTCCCGTAGGAGAAGGTTGTTTGTTTCCTTATCCATCATGAGGACCAGTAGGTTGGCCCGTCGACCCTGACTATGATGTATCAGGGCCTCCCGAAATCTCTTTCCCTTGGGGTAGATGAAGTTTGGTCTGAACAAGGGTGGTCTTTTTAGCCTTGGCCTTTTTGGGACGTACCTCGGAAGCCTCAGGGCCTTGTGCCGTTGTTGGTTTGGTCTTTGGCACAGTCTGAGGTTTCTTGTTCCCCTTCTTTGGTAAGAAGGGAATGGGAGACACGGATGATTCACGACTGATCACCTCAGTCATGTGAGCCATAAATTCAATGGGGTTGACTTCAGATGGGTTCTTTGAAAAGTTTGTGGAACTTAGGATGGGAGTAGAAAAAACATTGAATTTCTCCTGAGTGTAAAGGGAACCTAGTAACCGTTTTAAGGCGCATGATATGAATCTTGGGTAAGAAACATACTTTTGCCTAGACTCCTTTAGGAGCATGGTTAAGAGATCATTATAAATGATCTCTCCTATGTCAATCTTCAGTCCCATAATAAGACTGTAGATTAGCATCTGCTGAGTAGAATTAACTTGCTCAGTAGATGAGTAGTTCCCATCGATCACCTGAATCACAAAAGTGACCAGGATCCTCCAAGCCATGGGGAAAGCAGTTTTGATCAATGGGGTTTTATTCACAAGTAACTCAGGGACCCCGATTTCTTTTAAGCCTTTTTTAACTGACTCGATGTCAGGATGTGCAACATACTTTCCATTGTTATAATCGAGTCCACTGGTTTGACAAAACGTTTTAAAGTCTAAAATTAATGGCGTCTTCTCATTGTTCACAATGAACTCAATGACACAATTCTTATGTGACTTGGTCTCAGACCCCTGAGAACCTTCAGGCCCTTGGGTAGTGGGGGTTACAACCACAGCCGTATACCAGAACTCCCTGAGATATTCATGGTAAAAGACTGAGGGGGTTTTAGTAAAAGCATCAACCCAATCACAGTTTTTCAAAAATTTGCAAATTGGTTTGTAGGCTGATACACTACTAGGGTAATTGAAATTTCCCTCATAGTTGTTTCCTGCAAAGTGGACACCCTCACTGATGAGATGCTCAGCCTGAGGGGCATATGTTATAGATTTGGATAGTGCCATTTAAGTTATTTATTTTTTGAAGCTTTGAAGAAAAGGACAATGGCACTTTGTGGAAATCAAATCAAGACTTGTTTCTTGTTATAATACAACAAAGGTTCACCAAATGACTTAATGCAAACTTTTGCCTTGTGAACAAGATCAAAGAGTTAAAAAACCAAGTAACTTTGATTGTTTGTGTTATATACCAATAAAACAAGTGATCATTGTGATTACCTTTTACAAGAAACTTTCTCTGGAAACAACGTTTGAACACACATACTTTTCTTTGAGAGAAAAAATTTGGCAGAGTTAGATAACTAAAGTCTTTGTGTGTGTGTGTGTTTGTTTTGATTGTAGGGTATTTATAGGCTCGGACGTGAAAGAGAGTTTATTTGTTATAATTTCTTTTCACATCCGCATTGAATGAAAATGTACAAGTGGTCCCCCTATTTTCTTGGCAACTGTTCTGTTACTGCAGAGATAACGCTTTTTGCAGAGATGACGTGGGGTCACGTGCATTTGAAAGGACGTTTTTACAACAGATTTTGCTAGAAAAAGGGCAAGCATTTAGTGCTTAGTGGGATACTTGTCATTTGGTGACCCCTTTGACTGGTTTATGACAATTTATTGAAGGAATATATGTTCCTTATTTAATATTGTGACTCACCAACCTAGGACATTAAGTAACTAAATCCTTAGAGCATTTAGTTACATCATTTAATGTACCTTAGTGTCAAGGGAGAGACAATAAGAGATATTTACTCAAGGAGAGGATCCAGAATATACATTATACGGAATCCGTTGTCATCGGGGAGCCTGATTAATCAATAGTCAGAATACCAAGTTCAACTTTCAGTCTAGTGACCGTTGGTTCATCCAAAGGTTTAGTAAATATATCAGCTAGCTGATACTTAGTGGGGATGAAATGAAATTCAATATCTCCTTTTAAGATGTGGTCCCTGAGGAAGTGATATCTTATGTCAATGTGTTTAGTCCTTGATTGTAGGACTGGATTATTTGAAATGGCAATCGCACTGGTGTTGTCACAAAAGATGGGGACTACTTTGTATTCCACATTGTAGTCCCTGAGTTGACTTTACATCCAAAGGATGTTTGCACAATAACCAGCAGCTGCCACATACTCAGCCTCAGCAGAGGACATTGCCACTGACTGCTGTTTCTTTGCACTCCAACATACTAGCTTGCCACCTAGGAATTGACATGCACCTGAGGTACTTTTTCTATCCATATTGTAGCCCACATAGTCTGAGTCTAAGTATCCTTTAAGATCGAAGCTGAGCAACGAGGATACCATAGACCTAGTGACGGAGTACCCTTCAGGTACCTGAAGATTCGTTTAACAGCAGTAAGATGTAATTCTTTAGGATCGGCCTGATATCTTGCACATAAAATTGTTGAGAACTGAATATTAGGCCTGGTTGCTGTTATGTACATTAATGATTCAATCATTCCCCTGAATAAGGTTTGATTGACTGGTTTACCAGCGAGATCAGGACCTAAGTTGTTAGGGGGAAAAATAGGATTCTTCACTGATGAACACTCAGAGATATCATATTTTTTAAGTATTTCTCTGGTGTATTTTTCTTGACAAACTGAGATCCCCTTGTCCCCCTGTTTGATTTGTAGTACAAGAAAATATGTTAATTCACCCATCATACTCATTTCAAATTTCTTTGTCATAAGTTTTTCAAACTTTCTACAAAGTTTATAGTTAGTATATCCGAATATGATGTCATCAACATATATCTGAACTAGCAGAACATCCTCCTTGGTTCTGAAGATAAACAAGGTATTGTCTATCTTCCCTTGACAAATTTGTTCATTATTAGGAAGGTAGAGAGAGTTTCATACAATGCCCTTGGTGCTTGTTTGAGTCCATATAGGGCTTTGTCAAGTTTACAAACATGGTTTGGGAACTCAGAACTCTCAAAGCTAGGAGGCTGAGCAACATAAACTTCTTTAGTGATATTTCCATTCAGGAATGCACTTTTTACATCCATTTGGAAAACTTTGAAGTTCATGTAAGTAGCATAGGCGAGGAAGATCCTGATGGCTTCCATTCTTGCTACATGGGAAAAGGTTTCTTCATAGTCAATGCCTTCAAGCTGACCACACCCCTAAACAACAAGCCTAGCTTTGTTTTTAATGACAATTCCATCTTCATCAGTCTTGTTTTTGAACACCCATTTTGTACCAAGAGTTGATTTCCCTTTAGAGAGAGGGAAAAGTTTCCAAACTATGTTCCTGAGGAATTGATTGAGCTCTTCTTACATGGCCTCAACCCACCCTGGATGTGTCAGGGCCTTTGTAACCTTTTTGGGTTCAACTTCAGATAGAAAGTCTACAAAAAGACATTCATGGGCTAAGGCAGCAGAAAGTCTAGCAGCCTGACTACGTGCGAGCATCCCCTCAGACACATCACCAATTATATTTACAAGTTCTATGTGTTGTTGTCTTGACCATCTGTCCTGAGGACTTGGATTAGAGCTTGTAGATAGTTGATGAGTATCGGGGTTTGGTGGTTCAGTACATAGTACTGGGACATCACTTCTCACTGAAGGATTTTTAGTGACAAGAAAGTCGATATTCTCCTCAATTGTCCCCTTAGTGTCTCCATGGATGAGAGAATCAGTTGATTCTTCAGCCTGAGTAGGGATAACTTCAGGGACATGTTGATTTTTGATTAAGTTACCGATTGACCTATTGTGAGGTGTTATATGGAAGGATATATCAGCATCAGTGTGATACTTCTTTGAGGCACTATGTTCATACTCATCAGGAGGATATCTTGATGAGTCATTGACCCCAATCTCTTCAATTGATTGATTTATGAAGTTAATGGCATCCATACTTTCATCAAAGGTGACATGAAAAGACTCCTCAACTTGTTGTTTCCTTTTGTTAAAGACCCTGAAGGCTTTAGAGACAAAAGAGTATCCAAGAAACTATCCATCATCATCTTTTGCATCAAATTTACCAAGATGGTCCTTTTGATTGTGAATGAACACAGGACATCCAAACACATGAAAGTAACTGATATCTGGAATCCTTTCCCTGAATATTTCATAAGGAGTCTTATCATGTCTTTTGACTATAATACATCTGTTCTGAGTATAGGAGGCTATTTTCACAGTCTCAGTCCATAAGTTTTGAAATGTTGGATCCATTGAGCATGGTTCTTGCAGCTTCAATAAGAGTTCTATTTTTCCTTTCAGCCACACCATTTTGTTCAGGTGTGTAGGGAGAATAGAAGTTCTGAGAAATTCCTTTCTCATCACAAAAACTCTCAAGCTCATGGTTCTTGAATTATGTTTCATTATCAGTCCTTATTTGTTTAACTTTGATGTCATTTTGATTTTCTACTTGCCTGATAAAAGACATTATGAATTCAGGAGCTTGGATTTTCTTTTTCAAGAAGTATACCCATGTGTATCTAGAGTATTCATCAACAATCACGAGGGTATATTTCTCATGATTTATAGACATTAGACTGACAGACCCAAATAAGTCCATATAAAGAAGATGAAGACACTTCCTGATAGAAAAGTTTTGTTTGGGCTTGAAAGAAGCTCTCTTGTGTTTACCTTTTTCACAGGCTGAACAAGGTTTATCTTTTGAGTACACAAGAGATTGTAAGCCAAGAACTTTGTTTTGTTTTGCAAGTTTGTTCATGTCTTTGAAATTGAGATGTAACAGTCTCTTGTGCCAAATCCAATTGACAGAGTCAGAGGCTTTAACAAAGAAACATGCTCCTGAGTGAGTTACAGATGACATGTCTAAGACATATACATAATTTCTTCATGGAGCAGTCAGCACAATTTCTTTGTTCGCATTGAAGATTGTTCCTTTCTTATCATCAAACTGAATGATGTACTTAGCATCACACAGTTGGCTGATACTAATGAGATTATACTTCAGACCGTTTACAAACGCCACTTTTGAGAAAACTATTCCACCACATTTTATTGAACCATATCCCTCAGTAACACAAGATGAGTTATCAACGAATACTACCTTAGGACCTAGTTGCTCCACGTATTTGTGCAGATAACTTTTGACCCCTGTCATACACCTTGAACACCCACTGTCTAAGTACCAGACAGGCTCCTTGAAGTGTTTCTGCACAAATAACGAGGTGGATTAGTTTCTCTTGTGAGCCCACTTTTTAGTAGGCTCTTTGGCTCTAGGAGCCTGACGTCTTTCACCTCGTTTGAAGTACTCAAACTCAGCATGGTCTGACGTAGAATGAACATTGCTTCCACATGTGTTGTAGCTTAGTCCTAATGAGGATTCAGTGCTTTGAGATGACTCGACTAGCATACCCCTTCTGACCATAATTATCCTGTTGTGTCCTGAGGTAGTATGATCATTCCTTCCACAAATATCACACTCAGGGTAGTATACACAATCATCAGGCCTATGATCAAGGATGCCACAATGTGTACATGGTGGGAAAGGCTTAGCCGTGGATTTCTTGATTTGTTTAGAGGCGGGCCTATAGTTGTAAGGCTGATCATTGTATCTATTAGCATTTCTAATAGAAGCCATGTGCATCTCATGATCTGTTGTCCTGTGATCTTCACTTTTACACTTCATGCAATAGATAACTCTAAAGCAGTTATGAGTGGTATGATTTGTGTAGTGACATAGCTCACATGAAGGTTTTTTGTTTTACCTTTCTTGGAAGACTCAGGTTCGGTTTTGTTACTTGTTGATGATTCAGGCTGTGAGGACACAGATGTTTCACCCTGAGTTTTAGAGGCTGAGTTCAGCTTCTCTTCCATGAAAAGTTGGAACAATCTACTTAACTCCTCTTGATTTATAACAAGAATAGAGTTGACTGAGTTTGTAGGAGTCCCTGAGGGAGAGATAGGTTTAGTTGTTTTCTCAGTGACAGTTCCTGACTCAGTGTGATTTGATGTCACTTTTAGGCTTTGTTTGTTCAGTACAACCTAACCTAACTCTTCCTCTAGGTGAGTGTTCTTGATAAGATAGTGGAATTAGTTCAGAAAATAGACTTGCCCCTTGAAGATTTTTCAAAGGAGAAAGAGGAGTCTGAATGTCCTTAGCAACACTAGGTGTTTCAGTGTTACTGGATTTATTTGGGACATCGGTCTCTTCATTAAGACCAAGTTTTTCATTGATTGCCTGAGATTCAGGGATTAATATTTTTCCAGTATCAAAGTTAGCCAACACACTCTCAGGATTTGATCTTTCAATTCAGTCTTTTGACTTTAGAATCATTTCTTGATCAAACCCTACTGAGGCTGGAAGAAATTCTTTTTCACTCATTCCTTAGTAGGTGGATTTTCAGTGAGTTGACGTGCCCTAAGAATTTTCTTCTTTTGGGCAGGAATATGACTGTTTATACACTGAGAAACTAAGGTAGAGCTATTGGTCCATTTCTCATTGATGCGTTTTTCTTCCTTAAGTTGTTGTTGAAGAGCATGATTAATTTTAGTGAGTTCAGTGTTCTGAAGTTGACAACTTACTGCTTCAAGTTTGGCTTGTTTCAAAATCAATAAATCTTCTCTACATTTGTTTAATTCAAAAACAAGTTTATTATATTTTGAAAGAAGATTTAATGTCTACTCTTCAAAAAATGATAGGTCAATATTTATATACTTAAGGAACCTTTGCCAATCAGACCCTTCATCCATAAAGAGGAGCATGTTTACCTTTCTCATTGTGATGTTTACCCATTCTCCATTTGAGCATGACCGTTCCTAACTGATAGTTCATCATCAGCTAGAGCCATCAACACTTGATATCTGACTTCCTCATCTTCTGAGGACAAGTCTTCATCATCCCAATCAAAGGTTTCAGCTACCAGACCTTTGGCTTTGTTCAGAGGTGGCTTTTGAGTCTGAGTAGTTGAAGGTTCATCTTCTAAGAGTGCAAGCTTTGCTTTAACCTTTTTATACTCATACCTATAATCCTTCTCAAATTTTTATTATTCTGAAAGCTTTGGTTAATTGGAGAAGCCTGAATCAGTTTTGGTGTAAACTTGGGTTGAAAATTGTCATTGCCTGATGAATAATTTTGACTTTTATATGAGGCCAATGGATTTTCTGAAAGACAATATTTTGCAAAATGCCCAGTTGTACCACATCAGTAACAACCCACTCCCTCAGTGGATTGATTTCTAGAAAATCTAGTTCTTTTGATATAATGTTTGGTATTTGCCAACATGGCCCTTTCATGATATTACCTGTTTAGATCCCTTATGTATTCAGTCTTAGATCTTTCATCAACCTCATCATCTGAGGTCTACTGAAAATCTTCAACAATTGAGTTTTAGTAAAAAGCAGTTGTAATGGGTCCATGATCAACTGTGGTAGGTTTGGTTGAGGTTTCTGTTATTAAGGCCTTCTTAGACTCAGGATATCTTCTATTTATTAGGTTATCTTCATAGATAAATCTTCCATAAATGTCTGCAAGATCCTGAGTCTGTATGTGATTAGCATTTCTCAGTCTTTGAGAAAAACCAAGCCATTTTTCAGGGAAACTGTTCACAAAACCAACATTGATTTCATGCTTAGACAGTTTCGCCGCGTCATTTGATAGCTCATTGAGCATGGTCTTATATCTATTATAAGTCTGGGGAAGTGTTTCAGATGGTTTGGCCCTGAAAGTGTTATATTCTAACTTCAGGTCCATAATCCGATTTTCATTAGTGTCGGATGGCCCTTTGAAACTATGAACAAGATCTGTCCAAGTCTCTTTGGCCGTCTCACACCCGATGACAACCTCCATAATATCGTCAGGAAGACAAGATATTATGATGCTTTTGATACGTTGGTCTTGATTGACCACTCTCCTTTCATCGGCAGACCATTGGTTTTCAGGTTTGTCATCACCAGCTGCTGTTTTTGGTTTGAATGGACCATTCTTAATACAAGTGATGTAATAAGGTTCCATTCCCATCAAATAACATAGCATTCTTTTCTTCCATTTGTTAAATATTTCAACTTCTAACTTAGGAGTTGTAACACCCCATTTTGATAATGGAAATGTCACACGTAATTATGGCGTGTCATCAAAGCATACAAGGAAAAATGTCTAAACATTACATGACCATAAAAGGAAAATACCGGAATCAAACATCGGTAGTCCAAATGTAAAGCTCATTACACACAAACATAGTATAGTAAAAGAAAGGACTAAACAATGTCCATAGCAATGTATCAAAAGAAAGGAATACATAAAGTAAAGAAAGGCTAGAAAGCTTCCAGTCCATATGCACGTACTCTTAAAGTCTACGAGCGTCCCTGAGCACCTGTCGTTTTGGGAACATAGAAAAGGAAAACGGCTGAGCAATACGCTCAGTGCACAGATGTACAATAAAGCATGAATAGGATAAGCATATAACATATAACAGCGGAAGAAACTAAGTCCCGAGTAATCTGGTTAAGTCTTGATAAAACTGGTTTTATAGTTTGAAAAGCTTTATGTTTATCTTGTAAAAACTGTTTATCAAATTTTACCATTAGCCAATATATGTCATGAAAATCCAACGTGCATGAATACTTGGAGGGGTGACCTCATCATGCAAATTAGAGGGACTGCCTCTAATTTAATATACTGGTTTTTGGGTAGGAGGGATCAGCTCCTTGTGAAGGATGCAAGGCACACACCACATTCACCATGAAATCCTGACTGAAAACATGTAACTAGGTAATAAGTGTGAAAACACTTATCCTTTTACAACTTAATTCCAATAATAACAAGACCAAAACGTGTATTTCATGTCGTAAAAGTCGGAATTATGCGTGGTTTGTGTTTTTATTGTGTTTTAGGACCAAAAGATGAAAAAGGAAGAAAACACGGGCTTTCACGGGCTTTTATCGAAGAAAATGAGAAAAGACGAAGTCAAAAGATCAAGAGTGCTTAAAAGACGGATGTCCAAGACCTATTCTGAAGATTTATCGAAGAACAAGTCTAAAGACGAAAGTTTAATGAAGTCGAAGAACTCGAGTCTAAATAAATGAAGAAATGTTAAGACGAGTTTAATTAATCCTGAGACGACATCGAGAAAGACAAATGAATTAAATCGAGTCGAGAAGAAAAAGAAAGAAGGAAGCACCACACATGCACTTCCCAATTCCCTATAAATACCCTCCTAATCACATTAGGAGGGTGGTTAGCTAGTTTTACTTTTAATTTTTCTTTCTAGTTTTAGAGAGAGAATGTTCCAAACTTTCTCTCACTAAGTTTTTCTTTGTTTTCATCTTTTAAATTTGAGCGTTCTTTGATCGTTGTATTTGGATTCCATTAATCAAATTCAAGTTAAGTTTTAAGTTTTTAATCTTCTTCTACATTTCTTGGTTTACTTGATTTTTGATTCGAAATCTTTTCTTTGATCCGAATCCTCCATGATCCGTGATTGAAGTTGAGGTTGAATGTTAAGAAAGTGCATTTCTTGTTCTTACAAAAGCTCGAACACGTTCAAGCCATAAGCTCTCTATGCTTATTGGCTTATTTCAAGTTCTAGCTTATTGATTTTCTAATCTCTCAAAGGTTTTGTCACGATTAAAGTTCCTTTCATAAAGTGTTTGATCTTTATGTTTAAGAGTTGTCAAATTTAAGCTTTTTGAATTGTTTAAGGTTCGGTTAGAATAGCTTATTTTATCAGCTTATTGAGTTTTAAACTTGCCACCAATTTTGGATTAAGTTGAGCTTCCATCGCAATACAAGGGATTCTACACATTCCGACGGATTTCATTGTTTTGATCGCAATAACCCATTAGGGTTCTACTTTGCGATAGGTTGGTCACTTCCCCCTTATTTCGATCTGGGATTGCGATCGTTCATTGCGATCGCATATTGCGACGGGACTAAGGTTCTTGTTAAAACGAAACGCTGCCCAAATTTACTTTACAACATTCCGATCTGAACCACTTTGCGACAAAGGTATTTGGGGTATTCCGATATGGAACATTGCGATCTAATTACATTCCGACAAACATCATTGCGATAGAATTGTTATTGCTGCATTCCGATGGGTAGTAAGTCTGTTGGAAATACGTTTTTACGTATTTAGGAAGATTCGGTCACTCCGACAATATATTAAGTAGTAGCTCGTAGTCTAAATATATTTATTAAACAAACAAAGTCAAGTCTAGCCTACAACATGTGTAGGCCGGCCCAACATTGTAAGCCCAAGCCCATCACAAGGCTTGGGTATATAAACCCTCTCCTTAGATGGAGAGGGGTGTGGTTTTTCATTATTTTACACATAGTTCCTTTTAACTTTCTCTCTCTAGAAGTGTGAAATCCACCATCTTTCTATCTATTTCTCTCTCTAAAAACATAAGCATAGATTTACAATCCTTCAAACTAAATTAAAACTAAATTAATCCTACTCCTAAGAAAAACAGTAAAAAAATAAAGAAAATGGAATAAATCTGATTACAAGTTGTGGGCGTTTTTATAAAGAAAACCCAAGAGAGGTAGTCTTTATCTCAAAATCAATCCTAACCTTCGATATTCTTATCTCTCTCTTCTCTTTATCATCCACGGCTGAAAATTACTCCCTTTTCACTCGGATCGCCAAGCTGTCATTCTTTGTGTTTCTTTGTGCTTCTCTTATCTGAGGTGGAGGATGTTTATTGGAGGGTTTTTGGTGGTGAGGTGTGAAAACCAATCAAATGAGGGGAAAAGGCCACGTAGATGATGGAGATGAGGACCACCATGGTGTGCACCTCCGATTTTGGTGCTGATTTATTTAAGATGCGTGCGAATCACACACTTAAACAAAAAGCCCTATTTTTTCATGGGTAATTTTTTGATTAGGGTTATTAGGGTTTTTGAGATTTGGGTAAAAAAATGGTTTTTGTGTTTATTTGGGAGAGATGAGGTGGGTGAAAAATTCATTGTTATTATCGAAACAAGTGGGTTGGGGAATAAATAAAACCTTTGGTAAAAGGTGTGGGGGGTAAGGAGTTTGACCAAATGTGACGTAAAACAAAGTTTATACTTTGTTTACTTTGACTGTTTCTTTTTTCGTCCAAGTTACTAACTAAATGTGCTTGTGGCCCATTGTAACATTACTCCCATTCGTGTTAAAAATTGAATTTGGCAAATGGGCTATAGACATAATTCCATCTGTATGATATGAATTGGTATTTGGGCCCTTTGATCCAAAAGATGACAGAATATCCTCTCAAATGGGCTTTTGGGCCCATTAATCATAAGTGGGACCCACAAGGCCCAAAATCTTATTAAAAATTAAATCCCCGAATAAAATGACTTGATCTTTGGCATTTTTTTCTTTTCTTCAAATCCTATCGATTTTGCCGGGTTTTGTGATCTTCGGCACACTTTTGATCTTTTGACTTTGTCTTCGTTTCTTTATTGGACTTTTCTTAAACATTTGACCGTGAAATCCCGTGTTTTCTTTCCTTTTGATCATTTGTACCTATTTTAACACAAAAACACAAAACCACGCGTAATTCCGAGTTTTACGATATAAAACACATGATTAGGTCTTGTTTTTCCTTGATTTTAGTGGCAAAAGGATAAGTGTTTACACACTTATTAAATCCCCTACACTTGACCATTGCATTGACCCCATGCAATGCATTATTTTAAAGCATTAAGTTACATTTTTCTCATAATTAATCCATCTCGGCCTTTATTACTATTACTACTACTACTACGATGAAACGATAAAAAATTAAAAGGATACAAAAGTTATAACAATTTATTAACTTGGAAATTATTTGATGGAAGAAACTCGTAAAGAAATCTAAGACTTAAATTAGGGCTTTGGTGTCATGAATATAAATCACCCTCAAGTTTCACGTTCCTCATACTAAGCTTAAAAACGAGATCTTTGTTTACCATAAGTCCTCAAGTTAAAACCACTTATATAAGACAATTGTGTAGTACTCTTTCTCCAATTCCTACGTTGTATCTATAGATTTTATTTGTGGTCATTCACCCATAGGCTCATTTGACTTATTTAATAATTATTATTCCAAAAATGAAGGCCAAACGGTGCAAACTCGATACTCAAAACCTAACCTCGTCCTCAAAAACGTTGTCACTAAAGTAAGCCCACATCAAGGATGATTTAACACGATTTGGGGAATAAATTCCCGGACCCAAAACTTGGCCAAATAGTAATACTTATTAATGCTCCTCATCTATTGTCCACACCCTAAGGCTCCTTGAATGATAAACGAGGGAATTTATTTTTGGATCAATTTTTATTCAACACTTACCATGCCATACACCCTAAGGCTCTAATGACAAGGTTCGTGCTACATGCCCCACACCCTAAGGCTCCTTGAGGTCATGTTTTAATCTTATTCTTTCTTATTTAAGATATGTATAGTAGGCCAAATTCCACGGTCCCATGGTCTGAATACCTCCTACTTAGTGGTTATGAGCCACCTTAGTCGGAAGTCCACAACGCTGGCACCCTCAATGTGGTCATGCTTTAATTACAAGGAGAATAAAGATTTGGCTAAGAGTTAAGATATCGAATCTACACCGCAAAAATCCTCATTTATTAAGCAATTAAATATACAAGCGGGAAGAAAGAACCACAAAAACTCATATAAATAAGAATTAACCTTTCAACTTATTATCAACTCTATCATCTCTCGTTCTCCACAATTTAAAATCTCAAGGAATGAGACTCATGGATGCTTAGCCTAATAAACCAATTAAGGTCCATATGGTTAAGGATACTAGCTAGAGTAAACTCGGATAAGTAAACTCGGGTTGAGTCAAAATATTCACGACAGGCCTAATATATCAAAGACATCTAAACTTGTTAAAACCATTTTATTTATTTATTCATTTTTGACTTTATTCTTTAAATGGAAAATATAAATAAGATGCGATGTCAAAAGGAAAGAAAATAAATGGAAATACTACTAGGCCAAAATAGATCAGAAATTTGAAAAACGTTGAAAATTTTTTAAATTTTCCAGTTAAATGGGGTCAAATTCATGGAAAAGCCCACTAAAATTCGATAGAAGTCCCCCCTACACTTAATATAAACATTGTCCTCAATGTATAAGCATGTGGGAGAATAAACTCCCCTACACTGAGGACATTGAGTACGTTGTTTAAATCGAGCTAAGGAAGAGACAACTAAAGTGATTACATTTATTCGATTTATTTATATACATGTATGAATCATAATAGCAAAAACTTATCGAAGGAACCGGGTACACGGAAAACACGGGAACACGGGTCGCGTCAAAAATACCAAAAGTGGATTTGTAAGCACACATCCCTGCACAACACACAAACAACCTACTAGGCTCCCCTACACTTATTGTAGAAAATAGATAAAAATAGATCATCGGGTTGCCTCCCGAGAAGCGCTTGTTTTTGTTAACCGAGTCACGAGCCTGACTCGACCCCGAATTAAATTGTCCATTGGGAAGCCTCTAATGTAATACCGGGATCAAAAATCTTATCCTCAGTCCCGAAGGAACATAATAAAGGAGAGGCAGGAGGATACGTCATAAAAGGTAAAAAAGGTCCTCTCAGCATATGTGAAGTTATCATCCACGGGAGTATCAATATTAAGAAACTCATCGATCTCGGGAATGAGAAAACCATCATCATCACTAAAAGTGTTATGTGGAAGAGAATCGATGGTAGAATCAAAAGTAATTGGCGACGAGGCAAATGTGAATTTATCAAAATCCGAGTTTTCAAAATCAATATCAATATCAAGTTTTAAAACTCCATTTGCCTTCTCATCAATAGCATGATCATAATTAAGCTCATGCGAGAAATCCAATAACAGGGGATCATAAAAAGCATCCTCGTGATGGAATTTCTCAATACTCGGGGTATAAAAGTCATCACTAAGGAGTAAAGAATCCGATAAATCATCAGTATCATGGTTTTCAAAAGTCGGTTTTGGTAAAATAGGAGAATCATCCTCATCCGATCCCGAGGAATAATTAAAAATGTATTCGGAATCACAAGATAACTCATCCCTATCTACAAACTCCCTAGGTGTAGGACAACTTATGGGTTCTTGATGTGATCGTGATAGTATAGTGATAATTAGATACGTTATAGGGTAAATTAGAAAATTACCTTTAGGAAAAAGTAATAGTTTAAAATTACCAAAGACGAATTCAATTAAACACGTGATGAACCAAGTTCGTTGTACACGAAGATCTTATGAATTTGAGACGTTTTAGCTTTGATTTGGACAATCGATTTGAATTGGTTTTCGGTTTTTAAACTAAAAATTAAATCTACCAATTTTAAACTTAAATTTAACCCTAAGGTGCATGAATCATAAACCCCGAATTATTTTAAATCTAAAACAATTACTTAAAAATTAAAACTATTTAAAATTTAAACTATGAAACCATATTATTAAAAAACTAAATTAATTAAGATCATTTATTATTTTAAAAACTAATTTTTACTAACTAATAAAATTTAACTAAAACTTTCTATCAAATTCTATTTAAAAACTCATTCTATGTAAAACTAATTTAATTAGAATCTAGCAATTTTAAAAACTAATTTTAATGATTAATTAAATTTCTAAAAGTTTATTAAAACATTTTCTTTTTAATCTGTTATTTATTATTTATCTGTAAAAGAAATTAAAATGCTTTAAAATTGAAATAAAACAAAAACTAAGTAAATAAATCCTATGCTAAATCTGACAGCTCAAATATAACATACTATATTAATTACGTAGACAGAAATAAAGACCAAGAGAGCAGTTAGCTCAGTTAGTTAACACACATGACTGTTGCCCTTGAGGTCAAGGGGTCGAACCACAGGAGTGGTTTTTTTTGACGTTTTATTGTTAAACTGTGAAAATTGAAGTCTCAGTCACAGGAGTGACATTTGTTAAGTAATTATTTTTTGGACAGTTAAATTAACCAGTACCCAAACAAATTTATTTGGGTAACTGAAAAGCAACAGATCAGTTCAAAACATACCCAAACAATTACAGCAAACTATAAGAGAAGCTAAAAGTAAAATAACAAAACTAAATCAGTAAAAAAAAACTCAGTACTAACATAGACTCAGCAAAAACTAAATGGAATAAACCAAAATCCAAATATAGCAACTAGTCACCAGCAGGCAAGTTTAACAATTAATATTTTAGAGAGATAAACAAAAACAGTAAATAATATTAATATGAAAACTACTGAACATACTCTATTTAATAAACAAATTAGATAGTAGAAACAAGTTTAAACCAAATAAGCAGACAAAGCCTAGCTAAATCAAATGCATCTATTTAGTAAAGAGTAATCAGCTTGGAATCACAGTCTCAAAAGCTTTGCAAATCAGTAACAAAACCAAACTTATATAAGCAGACTATAATCACAGACTATGAAACCTATATAATCTCAAAAATCTAAACCTGCAACAACTAGTATATTACTCATCCAAACATACCAACCAAACGGATTCATAAGCATATCATTTTAATCACTAAACAAACATTATACACGTAAATACCAATTAAAATGCAGTCAGGCATCAATCTAAACAGATAACTCAATAACATATCCAAACAATCCTATTTCACATATTATTTAACTTTTTAACAGATTAAAGATAAAACATGTAAAATAACACAAACTTAACTAGTGAACATACCATTTGAAGTTAACCTTTGAGAAGAAGGTTGTGCTGAACAACCTTTTGAACCCGAATCTACACCACCATCAATCACCATTCACCATTCGACCAGCACCATCATCATATTCGATCCGGTAACAGTAACGAACCGATTTTTAAAGACTTTCCAGTAGGGAAAGCTTTTTCCCAAAATTCACTTTTATATTATTCAATACAAGCTATAATTTCAGCTTTATCAAATAACTATGAATATAATATTGAAATAGACAGTAAATTAATGTATAAAAATTTAACAGTAAAACTTGAAATTAAAAGAAGATGCACGAATAAACTTTTATTAATTCAGTAAAATGTTACAAAACTATTAAATTGAAAATACAATTAATCCTACCTCTATTTAAACATTATAACAGTAAAGTAAATTTGGAATGATTGAATTACAGAAAATAGGGGGTTTTTATAGCCATCCCAAAGGCTTCTTGGAGAGCATATTCGGATCTTTTTCCAGCATATTCGAATCTTTTCAGCATATTCCATCTCTTCTCTTTCTTCTTTTCATCCAAGGGCTGATAATAGCTTACTAGCACACGGATTGCCAACGTGGCATCCGTTGTACTAGTTGTGCTTCTTTGATTGCTGAGGTGGTTCTTTTCTATTGGTGGATTGAGAATGAATTGCTCTCAAGGCCAATCAATCTTTGCCACGTTTCCATTCTCTCCCACTCCTGCCTTCCGAAAACTTGGGGATTTAATTCCCCCATGCTTGAATCACACGTGGGAAGTGAAAGCCCCAAATTATTTGAGTGTTTTAATGGATTAGGGTTTTATGGGAACAGTAAATAATTTGTTACTGGTGGTTTTTGGTTTGGGGAAGAAAGAGGATACATAGAGAGTATCGACATTATTTATTTATTGTGTGGGAAAACAAAACGTGTGTGTGAAAGTGACTAAAAATTTGTGGGTGTCTTTGACCAAAAAGTGTGTTTAATAAACACAAATCGTTTCAACTTTATTATTTGACCTAATGGGCTTTAAAACCCAAACTTCACCACCGTTTATCATTCATATGGGCTTATAACCCAATGATTAAAAATCCGCCTTTTTGAAATATTAATTTGGACTTTGAATCCAATTCGTTTAATATAGCAAATGGTATTGGGCTTTTTGGGCTTTTAAGTAAAAATGTGAGAAGTAAATTTCATTAAATGGGCTTTTGGGCCCATTTCCCCAAATGTGGGACCCACTTGGCCCATTTGTCTTTATAAGAGTTAAATCCACTAAATCGAACTTGATTTTGGCTTCCTCGATCTTTTTCTTCAAACTCATGTCGGTTTTTGTCGATTTTCGCGATCTTTGGTACCTACACACATGAAACGACAAACAAACATATACAAGGCATTTTCATTGATTTATATGCATTTATTCATCGTTTTTAGACACAATTGATATGAGTAAAATCACTCATATCAAACTCCCCCTTGCTAAGCAATTGCCGTGTCCTCACGCAATGATAAAATAAAACACTAACTACACCATTGTTCAACTTTTGACTCTTTATTTTACAAAGACATAATGTATTGCTTTCATTATTTGAAAAATAACTTTAAGGATCATAAAACTAAAATAGATTCATCGTCCCCGACTTTTCACTTTTCCATGCCAAGTGCAAAAACAAGATCATTGTCAATCATAAGCCCCAAAATTAAACCAACTCATATAAGTAATTTGTGTTAAACTCAATCTCCTATTATTCCTAATTGTATCTCTAGATTTTATTTGTCATTCACCCAAAGTCTCATTAGACTTATTTGATATTTATTAGTCCAAAAATGAAGGCAAAAATGGTGTAAACTCAACACTCAAAACCTAACCTCGACTTCAAAAACCGTTGTCACTAAAGAAAGCCCACATCAAGGATAACTTAACATGATTTTAGGGATAAATCCCAGACCCGAAATTTGGCTAATAGGACTACTTAATGCAACAATAAAAACCTCCAAAGTCAATTATGACCTTATTAATGGAGTTAGCAACAACTACATCATAACACCTTGTGGCTCTTTAAGATGCAATTGTGCTCCTTATTTAAAATTCACACCCGAAGGCTCCTTGGACAAAAATAAGGGAATTGACTTCACCATCCCACCTTATGGCCAATGATGATGAAGCAATTTTTATTAAACACGTCCCCTCGCCATACACCCTAAGGCTCTAATGACAAGGTTAGTGCTACATGACTCCCACCCGAAGGCTCCTAGAGAACATGTTTTTATTTATTCTTCTTTATTAATATGATATTTATAGTAAGCCAAATTTCAGAAATCCCATGATCAAAAGTCCATGACGCTGACACCCTTAATGTGTTCTCACTTTAATTACAAGGGAAGAAAAAGAAGGAGTTACGAGTTAAGATATCAAGCCTAAACCGCTAAAAACTTCATTTATTAAGCAATTATTATTCAATTGTGGAAAGTAAATACGAGGAGATTAAATGAAACACAAAAATACTTGCACAAAGAAGAGTTAAATTTGGAAACTTATGATTGAACTCTATCATCTCTTGTTCTCCATATTGTAAAATTCCAAAAATGTGAAATCAATGGATACTTAGCCTATTAAATCAAAGCTTTGGGTTTTCAAGTCATCTGTAGGATCTTGCATCTTCTTATACTCTTTCAAGTTTTAGAATTTGCGTTTTAAAGTTCCCTTGATAAATGACTTTCTAGGATCAATTATAGGAACTTGCGAAAAGTTCTTGTTCTTAACTCATATGAATTAAGACTTTCGCGTTTTAAAGCTCCCTATATAAAAGCCTAGCAAAACTTAATTCAAATACGTTAAGGAAAAGCTAAGGTTAAAAAACCAAGTCGAGTCAAAAACTATTTTTATTTTCACCAACGGAAAGCCTACATTTGTGTCAAAAGCACTTATTTTCTTTATTAAAACTTAAAAATAACACTAAAAATTTAAAATTTTATTGAAAAATGAGAAAAACAATTACGTTTGGACACGACAAAAGCAATTGCAAGCGTTTATATCGATTGACTCCCCCATGCTAAAACCAAACATTGTCCTCAATGTTTCTTAGCTCAAGAGTAACACCCCCTTGCTAAAACACGAAGAGTCTAATGCAAAATCCTAGCATGGAAAGAGCACGCAAATCTATAAGCCGTTTATTAATTATGCCTCAAGATAAAACGTTAGTCGATAAAAATCAAAGGATAGAGTGTGTGCCCCTTTTTGGCATTCAAAGAACGGAAGATCAAGTGGACCGACAAAAACCGAACACGAGAGTCTTCAAATATTAGGGTCATACCTAAGATTCACAACACAACAAAACACGAGAACGAGCTTGAAAGATCAATCCTTATTAGTGTTAGAAAATAGAGAGAAGATAGAATGTATGGGACTCCCCCACAAGGCACCTCGTTTTTGTTCACCGAGTCATGAGCTCGACTCGATCCCTGCATTCATTGGTCCTTAGGGAAAGAGGTGAAAACCAGCATAATGGAATAAAATCCAACATAAAGTACGATGCCGGGGTCAAAGATCTCATCCTCGTTGTTGGATGACAAACGAAAGGATAAAACTCCAACACAAATCTCTAACAAGAGATGGTAGTCACAAATCAGTAAATGGATATAGCATGCTCCCCGAGATAAACTCGCACAAAGATGATTAAAAAGTCTTTCAATTATTGCATCGGTGAAAGGCCGAGATTTCCCTAAATCAATGATTCTGGGGTCGAATACCTCGTCCTCGGTGGAGAAAGGAATAGACAACACGGTGTCGTCCCCCCATGCTAATCCAACATCATATGAAACACATGATAAATGTGGTATAAAAGTCTCAACACTAGTTGTTTCAACTTGCATGACTTTGTTGACCTTGTCACTCTTAGGAATGTGAACAAAGGGGTCATGATACTCAAAATGAGTCGCATGAAAAACCCGCACATTAAGATCAAAGCTAGTGGGAAGGATAATTGGAGAAAAAGTAATTTCTCCCTCTGAGTCAACATTGTCATCATCATAAATCGGGTGATCAAGCCAAGAGTCTTCATCACCGCCATTAGACTCTTCCTCAAATTTCAAAGGAATGTCTATATAAATAAACTCATCAACCTCCTTCATAAGAAGATCATCATCACAAAGGTTGCGAGATGTAGGAGGTATGATGTTCTCAAAGTCCTCTTGAAACAATGGATTATTTTTCATTGAAGCTTCAAAGAGAGGATTTGAGTAAGTCACAAAAGTGTCATCAATCTTGTCATCACAAGAGATATCCGAAAAAGTATCAAGTGTGTCACACTCGGATACAAGATCATCATTCTCATTTGAAGGAAATTCATCGGTGAATTCCTCGAGAATGGTAGGTAAAACACGAGAATCACGTTCGATCTCGAGATCGGAAACGTCTTCACTTCCCCGTGGATCAATGATAGCAAAAAGTTCATCGATGAACTTATCACATGAATAGTCACTAACCTCACTCGGTGTGAAGTTAGGAATCAAAGGCTCTTCAACCAAAGATTGTGCTTTAGGAACATCAATTTGATCCTTCGAAGAGAGTGAAAATGAGTCCACTTTCAAAGATTGTTCAATTAAAGCAATATCACTCTCGGGATTGAAATTCTCACTATTAAGCTCAATAGCATCAAATGGTGCACTTAGGTATTCATCAAATTCTTTTTCAATATTAGAACTATCATCCTCGTGTGGAGTGAGTGAAGATGAGGAAAGATTACAAGATGATTCAACAAAACAAGCTTCTTCATTTGAATTTAACTTTCCTTTATCACAAAATGATGTTTCCAAAATTGGAAAAACACCTTTATCAAAAAGAGCTTTCTTATTACTTTCAATTGTTTCAACAAGTTTAACACTTTCCACTTTCTTAGAAGCAAATCTTGGAATTTTTTCCGGTTTGAAAACAATACTTTTATCTCCATAAAACAATTTAATTTCCTCTTTCCTCATATCAACCTGAACTTGAGCCGTGTACAAAAATGGTCGTCCTAAAATGATAGGCACACGAGGATTGGTTTCATAATCAACTATAGAAAAATCGGCTAAGTACAAAAACTTTCCCACTTTAACAATGACATTTTCCGTTATACCAACCGGTCGAGTGGTGGTACCATTAGCAAGCTCAATGATCATTCGAGTGGTAATAAGTGGTGCATAGTCAATAGTTTTCCAAATGGCTAGGGGCATTAAGTTAATGCTAGCTCCTATATCGGCTATGCCTTTGCAAACCCCAAGCTCATTAAAAACACAAGGTATCAAGAATTGACCCGGATCTTTATACTTCTCGGGAAAGAAATCAAAGAAAACCGAGGTACTAATTACATTTAAAGTAGCCTTGGTGACATCTAGAAAAGTTTCCTTAGGTGGAGGATTAAACTCAATCATTTCAACTTCCTCTAAATTATCACAATCATCATAAACGGTTATGGCCTTAAGCTCTCCCTTCGGGTTAGGAATGGTATTAGTAGGTAAGAAACCCAAAGAAGATGATGGTTTTGACATAAATCCCTCAAACATCGAAAGCAATTTATTTTTACCTTGTTCAAAACTTTGTTGCATACGATTGTGACTTTGCTCTAATCTTTGCTCAAAACGGTTTTTGTTTCGTTTAATTTTTTGTTGATTAAGCTCAATCTTATTATTTTGCCCTTTAATCGTATTTTGAAACTCGTTTTTCAAAGTTGCCATTTGTCCTTGAATTTTATTTTGAAAAGCCTTCAAATTTGCCTCATTCGTTTTAATGTAGCTTGACAAATCATTTTGGTTATTGCTTTGAAAACCTTGATTGTTTTGATTAGCATTAAACCCATTTCCTTGATTGAAATTCCCTTGGTTACCACGGTTAAAATTATTCCCATTGTTCCCATTGTTGTACCTATTTTGAACCGGTGGAAAACCCGGTGGAGCAACATGATTTTGACGAGGAACTTGACCGTTGGAGCCATAAGTTCCCGTCGCGGCAAAAGCACTAGCTTGATCAAACCCCGTGGTCGAACAAGCATAATTAGGATGTGCTCCACCACATGATACACAAACATTCTCAACCATATTAATGGATCCATGAGGATTCTTCCTAAGCTCATTCAAAATTATGTCAATCTTAGAGTCCAATCTAGCAATCTCGGGATTAAATGAATTCACATTGGAAACACCCGGTGTGTTCCGTGAATATTGTGCTCTAGACTTATTCTCAATTATTCCCCACGCGTCTCTCGGAGTTTTTCTTAAAATATCACCACCCGCGGCGGCATTTAAAGAATCTTGTTCAATCATATTTAGCCCATTATAGAAAGTATTAATTTGATGCAATTCCGAGAAACCGTGGTGTGGACATTGTCTCAACAAATCTTTAAATCTTTCCCAAGCAACCCCAAACGATTCATGCACTTTTTGTTCAAATCTAGTGATCTCGTTCTTAAAGTGTGTTGTCTTAGATGGTGGAAAGAAATAATTCATGAACTTAGACACTAAATCATCCCATGTTAAGATCGAACCCGGTGGTTCTTTCTCATACCAAATCTTAGCATTACCCTCGAGCGAGTACGGAAAAAGCATGAGCTTAATCGCGTCATTCGGCACATCTCTAAACTTGAGAGTCGAGGTAATTCGAAGAAAATTTCGAATGTGAGAATGCGGATTATCGGTCTCATTGCCACGAAATTGGTCGGCACGAATGAGTGATAAAAGACTCGTCTTAATCTCATAATGATCCGCCAAAATAGCCGGCACATCGATTGCTTCCCCATACCCTTCGGTGGGTGCACGGAGCAATTCCTCCATTGTTCGGTTATCGGCCATCTCTACAACAATAGGTGGAAGATCGGGTTCCACTATTCGTTGTTGACGATTTCTATTTCTACGAGGAATATTTTCAAGCCTATTAAAATCGATCACAAGTCTAGAAGAACGTAATTGCATACACTACAAAGACGAGAATTTAGAGGATTGAAGAAAAGAAATTAGACAAGAAGAAGATTATTTTTGGTATTTTATTTGGTATTGCTCAATAAAAAATGATCGATAAAAAACAAGGAATAAGGATAACTACTATGGAAGTAAATTACCCTCGGTCAACTTTGAAACGATAGGTGAAAACCTAAACGTCTCGAGGTTTAATAAGTAAACTACAAAAATAAGATTTATTACTACTTGAGTCGGCAAACCAATAATAGGTTGTCCCTCTCAATATACACACAAGCAAGCGGGGAAACGAGGTGGCACAAAGCACTTAAAAACCTTTTTCCTTAGACGGCCTTTTATAGCATGTCGCCTTATACCCACCTTATAGTTTTTATAAATTTATTTTACCGGGGTTGCATTCCCCTTTACACAAAAAAAATAAAAAAATAGTTTGTATAAATCGAGTTCAAACTTCTTATTAGTATTTATCTATTTTTCCTTTTATTTTTGTTTTGGATTCGACTACAATAGCTAGGCGATGAAATCCCAACTAAGGCCTTATTTGATAAGTATGTAAATTTATTGTTCTACGTAATACAATATATTAATCACAAAAAAAACGAGAAAAACGATACATACTATATAATAGAAAAATAACAAAACTTTCCGAGGACGGAAAGGGTCTTCAAATCAACGATCAACGAATCTCAACTAAAACGAATCGTACACAAGATCCCCGGCAGCGGCGCCAAAATTTTTGATGTGATCGTGATAGTATAGTGATAATTAGATACGTTATAGGGTAAATTAGAAAATTACCTTTAGGAAAAAGTAATAGTCTAAAATTACCAAAGACGAATTCAATTAAACACTTGATGAACCAAGTTCGTTGTACACGAAGATCTTTTGAATTTGAGACGTTTTAGCTTTGATTTGGACAATCGATTTGAATTGGTTTTCGGTTTTTAAACTAAAAATTACATCTACCAATTTTAAACTTAAATTTAACCCTAAGGTGCATGAATCGTAAACCCCGAATTATTTTAAATCTAAAACAATTACTTAAAAAAATTAAAACTATTTAAAATTTAAACTATGAAACCATATTATTAAAAATCTGATTAATTAAGATCTAATTATTATTTTAAAAACTAATTTTTACTAACTAATAAAATTTAACTAAAACTTTTTATCAAATTCTATCTAAAAACTCATTCTATGTAAAACTAAATTAATTAGAATCTAGAAATTTTAAAAACTAATTTTAAAATTTCTAAAAGTTTATTAAAACATTTTCTTTTTAATTTGTTATTTATTATTTATCTGTAAAAGAAGTTAAAATGCTTTAAAATTGAAATAAAACAAAAACAAAGTAAATAAATCTTATGCTAAATCTGACATCTCAAATATAACTTACTATATTAATTACGTAAACAGAAATAAAGACCAAGAGAGCAGTTAGCTCAGTTGGTTAACACGCATGACTGTTGCCCTTGAGGTCAAGGGGTCGAACCACAAGAGTGGTTTTTTTTGACGTTTTATTTTTAAACTGTGAAAATTGAAGTCTTAGTCACAGGAGTGAAATTTGCTAAGTGATTATTTTTTGGACAGTTAAATTAACCAGTACCCAAACAAATTTATTTGGGTAACTGAAAAGCAAAGATCAGTTCAAAACATACCCAAACAATTACAGCAAACTATAAGAGAAGCTAAAAGTAAAATAACAAAACTAAATCAGCCAAAAAAAACTCAGTACTAACTTAGACTCAGCAAAAACTAAATGGAATAAACCAAAATCCAAATATAGCAACTAGTCACCAGCAGACAAGTTTAACAATTCATATTTTAGACAGATAAACAAAAACAGTAAATAATATTAATATGAAAACTACTGAACATACTCTATTTAATAAACAAATTAGATAGTAGAAACAAGTTTAAACCAAATAAGCAGACAAAGCCTAGCTAAATCAAATGCATCTGTTTAGTAAAGAGTAATCAGCTTGGAATCACAGTCTCAAAAGCTTTGCAAATTAGTGACAAAACCAAACTTATATAAGCAGACTATAATCACAGACTATGAAACCTATATCATCTCAAAAATATAAACCTGCAACAGCTAGTATATTACTCATCCAAACATACCAACCAAACGGATTCATAAGCAGATCATTTTAATCACCAAACAAACATTATACACGTAAATACCAACCAAAACGCAGTCAAGCATCAATCTAAACAGATAACTCAATAACATATCCAAACAATCCTATTTCACATATTATTTAACTTTTTAACAGATTAAAGATAAAACATGTAAAATAACACAAACATAACTACTGAACATACCATTTGAAGTCAACCTTTGAGAAGAAGGTTGTGCTGAACAACCTTGTGAATCCGAATCTACACCACCATCAATCACCATTCACCATTCGACCAACACCATCATCATATTCGATCCAGTAACAGTAACGAACCGATTTTAGAAGAATTTCCAGTAGTGAAAGCTTTTTCCCAAAATTCACTTTTATATTATTCAATACAAGCTATAATTTCAGCTTTATCAAATAACTATGAATATAATATTGAAATAGACAGTAAATTAATGTATAAAAATTTAACAATAAAGCTTGAAATTAAAAGAAGATGCACGAATAAACTTTTATTAATTCAGTAAAATGTTACAAAACTATTAAATTGAAAATACAATTAATCCTACCTCTATTTAAACATTATAACAGTAAAGTAAATTTGGAATGATTGAATTACAGAAAATAGGGGGTTTTTATAGCCATCCCAAAGTCTTCTTGGAGAGCATATTCAGATCTTTTTCCAGCATATTCGAATCTTTTCAGCATATTCCATCTCTTCTCTTTCTTCTTTTCATCCAAGGGCTGATAATAGCTTACTAGCACACGGATTGCCAACGTGGCATCCGTTGTGCTAGTTGTGCTTCTTTGATTGCTGAGGTGGTTCTTTTCTATTGGTGGATTGAGAATGAATTGCTGTCAAGGCCAATCAATCTTTGCCACGTTTCCATTCTCTCCCACTCATGCCTTCCGAAAACTTGGGGGATATAATTCCCCATGCTTGAATCACACGTGGGAAGTGAAAGCCCCAAATTATTTGAGTGTTTTAATGGATTAGGGTTTTATGGGAACATTAAATAATTTTTTACTGGTTATTTTTGGTTTGGGGAAGAAAGAGGATACATAGAGAGTATCGACATTATTTATTTATTGTTTGGGAAAACAAAACGTGTGTGTGAAAGTGACTAAACATTTGTGGGTGTCTTTGACCAAAAAGTGTGTTTAACAAACATAAATCGTTTCAACTTTATTATTTGACCTAATGGGCTTTAAAACCCAAACTTCACCACCGTTTATCATTCATATGGGCTTATAACCCAATGATTAACAATCCGCCTTTTTGAAATATTGATTTTTACTTTGAATCCAATTCGTTTAATATAGCAAATGGTATTGGACTTTTTGGGCTTTTAAGTAAAAATGTGAGAAGTAAATTTCCTTAAATGGGCTTTTGGGCCCATTTCCCCAAATGTGGTACCCACTTGGCCCATTTGTCTTTATAAGAGTTAAATCCACTAAATCGAACTCGATTTTGGCTTCCTCGATCTTTTTCTTCAAACTCGTGTCGGTTTTTGTCGATTTTCGCGATCTTTGGTACCTACACACATGAAACGACAAACAAACATATACAAGGCATTTTCATTGATTTATATGCATTTATTCATCGTTTTTAGATACAATTGATATGAGTAAAATCACTCATATCAGTTCTTCTTCTATGCACTCATTATAAAGTTCTTCACACTCCTCAAAAATTGGTTTATCAAAACATGTCTCGCTAAGAGGATTTGAAGAAAGCATAAAGTCATTTGAAGGAGTAGGTGAAGGATTCATAAAAGAAATGGGGTCATCAATGGGTAATGGAGGCTCAAGTGTAATCTCGGGAATTTCCTCAATAGGTGAGGAAAGAGGAGAGCTAATAGTATCCGTGGGTGTCAACACCGGAGGGTGAGTAAAACTCATGATAATCTCCGGGCCTTGTCTCTCCTTTATTGGCGGAGAGATGGAAGGATACACAGTGGGAACATCACTACTAGTAGTGGTGTTAGCCTCAATATCAACTCTCAAAGACGGCTCAAAATCACATTGAGCTTGATAGGTTTCTAAAATGAGCATGAATTTCCTATCGGTTTCCTCTTGCCATTCTCTTAGTAATCTATCATGTTCCTCAAGTTTATGAAAAATTAAATCCATTTGAGGTTGTGAAATACTCCCTTGATTATAGTTTTGAAAATTGCCTTCATTTGGAAAACCTTCATTATTTGAAAACCCTTTATTTTGAAATTCCCCATAAAACCGTTGATCATAATGTGGTGGGTCACTAGTTGTAGGAAAACTAGGGGAGCCAAAATAAGTATTAGTAGCATAACACATACTTTCCTCATTATTATAAACCTCCTCATAATTTTTGTCACAATTAAAATAAGCATGATGTCCACCACAAGTCGTACACTCCTCGGACATAATCTTATAACGCTCTTCTTGCAATATTTCCCAAGTCGGACGATTATCCATGATAGTGAAATAAGAAAAATAACAATAATACGTAATATTTTTGGTGTAATACTTTAGGAAAAGTATTAATTTTTGATTTTTTGATTTTTTTGTGCAAATCTTAGGAAAGAATTTGCTTTTGTGATTTTTTAATTTTTTTGTTGTATTTTTATATTTTTGATTTTTTTTGTGTTTTTGATTTTTTAACAAGAAAATAACGTTCAAAATCGAACGGGTCCCAAAATCCAAAACGTCAATCGTAACGAGCGAAGCGGCAGCAGCGCCATTTTAATGTAGGAATTTTGTGCAAATTCTTTTTAGATCTCTTTTTATCGTTCCACAAATCGACTCGAATTGAAATCGGACTATACGTAAGACTTAATTTGTTTTTGGTGAATAAATCTTTTTGGTATTTTTTAAACTAAAATTGTTTAATTAAAAAATAATTTCAAATTTAAATAAAAATAAAAATTATTTAATCTAATAAAACTCTTTGAAACTAATTAAGACTAATTAAAAATAATAAAACTATTTTTAATAAAAATATAAACTAATTAAAAACTTAACTTTATAAAAACTTTAAATGAAATGTATTTAAACTTTTGATAAAAATAAATAAACCTTTGAATTAAAATTAATGAAAAACTTTTAATTAAAATAACTTAAACTAAAATCTTGTATTAAACAATATTAATAAAACTGGCAGTAGTTAACAAACTAAACTATATTAATTAAATGGTGACAAATGAAGTGCTAGTCTAGATGGTTAGGGTGCAGGACTATTATGCGAGAGGTCCAGGGTTCAAAACCCTTAACAGACAAAATTTGCTATGTATTTTTTTACTTGGAATTTTCTTAATTAACACTCAGACCAAAAAGGTCTGTGTTTATGCAGTAAATCAACAAATGAAAAGAGAACAAAAAGCACTAAATCAGCAGGCTAAAAAAAAGGACAAGAAAATAAGCTAACCAATCCAAAAGAGCAAACCTAAATAAGCTAAAAAATACTGAAAAGAAATAAGCCATAAGCAGTTATAAACTAACAATTCCAAACAATAAACAAAGCTGAATAAAATAAGCAGATGAAAAGCTAAATATCAAAATCAGATAAGCAATAAAAAACTGAAAAGCAATTAAGCTGATAAGCTAAATACTATATAAAATAAAACAAATAAAAACTGACAAAGAGCTTTAAACAATAATATCAATCAGCAACCCAAATATTTAAAAAAACTAAGCTTATAATAATACTACTAACTTGATAATAAGCAATCCCAAATAATGAGTAACCAAATAAGTAGATACAAAAATAAACGCAAGCAGTCTAATAAGCAGATCCTAACAATCTAAATCTAACACAACTTAATAATCAATTAGACTAAATAAGCTAACACTAACTAAAAATATAACAAGAAGCAGATCCAAACAGACTAATATCCAAACCGATACTACTCAAATCCAAACAAAATCAAATAATTATAAATAAACAGGAAATTAATCTAAACTGAATAAAAATAATAAAGAAAAGAAGATGAACCTTATGATGATTTCGTTGAGCCGAAGGTAAGGCGCTGAGCCCCCTTATGAACAAAACCGAAACCCACCATGACACATCAACAATCTTCGACTCACGATTCAAAGATATATCTCGAACAATATTTGATCAAAACTTCCAGTGGGGAAGTTCTTTTTATTCCTTCTTTTTTTTTACTTTTTTAATGATTATAAAAAAACAGTAATAAAAGGAATATCATTCGCAAATTCGAAGCAGAAAAAGTAATTGAGGCACAAAATTAAATCTGAAATTAACTTTTTATTGATAATTAAAAATCATTACAATACTTGGGAAAATTAAAAGTACAATTTAACTAAAATCTAATAAAACAAAATTAAAACAAAATTAATCCTACTCATAAGAAAAACAGTAAAAAATAAAGGAAATGGAATACATTCGATTACAAGTTGTGGGGGTTTTTATAAAGAAAACCCGAGAGAGGTAGTCTTTATCTCAAAATCACTCCTGGCCTTCGATCTTCTTATCTCTCTCTTCTCTTTATCATCCACGACTGAAAATTACTCCCTTTTCACTCGGATCGCCAAGCTGTCATTCTTTGTGTTTCTTTGTGCTTCTCTTATCTGAGGTGGAGGATGTTTAATGGAGGGTTTTTGGTGGTGAGGTGTGAAAACCAATCAAATGAGGGGAAAAGGCCACGTAGATGATAGAGTTGAGGACCACCATGGTGTGCACCTCTGATTTTGGTGGTGATTTATTTAAGATACATGTGAATCACACACTTAAACAAAAAGCCCTTTTTTCATGGGTAATTTTTTGATTAGAGTTATTAGGGTTTTTGAGATTTGGATAAAAAAATGGTGGTTGTGTTTATTTGGGAGAGATGAGGTGGGTGAAAACTTCATTGTTATTATCGAAACAAGTGGGTTGGGTGAATAAATAAAACGTTTGGTAAAAGGTGTGGGGGATAAGGAGTTTGACCAAATGTGACGTAAAACAAAGTTTATACTTTGTTTACTTTGACTGTTTCTTTTTTCGTCCAAGTTACTAACCAAATGGGTTTGTGGCCCATTGTAACATTACTCCCATTCGTGTTAAAAATTGAATTTGGCAAATGGGCTAGAGACATAATTCCATCCGTATGATATGAATTGGTATTTGGGCCCTTTGATCCAAAAGGTGATAGAATATCCTCTCAAATGGGCTTTTGGGCCCATTAATCATAAGTGGGACCCACAAGGCCCAAAATCATCGTAAAAATTAAATCCCTGAATAAAATGACTTGATCTTTGGTATTTTGGTCTTTTCTTCAAATCGTATCGATTTTGCCGGGTTTCGTGATCTTCGGCACACTTTTGATCTTTTGACTTTGTCTTCGTTTCTTTTTTGGACTTCTCTTAAACATTTGACCGTGAAATCCCGTGTTTTCTTTCCTTTTGATCATTTGTACCTATTATAAGACAAAAACACAAAACCACGCGTAATTCTGACTTTTACGATATAAAACACATGATTAGGTCTTGTTTTTCCTTGATTTTAGTGGCAAAAGGATAAGTGTTTACACACTTATTAGCACTCCAACCAACCAATTTTCCTCCTAGGATTTGACAACTACCTGAGGTGCTTTTCCTGTCAATACAGCATCCAACATAGTCTGAATCTGAATAGGCCTTGAGATCAAAGCCTGATTCCTTGGGATACCATAGACCTAGGGAGGGTGTTCCTTTGAGATACCTGAAAATTTCTTAACAGCCACTAGATGGGATTCTTTTGGGTTAGCTTGGTACCTTGCACAGAGACATATGGAGAATTGGATATCAGGACGACTAGCTGTTAAGTACATGAGTGACCCAATCATGCCTCTGTATAAAGTCTCATTAACAGAGACCCCTAACTCATTAGGACCCAAGTTCTTGGGTGAAGCATGGGGCATTTCATTGATGCACAATCAGCTAAGTCATATTTTTTAAGTAAATCTTTAACATACTTTTCTTGACAAATTGAAATTCCCTTAGGACATTGTTTAATTTGAAAACCCAAAAATTAAGTTAATTCACCCATCATACTCATCTCATATTTCTTGGTCATTAATTTAGCAAAAAGTTTACTAAGATTAACATTAGTTGACCCAAAGATGATATCATCCACATAAATCTGCACAATGATGAAATCACTCTTATCCATGAAGGTAAAGAGTGTTTTATCAATAGAACCCCTTACAAATTTGTTTTCAGTTAAGAAATTAGAGAGAGTTTCATACCATGCTCTTGGAGCTTGTTTCAGCCCATACATGGCTTTGTGTAATCTGTACACATGATTTGGAAACTCGCAGTTCTTGAATCCTTCAGGTTATTCAACATATACTTCCTCAGCCAAATCTCCATTGAGGAAGGCACTCTTAACATCCATCTGGTACACAGTGAAGTTCATATATGCAGCATAAGCAAGGAAGATTCTGATGGCTTCAAGTCTTGCCACAGGAGCAAACATTTCATCATAATCAATTCCTTCAGTTTGTGTATACCCCTATGCCACCAACCTGGTCTTGTTTCTGATGATGTTTCCAATTTCATCCATCTTATTTCTATAGATCCATCTAGTGCATGTGATGTTCTTACCAGGTGGAGCTGGCACTAGTGTCCATACCTTGTTCCTTTTGAACTGATTAATTTCTTCCTGCATAGCAGCTACCCACCCATCTTCCACAAGAGCCTCAGCAACTCTATTAGGTTCAATTTGAGAGAGAAATTCAGCCAAGAGATATTCCTTGGCTGAGGTAGACTCTGAGTCATGAATTCGCTGTCTAGTGGTAACCCCTGCATAAGGTTCCCCAATGATGTTGACAAGAAGAATGTATTGATCTCTTGACCACTTAGTTTGAGGAGCTGGAGAGTCATGGATAGGAAAAATTGTGGGGGTAGTTGGCACTATTTGTGATTCATCCTGCTGATTAGGAGGGCTTTCTTCAAAGATGACTTCAGTGTCTGTGTCAACTTCAGCCATATCAAGGGGTACATATTCATTATCAGCAAGAGAGTCTTCAAGGGTTTGAAGAATAGGTGAGTCATCTACAGCAGTTGAAGAAAAAGATGGACTACAAGAAGGTTGTGGTTCTTCTACATCAAGTTCCTGAGAGGTAGGAACTTTAATGTTGTTTGTAGACAGAGGGTCAAAAGTAGGAACATAAGGAGTGAGAGTGTTGGAGTGATGATGGTGATGACAAGAAGGTCTTGGTTCTGAGAATTCATCACTTGGGAATGACACGTTTTCATTAAAATCAATTTCATCACCCTATGTTCTTGTTCTCTATATGACATCATCATCTTCATTTAATCTGACATGAAAGGTTTCTTCTACTTCTTGTCTTCTGGTGTTGAATACTCTGAAGGCTTTGGTTGTGGGAGAGTATCCTAAGAAGAAACCATCATCATCTTTTTCATCAAATTTTCCAAGTTTATCCCTGTAGTTATAAATGAACACAGGGCATCCAAAAACATGGAAATAGCTGACACCAGGAGCTCAGTTTCTGAAAACTTCATAGGAAGTTTTACCATGTCTTTTGACAATGATTGATCTATTTTGGGTATAGCAGGAAGTGTGAACAGCTTCTCCTCAAAGTTTCTTTGGTAAAGCTGCACCATTTAACATAGTTCTGGCTGCTTCAATTAAAGTCCTGTTTCTTCTTTCAGCCACACCATTTTGTTCAGGGGTGCCAGCTGAAGAGAAGTTTTGTGATATTCCCTTTTCATCACAATCTTAAATTCAGTACCATTATCACTTCTTAGAGCTTTTACTCTAACATCATTCATATTTTCAACCTGTCTGATGAAGGACATGATGGTATCAGTTGCATCACTTTTCCTTCTAAGTAAGAAAACCCATGTATACCTTGAAAACTCATCAACTATGACCAAGGTGTATTTGTTGTGATTAATGGTCTGAGGTTTGACAGGCCTAAACAAATCCACGTGAAGGAGATGTAATCACTTGTCAATAGAAAATGATTTCCTGGTCTTAAAAGAAGACCTGTGATGCTTTCACTTGACACAGGCTGAACAAGTCTTGTCTTTAGAAAACATCACTGAAGGTAGACCAGCAACCAGGTTTTGTGTGGCTATCTTGTTGATGTTCTTGAAGTTGAGATAAGACAGTCTTTTGTGCCACAGCCAATTGACACTTTCAGAGTCTTTAACTAGAAAACAATTGGAGCTGTCTTCAGAGCAAACATCCATGTTGATGACATAAACATCTCTCCTTCTTGGTTCAATAAGCACTACATTATTGTTCTTGTTGAATATGGTTCCCTGAGTCTTAGTAAACAAAACCTTGTAGTCAGCATCACACAATTGGCTGATGCTAATGAGATTGTGTTTAAGACCATTCACATAAGGAACCTTGTAAAAGTTATCCCATTGTAGTTCACTGAGCCGTATCCCTCTGTGTCGCCTGAAGAATTATCCCCAAACACTACTTTAGGACCTGGCTCTTTTGAGTATATGTGCAAGTATTGTCGAATCCCTGTCATGTGTCTAGAACAGCCACTGTCTAGATACCATACCGATTCCTTAAGATGTTTCTGCACAGATACATAGAAACAAGTTAGTTCCTATGGTGAACCCACTTTCCAGTGGGTTCCCTGAATTGCTGATTAGCAACTCTTGAGTTCCTATAGAACTTTTGGCGATGGGAAGGACAATTAGCTGTCTCATGGGTGAAACTTCCACATATATCACAACCTGGGAAGTTACCACACTCATCTGAGTGATGGTCTGTGAATCCACAGAAATTACAGGGAGGATAAGGTCTTTAGTTCCCTAGTTGTCTCTTAGAACTCTGTTGTCTTTCCCTAGAAGGTGTCTGAGCTCTCTTAACAACCATTTGTCTATCATGGTCTATGGTCATGTGATGAGAGTTTTTACAGATATTACAATAAGGTTTGACTATCCTTTCACCCTTGGGTTCACCTAGAACAGACTTAGGTTCACGAGAAGTAGAGCATTCAGCGGAAGGCTTAATGTGTTGTTTTAAGAGTTCTACTTCTTTCATCAATGACAACAGGCGTTCTTTAGTTTAGGAATCAACTTTGTTCACATATTTTGTTGAGACAGGCTTAAAGGCAACTTGCTTAACAGATTGTTTTGCAGGTACATAAAATATTTTAGCTGGTGGTTTCTCAACATCTTTTTTAGGTTCACCCTTAGCTCCACTATTGGAACTGCTGTGTTCAACTCCCGAGAGTTTGGGTAAGGGTGGTAATTCAGCCACATCTTCAGAGACAGGGTCATCAGTCAAAATGGGATCTGACATATGAATTGTCTATGTAGATTTAAAACAATCTCTTTGGGTTTGGTGAGAATTTTCAGCTTATTTTTCTTAGTAGAGACATCCCTTTTAATATCAGCAGGCAGTTCATCATTAAGCAGTTGATCGATAGTGAACCTACTGCACAACCATTTTTCAATAACCTTGTTTAATTCAGATACTTGATCATTTAAGGCACTATTCTTTAAGGTTAACCTATTGACTTCATTTTGAATGGATATATTTTCTAAATTAACCCGTTTGAGAGTTTCACATTCAGACTTAGCATTTAACAGTTCATTTTTAACAGAGTGAAACTTATCAAGCAAGTTCTTTCTTTGTTCCTCAACAAAGTGCAAATCAACAATGGTGTAATCAAGGACATGTTTGCGTTCATCACTATCAGACATAGATAAAAGCATGTGTACCTTTTTCATTGTGATGTCAACCCATTGTCCTGATCATGTATCACCTTTCCCAACAGCTGGTTCATCCTCAGCTATAGCCATGAAATCCCTGACTCTAGTAGTATCTTCCTTATCTGAAGTCAGCGGCTCATCATTCCAATCATATGCTTCAGCTACCAACCCTTTCTCTGTCTTTATATCACCCCCTTTCTTCTTAGACAGAGCTTCAAGCTTCAAATTCATCTGTTCTAACTCAGCTTTAAGTGCCTTATACTTGTTCTTGTAATCCTTCTTCTCATTGTCTGAGGAGTTAAATTGGTGAGATGAGTTGTTGTGTTGTGATTTTAACTTGTATGGTTTGTTGGAAGATGATGGATAAGAAGGTGAGGATGTCTTTGTGGAAGGAAAGTCTTTTTGGAAGTGTCCAAGTTTTCCACAGGCAAAGCAAGTTTCTTTTGATCTGTCGGTTTGTTTGCCACCTGATCCTATTCTCCCTGATCTTTTGTAGAATCTTCTTTGATTGGCTAGCAAGGCTCTTTCATGAAATTCAGCATTAAGGTCTGTCAAGAACTCTTGGCTGGTGCGTGTGTCTTCTTCAACATCAGAGTCGCTGTCATGAGGGTGTAGGGTAGAGATCAAAGCTTTGGAAGTTGCTCCTTGAACTACAAATCTTTTTGTCTTTGATTTGTATATAGTATCAATCAGCCCTTCTTCATAATTGTACTTTCCATAAAGCTGAGCTAAGGTGTCATTCTTGATTGAGTTATTGGCTCTCTGAGTCTAATTCATACTCAGCCATTTTCTTGGAAGGCTGTTGACAAATGAGGCATTAATCTCAGCTTGACCAATGGTGACATCATTCATAGCAAGGTCATTGAGAAGAATCTTTAGCCTTGTATATGTTTGTTGAACCTTTTCACCTTCAAGTGCCTTGAAAGCATTGATGAAGTCTGAGTGCCTGAATCTTGGTTTCTCTGGTTTCAAAGGGTCCTTCATGACCAAGGATAAGGTCTGTCCACATTTGTTTGGCTGTGGGACACTAAATGACAGACTTCATGATGTGTTTGGGAAGACAGGATATGATTATGCTTTTGAGACGTTTATCTTGGTTTGCCAATTTCCTATCAGCTGGAGTCTATTGTTTGAGAGGTTTAGGAAGAGGGTTCTCATCAGTAGAGGTAAGCGTCATGGGAACATAGGGACCATTTTCTAGAATTTCTAGAAGAAATGGTTCAAGTCCGTCAAGATACACGAGGAATTGACTCTTCCAACTAGCAAAATCTTCTTCATCAAAGACTGGTACGCTGGTGACATGTGATCCGCCTCTCGAGTCCAGAATTTGAGGTAGATCATCTTCATTAGGAGGTGGAGGAGTGTTGGAAATACGTTTTTACGTATTTATGAAGGATCGGTCGCTCCAACGATATATTAATGTAATGGGCTCGTGATCTAATTTATAGCAAGTATAGTCCATATAGCCCACATGTAGGGTGGGCTATATATACCCCTCCTAGCATGTTAGGAGGGGTGGTTCATTCATTTCATAACTTTTTCATTAATCTAATTTCCCTTTCTCTCTCTACTTTTCTTCCCTCTCCTTTCTCTCTCTATACTTCATCTTCCTCCTTCCCCATTTCCACCATTAATCAATAGATCCAATCCATCATTTACCAAATCCTTAGAATTAGTAGACCTTCAATTGGTATCAAGAGCCATGGTTGAATCTTAGGATTTGCTTATTTTTTTTTCTTTTGATTTGGTGGTAACAATCATTTCTTTTCTAATTTTTTTTATCAATCTTTTCATCATTCGATCAATTTTTTTTATAAATTTTGATCAATTTTTATTTTTTTATCAGTTTTATGTTTTTTCGTGTGTTTTTTTTTTACAATCAGTTTTTTTTATTATCAGTTTTTTTTATTATCATTTTATCAATTTTTAAATAATCAGTTTTTTTTTATCATCATTTGTCTAATCATATTTTTTAATCAGTAGTTTTTTCTTTTAAATAATTTTTTATCAAGTCATTTTTTTTTATTCTGTCATTTTTAATCATTTTTTTAATATGTCATTTTTAATCAGTTTCTTCTTCATTTTCATATCGGTCTAAAGTCTCAGGTTTTTGGTCAAATCCGTCCAATAGTCCATCGGTCCAAATCTGTTTACTCTGTCCAAACTGTCCAAAATTGTTCAATCAGTCCCAACATGTCCAAAACTCAGTTTTCTCGATTATTCCGAATAAGTTTTCCGCATAGACACAGTTTTCCGAATAGACACATTTTTTCCGCATAGACACATTTTTTCCGCATAGACACATTTTTTCCGCATAGACACAGTTTTCCGAATAGGGACTTTCCGAATAGACATTTTTTCCGAATAGACATTTTTTTTCCGAATAGACATTTTTTCCGAATAGACATTTTTTTTTCCGAATAGGTTTTCCGAATAGACATTTTTTTCCGAATAGACTTTTTCCGAATAGACACTTTCCGAATAGAAGTCTATTCGGAATAGACTGACTGAAAAAATTCAATAGGACTCTCGACTCCAACCCTTACCCTCTCTGACTCACCCTCGTTTTGTTCCCAAAACTCTCGACTCACACTTACATTCTCACCCTCGAACTCCCTCACAATCTCGACTCACAATCCTACACTCGAACCCAAAAACACTCGACTCCCTCATCTCTCAACGTCCAACAACAACACACTCGACTCTCGCCTAGACCAAACCAACACTAGACTCAACCTTTCATACCCATACCGACTCGACAATCAAGACTCACTCGACTCAAAACAAACCAAACTCTCTCAAACAAACCAAACACATACTCTCGACCCATCAATACTCATTCATCCCTCGACTACTCTCAAACCGTCACACCCTCTCACCCCGACACTCTCACACCCATTATACCCACAACCACCCACCCTCGTCTCAAACAACCCTCGACTCACCCTCACACCACCCTTACCCTCACCCTCGTTCCACAACACTATCGACAAAAAACCCCCCTCGTAACAAACACACACAACTCTTGACCAAAACAGTTACAAACCAAACACAAACACTCAAGACTCACAATCAAAACTCGGGACTCTAGACACTGGACAAGAAAGACACGACAGAAGAAAGAAGACAGACTTAACCAACATGCAACATAATTAAAAGGAGACACCTACCCGAGACCCTTTTTCAGATCTTGCAGTTTGAAAGACCTGATGCTTCATGGATTTCGATTTACATTAGCTAAATTAGTCATAGTATTTCGTGTTTGTTCATAGGATTTTGATTCTCATTTGGTTTGGTTGAAGGATTTAAGTGAGGCGGAAGAAACAAGGTGGGGGGGGGGGGGGGGTTACAAGGGGTTTATTCATTTGGAGGTGGTTGCGTTTTGTTTGAGAGAAAATAGGGAAGTAAGATTTGTATAAACAACAAGGGGCGGATGTTTTGGAGAAAGAGAGATTAGGTTTCAATTGCAATGGTGATTGTTATAAGATGAGAAGTGAAGGAGGCTAATGGAGTAGAGTTTTTTTTTCATGGTTATCTGTGTTGAGAAGAGAGAGATATGGACGGAGAAAACTAAGAGTTTAAGTGTGGGTAGATTTTTGGAGAAGTCAAAGACATTTAATGTGGCGGAGTGTTTTATAACCGTGTCAAATTCACACGTTTTTACTAATCTACTGAAGCCACGTTACATATTCCCCTCCTAATCACATTTTTTACATTAAATATTCTATAGCCCGTTTTTTTGGTTTAGAAGCCACGTTACACGTTCTATTTATATTTTTAATCATTTAAATTTTCTTCAAATTGTTTTTAATTTTATTTTAATTAAATGTGATTCAAATTTACTTTACAACTTTAAATTTTTTATTCAAATTGTTTTTATTTTATTTTCATTTTGATTAAATTTTGGGATATTAACTTCTAGTCGGGACTAAGTATTGTGACAAAAGTGACGTGACAACGTGATAAAGTGACTATGTTTATTTTGCCAACGACTTTCAGATCGGGTATTTGTAAGTGAAATCGGATTTTTCATCGATAAGTAATCCTTCCTTTATTTTTCATTAAATTTCCATGGATTCGTTCAATTCGACACTTAAAGAGGGAGACTTGCATCGAATGCAAGACAAAGCTAGTGAAAGTGGTATAAATTCATTTCAAATGCTTCAGTGTCATCTAGTTACTCTTTCCCGGATTCAAGGAGGGAGCGAATTTGTGACAATCTTTGGTCAAGATCGTCATATATTCATGGAATCAATGTTCACCATCTTGACCCAACTCGCAGAGCAACTCAACAATGAAAATTTTAATCACTCTACATCGGCACTTACTTATAAGGCTCTTGTGACACAACTCACACCTTTCCTCCAATTCAATATCATCAAGTCTGAAAGTTCGATGCTTTGCCAATCTTTTCTTCGAGATACACATACCGAGCTTCGAGTTTTTCGTGATACAATATTGAAACTCATGACCTCCGTCTCGTCTTTGATTTATGAAAGATCTCGACTTCAGCAAGGGTATGATAATGGAGTAGAAGACTCTTCGATGCAAGAGGAAATTGGTCATACGATTGACAACTTGGAGCCTAACGATGGCAAGAGCACGGAATCAGGAGGACAACATGATACCAGTAGCACGTCAGGGAATGTTCACGAGATTTCTCTTGATGACACCTTACCCATTTATGACGCAGAGCCTGCAAACATGGTACAATGTAATGTTGTTTATGATGTATATGCTGATGATATGCCGCATATTGAGAATTCTGAACCTAATTATGACAAACATGGGATGGAAAAGAGTGATAGCAATACCACTTCTGATTCATCCGATGTAAGTCATAATGGGGGAGAGATTGTTCAGAATGCTAAACATCATGATAATTATCCTATAACTGCTTCATTGACTGCTTCTGATTCCAAGATTAAAGAGCTCGAAACAATCGTAGCTCGGCAATCAAAAGATCTTGAGGATGCCAAACTTGAATTTTCTAAGAAAACGGTCAAATTTGAAACATACTTTGAAAAACTTGAAAAATCAAACGTTGTTCTTGAAAGAAAATTGGATCAAACTGTTTTAGATTCTAAAGCTGAAAAGGATAATCTTTTGAAACAAATTCAACTGCTTGAATCTAAGTTGGCATCCCAAGATAACTTGCTCAAAGAGAATGAGACTTTAAAGGCCCAAGTACAGGAAAAGGTTTTTGCGATAGCTGCGTTGAAAAACGAGTTAAGGAAAAGTAAAGGACCTAGTGTGGACACTAAGCTTGAAAAACCATCAATCTTGGGGAAACCACCTACAAATCAGTTCGTCAGACAACCGATTGTCAGACAACCTACTGCATTTAGATCCGAGCGACAACAATCCTCGAGACCGCGGTTTGCCTCCCAAGTTGATTTGGTTCATCTTTTTAGACCAGTCACTTCAGCAACTAGGCCCTATGTGATCACTCCAGCTTTAGCAAGACCAAATCATATGATTGCCTCTAGTTTCCCTAAAAATACCAAGACCACGTCTAGAACTAGTTCAAATGACGTTTGCCATAAATCTGGTCTTAGGGAAGCTAAGCAAAAGACACATGTAAGAGATAGCAATGTCAAACCTAGTCAGATGCCTTCTAGATTACCCAACACTGCTAACCGTAGCATGCCATCTTCTAGGAGCATCGATCAATCATCTAGGAATTATTCAGACATTAAATATGCTACTTGTAAAACATGTAGAAAATGTGTCTTTACGGCAAATCATGATGCTTGTGTCAAGAAATTACTTGATGAGGTGAACTCCCGTGCTAGACTTAAATCCCAATGGGTCGCTAAAATCAAACCCGTTGGTAAAATGTGGCGCCCCACTGGTAGAACTTTCACTCTGCTAGGAAATGAGTGCCCTTTAACTAGGATAGTCTCTGATTCTACGAAGACTACTAGGGAGAAAATTGCAAAGGATGATACATCACTTAAGCCTGAACTTAAAATTTTCTATAAAAGGAAACGTTTGCCAACTAAGACAAGTGAATCATCCCCTCAGGCCACCTCTGACACAAGTAAAGCCAACTGTGAACCCCCACGTGCTTCAAAAATAGATATCTCTAACCCATGCAAAAGTATACAAACTCCTAATGAGAATGCAGGTACCAAAGTTGATGTTCCAAAAGAACGAAGCGGTCCAATCGTTGTATACCGTTCAACTAAGGACACTCTTAGAGTTTGGTTGCTGAAGAAGCAGATATCAGAGAAACAAATGTCTCAGGGGATTCATGGTTAAGCTGCAAATAGGACTTATAGTCACATCACAGACTATAACTCGATCATCAAAGAAAGGAAAGTTTATCGCCGATGATAAACTTATCCTAAAAACGAGAAATTCATTTTTCTCGGGCATGAGCTTACATCAAAAACATTCCAAGTTTTTAAGCTCATGCACTAAGGCTTATAGATAAATGACAGTCTATAACCCGCTCTTCAAAGGCAGGAAAGTTTATCACCGATGATAAACTTATCCTTACAACGAGAAATTAATTTTTCTCGGGCATGAGCTAATATTAAAAACATTCGAAGTTTTTAAGCTCATGCACAATGACTTACAGTTAAATGTCAGACTGTAACTCGAACTTCAAATAAAGGAAAGTTTATCATTAATGATAAGCTTATCCTCATAACGAGAAATTCAATTTTCTCGGTCATGAGCTTGTCTTAAAACATTCGAAGTTTTAAGCTCAGAAAGGAAAGTGTATCTTTTAAATAAGAGAACTTTTCCTCATAACGAGAAATTCACCTTTCTCGGTCATGAGCTTTCCGTTAAAACAGTCAAAGTTTTCAAGCTCATGAAAACGACTTCTAAGTAAATGTCAGTTTAGGACTCGTCATTCAGATAAAAGGAAAGTTTATCGCCAATGGTAACTTATCCTTAACAACCGGAAGTTTACAACTTCTCGGACTTGAGCTCGTTTTGTAAGATATTCAACATCTTAAGCTCAAGTAATTGGTTTTCAAAACATTGAACACAATTTTTCAAGAATTTTTCAAAAGGTTTTTCTAAATCTTTCAAAATTGTGTGTTCAAAAATGTTTTGATAAAACGAGCATGTCTTCTGGAATCGATAATATTTACGAACCTAGAAATGTCATTCAATAATGACACGGGGTTGTAAATAAAGTTCGAGCAGAAGTTTAAAAGATTTAAAACATGCTCCATATGGTTTGCTATTATTTCAGATAGCAACCCGCTTTTCATAATCAAGTCAAGCATTTCACCGGAAAGCTTTGACTCAACAATGGGAATTAATTTTCTCGGGGACGTGACGAGGTGACCAACATTCGTGAACAAGAACCATGTGCTTCTTTCATATGTTGTTCTCCATTATTCAGGTCCAACCTCGTACATTGCTAATATTGTGAATTCATCATCATATATTGATCTTTGCACGTGTTAAATACCTTACACTTGTGTTTAAAAGGTATTTAATTTACTTTTCAAGTACACCCTCATTAATTTGAGGGGGAGCTTGTGTCATTCATGAAGATAATTGGATTTACATTTTTCTTCCCAAATTTTCTTAAAATGCTATTAAATCAACTGATATTAAAAACATCGATTGGGTTAATATTTTTAATATGGGGGAGAAAATGTGATTTAATATGGGAAATGATTAATCACAAATGGTTTGACTTAACGTGTTAGCTCATCCCGACATGTGCGAAATATTTTCGAATATCGTAGCATATGTTAAGGGGGAGCAAAATGGATTTGCACTTCAAAATGGAATTCATGGTGATTTATACTTACCTGCAACCCATTTATTTCACGACGATGAAGATTGTGGTGACATAAGGATGGTAGGATAGGTTAAAGTCCAATGATTTCTCTAGAACCGGAGGAATCTTCCCAAGGACATTCCATAGCTAGAAATAGTAGTCCTTAGGAAAGATGGAGAAAGATTGTGAACGTAGCTGAATGCCGACCAAGTACTTATGTTAGCACTGGAACAATCACAACAAGGTGCTAGTGATGACGTATTGGTAAGCATTGAAGGGGTTGAAGAATGAAAAAGAATTGTAAAGATAAAGGGTGTAAAGAAAGAAGCCCTCCTTACAACTTAGGCAGAAACCGGGTCAATTCATATGCTATTGAGATCATTTTTAATGATTCTTGATATTGAAGAAAGACATCATGGACCCAGTGATGCAAGGCACAACCCATCCCAGCTAACTCAGATATCTCTCAAAAGATATTTGTTTTAATCACACGGAGATAACACATTATCTATTGATTTATTCACTCCGAATAAATTGGTATTGAAAAGGTGGCACTGCTCTCCAGCCTCCGATCACTAAAATCCAAAATGCACGATCGAGTCTAGAGCCATTTGAGATCATCAAATATCTCATTAGGACACACTTTCATATTTACTTGCTTCTTCACACACTGTGAAAAGTAAGAAAGTTCTTAAGAGTCCTACGCAAAATCTTCATGATCTTGCCTGAACATCCGAGTAATACGAAAGTTTTTACAATGAAGATGGAAATCCTTCTTGAGCGAATATCAAAAAGCTCATGGTAGGTGACTTGTGCGATTCTTTACGAATCAAACTTGTGATAACTAGAAAGCAACAGTGGTTTAATTCTTAAATGAATTTAAACACGTTCCAGGCCTCTACGCAATATCTTAGTGATCTTGCCAGAACATTCAGAGTAATACTATTAAGTATTTACAGTGACGAATGGAAATCCTTCTAGTGTTAACATCAAACAGCACTTGGTAGGTAACTAGCAAGATTCTATATGAATCAAGCTCGTGACAACTGGAAAGCAACGATGGTGCGGTTCTTAATTGAACTTCACTTGTTCCAGGAACATGAATTGACGGCTTCAAATCATGCGGATAATATTATCCAAATGATTCACTCTTTACGTTCGCAGTCAGCTTTGGACGGTCGAGTAAAGAGAACGGGTTTACCCGCGAAATCTTGTCAAGGAGGTTCTTTATTGAAACTACCTGTCACAAGTACGATATTTAATATCGTCCAACGGTCTTCACCGACCGGAGGTAAAATGCTACCGAATTAGAATGAAATGTTCAAGGCCATTTCATCCGTGTATATTGTTTGTTGCTAACTGTCTTATGCAGCGTAACAAGAAGGTGGCATTGCGGTGTACAATCCAGAAGAAGTCGTCACCACATGCTTATACTACATACACTTAGTACTTCAACAAATTCAAGAAAGTCTGAAGGTCAAGTCTTCCGCTGTATCAAACTCTGAAGCTTTCAAGAATTTAAAGGTATAAGTATGTGGAACATGAAGTCACGAAGAGGCAAATTTCACAAGTGATGAATGCACAAGGTCAAGGCAAGGAAACATGCTCAAGACTAAAGTCAAAGATCACATCAAGCATATTCACAAGAACAAGATCGAAGACTCAAGCATAGTATGCTTGGTTTAAGATTTTGTAAAATGGTGTGACCTCCCTTAGGGGGAGATTGTTGGAAATGTGTTTTCCCAAAGAAAGTCTCGGTCACATCATTATTAGCATAGATCACGAGCTATAGAATATTTAGAACTTTGTAACTTGGAGTGACCTCCCTTAGGGGGAGATTGTTGGAAATACGTTTTTACGTATTTATGAAGGATCGGTCGCTCCAACGATATATTAATGTAATGGGCTCGTGATCTAATTTATAGCAAGTATAGTCCATATAGCCCACATGTAGGGTGGGCTATATATACCCCTCCTAGCATGTTAGGAGGGGTGGTTCATTCATTTCATAACTTTTTCATTAATCTAATTTCCCTTTCTCTCTCTACTTTTCTTCCCTCTCCTTTCTCTCTCTATACTTCATCTTCCTCCTTCCCCATTTCCACCATTAATCAATAGATCCAATCCATCATTTACCAAATCCTTAGAATTAGTAGACCTTCAAGGAGTGAGTCTTGGTGAAGTTGGTGGTGCATTGTTGTTGGTGTTCCCAGAAGACGATGGTGGTGCATTGGTTGTTTCTGGCATGATGGATCTTGATTATAAAACTGAGAACGATATTTCTTGAAGGTTTTAATATCAAACACCGCTCTGATACCAATTGAAAGTCCCTAAACTATGCTAGAAACACTAAACTTGACTAATATCACTTTTCAAACGTAATACTTATTATTTTATAATAAAGAATTACAAGTGTTATGGATAACACCGTTTGATGACAATGTGTTGTGCACACTTTGAACAACCAAATAACCTAACATGAATACAGTAACAGATGTTTGATTCAATAAGTTCTAAGCATTAATGTGTGAATATTCTCAAAGTGTTGAACATTAATGCTTGGCTACACATCTTATTTATAGTGATACGAGGTTGACCTAAGTACTAGTTGATGGTGACTACACAAGACATTCTCTTTTCAGACATCTGTCACAAGATGCTTTTCTATTCTTGGTAGTCTGCCATAATGCTTTAGGGAAACAGAGCTTGACACAGTTTCCCTTTTCTTCATAGTCTCGTACACACAAATGGCATGTCCAAAGTGTGCTGAGTGTTAACATGGTATTGCCACCCCTCTTAACCCTCAACCCCTCAGAGTCCATGATACATCTTGGCTGTTATCCATCACAGCCAATGAGTATATCTTTAAGTAATCTTCGACTTCCTTGACAATGTCTCTGACATGGACTCCTCTGAGGTTGCTCACAGAGACTTAGAGCTCTGTGAGTCTTGTGATACTTGCCTGCCTCCTGGCACAGGCAAGTGACTATCTAACAGTTTGATTTGTGTTTAAATCTATGATACATGGAATCTAACAAACTTAGATTCCCAACAATTTTCTTGTAGGTCTTCATAATGAAAGCAATTTGTTGGTTCATCTCCTTATCCTTCTGAGCTTGTTCTTCATCACTGTCCTCTTCAGACGATGGCTCAGGTGATGGTTATGGTGCTCTTTGTTCTTTGCCTCATGATCGTATGGGAGCTGAAGACTTGGATGAAGTGGAGTATCTTGGTGAGGAGGATGTAGTGGATTATCTTTGTGAGGAGGATGTAGTGGATTATCTTGGTGAGGAGGATGTAGTGGTGTATGACTTTGGAGCACGAGAGCGATGATCTTGGACATGGTGATTGGTAGACACCAAAGAAAGTGGATTAGCAGTCTTTGCTACCCATTCAGCTCAAAGTTCATTTGCCTCATTCTGAAATTGTTTCAAAATGTCAAAGAGCGTGTGATAGTTGACGTCGTCCAACTTATTTTGTTGTTTCAGCAAAGTTACAAATCGTGTCCAATCTAGTTGAAGTTATTGTAGAAATTTCACATTGACTTGCATGGTGGAGACTTCCAAGTTGTTTCTTATCATATCATTCACCATTTTGTAGAATCTGGAGTAATATGAATCAATTGATTCCCCATCCTGTAACACTCCATTTATTAGGATAGAGTGCTACAGTAAATTATGGCGTATAATCAAAGCATGCAAGGTAAATGTCTAAACATTCATGACCATAAATAGAAATACCAGAATCAAACATCTGTAGTCTAGTAACTCACAAACAAGCAATATAAGTACTATAAATGGAAAGGACTAAACAATGTCCAAAAGATGTAAAGTATGATAAAGTAGGAAATAAATGCATAAGCTAAAAGAGGCCGGATAGCTTCCAATCCGAATGCACATACTCTAGAGTTCCTACTTGCGTCCTTGGGTACCTACCGTTTGGGAACATGGAAAAGTTGACGGCTGAGCATAACGCTCAGTGCACGGATAACAATGAAGCATGGAAAACATAGAGTATGGAAGCATATAAAGAATATAAAGCATGAATGGAAGCGAAAATGAATAAGTTCTGGAAAACCTAGTCTTCTGTCATGTTAACTGGTTTTTGTTCTGAAAACATAGCTTATGTTACTTATGAAAATCTATATTAGTTTATGTACCAAATTAGCTAATGTAGGTCATGAGGTCAACAACGTGCATGAATACTTGGAGTGGAGACCTCATCATGCAATTAGAGGGGTTGCCTCTAATTAACTGGTCAATAGGTAGGAGGGATCAGCTCCTTGTGAAGGATGCAAGGCACACACCACATTCACCATGAAAATCATGAGTGAAACATGTAACTAGGATGAACCCATACGCCCCACATGATAATATAATAATATAATGGCCAAATAACTTAAAAGGAACGCCACGAGCTATCACTCCGTGTTGGGTCAAAAATTGATGTGGCAGAAACTCAAAAACGAAGAAAACATGAAGGCATTTGTCTAAGTGTTGACAAGTGTAATCCAGGCGTTGTCAAGAGTAAATTAGGCGTTGATATAAGTCAACAAAAGTCAAACGCTATTGGAAGCTTCTATTTAGGATTAGTATGTAGAATATATTATGTATTAGTTATTTAAATAGAAGATATTCATGTTTATTCATAGTTATCTTTTGTAAAACCCTAATCCTTACACTATAAAAGGAATCAAGGGTTATTAGGATTTTTATATCATTCAAATACAATGTAAACCTAAAGCGTGTGTTACACTAGACGTGGGATTAATGTATACACGTCTAGTGATTGTTTGTTATTAATATAATTAACAATCCAATTGTTTAATTCATGTGTTATTGTGCCCAAACACCTTGTTAACGGTTATTGTTCTAATTCCGCTTTGATTATGTTAATCATATGAACAATGATCATTCCTAGTAGCTAAAAGATCGAGGAAACCAAGGTTTCCATAGTTGGTATCAGAATATCTTAATACAGAATATATTCTGCATACAGTTGGTATTAAAATAACTAATACATAATATATTCTGCATACTTATCCTAAATAGAAGCTTCCAACAGCGTTTGACTTTTGTTGACTTCTGTCAACGCCTAATTTACTCTTGACAACGCCTGGATTACACTTGTCAACGCTTAGACAAATGTCTTCATGTTTTCTTCGCTTTTGAGTTTCTGCCACATCAACTTTTTGACCCAACAATCTTCCCCTAGTTGATGTTGGCAAAACTCTATGTGTATCTCTTGTAAGTTGTACATCATCTTCAAATTGCTTCCCCTCAATTGTAGCATGTATGTCTTCCCCTTTTTGTCACATCAACAGGAAAGTAAACAACGTATACAATCTTGAAGATTCTCCACACGTAGGCTCTATGTAATGATCTCGAGGAAAAATAACTATAATATTCTTGATGTAGAATTAGAGTAACCCAAACTTATGTTCCATGTCTTGTACTATCCAGGTGATATATACTTGTCTTTTCCAACTTGCATATAATAAGTCAAATAATAGTATTCATCTATAACCAGGTCTTCGTGCTTTGTTCATGTGAACATAAAAGCGTCAACATAGATTATTATATGACCATATACGCAAGCTGCTATCCACTTTGGCAATATTCATAAACGTCCCACAACTAAGGTAGAGTACAAACAGTATGACAATAGTACCGTTCAATATGTAGGACTGCTTTTATGTATCCACATGTGAATAACCAGTATAGATAAGACATGATTTCTTGGCACCATGATAAGTGACGAATAAAAAAAACAATACTTACACCTCTGATCTTTTGATATCAGTCCCCTTGTGTTGACTAGTTCTCTTAAACATGTCATGTCCAAATCATCATAGTCATATCACGTCATCATCTTCCCTTGATATAGTATTAACGATTCCATATATATACCAACCTGCTACTCTAACACGAAGAATAGATCTAGGGGTTATAAAAACCCTAAACCGTAATATGAACTTACAGCAGCATCTTGGTGTTTGATCCTTGCATTGCTTTTAGGGTTCTAAAACAAACTCTAATAACCAAGAACATGATCACCATCACTAATACTAAACGATCACAACAGGACTGCTACTATGTTTCAAAAGATGAATCTAGGGTTTATGCAAACCCTAAAAACAAAAATCACAACAACGAGGATCAATGATCATACTAGGGTTCATCATGGATTCATGAATCCACTCACCAAAGCTAGTATGATCTATCACAACTGACAACAACATACCATCTATTCTGTTTAGGAATGATCTAGGGTTTGAAGAAACCCTAAATCATGATTTTATGTAAAATAGAAAATCTAAAAATCACCACTGCTGCCAAATTCAACAGCCTATAACTTTTTCTTAGGGATAGATCTTGACAATCCCTCCGGTGGATATTTAGATATATGTGTTTAGGACACACACACAAAAATTTCGTGGCGATCCAACGTTTCAATAAAAAGTTATGGCCTTCTGAATACTGCTGCGCACACAAAAATGCCCAGAAAAATACTATACGAATTTTTTTTTCATCACATAACACGAACATCTTGTTGGTCCTAGCATCACGAGCCACGAGGCTCTGATACCAACTGTAGAAACACCCCTTCACCTTCAAACTACTACCCAATCCACGTCATCTTCTTCACCCCCATAATATAGGATGGAAAAATGCCAAAGGACCATTGGAGTGTTCTCCTCTGGTGGTCCTAGCCATGTTGCAGAGAGAACCACCACCACAAGTGTGGTTGTAGATATGGGTGAGGCTAGGACTATTGGTACTCGCTTAGATGCAGGCCAAGCCAGTCCTACATCATTAAGACCTCATCCATGCCCCATGACTCTATTTTGGGAGGTCAAATCCCCACTCTAGAGGAGGGCAGATTGGAACCATATACAATGTTGGAATTAACGGCTGTCTGCATTAGCTTGCACAAGCAAAATGCAGACCTGGTACATAATGTCTCTACCCAAGGCCTTGAACTCAAGAAATTGAGGGAGAGGATTGTTGTTTTGGAAACTGTTGAATCTAGGAGAAGGCAGATGAAATGTGTATAGTTGAAGTTCGTTTTTCTTAGTTCTTAACAAATTGAAAGTCCTAACAATATCGGGTTTTTAATTGTTCTTGGTTGGTAATGTTTTTTGGATATTCTATTGCTAATTCAAACAAGCCTTGCAAAAATGAAAAATATCGTCTACTTATATTTAAAACACAGTGCAAATACCAAGTTCTTATTCAATTAAAATGCAAAATGTAACTTTTACAAACTATAAGGACTAGAAATGTAAATTCTATGAAATGTAAATGCTAAAAATGTAAAGCTAACAAGTATAAGGACTAGATTTGTAAAAACAGTAAACTATGAGGACTAGAAATGAAATTTATCCAAACAATTTAACTAATTCTCAACAAATTCAAAACTTCCTAACTGCCTTTTAACAAATCTTAAAGTTAAAGGACTGGATTATTGCAAACCCTAAAAAGAAGCAAGTTTAGCCATGTTTAGAAACAGTTTAACTCTTCAAGGACTTTAATGCAATTTTTGAAAACTTTTAATCAAAAACGGGCAAAGGAGTACAATAAGCTCGTTTGAGCTTATTACTCAACCAAATTTGACCAAACCACTTGCAAATGATTCAAAATCAGAAATAAGCTAGACCTATCCAAGGAAATTTGCTAAAAGTGACTAAAAAGCTGATAAGCCAATTTCAATAAGCACAAAATAAGCTATAAGCTAATCCAGACTTGCACAACTAGATTTTAGTGATGAAAATGATTAATAAACTCAAAATAAGAACGGGAAATTAAGTCTCATGAAAAAGCATCCAGTAATAAGCTCATAAACTTAAAATAAGCAAAAAGAGAGCTTATGTTGACCAACGTTGACCAAGAATTTTCAATAAGCCCAAAATCTCAAAAATTAACCAGGAACACTTACTGAACGATATTGTGAAAGAAAATCGACCAGTTTATGAAGTGGATATTGAGATATGAAAAAGCAGTTCACCAATTACAATAACTTGCATTTGCTCAATGAGCTTAAACTTTTGCTTATTTCTTGCTGATTATTTGATACTGTACACACTCCTTGTAGACTTTAAAACTTCATATATTGACCTAGAATTGAGAACTGGTTTGGTGTAATTTCATCAAGTAACAAAATAATACCAAGCAGATTAAAATCACAACTTTTTGAAACAAAGCCTGAAGAAAACTGACCCAGACTTTTTAGATGGCCAATTGACTTTTTGACCAAGAGTTTGACTAACAAGTGACTAAAAACTATTTAATATGACTTGTAAACTGGAAATCAACTAAAACCTGCCAATTTCTAACACTTGATTATCAAATTCAAGCTAATGCCAAACACCACTTTCTACTCTTTTTAGAATTTTTGTGAATACTTTTTAAGCAAATGATAAGACTGAGTTAAAAGCATTATCAAACTAAGTTTAGTAGCCAAAAAGACATGTATAAGAACTAGTAACAAGCAATGAACACAACTAGAACACAAAATGATAAGCAAAGCTATAGTGACTGAGATAAACTGAAAACAGGTCAAGTAACAAAGCTATAAGCTATATTAAGCTGCAATATTACTAAAATCAGATCAATTAAAGGCTATAACACTTTTTATCATGCAATCAACCAAGATTATTTAGGAAAGTAGCAGGCAATCAACTATTAAGTGGAATTAAAATCAGAAACTCAAAACCTTTATGCAAAGGCCTCCTTTGGGGAGTAGAGGAGCGCTGAGCTCTCTATTCTAGTGCTAACCACCACCTTAGCACTAGAAATCACTTATCAATAACCAATCAATCAGCTACAACCATGAGAATCATCATAACTGGAATGGAATTCATCAAATTCTGCTAGAAATGAACTGGATCAACAAATCAGCTACAATCTTCTCAATTAGTTCACTATGATCAGGTTATGATCATAACAAACTATCAACAGCAACAAGATGATCTAATGAAGCAAGTAATGAACAGTAAGTAGTATGAGAACTTTTGGAGGGAAAATGGGAATTTGAATTTTATTGAATGAAAAGTAGTTACAAGGCTGTTAAACTGTTACAACTAACTATAACAGACTCAAGAGTGTGTCAAACTCTTGAGTTGTTAAGCTAAGAACTAAGATGAGAGGAAAACTAAGTGTGTGTGATTTTCACACTTTCTACAACTACCAAAATGAAGGCTAAACATGGTATTTATAGACTTCAAGAGTAAAGCAGTTGGGGTTGGTGACGTGTTGGAACCAATCCCAGGCTTCCACGTGTCAAAAATATGTCAATTTGATTTTGCTGATGAAGAACAGATTTGGGGGTTTTATCTTGAGTTGATTTCAGCCTAATTGGTTGTGACCAATGGATTCGTCAATCGAAAACAAGCAAGTTTCATGTTCATAACTTCTCTTAAAATTGCTTCTAGCTCAAAATCGAATCTGGCAATACGTTTTGATGAAGATTACACGTGTCATGTTTATATTGGTTGTCAGCAGAAGTTGCAGATCACTATCCATTTTGGATAAATGGATTATTGCATGTCGCTCTCTTATTGGCTGAAAAATGGATAGTGCGTTTAACTGTTAGGATTTTGACCAATTAAATGCTGTCGGCTGAGGTGCAATTAATGCAGTGAAGTGGCAATCCATGGTCTTGATTTCTTGCATTCTCATTGGCTGTTAGGATTACACTTGAATAACTTTCCAAAATTGGCAGAATAAGCCCTTGAACTTGGCAGTTTGTAAATTTGAGCTAGTAACTTCATTTCTTTGGCATATTTGGTCCTTCAAACTTCATTCTTGAACAAATTTGATCCTTTGACTGAGTTGACTTGAGAGTTGACCAGATTTGACTTTGATCTTAACTTTGTTTATTTACACTTTTGGTCCTTCATCTTTGGCAGATTGTCAAGATAGGTCCTTTGTCTTCAAAGTCTTGTCACTTTTGATCCTTCTTTGTCTTTTTCATCAAATTAAGCTTGATTTTCCTTTGTTTGCTTGAAAATGTATCCTTCTTACCTATTTGAGCACAAATACAAAACATACCACATAATTCCGCTTTATAGCACAAAGTTTGGGTATTTTTATTGTGTTTTAGGGTGATTTGTTGATAAATTGATATGAGTTTTAGCTCATATAAAATCCCCTACACTTGAACATTGTCATGTCCTCATGCAATGCTATATATTTTAAAGCACAAATTTACATTCTCCCTTAATTAATCCACCTTGGCCATTATGGAATGCATCTACACTACTCTAAACTAAATGATGCATGATTTTGATTTTTAACAATGTAATGATCAAAATACAATTCTATCTATATCTTTTTGGTTTTTGTTGAAATGGTTTTGATGGAAATAACTCATAAAGAATTCAATGACTTTGATTAGGGCTTGGGTACCATGGACATTTATCACCCTCAAGTTTCACTTTCCCCATACCAAGCTTAAAAATGGGATCATTGTATTCACAAGTAAAAAGTGCATCAACTTATTCATGACAATTAAATGTGGAACCGGTTATTATTTGAGAAAATTGCTTGAAGGCAAATTTGTCATTTATTCAAGTGTGAAGTATAAGAAGTGTAAAATCCAAAAATAAGGAAGCACAGTTTTAATCCTAAGTAATCCTCTCATCCATTACTTGAAAAACCGCTCACAATTAATACAAGTCCGTTTCAAGAGTAATGAGTCATTCGCCTTATGTGTAAAATCCTCATGTCATGCTTTCATAAGTAGCTACACACTCGCTAAGGAAAGAAAAATAAAACTCACGCAATAATTTACATCCTCCGCCTTTTTGATACTTTGGATCTTTAACCCCGCAACCCGTCAAGGTAATATTGGATTGGAGCAATCTATTGAATCCCCGCAACCCATCAAGGTAATATTTGAACTCAATAGTCACTATAATTAACACCACACTGCCCCTCTTGGGAGTCTTGTATATATTTTTTTCTTTTCTTTTCTTTTTCTCTTTTTTCTAGCCACTCATTTTGTTGTAAGCCGCTCTTATTTTTCTTTATTCCTCACTAAGAAATTTGAAAAGAATAAAAGGAAAAACACCCGCTAAATATTGAGCATGACATAAGTCTAGTACACATAAAACGTTCTAACTTAGAATCTTAAGACGTACTTATACTAACCATGAATGATTAGACAAAAATGCATAAGAGATTACAAACCGATTAAAACCGTTCTTGATTATTTATTAACAATATATACATGCGAAGAAAATAGAGGCAAAGAAAAGAAGGGTTTAGCCACAAGTAATTATCATGAAGTTTATCTAGCCCTTTTATACTTGCTTCAACTCTATCATTTCCCATTCTCCACAAGTTTAAAATCTCAAAGAATGAGATTGGTGGATGCTTAGCCTAATAGACCAATGAAGGACTACATGGCTAAGGATACTAGCTAGAGAATACTAAGATAAGCAAACTCGGGTTGAGTCAAAATATCCATGGCGGGCCTAATATGTCAAAGAAGTCTAAACTTGTTAAACCATGTTTTTATTATATTTTTTTCTTTTTCCAACTTTTGATGAAAAATAAAAGAAGAAATATATACAATGCAATTGTGTTATGCAAATGAAAAATGATTAATGCAAAAATTATGAATGCATATTTTTGGTGGCCAAAGTAGATCAAAAATTTGAAAAATGTTTGAAAAATAATTTTCCATGTTATCATGAAAGACAATGACAAGTTCTAGGTAAGGTCACTTCGATAGAAGACCCCCCTACACTTAAGCTAAATATTGTCCTCAATGTTTAAGAGCATGGAAGTATAAAAACTTCCCCTACACTTATGACAATGAATAGACTTTGCTTAACCCAAGTTAAGGAAAGGACAACTATTAGTGAATTCATGTTTAAGCACAAGGTGTCAATGAAAGATCACAATAGTAACAAAGTGAACCGGATACAAGGGCCTCCTCCATAAGCTCCAAAGCATGAAATGAGTGAGCAACCCTACAAACAACATGAAGACAAAAGAAGGTCGCCCCTACAGTTATCTCCAAGTCTATACCTTTATTGCTAACCTACAACACTCTAAACCTAGTTATACGATGCTTGAGTTAATGAGTCTCTAGCTCGACTCGTCCCTCAATGAATTAATTCATGGGGATAATGGGGATCTCTTGGACCATTTCAACGGAAATGTCCTCCCCAAAATAATGTTTCACACGGTGACCATTCACTTTAAAATTTGGACCATCGGGTTGTAACAACTCAATAGTTCCATATGGAAACACTTGAGCAATAGTGAATGGACCGGACCATCTCGACTTAAGCTTGCCCGCAAAAAGTTTCAACCTTGAGTTAAAGAGGAGAACCGGCTCTCCAACTTTGAACTCACGGTTCTTGATATTAGCATCATGCAATTTCTTAGTCTTTTCCTTGTAAAGCAAAGAATTTTCATAGGCATTGGCTCTCAATTCATCCATCTCATTAAGTTGATCTTTCCTATGTGAACCGACTTGGTTTAAATCAAAGTTAGCCCACTTGAGAGCCCAAGATGCCTTGTGTTCTAACTCGAATGGGAGGTGGCACGCTTTTCCATAGACAAGCCTATAAGGAGTACAACCAATTGGTGTTTTAAAAGCCGTCCTAAAAGCCAACAAAGCATCATCAAGCTTATCCGACCAAGAAGCTCGATGCTCTCCCACCGTTCTCTCTAAAATTCTCTTTAAACCACGATTTGTGACATCGGTTTGACCATTGGTTTGAGGGTGATACGCGGTAGAAAGTCTGTGATTAACTCCATATTTCTTTATAACTCTCGTGAATTGATCATTACAAAAGTGCGTACCACGATCACTTATGATGGCCCGAGGTACACCAAATCTAGCAAACAATTGCTTTAAAAACTTCACAACAACTCTAGCATCATTGGTAGGTAAGGCTTTAGCCTCCACCCATTTGGACACATAATCCACCGCCACAAGTATATACTTGTTTCCCTTAGAGGATGGAAAAGGTCCCATGAAATCAATGCCCCATACATCAAATATCTCACACTCTTGAATAAAATTTTGTGGCATCTCATCACGTTGCGTAATTTTTCCTTTTATTTGACACACATCACAAAATTTCACCATTTCATGGGCATCTTTGTAAATGGAAGGCCAATAGTAACCTGAATCAAAGACTTTCTTGGCGGTATAGTTGGGCCCAAAATGTCCACCCGTAGGTCCTTTATGACACGCTTCTAAGATCTTAAATGCCTCGGGCCCATCTACACACCGTCTAATGATTTGGTCCACACATTGCCTAAAATGATAAGGATCATCCCAAAAGTAGTACTTAACTTCCATAAGAAATTTCTTCTTTTGTTGATAAGTAAGACCCTCAATAAGCACATTGCCCACAAGATAGTTTTCTATATCCGCAAACTAAGGAGTGGCATCCTCTTGGGAAGAGATAGACATGAGCTCCTCTAAAGGAAAGAATTCATTGATTTCTTGATGTGGAAAATCTTCTTGAAAAGGATGCTCAAGTCTACTCAAGTGATCCGCCGCTAAATTCTCGGCTCCTTTTTTATCACGAATTTCTATCTTAAACTCTTGAAGCAACAAAACCCATCTCAAAAGCCTAGGTTTAGCATCTTGTTTTGTCATGAGATACTTGAGAGCGGAATGATCCGTATACATTTTGGATAGCACAAGGTATGGTCTAAATTTCTCAAAAGCATAGACTATAGCAAGCAACTCTTTTTCCGTGGTAGTGTAATGAAGTTGTGCACCGGTCATGGTTTTACTCGCATAGTGTATAGTTTGAAAATGCTTATTCACTCTTTGTCCTAAGACGGCCCCCACCGTATAATCACTAGCATCACACATAAGCTCAAAAGGTAATTCCCAATTTGGAGAAACCAAAACGGGAGCCTTTGTCAATTTCTCCTTAAGAGTCTCAAAAGAGTCCAAACAATCTTGGTTAAAAATGAAAGGAGCCTCTTTTTCCAAGAGGTGAGTCATGGGTCTAGCTATCTTAGAAAAATCTTGTATAAAGCGCCTATAAAATCCCGCATGACCTAAGAAACTCCTCACACCTTTAACCGAGGTGGGTGGGGGAAGCTTAGCAATCACATCAATTTTAGCTCGATCCACTTCTAATCCCTTGTTGGATATTTTATGTCCTAAAACAATTCCCTCTTTCACCATAAAGTGACATTTCTCCCAATTAAGCACTAAACATGTTTCCTCACAACGCTTAAGCATTCTCTCTAGAGTGGTGAGACATGAGGCAAATGAATTTCCAAAGACAGAAAAATCATCCATAAAAACCTCCATAGTTTGCTCTATCATGTCATGGAAAATCGCCATCATGCACCTTTGAAACGTCCCCGGTGCATTACATAAGCCAAAAGGCATCCTCTTGTAAGCAAATGTACCGTAGCGACAAGTGAATGTGGTCTTTTCTTGATCCTTAGGGTCAATGGGTATTTGGAAGTAACCCGAAAAGCCATCAAGAAAGCAATAGTACTCATTTCCCGCTAAGCGTTCAAGCATTTGATCCATAAAAGGTAATGGAAAATGGTCTTTCCTAGTAGCCTCATTGAGTTTTCTATAATCAAATCAGACTCTTCAACCGGTGACAAGTCTCGTAGGAATAAGCTCATTGATCTCATTAGGCACTATGGTGATTCCACCCTTTTTTGGAACACAATGTACCGGGCTAACCCATGGAGAGTCGGAAATGGGGTAAATCATACCCGCATCTAGGAGTTTAATCACTTCCTTCTTAATGACCTCATGTATTTTTGGGTTAACTCTTCGTTGACTTTGAATGGCGGGTTTGTAGTCATCCTCCATAATGATTTTGTGTGTACAAAAATGTGGATCAATTCCCCTTATGTCGGATATTTTCCATGCTAAGGCTTTCTTGTGTTTCTTAAGGACTTCAATAAGTTGCTCCTTCTCATCCTCTTTTAACTCTTTAGCAATTATCACAGGTAATTGGTCTTTGCCCTCTAAGAAAGCATACTCTAAGTGGGATGGAAGGTCTTTAAGTTCAATTGGAGGTGGACTCTCTATGGAAGGTTTTACTATGGAAGGATCCTCAATGGTAACTTCTTGTGGAATAGGAGAAGGAATAGGGTCCTCGTTGAGCAACTTTTGGATAGTAAGAATATCTTCTTCCCAATTAATGGGAGAATCATCATCACCAAGAAAGTTTGACTCAAATTCCTCCAAGAGGAAATCACTCTCTCTAAAAGGTGTTAAAGAGGGAGAAATTGAGGCCACGGTTTCAACATGGGGCATCTCATCACTAGTACTCTTGCAAGCATCATGAAAGTGTTCATCACACACCTCATCTAACACATCAACTATGTTAATAGTTTCACAAGGTCTAGACTCCTTAACCTCTTTCCTATCACAAACTTTCCCTAACTTAAACACCACTCTCTCATCCTCTACTCTCATAATTAGTTCTCCTTCCGCCACATCTATCAAAGTACGACCCGTTCTCAAAAACGGTCTACCAACAATCAAAGGAACTCTAGGATCCATGTCATAATCAACAACTACAAAGTCGGCAGGAAATGTAAACTTATACACACCTACAAACACATCCTCCGCTATACCTACGGGGTAAGCTATGGTTCGGTTGGATAATTCAAGGGTCATCCTAGTGGGAGTGAGCTCGGGAAGAGAGAGTTTTTTTTCCAAACCGATAAAGGCATGAGGTTAATGCTTGCCCCTAAATCCGCCAAAGCCATGCAATTTTCAACACCGGGAAAATTACAAGGTATCAAGAAGCGCCCCGGATCTCCATGTTTTGTTGGTAAGGTTTTAAGTAGCACGGCGGAACAATTTTCATTAAGGGATGTGTTGGGCAAATCAACCAATTTTTCTTTGTTTGAGAGTAAATCCTTGAACATCTTAGCATACTTTGGCATATAAGCAAGAGCTTCCGCAAAGGATATGTTGATGTTGAGTTGCTTGAACATCCTTAAGAAATTTGAGACTTGGATGTCATCCTTGTTCTTTAACTTTTCCTTTTTCAACCTTGAAGGATATGGAAGAGTAGGTTTTGGTGTAGGTGGAATAGGTGTTGTAGTGGAAGATTTGTCTTTGTTAGCTTCTTTATTGGGAGGTGTGGAAGATAGAGGAGAAGTAAGAATAGGTTGAGAAGGTGTGTTTGAGTGAATGGGAGCATCTTGAGGTGGTGAAGTAGAGGTAGAAGGCTTGTCACAAGTAGGAACAAAAGTGGGTGGAACAATAGGAGATTTAGAAGGTGAAGGATCCTTTGTTTTTTTCCACTTCTTGTTGTAATAGCATTGACATTTGCCCTTGGATTTGTTTGTGTGTTGTAAGGTAAAGCCCCTTGTGGTCTTGATTGAATGCCATTAAAAGCCTATTGGTTTGTGAATCCAATGCAAGTTTCATTTGGTCATTCATTCTCTTTTCAATTTCACGCATTCTCTTGTTAACATACTCTTGAGTCTCTTGCATCCCATATCCTTGATTTTGAAGTTGAGGGTAAGCTTGATTTGGTATTTGAGAGTATCCTTGATTTAGGAAAGGTGGAATAGGTTGATTAAATCCTTGATGTGGTGGGTAAAAGTTATTTCCTTGATGTTGAACATTGTTGGGTGCCTTGTAGTTATTTCCTTGGTAAGGTGGTCTTTGCCCTTGATTCTGTTGTAAATCTTGAGGAGGATTTTGTTGAAGTTGGGTGGGTGGTTGGGGTGGGAATCCCGGTGGAGTAAGGTAATTTTGGGACTTGTAAGAAAGGTTATTTGGATTGATATTTGGCTTGAAGTGTTCAGGATGTTCCTCTTGGTAAGCATAACATTCCCCTTGATAACCTTGCACCTTATCACATTGTTCATAAGAATGGGGGCCTCCACAAGTTACACAAGAAAGAGTAATTGCATTCACATCATTTGAAGAATTGTTCAATGAAAGGCTCTTAATGGCTTGAATCATTTCTTGTTGTTGCTTAAAACTCGTCTCATGATCTCTATCTATTTTTTGCATGAGCTCTTGGTGATACTTGAGGAATTGGTTATCACAAGGTGTTTGAGAATCGTTTTGGATAACATGAACCCTTTCTTCAAATTGAGAATTTGTTTGAACCATTGCTTTTGTCTCAATGATGTCCAAAGCCTCTTGAATGGATTTAAGAAGAATATTCCCTCCCGCGGAAGCATTGAGTGAATCTTGGTGATGAGGTTTAAGGCCATCGTATAAAGTATTGATTTGGTGAACTTCATCCAATCCATGGTTAGGGCATCTCCTCAATAACTCTCTAAACTCCTCCCAAGCATCACTAAAGGATTGACTAGGTTTTTGTTGAAAGCCTATAATTAAGTTCCTCAAAGCCGTGGTCTTAGATGGAGGAAAGAACTTGTTCAAAAACTTAGTGGTGAAACCATCCCATGTGGTGATACTATCGGGTGGTTGGGTGTCTAACCAATGCTTAGCGGCTCCCTCTAGTGAAAATGGCACTAATATCAACTTAATAGCATCATTTGGAACTCCATTGTACTTAAGGGTATTGCAAAGAGCAAGGAATCTCTTAAGGTGATCATGAGGATTATCATTCTTGTGACAATAGAAAGGTGTGTTTGAAACCAAGGTAATCATAGCCGTTTTTAGCTCAAATGAATTTGCGGGAATGTCGGGAATCCTAATAGCATTAGCATATCCATGAACATTGGATTGCACACGTTCCATCAAAGAACGATTATCAACAGCCATGGCTTCTTGTTGTGGATGAATCAAAGCACGATTCTCGTGATTGGCTTGATGGACGGTGGTGGTCTTACTCTTTCTCTTTTTCTTCCTTTTCGAAGGAAGAGGTTGTACACCAATCAGTATTTGTGCATGCCCGCGAGTGAGCATGCAACTCAATACGAGGAATGAGAGAGAAGCTCTCGTGTGACTTTGAAGAGAAAAGGATTATCCTCTTCGAGTTTCAATATGAAATATCCACAAGAAAATAATATATACGTATGTACTACTTGGGTGCAAGACCCCCAATGAAGCCTTCCTTCTTAGAATACTCAAAAGTGAACGGGGGCTTAGGTGGCGTGAAGAACTTAAGTACCTATTGACCCTTAGATGGCATTTTATAGCACATCGCCTTTCTATTCACTTAATTGTTTGTATCCTTCGAATTGTTGCTTATTGAGAGTATTTATCTATTCTTGCTTTATTTTGTTTGATCGATACGCGTGTCAAGGACCGGAACGCCCCTCAACACGGTGTATTGCCTTGGCAATACTTATGGAGAATATGTAGATTGGTTGTTCTTATACGTATACGTATTTACTTATAATAATATATGAAAAATATTTTTGTATTTATGAGTTTTTAAGAGAAAATACTATATGTACATAAAAACCGAGAGAATCCAATAATATATATTTTTGGGTGCAATCTCTTAGGAAAAAGATTGCTTTTTGGATTTTTTAATTTGTTTGGTCAATTCTTTAGGGAAAGAATTGTTTTGTTAATTTTTTAGTTTTTATATATTTTTATATTTTTGATTTTTTATTTGTTTTTTATTTATGATATGTAAAAATAACGTTCACTAGGTGAACGGATCCCAAAAGCCAATGAAAACCGTCAATCGATAGTCTCTCGTAAAGTCAAAGAACCGGCAGCGGCGCCATTTGAAATGCGTATAGTTGAAGTTCGTTTTTCTCAGTTCTTAACAAATTGAAAGTCCTAACAATATCGGCTTTTTAATTGTTCTTGTTTGGTAATGTTTTTTTGGATATTCTATTGCTAATTCAAACAAGCCTTGCAAAAATGAAAAATATCGTCTACTTATATTTAAAACACAGTGCAAATACCAAGTTCTTATTCAATTAAAATGCAAAATGTAACTTTTACAAACTATAAGGACTAGAAATGTAAATTCTATGAAATGTAAATGCTAAAAATGTAAAGCTAACAAGTATAAGGACTAGATTTGTAAAAACAGTAAACTATGAGGACTAGAAATGAAATTTATCCAAACAATTTAACTAATTCTCAACAAATTCAAAACTTCCTAACTGCTTTTTAACAAATCTGAAAGTTAAAGGACTGGATTATTGCAAACCCTAAAAAGAAGCAAGTTTAGCCATGTTTAGAAACAGTTTAACTCTTCAAGGACTTTAATGCAATTTTTGGAAACTTTTAATCAAAAACGGGCAAAGGAGTACAATAAGCTCATTTGAGCTTATTACTCAACCAAATTTGACCAAACCACTTGCAAATGATTCAAAATCAAAAATAAGCTAGACCTATCCAAGGAAATTTGCTAAAAGTGACTAAAAAGCTGATAAGCCAATTTCAATAAGCACAAAATAAGCTATAAGCTAATCCAGACTTGCACAACTAGATTTTAGTGATGAAAATGATTAATAAGCTCAAAATAAGAACGGGAAATTAAGTCTCATGAAAAAGAATACATTAATAAGCTCAGAAACTTAAAATAAGAAAAAAGAGTGCTTATGTTGACCAACGTTGACCAAGAATTTTCAATAAGCCCAAAATCTCAAAAATTAACCAGGAACACTTACTGAACGATATTGTGAAAGAAAATCGACCAGTTTATGAAGTGGATATTGAGATATGAAAAAGCAGTTCACCAATTACAGTAACTTGCATTTGCTCAATGAGCTTAAACTTTTGCTTATTTCTTGCTGATTATTTGATACTGTACACTTTCCTTGTAGACTTTAAAACTTCATATATTGACCTAGAATTGAGAACTGGTTTGGTGTAATTTCATCAAGTAACAAAAGAATACCAAGCAGATTAAAATCACAACTTTTTGAAACAAAGCCTGAAGAAAACTGACCCAGACTTTTTAGATGGCTAATTGCCTTTTTGACCAAGAGTTTGACTAACAAGTGACTAAAAACTATTTAATATGACTTGTAAACTGGAAATCAACTAAAACCTGCCAATTTCTAACACTTGATTATCAAATTCAAGCTAATGCCAAACACCACTTTCTACTCTTTTTGGAATTTTTGTGAATACTTTTTAAGCAAATGATAAGACTGAGTTAAAAGCTTTATAAAACTAAGTTTAGTAGCCAAAAAGACATGTATAAGAACTAGTAACAAGCAATGAACACAACTAGAACACAAAATGATAAGCAAAGCTATAGTGACTGAGATAAACTGAAAACAGGTCAAGTAACAAAGCTATAAGCTATATTAAGCTACAATATTACTAAAATCAAATCAATTAAAGGCTATAACACTTTTTATCATGCAATCAACAAAGATTATCTAGGAAAGTAGCAGGCAATCAACTATTAAGTGGAATTAAAATCAGAAACTCAAAACCTTTATGTAAAGGCCTCCTTTGGGGAGTAGAGGAGCGCTGAGCTCTTTATTCTAGTGCTAACCACCACCTTAGCACTAGAAATCACTTATCAATAACCAATCAATCAGCTACAACCATGAGAATCAACATAACTGGACTGGAATTCATCAAATTCTGCTAGAAATGAACTGGATCAACAAATCAGCTACAAGCTTCTCAATTAGTTCACTATGATCAGGTTATGATCATAACAAACTATCAACAGCAACAAGATGATCCAATGAAGCAATAACAGTAAGTAGTATGAGAACTTTTGGAGGGAAAACGGGAATTTGAATTTTATTGAATGAAAAGTAGTTACAAGGCTGTTAAACTGTTACAACTGACTATAACAGACTCAAGAGTGTGTCAAACTCTTGAGTTGTTAAGCTAAGAACTAAGAAATGAGATGAGAGGAAAACTAAGTGTGTGTGATTTTCACACTTTCTACAACTACCAAAATGAAGGCTAAACATGGTATTTATAGACTTCAAGAGTAAAGCAGTTGGGGTTGGTGACGTGTTGGAACCAATCCCAGGCTTCCACGTGTCAAAAATCTGTCAATTTGATTTTGCTGATGAAGAACAGATTTGGGGGTTTTATCTTGAGTTGATTTTAGCCTAATTGGTTGTGACCAATGGCTTCGTCTCTAAAAAACAAGCAAGTTTCATGTTCATAACTTCTCTTGAAATTGCTTCTAGCTCAAAATCGATTCTGGAAATACGTTTTGATGAAGATGACACGTGTCAAGTTTATATTGGTTGTCAGCAGAAGTTGCGGATCACTATCCATTTTGGATAAATGGATTATTGCATGTCGCTCTCTTATTGGCTGAAAAATGGATAGTGCGTTTAACTGTTAGGATTTTGACCAATTAAATGCTGGCGGATGAGGTGCAATTAATGCAGTGAAGTGGCAATCCATGGTCTTGATTTCTTGCATTCTCATTGGCTGAGAGTTTATCACACGGATTACACTAGAATAACTTTCCAAAATTGGCAGAATAAGCCCTTGAACTTGCAGTTTGTAAATTTGAGCTAGTAACTTCATTTCTTTGGCATATTTGGTCCTTCAAACTTCATTCTTGAACAAATTTGATCCTTTGACTGAGTTGACTTGAGAGTTGACCAGATTTGACTTTGATCTTAACTTTGTCTTATTTACACTTTTGGTCCTTCATCTTTGGCAGATTTTCAAGATAGGTCCTTTGTCTTCAAAGTCTTGTCACTTTTGATCCTTCTTTGTCTTTTTCATCAAATTAAGCTTGATTTTCCTTTGTTTGCTTGAAAATGTATCCTTCTTACCTATTTGAGCACAAACACAAAACATACCACATAATTCCGCTTTATAGCACAAAGTTTGGGTATTTTTATTGTGTTTTAGGGTGATTTGTTGATAAATTGATATGAGTTTTTGCTCATATCAGCAGACAAGAGTCCTTTCATCAGGGGAGGATTCTTACAAAGGGGAGGAAGCTGCTACAGAGCCAATTAATTTGAGTGACAAAGGCTCACATGAAGCTGCTACAGAGCCAATTGATTTAAGTGGCAAAGGATCATATGATGGAGAATCTTTGGGTGTGGTTGAAGCTCTTACAGATTTGAAGAAGCAACAAGGTATTGATGTCTCTTTGGTTACTCCTATAGATTTCTATTTGTCCTTTACAGAAATGATGGAGCAGTTCACAAGAAGCGCTGACAAGAGTAAGGTAAGCGTTGATAAGCAGATTTTTGACACTGACAAGCCAAGCGCTGACAAGAGTAAGCTAGGCATTGACACACAGGTTTTGGACGTTGATCGACCTGTAGACATGGTTGATGTATTCCAGTCATCAGATATCATCAAGGAAGTGTCTTCACAGGTACCATCATCATCTTTACCCATCATTGATACATTAGATAAGGGTAAAGGAATTGTGGTAGAAATAGAGGTTCCCAAGGATGCAGCACAAGTAAAATTTGATTCAATGTTGGCTGCACAACTTATGGAACAAGAAAAGAATAAGGTTGTTGAGTCACCATTTGTGGTTACTTTTGATGAACAAGAAGGAAGTAATGATGAGAGCATAGATTCAAGTGTTATGATTATTGAAGAACCAGAAAGACTTGAATATGATGATGTGTTGGCAAGGGAAAAACTTGTTGAATTGAAGTTGAAGGTAGATTATGATATGCCAGAAGTTGTTTAGATGTACTTTGCTTGGGAGAAAAAGATCATGGAGAATCCATATATGTCTTTATCAGATCAAATTTGGGGATTGGAGATTCTTCTTAGGATTCAAAAGGATTGCCAGCTAACCCTAAAGTATAAGGCCATCAAAGTTTTCTCACAGTCTAAGAGAGAAAGAAGGGAGCTTTATTATATGTTGCTTAGATGTCATCAAGGAGGTTGGACTTTTCAGAAGTTGCAGGAGTTATACTTTGATGAACTGGAGTATAAGGCTTATCCTATTTGGGAAAGAGTGCTAATAAGTGTGAAAACACTTATCCTTTTACCATTTATTTCCAATAATAACAAGACCAAAACGTGTATTTTATGTCGTAAAAGTCAGAATTATGCGTGGTTTGTGTTTTTATTGTGTTTTAGGACGAAAAGATGAAAAAGGAAGAAAACACGGGCTTTCACGGGCTTTTATCGAAGAAAAATGGGAAAAGACGAAGTCAAAAGATCAAGAGTGCTTAAAGAACGGATGTTCAAGACCTATTCTGAAGATTTATCGAAGAACAAGTCTAAAGACGGAAGTTTAATGAAGTCGAAGAACTCGAGTCTAAATAAATGAAGAAATGTTAAGACGAGTTTAATTAATCACGAGACGACATCGAGAAAGACAAATGAATTAAATCGAGTCGAGAAGAAAAAAAGAAGGAAGCACCACACATGCACTTCCCACTTCCCTATAAATACCCTCCTAATCACATTAGGAGAGTAGTTAGCTAGTTTTATTTTCAAGTTTTCTTTCTAGTTTTTAGAGAGAGAAAGTTCTAAATTTCTCTCATTAAGTTTTTCATCTTTCCTTTAAGCTTTCATTAATCTTGGTATTTGAGTTTCTTTAATCAAAAGTTTAAGTTTAAGCTTTGTGTTCTTTAATCTCCTTCTACATTTCTTGAAGTTGCTTATTACTTAATCCGAATCCTTACTTTGATCCGAATCCTTAATGATCCGTGATTAAATTTGAGGTTGTATGGTTAGAAGGTTCATTCCCTTTGTTCCTACATAAGCTCCTACACGTATAAGTTGTAAGCTTTTAATGCTTATTGGCTTATTCAAGTTTTAGCTTATTGTTTTTTGGATTCCTCAAAGGATTTAGTCATTTTAAAGTTCATTTCATGAAGTTTGTGATCTTTTATGTTTTAGAAGTAGTCGAATCTAAGATTTTTGATTTGTTTAACATTCGGATTAGATAGCTTATAACACTTGCTTATTGAGTTTTAGGCTTACCACCAATTTCGGATTAAGTATTGCATTCCATCGCAATTCAAGGGATTCTACACATTCAGACGGGTATCATCGTTTTGATCGCAATAACCCATTAGGGTTCTACTTTGCGATCGGTTGGTCACTTCCCCCTTATTCTGATCTGTGATTGCAATCGCTAATTGCGATCGCATACTCCGACGGGACTAAGGCTTCTTGTTAAGACGAAACTCTGCCTAATTTTACTTTACAACATTCCGACAGATTTGCAACTTTCCGATCTGAAACATTGCGACAAAAGTATTTGGTTATTCCGATCTGACATTGCGATCTAGGACATTCCGATAAGCATCATTCCGACAGAGTTCCATTTTACATTCCGATGGGTATTAAGATTGGTATTCCGATGGACCTGTGCATTGATTATTCTGATGGCTTATTTTAGTTATATTCCGATGGTTATGATTTGGTGCATTCCGACAGAAATGAATTGCAATATTACGATAGAACATGTTTTTAAGTTTTAAAGTTTTACTTAAAGTTTTACTAAATAGCTTCTAGTTTAATTCTTAAACACTTTAACTTTACTCAACGACATTTAAATTACTTGCTATTAGTTTAAAATAGTTAATCAACCAAACCATTCTCTTGTTCACCAAAAGACAATTGAGTCACACTCTAGACTGGAAATCAATTCGAAAAGACTTGGGACTACGAATTTTGATACGTGGGGTAAAAGCCGTGTATTAAATGGCGCCGCTGCCGGCTCTTTTTGTTACGATTAACGGTTTCTAGTGAGAGACGCACTGAATTTTGGGATCCGTTCTTTGAACGTTATTTTCCTTGCTTCAAAAATTTTCAAAATCCATAAAAAAATATAAAATTCTTCAAAAATACAAAAACATTAAAAAATCATAAAAATCAATTCTTTTCCAAAAGGTTTTGCACCAAAAAGATTATATAGATATTCTCTCTGTGTATATTTTTCTTCTGCAGGTGTATGCGTACTAGATCTTCGAACTATTCTGAGCCAGAGACTCGTGAAGATTTAGATATGGCTGGTGTTCATAACAACAATAATAACCCACATCTACCCAATTTGAATAACAATAACAACAACAACAACAACAATGTCCCCCTACCTGATTTACGAATAATGGAGGAATTGTGTCAACCCACCATGAACGGACGCGGAGGCCCGATTGCGCCGATGCACGTCACGGTTCAGGAGTTTTCGTTGAAGCATCACATGATCCAACAAGTGCAAACTAACCCATTTCGCGGAATTCCGGATGATGATGCCAACAAAAACCTCGACAAATTAATTACCATCACCCAAAGCATGAAGTCGCCCGGTGTTTCTATGGATGACCTTCGCCTTCAACTCTTTCCCCACTCGCTTTCTCACCATGCCGAAAAATTGTTTGACCGTCTCCCAAAGAATTCTATTCACACTTGGAATGACATGACTCAACTCTTTTTGTCGCGCTACTTCCCACCATCCATGGTCACAAGCCTTCGTAACCAAATTAGTGGATTCATGCAAGACAATGATGAATCGCTCTTCGATGCTTGGGAACGATACAATGATTTGATCTACCGCTGTCCAAATCACAACATGCTCCCCGTCACTCTCATTGATACTTTCTACAATGGTCTCACTTTTCGTGATCGTGACACGATCAACGCCGCCGCCGGTGGTACTTTTATGAAAAGGAGACCGGAGGAGTGTAGAGAGTTGATTGAAAACATGACTAGTCACCACAAGAATTGGGATTCATCCGCATCCTCAAGATCTAACCCGAGAGTCAATGTTTCTTCTACTACTTCCAATCCCGAGATGACTGAAATTTTTCGACAACTCGCTGAGATGAACAAGAATTTCATGACCATGGCCACAAACCACTTTCAACAAGCTAAAGCCGTTGCTATTTCTTCCACTCAAGGCAATTTTTCTGAAAACGTTAACGCGGCATACGGTACTTATCCCACGGGAGGCTATCAAGCTCGTCCTCAAGGAGACCGTAGCTTGCTAAGTTATCGTTCAAACAACTATCTTGCTCCACCCAGTTTCCCTCCTACAAACCAAAACCAACAACAAAGCTATAACCGAAACAACCAATCCCAACCTCGTGCTACCAATCAATATCAATCCCAAAGAAACCCATACCCAACTCAAGGAAATTCTCAAGCTTACCAAGCTCCACCTCTCAATAACCCGATAGCATTGAATCCAGACGTCGAAACGTTCATGAAGACTAATAGAGAGATGGTGACGAATCTTCAGAGTCAATTTGTCAACTTGAAGAATGACATGGCGAAACAAGGGAGCGATATTCGAGCCGAGCTGAGGAATGACATGGCAAAACAAAGCAATGAAATTCGCGCAGACATCAGAGACTCTTTCAGCACTTAAGCGCTTAACATACGTGATATGATCGGTTCGCTCATCCAAGGTAATCAACCCTCTTCTTCGGGTACTCTTCCGAGTAACACCGTTGCGAATCCAAGAGGGGAGATGAAAGCAATCACCACTCGTAGTGGAAAAGGTTATACGGAACCCGAGCTTCCTACACCTCTACCCGTGATGGTGAACAAGGAAAACGAGCAACTTTCCTCACCCCCTTCACCTTCTATCCCCATTTCCCCACCACCCGTGGTTGTGAGTGATCCTACTCCCCTAAAGCCTTCTTCTTCATCCAATATTATCCTCCAAGGTTGAGGAAAGAGATGCAAAAGAGCAAGGATGATATTCAAGTTTCAAACTTTCTAAAAATGTTTAAATAATTGAATTTTAACATCTCCTTTGCCGAGGCTCTCGCTCACATGCCTAAATACGCTAAGATGTTTAAAGATCTTCTAAGTGACAAGGAGAAGCTTCTTGACATAGCTCAGACCCAACTTATTAAGATCTGCTCTGCAGTGCTCCTAAGGAAATTGCTCACCAAACTTGGTGATCCGGGTCGCTTCTTGATTCCTTGCAACTTCCTGGGAGTAGAGAATTGCATGGCCTTAGCCGATCTAGGAGCCAGTATAAACTTAATGCCTTTAAGTGTTTGGAAGCAATTATCTCTCCCCGAGCTAGTCCCCACCAAAATGACCTTGGAATTAGCTAACTGTACGGTTGCTTATCCAGTGGGGATAGCCGAAGACGTTTTCGTTGGCGTTGACAAATTCACCTTCCCGGCGGATTTTGTTGTCGTTGACTACGAGATGGACCCCCGTGTTCCATTAATTGTTGGACGTCCATTCCTGAGGACCGGTCGCACTCTCATTGATGTTGCCGCGGGCGAAATAATCATGAGAGTTGGTGACGATAAAATTGTCTTCAACATGGGTAAGATTTCTAAGCAACCTTATTCATATGAGAGTGTTAATGCTATTGATGTTCTCGATGAGGCTTGTGAAGAACATTTTCATGATGCTTGCAAAAGTACTCTCTCTTCTCCACCCAATGTTGAGACCGTTGCCTCAATTGCTCCGTCATTGACTCCTTTTGGAGAAAGTGACTTGGATGATTTCAAAGCTAGCTTGGGTCCTCTCGATATTAAGTATGATAATTCGTCCACCGATTTGGATGAAGACATTCGTACTATTGAGAGACTTCTCAATGAAGGCCCGTTTTCTCCTCCTTCTCCTAAAGAGGTAACTAATGATGATCCATCGTTAGTTACACCATCTATTGAGGATCCTCCTACTCTTGAGCTTAAAGACCTACCCCCTCATCTTGAATACGTTTTCCTTAAAGACAATGAGAAGTTACCGGTCATCATCGCAAAGGACCTGAAAGAAGAAGAAAAATCACGACTTATCGCCGTGTTGAAGAAGCATAAAAGAGCTATCGCTTGGAAAATCTCCGACATTCGCGGAATTGATCCTCACTTCTGCACACATAAAATTCTTATGAAGGACGACTTTAAGCCCACAATTCAAAGCCAACGAAGGGTGAATCCTAAAATCCATGAAGTCATCAAAAAAGAGGTTATCAAACTTCTTGATGCGGGTATGATTTACCCTATTTCGAATTCACCATGGGTTAGTCCAGTACATTGTGTGCCTAATAAAGGCGGAATCACCGTTGTGCCCAATGCCAACAACGAGTTGATTCCTACCAGTCTCGTTACTGGGTGGAGAGTTTGTATAGACTACCGCAAACTCAATGATGCCACGAGAAAGGATCATTTCCCTCTTCCTTTTATGGACCAAATGCTTGAACGTTTAGCGGGTAATAAATATTCCTGCTTTCTTGATGGTTTCTCGGGTTATTTCCAAATACCCATTGATCCCCAAGATCAAGAGAAGACAACATTCACTTGTCCCTATGGCACATTTGCCTACAAAAGGATGCCTTTTGGCTTATGCAATGCCCCCGGGACTTTCCAAAGGTGCATGTTGGCTATCTTCCATGACATGGTTGAGCAAACCATGGAAGTCTTCATGGATGATTTCTCGGTATTTGGGGATTCCTTCTCTTCTTGCCTTGCCAATTTGGAACGTATGCTTAAGCGGTGCGAAGACACTCGCCTTGTTCTGAATTGGGAAAAATGCCATTTTATGGTAAAAGAAGGCATCCTGCTAGGACACAAAATCTCTAAATCCGGTCTTGAAGTCGACCGTACTAAAGTAGATGTCATAGCCAAATTACCTCCACCTTCAACCGTGAAGGGTGTGAGAAGTTTTTTGGGTCATGCGGGCTTCTATCGTCGATTCATTCAGGATTTCTCTAAAATCGCTCGCCCGATGACCCACCTCTTGGAAAAAGATACTCCTTTTATCTTTTCTAAAGAGTGTATCGAAGCCTTCAATCTTCTTAAGGATAAGCTAACTAAGGCACCGGTCTTGGTTACCCCTAATTGGGAGCTACCCTTTGAGTTGATGTGCGATGCTAGCGACTTTGCCATTGGAGCGGTTTTGGGTCAAAGGTGAATAAACACTTCCAACCAATCCACTATGCTAGCAAAACAATGACGGGGGCTCAATTGCATTATACGACAACCGAAAAAGAGCTTTTAGCCGTTGTCTATGCTTTTAAAAAATTTCGCCCCTATCTTGTCCTTTCCACCACCATCGTGTATACTGACCATTCCGCGTTGAAGTACTTGTTAACTAAGCAAGATTCTAAGCCAAGACTTCTTCGCTGGGTTTTACTCCTTCAAGAATTCAACATTGAAATTCGTGACAAGAAGGGTGCTGAAAACCTAGTCGTGGATCATCTGAGTAGACTTGAGGATCCATATCAAGGGGATCATCCGAACAAAGAGATCAATGACTCTTTCCCCCTTGAGACCTTAATGTCTATAAATCTCAATCTTGATGACACCCCGTGGTTTGCCGACATTGCAAACTACTTAGCGGGTGGTGTTCTAATCAAAGGGTTAACATCCCAACAAAAGAAGAAGTTCTTGAATTATGTTAAGACTTACTTTTGGGATGACCCTTTTCTATTCAAACAATGTGCTGATCTGATCATTCGGCGTTGTGTTGATGGACCGGCAGCTTTGCAAATCCTTGATGCTTGCCATAAAGGACCCACTGGTGGTCACTTTGGTCCCAACTACACCGCTAAGAAAGTGTTTGACTCTGGATTCTATTGGCCCACCATTTATCGTGATGCTCACGAAATGGTTAAGCATTGTGATGCTTGCCAACGCCAAGGCAAGATCACACATAAAGACGAGATGCCTAAAAATTTCATACAAGAATGTGAAATCTTTGACGTATGGGGCATCGACTTTATGGGGCCATTTCCATCATCCAAAGGGAACAAGTACATCCTCGTAGCCGTTGACTACGTTTCTAAATGGGTTGAAGCTAAGGCTCTCCCAACGAACGATGCGAGGGTGGTTGTGAACTTTTTAAAGCAGCTTTTCGCTCGATTCGGCGTTCCTCGTGCCATTATCAGTGACCGCGGGACTCATTTTTGCAATGATCAATTTGCAAGAGTCATGGCTAAGTATGGTGTCAATCACCGTCTTTCCACCGCCTATTATCCCCAAACCAATGGGCAAGCCGAGATATCCAACCGTGGACTGAAGAGAATTTTGGAGCGTACTGTGGGAGAGCATCGCGCCGCGTGGGCCGATAAGTTAGATGATGCTCTATGGGCTTTCCGTACTGCTTATAAGACCCCGATCGGTTGTACACCTTATCGTCTTGTGTACGGGAAAGCATGCCACCTCCCCATCGAGCTGGAACATAAGTCGCACTGGGCCTTGAAGTGGGCTAACTTTGACATCAACAAAGCCGGTGATCATCGCAAGATTCAACTCAACGAGCTCAACGAACTGAGGAATGAAGCTTACGAGAACTCACTGATCTACAAGGAGAAGACCAAGATTAAGAACCGAGAGTTCCACGTTGGTGATCAAGTCTTACTTTATAACTCTCGGTTGAAGATCTTCTCTGGCAAGTTGAAGAGCCGCTGGTCTGGTCCATTCACCGTCGCCAAAGTCTTTCCATATGGGACCATTGAGCTTTCTCAGCCAAATGGACCCAATTTCAAGGTGAATGGCCAGCGTTTGAAGCTGTACTTTGGTGAGGACATCTCTCATGAGATGATTCCATCCCTCACCACGTTTCCCATGAACTAAATTTAGGTCGAGTCAGTCTCGTGACTCGATGAACAAAAACAAGAGCTTCTCGGGAGGCAACCCGTGATCTATCCTTTACTGCTTTCATAATAAGTGTAGGGGGAGCCCCGTATGTGTTTGTTGTCTTGTTTCTTGTGCTGTGCAGGGATTAAAGCTTCAAAGATCCACCTTGATGACTTTTGACAAATCGTGATACCGTGTTCCCATCTTTTCGGTTCTATCCTAAACTCTTGTGATTCAATATTTCATATTTTATATGTTCACATTGAATTCACTTTAGTTGTCCTTTCCTTAGCAAGATTTAAACAAAGTGCACAATGTCATAAGTGTAGGGGAGTTCACTCCCACATGCTTAAACATTGAGGACAATGTTTATATCAAGTGTAGGGGGACTTCTATCGAAGTAAGTAGTTTTTTCCTTGCATTTGTCCTCATTTTAAGCGGAAAATTGATTTTTCGACATTTTTCAAAATTTTTAATCTATTTTGGCCTAGTTGTATAGTTGTATTTTCCTTTGCTATGTTTATTTTCTTTCCTTGCTAGAATAAATCTTCAATAAAGTGGTTTTTAAATTTTTCTTAGTCGTGAACATTTTGACTCAACCCGAGTTTACTTATCTAAGTTTACTCTAGCTAGTATCCTTAACGAGTTTAAGTCAAGTTTTGCTAGGCTTTTATATAGGGAGCTATAAAACGCGAAAGTCTTAACTCTCGCGGGTTAAGAACAAGAACTTTTCGCAAGTTCCTATAATTAATCCTAGAGAGTTGTTTATCAAGGGAACTTTAAAATGCGATTTCTAAACTTTAAAGTCTAAGAATCTGCAAGATCCTATAGATGACTCGAAAACCCAAAACTTTGATTTAATAGGCTAAGCATCCACGAGTCTCATTCCTTGAGATTTTAAAATGTGGAGGACGAGAGATGATAGAGTCAATTATAAGTTTGGTATTCTTTCGTGAATTTTTATGTGAGTTAATTATAAGCTTATTCTCCCTTCGCTTGTTAATAAATTTATCTGCAATAAATAAGGTTGTACGATTTAAAAGGTTACATAGCTTCTAGCCCAAGATCGTTTAAAAGTTGCTCGGTACGGATTAGAGTTCATAGCCAAGGCATAACTTATTGAAGCGGGATGCGAAGATTGGCGAGTCCGAAAAGGCCCTAACAAGGCATGAGGGCTACATTTTGTTGCTAAAGATCCAAAAGTGATGTGAAGAATCATTTATCGGAAATCAATATGAAGGATCGAGACACACGACGAAAAGCAAATACTCCCCTAAAGATCATGGAGAAGTGTATCCAAAAAGGCCCTAACTAGGTATGAGGATAAATAGATCCAAGTCCTAAAAGGAGGCGGATCGTTGTATATCAAAGTCCAAAATAAAGATTGGAGAAAAATGAAGAAGTCGTGGTCCAAATATGAAGAATCTCTCAAAACTTCAAGTGAAGAAATTCCTATTATGAAGAGAAGACCATTATTTCATGAACGTCTCTCAAGGTTCGAAGTATGAAGTCGCTGCCAAATATCGGTCCGAGAAAGGTCTCAAATCGTGAAGCGAGTTATGCCAAGATATGAACTTTATGAGGTCCCGAGAAGCAGTTTTAAAAGATTTTGTCCTTTAGCTAACTATTGATTAAATCATTCACTTTATTTTCGGCTTAACTAACTATCGAAATAAGTTAAACAATGCATCTTCATGATCATTCAAGAGAAAAATAAAATATAAGAGATACACCTAGGAATAAGGGAGTCTAAGTGAATAATTGGCCCACATGGATTCGTTGTTAGTTTGCTAACTTATAATAACAATGATATCGTTTTTAGGCTTGGTATGGGGAACGTGAAACTTGAGGATGATAAACGTTCATGGCAGCCAAAACCCAATGTAAGTCTTTAATTTCTTTACTTGTTTTTATCTTTTTATGATTAGTATTTAATAAAGGCCAAGGTAAGTTATTTAAGATGGAAAATGTAAACCGTGCTTTAAATTAATGCATTGCATGAGGGCATTGCAATGGTCAAGTGTAGGGGATTTAATAAGTGTGAAAACACTTATCCTTTTACCATTTATTTCCAATAATAACAAGACCAAAACGTGTATTTTATGTCGTAAAATTCGGAATTATGCGTGGTTTGAGTTTTTATTGTGTTTTAGGACCAAAAGATGAAAAAGGAAGAAAACACGGGCTTTCACGGGCTTTTATCGAAGAAAAACGGGAAAAGACGAAGTCAAAAGATCAAGAGTGCTTAAAGAACGGATGTTCAAGACCTATTCTGAAGATTTATCGAAGAACAAGTCTAAAGACGGAAGTTTAATGAAGTCGAAGAACTCGAGTCTAAATAAATGAAGAAATGTTAAGACGAGTTTAATTAATCCCGAGACGACATCGAGAAAGACAAATGAATTAAATCGAGTCGAGAAGAAAAAAAAGAAGGAAGCACCACATATGCACTTCCCACTTCCCTATAAATACCCTCCTAATCACATTAGGAGAGTAGTTAGCTAGTTTTATTTTCAAGTTTTCTTTCTAGTTTTTAGAGAGAGAAAGTTCTAAACTTTCTATCATTAAGTTTTTCATCTTTCCTTTAAGCTTTCATTAATCTTGGTATTTGAGTTTCTTTAATCAAAAGTTTAAGTTTAAGCTTTGTGTTCTTTAATCTCCTTCTACATTTCTTGAAGTTGCTTATTCCTTAATCCGAAACCTTACTTTGATCCGTATTCTTAATGATCCGTGATTAAATTTGAGGTTGTATGGTTAGAAGGTTCATTCCCTTTGTTCCTACATAAGCTCCTACACGTATAAGTTGTAAGCTTTTAATGCTTATTGGCTTATTCAAGTTTTAGCTTATTGGTTTTCGGATTTCTCAAAGGATTTAGTCATTTTAAAGTTCATTTCATGAAGTTTGTGATCTTTTATGTTTTAGAAGTGGTTGAATCTAAGCTTTCTGAGTTGTTTAACATTCGGATTAGATAGCTTATTACACTTGCTTATTGAGTTTTAGGATCACCACCAATTTCGGATTAAGTATTGCATTCCATCGCAATACAAGGGATTCTACACATTCCGACGGGCATCATCATTTTGATCGCAATAACCCATTAGGGTTCTACTTTGCGATCGGTTGGTCACTCCCCCCTTATTCTGATCTGTTTTGCAATCGCTCATTGCGATCGCATATTCCGACGGGACTAAGGCTTCTTATTAAGATGAAACTCTGCCTAATTTTACTTTACATTCCGACAGATTTGCAACTTTCTGATCTGAAACATTGCGACAAAAGTATTTGGTTATTCCGATCTGACATTGCGATCTAGGACATTCCGATAAGCATCATTCCGACAGAGTTGCATTTTACATTCCGATGGGTATTAAGATTGGTATTCCGATGGACCTGTGCATTGATTATTCCGATGGCTTATTTTAGTTATATTCCGATGGTTATGATTTGGTGCATTCTGACAGAAATGAATTGCAATATTACGATAGAACATGTTTTTATGTTTTTAAGTTTTACTTAAAGTTTTACTAAATAGCTTCTAGTTTAATTCTTAAACACTTTAACTTTACTCAACGACATTTAAATTACTTGCTATTAGTTTAGAATAGTTAAACAACCAAACCATTCTCTTGTTCACCAAAAGACAATTGAGTCGCACTCTAGACTTGAAATCAATTCGAAAAGACTTGGGACTATGAATTTTGATACGTGGGGTAAAAGCCGTGTATTAAGTGCAAGGGATGAATACTATCAGACTTCTTTCAGATGAAAGGAAATAAGAACTTGCAGAGGAGATGGAGACTCAAAGGGCTATGATTGTTCCAAGACCATTGAAGAAGGGAGTCCCACTTGGGTTTCCTTCAAATTTGAATAGAGTGAATCCCAGTGAAGCTGTTATTAGAAAGAGTATTAAGCTATCACCCATGGAAGCTTCACATATGGAAAAAGTATTACCTCATGATTCTGGAAACCCTATCATTAGTTATGAAGAAGATGCAAGTGGGTTTTGGATGATTGGCAGATATGGGAAAGAGGTACATACTTTTACAACTCTTATGTCTTTTTTTGCAAGTTTGGATAGGGAAGACTTGGCAGACCTTTGGAGGTTACTGCAGGCCAAGTATGAGACTGAAGTACCTACTTCAGTCAATGGAATAAAACTTTGGTCAACATTCAAGAGAATGTGTGCACCAGAAGAAGAAGATCCAGTTTTGAAGGATCTTGAGGATGATATCAGTGGACTTCAATGGCGTCTATATTCAGCAGCTGGTGTGTATCATTTGATTTCTACAAAGTTTTTTGAGTATCTTCTTGTGGATGCTGAGTATCCTATGTCCAAAGAAGTTTTGGAAAAGATGAAGACAACACAACTGGAAATTGACTATTCAAGTGACGTGGCCAATGATTTGATTAGATATATTTATTTCCAATTTGATAAGATTTGAAAGAATCCTCCTAGTTCTTAGTTTTTATTTAGAAACTTGATTACTAGAGTAGATATCAAGTTTAGGGGAGGATTGTTGGGAATAAAATGTAGCCAATACACTTGGACGCTGACAAGAGCAATCTGGACGTTGTTAAGAAGAAATCAAGCGTTGACAGGACAAGCGTTGACAGGAAGAAGTCAAGCGTTGATAAGAAGAAGTCAAGCACTGATAGAAGACTTAGTCGACACGTATTATGTTTCTAGTATGTTTCTAGTAAAGATATGATCGACAATGTATTTATTATGTTTATCTTTACTTAAAATAGCTGATACGTAGACTCTTGTACAAGGCTCCTTATTCTATAAAAGGAGGCCTTTAGGTTTTAGTTTAATATACGTTTAACACTTTCATTGTACTCAAGTTCGATTTATCAATCAAAGTGAAAGTTTGGTTTATATTGTTTGTGTGTTCTTGTTTAAGTCTTAATTCCGCATAATACTTGAATTGTTACATATACAACAAAGTTTCTCTACGTGTTTAACTTGATTTAATCTCGTTTACACAAGCTAAATCGATCTAAGTTTGGGATAAACACTCCGCCATGGTGAAGTCATAACACTAGTGCCTCTAGTGTTATGGTTTTGGTACCTCCATAACTAGGTGAAATTGGTCATGCATGTATATGGCTAAGGTAACTAACAAAACATAAGCATTTAATCTGTAACTACTAGGGAAAACAGTTGGCTGCACACGGGAAATCCTAATGAAGGAAGAGATTATCCTTACTAAAGGACGGGAAATCCGTACCTTATGTCCAGTAGAAGCTAACGGAAACAATGAAGACTAATACTCCTTGACGGATAATACTACATAAGAAATATAGACGTGTATGAGTTGTCTGAATTACATATGTTTTACTAGTTCCGTGTGTTATTAACTTGTTATACGTATTCTGTCATGTTTTACTCTTTACTGTGTATTCTATTGTTATTCTGATGTTCTGTTGTGTATTATTCATGTATTAGTGTATTATATTCCTTGTATTGTAATACTAAGTAACTTTCTAAAAATAGCAGGTTTCCATAAATAGTAAGTTTCCAAAAATAGAAAGTTTCCAAAAATAGAAAGTTCCCAAAAATAGTAAGTTTCCATAGTTAGAATTAAGCTGGATTGTAAATAATAAGTGAAGTTAAATTAGTACAATACAAGTCATGATTATTGTTAGTTAATTAAATAACTGGTTAATGTAATTAAACTATATGTTATTTGATTTTAATTAAAATACATGTTTAATTAAAATAACTAAGTATAAATACCTTAGGTTATAAATGAATTAATTTTAATAAATTAATTAACCTAAAGTTCATGTGACATGATTTATAAAATAGTATTTATAAAAACCCGAATCCCGAGCCCGTGTTTTAATATAAGCCGAATCAAATAGGCTATAAACAAGTCCCACCGAGACCTTGGAAAGGATCTCGGTTGACACTACTTAACAACTAATCATACAATCATACTCCGACTCGAAGTCGGGGTCCCTTTATCTCGGGTCCGATCAAACAAAACCAACCGAGCACCCCTTGGGGTCTCGGTGGTGTCTTGGCTCCACCCTAAACCGAAAACAAACACACCCCAACCCAAGGTCAGGGTTCCCTTGTCTTGCCGAGCTAACAACCAACCATGCCGAGCCCTAAAGGTCTCGGTGGTGGTGATGAAAAACAAACCGAACACCCCCTTTGGGGGTTTCGGTGCCTCGGCCGAACCACAAACACAAACCAACGTACCCTTGACCCAAAATTAATTAATCCTTGTTGTTATTTTACATGTTCATGTGATTAATTAATTTTTAAAACATGGAATCATAAGAAAATAAAATAAAAGAAAAGGTTTTTGAATATACCATTACACGTAGAATCACGAGATGATCACAAATAATTAATCAACACCAAAAATCGTCCGGTTTGCCTTGTTTTGTTGTGTAGGCCGGCGGCTAAGGAGAACAAGGAGGAGAGGCAAAGTTTTTCTATAACCTAAAATATGAGAGAAAATAACTCTCCAGGTGTTTTAATTAAATGAGTTTTTGGGCCAAAATTCCCATCTTGGTCCTCCTCTCTTGTTGTCGCGGCTATGGGGTCCACAATGGGTAACCCGTAGCTTTTCTCGAGTCTAATTATTTACATGCGTGTTCGTGATTTATTATTCGTGATTTTTGGTGTTTGTGATCGTGTCATATTTATAATATTCTTGATTGTTCGTTATTTATTGTCGTGACATGTGTATTAATATTATAAATGGAAGTTTAAATTTTATCGTGTTTTCATAAGTTACTGTTCACGTGTACTGTTCGTAGGTTTTTAATGCGGGTTTTACAACTCTTCCCCTCTAAAAGAACAATTCTTCCTCGAATTTGAGAAACGTAAACTGAAAGAAAACATACCCGAATTAGAACTGGAAATGAGGGTAAGAAGTCTGTATAGACTCCTCCGTCTCCCAAGTGGCTTCCCGCTTAGGATGATCCCTCCAAAGGATTTTGACGAAAGGGATCGTCTTCCTCCGCATGACACGATCTTGTCGCTCAAGAACTCTCTCGGGTTCTTCGACATATGAAAGATCCTCCCGAATCTGATCAAGTGGATACTAGACAACATGAACCGGATGATAGTTTTATCCTCTGAGTAAGGACACATGGAACACGTTGTAAACGTGTGATAGCTGATGCGGCAACGCTAAACGATATGACACTTCACCAACGCGTTCTATGATGTCAAACGGTCCGATAAAGCGAGGACTGAGCTTCCCTTTGATTCCAAAACGTCTAACTCCTCGTGCAGGTGATACCTTGAGGAAAACATGGTCACCTACATTGAAAGACACATCTCTACGACGTTTATCAGCATAGCTCTTCTAACGAGCACAAGCTTCCTGAAGATTTTCCTTGGTGACAGCGACCTTCTCATTAGTCACTTCAATCATCTCTGGACCTTCAAGCAGTTGTTCGCCCACTTGATCCCAGTAGATTGGAGCATGACACTTTCTGCCATACAACATCTCAAAGGGAGTACACTTGATACTAGCGTACCAGCTGTTGTTGTATGAGAATTCTACTAGGAATATATAATCATCCCAGCTTCCGGACCATTCTAGAGCACACGATCGTAGCATGTCATCCAATGTCTGAATGGTACGTTCCGACTGTCCGTCGGTCTGAGGATGAAAGGCAGTGCTGAGCTTAAGCCTAGTGCCCCAAGCTTTCTACAGACTCTGCCAGAAACGTGATGTGAAACGGGGATCTCTGTCAGAGATGATTTCGGATGGAGTACCATGCCATCTCAAGATCTCCCACTGGAATGTGTCTGCTAATTTGCTGACCGGATGCTCCTTGCGAATCAGCAGAAAATGAGCAGATTTAGTCAATCTATCCACAATGACCCAGATTGCGTCATTCTTCTTCTGAGTAACCGGAAGAACAGTAACAAAATCCATGGAGATTTTGTCCCACTTCCAGGCTGGCATATCTAATGGTTGTAGTAAACCACTAGCACGCTGATGTTTGATCTTCACCTGTTGACAAATCATACACTTAAAAACGAAGGTGGAAACATCCTGCTTCATACCACTCTACCAAAAATGTTGCTTGATGTCGTGGAACATCTTGGTAGAAACAGGATGTATGGTAAATAGAGAACTGTGAGCTTCAGTCAACACAGCTTCTCTGAGAGTAGAGTCATCAGGAACCACTAGTCTAGTGCCCTGCAACGAGATACCGTCGTCGTTAACACAAAACTCCGTCTACTGATCAAGATTCTGAATGATAGACCAAATATCACCATCGTCCTTCCTAGCTTCCTTGATCCTAGAATGTAAGTCTGGTTCCATTCTAAGATTAGCCCAGTAATCGTGATGTCCTCGTACACAAAACTCAATGTCAGTCATCTCCAGGTCACGAATGATCTCCTTTGCAATCCGTATGCCAACAATCATACCCGACCTTCTGCTTAGAGCATCTACCACCACATTCGCCTTACCAGGATGGTACTGAATGTTGGTGTCGTAGTCCTTTAATAGCTCTAACCGTCTCCTCTGTCTCATGTTTAGTTCCTTCTGAGTGAAGATATACTTGAGACTCTTGTGATCGGTGAATATGTCACATGATTCACCATACAAACAATGTCTCCAGATCTTTAACGCGAAAACAAATGCTGCAAGATCTAAATCGTGAGTAGGATAGTTTTCTTCATAAGGTTTCAGTTGTCGTGATGCGTATGCAATTTGCATGAGAACGCAGCCTAATCCCTTTCCTGAAGCGTCACTATATATCTGAAATCCACCTGAGACAGATGAGAGAGTAAGAATAGGTGCAGTCACTAACTTCTGCTTAAGATCTTCAAATCTCTTCTCTCGCTCTTCCGTCCAGACGAATTTCTTTCCTTTAGTCATCAGCTTAGTCAAAGGTAAGGCTAACCGTGAAAAGTTCTCTACAAACCTGCAGTAGTAGCCAGCTAAACCCAGAAAACTTCTAACTTCTGTTGCAGATGTAGGTCTCGTCATTTTATTGATACCTTCAACCTTGGTAGGATCCATGGTAATCCCCTTTACAGATACAATATGGCCCAGAAATGCCACCTTGGTTAACCAGAACTTGGCGTATAACTGCTTCTGACGAAGAATCTGCAAGACTATACGAAGGTGTTCCTCATGTTCCTCCTTGGATTTGGAGAATTTCAGTATGTCATCAATGAACACAATAACGAACTTGTCCAGAAACTCATAGAAGAGACGGTTCTCAAATCAATGAAGATATCTGGAGCATTAGTGAGTCCGAATGGCATGACTACGAACTCGTAGTGCCTATAACGTGTACGGAAAGTTGTCTTGGATATGTCCTGCTCTTTAACCCGTAACTGATGGTAGCCGGACCTCAGGTCGATCATGGAGAAATGCATGGCGCCCTGAAGTTGATCGAACATGTCATCAATTCGCGGCAAAGGATAACGATTCCTGATCGTGATCATATTCAGCTCACGATAGTCTATACATAAACGCATGATGCCGTCTTTCTTTTTCACAAACAGTACCGGTGCACCCCATGGTGATGCACTGGGACGGATGAAACCTCGTTCCAGAAGTTCCTGCAGCTGATCTTTTAGTTCCTTAAGCTCTATAGGAGCCATACGGTATGGAGATTTAGAAATTGGCTCTGCACCTGGTATGAGCTCGATTCCAAACTCGACTTCACGAACAGGTAGTATGCCCGGAAGTTCATCTGGAAATTGTCAGGAAACTCTGACACAATAGGCTTATCTTGGATCGATGGAGACTCGGAAGTAATGTCATGAATATTGGCTATGAATCCCAGATAGCTGTATGATTGCAATGCACGTGCCTCCATGGATGAAATAATCTGTACTGACCTCCCTGGTAGAAAACCATGGTGTAAGTACTCTAGGGATTTAACATCACCGAAGATAACCCGATAAGTGTGGCAGTAAATCGTGTCCTGGTGTTTGGATAACCAGTCCATGCCCAAAATCAAGTCAAAATCGCACATGTCCAAAGGAAGTGCGTCAACTCTACGGATCTTGTCATCAAATTCTAGGAGAAGATCTCTGTACACTTGAGTGATTCGTACAGAGTCCCTAAGTGGCGTGGAAATGCATAAGGCATTATCTAATGGCATCGGGGAAATCCTAACACGTACAACAAAAGTAGTGGACACGACTGAATGCCTCGCTCTAGTATCAAATAGAACACATGCTGCCAAACCATTCATAAATAGATTTCCGGTGATAGTACCCGAGGTCTTATTCGCCTGATCTGGAGTAGTAGTAAACACGCGACTAGAAGTAGGAGGTGGCTTGGTGTCGGCGTGTCCAGAGGTGCCTTCTATCTCACCCTGGCGACAGTCCTTCTAATGATGGCCTTGTTGGCCACACTTGAAGCAACCACCAGTACCTCGGCGACAAATACCCGAATGTCTGCGCGAACAAATAGGACAGATAGGATGCGTGAATCCTCCAGCAGACGTCCTAGTTATCTGATAGCCTGTTCAAGGATTACATGCATGAGACATGATCGTGGTACATAAACATGATTACATAGAAGATATACAAATTTACCAGATGAAGTAGAACGGTTAGGCTGTGAACCCCTACGGTCCTGATCTCTACCGTTACGATTGTTCTTGATTTAACAATTCTTTGAGTGTGAGAATATCATAACATGAAATAGTTGAACATGAAAGAAGGTTATTGTAGGGACCTGCTGATAGGTGTGAAAACACCCATCCTTTACCACTTATTTCTTGCTAAACCGAGACCAAAACGCGTATTTAATGTCATTTGTTTGGAATTATGCGTGGTTTGTGTGTTTGTTGTGTTTTCAGAGCCAACCAGATAAATATTGAAGAAAACATGGGATTGCACGGGTTTTATCGAAGAAAAAGACGAAAAGACAAAGTCTATAGTCCAAGAGATGCAAAAGATTTGAAGTCAATGGGCCTATTTGAAGTTTTATCGAAGAAAAGGACCAAAGATGGAAGATTTACATATGTCGAAGAAACTCAAGTCTATTAAATGAAGAAATTAAAAGACGAGTTGAATTTATTCGTCGACAAATCCCGAATCGGAATCGAAAACGTCAACTTTTCTGAAAAGACGAGAAGACAAAAAGAAAGAGAGAAAGCCCACTCACCAAACCAAGCCAAGCACTATAAATACTCATCCCATTCATATTTTCCACTAGCTTTTTCTTTCTGTTATTCTTTTCCTGTTTCGTAGGAACCAACTCCCTTAAGGAGGTGGTTTTCATTTTCTTTGATTTCTTCCACAATCTTGTAAGTTTGATCTTTCCATTTTGATTGTTTGAATCTTAATCATCAATACAAGTTTGCATTTAATCTTTCTATCATCTTGTTCTTCCTCTTCTTGTTGATTCATAGTTCTAAGGTTTTTATTTTATTGGTTTGATCTTAAAAAGTAAGTGGGTTTTATGTTTTTGTTGATTTGGATTGATACTTATCATAGGTAAATGATTAGTGGTTAAATTGGTTTAAGTTTTGATTAAAAACTTGGTGGATTTTGGGATAAATTCGTGTTTCAGACATTCCCCTGTTCTTCGCGTTTTTAAGCTTGCCTAGATTCTGGATCATCAATATATTCCGGATCATGGGTTTTGTGATTTTATTCCGTATCAAGTTCTTTGGTTCGGAATATTTAATATTCCGGATCAGCTATTTTATTCCGGATCAAGTTTTCTTCTGAGTAAAAAAATTATTCCGAATCAGCTAGTCCATCCGGAAAAATCAATATTCCGGATGAGCAGTTATTCCGAATAAAGATTTCTTCTAAAACATTCCGAATCAAGCACATTATTCCAGATCAAAAGTTATTCCGAACGAAGGCCATATTCCGCATGAATCAATATTCTGCATGAAGGACATTTATTCCGGATAGAGATTTATTCCGGGTCAAGCAAAGATTCCGGATCAACTCATTTATTCCGCATAAAGCAAACATTCCGCATGAAGCAAACATTCCGCATCAACCATTTATTCCGCATCAAGTGAACATTCCGAATGAAGCAATATTTCAGGTTATTCCGCATGAGTTGAATTATTCCGAATAAGCTAAATTTCCCTGATATTCCGGATCAAGCAATTATTCCGAATAAGCTGTTTTCTCCAAGTTTAGGTATTTTACTGTTTGATTTTTATTCAAGTTTATTTCCAGTAATTGCTTTTAGTTTAATTTTATTACTTCCAGCACTTATCGTTTTACTAGTTATAGACCAAAGCTCCCCCTTTTTAGTCACCAATTACAACAATTCCACTTTGAATCGTGATCGATTCGAGAAGATACCGAGAACGAAACAACGACAATTACAATTGGGTACGAGCAATGCAAAGAAAGATCTTGCAAAAGAAAACCTTTTTATTAACTAACCAAAAATCAGTTATTAAAAAGGCGTCGTTGCCGGCTCTTTTCGTAAGGATCAACGGTTTCTTGTGAGAAAAATTGGATTTTAGGATCCGTTCTTTCGGGAACATTATTTTCAAGCACAAAAACTTTCAAAAAACCCATAAAAATACAAAATTTTCAAAGATACAAAAACATTAAAAAACCTATAAAAACCAAAAACATTTTCTCTTGCATTTTCTTTTTAGTGTATGCGTACCCGATCAACATCTTATTCAGAGCCCAAGACTCTCGAAGATTTAGACATGGTCGGTGTACACAACAACAACAATAATAATCCACCCCACAACAACAATAATAATCCACCCCACCCAAACATTAATAACCCACCCTTACCCGACCTACGAACCATGGAGGAGCTATGCCAACCTACGATGAACGGACGTGGAGGCCCGATTGCGCCGATGCATATCACGGCTCAGGAGTTTTCGTTGAAGCATCACATGATCCAACAAATGCAAACTAATCCATTTCCCGGAATTCCGGATGATGATGCCAACAAACATCTCGACAAATTCATTACCATCACCCAAAGCATGAAGTCCCCGGTGTTTCTATGGATGACCTTCGCCTTCAACTATTTCCCCACTCGCTTTCTCACCATGCCAAAAAATGGTTTGACCGTCTCCCAAAGAACTCTATTCATACTTGGGACGACATGACTCAACGCTTTTTGTCGCGCTACTTCCCACCATCCATGATCACGAGCCTTCGTAACCAAATTAGTGGATTCATGCAAGACAATGATGAATCGCTCTTTGATGATTGGGAACGATACAATGATTTGATCTACCGTTGTCCAAATCACAACATGCTCCCCGTCACTCTCATCGATACTTTCTACAGTGGTCTCACTTTTCGTGAACGTGACACGATCAACGCCGCCGCCGGTGGTACTTTTATGAAAAGGAGACCGGAGGAGTGTAGAGAGTTGATTGAAAACATGACTACTCACCACAAGAATTGGGATTCATCCGCATCCTCAAGATCTAATCAGAGAGTCAATGTTTCTTCTACTACTTCCAATCCCGAGATAACCGAACTTACCCGAAAAATCATGGATATGCACAAGGATTTCATGACCATGGCCACAAACCACTTTCAACAAGCTAAAGCCGTTTCTATTTATTGTGACACATGTGGTGGTCCTCATTCCTACAATGATTGTCCTTCCACTCAAGGAAATTTTTGGGAAAATGTTAACGCGGCTTATGGTACTTATCCCACGGGAGGCTATCAAGCTCGTCCTCAAGGAGACCGTAGCTTGCTAAGTTATCGTTCAAATAACTATCTCGCTCCACCCGGTTTTCCTCCTCCAAACCAAACCCAACAACAAAGCTATAACCGAAATAACCAATCCCAACCTCGTGCTAACAATCAATCCCAAAGAAACCCATACCCACCTCAAGGAAATTCTCAAGCTTACCAAGCTCCACCTCTTAAGTAACCGATGGCATTGAATCCAGACGTCGAGACGTTCATGGGGACTAATAGAGAGATGGTGACGAATCTTCAGAGTCAATTCGTCAACTTGAAGGGAGAAATGTCGAAACAAGGGAACGATATTCGAGCCGAGATAAGGAATGACATGGCGAAACAAAGCAATGATATTCGTGCAGACATGAGAGATTCTTTCAGCACTCAAGCGCTTAACATACGTGATATGATCGATTCGCTCTTACAAGGTAATCAACACTCTTCTTCGGGTACTCTTCCAGTAATACAGTTACGAATCCAAGAGGGGAGATGAAAGCAATCACCACTCGTAGTGGAAAAGGTTATACGGAACCCGAGCTTCCTACACCTCCACCCGTGATTGTGAACAAGGATAAAGAGCAACTTTCCTCACCTCCTTTGCCTTCTACCCCCATTTCCCCACCACCCGTGGTTGTGAGTGATCCTACTCCCCTAAAGCCTTCTTCTTCATCCAATATACCTTATCCTTCAAGGTTGAGGAAAGAGAAGCAAAAGAGCAAGGATGATATTCAAGTTTCAAACTTTCTAAAAATGTTTAAACAATTGATTTTTAACATCTCCTTTGACGAGGCTCTCGCTCACATGCCTAAATACGCGAAGATGTTTAAAGATCTTCTTAGTGACAAGGAGAAGCTTCTTGACATTTCTCAGATCCAACTTAATGAGAATTGCTCCGCCGTTCTCTTAAGGAAATTGCCCACCAAACTTGGTGATCCGGGTCGCTTCTTAATTCCTTGCAACTTCCCGGGAGTAGAGAATTGCATGGCCCTAGCCGATGTAGGTGCCAGTATAAACTTAATGCCTTTAAGTGTTTGGAAGCAATTATATCTCCCCGAGCTAGTCCCCACCAAAATGACTTTGGAATTAGCTAACCGTACGGTTGCTTATCCAGTGGGGATAGCCGAAGACGTCTTTGTTGGCGTTGACAAATTCACCTTCCTGGCGGATTTTGTTGTCGTTGACTACGAAATGGATCCTCGTGTTCCATTAATCGTTGGACGTCCCTTCATGAGGACCGGTCGCACTCTCATTGATGTTGTCGCGGGCGAAATAATCATGAGAGTTGGTGACGATAAAATTGTCTTCAACATGGGTAAGATTTCTAAGCAACCTTATTCATATGAGAGTGTTAATGCTATTGATGTTCTTGATGAGGCTTGTGAAGAACACTTTCATGATGCTTGCAAAAGTACTCTCTCTTCTCTACCCAATGTTGAGACCGTTGCCTCAATTGCTCCGTCATTGAATCCTTTTGGAGAAAGTGACTTGGATGATTTCGAAGCTAGCTTGGGTCCTCTCGATCTTAAGTATGATGATTCTTCCACCGATTGGGATGAAGACATTCGTACAATTGAGAGACTTCTCAATGAAGACCCGTTTTCTCCTCCTTCTCCTAAAGAGGTGACTAATGATGATCCATCGTTAGTTACACCATCTATTGAGGATCCTCCTACTCTTGAGCTTAAGGACTTACCTCCCCATCTCGAGTATGTTTTCATAGAAGGCATTGATCAACTTCCCGTTATTATTGCTAAGGACTTAAAAACCGATGAGAAAACTCGTCTCATTGAAGTTCTCAAGAAACATAAAAGAGCTATCGCTTGGAAAATCTCCGATATTCACGGAATTGATCCTCACTTTTGCACACATAAAATTCTCATGAAGGACGACTTTAAGCCCACAATTCAAAGCCAAAGAAGGATGAATCCTAAAATCCATGACGTCATCAAAAAAGAGGTTATCAAACTTCTTGATGCGGCTATGATTTACCCTATTTCAGATTCACCATGGGTTAGTCCAATCCATTGTGCGCCTAAGAAAGGCGGAATCACCGTTATGCCCAATGCAAACAACGAGTTGATTCCTACACGTCTCGTTACTGGGTGGAGAGTTTGTATAGACTACCGCAAACTCAATGATGCCACGAGAAAGGATCATTTCCCTCTTCCTTTTATGGACCAAATGCTTGAACGTTTAGCGGGTAATGAATATTACTGCTTTCTAGATGGTTTCTCGGGTTATTTCCAAATACCCATCGATCCCCAAGATCAAGAGAAGACAACATTCACTTGTCCCTATGGCACATTTGCCTACAAAAGGATGCCTTTTGGCTTATGCAATGCCCCCGGGACTTTCTAAAGGTGCATGTTGGCTATCTTCCATGACATGGTTGAGCAAACCATGAAAGTCTTCATGGATGATTTCTCGGTCTTTGGGGATTCCTTCTCTTCTTGCATTGCCAATTTGGAACGTATGCTTAAGCGGTGCGAAGACACTCGCCTTGTTCTCAATTGGGAAAAATGCCATTTTATGGTAAAAGAAGGCATTGTGCTTGGACACAAAATCTCTAAAGCCGGTCTTGAAGTCGACCGTGCTAAAGTGGATGTCATAGCCAAATTACCTCCACCTTCAACCGTGAAGGGTGTGAGAAGTTTTTTGGGTCATACGGGCTTCTATCGTCGATTCATTCAGGATTTCTCTAAAATCGCTCGCCCGATGACCCACCTCTTGGAAAAAGATACTCCTTTTATCTTTTCTAAAGAGTGTATCGAAGCCTTCAATCTTCTTAAGGATAAGCTAATTAAGGCACCAGTCTTGGTTACCCCTAATTGGGAGCTACCCTTTGAGTGGATGTGCGATGCTAGCGACTTTTCTATTGGTACGGTTTTGGGACAAATGATCAACAAACATTTCCAACCAATCCATTATGCTAGCAAGACAATGACGGGGGCTCAATTGCATTATACGACAACCGAAAAAGAGCTTTTAGCTGTTGTCTATGCTTTTGAAAAATTTCGCCCCTATCTTGTTTTATCCACCACAATCGTATACACGGACCATTCCGCGTTGAAGTACTTGATGACTAAGCACGACTCTAAGCCAAGACTTATTCGCTGGGTTTTACTCCTTCAAGAATTCAACATTGAAATTCGTGACAAGAAGGGAGCCGAAAACCTAGCCGCGGATCATCTGAGTAGACTTGAGGATCCATATCAAGGGGATCATCCGAACAAAGAGATCAATGACTCTTTTCCCCTTGAAACCTTAATGTCTATAAATCTCAATCTGGATGACACCCCGTGGTTTGCTGACATTGCAAACTACTTAGCGGGTGGTGTTCTCATCAAAGGGTTAACATCCCAACAAAAGAAGAAGTTCTTGAATGATGTTAAGACTTACTTTTGGGATGACCCTTTTCTATTCAAACAATGCGCTGACTTGATTATTTGCCGATGTGTTGACGGACCGGCCGCTTTGGACATTCTCAAGGCTTGCCATAAAGGACCCACCGGTGGTCACTTTGGTCCCAACTACACCGCCAAAAAAGTGTTTGACTCGGGATTTTATTGGCCCACCATTTATCGTGATGCTCACGAGATGGTTAAACATTGTGATGCTTGCCAAAAACAAGGCAAGATCACACATAAAGATGAGATGCCTCAAAATTTCATACAAGAATGTGAAATCTTTGATGTATGGGGCATCGACTTTATGGGGCCATTCCCTTCTTCGAATGGCAACAAATACATCCTTGTCACTGTTGACTACATTTCCAAATGGGTTGAAGCCAAAGCTTTACCAACTAACGACGCGAGGGTGGTTTGTAATTTCTTGAAACAACTGTTTGCTCGATTCGGTGTTCCTCGTGCTATAATCAGTGACCGCGGGACTCATTTTTGCAATGATCAATTTGCAAGAGTCGTGGCTAAGTATGGTGTCAATCACCGTCTTTCCATCGCTTATCATCCACAAACCAACGGTCAAGCCGAGATATCCAACCGTGGATTGAAGAGAATTTTGGAACGTACTGTGGGAGAGCATCGTGCCTCGTGGGCTGATAAACTTGATGATGCTCTGTGGGCTTTACGGACCGCCTATAAGACACCGATTGGTTGTATACCTTATCGTCTTGTGTACGGGAAAGCATGCCACCTCCCCATCGAGCAGGAACATAAGGCATACTGGGCCTTGAAATGGGCTAACTTCGACATCAACAAAGCCGGTGATCTTCGCAAGATTCAACTCAACGAGCTACATGAATTGAGGAATGAAGCTTACGAGAACTCATTGATCTACAAGGAGAAGACCAAGATTATCCATGATGCTAAAATCAAGAACCGAGAGTTCCACGTTGGTGATCAAGTCTTACTTTTTAACTCTCGGTTGAAGATCTTCTTGGGCAAGTTGAAGAGCCGCTGGTCTGGTCCATTCACCATCGCCAATGTCTTTCCCTATGGCACCATTGAGCTTTCTAAGCCAAATGGGCCCAATTTTAAGGTGAATGGCCATCGTTTGAAATTGTACTTTGGTGAGGACATCTCTAATGAGATGATTCCATCCCGCACCACGTTTCCCATGAATTAGTTCGGGACCGAGTCAGGCTCGTGACTCGGTTAACAAAAACAAGCGCTCCTCGGGAGGCAACCCGAGTATCTGTCCCCCTTTCCCGTTTTTCATCCTAAGTGCAGGGGGAGCTATATAGGTTGCTTGTGTTTGTATGGTGATGTGATTACAGGGATAAGTGAACTCTTGGAATCCTTGAAGAACCGTGCTCCCATGTTATCTACAAATCCGGTTCTATCTCTCAACTATCGTGATTCAATTTTCTTCATACTCACATTTGAAATTGATCACTTTAGTTGTCTCAACCTTAACTTGATTTAACCAACGTGCACAATGTCATAAGTGTAGGGGAGACTTTTCCTACATGCTTAAACATTGAGGACAATGTTTATATTAAGTGCAGGGGGGGACTTCTATTGAAGTTTTAAGTGGACTTTTCCATTAAAATGCCTTCATTTAATCGAAAAATCATTTTTTCAGCATTTTTCAAATTTTTAATTAACTTTGGCCATTTAGTCGTAATTTTTTAATTTTTATCGTTGCTTTCATATGTATATACCCGCAATAAAGTCTAAAATTTTAATAAAGTGGTGTAGCTAGTTTTGAAGTCTTTGACATATTAGGCCCGTTGCGATTATTTTGACTCAACCCAAATAGACTTATCCAAGTTTATTCTAGCAAGTATCCTTAACCATGTAGACCTTGTAGACCTTAATTGGTTTATTAGGCTAAGCATCCACGAGTCTCATTACTTAAGATTTTAGATTGTGGAGAACGAGAAATGATAGAGTCAATTATAAGTCGGTATTCTTGCACAAGCACACTTGGTGTAATTATCTGCCTATTCTCCCATCACTTGCTAATAAATTATCTGCAATAAGTAAGGTCGTACGATTTGAAAAGTTACTTAGCTTCTAGCCCAAGATCGTTTAAAAGTTGCTCGGTAATGATAAGAGTTCATAGCCAAGGCATAACTTATGAAGCGGGGCGCGAAGATTGGCGAGTCCGAAAAGGCCCTAACAAGGCATGAGGATTCAATTTTATTGCTAAAGATCCAAGGTGATGTGAAAAGCATTATTCCCAAAATCAATATGAAGGATCAAGACTCACGACGAAAAGCAATCAACTCCAATAAAGATCATGGAGAAGTCTATCCGAAAAGACCCTAACAATGTATGAGGATAAATAGACCCAAGTCCGAAAAGGAGGCGGATCGTTGTATCTCAAAATCCCAATTAACGATTGAAGAAATAATGATGAAGTCGTGGTCAACAAAATTGGAGTATCCCTCAAAAGTCTCCAAGTGAAGAAACTCTATTAACGAAGAGAAGACCATTATCTCAAGAACGTCTCTCAAGATATGAAGTATGAAGTACATGCCAAATATCGGCCCGAGAAAGGTCTCAAATCGTGAAGCGAGTTATGCCAAGATATGAACTTTTTGATATCCCGGGAATCAATTTTAAGAGATTTTGTCCTTTAGCTAACTATTAATCAAATCGTCCTACTTCGCTTTCAGCCTAAATAAACTATCGAAATAAGTCCAAAAATGCATCTTCATGATCATTCTAAGACAAAAATAAAATATAAGAGATACACCTAGGAATAAGGGAGTCTAAGCATATAATTAAGCCATGTGTGTAAGTGTTTGTTTTGCTAACTTATAATAACAATGATCTCGTTTTTAAGCTTAGTTTGGGGAACGTGAAACTTGAGGGTGATAAATCTTCGCAGCACTGAAGCCCTAATGTAAGTCTTAGATCTCTTTGCAACTTATCTCCATATAGCTATTTTCAAGTGAAAATGGTTTCTATCTTTTTGTTCCCTTTAAAGTTTAAATTTCTCTTAGTACTCTAATTTTTGTTTTAGTAGTATGTTAATAAGGCCGAGGTTAATTGATTATGAGAAAAGTGTAAATTTGCTTTATCACTAAGCATTGCATGAGGGCATGGAAATGGTTAAGTGTAGGGGATTTGATAGGTGTGAAAACACCCATCCTTTTACCACTTATTTCTTGCTAAAACGAGACCAAAACGCGTATTTAATGTCATTTGTTTGGAATTATGCGTGGTTTGTGTGTTTGTTGTGTTTTCAGAACCAACCGGATAAATATTGAAGAAAACATGGGATTGCACGGGTTTTATCGAAGAAAAAGACGAAAAGACAAAGTCTATAGTCCAAGAGATGCAAAAGATTTGAAGTCAATGGGCCTATTTGAAGTTTTATCGAAGAAAAGGACCAAAGATGGAAGATTTACGTATGTCGAAGAAACTCAAGTCTATTAAATGAAAAAATTAAAAGACGAGTTGAATTTATTCGTCGACAAATCCCGAATCGAAATCGAAAACGTCAACTTTTCTGAAAAGACGAGAAGACAAAAAGAAGGAGAGAAAGCCCACTCACCAAACCAAGCAAAGCACTATAAATACTCTTCCCATTCATATTTTCCACTAGCTTTTTCTTTCTGTTATTCTTTTCCTGTTTCGTAGGAACCAACTCCCTTAAGGAGGTGGTTTTCATTTTCTTTGATTTCTTCCACAATCTTGTAAGTTTGATCTTTCCATTTTGATTGTTTGAATCTTAATCATCAATACAAGTTTACATTTAATCTTTCTATCATCTTGTTCTTCTTCTTCTTGTTGATTCATAGTTTTAAGGTTTTTATTTTATTGGTTTGATCTTAAAAAGTAAGTGGGTTTTATGTTTTTGTTGATTCGGATTGATACTTATCATAGGTAAATGATTATTGGTTAAATTGGTTTATCTTTTGATTAAAAACTTGGTGGATTTTGGGATAAATTCGTGTTTAAGACATTCCCCTGTTCTTCGCGTTTTTAAGCTTGCCCAGATTCTGGATCATCAATATATTCCGGATCAAGGGTTTTGTGATTTTATTCCGGATCAAGTTCTTTGGTTCGGAATATTTAATATTCCGGATCAGCTATTCTATTCCGGATCATTTTCTTCTGAGTAAAAAAATCATTCCGAATCAGCTAGTCCTTCCGGAATAATCAATATTCCGGATTTGCAGTTATTCCGAATAAAGGTTTCTTCTAAAACATTCTGAATCAAGCACATTATTCCGGATCAAAAGTTATTCCGAACGAAGGCCATATTTCGCATGAACCAATATTCCGCATGAAGGACATTTATTCCGGATAGAGATTTATTCCGGGTCAAGCAAAGATTCTGGATCAACTCATTTATTTCGCATAAAGCAAACATTCTGCATGAAGCAAACATTCCGCATGAAGCAAACATTCCGCATCAACCATTTATTCCGCATCAAGTGAACATTCCGAATGAAGCAATTTTTCAGGTTATTCCGCATGAGTTGAATTATTCCGAATAACTAAATTTCCCTGATATTCTGGATCAAGCAATTATTCTGAATAAGCTGTTTTCTCCAAGTTTAGGTATTTTACTGTTTGATTTTTATTCAAGTTTATTTCCAGTAATTGCTTTTAGTTTAATTTTATTACTTCCTGCACTTATAGTTTTACTAGTTATAGACCAAAGCTCCCCCTTTTTAGTCACCAATTACAACAATTCCACTTTGAACCGTGATCGATTCGAGAAGATACCGAGAACGAAACAACGACAATTACAATTGGGTACGAGCAATGCAAAGAAAGATCTTGCAAAAGCAAACCTTTTTATTAACTAACCAAAAATCAGTTATTACCTGCTGTTGTTCGAGTTGTTAGCATTTTTACGGTAACTACCGTTACCGCCACGCCTCTTAGAACCAGAACGGTCGTTAGTCTGACCGTTTCCCTTGGATGCTTGCTGCTGAGCGGCCGCAGGCTTACGGTCGTCAGTCTTCTGCCTGGAATATATAAATTGTTGAACAGAGGTTTAAATGAAATGAATAATGCTGATAGAAATGAGTTGTTTACAATTGGTGATTGAAGATACCTCTTCACTGCTCTGTCATCACCGAACTCCTCTCGTTTCTAAAGCATCTCGAGCTTACGGGCTGCATCGGCCACCTGTACCACTGTAGTGAAAGTAGCACAAACAAGGTTGTTTGCAACCGAAGTGCGAAGTGCCCAGCAAAACTTCTCAGCCTGCTCTGCAGCAGTTCCTGCGGCAGGACCCAGAAAACCTGCTAATCAGAGAAACCTTTAAATGAATTCATTGTTGTTTTAACCAGCAATCTGCCGAATGTTGTGGTAGTCCCTCTTGATCTTCTCTTACATAGCATGTGGAAAGTACTGATTAAGGAAGAGCTCCTTAAACCGGTCCCATGTCAGCTGTGCAACCTAATTGTCACCATCGTTGGACTGCTTGACCGATTTCCACCACTACAGCACATCACCTTCAAACTTATAGCAAGTCAACCTTTCCTTGTAGATACCATCACAACCCATTGCATCGAAAGTCTTCTCGATGTGAGAAATCCAAGCTTCAGCCTCGTTGGGGCTGTCAATCTGCTCAAACGAACGGGGACGTTGTTTGTTGAATCTCTCCAACCAAATCATAAGATTAACCGGTGGAGGAGGAGGAGGGTTGGCGTGATTACCATGAGCCTGGAATTCCGCCTGAAGTTCATCCCTGATTTCATTGCGAAGTTGGGGAAGTAGGGCTTGCAAATCTACATTGACAGCTAATGTCAATTCTGGAGTATTGCGATTGTTCACCATCTGATAGTTTAAACAACAAAATACAACATAAATTACAAATCTGAAATGAGGTAACGTAAGAATGCATGAACAATGTATAATCAAAGAAGCAGTTTATAATGCATGTAACAATGTATAAAAATGCATGATGCAGTTTATAAAGCTTTTATATCAACGAGAGTGAACGTCTATGGTCAGTTCATCCAAAACAAAAGACATGGAGCGGGGACGCCAATGGGTCGGGCCCAAAGTTAAAAGTTTCGATAAAAGCACATGTGACTAAATAGGTCCAGTCCTGTACCAACCATTACTTAGTCATAAACCAGCTACAATGATATGAATGCATGAAATAAAAATGAAAATGAATGAATTCATGAAAACCAACTGTCAGTTCTAGGAAGACACTTGTGACTACCCGTAAGTCACAGATCATTTTTCCAGAGCTACAGGTCGAAACCTTGGCTCTGATACCATAATTGTAACACCCCATTTAATAGGATAGAGTGCTATAGTAAATTATGGCGTATCATCAAAGCATGCAAGGTAAATGTCTAAACATTCATGACCATAAATAGAAATACCGGAATCAAACATCGGTAGTCTAGTAACTCACAAACAAGCAATATAAGTACTGTAAATGGAAAGGACTAAACAATGTCCAAAATATGTAAAGTATGATAAAGTAGGAAATAAATGCATAATGTAAAAGAGGCCGGATAGCTTCTAATCCGAATGCACATATTCTGGAGTTCCTACTTGCGTCATTGGGTACCTGCCATTTGGGAACATGGAAAAGTAGACGGGTGAGCATAACGCTCAGTGCATGGATAAACAATGAAGCATGGAAAACATAGAGTATGTAAGCATATAAAGAATATAAAGCATGAATGGCAGCAAAAATGAATAAGTTCTGGAAAACCTAGTTTTCTGTCATGTTAACTAGTTTTAGTTCTAAAAACATAGCTTATGTTACTTATGAAAATATGTATTATTTTATGTACCAAATTAGCCAATATAGGTCATGAGGTCAACAACGTGCATGAATACTTGGAGGGGAGACCTCATCATGCAATTAGAGGGGTTGCCTCTAATTAACTGGTCAATGGGTAGGAGGGATCAACTCCTTGTGAAGGATGCAAGACATACACGACATTCACCATGAAAATCCTAACTGAAACATGTACCTAGGATGCACCCATACGCCCCACATGATAATATAATAATATAATGGCCAAATAACTGAAAAGGGATGCCACGAGCTATCACTCCGCCGTGGTGAAGTCATAACACTAGTGCCTCTAGTGTTATGGTTATGGTACCTCTATAACTAGGTGAAACTGGTCATGCATGTATATGGCTAAGGTAACTAATAAAACATAAGCATTTAATCTGTAACTAATGGGGAAAACAGTTGGCTGCATACGGGAAATCCTAATGAAGGAAGAGATTGTCCTTACTGAAGGACGGGAAATCTGTACCTTATGTCTAGTGGAAGCTAACGGAAATGATGAAGACTAATCCGCCTTGACGAATAACACTACATTAGAAATATGGACGTGTATGAGTTGTTTAATTACATGTGTTTTACTGGTTCCGTGTGTTATTAGCTTGTTATACGTATTCTGTCATGTTTTACTTTTTATTGTGTATTCTGTAGTTATTCTGATGTTCTGTTGTGTATTATTCATGTATTAGTGTATTATAATACTTGTATTGTAATACTAAGTAAACTTCTAAAAATAGCAGGTTTCCATAAATAGTAAGTTTCCAAAAATAGAAAGTTTCCAAAAATAGAAAGTTCCCAAAAATAGTAAGTTTCCATAATTAGAATTAAGCTGGATTATAAATAATAAGTGAAGTTAAATTAGTACAATACAAGTCATGATTATTGTTAGTTAATTAAATAACTGGTTAATTTAATTAAACTATATGTTATATGATTTTAATTAAAATACATTTTAATTAAAATAACTAAGTATAAATACGTTAGGTTATACATGAATTAATTTTAATAAATTAATTAACCTAAAGTTTAATGTGACAGATTTATAGAATAGTTTTTATAAAAACCCGAATCATGAGCCCGTGTTTTAATATAAGCCGAATTAAATAGGCTATAAACAAGTCCCATCGAGACCTTGGAAAGGATCTTGGTTGACACTACTTAACAACTAATCATACAATCATAACCCGACTCGAAGTCGGGGTCCCTTTGTCTCGGGTCCGATCAACCAAAACCAACCGAGCACCCCTTGGGGTCTCGGTGGTATCTCGTCTCCACCCTAAACCGAAAACAAACACACACCAACCCAAGTTCAGGGTTCCCTTGTCTTGCCGAGCCAAGAACCAACCATGCCGAGACCTAAAGGTCTCGGTGGTGGTGATGAAAAACAAACCGAACACCCCTTTTGGGGGTTTTGATGCCTCGGCCGAACCACAAACATAAACCAACGTACCCTTGACCCAAAATGAATTAATCCTTGTTGTTATTTTACATGTTCATGTGATTAATTAATTTTTAAAACATGGAATCATAAGAATATAAAATAAAATAAAAGGTTTTTGAATATACCACTACGCGTAGAATCACGAGATGATCACAAATAATTAATCAACACCAAAAATCGTCTGGTTTGCCTTGTTTTGTTGTGTAGGCTGACGGCTAATGAGAACAAGGAGGAGAAGCAAAGTTTTTCTGTAACCAAAAGGCCCATCTTGGTCCTCCTCTCTTGTTGCCGCGGCTATGGGGCCCACAATGGGTAACCAGTAGCTTTTCTTGAGTCTAACTATTTACATGCGTGTTCGTGATTTATTATTCGTGATTTTTGGTGTTCGTGATCGTTTCATATTTATAATATGCAAGATTGTTCGTTATTTATTTTCGTGACACGTGTATTAATATTATAAATGGAAAGTTTAAATTTTACCGTGTTTTCGTAAGTTACTGTTCACGTGTACTGCTCATAGGTTTTTAATGTGGGTTTTACACATCCAATGAAGTAAACTTACCAAAGTTCCAAAATAAGTTTTTTTTGACATCTTGTTTGTTTAGTGATTCTCTTTGTTGCAGATGTTCAATGGCAAACCACATCTCTTTAGCAGTAGAGCATGCATCAACCGTTGAGTAAATATCATCCCCAATCCCACTTAGAATCAAATAGATGGCTTCCTTCTCTGCATCAATCCAAGCTCGATTCTCTTTCGAAGTATTCTCATATGTTTCCTTAATCGTCTGCTCAGCGGCACCTGGCGTCGTGTCGGTTGCTGGAGTTGAAGGAATGGTGATTGTAGTGGGAGTATAGGGTCCGTCTGTGATGCAGCGGCGAAGAACATCATCATTGGGTTTTGTGTCAAGATATCAAAGAAATCGTGATTGCCATTGTGCATATCGACCGGACACAAGCATTGGTGGTCTCTCTTTATAGCCCGCCAGCATGATGTCGTTGTTTGTGACACGATACTCTTGAGTAGAATCCATTTTGAAAAACTTGGAATTGTTCAAGTGAAAAAGGATCTTAAGTATATGTGTTGTGATTGTTGTTGTCGAAGAAAAATGTTAAAATCCCCTAAAAATTGTCTTCTCAAGAACCCAAAAATTCTAAGGCGAAAAAATCCCACTTTCGGAATAACGCGTTGTTTTCGGAATAATTGTAGGTTTCGGAATATCTGTTGTTTTCGGATAAAATGTAGGTTTCAGAATAGTTTATGTTTTCAAACAAAATGTAGGTTTCGGAATATTTGATGTTTTCGGATAAAATGTAGGTTTCGGAATATTTGATGTTTTTCGGATAAATGGTGTTGTTCGAATAAATGGTGTTTTCGGATAAATTTAAGATTTTCGGATAAATTGAAGTTTTTCGGATAAATTGAAGATTTTCTGATAAATTTAAGATTTTCGGATAAATTGAATTTTTCGGATAAAATGTGTTATTTCGGATAAATGTGGAATTTTTGGATAAAATGGGTTGTTTCGGATAATTGTGGAATTTTCGGATAAAATATATTGTTTCGAATAATTGTGGAATTTTCGGAATAAAATTGGTTGTTCGGATAATTGTGGAATTTTCAAATAAAATGTAATGTTTCGGATAATTGTGGAATTTTCGGAATAATCAAGGTCAAAACACTTTCGGATAATCAAAGATGTTCACTTTTCGGATTAAGCAAATAACTCACCTTCAGAATAAGCTAGTAATCTGCAACTTTTTCGGATAAATTGAAGAAGTGTCACCTTCGGATAAATGGAGTGACTTTCCCACCTTCGGATAATCTAACCTTGAGTCATTTTTGGATAAACCAAACCAAAACACTTTTTCGGAATATATAGCCGACACACCCACTGTTCTCGAATCGAACCCCAAAAACAATCCAAACACCCCAAAAACTTGCGATTTTAACCATAAAAACTAAACCAAATCCCTACCAGATCTACGTAGGTGATTTGTATGAAGATTTAGAGCCCAAAAACACAAGAAAAAATTCAATCCGAAATTTAATCTTGAATTAAATCAATCGAATCAAGCAATAAACCAAACAACCAATCACAAATCTACCCCGTGGCGATTGATACCAATTGTTGTTCCCATATTTAATCACTTCATCATGGTTGATTAATTGAAATAAAGAAGAAAGATAGATGATTTATAGAGAGAGAAAGTAGTGAGAGAAAGTAGAGAGAAGGTGAAGAAAACTATGTGAGATTAGATTAAGAAAAATGAAAAAATCCAACCTCTCCTAACATGCTAGGAGAGGTATATATAGTCGGGCTTACATGTAGCCTTAATGGACTATATTTATTTAACGGGTCGGGCTTGAATAAATTGCTTAGTACCTTAAAAGAGGCCTTTTAAGCTAGCCATCAAGCCCGTAATGTCATGACTATTTTAACTAACTATTACAGCGTTCAAATAAATATTACAATAAAAACCTATGAGCGAACATTCTTGTTTGACTCGATATATTGAGGCTAACAACAACAGTGAGAACTTTAGTCATAATATGAATAGAATGTTAAGCAGAATTTTTGGACGTAAGAACTACATCTGCCCTTTTTGATACACTATGTTATGATTATAATCTCGGGACGAGATTTCTTTAAGGGGAAGAGGCTATGACAACCCATAAAATTTAGAAGTGTAATATATGCTATGATTGAATAGGAGTGAAAAGGCCACTAGAAATTTTTGCTTTTTGTATATTACTTGGTAGAATGAACTGCTTCTCACACCATAAACTATTATAACAACATATTCCTATAATGATGAAAGACACAAGTCTAAGTTATAAAAGAGATCTAATAAGTTCAATATTAATAAGAACATCTCAAATGTAACCATGATGCCCTCAATTTTCTTAGAAACCCTAGAATTCCTATAAATGAGTTGTAAACTCAAGAATAGTAAACCATGAATGGAGAATACTTATGAATAAGTCATTATGGAACATAAACAAGTTATAAAGTATACTCTAAATACGTAATAAGACCTAAGAATGGCAAGGACAAACCATACAAAGCTAAGTACAAGTAATTGTACATAATAGTCTAGATCGCCACCTAGAAACCCTTGATAAACAAAATTTCAAGCAATATAACTACATAAAATCTATGTACTATTATCAAAAACAATATACTAATTACAATTATCATATAAAGGCAAGTTATTTGATCACAAATTACTAATATTCACTAATCCAAGGCTAGTTGCAAGTTAAGACCTAGTAACCAAGATTAGCATATAAAATCTATTATACATTGAATTAGACTCTAATCTTTTGCCACAAATTATAAAACTCAACTATATATCATATTAATATTGTACATTTATTTCAAGTTAAGTTACAAGTTCATAAAGCATAAGGTACAAGTTATCAAAGCATATGATATTAAGCTCCCTTAATCAACCCTAGAATATGATCAACCTACACAAACCCTTAAACAAAGAATATAGAAACCATAGAAGTCATAAACATATCATATAATGTGACAACCCAAAACCGAGGTCATTGCTTAATCTTATTTTACGATTAATTTTGAAATTTTTGGATGAGTTTGAATGATATTTATTTTTGGAGGTTTATGTTTAAACCGATGTTGGAAGGTTTATATTTATTATTTAATAAGTATAAGGAGTATTAGCAAGCGTGATGCCGAAGGACGCCAAATATTTTACGTCTTATTGTCAGTTGTTCGATTTTTGTCATTTTTGATGTTTTATTTTAAATGATGTGTTAAGTCGAGTCGAGAGTCGATATTATTATATTTGAGGTACGTTTTAGCTAACTATTTTCATTTTGATCCACGACTATTGAAAAATTACAACCAAGTTCCCTCATGCACTATATATAAACCTCAAAATTACACACACACTCATAATTCTCCTCTCAAAATTTTCTTCATCTCTTCTTTCTCTCTCTCATTTACCGAAACATCCACCACCACCACAAAACCCATAAATTTTCAATTTTAACTTGAATTTCATGATGATTTGAGCAAAACTAAAGCAAGACCCACTCTTATAATTGATCAAGGATCATTTTGGTATAAGAATATCTTACATGCAAGGCATTTTTATTTTTTGATGTTGGTAGGTAGAAACCATGATCATGCATGGTGTTCTTGCCATGATCAATGGTGATTGTTGCAAGAATTTTGTTAAAAACATCATTTTGATCTAAAGGTTTTAATTTTGATGATGATTTAAATGTTATGGTTCATATATGTTGATGTTAGGGTATAGGAATGAACATTTCTATGGTTGGTTTTGATCAAAAAGGTGATTTTATACAAGTTTTTAATGGTCATTTTATAACAGTAAGTAAACAGTAAAATCCGAATTTTTATGTTTTGAAAATGGATTAACTTATAGCCTTGGGTTGTATATAATTTTATTAGCTTCAATTTGATATAAGGTATAGCTTCTATCTCCTAACGAGCGCGAAGTTATGATGTTTTGATTGATCGTGTACCGGGAGACGAGTATCGACACTACATATAGTTGTTGTCGATATTTGGATCGAATCTCGGGGACTATAGATTGAATCTTTGAAATGTGTAGCATACTGATAATGAGGTGTTTACCTTAGAGGTTGAGTTTATTTTAAAACCCGAGTGTCGGTTTTGTAAACGGAGTCGTTTAAAGAAGTTAAAACGGTTGTATGAAAAATTAACGTAAATCTGTCCGGATTTTGTAGTTTGAAGATGAGTCGAGTAAAGGACTTTAAAAGTAATTTCATTTGACGAACTTGTAGGAGGACTTTCTCTAACACCCCACCAAATGCTATGCGCAGCGGAACTACAACATTTGGGTGCTAGGGAGTTATCATCGCACACAAGATATATCGAACGACTCCAAAGAGACGTCAATTTTAAACTTAAATTAAAAATTGTTGAAAAGTTACATGTCTACGGTTTTCCAACCCCAAATGATACAACAGAGTTTTGCGTTTTCGGTCCCCATGAATCTCAACCCCAAAAGTTACAGTTTTCACAACAACATGACATAAAGTTAAAAACGTTTAAGTAATAACGGGAGGAAAAACAAGTAGACTCCAAGCTCCACACACAACATCCATCCAATGCACGCTCCATGCTACACTTCAGCGGTTACCTGAAACACATGCTAAATTTGGTCAACGAAAACGTTGAGTGGAATTCATAGGTTTTACAATTCATTTTGAACATATGTGAAATAAAACCATTCACGATCATTCATAGACTTGTCGATCAAACAATCTATATTCAAGATACTGACAATTGTGTTTAAGCTCATGACACTAAACCGTTAACTCAGTCAACCGCGTAATAATTACCGGCGTGATTCAGATGAAACCAGTGCCCCTACTAAGGCATCAGTTGCAATTATACCTTTTCTCTTATCACAATTTATCCGTCCGCAGGGGGTATCAACGTACTAGCCCTCGTCTCGGATAGGGTAGTCAATCCCATAGTACTATCACTTTGTATAAGCGGCTATTTCTAATCCACGCTAGGACTAAACAATAGTTAATAGTTCATGAAATTAGGGCCTTTTGCAACTAGGTACTCAACACAATTTCAAAGGCAACATTCGGGTCCAACAATCATTCATGACATATGTTCATTTTTGAAAACTAGCATGCATTTCCCTCGCGGGTAAAATAGTTTGAAATAATAATAAACGAGGCTATAAATTCACACCTTATATAACAAGTAGTCGATAGTTCGAGAGACGGTCACTGACGACGATACGGATGCCCGGGTAAATCAACACCTATCAAACCAAATAACGCGTAATGAGTAATCTCATTTTAAAACCTTATGGTACTGTATAAAGTACATACATATTAGTCACTTGTGACAATTTCAACTCACGCCAAAACAAAACAACAAGTGTTACTCGTTTTATACCATTTGTCCTTATTATTAACGTTATTCATTTTTACTTGTTTTCGCCGATACTTACCAAAAGTACGGACTGTTTTACTATACTTAACCATTTTTAGAAAATTTGAGAAAATTCTAAAAAATAATTTAAGACCTGTAGAAATCACATATTTAATCCCAACAAAAGTTTTTACTTCTATGACCCGTTACTTAATACTTTTCCAAAACTACGTTTTTCGGACTGAAATTGTACTTTGACCAAGTCGGACTCATTTGACCCGTTTAAAATACTTCATTGACCCATTTGACACCTAAGTCCTATAATAGACTCAAATGTGCAGGTTTGAGACCAAAATTCAACCCTTAACCATTTACCAAACTAAACTTATAGTCCCCGAGATTTGACCTAAAACCAAGCATAATTTCGGATTATGACGGTTTTCATCTCCCGGTACACGAATTTCAAAACGTCGTAACTTTTGACTCGTTAGGAGTCGTAAGCTCTATCTTATACCAAATAGAAGCTAAGAAGATGCTCTACAACTCTATCCTACTCACAAGACATGTTTACAAAATAATTTTTACGAAAACACCTTAAACATTCTGCCTAAAATAAACTATACCAAAATCATACCAACGCTCGTTTTCAAACCCATTTATCAACACTAGACATCATTTTAAGCATTCCTAACCATAACCAAACATCATATTCAGTCCTAATCCCCTATTGATCATCATCCTCATAAAACCAAAATCATAAAAATATACATGCAAGTGAATATACCCATCTAAAACATCTAAAAACATAAGATTAAACACAAACCAATGCTCAAAACATTGATCACCATGATCCCCAAACACCCCCCTTTGAGCCGTGGGGTTTGGGTGATCAAAACCCACCAACCAAATTGATTTTGGTTGATTTGTTTGGTGTTCTAGCATCATTCTAACATGAATTAGACATGCAAATGCCCAATTAACATCCAAATGGACTTTTAAAAAATCTTGAATTTTTGGAAGAATTTTTGTTAATGCATGTTTGAAATAACCATGGATTAATACTTACTAAAGGATTTTAGAAGGTGGTCTTTGATTATAATTAATCCAAACTCAAAAAAAATTGAAGTGGTGGTGGTTTTGGGTGTTTGGCCGTCGGCCTAGAGAGCAAAGGGGAAGGGGTTTGATCTTTTTTTTTTGTGAAATGTTTTGTGTGTGTATGTTTGTTCCCCTTTTGTGAAATGGGAGGGACCAAATGTGCAATTTAAGCTTTCTTTTGGCCTTAAGCAAAAACGACTCTAAAACTTTACGGGATTGACTCACTAGTCATTTTAGAAAATTTTACGGGAGTCGGGAATCATCCCAAACACTCCAAAATACTTTTGGGATACTTTAAATATACCCGGAAAACAATAAAACTCACCCGACTCGACTTAACACGAACCGTAAGTAAAATTCTCGAAAAATTACATCATCGATAAAACGTCAATAATTATAGAAATTTGGGCATCCATCGGGATCGTATTCGTCATCGTCCTTCTTAAATCGTCAATCATCAAAATTATAACCTCGAACATCGGTTTCAACCAAAATACTAAAATATATAGCAATTAAAATTTATTAAAAATTTCAAAAATAAGCGTAATTTAGGGTAATGTTAGTGACCTCGGTTCTAGGGTATCACATCCACCCCTCCTTTAAGAGAGCGACGTCCCGGCGCTCGCCTCTTCTTATGCTGACATTTCGTGCCGCTGGAACAGATGAGGATACCTTTCCTTGAAAAAGTCCTCACGTTCCCAAGTGTATTCCGGTCCACGCCTAGAATTTCATCGAACCTTCACAATGGGAATTCTACTACGCTTCAGCCTCTTGACCTCTCGGTCCATAATTTCTACGAGTTCTTCCACAAAATGCATTTTGTCGTCCAGTTGAATCTCGTCCAAAGGAATCACCAATTCCTTATCCGCCAAACTCTTCTTCAAGTTCGATACGTGAAACGTGTCGTGAATAGCACCAAGCTCGCTCGGCAACTCTAACTTATATGCTACTGGTCCAATTAGTTTAACGATCTTAAATGGTCCAATATACCTCGGACTCAACTTTCCTTTCTTCCCAAAACGAATTACACCCTTCCAAGGCGATACCTTAAGCATAACCATATCTCCGACTTCAAATTCCAACGGTTTTCTTCTGTTATCGGCATAACTCTTCTGTCGGCTTCTCGCAGCAAGTAGTCGGTTCTTGATTTGGACAATCTTTTCGGTCGTCTCTAAAACCATTTCGGGTCCAGTCAATTGACTTTCTCCTACTTCACTCCAACACACAGGCGACCTACACTTCCTTCCATACAATGCTTCGAACGGTGCAGCCTTGATGCTCGCATGGTAACTATTATTATACGAAAACTCCACTAAAGGCAAGTGGCGTTCCCAACTTCCTCCAAAATCAATCACGCATGCTCGGAGCATGTCCTCCATCGTCTGAATAGTTCGTTCACTATGGCCGTCAGTCTCCGGGTGATAAGCCGTACTTAAATTCAATTCAGTGCCCATCGCACGTTGAAGCGATTTCCAAAATTCCGAAGTAAATCTAATCTCGCGATCCGAAATGATCGATAACGGTACTACATGTCTGCAAACGATCTCCTTCACATACACACTGGCCAGCTTTTCCATACTGTCCGTCTTCTTCATAGGTAAGAAATGAGCAGATTTCGTCAATCTATCCACTATTACCCAAATCATATCACATCCACTAGGAGTTCTGGGTAAACCCGTCACGAAATCCATAGCGATTTTCTCCCATTTCCATTCTGGGATCTCTGGTTGTACCAACAACCCAGACGGCTTCTTATGTTCTGCTTTAACCTTCGCGCAAGTCAATTACTTACTAACATAACGAGCAATATCCGCCTTCATATTCGGCCACCAATAAACTTTCTTCATGTCATGATACATTTTATCCGATCCAGGATGTATCGAGTACTTCGACTTATGAGACTCGTTCATAACCAAATCTCGTACTCCAGGCTTTCCTTCCTCGGATGGACACAACGGTAGCCAAATCCGATTCTCGAAATATCTCAGTCCGTCTGACCTAATCACAAAAAGAGGTTTCAACATTCTTCACAAGTTCTCAGCATCAACATTCTCTTTCATTAATCCCCTCTCTTGAGCCTTCAGTATAGTTTCGGTTAAGTCAACACTTTCAGTCATCACCAATGCTCTGACTCTCAAAGGTTTCTCTCGTTCCTTCCTACTAAGTGCATCCGCTACAACATTCGCCTTGCCAGGATGGTAGCGAATTTCATAGTCATAGTCACTCAGTAATTCTACCCATCGTCTCTGTCGCATGTTCAACTCCTTTTGATCTAAAATGTGCTGCAAACTCTTGTGGTCAGTGAATACAACACACTTCGTCCCATACAAATAATGTCTCCACAACTTCAACGCAAAGACTACAGCTCCTAATTCCAAATCGTGCGTCGTGTAGTTCTCCTCATTCTTCCTCAGTTGTCTCGACGCGTAAGCTATCACCTTTTCACGCTGCATCAACACCGCTCCATAACCCTTACGAGATGCGTCACAATACAATACAAAGTCGTCGGTTCCTTCAGGTAATGACAATATCGGTGCGGAACATAACTTGTCCTTGAGCGTTTTGAAAGAGAATTCTTCCTCATCTCCCCATTCATACACCCTATTCTTTTTGGTAAGCTTTGTTAATGGCTTCGCAATCAACGAAAAACCTTCAATGAATCTCCAATAATACCCAGCTAAACCAAGGAATTGTCGAACTTCAGTCGGCGTTGTCGGTGCCGACCATTCCCTGATCGCTTTGACCTTGGCAGGATCCACGCGAACTCCTTTGCTATCAATTACGTGACCAAGGAATTGCAGAGACTCTAACCAAAACTCACACTTTGAGAACTTCGCATACAGCTTCTCTCTCTTCAGCAGATCCAATATCTTTCTCAGGTGCTTCTCGTGCTCCTCCTTACTCTTAGAGTAAATAGGAATATCATCAATAAAAACAATGACAAACTTATCTAGATACGGTATGCATACGCGATTCATAAGGTCCATGAATACAGCAGGCGCGTTTGTCAACCCAAACGGCATCACTCGAAATTCGAAGTGTCCATACCGCGTACGAAAGGCAGTTACAGGAATATCCTCCTCTCTCACACGCAGTTGATGATACCCTGATCTTAAGTCGATCTTTGAGTATACACAGGAACCTTGCAATTGATCAAACAAATCGTCAATCCTCGGCAATGGATACCGATTCTTAACCGTCAGCTTGTTGAGTTCTCTATAGTCAATACACATCCGAAATGACCCATCTTTCTTCTTCACAAACAACACTGGCGCTCCCCATGGTGATGAGCTCGGCCTAATAAATCCTTTGTCCATCAACTCCTTCAGCTGATCCGATAACTCCTTTAACTCGGATGGTGCTAATCGATAGGGTGCACGCGCAACCGGCGCAGCTCCTGGCACCAAATCGATTCGAAACTCGACCTCACGGGTGGGTAGTAAACCCGGCAGCTTGTCTGGAAAAACTTTTGGATATTCGTAGATTATAGGTACCTCTTCAATCCTCGCCTCTAAATCACCATCACTCGAAACTTGTGCCAAAAACATATCGCATCCACTTTCTACATACTTCATCATTTTCAAACAAGAAATCACTTTCAAACGAGAAGTGCATTCGTCTCCCTTCACAGTCAAGACTTAATTCCTCAACGGGATCTGAACTAATCTCTCACCACAGACGATCACAGCACTGTGCGCCATCAGCCAATCCATTCCCACGATCACATCAAACGATCCTAGCTCTATAGGCATCAAGTCGATTTCAAAAGCATAATTTCCTAACTTCAAGGTACACCCTTTCAGTATAGAATTCGTACTAACGATCTTCCCATCGGCTAATTCCACATTATAACTAGTTGCTAACAATACCGGTTTTCTATCGATATGACGACTAAATTTAACATCTACGAAACTCTTGTCGGAACCAGAATCAAACAAAATACTAGCATAACAAGCGTCTAGCAAAAACGTACCGGTAACTACGTTAGGACCCTGTGGTTTATCAGCCGTCCCTACTTGATACACGGCAGCAGCATTGTTACCTCCTTTCTTATTTCCTGCCTTCGGGCAATTTCCTTGCTTATGGCCTCTTTCTCCACATCCAAAACAACCCATCACTCTTGTAGCATTCGCCCCAGTGGCTACCCCTTTTGTTCGGCAATCAGACATCCTGTGACCCGCTTTTCCATATTTGCCGCATGCAGGCGGGCAACTCCCTACATGATACAAGTTGCATCGACCACAGTGGGGATTCACCCTCGCTCATCTGGGGTTTGTCACAGCTCTCATCCCTTCATTCCTTCGCTGGTTGAACTGCTGATTGCGGTTCTGACCATTGTTGTTTCGGTTTCCACCTCGGCTTTGACCCTGGGATTGGTTGCTCTGCGCCGCCTCCCACTTCCTCTTATTTCCTTCAGCAATGAAGTTCTTCTTGTCTTGGAGTTTGACATCCATCAACGCATGAGCCATCTGGACCGCTTCATCAAACGACCCAGGTTTAGACGAAGTCGTCTCACCCTTGATATTACTGGATAGACCTTTGATGTACTGTTTCATCTTCTTGTTATTATCGGCAAAGGTGTCTGGACACAAAAGGCTTAGTTCATTAAACCTCCTGGTGTAAGCAGTGATATCATTGTTTCTCAAAGTCAGGTGCCTCAACTCATCTTCCAATTGACCTAACTCCTCTTCAGGACAGAACTTCTTGGTCAAAAGAGCTTTAGTTGCAGTCCATGTTCTTGCATTCGCTACTGCCAATCCAACAGTGGCTACTTGGGTGTTCCACCAACTCAATGCATCGTCAAGAAAAGTAGCAGCCGGAAACTTGACCTTGTTCGCTTCTGAGCAACCACTAATCTCGAAAGTACTTTTGACCTTTTCTAACCATCTCCTAAGTTCTAGAGCTCCACCAGTTCCACGAAATTGCGTGGGACCACATTTTATGAAACTAGAGTAAGTACATTCTCTTGGGGCTTGCTGTCTCCCCGCATTTCTGCCCTGGTCTGGGTTCCTCCCTGCTCGATCTGCTTCTAGCGCATTCGCAATGGCTTCTTGAATCATCGTGTTCACACGGTCGGCGGTTAGTTTTGGAGGCATGGTGCGTTATCAAATACACCTCTCTGCAAAGACAGGGAAAATAGAAAAACAATGTAAGTATACACATCAAGATTAAGATGGATTTCTCTTTCAAGACATAATATAAATACAACGACACATCACTACAGAGTTACTAATATTCATCAATTCACATCACAAAAGATCAAATTAAAGACATATCACAGATCATGAAAGGTAAACATGGATTGTATTGATAATCAACCAAAATTGTGACAAGTATTGCCACTACAACCATTCACCATAAAACTTAAGTCCTCAAGTTTTTCGTCACAATGCCATCATACAAAAGTCTAAAACAGTTCTATTACAACGATCAAAGATAAAATACAAGACAAGCAACTAGGCATGTGGTGATCCACACGGCCTCTTGGATGGCGGTTCATCATCATCTTCCTCGGGTTCCTCATCGCTATCTTCCTCGTCCACTTCATCTATCTTCCTCTTTCCTTTGTCATTCGGCCCACATTCAGTCGCCTTCTTCGTCCCGGACGTAGACCCACACTCAACCGCTACATGATTTCCCACAGTGATACAAGCACCTCTGGAAGGTGGCTGGATCATGAAGTCATTAGCTTCCATTTCCAAATCGTCCACAAATCTCCAATCTGGGGGCAATGATGCTCTCACTCGATGCTCCCAACTCTGCATCCTAGACAATCTCGCTTGATCTTCCCTAACTCGATCAAGACTGGCGCTCAAGTTCGCGATCATCGATCTTAGACTGTTGATATCACTCTTGTTTGCATTTCCATCATACTCAATTCTTGAAGTTCTTGCCAATAATCTTTGGTGTTCTCTCTCATTCTTATCAAACCTCTTAATTACCCTGGTCTCTACCACAAACCGCTCATACATCAACCTATCCATCCTCCTCAACGACCCTCGGGATCCCAGTAGTGTCTTGGTCTCGGAAAGTAGACCCTCGCGATATTCTCATGAATAGATTGTGATTTAGATGAATTGCTGGATTCTGCACCACTCCCATTACTTACTCGAACAAATCCTGGCACTGTCCTCAGGTAGTCCTTACAATTGTCCATCGGGCGACTAAATGGTTGCTGCTCATATCGATCGGTCGGAGGCACTTCATAACCCTTTGGAGAATTTGGAGATTGAAATAAATCAGGTTCGGTCTGACCGACAGCATTCTCGGGAATACCATCATCTATCAGTTCCTCGGGCTCTTCCTCAGAATCCTCACTCTCATCACTACTCATACTGAAGTTGTCCACGTCACTTTTGTCACTGTCATTTCCCGGCTCTATTGCTTCTTCTGGAGCGATCCATCCATTGTCATTATCTGGCGGGTTCGGAGGAAACGGTCCCCCTTCGTGACCTACGACATAATCGTTTCCATTACCATTAGGCGGTACCTCGGCCATTCCTACAATAACAGAGAATTTTGGAGGGTACGTAAGATAACTATACAATATTTATAAATACATGCATGCAAATGCAATGCAAAGGTGGTACACATGCCCAAAATGCGATAATATGATGCTCGTGCATGATTAATACAAGAATTACGGTGTCGGGTATTCCACGTATAATTTCATTGTTTACGTATAGTAATTTCCATATTTACGTAATAAATACCCACATATATATTTCAATTCAAAAGTATACGTCAAATGCCATGAATACAAAAATAAACCTTATCGGAGCCATGCAGGATAGTTGTGTGCGCTTGGACAATTTACGACACCAAAAGTTATAGTTTAGGAATTTTCAAAACGACCTAGTTCTCTATAACTCATGGCTCTGATACCAATCTCTAACACCCCACCAAATGCTATGCGCAGCGGAACTACAACATTTGGGTGCTAGGCAGTTATCATCGCATACAAGATATATCGAACGACTCCAAAGAGACGTCAATTTTAAACTTAAATTAAAAATTGTTGAAAAGTTACATGTCTACGGTTTTCCAACCCCAAATGATACAACAGAGTTTTGCGTTTTCGGTCCCCATGAATCTCAACCCCAAAAGTTACAGTTTTCACAACAACATGACATAAAGTTAAAAATGTTTAAGTAATAACGGGAGGAAAAACAAGTAGACTCCAAGCTCCACACACAACATCCATCCAATGCACGCTCCATGCTACACTTCAGCGGTTACCTGAAACACATGCTAAATTTGGTCAACGAAAACGTTGAGTGGAATTCATAGGTTTTACAATTCATTTTGAACATATGTGAAATAAAACAATTCACGATCATTCATAGACTTGTCGATCAAACAATCTATATTCAAGATACTGACAATTGTGTTTAAGCTCATGACACAAAACCGTTAACTCAATCACCCGCGTAATAATTACCGGCGTGATTCAGATGAAACCAGTGCCCCTACTAAGGCATCAGTTGCAATTATACCTTTTCTCTTATCACAATTTATCCGTCCGCAGGTGGTATCAACGTACTAGCCCTCGTCTCGGATAGGGTAGTCAACCCCATAGTACTATCACTTTGTATAAGCGGCTATTTCTAATCCACGCTAGGACTAAACAATAGTTAATAGTTCATGAAATTAGGGCCTTTTGCAACTAGGTACTCAACACAATTTCAAAGGCAACATTCGGGTCCAACAATCATTCATGACATATGTTCATTTTTGAAAACTAGCATGCATTTCCCTCGCGGGTAAAACAGTTTGAAATAATAATAAGCGAGGCTATAAATTCACACCTTATATAACAAGTAGTCTATAGTTCGAGAGACGGTCACTGACGACGATACGGATGCCCGGGTAAATCAACACCTATCAAACCAAATAACGCGTAATGAGTAATCTCATTTTAAAACCTTACGGTACTGTATAAAGTACATACATATTAGTCACTTGTGACAATTTCAACTCACGCCAAAACAAAACAACAAGTGTTACTCGTTTTATACCATTTGTCCTTATTATTAACGTTATTCATTTTTACTTGTTTTCGCCGATACTTACCAAAAGTACGGACTGTTTTACTATACTTAACCATTTTTAGAAAATTTGAGAAAATTCTCAAAAATACTTTAAGACCTGTAGAGATCACATATTTAATCCCAACAAAAGTTTTTACTTCTACGACCCGTTACTCAATACTTTTCCAAAACTACGTTTTTCGGACTGAAATTGTACTTTGACCAAGTCGGACTCATTTAACCCGTTTAAAATACTTCATTGACCCATTTGACACCTAAGTCCTATAATAGACTCAAATGTGCAGGTTTGAGACCAAAATTCAACCCTTGACCATTTACCAAACTAAACTTATAGTCCCCGGGATTTGACCTAAAACCAAGAATAATTTCGGATTATGACGGTTTTCATCTCCCAGTACACGAATTTCAAAACGTCGTAACTTTTGACTCGTTAGGAGTCGTAAGCTCTATCTTATACCAAATCGAAGCTAAGAAGATGCTCTACAACTCTATCCTACTCACAAGACCTGTTTACAAAATAATATTTACGAAAACACCTTAAACTTTCTGCCTAAAATCAACTATACCAAAATCATACCAACGCTCGTTTTCAAACCCATTTATCAACACTAGACATCATTTTAAGCATTCCTAACCATAACCAAACATCATTTTCAGTCCTAATCCCCTATTGATCATCATCCTCATAAAACCAAAATCATAAAAATATACATGCAAGTGAATATACCCATCTAAAACATCTAAAAACATAAGATTAAACACAAACCCATGCTCAAAACATTGATCACCATGATCCCCAAACACCCCCCTTTGAGCCGTGGGGTTTGGGTGATCAAAACCCACTAACCAAATTGATTTTGGTTGATTTGTTTGGTGTTCTAGCATCATTCTAACATGAATTAGACATGCAAATGCCCAATTAACATCCAAATGGACTTTTGAAAAATCTTGAATTTTTGGAAGAATTTTTGTTAATGCATGTTTGAAATAACCATGTATTAATACTTACTAAAGGATTTTATAAGGTGGTCTTTGATTAGAATTAATCAAAACTCAAAAAAAATTGAAGTGGTTGGGTGTTTGGCCGTCGGCCTAGAGAGCAAAGGGGAAGGGGTTTGATCTTTTTTTTTTTGTGAAATGTTTTGTGTGTGTATGTTTGTTCCCCTTTTGTGAAATGGGAGGGACCAAATGTGCAATTTAAGCTTTCTTTTGGCCTTAAGCAAAAACGACTCTAAAACTTTACGGGATTGACTCACTAGTCATTTTAGAAAATTTTATGGGAGTCGGGAATCATCCCAAACACTCCAAAATACTTTTGGGATACTTTAAATGTACCCGGAAAGCAATAAAACTCACCCGACTTGACTTAACACGAACCGTAAGTAAAATTCTCGAAAAATTACATTATCGATAAAACGTCAATAATTATAGAAATTTGGGCATCCATCGGGATCGTATTCGTCATCGTCCTTCTTAAATCGTCAATCGTCAAAATTATAACCTCGAACATCAGTTTCAACCAAAATACTAAAATATATAGCAATTAAAATTTATTAAAAATTTCAAAAATAAGCGTAATTTAGGGTAATTTTAGTGACCTCGGTTCTAGGGTATCACACTTTCTATATATAGTAAGTTAGTTTATCGAGTCGTTTCATAAACGGTTGACAAGTTTAAAAGGGGTAAATAAGCTAGTACATGTAGTATGTACCGGCAGACTTTGTTAAAAGTGTAAAATGGTAAAGTAAATGTGTAGTAAAGTATAATGAAGTTATTTATATCGTTTTCTCTCGAGTTTATCGTTTCTTTATGAGTTTGAGTTTGATGTTGTTATGTATGATTTATTTCTCGAGTCATTATTAATGAACGCGCCTTATTTCATAGGTAGCGGTTCTCGTGTTTGAAGAACATCCATTATCATCGACGATCATCTCGCTAGATCTCTTATACTAAGGTGAGTCTGTAGCCTCGCTTTTTATTCTAGCTACTAAATGTTTTATACCCGCGAGGGGGATACATTCTATTTGAAAATAAATGAACACAAGTCATGAGTAATTGTTGGACCCGAATGTTGCCTAAGTTGATTACATTGTATTGAGTACCTTGTTGCTAAAGACCCTAAATTCATGAGCCGTTAACTATCTTCTGACTTGATGTTGTGAGTCGGGAATAGCCGCTTATTCTAATGATAGTACTATTGAGTTGACCACCCTATCTGAGACCAGGACATTACGTTAAGTAACCCACTGGGAAGGATAATTTTACGTGAATAAGAATGTGGTATTCTATCATTGATACCCTAGAGGGGCAATGGTTTTATTCTAGTCATGCCGGAATTTGGCGTGGGTGACTATTTGGTTAAGGGGTCGGTGTCATTAGCTTAAATACAATGTTTATTATTATTATTATTATTGCCTTGAATATAGATTGTGTGTACGATAATTTTATAAATGATTATGATTGATTTTCTTCTTGTGTTCAAATGTGATTTGATAAACCTATAGACTCGCTCAACATTATTGTTGACTCGTTATAGCATGTATTTCAGGTAATAGGAGGTGATGGAACATGGAGCTTTGCTGTGGAGGTTGTGGCTTGGCTTTTGGAAGAATGTTCGTCTAAAAAAAACTGTTTCTATCCTTTATTGTTGAACAATTTACTTTATGTTGATTTACTGTACTAAACTTGTTGGTTGTTGGTCAAGATCCATGGGGACTAAACGCTTTATTCTGGCGTCGTTTTAGTACAATTTGGGATGAAATTTATGTCTTAGACGTTTTATGAAAATCTTGTTTATATTTATGTGTAAACGTCTCACTTTTGAGTCGTTCAATATAACTTGTGTGATGATGCTTGTGTCTAGAACCCAATTGTGTATTTCCGATGCGCAATGTAAATTGAGGGTGTTAGAGATTGGTATCAGAGCTGCAAGTTATAGAGAACTGGGTCGATTTTGAAAATTGTCCTAAACTATAACTTTGGTGTCGAAAGTATTTGTGACAATCCGTCAATTTATGGTTTATATTTTATTCTCAAATATTATTTAAAAACATTATTTTAATGTTATATTATGAACTCACTTATTTTTGGGAAGAAATTTGGATTTACATCTTGAAGTAGCATCGACTACGTCTAAACCGGAGGATTCTACGTTACGTGCTTACGTTTACATACACCGTTTTGGTGACAGTCCGACACTTCAGGAAATAAATTTATCCGTGAATATTATTTTGGAAATTTAAATTTGTGTTGGTTCATAAACTCACAAATTTACGAGAAGAAATTAGGACTTACGTGGATAATTTAACATCCTTTACGACTAAACCGGAAACCTTAGGATTACATATTTACGTTTTTAAACTCCGTTTTTGATGAGAAAATTTTTATTAGATTCGTTTTGCGCCGTTGATTCATAATTTATAAAAACGTTTTTCGTAAAATGACCCGAGGGCACGCAAATCGAGAAAACTGAAATCGAGGAATACCCGTAAATTAGCGGGATGGGACAAAACAAGTTTATCCCACCCCTATACACATGGGACAGCCAAAGTAGTCCAACAACACCCATGAGGTGTCAAAGTTTCACAAGGAAGCTTATACACTTGTAACTAGCTTAACATGTAAGCTAAACTTACAACTACACCTCAAAATTACACATCTCAAAACCATTTGTTCATCTTACATGCAAAACCACTCATCCTCCCTTTCTCTCACTAAAAATTCGTCCCATATTTACCACAACACCACCATTTGATCTTAAATTAACCACAATATCATGTGTTATTCACACATGTGTTGAAGAACCATTGAAGATATGAAGATTGGAGGTGATCTTAACCTATGAAAAGGAGTTTTCATGAGGTTAAAGGGCTGAATTCATGGAAGTGTTCATCTATCCAAAGGACCCAAGAAGTTTCCTTGCTAAAGTTGAAGATTTGATAACAAGAACCAAGTCTTGTTCATCAAAAACCTCATCTTTTCATCACTAATGGTGGTATAGAGATTGTTCTTCCTATCCTTTTGTTATTTTGATTATGTAATCATGTATTTTCTTTATTATGTATATGTATATGATGATGAATGATGATTAAAAAGATTATGTGGGGATTTGGTGTTGATAGATGTGACAATCCGTCAATTTATGGTTGATATTTTATTCTCGAATATTATTTAAAAACATTATTTTAATGTTACAATATGAACTCACTTATTTTTGGGAAGAAATTTGGATTTACTTCTTGAAGTAGCGTCGACTACGTCTAAACCGGAGGATTCAACGTTACGTGCTTACGTTTACATACACCGTCTTTGGTGACAGTCTTACAATTCAGAAAATAAATTTATCCGTGAATATTATTTTGGAGTTTTAAATTTGTGTTGGTTCATAAACTCACAAATTTATGAGAAGAGATTAGGACTTACGATTTTATTTTAACGTCCTTTACGACTAAACCGGAAACCCTAGGATTACGTATTTACGTTTTCGAACTCTGTTTTTGATGAGACAATTTTTATTGGATTAGTTTTGTGACGTTGATTCATAATTTATAAAAACGTTTTTCGTAAAACGACCCGAGGGCACGCAAATCGAGAAAACTAGAATCGAGGAATACCCGTAAACTAGTGAGATGGGACAAAATACATTGTCCCACCCCACTAGCACACATGGGACGGCCAACTTTTGCCTCAACACATGAGGTGTCAAGTTCTTAAGTTAACTAGCAACACTTGTTGCTAAAAGCTTACGTTGTAAGCTTCCACTACACTAAAAACCACTACCTAAACCATCCTTCTCATTCACAACATGCAAAACTAGCCACAACTCTCTCCTCCTCTCTTGTTTATGCCGTCCCATCCCCACCAAGAACACCACTTTTGATCAAATTTAACCATAAACCTCATGTTATTTCTACATATGTTGAAGCCCTCTTGAAGCTCTCTTGAATGGTGGTGATTATAACATCCATGGAGGAGTTTTTATGGTGTCTTGGGGCTGATTTTCCACAAGGAGTTTATGAAGATTGGTGGTCTTGAAGATGGTCTTGGCTATGCACAAGTTTCTCTATCAAAATCCATGTCCAAATCATAACCTACATCAACTTGGTGGTATAAAGATTGTCCTCCTCATCCTCTTGTTATTTTTGATTATGTAATTTTGTATTTCTTTCACTTATGTATATGTATATGATGATAAATGATGATTAAAAATATTGTGTGGGGATTTGGTGTTGATAAACATGCTTAAAAAGATGAAAGACTATAAGAAACAAGGCTAAAATCTTGTTTAAATTTGTTGGCTGTATAAAACAGTAAAGAATCAAATGGTGAACTGATAAAAATGGCATAGATTAATGAATAAACAGTAAGCTATGGGTCTTGTACACATGTGAGAGTTGGCCATGCAATGGAATCATTGTAATGAGTGAGATATGATCAAAATAAGTTTATGGTACAAATCTGAGTTTACTGTTTTGGACGACTTTTAGAAAATACTTGGAGGATGATTCAACAGTAGCTATAGAAGAGTTAAATGGAGCAAATTCAACAGTAGCTATAGAAGAGTTAAATAGAACTCTAGATATGGCAGTTTTGGTGAAGATGAAAATAAAAATCAGATTTTGGAAATTAAAGTATAATACTATTATATAAGCACTTAAAATTATATTGTATAAAATGTAAAGTTAAAACCCACTAACTCATGAATTTTATTTATATAAATATGTACAATGATAAATAAGTGGAAATTTTATAAAAATGGTAACGTGTTATGTTTTATAAGTTATAAAACTATAAACATGATTTTTACGACTTTTTCGGCTATTACCGTAAAATTAACGTTTTTGTTAAATAAAACTTAGACGGTTGGACCCGTCTAATGTAAACTTTTATAAAACTCATATACTGATATATAAACATATATAACAAGTAAAAACCGATAAAACACGAACTATATAACATACGGACATTAACGGACTAAATTAACGTTATTGGACTAATAAAACAACAAAATGGACTAAAACACTTATAAACTTATTTACTGGACTTAACCCATTTAGGCCTATCTTGTAAAGTGTAGATACTGATAATATAAGTATAAAAGGATTAATACAAGTTAAAGAACTTATAATAAGTTTATTGAACCTAAAACACGTAAATAGGTAAAACTAGTAAACTAGTATAAAAGTTATCGACACATAACACTAAAATGAGTAAACGAGAATTTGTAAACCTACTTGATCATCATATATATACATAATCATCATATGTATACATAATTGTTATTTTTATAAAGTCATTGGACATGAGTGTAAGACGAGTATTATTTGTCTAGGTTTCCGTGATTGAAGCACGTACCGTACGTCCGAATTGCCGATAACCCGCCTTCCCACATCAACGTGAGTTCATAGCCTCGCACTCTTTTAAATGTTTTTTGAAATGTTTTATAAACCCGCGAGGGAGATAACATGTTAGTTTTTATAAAATAGGACACCATTTGTCCCGATTGTTTGTTTATTGATTTGGACCCGAATGATTATATGACCCGATTGTATGACCTGATAAATGATTAAAGGACCCGATAGACGAAATAAAATGGATTATTAAAGTTAGGTTATGTCACTAAAAGTCCCATTAGCATGAATTGTGAACTACCGGGATTTGGTAGACGCTTGTGCATATAATAGTACTATTTGGGGACGATCACCCCAGTTCGCGCCTTGACGGTTGATCCCCGTCGTGCCACATTGATTGGTAAGCGAATTTATGTATGAGAAGATTTCCATAGCGTGACCTTTGTGATGACACGCTACTTTAGATGGGCAAATTGAGTATCGGGTTAGCTACCCGTTGTTGGTTTAGTAAGGTAACAATGTCATGCGGCTTATAATAATCCAAATTAATGAAATACTACTAGACTCACCGAATTACGATGTATTGCCTGACTATCAATACAGGGTCATACTATTGATATTATGTTCGTGTTTTGGTTTTCATAACCATATTCATATAACGGTTTTTATTTTCATACAACGTTATCAAACGTATTGTATGATGTTTTTACGACATTGGCTCGTATATTGATTTTTAAGGCAAATGCCTATATTATGATTTTCGATATGGATTTGTATAAAATGACTTTGGCTATTTTATGGCCTATTAAAATGATTTGTACAAAATGATTTTCGGTAATAATTTTACACTGATATTATATTGATGGATTTTATTAAACTCTATGAATTCACTCGGCGTTATCGCTGACCTTTTCTTTTAATATGTTTTGTCTCAGGTACTTGAAGGTAATTCTCGGGAAGACAACAAGAATTCATGGCCCGCACCTAAATACTTATTTCCATTCAAATGCTTTGTAAAACTTGTATTAAATACAATGACTTGGGACCTACGTAACTTTGATATTTCTGAATGGAAATGCTTTATTAATATACGACGCAATTTTTATGCGTTGTCTATGATGTGAGTAATGTGCTATCCCGTAACACCAACTAGTCTTCCGCTGTATTGAGTTGTATAAATTTGGGGGTGTTACAGTTTGGTATCAGAGCTCTCGTTATAGAGAACGAAAGATTTTTAAAACCAAAGTTTTGAATAAAACATTTCAAAATCTTTTAACTATAAACATTTTTCTAAAAATGTCTAAAAATCTTTTGACTATAACGGTGCCAAAGAATTCCTGAGTTACCGACAAGGCCAGACTGAGAAGTGTTATTTTAATATATATATAACTTGGATTATATATATATTTGATGTAATTTTATTACATGATTGTTTGATGATTATTTCCATATTTATACGAGGTATTTATACGACGTAGATTGTCACAAGTAACCCTAACTCCCCTAGCAAATCAATCGAAGCTATTCTCGTAGGAATTCTAGCTATCCTAGATCTAAACCAAGTTGTGGATAATTATGATCCCAACAAATGGTTGATATTCGTAGAAACGTAGATATTAGTTGATTGTGATATTGAGAAAGAATTGGCGAGATTAAATCTGATATCGATGTCATGACGATCTTTCCTTATAGTGTGGAGTTTGACAAAACGTTACCACCTAGAAAGATGTCATCTGACTCGTTGTCACCCAATTCTTAAATTTTAAATAGAAAGGGTGAATGTTGCACTTGAGGCTGTCATTGGAATCATTACCCAAAAGCCTCATGCCACTAGTACCTTTCCGAGAAGCCTAGTTGAATGATCAAGTCATTTCATACTAGTGACTCATTTGATAATTGTTGTTGTAAGAGATATAGGATTGGAAATTAAGTGTTGATTCATATCGAGCTTTTATTGCCCTATTAAGGCCTAAGAATAAGATTGAAAGTGTTGGAAAATGAGGTAGTATATTTTGATGAGTATAAAATTGGTTGGAACTTGAATGAAGTAAAATTTAACCTGTATGGAATAACAAATTGTTAAGAGGAAGTTGTTGAGTCATGTGATTGAATTATAGGGTTTTAAATGATGGTTAGTTCGTGTTAAGGGTTGTTCCTAGGCCATTGTCCACTAACGAGGATGCCCAATGTCCAAGAAATAAATTGAAGAAATCTTCTTCTGAATTGGGACTGATGGATCTTCCGGGACATGTGGAACACCTAATGACTCTTGTAGATTAGTATTCATTGTGGTATCTTTTAAAAATCCCTAACTTAACTGAGACATCAGTTGGTAGGATGAGTTCTGAGAATTGTATGACATAGTGACACGTAATGTGTTACGGTACAATTTTGACTTGTTTGTGATTAATGAGAAGACTACCTCTGATTGCTAAATTCTACATGTATCGATGTTATCTATCTTTTATTGCTTCATCCTAATGTTCGCATTAGTGACGCAACCATTGAACAAGTACTCATCTTGAATTGAGTTACGTTGTGGATCATTCTTTTTGAGTGCCATCGAGGTCATGAACCTCATGATTAATTGGCTGAGTTCATTTCCTGATATATTATAGTTAGTTCTTGGTGAACAACTTTTCATCACTCTTTTGCAGATCCCTCATTGTTTTTATAAAGTTAAAACGGTATCCTTTGAGAAAATTTAATTTTCATCACAATAAGGATTATTCAAAGTGAGATTTATAAGTGATTGATATCAAAATGAAGTTGTTTATGAGACGCTTTGGAAACTTAATTATTCCCATAACAAAGAAAACCTTTGCAAATATATTTTTGATTCTTATTTAAGAATTAAGCATGAAAATGTTTTTATTATAAACATGATGATAAAATTTTGACGAACTGAGTATTGCATCGTTAATCTTGAAATTGTATATAGTTGGCGCCTACATACAATTTGGAAGTGACCATGCAAGACTGATCAGTAGTCACCATGAAATACTAATAAACACTAAATTTTCTTTGAAGATTGTGAAAGATTAAAATTTTATGAGATCTGCAAGAAGTGAAAAATAGGGACATAGTGTTAGGGAGATCTACATATGTGCCCGTACTATTATTTCTTCTGAGTCGAGTTTACTCATCTGTGGAAATTGTCTTATTTGACAATTGACAATTCTTTCTTGTCCAATTCTACCGTAATGAGATTCTTAGGAAAAATATCTGCTTACCGAGTGTTGATACCCGACTGGATGTATTGACGTTCTTATCATTTCTTATGATCTGATTTCATTTGAATGACCTGGGTAACGATCCGAGGAGCTTTCGAATGCGTACTCAAATTATGAAAACATGGGATATATTCATATTCGTTAAATGTTTTCGTCTGTATCTATTTTTGAAATTCTCTCGCGTAGATTATGCGTTGACCTTACTCTTTTAATAGTAGTTGTGTCTCCATATATCCTTGAACTTGTGAAGGATTATGAGTTATTATTAGTCTTTTGAGAAGTTCACATCTTATCGACGACAATGAAACTGGAAAGTTAATAATGTCAGTAGAATGGATTGATTAATTATGACATGATGACATTGTCTTAATTGATGGGAAATCGAATAGAATTCCCCTAAATGATAAGATGTTGATTATCAAAAGTGATTTAAATAATTCCCGATAGGTGGCTGTATCCTGCTTTTAGACTTAAAAGTATAACGTGAATGGTTGTGAATTAGTCATAGATATTGTAATCTAGAAGAACTTAATATGAATTTATTAAAAGATGTTCTTTTATCTGAAACTTTAGGTAGTATTTGTTGGTGAATTTCCTAGACTTTCGTCATTAAGGCAAGTTGAAATTGGTATTAATTATATTCCCAGTGCTGCACATGTGGCTTGTGCACTGTACGTCAACACCATCTAAATTTAAGGAATTACCGTACAACTAAGAGAGTTGTCGGAGAAAGATTTTATTCTACCGAGCTCGTCATCATGAAGAGCTATGGTGTTATCATTCCTTATATTTATAGATTACTGTGAACTGAGTAAATTGACAATCGAAAGCGATAACCATAACTCGAAATGGAAGATTTGTTCGATCATTTACAAGGTTCTAGCGTATGTTCGAAAGATTTGATCTATGGCATGGTTATCATCAACTTCGCGTCCGCGAAAAAGATTATGTATTCCAATCACTACATCCGGTACTTGTAATGAACATTATGAGTTTCACATGGTGACGTTTGGATTGACTAATACACATGTAGCATTCATAAATTTGGTGAATCACGTGTGTAGGCTGTAATTTGATAAATTCATGCTTGTGATCATTTAGGACCATTTATTTGTTTATATGAATAAGAATGAGTTAATAATTATTTATAGATTGCCCTAAATTGGCCGAACGATAAAAACTTGTACCTTAAATATTTAACATGTGATTAAAGACTAAATCCTTTACATTAATTGACGGTGTTATTAATAAATAATGGAATCTATATTGACTCTTTATAAATCTGAGCCATTTAAGACTTTGAGTTATACTAAAAAGAAAGTGGAAATATGTTTTAACAAATGTTTTAACGAAGGATTTTTAAGGGATCAATCCCTTATAACCAAAACATTTAACTAAACTTTTGTTTAGGGGTAAATGTTTTTGCATACATTAAGACAACTTAAGAAGGATTGAGTAAAACCGTTAAAACATGACTTAAAATTTGAAACGACAATTTTTGCTTTTAACTAAGAGAATTTTGACCAAAGAATAAGCAAATATTTTTTTTGAACATTTACGAATCTTATTAAATATTTTCGATAAATCAACAAAAATCTTGTTAATTAAAATTTATTTTGAACATTTTATATAATTGGTCGAACTAAGAAATTTAAAATTTTTACGTTTACGTTTCATAAAAATTAAATAATTATTAATAATTATCGACGCTTTAGACGTCAAATTGAGTAAAACAGATAAAGATAATAGTAAAGACGAAACTAAATCATAGAAGATATGAAGAAAGAATTTTGAATAAATACGGTTATGATATTTATTTCATCAGGGAAGTGAAAGTAATTACTGACACATTATGTATAAAAGATAAAGAACCAATTAAGACATGTTCCTTAATAATGAAGGTGAAAAATAAATTGCCGAACAATTTAAAATATAGCCGATGCTTATAAAAAGGATAATATAGATAATAAAAGTGGCTCGCAGCTAATGTGAACCATTAGAATTGAGAAGCCGATAGCATTAAATGTTTTAAAGACCACTTGTGATTGTCTAAATATAGAGGATTGTGAGATATAGTTATGTTGGAATTTGTAAATATAAGTATTCTATTTATGTCATTTATGACTAAAAGTATTTTGGTCTGAAGAAGTTGTACTAATGGCAAATTATGAAGGCAGAGATCGCCTCATACATTAGTAAACGCCTAGCTATTGCAAAGGTCATCATCTGAGTTTGATTCGATTTGGGTCATCGTCGACAGACTGACCAAATCTGCTAATATCATTCCCGTTAATGATAAATGCAAAAAGAGTTATGTAAACATAGTGTGCCTGTATCAAACATCTTTATCAAGATCCTCGCTTCGCATCGAATTTCTTGAGATTTGCTAAGAAATCATTGAGAACGAACCTTGATGAGAGTACTGTTTACCACCCCAAATCGAAGGTACAAGGTAAAGTAACGATACAAAACACTAGAAGTCTTGTTTTATGTTTGAATGATTGACCTTTGGTAGTGAACTGTATAATCGTTTTCCTTTGGAGAGATTATCATTGATAATCATCGTGTTAGGATTGAGATCGAATCTTGTTAAGATCTAAATCTTAGAGCATCTGTAAGCAAGAGTTGAGATAAAGACACCCGACAAACATCCACTGTGAGTTGGTGAAACTAGAATTTTTAGTCCTTTTTAATGCAATGAATGTTCGTTTTTCCTCGATTCGACTCGAATTTGATTTTCAATTAGACGATAGACTTGATTTGTTTTCGGTAAATAATATTTTTGGTATTTTTAATTTAAAACTATTTAAAATAAAAGATATTTAAAATCTAAATCTAATTAAACTAAAATAAAGATTTTTAAACTAAACTATTAACGTAAAAACTTTAAAAGAAAATATATTTTTAAAATAAGATTTAATTAAAAACTAATTTAGAGACTTTTTAAATAAACAAAATTAAATGAAAACAAATTTAAAAGTAAATAATATATTTTTTTATCTTTTTATAAAAAACTGAATAAAAAAAACAAAATTTAAATTAAACTTTTAATTAAAATAAACTTCAACTTTTGAATTAAACTAAATAAACAAAACTGCTTCTAAAAAAAGACTATATTAATTAAACGGTGCATAAATGAACACAAGAAAAGGTCTAGCATAATGGTTGGGTTGTTGGCTGTGAGACGAGGGGTCTGGGGTTCGATTCCCACCCAGACCAAAATTTGCTATTAATATTTTTTATTTGGAATTTTTGGAATGTGAAACCAACAGATCAATGGGATCTGTTGTTTATATGCAGTAACAAAAGCAAATCAACAAATCCAAATAAGCAGTTAGGCTAAACCTAATATAAACAATAAGCAAATCGAAATCAATAAAGCTGAAAACAATTAACCAACGCCTAAAACCCAAAAAACCGATAAGCATATATTAACCGACTCGAAACCTAAACACAGATAAAGCTGAAATTTAAGTAAAAAAACAGATTTATAATATAGACTAAATATTACTAGCAAATTTAATTAAATCAACAAAAATAAAACATTAAAACAGTAAGCAGATCCAAACGACTTATATCCTAACTCAAATAATCCTAAGCAAACTATAAAGCTAATAAACAGATAAACTGTAACAGAATCAAACTAAGCAAATATATCAAAGCTAACTAAACCGATAAGCAACCTATCAATAAGCTGATAAGCACTTTAAAATCAAAACCAAATAACCAACAGGCAAACATAAACTATATAACTGGCAGATACAACTCAGACAGCTTAATGACTAAACCAAAACCCAACTTAAAACTTATAATTCAAATAAACATGAGAAAAAAACAGATCCAAACAAAACTGAGCAGATAACATAAGCAATATAAAAGGAGATTATAAACTAAAATAAAAACTTATAAAATTAAAAATAGAAAATGAACCTATTGATGAATCCTTTGGGGAGAAGGTTGGCGCTGAGCCACCTTGTGAATCGAAACGCGCCGTCTCCACCTTCGAATCACAACCTTTGACTCGAACCAAACAATACCTCTCGAACCAATATAAACTCTCGAACAGATTTTTATTTCTTATTTTTTATTTTTTTATTATTTTTTTTATATTAATAATATCTAGAACAGTACAATAATAAAAAGAACAGTAGCAGATTAAACTTGGAGATAAAATAATTAAAAACAGTAACAGCTATTTAAAAAAAACAGATTAAAGGAGGATAAAATTAAGACTTGCCAGAAATTAAAGGAGAGACGAAATTTAATTAAACACTAATTTTTCATTAATCAAAAATCAAATTACAATTGCTGGAAATTTAAAAATACCAAATTAATTCTAAACCTAATTACTGAAAATAAAAATTAAAGAAAAGCTATCTAAATTACATGAAAAGAGGGGGTTTTATAGGAGAACCCCGAACCTTCTAGGTTCTCTTGGTGCCCAAGCAAATGGATCTTGATCGTTGATTTATTCATTCTCTCTTTCCTTCTAATCGTACGGTTGTCATTAATTGTGCCCACGGATTGCCAGGGTGGATGAGTGATTGGTGGATTTGTGCCACGTCAGGATTGATAGAGGACAATCTTGGTGGATGCTGCGAAAAATGGGGGAATTTAATTCCCTTTGGGTGAATTACCCAATAAGGGTAAAAGCCCCAAAAATGGTGGGTAATTTTTTATGATGGTGAATTTAGGGTTTGAGTAATAGTAAGAAAAGGGTGGCTGTGTGTGTAACACCCCCAAATTTATACAACATAGTACAGCGGAAGACTAGTTGGTGTTACGGGATAGCACATTACTCACATCATAGACAACGCATAAAAATCGCGTCATTTAATAATAAATCATTTCCATTCATAAATATCAAAGTTACATCGGTCCCAAGTCATTACATTTCATACAAAGTTTTGCAAAGTATTTGAATGGAAAAATATTGTTTAAGTGCGGGCCATGAATTCTTGTTGTCTTCCCGGGAATTACCTTCAAGTACCTGAGATAAAACATGTTAAAAGAAAAGGGTCAGCGATAACGCCGAGTGAATTCATAGAGTTTAATAAATTCCATCAATATAACTTTGGTATAAAATTAGTACCAAGAATCAATACGTACAAATCATTGTAATAGGCCGTAAAATAGCCAAAATTATTTTATACAAATCCTTATCGAAAATCATAATATAGGCATTTGCCTTAAAATCAATATACGAGCCAATGTCGTAAAAAAAAAACATCATACAACATGTCTTATGACGTTGTTTAAAATCAAATAAAAACCGTTATATGAATATGGTTATGAAAACCAAAACACGAACATAATATCAATAGTATGACCCCGTATTGCTAGTCAGGCAATACTTCGTAATTCGATGCGTCTAATAGTATTTCGTTAGTTTTGGATTATTACAAGCCGCATGACATTGTTACCTTACTAAACCAAAACGGGTAGCTAACCCGATACAAATTTTGCCCATCTAAAGTAGCGTGTCGTCACAAAGGTCACGCTATTGGAAATCTTCTCATACATAAATTCGCTTACCAATCAATGTGGCACGACGGGGATCAACCGTCAAGGCGCGAACTGGGGTGATCGTCCCCAAATAGTACTATTAAATGCATAAGCGTCTACCAACACCCGGTAGTTCACAATTCATGCTAATGGGACTTTTAGTGACATAACCTAACTTTAATAATCCATTCAATTTCGTCTATCGGGTCCATTAATCATTTATCGGGTCATACAATCGGGTCATTCAATCATTCGGGTCCAAAATCAATAAACAAACAATCGGGACAAATGGTGTCCAAACTTTTATAAAAACTAACATGTTATCTCCCTCGCGGGTTTATAAAGCATTTATAAAAACATTTAAAAGAGTGTGAGGCTATGAACTCACGTTGATGTGGGAAGGCGGGTTATCGGCAATTCGGACGTACGGTACGTGCTTCAATCACGGAAACCTAGACAAATAATACTCGGTCTTAGACGTTTGTCCAATGACTTTATAAAAATAACATCTATGTATACATATGCTGATTATATATATATGATGATCAAGTGGGTTTACATATTCTCGTTTACTCCTTTTAGTGTTATATGTCGATAACTTTTATACTAGTTTACTAGTTTTACCCGTTTACGTGTCTTAAGCCCAATAAGCTTATTATAAGTTATTTAACTTATTTTAATCCATTTTGTAACTATATTATCAGTATGTATACTTTCCAAGTTGGGCCTAAATGGGTTAAGCCCAATAGATTCTTTTTACAAGTTTTTATCCTACTTAGTCCATTTATTAGTCCAATATGTTTATTTAACTTGTTAATGTCCGTATGCCCTATAGTTCGGGTTTTATCGGTTTTTACTTGTTATACATGTCTATATATCAGTATATAAGTTTTATAAAGTTTTCATTAGACGGGTCCAACCATCTAAGTTTTATTTAACAAAAACGTTAATTTTACGGCAATAGCCGAAAAAGTCGTAAAAATCATATTTATAGTTTTTATTACTTATAAACATTATTTCACCACCATTTATATAATTTATCCATTTGATTAACCTTTTATATATATTTATATAAATAAGTTTTATAAGTTAGTGGGTTTTTATTTTACATTTTATATATTAAAATGTGAGTGCTTATATAATAGTATTATTCTTTAATTTCCAAAAATCTGATTTTTAACTTCATCTTCACCAAAACTGCCATATCTTGAGTTCTACATGGAGATAGAAGCTCAAATTTTTATCACATAAACTACATGATATGTGCTACATTTAACTCTACTATAGCTACTGTTGAATCATCCTTTAAGTATTTTCTAAAAATCGTCCAAAACAGTAACTTCAGATTTATACCCTAAACTTGTTTTGATCATATCTCACTCATTATTTTTATTCCATTGCATGGCCAACTCTCACATGTGTACAAGACCCATAGCTTACTGTAAATGGGTTCTACTTCATTATATTATCAGTTCATAACATGTTTACTTACTGTTTTATACAGCCATGTAAATTAATCAAGATTTTAACCTTGTTTCTTATAGTTTTTCACCTTTTTATCCATGATTATCAACAACAAATCCCCACATAACATTTTTATCATCATATAATCATCATAAATATATACAATAGGAAATAAAATACAAGTTTACATAATCAAAATAATAAGAAGTTGAGGAGGACAATCTTTATACCACCAACTTGATGTAGGTTATGATTTTGACATGGTTTTTTATGGAGAAACTTGTAGACAACCATGACCATCTTCAAGACCACCATGCTTCATGAAAACCTTGTGGAAAATCAGCCTCATGACACCATGAAAACTCCTCCATGGATGTTATAAGTACCACCAATCATTAGGGTTTTGAAAGGGCTTCAACATATGCAAGTATAACATATGGTTTCATGGTTGAATCAAGATCAAAGGGTGTTTTTGTGGAGTATTTGGGACGGCAAGATGAGAGAAGATGAGAGAGTTTGTGGTTTTGCATGGAGTAAAAATGAGTTAGTTGTTTTGGTGGAGTGGTTTTGATGTGCTTGGTAGCTTAGTTCATAAGCTTAGGACAAGTGTTATTCATTTTGTTTAAGGCTTGACACCTAAGGGTGTTAAGTCATGGTTTGGCCGCCCCATGTTAGTGGGGTGGGGCAAGTGTAAACTTGTCTCATCCCACTAATATACGGGTATTCATCGATTCTAGTTTCCTCGATTTGCGTGCCCTCGGATCGTTTTACGAAAAACGTTTTTATAAATTATGAATCAACGTCACAAAACGAATCCAATAAAAATTGTTTCATCAAAAACGGAGTTCGAAAACGTAAATACGTAATCCTAAGGTTTCCGGTTTAGTCGTAAAGGACGTTGAAATAAAATCGTAATTCCTAATCTCTTCTCGTAAATTTGTGAGTTTATGAACTAACACAAATTTAAAACTCCAAAATAATATTCATGGACAAATTTATTTTCTGAAATGTCGGACTGCCACCAAAGACGGTGTATGTAAACGTAAGAACGTAACGTTGAATCCTCCGGTTTAGACGTAGTCGATGCTACTCCAAGACGTAAATCCAAATTTCTTCCCAAAAATAAGTGAGTTCATATTGTATCATTAAAATAATATTTTCAAATAATATTTGAGAATAAAATATCAATCGTAAATTGACGGATTGTCACAGCATTTACCCCTAAACAGGATCTTTGTCCTCAAAGATCATCTTACTACTTGCTTCTTATAGAGTTAAAGCCATGTGGGTATTTCCTCCACATTCGGTCTTTTCTCACAAGTGCAATTACAATACGCGAGTTTCATCAAACATAACTACGGGAATAAGATCAGGCTTAATGTTGACTTACTTCTCTATCCATGATGTTCACGGGTTTCTGATGAATGCAACTTTTCGCCGATCTAAGCTCTACTAAGAATAATCAGATTTTCACTTGACAGATATTCCATCAAGTTCGATTTACGAAACCTAATTCACGCAGTCTTTGAAGTCCTAGGGTAGATCCAGCTTATATGCCTTTCAATCCCAACTTTTACATCATTTCAATGGTCCCATACAACGGGGACTTATATCCCATGATTTGTCAGATCATGAATTCATTTTTCCAAGGTTAAAATTTTTGGCATAACTTCGCTACCCATTTGGCACTTCAAGATCTACATTTCACATTCACATAACCTCTTGCCCACTACCGGCTGTCAATAATCAGATCCTAATTTCAACAATCATTTCAGATCTCGCGGGTCGGGTATTTTGCAAGGATAGGTTCGCCATCACAGGAAACCTTAAACCTAAAAGACATGTCCAACTCACAATGGGTGTATGTCGGATGTCTTCATCTCAACTCCTGCTTACAGATGCTCTAAGATTCAGATCCTAACAAGATTCGATCTCGATCCTAATACGATGATTATCAATGATAATCCCTCCAAAGGAAAACGATTATACGGTCTATTACCAAAGGTCAATCATTCAAACATAAAACAGCACTTATATTACCTTGTATCGTTACTTTACCTCGTCCCTTCGATTTGGGATGGTACATAGTACTCTCATCAAGGTTCGTTCTCAAGGATTTCTGAGCAAATCTCTAGAAATTCAATGCGAAGCGAGGATCTTGATATAGATGATCGATACAGGCACACTATGTTTACATAACTCTTTTTGCATTTATCATTAACGGGAATGATATTAGCAGATTTGGTCAGTCTGTCGATGATGACCCAAATCGAATCAAATTCAGATGATGACCTTTGCAATAGCTAGACGTTTTACTAATGTATGAGGCGATGTCTGCCTTCATAATTGCCATTAGTACAACCTCTTTAGACAAAGATACATTTAGTCAAAAATGATATACATATAATACTTATACTTACAAATTCCAATATAACTATATCTCACAATCCTCCATATTTAGGCAACCATAAGTGGTTTTTAAAATATTTAACGCTATTGGCTTCTAAATTTTTAATGGTTCACATTAGCCGCGAACCTCTTTTAGTATCTATATTATCCTTCTTACAAACATCGTTTATTTTTATATCGTTTTGAAATTTATTTTGCACCTTCATTATTAAGGAACATGTCCTAACTGGTTCTTTATCTTTTCTACATAATGCGTCGGTATCTATATTCACTTCTCATGATGGTATAATTATCATATTCACAATTTACTCAAATATTCTTTCTATATTAAGTGTCAGTAATTACGTTCACTTTCTCCTGATGAAATAAATATCATAACTGTATTTATTCAAAATTCTTTCTTCATATCTTTTATGTTACAGTTTCGTCTCAACTATCATTTTATCAGTTTTTCTCAATCCGGCGTCTAAAGCGTCGATAATTATTATAATTAATTAAATAATTATTAGTTAATTTTTATGAAGCATGAATGTAAAAGTTTTAAATTTCTTAGTTCGACCAATTATATAAAATGTTCAAAATAAATTTGTGTTTAATTAATAAGGTTTTCGTTGATTTATCGAAAATAATTAATAAGATTCGTAAATGTTCGAAAAACCTTTATTTATACTTTGGTCAAAGTTTTCTTAGTTGAAAAGCAAAAATTGTCGTTTTATGTTTCAAGTTATGGTTTTAATGGGTTTTCTCAATCTTCTTAAGTTGTCTAGAAGTATACACAAACATTTACCCCTAAACAGAAGTTTAGTTAAATGGTTTGTGTACAAGGGAATAATCCCTTAAAGTCCTTTGTTAAAATATTTGTCAAAACATATTTCCATTTCTTTTTGGTAAAATCCAAAGTCTTAAAAGGGCTCTTAATTTTTGAAGAGTCAATTTATATTCCATTATCCTTTTAATCACATCGTCTAATCATGTAAAGGTTCAAGTCTTTAATCATGTGTTAATTATTCAAGGTTCAGGTTTACACTGTTCGGCCAATTCAGGGCAATCTATAAATGATTATTAACTCATTCTTATTCTTATAAACAATTAAATGGTCCTTAATGATCATGAGCATGAATTTATCAAATTACAACCTACACACGTGATTCATCATATTTATGAATACTACATGTGCATTGTCAATCCAAACGACATCACGTGAAACTCATAATATTCATTACAAGTACCGGATGTAGTGATTGGAATAAATAATCTTCTTCGCGGATTCGAAGTTGATGATAACCATGCCACGGATCAAATCTTAAAAACCTTGTAAATGATCGAACAAATCTTCCATTTCGAGTTATGGATATCGTTTTCGATTGTCAATTTACTCGGTCACAGTAATTTAATATAAGGAAAGATAACACCATAGCTCTTCAGGATGACAGGCTTGGTATAATAAAATCTTTCCCCGACAACTTTCTCAGTTGTACGGTAATTCCTTTAATTTAGATGGTGCTGACGTACAGTGCACAAGCCACAGGTGCAGCACCGGGAATAGAATCAGTACCAAATTCAACTTGCCTTAATGGCGAAAGTCTAGGTAATTCACCAACAATATTTCCTAAAGTTTCAGATAAGATAAACATCTTTTAATAAATTCATATTAGGTTCTTCTACATTACAATATTTATGACTAATTCACAACCATTCACGGTATGATTTCAAGTCTAAATGCAGGATATGATCATCCATCAAGAATTATTTAGATCACTTTTGATAATCAACATCTTATCTTTTAGGGAAATTCTACTCGAGTTCCCATCAATTAAGACAATGTCGTCATGTCATAATCAATCAATCCATTCTACTGGCATTATCAACTTTCCAGTTTTATTGCCGTCGATAAGATGCGAACTTCTCAAAAGTCTAATAATAATTCATAATCCTTCACAAATTCAAGGATATCTGGATACACAATTACTATCTAAAGAGTAAGGTCAACGCATAATCTACGCGATAGAGTTTCAAATCAGATACAGACGAAAACATTTAACGAACATGAATATATCCCATGTTTTCATAATTTGAGTACGCATTCGAAAGCTCCTCGGATCGTTACCCAGGTCATTCAAATGAAATCAAATCATAAGAAATGATAAGAACGTCAATACATCCAGTCGGGTATCAACACTCGGTAATCATATACTTTTCCTAAGAATCTCACTACGGGAGAATTGGACAAGAAAGAATTGTCAATTGTCGAATAAGACAATTTCCACAGATGAGTAAATTCGACTCAGAAGAATAGATGCAACAGGCACATATGTAGGTGTCCCTAACACTATGTCCTTATTTTTCACTTCTTGCAGATCTCATAAAATTTATTCTTTTACAATCTTCAAAGAAAATTCAGTGTTTATTCATTAGTTTTATGGTGACTACTAATCAGCCTTGCATAGTCCATTCCAAATTGTATGTAGGCGCGCAACTATATACAATTTCAAGATTAACGATGCAATACTCAGTTCGTCAAAATTTTATCATCATGTTTATAATAAAAACATTTTCATGCTCGATTCTTAAATAAGAATCAAAAATAAATTTACAAAGATTTTTCCTTGTTATGAAAACAACTAAGTTTTCCAAGATACTTTATAATCAACCTCATTTTCGATAACAATCACTTATAAATCTTACTTTGAATAATCCTTATCGTGATGAAAATTAAATTTTCTCAAAGGATACCGCTTTATCTTTATAAAAATAATGTGTGATCTGCAAAAATGTGATGAAAAGTGGTTCACCAAGAACTAACTTCATTATGATAGGAAATGAGCTTGCCAATTAATCATGAGGTTCATGACTTCGATGGCACTCTCGAAGAATGATTCACAACGTAACTCAAATCAAGATGAGTACTTGTTCAATGGTTGCATCACTAATGCGAACATTAGGATGAAGAAATAAAGGATAGATAACATCGATACATGTAGAATTTAGCAATCATAGGTAGTCTTTTCATTAATCACAAACAAGTCAAATTGTACCGTAACACATTATGTGTCACTATGTCATACAATTCCAATATCTCATCCTACCAACTGAAGTCTCAGTTAAGTTAGGGATTATTTTTAAAAGATACCACAATGAACACTAATCTACAAGAGTCATTAGGTGTCCTGCCTGTCCTGGAAGATCCATCGGTCTCAATTCAGAAGAAGATTTCTTCGATTTATTTATTGGACACTGGGCATCTTCATTAGTGGACAATGGCCTAGGAACAACCCTTAACACAAACCTACAATCAATTAAAACCTTATAATCTAATCACAATACTTAACGACTTCCTCTTATCAATCTCATATTCCATACGGGTTAAATTTTACTTTATCCAAGTTTTAACCAATTTTATACTCAATTCGATATCCTACCTCATATTCCAATACTTTCAATCTTATTCTTACACCTTAATAGGGCAATAAAAGCTCGATATTATCAACACTTAATTTCCAATCCTATAGCTCTTTCAACAACAATTATCAAATGGGTCACTAGTATGAAATGACTCGATCATTCAACTAGACTTCTCGGAAAGGTATTAGTGGCATGAGGCTTTTGGGTAATGGTTCCAATGACAGCCTCAAGTGCAACATTCACCCTTTCGATTTCAATTTAAGAATTGGATGACAACGAATCAGATGACATCTTTCCAGGTGATAACGTTTTGTCAAACTCCACTCTATAAGGAAAGATCGTCATGACATCGATATCATATTTAATCTTGCCAATTCTTTTTCAATATCACAATCAACTAACATCTACATTTCTACGAATATCAACCATTTGTTGGGATCATAAATATCCGCAACTTGGTTTAGATCTAGGATAGCTAGAATTCCTACGAGAATAGCTTCGATTAATTTACTAGGGGATTTAGGGTTACTTGTGACAATCGACGTCGTATAAATACCTCATATAAAAATCAAAATAATCATCAAACAATCATGTAATAAAATTACATCATATATATATATATATAATCCAAGTTATATATATATTAAAATAACACTTCTCAGTCTGGCCTTGTCGGTAACTCGGGAATTCTTCAGCACCGTTATAGTCAAAAGATTTTTAGACATTTTTAGAAAAATGTTTATAGTTAAAAGATTTAGAAAAGTTTTATTCAAAATCTTAGTTTTAAAAATCTTTCGTTCTCTATAACGAGAGCTCTGGTACCAAACTGTAACACCCCCAAATTTATACAACATAGTACAGCGGAAGACTAGTTGGTGTTACGGGATAGCACATTACTCACATCATAGACAACGCATAAAAATCGCGTCATTTAATAATAAATCATTTCCATTCATAAATATCAAAGTTACATCGGTCCCAAGTCATTACATTTCATACAAAGTTTTGCAAAGTATTTGAATGGAAAAATATTGTTTAAGTGCGGGCCATGAATTCTTGTTGTCTTCCCGGGAATTACCTTCAAGTACCTGAGATAAAACATGTTAAAAGAAAAGGGTCAGCGATAACGTCGAGTGAATTCATAGAGTTTAATAAATTCCATCAATATAACTTTGGTATAAAATTAGTACCAAGAATCAATACATACAAATCATTGTAATAGGCCGTAAAATAGCCAAAATCATTTTATACAAATCCTTATCGAAAATCATAATATAGGCATTTGCCTTAAAATCAATATACGAGCCAATGTCGTAAAAAAACATCATACAACATGTCTTATGACGTTGTTTAAAATCAAATAAAAACCGTTATATGAATATGGTTATGAAAACCAAAACACGAACATAATATCAATAGTATGACCCCGTATTGCTAGTCAGGCAATACTTCGTAATTCGATGCGTCTAATAGTATTTCGTTAGTTTTGGATTATTACAAGCCGCATGACATTGTTACCTTACTAAACCAAAACGGGTAGCTAACCCGATACAAATTTTGCCCATCTAAAGTAGCGTGTCGTCACAAAGGTCACGCTATTGGAAATCTTCTCATACATAAATTCGCTTACCAATCAATGTGGCACGACGGGGATCAACCATCAAGGCGCGAACTGGGGTGATCGTCCCCAAATAGTACTATTAAATGCATAAGCGTCTACCAACTCCCGGTAGTTCACAATTCATGCTAATGGGACTTTTAGTGACATAACCTAACTTTAATAATCCATTTAATTTCGTCTATCGGGTCCATTAATCATTTATCGGGTCATACAATCGGGTCATTCAATCATTCGGGTCCAAAATCAATAAACAAACAATCGGGACAAATGGTGTCCAAACTTCTATAAAAACTAACATGTTATCTCCCTCGCGGGTTTATAAAGCATTTATACAAACATTTAAAAGAGTGCGAGGCTATGAACTCACGTTGATGTGGGAAGGCGGGTTATCGGCAATTCGGACGTACGGTACGTGCTTCAATCACGGAAACCTAGACAAATAATACTCGGTCTTAGACGTTTGTCCAATGACTTTATAAAAATAACATCTATGTATACATATGATGATTATATATATATGATGATTAAGTGGGTTTACATATTCTCGTTTACTCCTTTTAGTGTTATATGTCGATAACTTTTATACTAGTTTACTAATTTTTACCCGTTTACGTGTCTTAAGCCCAATAAGCTTATTATAAGTTATTTAACTTATTTTAATCCATTTTGTAACTATATTATCAGTATGTATACTTTCCAAGTTGGGCCTAAATGGGTTAAGCCCAATAGATTCTTTTTACAAGTTTTTATCCTACTTAGTCCATTTATTAGTCCAATATGTTTATTTAACTTGTTAATGTCCGTATGCCCTATAGTTCGGGTTTTATCGGTTTTTACTTGTTATACATGTCTATATATCAGTATATAAGTTTTATAAAGTTTTCATTAGACGGGTCCAACCATCTAAGTTTTATTTAACAAAAACGTTAATTTTACGGCAATAGCCGAAAAAGTCGTAAAAATCATATTTATAGTTTTTATTACTTATAAACATTATTTCACCACCATTTATATAATTTATCCATTTGATTAACCTTTTATATATATTTATATAAATAAGTTTTATAAGTTAGTGGGTTTTTATTTTACATTTTATATATTAAAATGTGAGTGCTTATATAATAGTATTATTCTTTAATTTCCAAAAATCTGATTTTTAACTTCATCTTCACCAAAACTGCCATATCTTGAGTTCTACATGGAGATAGAAGCTCAAATATTTATCACATAAACTACATGATATGTGCTACATTTAACTCTTCTATAGCTACTGTTGAATCATCCTTTAAGTATTTTCTAAAAATCGTCCAAAACAGTAACTTCAGATTTATACCCTAAACTTGTTTTGATCATATCTCACTCATTATTTTGATTCCATTGCATGGCCAACTCTCACATGTGTACAAGACCCATAGCTTACTGTAAATGGGTTCTACTTCATTATATTATCAGTTCATAACATGTTTACTTACTGTTTTATACAGCCATGTAAATTAATCAAGATTTTAACCTTGTTTCTTATAGTTTTTCACCTTTTTATCCATGATTATCAACAACAAATCCCCACATAATATTTTTATCATCATATAATCATCATAAATATATACAATAGGAAATAAAATACAAGTTTACATAATCAAAATAATAAGAAGTTGAGGAGGACAATCTTTATACCACCAACTTGATGTAGGTTATGATTTTGACATGGTTTTTGATGGAGAAACTTGTAGACAACCATGACCATCTTCAAGACCACCATGCTCCATGAAAACCTTGTGGAAAATCAGCCTCATGACACCATGAAAACTCCTCCATGGATGTTATAAGTACCACCAATCAATAGGGTTTTGAAAGGGCTTCAACATATGCAAGTATAACATATGGTTTCATGGTTGAATCAAGATCAAAGGGTGTTTTTGTGGAGTATTTGGGACGGCAAGATGAGAGAAGATGAGAGAGTTTGTGGTTTTGCATGGAGTAAAAATGAGTTAGTTGTTTTGGTGGAGTGGTTTTGATGTGCTTGGTAGCTTAGTTCATAAGCTTAGGACAAGTGTTATTCATTTTGTTTAAGGCTTGACACCTAAGGGTGTTAAGTCATGGTTTGGCCGCCCCATGTTAGTGGGGTGGGGCAAGTGTAAACTTGTCTCATCCCACTAATTTACGGGTATTCATCGATTCTAGTTTCCTCGATTTGCGTGCCCTTGGGTCGTTTTACGAAAAACGTTTTTATAAATTATGAATCAACGTCACAAAACGAATCCAATAAAAATTGTTTCATCAAAAACGGAGTTCGAAAACGTAAATACGTAATCCTAAGGTTTCCGGTTTAGTCGTAAAGGACGTTAAAATAAAATCGTAAGTCCTAATCTCTTCTCGTAAATTTGTGAGTTTATGAACTAACACAAATTTAAAACTCCAAAATAATATTCATGGACAAATTTATTTTCTGAAATGTCGAACTGCCACCAAAGACGGTGTATATAAACGTAAGCACGTAACGTTGAATCCTCCGGTTTAGACGTAGTCGATGCTACTCCAAGACGTAAATCCAAATTTCTTCCCAAAAATAAGTGAGTTCATATTGTATCATTAAAATAATATTTTCAAATGATATTTGAGAATAAAATATCAATCGTAAATTGACGGATTGTCACAGTGTGTTTTGGTGAGGGAGAGAAAACAGTGAAACATAGTTTTTGACAAAAATAAATTGGAGAAGTGGGGATAAAAAAGTTTTTATTAATTGTGAAGTGGGGGTAATAGGGTGTGGTGAAGTGTATGGTAAAATCGTGTGGTGAAGTGAATAAGTGGGGTAACTTGTTTAATATAAACGTGTGAGGGAGATGTGAGGATAAATTGGGGGTCGTTTGGGTTGACTGTTACTGGAAAGTTTGACTGTCCATTTAAAACTGTCCCAATGTGTATAGAAAATGGGCTAGGCCCAAATTTTCTTTCTTTTCAATCCGTATTAAGCTTTTGTCTTGGGCCTAAAATGGGCTTTTGATTCCTAAGTTAAATAAATTAAACCCCTTATTGGGCTTTTTAGTCCAATAACAAAAAGTGGGGCCCACAAGGCCCATTTATCCTCCTTTAAGTTAAATCCACTAAAACGAGCTCGATTACGGCTTCTTTGAATGTTTCTTCAAAAATGTGTCGGTTTAGCCGGTTTCGCGAACTTAGGCACACTTTTGGACTTTTGACTTTGTCTTCGTCTCTTTTTGGACTTTTCTTCAACATTTGACTGTGAAATCCCGTGTTTTCTCTTCTTTTGATCATTTGTACCTATTTAACACACAAAACACAAAACCACGCGTAATTCTGACTTTTACGATACTAAACACATGATTAGGTCTTGTTTTTCCTTGATTTTAGTGGCAAAAGGATAAGTGTTTACACACTTATTAAATCCCCTACACTTGACCATTGCAATGAACCCATGCAATGCATTATTTTGAAGCATAAGTTACATTTTTCTCATAATCAACCCATCGTGGCCTTTATTAAGATATACTATTATTACTACGATGAAAAGATAAAAATTAAAAGGAGACAAAAGTTAAATGATTTATTACTTGAAAATTATTTGATGGAAGAAACTCGTAAAGAAATCTATGACTTTAATTAGGGCTTTGGTGTCATGAATATAAATCACCCTCAAGTTTCACGTTCCCCATACCAAGCTTAAAAACGAGATCATTGTAACTACAAGTTACCACAACTAACACTTACTCATGTGGTTTAATTAATCACTTAGACCCCCTTATTCCTACGGTGTATCTCTTGTATTTTATTTTTGTCTTGAATGATCACGAGGATGCATTTTTGACTTATTTTGATAATTTATTAAGGCCGAAAATAAAGTGGGACGATTTAATCAATAGTTAGCTAAAGGACAAAATCTTTTAAAACGGCTTCTCGAAACCTCATAAAGTTTATATCTTGGCATAACTCGTTTCACGATTTGAGACCTTTCTCGAACCGATATTTGGATTGTACTTCAAACTTCAAATCTTGAGAGACGATCTTGAAATTATGGTCTTCTCTTCATTTTGGTACACATCTTCATTAGGAGTGAAAGATGCTTCAAACGTTGACCACGACTTCTTCATTTATCCTCTTCTTTATTTAGGATTTTGATATACAACGATCCGCCTCCTTTTCGGACTTGGATCTATTTATCCTCATACCTTGTTAGGGTCTTTTTGGATAGACTTCTCCATGATCTTTAGGGGAGTAATTGCTTCTCGTCGTGTGTCTTGATCCATCATATTGATTTGGATTAATGATCTTCACATCATCTTTGGATCTTTAGCAAAAAGTGAATCCTCATGCCTTGTGAGGACCTTTTTGGACTCGGGTATCCTCATGCCTTGTTAGGGCCTTTTTGGATAAGCCAATCTTCGCGTCCCGCTTCAATAAGTTATGCCTTGGCTATGAACTCTAATTAATACCGATCAACTTTTAAACGATCTTGTGCTAGAAGCTAAGTAACTTTTCAAATCGTACAACCTTATTTATTGCAAATATATTTATTAACAAGTGATGGGAGAAAAAGCTCATAACTAACTTACATAAGTTAATGAAAGAATACCAAACTTATAATTAACTCTATCATCTCTCGTTCTCCATAATTTAAGATCTCAAGGAATGAGACTCGTGGATGCTTAGCCTAATAAACCAATTAAGGTCCATATGGTTAAGGATACTAGCTAGAGTAACTTGGATAAGTAAACTCGGGTTGAGTAAAAATATTCACGACGGGCCTAATATATCAAAGACATCTAAACTTGTTAAAACCATTTTATTTATTTATTTATTTTTGATTTTATTCTTGAAATGGAAATTATTACGATGCGATAATAAAAGGAAAGAAAATAAAATAAAAATACTACTAGGCCAAAATAGATCAAAAATTTGAAAAACGTTGATTTTGTTTTTTTTCGGTTAAATGGGGTCAAATTCATGGAAAAGGACACTAAAATTTCGATAGAAATCCCCCCAACACTTAATATAAACATTGTCCTCAATGTTTAAGCATGTGGGAGAATAAATTCCCCTACACTTAGGACATTGAGTACGTTGTTTAAAATCGAGCTAAGGAAAGGACAACTAAAGTGATTACATTTACAAGATAGAGTCACAATAGCAAAAACTTATCGAAGGAACCGGGTACACGGGAAACACGGGAACACGGGTCTCGTCAAAAGTACCAAAAGTAGATCATTAAAGCACATTTCCCTGCACACAACATCACAACACAAACAACCTACTTGGCTCCCCCCACACTTATTGGTGAAAATGGGTAAAAAGGTGGATAAGGTAAAAATCTAACCTAGTTAAACGATACTTGATTTATTATCACGAATCTCTAGCTCGACTCGATTTCCCGAATGTTATCATTCAAATGGGAAAATCATGGAAAACCGAGATTTCCAAGGGAGGAAAATCTCTCCATGATAGAGGTGAAACAAAACCATAAAAGGCATACCCCATGAAGAATCCACCCGGGTCAAACACATAATTTCCATCACAAAAGGAAATAAACCCCGAGGTGGTACGCAAGTCATAGAAAAGTGGGGTATCCTTAGGCAAAAGTCTCTTACTAGGGAAGGTAAGGTGGTATGGCAATGAAAGCACAAAAGCCTCTATTCCCGGATCAAACACCGGTTCTTTAATGGGAAAATAGAAAGAGGTATCGACATTTAAGCTCAAAATATCATCAAAATCCATAGTGGGAAAGTCATCCTCTTCCAAACTTGATGTGAAAACATAAGTATCGTCGGAGTCATAGGAAAACTCTTCCTCATGAGGAAAATAGGTATTTAGAAAGATATCTAAATTCTCCTCAAATGGAATAACCTCTAAAGTAGGTAAGATCTCTAAGAGTGGAGGATCCTCCTCAAAAGTCATGACTTCTAAAATTGGAGTATAGAAGTCAAAAGGAGTCTCCATGGAAGAATCACTCATCGAGATATGAGGTGCATTAAGATCATGGAGTGGTGTTGTCCCATAATAATATGATTGTATGCTACACGAATTAAAGAAAGAAAGGAAGATATGAGATGAATTTTAGAGAGAGAAAGTAGTGAGAGAAAGTAGAGAGGAGGAGAGGATTAACTTGTGAATATTAGATTAAGGAATGAGAAAAATGAACCACCAACCCTCCTAACATGCTAGGAGGGTAGTATATATAGTCCACCCACATGCGGGCTTCTTAATGGACTATATGGTTTGGGTCGGGCTTTCCTTTTGGGCTTTAGTTACTTATTAATGAACTTTAGCCTAAAGTTAAGCCCGTATAACACGACTAATATACTACTTATTATAACGTTCTAAAATACGATACATAATAAATATATGACCGAGCATTCTTGTTTGGCTCAATATATTGAGGCTAACAATCTCCCCCAATGAGAGGTCATAAACCTTGGTCATCTAGGAAATTTGTAGAGATTACTAATCTCGCCATAAATGAGTCTGGAACGTGTAATCGTAGCCTTGTTCCTTCATGTTGTGATCTTTGAGCCTTTGTCGTTGTCTTTCGACTTTGTCTTTAAGCTTGAGATCTTCAAATCATCCTTGACTTGTCTTTGCCATCTTGCGATCTTGTGTCTTCATTCACATGCTCACACTATTAATTGTTGAATATGTCTTTAGGCATGAGTATGTGGTTTCTGAATCATTGACTTTGCTGTGTACACCGTGACGCCACCTTCTCGAGACAAAACATAGACACGGACTGAATGGCTTTGACATTCGTCCTAAATCGGTAGTGTTTTACCTCCGGTCGGTGAAGACCGTTATACGATATTAAATATCGTACCTGTGATCAGGTAGATTCAATTAAGAATCTCCTTGACAGGGTTTCGCGGCCGTACTAGCCGTTCTCTTTACTCGACCGTCTCAAAGCAAGACTGCGAACATAAAGAGTGAATCAATTGGATAGATATCCGGTTGTTTAAAGTCGTCAATTCAAATTCCTGGAACAAGTTTGATTCATCAAGAATCTTACCATTGTTGCTTTCCAGTTGACACGAGTTTGATTCATAAGAATCTCACAAGTTACCTACCGTAGCGCTGTTTGATGTTGACGCTAGAAGGATTTCCATTCGTCACTGTGAATATTAATAAATATCACTCTGAATGTTCTGGCAAGACCATGAAGATATTGCGTAGAAACCTGAAACGAGTTTGAATCAACTAAGAATCAAACCACTGTTGCTTTTCAGTTTTACACATGTTCAATTCATAAAGAATCTTACAAATGACCTACCGCAGTGCTGTTTGATGTTAACACTGGAAGGATTTCCACTCATCATTGTGAATACTAAGTAGCATCACTCTGAGTGTTCTAGCAATATCGCAAGGATATAGCGTAGGACTCTGTTGATCTTCATCCGTGTGTCCTAACGAGGTTTGATTGATCTCTTGGCTCTAGACTCTATTTGTGCACTTTTAGTGGTCGGAGGCTGGAGCAGATGCCACCTATTCAATATCAACTATCTCGGAGTGAGAAAGTCAATAGAAGTCGTGTTGATCTCCGTGACAATAAAACAAACTTCTTTTGAGAGAAGCCTGAGTAGCTAGGAAAGGGTTGTGCATACATCACTGGGTCCATGATGAGTTTGTCTTCATGATGAGTTGACCCGATTTCTGCCTAAGTTGTATGGAGGGCTTCTTTCTTTACACCCTTTATCCTTACATTTCTTTTTCATTCTTCAACCCCTTCAATGCTTACCAAGACATCATTACTAGCACCTTGTTGTGATTGTTCCAGTGCTAGCATCAGTACTTAGTCGGCATTCAGCTACGTTCACATTCTACTCCATCTTTCCTAAGGACTTCTAATAATCTATTGGATTGTCCCTGGGAAGATCCCTCCGGTTCTGGCTGGATCATAGGACTTAAACCTAACCACCCTTTTGACACCAATAACGTCGTGAATTAAAGATGTTGTGGGTATTTGATCGTAACCATGAAAACCACTTTAAATTCTAACAAAGTGTTTAAAAAACATTTAACACCTTGCTAGTTTTGTCGTTTTAGAAATGCTCCCCCTTCACATGTGCATCGATAATAGAAAGTGTTTCGCACATGTAGGTAAGAGTTAAAGTGCTTGAGTCTTATATTAGATCATATTTTAATCACATTTTCTCCCCTATCTCTAATATATAAAATCTTTTGATATTAGAGATACCAAATTTGATTAAAATATATTTTGAAAAAATAGTCTTGAAATCTCTGGGAGAAAGATGTGTTAATCTTTTGCATGAAGTTAAAATGCTCCCCCTCAAAAATTGATCCAATTGAATTGTTATTTTGAGGATATGATCCACATTTCGCTTTTTGAGGATGGGAGTTGTTGAACACACAATTTTTGAAAGATTTTGAATAATCATTGAGAAATTCTTGAAAAAATTGTGTTCAACGCTTTTTGAAAAATCCTATTTCTTTTTTGTCGAAGAGGTTTTTCTGAAGCATAAACTTGAGTTCATAGACTTTGAATGTCTTGACGAATCCACTCAAGTGTAAGAAGATTTCTCTTCTTTTGCTGAGGGTAAGAGCACGAAATCGTACACTCCCCCGTGAATATAGAACCGGGTTGCAATCTGAAAGTAATTACAAGCCATTGTGTTGAGCTCAAAACTTTGAATGTTTTGTGACAAGCTCAACCCGTGATAGATTGCTCTACCCGTTGTTTGGAAATATTGTCCAAAATAGACAATTTCCTTTATTAAAAAAAATGACATGTTTTGAAAAATATTTACAACTTTCATTCGAGCTTTATGTACACACCCGTGTCGTTATTGATCGACATTTCTAGGCACGTCCATATTATCGATACTGAAAGACATGTCGAGAAGAATATTTTTGGATTTTGAAAGATTTTTAATTTTGTGTTTTGCTTTTATGTGTTTTATATTTTTGTATTTTGCTTTTTCAAAGATATTTACAAGTTGATGTTTGATAGATAAATCAAGCAGGCACCTTTGCTAGAATCTCCAGGTCTGCTGGAGTCAAACATCTCATACCAATTTGCCTAACGAGGTACTCAAACCTATCTTTCGACAGAGCTTTCGTAAACAAGTCGGCTAATTGGTAATCCGTTCCAACAAAGTATAATTCAACGATACCTCTTTCAACTTGTTCCTTTATGAAGTGGTATCTTATATCGATGTGCTTTGTGCGGGAATGCTGTACCGGATTGTAGGAGATGGCTATGGCCGACTTTGAGTCACATCACATAGGTACTTTATCAAAGTGGAATCCATAATCCGTGAGTTGTGTTCTCATCCAAAGAACTTGAGCACAACACGCAGATAGAGACACATACTCTGCTTCGGCTGATGAAAGTGACGTGCAATCCTGCTTCTTGGAAGACCATCCTACAAGCTTATCTTGACCTAGAAATTGTGCACCACCAGAAGTACTTTTTCGTGTATCAAGACACCCTGCATGATCAGAATCTGAATAGGCCGTTAGAAAGAAACCGGTTTCCCTCGGATACCAGAGTCCCAAATGAATTGTATTCTTGAGGTACCGAAAGATCCGTTTAACCTCCTTGAGGTGCTTTTCAGTGGGTCGTGCTTGATAACGTGCACAATAACACGTAGCATGATGAATATCAGGTCTGCTTGCTGTCAAGTACATGAGGGACCCGATCATGGAACGATATCTCGTTTGATCTATGGGTAATCCCTCCAAGTCAGCATCTAGCGATGTGGTTGATAATGGTGTCCCAACGGGGTCACATGAAGTCATACCATGCTTTTTGATTATCTCTTGACAATACTTAGCTTGGTTTATAAAGATACCACTTGGGGATTGGTGAACTTGAATTCCTAGAAAGAATTTTAGTTCGCCCATCATAGACATTTCAAATCTGCTGTGCATTACTTTTTCAAACCATTTTGAAAGCTTTGGGTTTGTAGACCCGAAAATAATGTCATCAACATAAATTTGCACAAGCAGAATGTCATCCCTATATTTATAAGTGAACAAAGTTAAATCAATGGAACCTTTTGAGAAGCCTTTGGAGACCAGAAATTTCGAGAGCTCGTCGTACCACGCCCTTGGAGCTTGCTTGAGTCCATAAAGTGCTTTGTGGAGACGATACACCTTGTTAGGATAATGAGGATCGACGAATCCTTCCGGCTGCGTGACATAGACTTCTTCCTTCAAAGGACCGTTAAGAAACGCCGTCTTTACGTCCATTTGATATACAATGAATCCCTTATGTGCAGCATAGGCAAGGAAAATCCTGACCGCTTCCATTCGAGCTACTGGTGCAAATGATTCTTCAGAATCAATACCCTCTTTCTGTCCATACACTTTAGCCACTAGCCTAGATTTATTCTTGATGATCGTGTTCTCTTCATCCATCTTGTTTTTCCAAATCCATCGAAGATTTAATGGTGTTACATCGTATGGTCTGTCAACAAGTTCCCAGACTTTAAGTCTTTCAAACTGTTGAAGTTCATCCGTCATCGATTCAATCCAAGCATGATCAGCCATGGCTTCTTTGATGTTTTTCGGTTCAGCAGTACTCACGGCGAGTGCGAACATACAAACATCGCCATCGGTTTCAAGCTGTCGTCTTGTACGAACGGGCTGTGAAGGGTTTCCAATAACGTGAACCAAAGGATGATCTCGGGTCCAATGATGTTTTGAAGGATGTCGTTGGTAGAACGTATGCATATTTGACGGATCAACATGGCGAGTAGAAGACTCTCCAGTTTCGTGTACCGGTGTACCGAATGGGTTGATGAATTCGTCTTCGTCAGATAATGCATCGTCTGCTTGATGTGTGTTCTCTAGAGCAATAACAATAGTTGTGGATGTTGTAGGATCTATTGTTAATGTGATATTCTGAGGAGGTAAATCTGCAACAACCCGTGTTGAAGTAGATGAAGTTGTATCCTTGTGTTGACGATGAACGGTATCATCATTCTTATCATGATTGACAGCGGAAGACTTCGATGCAACTTGTTTCTCCCCCGTGACATATTCATCATACATTGGTCCATATAACATTTCCAACTCTTCAAGTGTCGTGTCCACTGTCATATCTGCTCTAAGAACATGTTCAGGAACCAGCTTTGAACTTGACGATTCATTGCTGTGGTCTTGAGTTCCGAGTTCCGTGCAGTTGTGAACGGAAGTCGTTTGTCGTTGTGGATCGGGACTTAAACTGCTTTGTTCAAGTTCCATTTCTTGCAATTCATCAAATCTGATATGAATAGTCTCGACTATCAATTTTGTTCTCTTGTTGTATACTCTGTATCCCTTAGACTGAGTTGCATATCCCACTAAAATGCATGCATCACCTTTCTCTTTCATCTTGTCCAGATTTTCACCATCTCGAATAATGTAACATGTACATCCAAAAACATGAAGGTGTTTGAGTGAAGGTTTGCGATCATTAATTATGTGATATGGTGTCTTTTCGTGTCTTGGGATAACTAAGGAGCGGTTTTGTGTGTAGCATGCGGTTGACACGGCTTCAGCCCAAAAGTATAGTGGAAGTTTTGAAGCGGATAATAATGTTCGAACAGCCTCAACTAAAGTACGGTTTCGTCTTTCAACAACGCCGTTTTGTTCGGGTGTTCGAGCAATAGATGTTTCATGTTCAATTCCTTCGGCTTCAAAATAATTTCTCAGTTTTGAATTCAAAAATTATGTACCTCTGTCAGTACGAACCACTTTAACTTGAGCTTGTAGACCACGTTGTATCACTTTAAGGAAGCTGATGAGAACATCGGGTGTTTCATCCTTGGATCTCAAGAAGTGAGTCCATGTGTACCTTGAGTAGTCATCGACTATTACCATAACGTATTTCTTCCCATTGATACTTTGAACACGCATGGGACCACACAAATCTATATGAAGAAGATCTAACCGTCCTTTAGAGCTCGGTGTAGTCTTTGTCTTGAAACTACTCCGTTTAGCTTTACAAAGCTCACAAGAAGAACAAAGATGATCTTTGATGAATTTCAAGTTAGGAAGGCCTCGCACAATATCTTTCTTGGAAAGCAAGTTGATGGTATCAACGTTAAGATGAGATAAACGTTGATGCCATAACCAAGCTTGAGTCGTTGAAGCTTTAGCCATGAAACAGATTGGAGTTGAAGAGGTGGAGTCTTGTAGTGAAATAGTGTAGAGATCAGTACCCCGTGTTCCGGTAAGTAAGTCATTCCCATCATAATCACGAACAAAACATGTCTTCTTTCTAAAAGCAACCTCCAAATCTGCATCACAAAATTAGCCAACCGAGAAAAGATTATGATTGAGCCCTTCGACGTAGTAAACCCTTTTGATAGTGATATTCCCCTGAACCAAGTCTCCATATCCTAGGATCGGTGCAAATTGATCATTTCCGAATCGGACCGTACCCAGGAACTTCTCCACGAAGTTAATTAGAAGCTTGAGATTCCCCGTCATGTGCTTCGTGCATCCGGAGTCCATTATGAAGAGAATTATTTCGATCACCTGCAGAAGAATTAGAACACGATGGAGAATTTGCTAAATTGGATTCCTTGTTAGTTGTGATTTCTGATTCATTAGTTTCCCTAGTTTCATCACTTAGAGGCACACTAACGCTCGTAGTCACATTTTCTGTCCTAACCTTAGGCATCCATTTATATCCTGGAGGACATTGATTAGCAAACCACCATTTCCAAGGCTTGCTAGCAGACTCATATAATTCCCTAATTCTGCTTCTAGAGTTCTTAGTGATGGAGTCTGATGCAATACTTTTCTTAGGGGGGGTTGCACCAGAATGGTTCACTTTGCGTTTGGGTTTTCTAGCACTAATAGGCATCACAATTTGCTTCTTAGTTCTAGTTTCTACGCCTTTGACATTATTCGAAACACACATAGCATGATTAGCATTAGCACACTTTCCACATTTCACACAAACAAACTTAACTTTCATAGCATTCAAAGTCGAATCATTCAAATCGTCATTACACGCGATTACAGGCGTTTTATTCTTAGAAACATTGAAAATCCTAGGGTGGTCTTCTACTTCCTTCATCTTCCCTTGACTTTTGTTTTGTCAGACCTTTTCATTCATGCGAGTGCTCTTAAGCTGGGGCCGGCTAACACTAGCAGTGGGGACTACTCCTGTAGTAAAAGACACACGTCTATTAGTGTTTCTAGAAGTCTGAGGTGATTGACTTTCTTTGTTTTGTGTGGGTTTAGTGGCCAATCTATACATCCCTGGTTTAACCACATTTGTGTTCTTAATGCTTTGTGATCGAATATGTGTTTTGGGAGTGTTTTGTGGTAACCTATCCTTCCCATCCGTCTTGGGGGCAAACGCAGGTTTTGCAAATGCAGAATTAGAGAAAACAGATGGTTTTCCCAAGACAGAGGGTCTAGTCACTTTTTGAGCATTGGGTTGTCTTACAACAGGTTTCTTAACACTAGGTTCCACAATCTTCCCACCCATCTTAGCAACGAGTTTCTGCAACTCTGCTATCGCTCTGTCCCTGTCTTGTAACTGAGCTTTCAACCCTTTAATTTCCAAATTCTGTTCGTTCATTTCTCGAAACGTTTGGGAAAGTTTTTCTTGCAATTTATTATTATATGGAAAACTACCAACGTCTTTTTGCAAATCAAGTTCAAGAGAATGATAATGTTTTTGAAGGAAATCAGTTTTGTGTTAAAGTAACTCAAAGGCCTTTTTATCAACATTTTCTTTATGTTTCGAAAGCTCAAGTTCAAGACGCTCACACTCTTTGATTTTATCAAGATATTTGCATGCAACATCAGAATATTCATCGATATCAGCACAAGATTGAAGAGTAACACACAAAATATCTTTGGAGAGACATTCTTCTAAGAGTAGATCATATTCGTTTGAAAATTCTAATTTGTCATTTTGAAGGGCATCAATTTCTTTTTCAAGAGACTCAACATATTTTAAATCATCAAACATTTCAGACTGAATTAAATTTTCAAACTCAAGAACATGTTCTTTTATTATCTTCGTATTTGGTATTAAAAGTTCTTTCAAAAGCACAGTTATGTCGTGAGGAATCTCGGTTTTCCACTTATCCTTTTGACGTTTCTCCCAATCGCTTGCAACAATTGATTGAACATTATTAACGTGGTGTTTAAGAAAACCAAGTATTTTTCTACTTTTGCTTTTAGAAGCATCTAGAGGCAAATAGTTAATATATTTAAAAATATTAGTTTTCCTCTTAGTGGCAAAAGCTTTTTTCCATTGAATTCTTTTTTGTTTGCATTCTAAAAGTAATTCCTCACGAGACTTCTGTTTTTGTGGAGTGAAAAGACCATAAAAACTGTTTTCATAAGCATAGTTATATGGTTTCACAAAATCTTTATTGACCGGTGATCTACTCTCCTCATCCCAAAGGGACGTCTCTTCACTATCGAGGTTAGCTACAGGGCAATCATGATTGGTCCATTCGGACTCGTCAAGATATAAATGGGGGTTCGCAGCTTGAGCTTGTTCGAGGTATTTGGGGGTGGCAAAGCTAGGTTGACCCTTGAAAAACGACCGAGGCGCTATCATTCTTACGGTTTAAATAGAGTCATGTGTATTATAAACAACTTTTTTCAAAAAATCGACTTGTTCTTCGAGATCCTTTACTTTTTCAGTATCTTTGGTTTGTCTATTTTTGAAATCTTGTTTTAATGTTTCAACCTCTTGTTTCTTCTCGTCAAGAATTTTAGCAGAATCGGTGGTGTTCATAGAAATCCTCTGTTCAAGTTCATTAAATTTTGTTGTGGCAAGGTACGTTTTTTGACGTTCATCACTTAATAAAACATTAAATTGACGTTTTTCTTTAGTTAACAAAGCAAGAGCTTCATTGTATTTATTTTCAAAATAGTCCTTTTTAACGTTGATGACACGACTTTTGTACCCCTCAAGCTCGTTGGTCTTTTGAAGAAGCTCAGCCCTATAACTATCAATAGTCTCACTAGATTTTATAAGAGCGGCTTTGCATTCTTCAAAGTTTTGAGTGAGCGCTGCGTTTGCCTTATTTAATTGCTTTTGATTCTTTCTATTTTCATTGACATCTTTTTGTAAACTAGCAATTAAATTAGCAAGCGCGACACGCTCCTCGTCATCATACTCATTTGCATGTTGATCATCCTCAAACTCATTATTGCACATGTCTGATGAATCGGGTGTGGTATTGCTATCAACCGTTTCCATCATACACGTGTCAGTAATTTATGTTGGAAGTTCACTATGCTCATGTGTATCACCAAACACATTATATTCATCAGCATGTTGTACCTTATCAATTGGCTCAGTATCAAAGATAGGACCATTGTCATCTTCAGTGCCGTTAAGGACCTCATGAATCTTTGCCATGTATGAATAATGTGCCTCGAGTTCTTGGTCGGAGAGTTCATCATCTGTGTCGTCAAGCATTTCTCCTTCCTCAGCTGACAACTTGATTCCAGCTTCCATTTTCTTGCACAGCAGCATCTTTTCCTTATGATAACCATAATCTTTAACCCTCTTTGGCTGCCTACATTCCTTGGCCAAATGCCCAAAACCTTTGCAGTTAAAACACTGAATCCCACTTTGTTGCACAACTTGAGTACCAACAGTTTCCCTATTTCCAACAATAGTAGCCACCCTCTGATTATCATACTTAGGTTGTCGATCATACTTTGGAGGACTCTCAGCACGTCTTCGTGTGTCATACCTTGGAGGACTCTGTGCATGGGTGTTCCTCGAGTTTGAAGATGTTCGAAGGTTGTTGTTGGTGGGTTTGTAGATTTTCTTATATTGCTTCATAACGAAAGCCATTTGTTGCTTAAATTCCCTATCCTTTTGAGCTATTTCTTCATCACTATCTTCTTCGGATGATTGCTCAGGTGTGGGTGATGGTGCTCTTGCAACTTCTTTGCCTCGGGATCGTGTTGGAACATGTGACTTGGAGACAATGGATGATCGTGGTGATGATGATTGAGTAGAGTAGGTCTTTGAAGTACGGGAGTGATAATCTGGGTAATGTTGAGTGGTAGACACCAAAGCAAGTGGATTAGAAATCTTTGCAACTCGTTCAGCTCGAAGTTCATTTGCCTCATTTTGAAATTGTTTCAAGATGTCAAAGAGCTTGTGATATGAAACTTCGTCTAACTTTTGTTGTTGTTTCACCAAGGTGACAAACCGTGTCCACTCTAGTTGAAGTTGTTGTAGAAATTGGACATTGACTTGCATGGTGGAAACTTGCAAGTTGCTTCGGGTCATATCATTCATCATCTTGTAGAATCGGGAGTAATAAGAATCAATTGATTCCCCATCCTTTGATGTAAACTTGCCAAAGTTCCAAAACATCTTAGTTTTCACATCTTGTTTGTTAAGTGATTCACCTTGTTGCAATCTTTCAATGGCCGTCCACATTTCTTGAGCAGTAGGACATGCGTCAACCGTAGAGTAAATTTCATCTCCAATGCCACTGAGAATTAAGTAGATTGCTTCCTTCTCTGCATCAAACCACGCACGGTTCTCTGGGGTGAGGTCGGTCCTCTTTTCATCACGTTCATATGCGGGTTGTGCGTCACTTGTGTCTGTGGCTGGTACTGCAGGAACTTGAATCCGTGAGAGTTTATAGGGTCCTTCCAAGATACATTGCCTTAAAGCATCACCGTTAGGTTTTGTGTCAAGGTAACGTATAAAACGGGATTGCCATTGATCATATCGACCCGACACAAGCATTGGTGGTCTTTCTTTGTTACCTGCCACCATTATGTTGTTGTTCGTCACACGATATTCAGCGGTAGAATCCATCTCAAAGTTCTTTGAAATGATGAATCGAATGTGGATCTTAAGTAGTTGTGTTGTGATTGTTTGGTTGTTGAAATTCCAAAAATTAGGATTTTTTTTTCTCAGCCCGACAATAAATTCCTCAGTCCGACAAAACGGTAGACCTAAAAAATTTGTAATCACCAAATTTTGAAATTGAGCTAGAAATGTCCTAAAATTAGTATGGAAAAAATTTGATATTACTTGACCTAAATTTTTTTTTTTTTTTTTTGATCTTCGTGTAAACGATATTCCGAAACTAGTCTAGATGGTGGCTAAGTCTAAAAATTACTCAATCAAAATTTAGCTAAACATGTCACCGGAAAGAGCTCTAATCGGAATGACCTAATCGAAATACCCCAATCGGAATGACCTAATCGGAATACCCCAATCAGAATGTGCTAATCGGAATACCCAAATCGGAATAACCTAATCGGAATGTGCTAATCGGAATACCCAAATCGGAATGCCAATCGGAATCACTGATCGGAATGCAAATCGGAATCACTGATCAGAATGCATATCGGAATCACTGATCGGAATGGAGATCGGAATGTTTTGTTCAATCGGAATGATGATCGAAAAGCTGGTCGGAATGTTGAAACCCTTTTCCGATGCTACTGATCGGAATGACAATCGGAATATATAATCCCTTTTCCGATTACACCAATCGGAATATATCCCACTTTTCTCGGACAAAACTCAACCAATACGTGATTTTAAGCCAAAAAATGATCAAAACACCCAAAAATTTTGTGTTTTTAGCCAAAGTAAATATACCAAATCACTACTAAAACTATGTAGAAGATGTAGATGAAGAAGTAGAGCACAGAAAACACAAAAAATTTGAATCCGAGATGATTTATGGATTAAATCATTCGAATCAAATATAATAACAACAAACAATCACAAATCTACCCCGTGGCGATTGATACCAATTGTTGTCCCATAATATTATGATTGTATACTACACGAATTAAAGAAAGAAAGGACGATATGAGATGAATTTTAGAGAGAGAAAGTAGTGAGAGAAAGTAGAGAGGAGGAGAGGATTAACTTGTGAATATTAGATTAAGTAATGAGAAAAATGAACCACCAACCCTCCTAACATGCTAGGAGGGTAGTATATATAGTCCACCCACATGCGGGCTTCTTAATAGACTATATGGTTTGGGCCGGGCTTTCCTTTTGGGCTTTAGTTACTTATTAATTAACTTTAGCCTAAAGTTAAGACCGTATAACACGACTAATATACTATTTATTACAACGTTCTAAAATACGATACATAATAAACATATGACCGAGCATTCTTGTTTGGCTCTATATATTGAGGCTAACAAGTGGGTCATCAAAATTAATAAGATCACTTAAAGAAATGTCATCATCGTAGGTATCAAAGATTGGTCGATCATAAATGGGTGGGTCAAAAGTGGGTGGGTCAAAAGACGAGTCGTCTAAGCTGAAGATAGTGTGATCACTTGAAGAAGTGTCATCACTATAGGTGTCATAAATGGGAGTATCAAAAATTTGAGGTTCTAAGGGAAGGGATGAGTTTATCACAAAATCATTTTTATTAGACTTTTCAATTCCAAAAGGATTAATAAAAATCTCGTCATCATTATAATTAAGAACATCAATCATATTGACCGACTCTTTGCCATTTGATTTAGTTGTGATTTTTCCCATTTTAAAAACTTGTTGTTCATCCAGAACCCTAAGAATTAACTCCCCTTCGGCTACATCAACTAAGGCTCTTCCGGACCTTAAGAATGGTCTACCAAGTATTAACGGAATACGAGGATCCATCTCATAGTCGACGACGACAAAGTCCACGAGAAAAGTGAATGTACCGACTCGAACAAAAACATCTTCGGAAATACCAACGGGGTATGCGAGAGTTCGATTAGCTAACTCTAAAGTCATACGAGTCGGTACAAGGTCGGGTAATGACAATTGTTTCCAAACCGAAAGTGGCATAAGATTGATGCTAGCGCCGAGATCCGCTAAAGCCATACAATCATCGATTTGAGGAAACGAGCAAGGTAACACGAATCGTCCGGGATCCCCTAGCTTTTCGGGAAGCTCTTTGAGAAGAATCGCGGAACAATTCTCATTTAAACGGGGGTTAACAAGCTCAACCATTTTTTCCTTCTTATTGAGCAAATCTTTAAACATTTTGACAAATTTTGGCATTTGAGCAAGTGCTTCAACAAGGCTTACGTTAACATTCACATTGGAAATCATTTTCAAAAAATTAGAGACATGAATGTCATCTTTGGTGAGCACTTTAGTCTTGCCTAACCTAGATGGATAAGGAATATTAGGCTTAGGTTGAGAAGGAGAAGGACTCGCTTCTTGAACAACCGTAGGAATAGGCTCTTTCGGCAATGGAGGACTAGAACTAGGAGTGGTAGTGGGGGGAATCACCATTGGGGGAGTAGGATTACTCATTATGACTTCCGGGCCTTGTCTCTCCTTTTCGGGCGAAGAGATGGAAGGTCCCACGAAAGTGGCTCCACTTCGAGTATTGATAGCACTCACATTAGCACGAGGGTTAATCTCGGTTTTGCAACATAGTCAAAAATCTCTTATCGTTGGACTCTTGCATTTGTCTAGTGGATTCTTGCATTGCTTTCATGATTTTCTCATGTTCGGTAAATTTTTGTAGAAGCAAGTCCATTTGAGGATTTGCATGTTCATTTGATTAAATCCTTGATTAGGAAAACCTTGATTTTGAGATTGAAACCCGTTGTTATTATAAAAACCTTGATTATTATTTTGAAACCCTTGGTTTGAACCATTAAAATTCCCTTGATTAGCATTCCCTTGAAAATTACCCATTTAAGGACCTTGGTTGCTATTTTGGTATTGGGTATTTTGGGCGGGTGGGGGTGGTCTTTGAGGTGCTACAAAACCCGGGGGAGCCAAATAATTAGAACTATTGTAAGACAAATGGTTAACATCAACATTAGGTTTAAATGGAACCCTTTCATTAGCATTAAAAGCACAAACTTGTTGTTGTTGATTATAAATCTTGTCACAATTGAAATATGAATGTGGTCCACCACAAGTCTCACACGTTTCACTATTATCTTTCACGGCATGGACATGTGTAGTGAGGGCGTCGGTTTTTAGAGCGAGTGTTTCAACAAGCGAAGTAAGTTTATCGATTCTCTTGTCACTCTCACTAGAACTAGCACTTGCCATAGTGACCCTAACCCTTTTGGTTTGTACTTTAGCCTTGTTTTCAATTATGGACCAAGCCTCGTTCATGGTTTTCACAAGAATATTGCCCCCCGTGGAACTATTAAGTGAGTCTTGGTCATTTAGAGTCAAACCATTGTAAAACGTATTTATTTGATGCACTTTGGTGAAACCGTGTTGTGGACATTTTCTCAAAAGCTCTTTAAATCGATCCCAAGACTCACTAAAAGTTTCGCCATATTTTTGCTCAAAGGTGATTATTTCATTCCTTAAAGAAGTGGTCCGTGATGGTGGGAAAAAGTAATTAATGAACTTGGTCTCTAAGTCGATCCATGTTGTAATACTTTGGGGTGGTTCCTTATCAAGCCAAATCCGGGCTTGTCCCTCGAGGGAAAAGTGGAAAAAGTTGTAGGCGAACGGCCTCTTGTGGCACCCCATTGTATTTGACGGCATTTGCTAATTGGATGAATCGTTTGATATGAGCATGTGGGTCATCATTAGTACGACCTAAAAATGGTGTAGCGGAAACCATTCGAATAAAATCCGGTTTAAGTTCAAAATGATTAGCTCCAATGGTCGGCACCACAATCGCGTCATCGTTTCCTTCAACGTGAGATTGAAGAATCTCAATCATTGGTCGATTATCCGTTGCCATCGTTATGTCGAAAGCTCGATTCTCGGGATCGGCTTGAATGACGGTCTTTTTGTTTTTCTTCTTCTTCTTTTTGGAAGAATTAGAAGTATTTGGTACACCACTCGGTATGTATGTACGCGCGCGAGTGCGCATACAATTAAAACTTTGGAATGAGGTAGGTGACCTCGGTCGACTTTGAGAGGAAAAGGATTTTCCCTCTCGAGGAGCAATATGAAAAAGCTACAAAAATATATACGTAAATACTAATTGAGTCGGCAAACCAATAATCGGCCGTCCCTCTCAATATACGCACAAGCGAGCGGGGAAACGAGGTGGCACAAAGCACTTAAAAACCTTTTTCCTTAGACGGCCTTTTATAGCGCGTCGCCTTATACCCACCTTATAGTTTGTATATGTCGAGTTCAAACGTCTTACTAGTATTTATCTATTTTGCCTCTTTATTTTGTTTAAGATTCGACTACAATAGTTAGGTGATGAAATCCCAACTAAGACTTATTTGAAAAGTAGGTAAGTTATTGTGCTACGCAATATATTATAGTAAAAGAAAAATCTTTTTGTATTTTTTTTAGAAAAATATATATATATATAAGAAATATCGAAAGAAATCGAACTAAAAACTAACACTAATACGTAATATTTTTGGTGTAATACTTTTAGGAAAAAGTATTACTTTTGGATTTTTTAATTTTTTTTGGGTGCAATTCTTAGGAAAGAAATTGCTTTTGTGATTTTTTAATTTTTTTGTATTTTTTTTAAGTTTTTGATTTTTTTGTGTTTTTGATTTTGCTGCAAGAAACGTAACATTCAAAGAGAACGGATCCCAAAATCCAAACGTCTTCTCGAAAAATCGTCAATCCTACGAGCGAAGCGGCAGCGGCGCCATTTGAAACTAGAATTTTTAGTCCTTTTTAATGCAATGAATGTTCATTTTTCCTCGATTCGACTCGAATTTGATTTTCAATTAGACGATAGACTTGATTTGTTTTCGGTAAATAATATTTTTGGTATTTTTAATTTAAAACTATTTAAAATAAAAGATATTTAAAATCTAAATCTAATTAAACTAAAATAAAGATTTTTAAATTAAACTATTAACGTAAAAACTTTAAAAGAAAATATATTTTTAAAATAAGATTTAATTAAAAACTAATTTAGAGACTTTTTAAATAAACAAAATAAAATGAAAATAAATTTAAAAGTAAATAATATATTTTTTATCTTTTTATAAAAGACTGAATAAAAAAAAAGAAAATTTAAATTAAACTTTTAATTAAAATAAACTTCAACTTTTGAATTAAACTAAATAAACAAAACTGCTACTAAAAAAAAGACTATATTAATTAAACGATGCATAAATGAACACAAGAAAAGGTCTAGCATAATGGTTGGGTTGTTGGCTGTGAGACGAGGGGTCTGGGGTTCGATTCCCACCCAGACCAAAATTTGCGTTTAATATTTTTTATTTGGAATTTTTGGAATGTGAAACCAACAGATCAATGGGATCTGTTGTTTATATGCAGTAACAAAAGCAAATCAACAAATCCAAATAAGCAGTTAGGCTAAACCTAATATAAACAATAAGCAAATCGAAATCAATAAAGCTGAAAACAATTAACCAACGCCTAAAACCCAAAAAACCGACAAGCATATATTAACCGACTCGGAACCTAAACACAGAAAAAGCTGAAATTTAAGTAAAAAAACAGATTTATAATATAGACTAAATATTACTAGCAAATTTAATTAAATCAACAAAAATAAAACATTAAAACAGTAAGCAGATCCAAACGACTTATATCCTAACTCAAATAATCCTAAGCAAACTATAAAGCTAATAAACAGATAAACTGTAACAGAATCAAACTAAGCAAATATATCAAAGCTAACTAAACCGATAAGCAACCTACCAATAAGCTGATAAGCACTTTAAAATCAAAACCAAATAACCAACAGGCAAACAGAAACTATATAACTGGCAGATACAACTCAGACAGCTTAATGACTAAACCAAAACCCAACTTAAAACTGATAATTCAAATAAACATGAGACAAAAACAGATCCAAACAAAACTGAGCAGATAACATAAGCAATATAAAATCAGATTATAAACTAAAATAAAAACTTTTAAAATTAAAAATAGAAAATGAACCAATTGATGAATCCTTTGGGGAGAAGGTTGGCGCTGAGCCACCTTGTGAATCGAAACACGCCGTCTCCACCTTCGAATCACAACCTTTGACTCGAACCAAACAATACCTCTCGAACCAATATAAACTCTCGAACAAATTTTTATTTCTTATTTTTTAATTTTTTAATTTTTTTTATTTTTTTTATATTAATAATATCGAGAACAATACAATAATAAAAAGAACAGTAGCAGATTAAACTTGGAGATAAAATAATTAAAAACAGTAACAGCTATTTAAAAAAAACAGATTAAAGGAGGATAAAATTAAGACTTGCCAGAAATTAAAGGAGAGAAGAAATTTAATTAAACACTAATTTTTCATTAATCAAAAATCAAATTACAATTGCTGGAAATTTGAAAATACAAAATTAATTCTATACCTAATTACTGAAAATAAAAATTAAAGAAAAGCTATCTAAATTACATGAAAAGAGGGGGTTTTATAGGAGAACCCCGAACCTTCTAGGTTCTCTTGGTGCCCAAGAAAATGGATCTTGATCGTTGATTTCTTCATTCTCTCTTTCCTTCTAATCGTACGGTTGTCATTAATTGTGCCCACGGATTGCCAGGGTGGATGAGTGATTGGTGGATTTGTGCCACGTCAGGATTGATAGAGGACCATCTTGGTGGATGCTGTGAAAAATGGGGGAATTTATTTCCCTTTGGGTGAATTACCCAATAAGGGTAAAAGCCCCAAAAATGGTGGGTAATTTTTTATGATGGTGAATTTAGGGTTTGAGTAATAGTAAGAAAAGGGTGGCTGTGTGTTTTGGTGAGGGAGAGAAAACAGTGAAACATAGTTTTTGACGAAAATAAATTGGATAAGTGGGGATAAAAAAGTTTTTATTAATTGTGAAGTGGGGGTAATAGGGTGTGGTGAAGTGTATGGTAAAATCGTGTGGTGAAGTGAATAAGTGGGGTAACTTGTTTAATATAAACGTGTTGGGGAGATGTGAGGATAAATTGGGGGTCGTTTGGGTTGACTGTTACTGGAAAGTTTGACTGTCCATTTAAAACCGTCCCAATGTGTATAGAAAATGGGCTAGGCCCAAATTTTCTTTCTTTTCAATCCGTATTAAGCTTTTGTCTTGGGCCTAAAATGGGCTTTTGATTCCTAAGTTAAATAAATTAAACCCCTTATTGGGCTTTTTAGTCCAATAACAAAAAGTGGGGCCCACAAGGCCTATTTATCCTCCTTTAAGTTAAATCCACTAAAACGAGCTCGATTACGGCTTCCTTGAATGTTTCTTCAAAAACGTGTCGGTTTAGCCGGTTTCGCGAACTTAGGCACACTTTTGGACTTTTGACTTTGTCTTCGTCTCTTTTTGGACTTTTCTTCAACATTTGACTGTGAAATCCCGTGTTTTCTCTTCTTTTGATCATTTGTACCTATTTAACACACAAAACACAAAACCACGCGTAATTCTGACTTTTACGATACTAAACACATGATTAGGTCTTGTTTTTCCTTGATTTTAGTGGCAAAAGGATAAGTGTTTACACACTTATTAAATCCCCTACACTTGACCATTGCAATGACCCCATGCAATGCATTATTTTGAAGCATAAGTTACATTTTTCTCATAATCAACCCATCGTGGCCTTTATTAATATATACTATTATTACTACGATGAAAAGATAAAAATTAAAAGGAGACAAAAGTTAAATGATTTATTACTTGAAAATTATTTGATGGAAGAAACTCGTAAAGAAATCTATGACTTTAATTAGGGCTTTGGTGTCATGAATATAAATCACACTCAAGTTTCACGTTCCCCATACCAAGCTTAAAAACGAGATCATTGTAACTACAAGTTAGCACAACTAACACTTACTCATGTGGTTTAATTAATCACTTAGACCCCCTTATTCCTACGGTGTATCTCTTGTATTTTATTTTTGTCTTGAATGATCACGAGGATGCATTTTTGACTTATTTCGATAATTTATTAAGGCCGAAAATAAAGTGGGACGATTTAATCAATAGTTAGCTAAAGGACAAAATCTTTTAAAACGGCTTCTCGAAACCTCATAAAGTTCATATCTTGGCATAACTCGTTTCACGATTTGAGACCTTTCTCGGACCGATATTTGGCTTGTACTTCAAACTTCAAATCTTGAGAGATGATCTTGAAATTATGGTCTTCTCTTCATTTTGGTACACATCTTCATTAGGAGTGAAAGATGCTTCAAACGTTGACCACGACTTCTTCATTTATCCTCTTCTTTATTTAGGATTTTGATATACAACGATCCGCCTCCTTTTCGAACTTGGATATATTTATCCTCATACCTTGTTAGGGTCTTTTTGGATAAACTTCTCCATGATCTTTAGGGGAGTAATTGCTTCTCGTCGTGTGTCTTGATCCATCATATTGATTTGGATTAATGATCTTCACATCATCTTTGGATCTTTAGCAAAAAGTGAATCCTCATGCCTTGTGAGGGCCTTTTTGGACTCGGGTATCCTCATGCCTTGTTAGGGCCTTTTTGGATAAGCCAATCTTCGCGTCCCGCTTCAATAAGTTATGCCTTGGCTATGAACTCTAATTAATACCGAGCAACTTTTAAACGATCTTGTGCTAGAAGCTAAGTAACTTTTCAAATCGTACAACCTTATTTATTGCAAATATATTTATTAACAAGTGATGGGAGAAAAAGCTCATAACTAACTCACATAAGTTAATGAAAGAATACCAAACTTATAATTAACTCTATCATCTCTCGTTCTCCACAATTTAAAATCTCAAGGAATGAGACTCGTGGATGCTTAGCCTAATAAACCAATTAAGGTCCATATAAATTAAGGATACTAGCTAGAGTAAACTTGGATAAGTAAACTCGGGTTGAGTCAAAATAATCACGATGGGCCTAATATATCAAATACATCTAAACTTGTTAAAACCATTTTATTTATTTATTTATTTTTGACTTTATTCTTGAAATGGAAATTATTACGATGCGATAATAAAAGGAAAGAAAATAAAATAAAAATACTATTAGGCCAAAATAGATCAAAATTTTGAAAAACGTTAAAAATATATTTTTTTTATTAAACTCTATGAATTCACTCGGCGTTATCGCTGACCTTTTCTTTTAACATGTTTTGTCTCAGGTACTTGAAGGTAATTCTCGGGAAGACAACAAGAATTCATGGCCCGCACCTAAATACTTATTTCCATTCAAATCCTTTGTAAAACTTGTATTAAATACAATGACTTGGGACCTACGTAACTTTGATATTTATGAATGGAAATGCTTTATTAATATACGACGCGATTTTTATGCGTTGTCTATGATGTGAGTAATGTGCTATCCCGTAACACCAACTAGTCTTCCGCTGTATTGAGTTGTATAAATTTGGGGGTGTTACAGTTTGGTATCAGAGCTCTCGTTATAGAGAACGAAAGATTTTTAAAACCAAGGTTTTGAATAAAACATTTCAAAATCTTTTAACTATAAACATTTTTCAAAAAATGTCTAAAAATCTTTTGACTATAACGGTGCCGAAGAATTCCCGAGTTACCGACAAGGCCAGACTGAGAAGTGTTATTTTAATATATATATATATAACTTGGATTATATATATATTTGATGTAATTTTATTACATGATTGTTTGATGATTATTTCGATATTTATACGAGGTATTTATACGACGTAGATTGTCACAAGTAACCCTAACTCCCCTAGCAAATAAATCGAAGCTATTCTCGTAGGAATTCTAGCTATCCTAGATCTAAACCAAGTTGTGGATAATTATGATCCCAACAAATGGTTGATATTCGTAGAAACGTAGATATTAGTTGATTGTGATATTGAGAAAGAATTGGCGAGACTAAATCTGATATCGATGTCATGACGATCTTTCCTTATAGAGTGGAGTTTGACAAAACGTTACCACCTAGAAAGATGTCATCTGACTCGTTGTCACCCAATTCTTAAATTTGAAATCGAAAGGGTGAATGTTGCACTTGAGGCTGTCATTGGAACCATTACCCAAAAGCCTCATGCCACTAGTACCTTTCCGAGAAGCCTAGTTGAATGATCAAGTTATTTCATACTAGTGACTCATTTGATAATTGTTGTTGTAAGAGATATAGGATTGGAAATTAAGTGTTGATTCATATCGAGCTTTTATTGCCCTATTAAGGCCTAAGAATAAGATTGAAAGTATTGGAAAATGAGGTAGTATAAAATTGGTTGGAACTTGAATGAAGTAAAATTTAACCTGTATGGAATAAGAAACTGTTAAGAGGAAGTTTTTGAGTCATGTGATTGAATTATAGGGTTTTAAATGATGGTTAGTTTGTGTTAAGGGTTGTTCCTAGGCCATTGTCCACTAACGAGGATGCCTAGTGTCCAAGAAATAAATTGAAGAAATCTTCTTCTGAATTAGGACCGATGGATCTTCCGGGACATGTGGAACACCTAATGACTCTTGTAGATTAGTATTCATTGTGGTATCTTTTAAAAATCCCTAACTTAATTGAGACATCAGTTGGTAGGATGAGTTCTGAGAATTGTATGACATAGTGACACGTAATGTGTTACGGTACAATTTTGACTTGTTTGTGATTAATGAAAAGACTACCTCTGATTGCTAAATTCTACATGTATCGATGTTATCTATCTTTTATTGCTTCATCCTAATGTTCGCATTAGTGATGCAACCATTGAACAAGTACTCATCTTGAATTGAGTTACGTTGTGCATCATTCTTTTTGAGTGCCATCAAGGTCATGAATCTCATGATTAATTGGCTAAGCTCATTTCCTGATATATTATAGTTAGTTCTTGGTGAACAACTTTTCATCACTCTTTTGCAGATCCCTCATTGTTTTTATAAAGTTTAAACGGTATCCTTTGAGAAAATTTAATTTTCATCACAATAAGGATTATTCAAAGTGAGATTTATAAGTGATTGATATCAAAATGAAGTTGTTTATGAGACGCTTTGGAAACTTAATTATTCCCATAACAAAGAAAACCTTTGCAAATATATTTTTGATTCTTATTTAAGAATTAAGCATGAAAATGTTTTTATTATAAACATGATGATAAAATTTTGACGAACTGGGTATTGCATCGTTAATCTTGAAATTCTATATAGTTGCGCGCCTACATACAATTTGGAAGTGACCATGCAAGACTGATTAGTAGTCACCATGAAATACTAATAAACACTAAATTTTCTTTGAAGATTGTGAAAGATTAAAATTTTATGAGATCTGCAAGAAGTGAAAAATAGGGACATAATGTTAGGGACATCTACATATGTGCCTGTACTATTATTTCTTCTGAGTCGAGTTTACTCATCTGTGGAAATTGTCTTATTTGACAATTGACAATTCTTTCTTGTCCAATTCTCCTGTAATGAGATTCTTAGGAAAAATATCTGCTTACCGAGTGTTGATACCCGACTGGATGTATTGACGTTCTTATCATTTCTTATGATCTAATTTCATTTGAATGACCTGGGTAACGATCCGAAGAGCTTTCGAATGCGTACTCAAATTATGAAAACATGGGATATATTCATATTCGTTAAATGTTTTCGTCTGTATCTGATTTGAAATTCTCTCGCGTAGATTATGCGTTGACCTTACTCTTTTAATAGTAGTTGTGTCTCCATATATCCTTGAACTTGTGAAGGATTATGAGTTATTATTAGTCTTTTGAGAAGTTCACATCTTATCGACGACAATGAAACTGGAAAGTTAATAATGCCAGTAGAATGGATTGATTGATTATGACATGATGACATTGTCTTAATTGATGGGAAATCGAATAGAATTCCCCTAAATGATAAGATGTTGATTATCAAAAGTGATTTAAATAATTCCCGATAGGTGGCTGTATCCTGCTTTTAGACTTAAAAGTATAACGTGAATGGTTGTCAATTAGTCATAGATATTGTAATCTAGAAGAACTTAATATGAAATTATTAAAAGATGTTCTTTTATCTGAAACTTTAGGTAGTATTTGCTGGTGAATTACCTAGACTTTCGCCATTAAGGCAAGTTGAAATTGGTATTAATTATATTCCTAGTGCTGCACCTGTGGCTTGTGCACTGTACGTCAGCACCGTCAAAATTTAAGGAATTACCGTACAACTAAGAGAGTTGTCGGAGAAAGATTTTATTCTACCGAGCTCGTCATCATGAAGAGCTATGGTGTTATCATTCCTTATATTTATAGATTACTGTGAACTGAGTAAATTGACAATCGAAAGCGATAACCATAACTCGAAATGGAAGATTTGTTCGATCATTTACAAGGTTCTAGCGTATGTTCGAAAGATTTGATATATGGCATGGTTATCATCAACTTCGCGTCCGCGAAAAAATATTATGTATTCCAATCACTACATCCGGTACTTGTAATGAACATTATGAGTTTCACGTGGTGACGTTTGGATTGACTAATACACATGTAGCATTCATAAATTTGGTGAATCACGTGTGTAGGCTGTAATTTGATAAATTCATGCTTGTGATCATTTAGGACCATTTATTTGTTTATATGAATAAGAATGAGTTAATAATTATTTATAGATTGCCCTAACTTGGCCGAACGATAAAAACTTGTACCTTAAATATTTAACATGTGATTAAAGACTAAATCCTTTACATTAATTGACTGTGTGATTAATAAATAATGGAATCTATATTGACTCTTTAAAAATCTGAGCCATTTAAGACTTTGAGTTATACTAAAAAGAAAGTGGAAATATGTTTTAACAAATGTTTTAACGAAGGATTTTTAAGGGATCAATCCCTTATAACCAAAACATTTAACTAAACTTTTGTTTAGGGGTAAATGTTTTTGCATACATTAAGACAACTTAAGAAGGATTGAGTAAAACCGTTAAACCATGACTTAAAATTTGAAACGACAATTTTTGCTTTTAACTAAGAGAATTTTGACCAAAGAATAAGCAAAGTTTTTTTTTTGAACATTTACGAATCTTATTAAATATTTTCGATAAATCAACAAAAATCTTGTTAATTAAAATTTATTTTGAACATTTTATATAATTGGTCGAACTAAGAAATTTAAAATTTTTATGTTTACGTTTCATAAAAATTAAATAATTATTAATAATTATCGACGCTTTAGACGTCAGGGAAGTGAAAGTAATTACTGACACATTATGTATAAAAGATAACGAACCAATTAAGACATGTTCCTTAATAATTAAGGTGCAAAATAAATTGCCGAACAATTTAAAATATAGCTGATGCTTATAAAAAGGATAATATAGATAATAAAAGTGGCTCGCAGCTAATGTGAACCATTAGAATTGAGAAGCCGATAGCATTAAATGTTTTAAAGACCACTTGTGATTGTCTAAGTATAGAGGATTGTGAGATATAGTTATGTTGGAATTTGTAAATATAAGTATTCTATTTATGTCATTTATGACTAAAAGTATCTTGGTCTGAAGAAGTTGTACTAATGGCAAATTATGAAGGCAGAGATCGCCTCATACATTAGTAAACGCCTAGCTATTGCAAAGGTCATCATCTGAATTTGATTCGATTTGGGTCATAGTCGACAGACTGACCAAATCTGCTAATATCATTCCCCTTAATGATAAATGCAAAAAGAGTTATGTAAACATAGTGTGCCTGTATCATACATCTTTATCAAGATCCTCGCTTCGCGTCGAATTTCTTGAGATTTTCTCAGAAATCATTGAGAACGAACCTTGACGAGAGTACTGTTTACCACCCCAAATCGAAGGGACAAGGTAAAGTAACGATACAAAACACTAGAAGTCTTGTTTTATGTTTGAATGATTGACCTTTGGTAATGAACTGTATAATCGTTTTCCATTAGAGAGATTATCATTGATAATCACCGTGTTAGGATTGAGATTGAATCTTGTTAAGATCTAAATCTTAGAGCATCTGTAAGCAAGAGTTGAGATAAAGACACCCGACAAACATCCACTATGAGTTGGTCAAACTAGAATTTTTAGTCCTTTTTAATGCAATGAATGTTCGTTTTTCCTCGATTCGACTCGAATTTGATTTTCAATTAGACGATAGACTTGATTTGTTTTCGGTAAATAATATTTTTGGTATTTTTAATTTAAAACTATTTAAAATAAAAGATATTTAAAATCTAAATCTAATTAAACTAAAATAAAGATTTTTAAACTAAACTATTAACGTAAAAACTTTAAAAGAAAATATATTTTTAAAACAAGATTTAATTAAAAACTAATTTAGAGACTTTTTAAATAAACAAAATAAAATGAAAACAAATTTAAAAGTAAATAATATATTTTTTATCTTTTTATAAAAAACTGAATAAAAAAAGAAAATTTAAATTAAACCTTTAATTAAAATAAACTTCAACTTTTGAATTAAACTAAATAAACAAAACTGCTACTAAAAAAAAGACTATATTAATTAAACGGTGCATAAATGAACACAAGAAAAGGTCTAGCATAATGGTTGGGTTGTTGGCTGTGAGACGAGGGGTCTGGGGTTCGATTCCCACCCAGACCAAAATTTGCTATTAATATTTTTTATTTGGAATTTTTGGAATGTGAAACCAAGAGATCAATGGGATCTGTTGTTTATATGCAGTAAAAAAAGCAAATCAACAAATCCAAATAAGCAGTTAGGCTAAACCTAATATAAACAATAAGCAAATCGAAATCAATAAAGCTGAAAACAATTAACCAACGCCTAAAACCCAAAAAACCGATAAGCATATATTAACCGACTCGAAACCTAAACACAGATAAAGCTGAAATTTAAGTAAAAAACAGATTTATAATATAGACTAAATATTACTAGCAAATTTAATTAAATCAACAAAAATAAAACATTAAAACAGTAAGTAGATCCAAACGACTTATATCCTAACTCAAATAATCCTAAGCAAACTATAAAGCTAATAAACAGATAAACTTTAACAGAATCAAACTAAGCAAATATATCAAAGCTAACTAAACCGATAAGCAACCTATCAATAAGCTGATAAGCACTTTAAAATCAAAACCAAATAACCAACAGGCAAACAGAAACTATATAACTGGCAGATACAACTCAGACAGCTTAATGACTAAACCAAAACCCAACTTAAAACTGATAATTCAAATAAACATGAGACAAAAACAGATCCAAACAAAACTGAGCAGATAACATAAGCAATATAAAAGCAGATTATAAACTAAAATAAAAACTTATAAAATTAAAAATAGAAAATGAACCTATTGATGAATCCTTTGGGGAGAAGCTTGGCGCTGAGCCACCTTGTGAATCGAAACGCGCCGTCTCCACTTTCGAATCACAACCTTTGACTCGAACCAAACAATACCTCTCGAACCAATATAAACTCTCGAACATATTTTTATTTCTTATTTTTTTTTAATATTAATAATATCGAGAACAGTACAATAATAAAAAGAACAGTAGCAGATTAAACTTGGAGATAAAATAATTAAAAACAGTAACAGCTATTTAAAAAAATAGATCAAAGGAGGATAAAATTAAGACTTGCCAGAAATTAAAGGAGAGACGAAATTTAATTAAACACTAATTTTTCATTAATCAAAAATCAAATTACAATTGCTGGAAATTTAAAAATACAAAAATAATTCTAAACCTAATTACTGAAAATAAAAATTAAAGAAAAGCTATCTAAATTACATGAAAAGAGGGGGTTTTATAGGAGCACCCCGAACCTTCTAGGTTCTCTTGGTGCCCAAGCAAATGGATCTTGATCGTTGATTTCTTCATTCTATCTTTCCTTCTAATCGTACGGTTGTCATTAATTGTGCCCACGGATTGCCAGGGTGGATGAGTGATTGGTGGATTTGTGCCACGTCAGGATTGATAGAGGACCATCTTGGTGGATGCTGCGAAAAATGGGGGATTTAATTCCCTTTGGGTAAATTACCCAATAAGGGTAAAAGCCCCAAAAATGATGGGTAACTTTTTATGATGGTGAATTTAGGGTTTGAGTAATAGTAAGAAAAGGGTGGCTGTGTGTTTTGGTGAGGGAGAGAAAACAGTGAAACATAGTTTTTGACGAAAATAAATTGGAGAAGAGGGGATAAAAAAGTTTTTATTAATTGTGAAGTGGGGGTAATAGGGTGTGGTGAAGTGTATGGTAAAATCGTGTGGTGAAGTGAATAAGTGGGGTAACTTGTTTAATATAAACGTGTGAGGGAGATGTGAGGATAAATTGGGGGTCGTTTGGGTTGACTGTTACTGGAAAGTTTGACTGTCTATTTAAAACCGTCACAATGTGTATAGAAAATGGGCTAGGCCCAAATTTTCTTTCTTTTCAATCCGTATTAAGCTTTTGTCTTGGGCCTAAAATGGGCTTTTGATTCCTAAGTTAAATAAATTAAACCCCTTATTGGGCTTTTTAGTCCAATAACAAAAAGTGGGGCCCATAAGGCCCATTTATCCTCCTTTAAGTTAAATCCACTAAAACGAGCTCGATTACGGCTTCCTTGAATGTTTCTTCAAAAACGTGTTGGTTTAGCCGGTTTCACGAACTTAGGCACAATTTTGGACTTTTGACTTTGTCTTCGTCTCTTTTTGGACTTTTCTTCAACATTTGACCGTGAAATCCAGTGTTTTCTCTTCTTTTGATCATTTGTACCTATTTAACACACAAAACACAAAACCACGCGTAATTCTGACTTTTACGATACTAAACACATGATTAGGTCTTGTTTTTCCTTGATTTTAGTGGCAAAAGGATAAGTGTTTACACACTTATTAGTTGGACATGTCTTTTAGGTTTAAGGTTTCCTATGATGGCGAACCTAACCTTACAAAATACCCGACCCACGAAACCTGAAATGATTGTTGAAATTAGGATTGATTATTGACTGCCGATAGTAGGCAAGAGGTTATGTGAATATGAAATGTAGATCTTGAAGTGCCAGATGGGTAGCGAAGTTATGCCAAAAAATTTAACCTTGGAAAATGAATTAATGATCTGACAAATCATGGGATATAAGTCCCCGTAGTATGGGACCATTGAGATGATGTAAAAGATTGGTTTGAAAGGCATATAAGCTGGATCTACCCTAGGACTTCAAGAACTGCGTGAATTATGTTTCGTAAATCGAACTTGATGGAATATCTATCAAGTGAAAATCTGAATTCTTCTTAATAAAGCTTAGATCGGCGAAAAGTTGCATTCATCAAAAACTCGTGAACATCATGGATAGAGAAAGTAAGTCAACATTACGCCTGATCTTATTCCCGTAGTTATGTTTGATGAAACTCGTGTATTGTAATGAATTACACTTGTGAGAAAAGACCGAATGTGGAGGAAATACCCACATGGCTTTAACTCTATAAGAAGCGAGTAGTAAGGTAAGATGATCTTTGAGGACAAAGATCCTGTTTAGGGGTAGCTGCTGTGACAATCCGTCAATTTATGGTTGATATTTTATTCTCGAATATTATTTAAAAACATTATTTTAATGGTACAATATGAACTCACTTATTTTTGGGAAGAAATTTGGATTTACGTCTTGAAGTAGCGTCGACTACGCCTAAACCGGAGGATTCAACGTTACGTGCTTACGTTTACATACACCGTCTTTGGTGACAGTCTGACAATTCAGAAAATAAATTTATCCGTGAATATTATTGGAGTTTTAAATTTGTGTTGGTTCATAAACTCACAAATTTACGAGAAGAGATTAGGACTTACGATTTTATTTTAACGTCCTTTACGACTAAACCGGAAACCCTAGGATTACGTATTTACGTTTTCGAACTCCGTTTTTGATGAGACAATTTTTATTGGATTCGTTTTGTGACGTTGATTCATAATTTATAAAAACGTTTTTCGTAAAACGACCCGAGGGCACGCAAATCGAGAAAACTAGAATCGAGGAATACCCATAAACTAGTGAGATGGGACAAAATACATTGTCCCACCCCACTATCACACATGGGACGGCCAACTTTTTCCTCAACACATGAGGTGTCAAGTTCTTAAGTTAACTAGCAACACTTGTTGCTAAAAGCTTACTTTGTAAGCTTCCACTACACTAAAAACCACTACCTAAACCATCCTTCTCATTCACAACATGCAAAACTAGCTACAACTCTCTCCTCCTCTCTTTTTTATGCCGTCCCATCCCCACAAGAACACCACTTTTGATCAAATTTAACCATAAACCTCATGTTATTTCTACATATGTTGAAGCCCTCTTGAAGCTCTCTTGAATGGTGGTGATTATAACATCCATGGAGGAGTTTTTATGGTGTCTTGGGGCTGATTTTCCACAAGGAGTTTATGAAGATTGGTGGTCTTGAAGATGGTCTTGGCTATGCACAAGTTTCTCTATCAAAATCCATGTCCAAATCACAACCTACATCAACTTGGTGGTATAAAGATTGTCCTCCTCATCCTCTTGTTATTTTTGATTATGTAATTTTGTATTTCTTTCACTTATGTATATGTATATGATGATGAATGATGATTAAAAATTTTGTGTGGGGATTTGGTGTTGATAAACATGCTTAAAAAGATGAAAGACTGTAAGAAACAAGGCTAAAATCTTTTTTAAATTTGTTAGTTGTATAAAACAGTAAAGAATCAAATGGTGAACTGATAAAAATGGCATAGATTAATGAATAAACAGTAAGCTATGGGTCTTGTACACATGTGAGAGTTGTCCATGCAATGGAATAATTGTAATGAGTGAGATATGATCAAAACAAGTTTAGGGTACAAATCTGAGTTTACTGTTTTGGACGATTTTTAGAAAATACTTGGAGGATGATTCAACAGTAGCTATAGAAGAGTTAAATGGAGAAAATATCATGTAGTTTATGTGAAAAAAAATTTGACCTTCTATCTCCATATATAACTCTAGATATGGCAGTTTTGGTGAAGATGAAAATAAAAATCAGATTTTGGAAATTAAAGTATAATACTATTATATAAGCACTCAAAATTATATTGTATAAAATGTAAAGCTAAAACCCACTAACTCATGAATTTTACTTATATAAATATGTAAAATGATAAATAAGTGGACATTTTATAAAAATGGTAACTTGTTATGTTTTATAAGTTATTAAACTATAAACATGATTTTTACGACTTTTTCGGCTATTACCGTAAAATTAACGTTTTTGTTAAATAAAACTTAGACGGTTGGACCCGTCTAATGTAAACCTTTATAAAACTCATATACTGATATATAAACATATATAACAAGTAAAAACTGATAAAACCCGAACTATATAACATACGGACATTAACGGACTAAATTAACGTTATTGGACTAATAAAACAACAAAATGGACTAAAACACTTATAAACTTATTTATTGGACTTAACCCATTTAGGCCCAACTTGTAAAGTGTAGATACTGATAATATAAGTATAAAAAGGATTAATACAAGTTAAAGAACTTATAATAAGTTTATTGAACCTAAAACACGTAAATAGGTAAAACTAGTAAACTAGTATAAAAGTTATCGACACATAACAATAAATGAGTCAACGAGAATATGTAAACCCACTTGATCATCATATATATACATAATCATCATATGTATACATAATTGTTATTTTTATAAAGTCATTGGACATGAGTCTAAGACGAGTATTATTTGTCTAGGTTTCCGTGATTGAAGCACGTACCGTACGTCCGAATTGCCGATAACCCGCCTTCCCACATCAATGTGAGTTCATAGCCTCGCACTCTTTTAAATATTTTTATGAAATTTTTTATAAACCCACGAGGGAGATAACATGTTAGTTTTTATAAAATAGGACACCATTTGTCCCGATTGTTTGTTTATTGATTTGGACCCGAATGATTGTATGACCCGATTGTATGACCCGATAAATGATTAAAGGACCCGATAGATGAAATAAAATGGATTATTAAAGTTAGGTTATGTCACTAAAAGTCCCATTAGCATGAATTGTGAACTACCGGGATTTGGTAGACGCTTGTGCATATAATAGTACTATTTGGGGACGATCACCCCAGTTCGCGCCTTGACGGTTGATCCCCGTCGTGCCACATTGATTGGTAAGCGAATTTATGTAAGAGAAGATTTCCATAGCGTGACCTTTGTGACGACACACTACTTTAGATGGGCAAATTGAGTATCGGGTTAGCTACCCGTTGTTGGTTTAATAAGGTAACAATGTCATGCGGCTTATAATAATCCAAATTAACAAAATACTACTAGACTCACCGAATTACGATGTATTACCTGACTAGCAATACAGGGTCATACTATTGATATTATGTTCGTGTTTTGTTTTCATAACCATATTCATATAACGGTTTTTATTTTCATACAACGTTATCAAACGTATTGTATGATGTTTTTACGACATTGGCTCGTATTGATTTTTAAGGCAAATGCCTATATTATGATTTTCGATAAGGATTTGTATAAAATAACTTTGGCTATTTTATGGCCTATTAAAATGATTTGTACAAAATGATTTTCGGTAATAGTTTTACACTGATATTATATTGATGGATTTTATTAAACTCTATGAATTCACTCGGCGTTATCGCTGACCTTTTCTTTTAACATGTTTTGTCTCAGGTACTTGAAGGTAATTCTCGGGAAGACAACAAGAATTCATGGCCCGCACCTAAATACTTATTTCCATTCAAATGCTTTGTAAAACTTGTATTAAATACAATGACTTGGGACCTACGTAACTTTGATATTTATGAATGGAAATGCTTTATTAATATATGACGTGATTTTTATGCGTTGTCTATGATGTGAGTAATGTGCTATCCCGTAACACCAACTAGTCTTCCGCTGTATTGAGTTGTATAAATTTGGGGTTGTTACATTGATTTGATAAACATGGGTATGGAAAAACCACATGTAAAAATGGTTAAATCTTGCTTAATAAGATGGCTGTATAAAAATAGTAAGTAACCATATGATAAACTGATAAAATGGTAATGTGGAATCAATATACAGTAATTATTAGGTGTTATACACATGTGAGAGTTGGTCATACAATGGAATCATAAAAATGAGTGAGATATGATCAAAACAAGTTTAGAGTGCAAATCTGCCTACACTGATTTGGACGAATTTATTAAAATATTTAGAGGTTGATTCATCAGTAGCTATAAGGAATAAAATGAAGCACATATCATTTAGTTTCTTTGATAAAAATTTGAGGTCCTATCTCCATATACAACTCAAGATATGGATATTTTAGTGGATTGAAAATTTAGGACAGATTTGGTAAAATAAAAAGTATATAATATAAGCACTCAAAATTTTGTATTTATAAAATATACATATATAAAACCCACTAGTTGATAAAAAATATAAATAAAGAGGTATATATATAATGATATTAAAATAGGACATGTTATATAAATTACAAGTGTAAATGTTTTTCCAAGTTATAAAACTATATACTAAGTTTTACGTCTTTTCGGCTATAACCGAAAGATTAACGTTTTTGTAAAATAAAACTTAGACGGTCCGACCCGTCTAATATAAACTTTTATAAACTCACATACTGATATATGAACTTATATAATAAGTAAAAACCGATAAAACACGAACTTTACAACATATAGACATTAACGGGCCAAAGTAGCCTTATTGGACTATAAACTCGACTAGTTAGTAAAACACTTATAAATTTACTTACTGGGCTTAACCCACTTGGGCCCAACATATAATGTATAATACTGATAATAAAATTATAAAATGGATTAATACAAGTTAATGGACTTACAACAGGCTTATTGGACCTAAAAGATGTAAATAGGTAAAACTAGTAAACTAGTATAAAAGTTATCAACACATAGCACTAAAATGAGTAAATGAGAATGTATAAACCCACTTGATCATCATCATATTTATAAAATCATCATATGTATACATAATTGTTATTTTTATAAAGTCATTGGACAAAAGTCTAAGACGCTTATTATTTGTCTAGGTTTCCGTGATTGAAGCGCGTACCGTACATCTGAATTGCCGATAACCCGCTTTCCCACATCAACGTGAGTTCATAGCCTCGCACTGTTTTTAATGTTTTTATGAAATGTTTTATAAACCCGCGAGGGAGATAACATGTTAGTTTTTATGAAATAGGACACTAGTTGTCCTGATTGTTTGTTTATTGATTTGGACCCGAATGATTGTATGACCCGATGAATGATTAAATGACCCGATAGATGAAATGAAATGGTAGACGCTTATGCATATAATAGTACTATTTGGGGACGACCACCCCAGTTCGCACCTTGACAGTTGATCCTCGTCGTGCCACGTTGATTGGTAAGCGAATTTATGTATGAGAAGATTTACACAAGCGTGATTATTGTGACGACACGCTAATTTAGATGGGCAAATTGAGTTTCAGGCTAGCTACCCGTTGTTTGTTGTAGTAAGGTAACAATGTCATGCGGCTTATAATAATCCAAATAACGAAATACTGCTATATGCACTGAATTACGATATATTGCTTGACTAGCAATACGGGGTCTTACTATTGATATTATATTCGTGTTTTGGTTTTACATAACCATATTCATATAACGGTTTTTATTTAACTCTATACAACATTATAAAACGTATTGTATGATGTTTTTACGACAATGGCTCGTATAATGATTTTGAAGGCAAAAGCCTATATTATGATTTTTGATAAGGATTTGTATAAAATGACTTTGGCTATTTTATGGCCTATTACAAAGATTTGTACAAAATGATTTTCGGTAATAATTTATACCGATGTTATATTGATGGATTTTATTAAACTCTATGAATTCACTCGGCGTTATCACTGACCTTTTATTTTAACATGTTTTGTCTCAGGTACTTGAAGATAATTCTCGGGAAGACAACAAGAATTCATGGCCTGCACTTAAACAACAATTTCCATTCATATATTTTGTAAAATTCTATGAAATACTATGACTTGGGACCTATGTAAAATTTGATATTTATGAATGGAAATGCTTTATTATTACACGACGCGATTTTTAAGTGTTGTCTATGATGTGAGTAATGTGCTATCCCGTAACACCAACGAGTCTTCCGCTGAACTGAATTCTGTAAATTTAGGGGTGTTACAATTTGGTACCAGAGCTCTCGTTATAGAGAACGAAAGATTTTTAAAACCAAGGTTTTGAATAAAACTTTTCAAAATCTTTTAACTATAAACATTTTCTCAAAATGTCTAAAAATCTTTTGACTATAACGGTGCCGAAGAATTCCCGAGTTACCGACAAGGCCAGACTGAGAAGTGTTATTTTAATATATATATATATAACTTGGATTATATATATACTTATGATGTAATTTGATTACATGAGTGTTTGATGATTATTTTAATATTTATACGAAGTATTTATACGACGTAGATTGTCACAAGGAATCCTAAATCCCCTAGTAAATTAATCTAAGCTATTCCTGTAGGAAATATAGCTATTCTAGATCTAAACCAAGTTGTGGATATTTACGATCCCAACAAAATGGTTGATATTCATAGAAATGTAGATATTAGTTGATTGTGATATTAAAGAAGAATTGGCGAGATTAAATCTGATATCGATGTAGTGACGATCTTTCCTTATAGAGTGGAGTTTGACAAAACGATACCACTTGGAAAGGTGTCATCTGATTCGTTGTCACCCAATTCTTAAATTGAAATAGAAAGGGTGAATATCGCACTTGAGGCTTTCATTGGAACCATTACCCAAAAGCCTCATGCCACAAGTACCTTTCCGAGAAGTCTAATTGAATGTGTGAGTCATCTCATGCTAGTGACTCATTTGATAACTATTGTTGTAAGAGCTATAGGATTGGAAGTTAAGTGTTGATCATATTGAGCTTTTATTGCCCTTTTAAGGATTATTAATAAGGTTGAAAGTATTGGAAAATGAGGTAGGATGTTACATTGAGTATAAGTTGGTTGAAACTTGAATAAAGTAAAATTTAACCCGTATGGAATATTAAATTGTTAAGAGGAAGTCGTTAAGTTCTGTGATTGAATTATAAGGTTTTAAATGATTGTTAGATCGTGTTAAGGGTTGTTCATAGGCCATTGTCCACTAATGAGGATGCCTAGTGTCCAAGAAATAAATTGAAGAAATCTTCTTCTGAATTGGGAACGATGGATCTCTCGGGACAGGTGGAACACCTAATGACCCTTGTAGATTAGTATTGATTGTGGTATCTTTTAAAAATCCCTAACTTAACTGAGACATCAGTTGGTAGGATGAGTTCTTGGAATTGTATGACATAGTGACACGTAATGTGTTTCGGTACAATTTTAACTTGTTTGTGATTAATGAAAAGACTACCTTTGATTGCTAAATCCTACATGTATCGATGTTATCTATCTTTTATTGCTTCATCCTAATGCTCGCATTAGTGATGCAACCATTGAACAAGTACTCATCTCGAATTGAGTTATGTTGTGGATTAGTCTTTTTGAGTGACATCGAGATCATGAACCTCATGATTATTTGGCTAAGCTCATTTCTTGATATATTGAAGTTAGTTCTTGGTGAACAACTTTTCCTCACACTTTTGCAGATCACCCATTGTTTTTATAAAGTTAAAACAGTATCCTTTGAGAAAATTTAATTTTCATCATTATAAGGATTATTCGAAGTGAGATTTATCAGTAATTGTTATCAAAATGAAGTTGTTTATAAAACACCTTGGAAAACTTAATTCTTTTCATAACAAAGAAAATCTTTTTAAATTTATTTTTGATTCTTATTTAAGAATTAAGCATGAAAATGTTTTTATTATAAACATAATGATAAAGTTTTGACGAACTGAGTATTGCATCGTTAATCTTAAAATTGTATATAGTTGCGCGCCTACATACAATTTGGAATGGACCATGCAAGGCTGATTAGTAGTCACCATAAAATTGATTAATAAACATTATATTTTCTTTGAAGATTGTGAAAGATTAAATTTTATGAGATCTGCAAGAAGTGAAAAATAGGGACATAGTGTTAGGGACACCTACATATGTGCCTATAGCATCTATTCTTCTGAGTCGAATTTACTCATCTATGGAATTTGTCTTATTTGACAATTGGTATTCCCTTTCTTGTCCTATTCATTCGTGGTGAGATTCTTTGAAAAAATATTTGATTACCGAGTGTTGATACCCGACTGGATGTATCGACGTTCCTATCATTTCTTTTGATTTGATTTCATTTGAATGACCTGGGTAACGATCCGAGGAGCTTTCGATGCGTACTCAAATTATGAAAACATGGGATATATTCATATTCATTAAATGTTTTCATCTGTATCTGATTTGAAATTCTCTCGCGTAGATTATGCGTTGACCTTACTCTTTTAAGGTTAGTTATGTCTCCGTATATCCTTGAATTTGTGAAGGATTATGAGTTATTATTAGTCTTTTGAGAAGTTCTAATCTTATCGACGACAATAAACTGGACAGTTGATAGTGCCAGTAGAATGGATTGATTGATTATGACATGACGACATTGTCTTAATTGATGGGAACTCGAATAGAATTCCCCTAAAAGATAAGATGTTGATTATCAAAAGTGATCTAAATAATTCTTGATGGATGACCATATCCTGCAGTTAGACTTGAAATTATACCATGAATGGTTATGAACTAGTCATAGATCTTGTAAGCTAGAAAGAACTTAAACTAAATTTATTAAAAGATGTTTATGTTATCTAAAATTTTAAGAGGTATTGCTGGTGAATTACCTAGACTTTCACAATTAAGACAAGTTGAATTGGTATTAATTTTATTCCTGGTGCTGCACCCGTGGCGTGTGCAGTGTACGTCAGCATCATCTGAATTAAAGGAATCACCGTACAACTAAGAGAGTTGTCGAAGAAATCTGTTATTCTACCGAGCTCGTCATCATGAAGAGCTATGATGTTATCATTCCTTATATTTGTTGAATTACCGTGAACTAGGTAAATTGATGATAGATTTGTTAGATCATTTACAAGGTTTTAGCGTATATTCAAGATTTGATCCTCGGCATGGTTATCATCAACTTCGCGTCCACGAAGAAGATTATCTATTCCAATCACTACATCCAGAACTTGTAATGAACATTATGAGTTTCATGTGATGTCGCTTGGATTGACCAATGCACATGTAGTATTCATAAATTTGTTGAATCGCGTGTGTAGGCTGTAATTTGATAAATTCATGCTTGTGATCATTAAGGACCATTTTTTGTTTCTAAGAATAAGAAGGAGTTAATAATTATTTTTAGATTGCCCGGAATTGGCCGAACAATGAAAACTTGTACCTTGAATATTTAACATGTGATTTAAGGCTTATTCCTTTACATTAAATGACCATGTAAATAACGATAATGGAATCTATATTGACTCTTCAAAGATTAAGAGCCCCTTTAAGACTTTGGGTTTTACCAAAAAGAAAGTGCAAATGTGTTTTGACAAATGTTTTATCGAAAAGAACTTTTGAGGGATTATTACCTTATACCCAGAACATTTAACTAAACTCCTGTTTAGGGGTAAATGTTCGTGTATACCTCAAGACAACCTAAGAGGGATTGAGGAAACTATTTAAACCATGACTTGAAATTTGAAACGACACTTTTTGCTTTTCAACTAAGAAAAATTTTGACCAAAGTATAACCAAAGATTTTTCAAACATTTACGAATCTTATTAATTATTTTCGATAAATCAGCAAAAATCGTGTTAATTAAATTCAAATTTGTTTTGAACATTTTATTATAATTGGTCGAACTAAGAAATTTAAACTTTTAACGTTTACGTTTCATAAAAACTTAATATTTATTGTTAATTTACGTGTAATAATTATCGACGCTTTAAAACGTCGGATCAAGCAAAAATGATGAAAATAATAGTTGAGATAGAACTAAGACTTAGAAAATATGAAGGAATAATTTCTGAATAAATACGGTCATGATATTTATTTCATCGAGGAAGGTGAATATAATTACTGACACATTATGTAGAAAAGATAAAGAACCAATTAGGACATGTTCCTTAATAATGTAGGTGCAAAATAAATTGCCGAACAATATAAAAATAAACAATGCTTGTAAGAAGGATAATATAGATAATAAAAAGGGGTTCGCGGCTAATATGAACCATTAGAATTGAGGAGCCGATGGCGTTAAATGTATAAAAGGCCACTTGTGGTTGCCTAAATATGGAGATTTTAAGATGTAGTCATGTTGGAATCTCGTAAGTATAAGTATTCTATTCATGACATTTCTGACTAAATGTATCTTTATCTGAAGAAGTTGTACTAATGGCAAATTATGAAGGCAGACATCGCCTCATACATTAGTAAACGTCTAACTATTGAAAAGGTCATCATCTGAATTTGATTCGATTTAGGTAATCGTCGACAGACTGACCAAAGCTGCTAATATCATTCCTGTTAATGATAGATTCTCGATGAAGAAATTGACTCTTTATGTTTAAAAGAGTTGTGTAAACATAGTGTGCCGTATCAATCATCTCTATCAAGATCCTCGCTTCGCATCGAATTTCTAGAGATTTGCTCAGAAGTCATTGGGAACGAACCTTGATGAGAGTACTATTTACCACCCCAATCGAAGGGACGAGGCAAAGAAACGATACAAAACACTAGAAGTCTTGTGTTATGCTTGAATAATCGACCTTTGGTAATAAACCGTATAATAGTTTTCATTTGGAGAGATTATCATTGAAAACTATCATATTAGGATCGAGATCAAATCTTGTGAGGATATATATATTAGAGCATCTGTAAGCAGGAGTTGGGATGAAGACACCCGACATACACCCATTGTGAGTCGGACATGTCTTTTAGGTTTAAGGTTTCCTATGATGGCAAACCTAACCTTACAAAATACTCGACCCGCGAGACCTGAAATGATTGTTGAAACTAGGATCTGATTATTGACTGCCGGTAGTGGGCAGGAGGTTATGTGAATATGAAATGTAGATCTTGAAGTGCCAGATGGGTAGCGAAGTTATGCCAAAAATTTTAACCATAGAAAAATGAATTGATGATCTGAAAGATCATGGGATATAAGTCCCCGTTTTATGGGACCATTGAGATGATGTAAAAGATTGGTTTGAAAGGCATATAAGCTAGATCTACCCTAGGACTTCAAGAGCTGCGTGAATTATGTTTCGTATATCGAACTGATCACTTCTTGATGAAGTTTAGATCGGCGAAAAGTTGAATTCATCAACAACCCGTGAACATCATGGATAGAGAAAGTAAGTCAACATTAAGCCTGATCTTATTCCCGTAGTTATGTTTGATGAAACTCGCGTATTGTAACGAATTACACTTGTGAGAAAAGACCGAATGTGGAGGAAATACCCACATGGCTTTAACTCTATAAGAAGCGAGTAGTAAGATAAGATGATATTTTAGGACAAAGATCTTGTTTAGGGGTAAATGCTGTGACAATCCGTCAATTTATGGTTTATATTTTATTCTCAAATATTATTTAAAAACATTATTTTAATGTTATATTATGAACTCACTTATTTTTGGGAAGAAATTTAGATTTACGTCTTGAAGTAGCATCGACTACGTCTAAACTGGAGGATTCTACGTTACGTGCTTACGTTTACATACACCGTTTTGGTGACAGTCCGACACTTCAGGAAATAAATTTATCCGTGAATATTATTTTGGAATTTTAAATTTGTGTTGGTTCATAAACTCACAAAGTTACGAGAAGAAATTAGGACTTACGTGAATAATTTAACATCCTTTACGACTAAACCGAAAACCTTAGGATTACGTATTTACGTTTTTGAACTCCGTTTTTGATGAGAATTTTTTTATTAGATTCGTTTTGTGCCGTTGATTCATAATTTATAAAAATGTTTTTCGTAAAACGACCCGAGGGCACGCAAATCGAGAAAACTAAAATCAAGGAATACCCGTAAATTAGCGGGATGGGACAAAACAAGTTTATCCCACCCCTATACACATGGGACAGTCAAAGTAGTCCAACAACACCCATGAGGTGTCAAAGCTTCACAAGGAAGCTTATACACTTGTAACTAGCTTAACATGTAAGCTAAACTTACAACTACACCTCAAAACTACACATCTCAAAACCATTTGTTCATCTTACATGCAAAACCACTCATCCTCCCTTTATCTCACTAAAAATTCGTCCCATATTTACCACAACACCACCCTTTGATCTTAAATTAACCACAATATCATGTGTTATTCACACATGTGTTGAAGAACCATTGAAGATATGAAGATTGGAGGTGATCTTAACCTATGAAAAGGAGTTTTCATGAGGTTAAAGGGCTGAATTCATGAAAGTGTTCATCTATCCAATGGACCCAAGAAGTTTCCTTGCTAAAGTTGAAGATTTTATAACAAGAACCAAGTCTTGTTCATCAAAAACCTCATCTTTTCATCACTAATGGTGGTATAGAGATTGTTCTTCCTATCCTTTTGTTATTTTGATTATGTAATCATGTATTTTCTTTATTATGTATATGTATATGATGATGAATGATGATTAAAAAGATTATGTAGGGATTTGGTGTTGATAGATTTGATAAACATGGGTAAAAAGATGGAAAAACCACATGTAAAAATGGTTAAATCTAGCTTAATAAGATGGCTGTATAAAAACAGTAAGTAACCATATGATAAACTGATAAAATGGTAAAGTGGAATCAATATACAGTAATTATTAGGTGTTATACACATGTGAGAGTTGGCCATACAATGGAATCATAAAAATGAGTGAGATATGATCAAAACAAGTTTAGAGTGCAAATCTGCCTACACTGATTTCGACGAATTTATTAAAATATTTAGAAGTTGATTCATCAGTAGCTATAAAGGAATAAAATGAAGAACATATCATTTAGTTTCTTTGATAAAAATTTGAGGTCCTATCTCCATATAGAACTCTAGATATGGATATTTTAGTGGATTGAAAATTTAGGACAGATTTGGTAAAATAAATAATATATAATATAAGCGCTCAAAATTTTGTATTTATAAAATATACATATATAAAACCCACTAGTTGATAATAAATATAAATAAAGAGGTATATATAATGATATTAAAATAGGACATGTTATATAAATTACAAGTGTAAATGTTTTTCCAAGTTATAAAACTATATACTAAGTTTTACGTCTTTTCGGCTATAACCGAAAGATTAACGTTTTTGTCAAATAAAACTTAGACGGTCGGACCCGTCTAATATAAACTTTTATAAACTCACATACTGATATATGAACTTATATAATAAGTAAAAACCGATAAAACCCGAACTTTACAACATATAGACATTAACGGGCCAAAGTAGCCTTGTTGGACTATAAACCCGGCTAGTTAGTAAAACACTTATAAATTTACTTATTGGGCTTAACCCACTTGGGCCCAACATATAAAGTATAATACTGATAATAAAATTATAAAATGGATTAATACAAGTTAATGGACTTACAACAGGCTTATTGGACCTAAAACATGTAAATAGGTAAAACTAGTAAACTAGTAGAAAAGTTATCAACACATAACACTAAAATGAGTAAATGAGAATGTATAAACCCACTTGATCATCATCATATTTATAAAATCATCATATGTATACATAATTGTTATTTTTATAAAGTCATTGGACAAAAGTCTAAGACGAGTATTATTTGTCTAGGTTTCCATGATTGGAGAACGTATCGTACATCTGAATTGCCGATAACCCGCTTTCCCACATCAACGTGAGTTCATAGCCTCGCACTGTTTTTAATGTTTTTATGAAATGTTTTATAAACCCTCGAGGGAGATAACATGTTAGTTTTTATGAAATAGGACACTAGTTGTCCCGATTGTCTGTTTATTGATTTGGACCCGAATGATTGTATGACCCGATGAATGATTAAATGACCCGATAGATGAAATGAAATAGATTATTAAAGTTAGGTTATGTCACTAAAAGTCCCATTAGCATGAATTGTGAACTACCGGGATTTGGTAGGTGCTTATGCATATAATAGTACTATTTGGGGACGATCAACCCAGTTCGCACCTTGACGGTTGATCCCCGTCGTGCCACGTTGATTGGTAAGCGAATTTATGTATGAGAAGATTTACACAAGCGTGATTATTGTGATGACACGCTAATTTAGATGGGCAAATTGAGTTTCGGGCTAGCTACCCGTTGTTTTTTGTAGTAAGGTAACAATGTTATACGGCTTATAATAATCCAAATAACGAAATACTGCTATACGCACTGAATTACGATATATTGCTTGACTAGCAATACGGGGTCTTACTATTGATATTATATTCGTGTTTTGGTTTTACATAACCATATTCATATAACGGTTTTTATTTAACTCTATACAACGTTAGAAAACGTATTGTATGATGTTTTTACGACAATGGCTCGTATAATGATTTTGAAGTAAAAAGCCTATATTATGATTTTTGATAAGGATTTGTATAAAATGACTTTGGCTATTTTATGGCCTATTACAAAGATTCGTACAAAATGATTTTCGGTAATAATTTATACCGATGTTATATTGATGGATTTTATTAAACTCTATGAATTCACTCGACGTTATCGCTGACCTTTTCTTTTAACATGTTTTGTCTCAGGTACTTGAAGGTAATTCTCGGGAAGACAACAAGAATTCATGGCCCGCACTTAAACAACAATTTCCATTCAAATATTTTGTAAAATTCTATGAAATACTATGACTTGGGACCTATGTAAAATTTGATATTTATGAATGGAAATGCTTTATTATTAAACGACGCGATTTTTAAGTGTTGTCTATGATGTGAGTAATGTGCTATCCCGTAACACCAACGAGTCTTCCGTTGAACTGAATTCTGTAAATTTGGGGGTGTTACAGTATTTATTCTTCAAAAGCACACAACTCCTCTGCAACACTCCGGTAAGATTACTTTTAGTTTTGTTTTGCATTGTAGATGTATCCCTCATAACTAAAATGATTTCCTGAGTATTTATTAAGTAAATACTACGATATTGTATTGGAATTACTGAAAGTACGCTGAGTGCTTGTCAGTATCGTATTTATTTTTTTACGAGCATTGCATAAACATTATTTGCATTGTGTTGCATAGCATGGATTATGTATGACATTTTCATAAGCATGACATACTAATTATTATTTTATTAACGATGACCTTAAGTATCCTTGAACCCCTATAACTGTAGAAATTGGCTTGTTTACCTCGTGAGGATGGATGGATTGATATGACTAATGTATTGGATGGTGGGGAAGTGGATAACTTTTGTGCTAGTGACGATGAGGAGCCTTTTGAGTTTTTAGATGATGGGATTCCACATACTGCAGTTGGTCAGACAGATCCTGAATTGATACAAGGTAGTTATGTTCCAAGGGTTAATGTTGTACCACAGACTATTCCAGATTGTCAGCGACATGTTGTTCGTTCTTCGACTCCTACTTGTGATGCTTATATTAGTAGTTTGCCTGGGATTGCATTTGCTAGGGGTGATGTTCCTGTTGAGTCGAGTAGTGCTGCTAGTTCTCGATCTATTCATGATGGTATTCCTAAGGTTTATTGTCCAGGTCCTAGGTCTTATGATGATATTTTCTGGTTTCTTAAGAAGTTTGATCGGTCTTTGTTTGAAAGGTATTTGGTTGAGACCCGTATGATTAGGAGTTTTGAGCAGAATGAGAAAAAGTTTGACAGGTTTGTTGGTAGTGTGAGGAGATCATAGTTTGTTAGGGCAAGGGAAATGGATGAAGTTGTTAGATTAAGATCTATGGTGTTGAATTTCAGTGGGCAGGTTGAAAGGTTACGTAGGGAGCAAGAAAGGAATGCAAGGTTGAGTGCATGGGGTTTGCCGATGAGATCTTTTCCTAGTCGAGGTGTAGTGATTCGTGATGTGCCGAATCAGGTTGAAGCTCAAGTGTTGGTGAGGCAAAGTGAAGGAAGTAGTCGAAAGGGAAAGGAAAAAGTGGAGGAAGATTATGAGGATGATGATAGCAGCAGTGATGACGAGCCGATGTACAAGAAGCTGCGGGCATCTGATGTTTAGTTCTTTATGTTGTTTTTATTAGCCATGTTGTAATAGAACTTATGTAGACTCGTACTCTAGTTTGTGATGAAACTTAATGACTTTTAAGTTTGCTGTGATGAAGGATTGTAGTGACATTACTTGTCTCATTTTTGTGGAAATTTTCCAACGTAATCCAAATTACCTTCATGAGGTATGATTTGTCTTATTAGTTCTTTTGTGAATTGTGTTGTTGGTGCAGGTAGTATCTATGTTACATCTTGATAGAGAAATCCTTCTTCTTATCATGATATGCATACTTACTTGTTCTTTTTCTGTTATGGTTATACAGGAAGGAGTTGGGAGGCATGTTTTCTGACTTTACTAAATTGTTGTTTGGTTAGTTTCCTAAAAACATGTCGCCTAAATTGACGACTGTTACTGTTAATACCATGATTGAGCAAGCTATTGCCAGAGCTTTGGAAGCTGAACGTGTTGCGAGGAACCAAGAGGCTCAGAATAGGAATGCTGCTGGTCAGGTTAGAGGGAATGTTGAAAATCAAGTTGGAGGTAATGCTGATGAACAAGCAGGAGGAAATGTTGCAGGACAAGTTGGAGGTAATGCTGTTGTTCAGCAGGTTCAGAAGGAATGTTCTTATGCTAGTTTCATGAAATGTGGACCTACCCAATTTCGTGGTATTGGTGGTGCATTGTAATTAAGGAGGTGGATTGAGAAGATTGAAAGTACTTTTGAAATCAGTGGATGTTCAGAAGCTAGTAAGGTGAAATTTACTGCAGCTACTTTTCAGGATGATGCATTGAGTTGGTGGAATAGTCAAGTGGCTACTGTAGGATTTGTTGAAGCTAATGCTAGAACATGGACTGTGACCAAGGGACTGTTGACTGCTAAGTTTTGTCCTGAGGAAGAGTTAGGTCAGTTGGAAGATGAATTGAGGCATTTGGTGCTGAGAAACAATGATATTGTAGCTTATACAAGGAGATTTTCCGATTTATGTTTGTTATGTCATGATGCGTTTGCTGATGACCGTAAGAAGATGAACCAGTATATTAGGGGTTTATCTAGTAATATCAAGGGAGAAACTACTTCGTCGAAACCCAAGTCATTTGATGAAGATGTTCAAATGGCTCATGCTTTAATGGATGTAAAGCTGCAGGATCGAATGGATAGTATTACTGAAGGGAATAAGAGAAAGTGGGAAGCTGCACACTCAAGCCAAGGGCTGAATCGAGGTGGTTATCGTAATAACAATAACCAAGGACCGAATAGGAATCAGCAATATAATTTGAGAAGGAATGATGGTGTTCGTGCTGCCACAGGTAATCAAGGTAACAAAGTGAATCCAAAGTGTGGTCGGTGTAATCTGTATCATGTTGGGAATTGTCCACCTGCTTGCAACAAGTGTGGGAAGGTCGGACATAAGATGGCAGATTGTAGAAACAAGGGTGTGGCCACTAGAGCCAATGTTGTTAAGGTAGTTAGTTGTACTGGATGTGGAGGCCGTGGACATAAGCAAGGGAACTGTCCGAGGGTTGGCATACGACCGGGAGGCAATGTTGCTGCTGTTGCTGCTGGGATTGCTGCTCCAGCCTATGTCATGGGAGATGCTGACAAACCTCAAGGGCCGAATGTGGTGACTGGTACGGTCTTACTTGATGCTTGTTTTGCTAGTGTGTTATTTGATTCTGTATCCGATAGAAGTTTCATAGATGTTAGATTCAGTCAGCTATTGGATAGAGAACCAGTGAGATTGACAACTAGTTATAAGGTGGAGTTAGCTGATGGTAAGGTTGTAAGCACTAGTTCTATACTGAAAGGTTGTTCCTTGAAGTTAGGTAATTATGTGTTTAGTATTGATTTGATGCCCATAGAATTAGGATCTTTTGACGTGATTGTTGGAATGGACTGGTTAGTTGGTAATGGTGTAGTAATTGTTTGTGGAGAAAGATTAGTCTAGATACCTAATGTAGGGATTTTTAGTCCAATTAACAATTAATATTCGTTTTTCCTCGACTCACTCGAATTGATATCTAATTAACGTGGATTAATTTGTTCTTGGTAAAATTACTAATTTTGGTATTTTTAAAACTAATTAAAAACTATTTTATTAAAAGCTAATTAATTAACTATTAAAACTATTTTAGATAAATGTGAAAAACTAATTTTAAAATAAAACTTAAACTTAAATTTAAATCTAATTAATTTTAACTAAAAACATTGAATGAAATCTATTTTTTAAATAAAACTAAATTAAAAACTAATTTAAAATAATTAAAGTAATTAAAATAAAATATTTTTTTATCTTTTTAATTTTTTATTTAAACTATATAAAAGAAAATTTATAAAAACTATTTATATGAAATTACTTAAACTAAAAACTTGTATAAAACTTTTTAATTAAAATTTAAACTAACAAAACTTAACTAAAATCTATTTAAACTAAATAAACTACCAGATCTAATTAACCTATATTAATGACAAGTGAAGAAAATACATACAAATATGGTTTAGAGGAGATGGTAAAGACGAAATGCTATTGAACGTGCGGTCCAGGGTTTGAGTCCCAGACCAGACGTTTTTAGTAATAATATATTATTTTTTTGTTTGAATTTTTTTTATTTACTCAGACCAGTTGTGTCTGAGTTTTTAAACAGTAATATCAGTAAACTTATAAAACCAAATAAGCTAAATAAACTAGCAAAAAAATAGATAAGCTAGAAATAATAATAAACAAAACCAGAAAAGCCCAAATAAGCACCCTTAATGCTAATCAGCCGAACTAAATCGGATAAATAAGCAGAGAAGCTAATAATAACAATATTAAGAAGACGAAAAGCATATAAGTTAAAAAGCTATAACCATAAATAAGCAGATCCAAACATATCAGAAACTAACAACGTCAATAAGATAGATAAGCAAATCTGGATACCTAATCAACAAAATAAAACAGTTCTAATAGTTCTAAAATAAGCAACCAACTTATACCAAATAAGCAACCAACTTATACCAAATAAGCAAACTAAACACAAAATACCGAAACGAATACCAGTATCAAATACCGAAACAAGCTATAATCCACAAAACTTAAATAAACTTAAATAATAATCAAATAAACAAGCAGATCTAACCAGAACACAATATCCTAACAATAAACTAAACAGGTCAAACATAAATCCAGAATCAATCAACACAAGCAGATAAAATAAGCTGAAATTAAAACTTAACAAAAAATAAAAAGAGAACAAACCATTTTGATGATAACCGTTGGGACGAAGGTGGGCGCTGAACCCCCTTGTGAACAAAACCGAAACCGAACAAACACCTTGGGGTCTCGGTGGTGTCTTGGCTCCACCCTAAATCGAAAAAAAACACACCCCAACCCAAGGTCAGGGTTCCCTTGTCTTGCCGAGCTAACAACCAACCATGCCGAGACCTAAAGGTCTCGGTGTTGGTGATGAAAAACAAACCGAACACCCCCTTTGGGGGTTTCGGTGCCTCGGCCGAACCACAAACACAAACCAACGTACCCTTGACCCAAAATTAATTAATCCTTGTTGTTATCTTACATGTTCATGTGATTAATTAATTTTTAAAACATGGAATCATAAGAGAATAAAATAAAAGAAAAGGTTTTTGAATATACCACTACGCGTAGAATCACGAGATGATCACAAATAATTAATCAACACCAAAAATCGTCCGATTTGCCTTGTTTTGTTGTGTAGGCCGGCGGCTAAGGAGAACAAGGAGGAGAGGCAAAGTTTTTCTGTAACCTAAAATATGAGAGAAAATAACTCTCCAGGTGTTTTAGTTAAATGAGTTTTTGGGCCAAAATTCCCATCTTGGTCCTCCTCTCTTGTTGCCGCGGCTATGGGGCCCACAATGGGTAACCCGTAGCTTGTCTCGAGTCTAATTATTTACATGCGTGTTCGTGATTTATTATTCGTGATTTTTGGTGTTCGTGATCGTGTCATATTTATAATATTCTTGATTGTTCGTTATTTATTGTCGTGACATGTGTATTAATATTATAAATGGAAGTTTAAATTTTATCGTGTTTTCATAAGTTACTGTTCACGTGTACTGTTCGTAGGTTTTTAATGCGGGTTTTACAACTCTTCCCCTCTAAAAGAACAATTCTTCCTCGAATTGGAGAAATGTAAACTGAAAGAAAACATACCCGAATTAGAACTGGAAATGAGGGTAAGAAGTCCGTATAGACTCCTCTGTCTCCCAAGTGGCTTCCCGCTCAGGATGATCCCTCCAGAGGATTTTGACGAAAGGGATCGTCTTCCTCCGCATGACACGATCTTGTCGCTCAAGAACTCTCTCGGGTTCTTCGACATATGAAAGATCCTCCCGAATCTGATCAAGTGGACACTAGACAACATGAACTGGATGATAGTTTTATCCTCTGAGTAAGGACACATGGAACACGTTGTAAACGTGTGATAGCTGAGGCGGCAACGCTAAACGATATGACACTTCACCAACGCGTTCTATGATGTCAAACGGTCCAATAAAGCGAGGACTGAGCTTCCCTTTGATTCCAAAACGTCTAACTCCTCGTGCAGGTGATACCTTGAGGAAAATATGGTCACCTACGTTGAAAGACACATCTCTACGACGTTTATCAGCATAGCTCTTCTGACGAGCACGAGCTTCCTGAAGATTTGCCTTGGCGACATCGACCTTCTCATTAGTCACTTCAATCATCTCTGGACCTTCAAGCAGTTGTTCGCCCACTTGAATCCAGTAGATTGGAGCGTGACACTTTCTGCCATACAACATCTCAAAGGGAGCACACTTGATGCTAGCGTACCAGCTGTTGTTGTATGAGAATTCTACTAGGAATATATAATCATCCCAGCTTCCGGACCATTCTAGAGCACACGATCGTAGCATGTCATCCAATGTCTGAATGGTACGTTCCGACTGTCCGTCGGTCTGAGGATGAAAGGCAGTGCTGAGCTTAAGTCTAGTGCCCCAAGCTTTCTACAGACTCTGCCAGAAACATAATGTGAAACGGGGATCTCTGCCAGAGATGATTTCTGATGGAGTACCATGCCATCTCAAGATCTCCCACTGGAATGTGTCTGCTAATTTGCTGACCGGATGCTCCTTGCGAATCAGCAGAAAATGAGCAGGTTTAGTCAATCTATCCGATGACCCAGATTGCGTCTTTCTTCTTCTGATTAACCGGAAGTACAGTAACAAAATCCATGGAGATTTTGTCCCACTTCTAGGCTGGCATATCTAATGGTTGTAGTAAACCACTAGCACGCTGATGTTCGATCTTCACCTGTTGACAAATCATACACTTAGAAACGAAGGTCGAAACATCCTGCTTCATACCACTCTACCAAAAATGTTGCTTGATGTCGTGGTACATCTTGGTAGAAACAGGATGTATGATAAATAGAGAACTGTGAGCTTCAGTCAACACAGCTTCTTTGAGAGTAGAGTCAACAAGAACCACTAGTCTAGTGCCCTGCCACAAGATACCGTCGTCGTTAACACGAAACTCCGTCTACTGATCAAGATTCTGAATGATAGACCAAATATCACCATCGTCCTTCTTAGCTTCCTTGATCCTAGAATGTAAGTCTGGTTCCATTCTAAGATTAGCCCAGTAACCGTGCTGTCCTCGTACACAAAACTCAATGTCAGTCATCTCCAGGTCACGAATGATCTCCTTTGCAATCCGTATGCCATCAATCATACCCGACCTTCTGCTTAGAGCATCTATCACCACATTCGCCTTACCAGGATGGTACTGAATGTTGGTGTCGTAGTCCTTTAATATCTCTAACCATCTCCTCTGTCTCATGTTCAGTTCCTTCTAAGTGAAGATATACTTGAGACTCTTATGATCGGTGAATATGTCACATGATTCACCATACAAACAATGTCTCCAGATCTTTAACGCGAAAACAAATGCTGCAAGCTCTAAATCATGAGTAGGATAGTTTTCTTCATAAGGTTTTAGCTGTCGTGATGCGTATGCAATTTGCATGAGAACGCAGTCTAATCCCTTTCTTGAAGTGTCACTATATATCTGAAATCCACCTGAGCCAGATGAGAGAGTAAGAATAGGTGCAGTCACTAACTTCTGCTTAAGATCTTCAAATCTCTTCTCTCGCTCTTCCGTCCAGACGAATTTCTTTCCTTTTGTCATCAGCTTAGTCAAAGGTAAGGCTAACCGTGAAAAGTTCTCTACAAACCTCCAGTAGTAGCCAGCTAAACCCAGAAAACTTCTAACTTCTGTTGCAGATGTAGGTCTCGGCATTTTATTGATACCTTCAACCTTGGTAGGATCCATGGTAATCCCCTTTACAAATACAATATGGCCCAGAAATGCCACCTTGGTTAACTAGAACTCACACTTAGAGAACTTGGCGTACAACTGCTTCTGACGAAGAATCTGCAAGACTATACGAAGGAGTTCCTCATGTTCCTCCTTGGATTTGGAGAATTTCAGTATGTCATCAATGAACACAATAACGAACTTGTCCAGAAACTCATGGAAGAGACGGTTCATCAAATCCATGAAGATAGCTGGAGAACTAGTGAGTCCGAATGGCATGACTACGAACTCGTAGTGCCCATAACGTCTACGGAAAGTAGTCTTGGATATGTCATGCTCTTTAACCCGTAACTGATGGTAGCCGGACCTCAGGTCGATCATGGAGAAATGCATGGCGCCCTGAAGTTGATCGAACATGTCATCAATTCGCGGCAAAGGATAATGATTCCTGATCGTGATCATATTCAGCTCTTGATAGTCTATACATAAACGCATGATGCCGTCTTTCTTTTTCACGAACAGTACTGGTGCACCCCATGGTGATGCACTGGGACGGATGAAACCTCGTTCCAGAAGTTCTTGCAGCTGATCTTTTAGTTCCTTAAGCTCTATAGGAGCCATACGGTAAGGAGATTTAGAAATTGGCTCTGCACCTGGTATGAGCTCGATTCCAAACTCGACTTCACGAACAGGTAGTATGCCCGGAAGTTCATCTGGAAATAGTCAGGAAACTCTGACACAATAGGCTTATCTTGGATCGATGGAGACTCGAAGTAATGTCATGAATATTGGCTATGAAGCCCAGATAGTCGTGTGATTGCAATGCACATGCCTCCATGGATGAAATAATCTGTACTGACCTCCCTGGCAGAAAACCATGGTGTAAGTACTCTGGGGATTTAACATCACCGAAGATAACCTGATAAGTGTGGCAGTCAATCGTGTCCTGGTGTTTGGATAACCAGTCCATGCCCAAAATCAAGTCAAAATCGCACATGTCCAAAAGGAAGTGCGTCAACTCTACGGATCTTGTCATCAAATTCTAGGGGAAGATCTATGTACACTTGAGTGATTCGTACAGAGTCCCTAAGTGGCGTGGAAATGCATAAGGCATTATCTAATGGCATCGGGGAAATCCTAACACGTACAACAAAAGTAGTGGACACGACTGAATGCGTCGCTCCAGTATCAAATAGAACACATGCTGCCAAACCATTCATAAAGAGATTTCCGGTGATAGTACCTGAGGTCTTATTCGCTTGATCTGGAGTAGTAGTGAATACGCGACCAGAAGTAGGAGGTGGCTTGGTGTCGGCGTGTCCAGAGGTGCCTTCTATATCACCCTGGCGATAGTCCTTCTGTTGATGGCCTTGTTGGCCACACTTGAAGCAACCACCAGTACCTCGGTGACAAATACCCGAATGTCTGCACGAACAAATAGGACAGATAGGATGTGTGAATCCTCCAGCAGACGTCCTAGTTATCTGATATCCTGTTCAAGGATTACATGCATGAGACATGATCGTGGTACATAAACATGATTACATAGAAGATATACAAATTTACCAGATGAAGTAGAACGGTTAGGCTGTGAACCCCTACGGTCCTAATCTCTACCGTTACGATTGTTCTTGATTTAACAATTGTTGGAGTGTGAGAATATCATAACATAAAATAGTTGAACATGAAAGAAGGTTAATGTAGGAACTGCTGATAGGTGTGAAAACACCCATCCTTTTACCACTTATTTCTTGCTAAAACGAGACCAAAACGCGTATTTAATGTCATTTGTTTGGAATTATACGTGGTTTGTGTGTTTGTTGTGTTTTCAGAGCCAACCGGATAAATATTGAAGAAAACATGGGATTGCACGGGTTTTATCGAAGAAAAAGACGAAAAGACAAAGTCTATAGTCCAAGAGATGCAAAAGATTTGAAGTCAATGGGCCTATTTGAAGTTTTATCGAAGAAAAGGACCAAAGATGGAAGATTTACATATGTCGAAGAAACTCAAGTCTATTAAATGAAGAAATTAAAAGACGAGTTGAATTTATTCGTCGACAAATCCCGAATCGAAATCGAAAACGTCAACTTTTCTGAAAAGATGAGAAGACAAAAAGAAAGAGAGAAAGCTCACTCACCAAACCAAGCCAAGCACTATAAATACTCTTCCCATTCATATTTTCCACTAGCCTTTTCTTTCTGTTATTCTTTTCCTGTTTCGTAGGAACCAACTCCCTTAAGGAGGTGGTTTTCATTTTCTTTGATTTCTTCCACAATCTTGTAAGTTTGATCTTTCCATTTTGATTGTTTGAATCTTAATCATCAATACAAGTTTACATTTAATCTTTCTATCATCTTGTTCTTCCTCTTCTTGTTGATTCATAGTTATAAGGTTTTTATTTTATTGGTTTGATCTTAAAAAGTAAGTGGGTTTTATGTTTTTGTTGATTTGGATTGATACTTATCATAGGTAAATGATTATTGTTAAAATTGGTCTAAGTTTTGATTAAAAACTTGGTGGATTTTGGGATTTCGTGTTTCAGACATTCCCATGTTCTTCGCGTTTTTAAGCTTGCCCAGATTCTGGATCATCAATATATTCCGGATCAAGGGTTTTGTGATTTTATTCCGGATCAATTTCTTTGGTTCGGAATATTTAATATTCCGGATCAGCTATTTTATTCCGGATCAAGTTTTCTTCTGAGTAAAAAAATTATTCCGAATCAGCTAGTCCATCCGGAATAATCAATATTCCGGATGAGCAGTTATTCCGAATAAAGGTTTCTTCTAAAACATTCCGAATCAAGCCCATTATTCCTGATCAAAAGTTATTCTGAACGAAGTCCATATTCCGCATGAATCAATATTCCGCATGAAGGACATTTATTCCGGATAGAGATTTATTCCGGGTCAAGCAAAGATTCCGGATCAACACATTTATTCTGCATAAAGCAAACATTCCGCATGAAGAAAACATTCCGCATGAAGCAAACATTCCGCATCAACCATTTATTCCGCATCAAGTGAACATTCTGAATGAAGCAATTTTTCAGGTTATTCTGCATGAGTTGAATTATTCCGAATAAGCTAAATTTCCCTGATATTCCGGATCAAGCAATTATTCCGAATAAGCTGTTTTCTCCAAGTTTAGGTATTTTACAGTTTGATTTTTATTCAAGTTTATTTCCAGTAATTGCTTTTAGTTTAATTTTATTACTTCTTGCACTTATCGTTTTACTAGTTATAGACCAAAGCTCCCCCTTTTTAGTCACCAATTACAACAATTCCACTTTGAACAGTGATCGATTCGAGAAGATACCGAGAACGAAACAACGACAATTACAATTGGGTACGAGAATGCAAAGAAAGATCTTGCAAAAGCAAACCTTTTTATTAACTAACCAAAAATCAGTTATTAAAATGGCGCCGCTGCCGGCTCTTTTCGTAAGGATCAACGGTTTCTTGTGAGAAAAATTGGATTTTGGGATCCGTTCTTTCGGGAACATTATTTTCAAGCACAAAAATTTTCAAAAAACCCATAAAAATACAAAATTTTCAAAGATACAAAAACATTAAAAAACCTATAAAAACCAAAAACATTTTCTCTTGCATTTTCTTTTTAGTGTATGCGTACCCGATCAACATCTTATTCAGAGCCCGAGACTCTCGAAGATCTAGACATGGTCGGTGTACACAACAACAACAATAATAATCCACCCCACAACAACAATAATAATCCACCCCCCCCCCCCCCAAACATTAATAACCCACCCTTACCCGACCTACGAACCATGGAGGAGCTATGCCAACCTACGATGAACGGAGGTGGAGGCCCGATTGCGCTGATGCATATCACGGCTCAAGAGTTTTCGTTGAAGCATCACATGATCCAATAAATGCAAACTAATCCATTTCGTGGAATTCCGGATGATGATTCCAACAAACACCTCGACAAATTCATTACCATCACCCAAAGCATGAAGTCCCCGGTGTTTCTATGGATGACCTTCACCTTCAACTATTTCCCCACTCGCTTTCTCACCATGCCGAAAAATGGTTTGACCGTCTCCCAAAGAACTCTATTCATACTTGGGAAGACATGACTCAACACTTTTTGTCGCGCTACTTCCCACCATCCATGGTCACGAGCCTTCGTAACCAAATTAGTAGATTCATGCAAGACAATGATGAATCGCTCTTTGATGCTTGGGAACGATACAATGATTTGATCGACCGTTGTCCAAATCACAACATGCTCCCCGTCACTCTCATCGATACTTTCTACAATGGTCTCACTTTTCGTGATCGTGACACGATCAACGCTGCCGCCGGTGGTACTTTTATGAAAAGGAGACCGGAGGAGTGTAGAGAGTTGATTGAAAACATGACTACTCACCACAAGAAATGGGATTCATCCGCATCCTCAAGATCTAATCAGAGAGTCAATATTTCTTCTACTACTTCCAATCCCGAGATAACCGAACTTACCCGACAAATCGCGGATAAGCACAAGGATTTCATGACCATGGCCACAAACCACTTTCAACAAGCTAAAGTCGTTTCTATTTCTTGTGACACATGTGGTGGTCCTCATTCCTACAATGATTGTCCTTCCACTCAAGGCAATTTTTGTGAAAACGTTAACGCGGCTTACGGTACTTATCCCACGGGAGGCTATCAAGCTCGTCCTCAAGGAGACCGTAGCTTGCTAAGTTATCGTTCAAATAACTATCTCGCTCCACCCGGTTTTCCTCCTCCAAACCAAAACCAACAACAAAGCTATAACCGAAAGAACCAATCCCAACCTCGTGCTAACAATCAATCCCAAAGAAACCCATACCCACCTCAAGGAAATTCTCAATCTTACCAAGCTCCACCTCTTAATCAACCGATGGCATTGAATCCAGACGTCGAGACGTTCATGAGGACTAATAGAAAGATGGTGACAAATCTTCAGAGTCAATTCGTCAACTTGAAGGGAGAAATGGCGAAACAAGGGAACGATATTCGAGCCGAGCTAAGGAATGACATGGCGAAACAAAGCAATGATATTCGTGCAGACATGAGAGATTCTTTCAGCACTCAAGCGCTTAACAAACGTGATATGATCGGTTCGCTCTTCCAAGGTAATCAACCCTCTTCTTCGGGTACTCTTCCGGTAATACCGTTGCGAATCCAAGAGGGGAGATGAAAGCAATCACTACTAGTAGTGGAAAAGGTTATACCGAACCCGAGCTTCCTACACCTCCACCCGTGATTGTGAACAAGGAGAAAGAGCAACTTTCCTCACCTCCTTTGCCTTCTACCCCCATTTCCCCACCACCCGTGGTTGTGAGTGATCCTACTCCCCTAAAGCCTTCTTCTTCATCCAATATACCTTATCCTTCAAGGTTGAGGAAAGAGAAGCAAAAGAGCAAGGATGATATTCAAGTTTCAAACTTTCTAAAAATGTTTAAACAATTGAATTTTAACATCTCCTTTGCCGAGGCTCTCGCTCACATGCCTAAATACGCGAAGATGTTTAAAGATCTTCTTAGTGACAAGGAGAAGCTTCTTGACATTGCTCAGACCCAACTTAATGAGAATTCCTCCGCCGTTCTCTTAAGGAAATTGCCCACCAAACTTGGTGATCCGGGTCGCTTCTTAATTCCTTGCAACTTCCCGGGAGTAGAGAATTGCATGGCCCTAGCCGATCTAGGTGCCGGTATAAACTTAATGCCTTTAAGTGTTTGGAAGCAATTATCTCTCCCCGAGCTAGTCCCCACCAAAATGACTTTGGAATTAGCTAACCGTACGGTTGCTTATCCAGTGGGGATAGCCGAAGATGTCTTTGTTGGCTTTGAAAAATTCACCTTCCCGGCGGATTTTGTTGTCGTTGACTACGAAATGGATCCTCGTGTTCCATTATTTGTTGGACGTCCCTTCTTTAGGACCTGTCGCACTCTCATTGATGTAGCCGCGGGCGAAATAATCATGAGAGTTGGTGACTATAAAATTGTCTTCAACATGGGTAAGATTTCTAAGCAACCTTATTCATATGACAGTGTTAATGCTATTGATGTTCTCGATGAGGCTTGTGAAGAACACTTTCATGATGCTTGCAAAAGTACTCTCTCTTCTCTACCCAATGTTGAGACCGTTGCCTCAATTGCTCCGTCATTGACTCCTTTTGGAGAAAGTGACTTGGATGATTTCGAAGCTAACTTGGGTCCTCTCGATCTTAAGTATGATGATTCTTCCACCGATTGGGATGAACACATTCGTACAATTGAGAGACTTCTCAATGAAGACCCGTTTTCTCCACCTTCTCCTAAAGAGGTGACTAATGATGATCCATCGTTAGTTACACCATCTATTGAGGATCCTCCTACTCTTGAGCTTAAGGACTTACCTCCCCATCTCGAGTATGTTTTCTTAGAAGGCATTGATCAACTTCCCGTTATTATTGCTAAGGACTTAAAAACGATGAGAAAACTCGTCTCATTGAAGTTCTCAAGAAACATAAAAGAGCTATCTCTTGGAAAATCTCCGATATTCGCGGAATTGATCCTCACTTTTGCACACATAAAATTCTCATGAATGACGACTTTAAGCCCACAATCCAAATCCAAAGAAGGGTGAATCCTAAAATCCATCACGTCATCAAAAAAGAGGTTATCAAACTTCTTGATGCGGGTATGATTTACCCTATTTCAGATTCACCATGGGTTAGTCCAGTCCATTGTGTGCCTAAGAAAGGCGAAATCACCGTTGTGCCCAATGCAAACAACGAGTTGATTCCTACACGTCTCGTTACTGGGTGGAGAGTTTGTATAGACTACCGCAAACTCAATGATGCCGCGAGAAAGGATCATTTCCCTCTTCCTTTTATGGACCAAATGCTTGAACGTTTAGCGGGTAATGAATATTACTGCTTTCTAGATTGTTTCTCGGGTTATATCCAAATACCCATCGATCCCCAAGATCAAGAGAAGACAACATTCACTTGTCCCTATGGCACATTTGCCTACAAAAGGATGCCTTTTGGCTTATGCAATGCCCCCGGGGACTTTCCAAAGGTGCATGTTGGCTATCTTCCATGACATGGTTGAGCAAACCATGGAAGTCTTCATGGATGATTTCTCGGTCTTTGGGGATTCCTTCTCTTCTTGCCTTGCCAAGTTGGAACGTATGCTTAAGCGGTGCGAAGACACTCGCCTTGTTCTCAATTCGGAAAAATGCCATTTTATGGTAAAAGAAGGCATTGTGCTTGGACACAAAATCTCTAAAGCAGGTCTTGAAGTCGACCGTGCTAAATTGGATGTCATAGCCAAATTACCTCCACCTTCAACCGTGAAGGGTGTGAGAAGTTTTCTGGGTCATGCGGGCTTCTATCATCGATTCATTCAGGATTTCTCTAAGATCGCTCGCCCGATGACCCACCTCTTGGAAAAAGATACTCCTTTTATCTTTTCTAATGAGTGTATCGAAGCCTTCAATCTTCATAAGGATAAGCTAACTAAGGCACCAGTCTTGGTTACCCCTAATTGGGAGCTACCCTTTTAGTTGATGTGCGATGCTAGCGACTTTGCTATTGGTGCAGTTTAGGGACAAAGGATCAACAAACATTTCCAACCAATCCATTATGCTAGCAAGACAATGACGGGGGCTCAATTGCATTATACGACAACCGAAAAAGAGCTTTTAGCTGTTGTCTATGCTTTTGAAAAATTTCGCCCCTATCTTGTTTTATCCACCACAATCGTATACACGGACCATTCCACGTTGAAGTACTTGATGACTAAGCACGACTCTAAGCCAAGACTTCTTCGCTGGGTTTTACTCCTTCAAGAATTCAACATTGAAATTCGTGACAAGAAGGGAGCCGAAAACCTAGCCGCGGATCATCTGAGTAGACTTGAGACCTTAATGTCTATAAATCTCAATCTGGATGACACCCCGTGGTTTGCTGACAATGCAAACTACTTAGCGGGTGGTGTTCTCATCAAAGGGTTAACATCCCAACAAAAGAAGAAGTTCTTGAATGATGTTAAGACTTACTTTTGGGATGACCCTTTTCTATTCAAACAATGTGCTGACTTGATTATTTGCCGATGTGTTGACGGACCGGCCGCTTTGGACATTCTCAAGGCTTGCCATAAAGGACCCACCGGTGGTCACTTTGGTCCCAACTACACCGCCAAAAAAGTGTTTGACTCGGGATTTTATTGGCCCACCATTTATCGTGATGCTCACGAGATGGTTAAACATTGTGATGCTTGCCAAAAACAAGGCAAGATCACACATAAAGATGAGATGCCTCAAAATTTCATACAAGAATGTGAAATCTTTGATGTATGGGCATCGACTTTATGGGGCCATTCCCTTCTTCTAAAGGCAACAAATACATCCTTGTCGCTGTTGACTACGTTTCCAAATGGGTTGAAGCCAAAGCTTTACCCTCTAACGACGCGAGGGTGGTGTGTAATTTCTTGAAACAACTGTTTGCTCGATTCGGTGTTCCTCGTGCTATAATCAGTGACCGCGGGACTTATTTTTGCAATGATCAATTTGCAAGAGTCATGGCTAAGTATGGTGTCAATCACCGTCTTTCCACCGCTTATCATCCCCAAACCAACGGTCAAGCCGAGATATCCAACCGTGGATTGAAGAGAATTTTGGAACGTACTGTGGAAGAGCATCGTGCCTCGTGGGCTGATAAACTTGATGATGCTCTGTGGGCTTTCCGGACCGCCTATAAGACACCGATTGGTTGTACACCTTATCGTCTTGTGTACGGGAAAGCATGCCACCTCCCCATCGAGCTAGAACATAAGGCATACTGGGCCTTGAAGTGGGCTAACTTCGACATCAACAAAGCCGATGATCTTCATAAGATTCAACTCAACGAGCTACATGAATAGAGGAATGAAGCTTAGGAGAACTCATTGATCTACAAGGAGAAGACCAAGATTATCCACGATGCTAAAATCAAGAACCGAGAGTTCCACGTTGGTGATCAAGTCTTACTTTTTAACTCTCAGTTGAAGATCTTCTCGGGCAAGTTGAAGAGCCACTGGTCTGGTCCATTCACCATCGCCAATGTCTTTCCCTATGGCACCATTGAGCTTTCTCAACCAAATGGGCCTAATTTTAAGGTGAATGGCCAGCGTTTGAAATTGTACTTTGGTGAGGACATCTCTAATGAGATGATTCCATCCCTCACCACGTTTCCCATGAATTAGTTCGGGACCGAGTCAGGCTAGTGACTTAGTTAACAAAAACAAGCGCTCCTCGGGAGGTAACCCGAGTATCTATCCCCTTTTCCCATTTTTCATCCTAAGTGTAGGGGGAGCTATATAGGTTGCTTGTGTTTGTATGGTGATGTGATTACAGGGATAAGTGCACTCTTGGAATCTTTGAAGAACCGTGCTCCCATGTTATCCGCAAATCTGGTTTTATCTCTCAACTATCGTGATTCAATTTTCTTCATACTCACATTTGAAATTGATCACTTTAGTTGTCTCCGCCTTAACTTGATTTAACCAACGTGCACGATGTCATAAGTGTAGGGGAGACTTTTCCCACATGCTTAAACATTGAGGACAATGTTTATATTAAGTGTAGGGGGGACTTCTATTGATGTTTTAAGTGGACTTTTCCATTAAAATGCCTTCATTTAACCGAAAAATCATTTTTTTCAGCATTTTTCAAATTTTTAATTAACTTTGGCCATTTAGTCGTAATTTTAAATTTTTATCGTTGCTTTCATATGTATATACCCGCAATAAAGTCTAATATTTTAATAAAGTGGTGTATCTAGTTTTGAAGTCTTTGACATATTAGGCCCGTTGCGATTATTTTGACTCAACCCAAATAGACTTATCCAAGTTTATTCTAGCAAGTATCCTTAACCATGTAGACCTTAATTGGTTTATTAGGCTAAGCATCCACGAGTCTCATTACTTGAGATTTTAAATTGTGGAGAACGAGAAATGATAGAGTCAATTATAAGTCGGTATTCTTGCACAAGCACACTTGGTGTAATTATCTGCCTATTCTCCCATCACTTGCTAATAAATTATCTGCAATAAGTAAGGTCGTACGATTTGAAAAGTTACTTAGCTTCTAGCCCAATATCGTTTAAAAGTTGCTCTGTAATGATAAGAGTTCATAGCCAAGGCATAACTTATGAAACGGGGCGCGAAGATTGGTGAGTCCGAAAAGGCCCTAACAAGGCATGAGGATTCAATTTTATTGCTAAAGATCCAAGGTGATGTGAAAAGCATTATTCCCAAAATCAATATGAAGGATCAAGACTCAAGACGAAAAGCAATCAACTCCCATAAAAGATCATGGAGAAGTCTATCCGAAAAGACCCTAACAAGGTTTGAGGATAAATAGATCCAAGTCCGAAAAGGAGGCGGATCGTTGTATCTCAAAATCCCAATTAACGATTGAAGAAATAATGATGAAGTCGTGGTCAACAAAGTTGGAGTATCCCTCAAAAGTCTCCAAGTGAAGAAATTCTATTAACGAAGAGAAGACCATTATCTCAAGAACGTCTCTTGAGATATGAAGTATGAAGTACATGCCAAATATCGGCCCGAGAAAGGTCTCAAATCGTGAAGCGAGTTATGCCAAGATATGAACTTTTTGATATCCCGGGAAGCAGTTTTAAGAGATTTTGTCCTTTAGCTAACTATTAATCAAATCGTCCTACTTTGCTTTCAGCCTAAATAAACTATCGAAATAAGTCCAAAAATGCATCTTCATGATCGTTCTAAGACAAAAATAAAATATAAGAGATACACCTAGGAATAAGGTAGTCTAAGCATATAATTAAGCCATGTGTGTAAGTGTTTGTTTTGCTAACTTATAATAACAATGATCTCGTTTTTAAGCTTAGTTTCGGGAACGTGAAACTTGAGGATGATAAATGTTCGCAGCACCGAAGCGCTAATGTAAGTCTTAGATCTCTTTGCAAGTTATCTCCATATAGCTATTTTCACGTGAAAATGGTTTCTATCTTTTTGTTCCCTTTAAAGTTTAAATTTCTCTTAGTACTCTAATTTTTGTTTTAGTAGTATGTTAATAAGGCCGAGGTTGATTGATTATGAGAAAAGTGTAAATTTGCTTTATCACTAAGCATTGCATGAGGGCATGGTAATGGTTAAGTGTAGGGGATTTGATAGGTGTGAAAACACCCATCCTTTTACCACTTATTTCTTGCTAAAACGACACCAAAACGCGTATTTAAGGTCATTTGTTTGGAATTATGCGTGGTTTGTGTGTTTGTGGTGTTTTCAGAGCCAACCGGATAAATATTGAAGAAAACATGGGATTGGACGGGTTTTATCGAAGAAAAAGACGAAAAGACAAAGTCTATAGTCCAAGAGATGCAAAAGATTTGAAGTCAATGGGCCTATTTGAAGTTTTATCGAAGAAAAGGACCGAAGATGGAAGATTTACATATGTCGAAGAAACTCAAGTCTATTAAATGAAGAAATTAAAAGACGAGTTGAATTTATTCGTCGACAAATCCCGAATCGAAATCGAAAACGTCAACTTTTCTGAAAAGACGAGAAGACAAAAAGAAAGAGAGAAAGCCCACTCACCAAACCAAGCCAAGCACTATAAATACTCTTCCCATTCATATTTTCCACTAGCTTTTTCTTTCTGTTATTCTTTTCCTGTTTCGTAGGAACCAACTCCCTTAAGGAGGTGGTTTTCATTTTCTTTGATTTCTTCCACAATCTTGTAAGTTTGATCTTTCCATTTTTATTGTTTGAATCTTAATCATCAATACAAGTTTACATTTAATCTTTCTATCATCTTGTTCTTCCTCTTCTTGTTGATTCATAGTTCTAAGGTTTTTATTTTATTCGTTTGATCTTAAAAAGTAAGTGGGTTTTATGTTTTTGTTTATTTGGATTGATACTTATCATAGGCAAATGATTAGTGGTTAAATTGGTTTAAGTTTTGATTAAAAACATGGTGGATTTTGGGATAAATTCGTGTTTCAGACATTCCCCTGTTCTTCGCGTTTTTAAGCTTGCCCAGATTCTGGATCATCAATATATTCCAGATCAAGGGTTTTGTGATTTTATTCCGGATCAAGTTCTTTGGTTCGGAATATTTAATATTCCGGATCAGCTATTTTATTCCGGATCAAGTTTTCTTCTGGGTAAAAAAATTATTCCGAATCAGCTACTCCATCCGGAATAATCAATATTCCGGATGAGCAGTTATTCCGAATAAAGGTTTCTTCTAAAACATTCCGAATCAAGCACATTATTCCGGATCAAAAGTTATTCCGAACGAAGGCCATATTCCGCATGAAACAATATTCCGCATGAAGGACATTTATTCCGGATAGAGATTTATTCCGGGTCAAGCAAAGATTCCGGATCAACTCATTTATTCCGCATAAAGCAAACATTCCGCATGAAGCAAACATTCCGCATGAAACAAACATTCCGCATCAACCATTTATTCCGCATCAAGTTAACATTCCGAATGAAGTAATTTTTCAGCTTATTCCGCATGAGTTGAATTATTCCGAATAAGCTAAATTTCCCTGATATTCCGGATCAAGCAATTATTCTGAATAAGCTGTTTTCTCCAAGTTTAGGTATTTTACTGCTTGATTTTTATTCAAGTTTATTTCCAGTAATTGCTTTTAGTTTAATTTTATTACTTCCTGCACTTATCGTTTTACTAGTTATAGACCAAAGCTCCCCCTTTTTAGTCACCAATTAAAACAATTCCAGTTTGAACCGTAATCGATTCGAGAAGATAATGAGAACGAAACAACGACAATTACAATTGGGTACGAGCAATGCAAAGAAAGATCTTGCAAAAGCAAACCTTTTTATTAACTAACCAAAAATCAGTTATTACCTATTGTTGTTTGAGTTGTTAGCATTGTTACCGTAACTATCGTTACCGCCACGCCTCTCAGAACCAGAACGGTCGTTAGTCTGACCGTTTCCCTTGGATGCTTGCTGCTGAGCGGCCGCAGGCTTACGGTCGTCAGTCTTCTGCCTGGAATATATAAATTGTTGAACAGAGGTTTAAATGAAATGAATAATGCTGATGGAAATGAATTGTTTACAATTGGTGATTGAAGATACCTCTTCACTGCTCTGTCATCACCGAACTCCTCTCGTTCCTAAAGCATCTCGAGCTTACGGGCTGCATCGGCCACCTATACCACTCTAGTGAAAGTAGCACAAACAAGGTTGTTTGCAACCGAAGTGCGAAGTGCCCAGCAAAACTTCTCAGCCTGCTCTGCAGCAGTTCCTGCGGTTGGACCCAGAAAACCTGCTAATCGGAGAAAACTTTAAATGAATTCATTGTTGTTTTAACCAGCAATCTGCCGAATGTTGTGGTAGTCCCTCTTGATCTTCTCTTACTTAGCATGTGGAAAGTACTGATTAAGGAAGAGCTCCTTAAACCGGTCCTATGTCAGCTGTGCAACCTAATTGTCACCACCGTTGGACTGCTTGACCGATTTCCACCACTGCAGCACATCACCTTCAAACTTATAGCAAGCCAGCCTTGCCTTGTAGACACCATCACAACCTATTGCATCGAAAGTCTTCTCGATGTGAGAAATCCAAGCTTCAGCCTCGTTGGGGCTGTCAATCTGCTCAAACGAATGGGGTCGTTGTTTGTTGAATCTCTCCAACCAAATCATAAGATTAGCCAGTGGAAGAGGAGGAGGGTTGGCGTGATTACCATGAGCCTGGAAATCCGCCTGAAGTTCATCCCTGATTTCATTGCGAAGTTGGGGAAGTAGGGCTTGCAGATCTACATTGACAGCTAATGTCAAATCTGGAGTATTGCGATTGTTCACCATCTGATAGTTTAAACAACAAAATACAACATAAATTACAAATCTGAAATGAGGTAACATAAGCATGCATGAACAATGTATAATCAAAGAAGCAGTTTATAATGCACGTAACAATGTATAAAAATGCATGATGCAGTTAATAAAACTTTTATATCAACGAGAGTGAACGTCTATGGTCAGTTCATCCAAAACAAAAGACATGGAGCGGGGACGCCAATGGGTCGGGCCCAAAGTTAAAAGTTTCGATAAAAGCACATGTGACTAAATAGGTCTAGTCCTGTACCAACCATTACTTAGTCATAAACCAGCTACAATGATATGAATGCATGAAATAAAATTGAAAATGAATGAATTCATGAAAACCAACTATCAGTTCTAGGAAGACACTTGTGACTACCCGTAAGTCACAGGTCATTTTTTCAGAGCTACAGGTCGAAACCTTGGCTCTGATACCATAATTGTAACACCCCATTTAATAGGATAGAGTGCTATAGTAAATTATGGCGTATCATCAAAGCATGCAAGGTAAATGTCTAAACATTCATGACCATAAATAGAAATACCATAATCAAAAATCGGTAGTCTAGTAACTCACAAACAAGCAATATAAGTACTGTTAATGGAAAGGACTAAACAATGTCCAAAATATGTAAAGTATGATAAAGTAGGAAATAAATGCATAAGGTAAAAGAGGCCGGATAGCTTCCAATCCGAATGCACATACTCTGGAGTTCCTACTTGCGTCATTGGGTACCTGCCATTTGGGAACATGGAAAAGTAGACGGGTGAGCATAACGCTCAGTGCATGGATAAACAATGAAGCATGGAAAACATAGATTATGTAAGCATTTAAAGAATATAAAGCATGAATGGCAGCAAAAATGAATAAGTTCTAGAAAACCTAGTTGTCTGTCATGTTAACTAGTTTTAGTTCTAAAAACATAGCTTATGTTACTTATGAAAATATGTATTATTTTATGTACCAAATTAGCCAATAGGTCATGAGGTCCACAACGTGCATGAATACTTGGAGGGGAGACCTCATCATGCAATTAGAGGGGTTGCCTCTAATTAACTGGTCAATGGGTAGGAGGGATCAACTCCTTGTGAAGGATGCAAGACATACACCACATTCACCATGAAAATCCTAACTGAAACATGTACCTAGGATGCACCCATACGCCCCACATGATAATATAATAATATAATGGCCAAATAACTGAAAAGGGACGCCACGAGCTATCACTCCGCCGTGGTGAAGTCATAACACTAGTGCCTCTAGTGTTATGGTTATGGTACATCTATAACTAGGTGAAACTGGTCATGCATGTATATGGCTAAGGTAACTAATAAAACATAAGCATTTAATCTGTAACTAATGGGGAAAACAGTTGGCTGCATACGGGAAATCCTAATGAAGGAAGAGATTGTCCTTACTGACGGACGGGAAATCTGTACCTTATGTATAGTAGAAGCTAACTGAAACGATGAAGACTAATCCGCCTTGACGAATAACACTACATTAGAAATATGGACGTGTATGAGTTGTTTAATTACATGTGTTTTACTGGTTCCGTGTGTTATTAGCTTGTTATACGTATTCTGTCATGTTTTACTGTTTACTGTATATTCTGTAGTTATTCTGATGTTCTGTTGTGTATTATTCATGTATTAGTGTATTATAATACTTGTATTGTAATACTAAGTAAACTTCTAAAAATAGCAGGTTTCCATAAACAGTAAGTTTCCAAAAATAGAATGTTTCCAAAAATAGAAAGTTCCCAAAAATAGTACGTTTCCATAATTAGAATTAAGCTGGATTATAAATAATAAGTGAAGTTAAATTAGTACAATACAAGTAATGATTATTGTTAGTTAATTAAATAACTGGTTAATTTAATTAAACTATATGTTATATGATTTTAATTAAAATAGATGTTTAATTAAAATAACTAAGTATAAATACGTTAGGTTATACATGAATTAATTTTAATAAATTAATTAACCTAAAGTTTAATGTGACATGATTTATAGAATAGTTTTTATAAAAACCCGAATCATGAGCCTGTGTTTTAATATAAGCCGAATCAAATAGGCTATAAACAAGTCCCATCGAGACCTTGGAAAGGATCTCGGTTGACACTACTTAACAACTAATCATACAATCATAACCCGCCTCGAAGTCGGGGTCCCTTTGTCTCGGGTTCGATCAACCAAAACCAACCGAGCACCCCTTGGGGTCTCGGTGGTGTCTCGTCTCCACCCTAAACCGAAAACAAACACACCCCGACCCAAGGTCAGGGTTCCCTTGTCTTGCCAAGCCAACAACCAACCATGCCGAGACCTAAAGGTCTCGGTGGTGGTGATGAAAAAAAACCGAACACCCCCTTTGGGGGTTTTGATGCCTCGGCCGAACCACAAACACAAACCAACGTACCCTTGACCCAAAATGAATTAATCCTTGTTGTTATTTTACATGTTTATGTGATTAATTAATTTTTAAAACATGGAATCATAAGAATATAAAATAAAATAAAAGGTTTTTGAATATACCACTACGCGTAGAATCACGAGATGATCACAAATAATTAATCAACACCAAAAATCGTCTGGTTTGCCTTGTTTTGTTGTGTAGGCCGACGACTAATGAGAACAAGGAGGAGAGGCAAAGTTTTTCTGTAACCAAAAGGCCCATCTTGGTCCTCCTCTCTTGTTGCCGCGGCTATAGGGCCCACAATGGGTAACCCGTAGCTTTTCTTGAGTCTAACTATTTACATGCGTGTTCGTGATTTATTATTCGTGATTTTTGGTGTTCGTGATCGTTTCATATTTATAATATGCAAGATTGTTTGTTATTTATTGTCGTGACATGTGTATTAATATTATAAATGGAAAGTTTAAATTTTACCAGGTTTTTGTAAGTTACTGTTCACGTGTACTGCTCATAGGTTTTTAATGTGGGTTTTACACATCCAATGAAGAAAACTTACCAAAGTTCAAAAATAAGTTTGTTTTGACATCTTGTTTGTTTAGTGATTCTCCTTGTTGCAGATGTTCAATGGGAAACCACATCTCTTTAGCAGTAGAGAATGCATCAACCGTTGAGTAGATATCATCCCCAATCCCACTTAGAATCAAATAGATGGCTTCCTTCTCTGCATCAATCCAATCTCGATTCTCTTTCGAAGTATTCTCATATGTTTCCTTAATCGTCTGCTCAGCGGCACCTGGCGTCGTGTCTGTTGCTGGAGTTGCAGGAATGGTGATTGTAGTGGGAGTATAGGGTCCGTCTGTGATGCAGCGGCGAAGAACATCATCATTGGGTTTTGTGTCAAGATACCAAAGAAATCGTGATTGCCATTGTGCATATCGACCGGACACAAGCATTGGTGGTCTCTCTTTATAGCCCGCCACCATGATGTCGTTGTTTGTGACACGATACTCTTGAGTAGAATCCATGTTGAAAAACTTGGAATTGTTGAAGTGAAAAAGGATCTTAAGTAGATGTGTTGTGATTGTTGTTGTCGAAGAAAAATGTTAAAATCCCCTAAAAACTGTCTTCTCAAGAAACCAAAAATTCTAAGGCGAAAAAATCCCACTTTCGGAATAACGCGTTGTTTTCGGAATAATTGTAGGTTTCGGAATATCTGTTATTTTCGGATAAAATGTAGGTTTCAGAATAGTTGATGTTTTCGGACAAAATGTAGGTTTCCGAATATTTGATGTTTTCGGATAAAATGTAGGTTTCGGAATATTTGATGTTTTTCGGATAAATGGTGTTTTTCGAATAAATGGTGTTTTCGGATAAATTTAAGATTTTCGGATAAATTGAAGTTTTTCGGATAAATTGAAGATTTTCGGATAAATTTAAGATTTTCGGATAAATTGAATTTTTCGGATAAAATGTGTTATTTCGGATAAATGTGGAATTTTTGGATAAAATGGGTTGTTTCGGATAATTGTGGAATTTTCGGATAAAATATATTGTTTCGGATAATTGTGGAATTTTCGGAATAAAATGGGTTGTTTCGGATAATTGTGGAATTTTCGAATAAAATGTAATGTTTCGGATAATTGTGGAATTTTCGGAATAATCAAGGTCAAAACACTTTCGGATAATCAAAGATGTTCACTTTTCGGATTAAGCAAATAACTCACCTTCAGAATAAGCTAGTAATCTGCAACTTTTTCGGATAAATTTAAGAAGTGTCACCTTCGGATAAATGGAGTGACTTTCCCACCTTCGGATAATCTAACCTTGAGTCATTTTCGGATAAACCAAACCAAAACACTTTTTCGGAATATATAGCCGACACACCCACTGTTCTCGAACCGAACCCCAAAAACAATCCAAACACCCCAAAAACTTGCGATTTTAACCACAAAAACTAAACCAAATCCCTACCAGATCTACGTAGGTGATTTGTATGAAGATTTAGAGCCCAAAAACACAAAAAAAAAATTCAATCCGAAATTTAATCTTGAATTAAATCAATCGAATCAAGCAATAAACCAAACAACCAATCACAAATCTACCCCGTGGCGATTGATACCAATTGTTGTTCCCATATTTAATCACTTCATCATGGTTGATTAATTGAAATAAAGAAGAAAGATAGATGATTTCTAGAGAGAGAAAGTAGTGAGAGAAAGTAGAGAGAAGGTGAAGAAAACTATGTGAGATTAGATTAAGAAAAATGAAAAGATCCAACCTCTCCTAACATGCTAGGAGAGGTATATATAGTCGGGCTTACATGTAGCCTTAATGGACTATATTTGTTTAACGGGTCGGGCTTGAATAAATTGCTTAGTACCTTAAAAGAGGCCTTTTAAGCTAGCCATCAAGCCCGTAATGTCATGACTATTTTAACTAACTATTACAGCGTTCAAATAAATATTACAATAAAAACCTATGAGTGAACATTCTTGTTTGACTCAATATATTGAGGCTAACAACAACAGTGAGAACCTTAGTCATAATATGAATAGAATATTAAGCGGAATTTTTGAACGCAAGAACTACATCTGCCCTTTTTGATACACTATGTTATGATTATAATCTCGGGACGAGATTTCTTTAAGGGGAAGAGGCTATGACAACCCATAAAATTTAGAAGTGTAATATATGCTATGATTGAATAGGAGTGAAAAGGCCACTAGAAATTTTTGCTTTTTGTATATTACTTGGTAGAATGAACTGCTTCTCACACCATAAACTATTATAACAACATATTCCTATAATGATTAAAGACACAAGTCTAAGTTATAAAAGAGATCTAATAAGTTCAATATTAATAAGAACATCTCAAATGTAACCATGATGCCCTAAATTCCCTTAGAATCCCTAGAATTCCTATAAATGAGTTGTAAACTCAAGAATAGTAAACCATGAATGGAGAATACTTATGAGTAAGTCATTATGGAACAAAAACAAGTTATAAAGTATACTCCAAATACGTAATAAGACCTAAGAATGGCAAGGACAAACCATACAAAGCTAAGTACAAGTAATTGTACATAATAGTCTAGATCGCCACCTAGAAACCCTTGATAAACAAAATTTCAAGCAATATAACTACATAAAATCTATGTACTATTATTAAAAACAATATACTAATTACAATTATCATACAAAGTTAAGTTATTTGATCACAAATTACTAATATTCACTAATCCAAGGCTAGTTGCAAGTTAAGACCTAGTAACCAAGATTAGCATATAAAATCTATTATACATTGAATTAGACTCTAATCTTTTGCCACAAATTATAAAACTCAACTATATATCATATTAATATTGTACATTTATTTCAAGTTAAGTTACAAGTTCATAAAGCATAAGGTACAAGTTATCAAAGCATATGATCTTAAGCTCCCTTAATCAATCCTAGAATATGATCAACCTACACAAACCCTTAAACAAAGAATGTAGAAACCATAGAATTCATAAACATATCATATAATGTGACAACCCAAAACCGAGGTCAATGCTTAATCTTATTTTACGATTAATTTTGAAATTTTTGGATGAGTTTGAATGATATTTATTTTTGGAGGTTTATGTTTAAACCGATGTTGGAAGGTTTATATTTATTATTTAATAAGTATAAGGAGTATTAGCAAGCTTGATGCCGAAGGATGCCAAATATTTTACGTCTTATTGTCAGTTGTTCGATTTTTGTCATTTTTGATGTTTTATTTTAAATGACGTGTTAAGTCGAGTCGGGAGTCGATATTATTATATTTGAGGTACGTTTTAGCTAACTATTTTCATTTTGATCCACAACTATTGAAAAATTACAACCAAAGTCCCTCATGCACTATATATAAACCTCAAAATTACACACACACTCATAATTCTCCTCTCAAAATTTTCTTCGTCTCTTCTTTCTCCCTCTCTCATTTGCCGAAACATCCACCACCACCACAAAACCCATACATTTTCAATTTTAACTTGAATTTCATGATGATTTGAGCAAAACTAAAGCAAAAACCACTCTTATAATTGATCAAAGATCATTTTGGTATAATAATATCTTACATGCAAGGCATTTTTTTTTTTTGATGTTGGTAGGTAGAAACCATGATCATGCATGGTGTTCTTGCCATGATCAATGGTGATTGTTGCAAGAATTTTGTTAAAAACATCATTTTGATCTAAAGGTTTTAATTTTGATGATGATTTGAATGTTATGGTTCATATATGTTGATGTTAGGGTATAGGAATGAACATTTCTATGGTTGGTTTTGATCAAAAAGGTGATTTTATACAAGTCTTTAATGGTCCTTTTATAACAGTAAGTAAACAGTAAAATCCGAATTTTTATGTTTTGAAAATGGATTAACTTATAGCCTTGGGTTGTATAAAATTTTATTATCTTCGATTTGATATAAGGTATAGCTTCTATCTCCAAACGAGCGCGAAGTTATGATGTTTTGATTGATCGTGTACCGGGAGACGAGTATCGACACTACATATAGTTGTTGTCGATATTTGGATCGATTCTCGGGGACTATAAATTGAATCTTTGAAATGTGTAACATACTGATAATGAGGTTTTTACCTTAGAGGTTGAGTTTATTTTAAAACCCGAGTGTCGGTTTTGTAAACGGAGTCGTTTAAAGAAGTTAAAACGGTTGTATGAAAAATTAACGTAAATCTGTCCGGATTTTGTAGTTTGAAGATGAGTCGAGTAAAGGACTTTAAAATTAATTTCATTTGACGAACTTGTAGGAGGACTTTCTATATATAGTAAGTTAGTTTATCGAGTCGTTTCATAAACGGTTGACAAGTTTAAAAGGGGTAAATAAGCTAGTACATGTAGTATGTACCGGCAGACTTTGTTAAAAGTGTAAAATGGTAAAGTAAATGTGTAGTAAAGTATAATGAAGTTATTTATATCGTTTCCTCTCGAGTTTATCGTGACTTTATGAGTTTGAGTTTGATGTTGTTATGTATGATTTATTTCTCGAGTCATTATTAATGAACGCGCCTTATTTGATAGGTAGCGGTTCTCGTGTTTGAAGAACATCCATTATCATCGACGATCATCTCGCTAGATCTCTTATACTAAGGTGAGTCTGTAGCCTTGCTTTTTATTCTAGCTACTAAATGTTTTATACCCGCGAGGGGGATACATTCTATTTGAAAATAAATGAACACAAGTCATGAGTAATTGTTGGACCCGAATGTTGCCTAAGTTTATTACATTGTATTGAGTACCTTGTTGCTAAAGACCCTAAATTCATGAGCCGTTAACTATCTTCTGACTTGATGTTGTGAGTCGGGAATAGCCGCTTATTCTAATGATAGTACTATTGAGTTGACCACCCTATATGAGACCAGGGCATTACGTTAAGTAACCCGCTGGGAAGGATAATTTTACGTGAATAAGAATGTGGTATTCTAGCATTGATACCCTAGAGGGGCAATGGTTTTATTCTAGTCATGCCGGCATTTGGCGTGGGTGACTATTTGGTTAAGGGGTCGGTGTCATTAGCTTAAATACAATGTTTATTATTATTATTATTATTGCCTTGAATATGGATTATGTGTACGACAATTCTATAAATGATTATGATTGATTTTCTTCTTGTGTTCAAATGTGATTTGATAAACCTATAGACTCGCTCAACATTATTGTTGACTCGTTATAGCATGTATTTCAGGTAATAGGAGGTGATGGAACATGGAGCTTTGCTGTGGAGGTTGTGGCTTGGCTTTTGGAAGAATGTTGGTCTAAAAAAAACTGTTTCTATCCTTTACTGTTGAACAATTTACTTTATGTTGATGTACTTTACTAAACTTGTTGGTTGTTGGTCAAGATCCATGGGGACTAAACGCTTTATTCTGGCGTCGTTTTAGTACAATTTGGGATGAAATTTATGTCTTAGACGTTTTATGAAAATCTTGTTTATATTTATGTGTAAACGTCTCACTTTTGAGTCGTTCAATATAACTTGTGTGATGATGCTTGTGTCTAGCACCCAATTGTGTATTTCCGCTGCGCAATGTAAATTGAGGGTGTTAGAGATTGGTATCAGAGCTGCAAGTTATAGAGAACTGGGTCGATTTTGAAAATTTTCCTAAACTATAACTTTGGTGTCAAAAGTATATGTGACAATCCGTCAATTTATGGTTTATATTTTATTCTCAAATATTATTTAAAAACATTATTTTAATGTTATATTATGAACTCACTTATTTTTGGGAAGAAATTTGGATTTACGTCTTGAAGTAGCATCGACTACGTCTAACCAGAGGATTCTACGTTTCGTGCTTACGTTTACATACACCGTTTTGGTGACAGTCCGACACTTCCGGAAATAAATTTATCCGTGAATATTATTTTGGAATTTTAAATTTTTGTTGGTTCATAAACTAACAAATTTACGTATAGAAATTAGGACTTACGTGAATAATTTAACATCCTTTACGACTAAACCGAAAACCTTAGGATTACATATTTACGTTTTTGAACTCTGTTTTTGATGAAATTTTTTTTATTAGATTCGATTTGTGCCGTTGATTCATAATTTATAAAAACGTTTTTGTAAAACGACCCGAGGGCACGCAAATCGAGAAAAGTAAAATCGAGGAATACCCGTAAATTAGCGGGATGGGACAAAACAAGTTTATCCCACCCCTATACACATGGGACAACCAAAGTAGTCCAACAACACCCATGAGGTGTCAAAGCTTCACAAGGAAGCTTATACACTTGTAACTAGCTTAACATGTAAGCTAAACTTACAACTACACCTCAAAACTACACATCTCAAAACCATTTGTTCATCTTACATGCAAAACCACTCATCCTCCCTTTCTCTCACTAAAAATTCGTCCCATATTTACCACAACACAACCATTTGATCTTAAATTAACCACAATATCATGTGTTATTGACACATGTGTTGAAGAACCATTGAAGATATGAAGATTGGAGGTGATTTTAACCTATGAAAAGGAGTTTTCATGAGGTTAAAGAGCTGAATTCATGGAAGTGTTCATCTATCCAAAGGACCCAAAAAGTTTCCTTGCTAAAGTTGAAGATTTGATAACAAGAACCAAGTCTTGTTCATCAAAAACCTCATCTTTTCATCACTAATGGTGGTATAGAGATTGTTCTTCCTATCCTTTTGTTATTTTGATTATGTAATCATGTATTTTCTTTATTATGTATATGTATATGATGATTAATGATGATTAAAAAGATTATGTGGGGATTTGGTGTTGATAGATTTGATAAACATGGGTAAAAATATGGAAAAACCACATGTAAAAATGGTTAAATCTTGCTTAATAAGATGGATGTATAAAAACAGTAAGTAACCATATGATAAACTGATAAAATGGTAAAGTGGAATCAATATACAGTAAATATTAGGTGTTATACACATGTTAGAGTTGGCCATACAATGGAATCATAAAAATGAGTGAGATATGATCAAAACAAGTTTAGAGTGCAAATCTGCCTACACTGATTTGGACGAATTTATTAAAATATTTAGAGCTTGATTCAATAGTAGCTATAAAGGAATAAAATGAAGCACATATCATTTAGTTTCTTTGATAAAAAATTTGAGGTCCTATCTCCATATAGAACTCAAGATATGGATATTTTAGTGGATTGAAAATTTAGGACAGATTTGGTAAAATAAATTGTATATAATATAAGCACTCAAAATTTTGTATTTATAAAATATACATATATAAAACCCACTAGTTGATAATAAATATAAATAAAGAGGTATATATATAATTATATTAAAATAGGACATGTTATTTAAATTACAAGTGTAAATGTTTTTCCAAGTTATAAAACTATATACTAAGTTTTACGTCTTTTCGGCTATAACCGAAAGATTAACGTTTTTTGTCAAATAAAACTTAGACGATCGGACCCGTCTAATATAAACTTTTATAAACTCACATACTGATATATGAACTTATATAATAAGTAAAAACCGATAAAACCCGAACTTTACAACATATAGACATTAACGGGCCAAAGTAGCCTTATTGGACTATAAACCTGACTAGTTAGTAAAACACTTATAAATTTACTTATTGGGTTTAACCCACTTGGGCCCAACATATAAAGTATAATAATGATAATAAAATTATAAAATGGATTAATACAAGTTAATGGACTTACAACAGGCTTATTGGACCTAAAACATGTAAATAGGTAAAACTAGTAAACTAATATAAAAGTTATCAACACATAACACTAAAATGAGTAAATGAGAATGTATAAACCCACTTGATCATCATCATATTTATAAAATCATCATATGTATACATAACTGTTATTTTTATAAAGTCATTGGACAAAAGTCTAAGACGAGTATTATTTGTCTAGGTTTCCGTGATTGAAGCGCGTACCGTACATCTGAATTGCCGATAACCCGCTTTCCCACATCAACGTGAGTTCATAGCCTCACACTGTTTTTAATGTTTTTATGAAATGTTTTATAAACCCGCGAGGGAGATAACATGTTAGTTTTTATGAAATAGGACACTAGTTGTCCCGATTATCTGTTTATTGATTTGGACCCGAATGATTGCATGACCCGATGAATGATTAAATGACCCGATAGATGAAATGAAATGGATTATTAAAGTTAGGTTATGTCACTAAAAGTCCCATTAGCATGAATTGTAAACTACCGGGATTTGGTAGACGCTTATGCATATAATAGTACTATTTGGGGACGATCACCCCAGTTCGCACCTTGACGGGTGATCCCCGTTGTGCCACGTTGATTGGTAAGCGAATTTATGTATGAGAAGATTTACACAAGCGTGATTATTGTGACGACACACTAATTTAGATGGGCAAATTGAGTTTCGGGCTAGCTACCCGTTGTTTGTTGTAGTAAGGTAACAATGTCATGCGGGTTATAATAATCCAAATAACGAAATACTACTATACGCACTGAATTACGATATATTGCTTGACTAGCAATACGGGGTCTTACTATTGTAATTATATTCGTGTTTTGGTTTTACATAACCATATTCATATAACGGTTTTTATTTAACTCTATATTTCCCTTTTATGGTCAAATAATGCTTAGACATTTATCCTTGTATGCTTTGATGACACGCCATGATTACGCGTAAGATTCCATTTCCAAAATGGGGTGTTATAGTGACGGTATTCACGTGGATCCAGCAAAGGTCGAATCTGTCAAGGGTTGGGTATCTCCTAAATCACCGACGGAGATCCGCCAATTTCTAGGCCTTGCCGGGTACTACCGCAGATTCATTGAAGATTTTTCCAAAATAGCCAAATCAATGACCAAACTCACACAGAAGGGAATAAAGTTCGATTGGGGAGAGAAGGAAGAATCAGCTTTCCAACTGATCAAGCAGAAGTTATGCAGTGCACCCATACTGGCCTTGCCTGAAGGCAACGATGATTTCGTGGTATACTGTGATGCCTCACACAAGGGCTTAGGTGCAGTATTGATGCAGAGAATGAAAGTGATTGCCTACGCTTCAAGACAATTGAAGAAGCATGAGAAGAATTACACCACTCACGATCTAGAACTTGGATCCGTAGTTTTTGCTCTCAAAATCTGGAAACACTACCTATACGGAACAAAGTGCACAGTGCATACTGACCATAAAAGTTTGCAACACATATTGGATCAGAAGGAGTTGAACATGAGACAACGCTGTTGGATTGAGTTACTGAGTGACTATGAATGCGAGATCAAATACCACCCGGGTAAAGCAAACGTGGTTGCTGATGCTTTAAGTCATAAGGAAACGGACCCTCCTATGAGAGTTCGGGCATTGGTTATGACAATCAGTTTGGATCTACCCAAACAGATTTTGGAAGCTCAGACTCAAGCCCAATTGCCTGAAAACCTCGTGAAGGAAGATGTCGGGGGAATGCTCAGAACCGATCTTAGCAAGGAAAAGTTAGAACCTAGAGCAGACGAAACACTATGCCTTCACGGACGAAGTTGGTTACCTTGTTATGGAGATTTGAGGAACGTGGTCATGCACGAATCTCATAAGTCTAAATATTCTATACATCCCGGATCTGAAAAGATGTATCAGGATATGAAGAAGTTATATTGGTGGCCGAATATGAAAGCCAACATTGCCACCTACGTTCAGAAATGTTTGACCTATGCTCGTGTCAAACTGAACACCAGAGACCATCGGGTTTACTTGTATAACCCAAGATACCGGAATGGAAGTGGGACAACATCACTATGGACTTTGTTACCAAATTCCCAAAGTCATCTCATGGTTACGATACTATCTGGGTAATCGTCGATCGACTCACCAAGTCCGCTCATTTCCTGCCAATTAGGGAGAACGATTCCCTTGCCAAACTAGCAAAGACGTACCTGAAGGAGATTGTGTCCAAACATGGAATACCAGTGTCGATAATCTGTGATCGAGATGGTAGGTTCACGTTAAACTTTTGGAAGGCTTTCCAGCGAGCCTTAGGTACCAATTTGGATATGAGCACTGCTTATCATCCGCAGACTGATGGTCAAAGTGAACGAACCATCCAGACTCTAGAGGAAATGCTACGAGCATGTGTGATTGATTTTGGAAATGGATGGGTTGACCATATTCCTTTAGTGGAATTCTCCTACAACAATAGTTATCATGCCAGTATTAAGGCTGCCCATTTTGAAGAATTATACGGTCGCAAATGCCGTTCGCCTGTGTGCTGGGCAGAAGTAGGTGAATTTTCAGCTCACTGGACCAGAGTTAATCCAGGAGACTACTGATGAGACTACTTTTATACATAGTCTCATTGAATAAAAGATGGAGGTAAACCAAAGATAATAAGTCCTTTCCGTTAGGGGGCGTATAAAAGTCTTGGTAATAAGTCTCATGTTCAAAATCGTTATAAAACCGTGTTTATCAATTCTTCTTGTCAACTTAATTTTTTGACATCGTTGTCTGTTGGGAGGGGTTATTGATTTGATGGTCTTGGTTACACCGTTAGGACTCTATTTTTAGACCTAAATCTCTATTATCGCATAAGTCAAACAATGTATCCTCGTGAAACATTCAAGACAATATAAAATATAAGAGATACAACTTAGGAATATTGGGAGGACAAGTACGTGATTAGGGCATATGAGTAGTGTTAGCATTACTAAACTTATAATGACAATGATCTCGTTGCACGCTTGGCATGGAATTGGGGTGACAATCGAGGACGATGAAATTATTTCTAACGAAGCATTCACGTGTTCTTATTCTATGAACCTAAACGTCCCATTTTGCGATGAAAATCATACATTATGTCTAAAACGCAAGTAGTAGTAGCAATAGTAGTAGTATAGCTAGTTTATCGTTCAATAAAGTGAATAAAAATGAATTTTGGAGATGCTATGATACTTTATTCTAGCATTGCGTGAGGGCACGGCAATGGTTTAGTATGGGGGAGTGATGAGACTGCTTTTATACATAGTCTCATCGTCCAAATAGGGCTTAAAATGCATTAAATATCATCAAAATACCCATATATATGCTTGTGTTTGTTGCTTGTGTATTTTAGGTACGGATATAGAGAAAATGACAAAAGATCACAAGAATCATGCAAAAACAAACACGGGAAACGATGACGCACAATGAACCAAGCCCTAATGAAGACTTTCCCAAGATAAACCTTTGAAGATTTGAAGAATTATGAAGAAGGGTCATCCAATATGGAATAATTGACACTTTATACCCTTGTATCTTCATAATTAAAAGTTTGGTCCCTAAAGTTTGTCAAAATTACAAAAGGGCCCTCCACTTTGAGGAATTGGAAAGTTTAGCCCCTCAACAAAGCTAAATTGTCAACCATTATCCTCCACAAAGTCAAATACATCATGAAGTCCTTCAAAGTACAAGAAATTACAAGTTTGGTCCTTTGAAAATCCCAAAATTACAAAAAGGACCCTTAACTTTCAAAATTTGGTAAAAATGGTCCCTCATCAAACATGACTTGGCAAATTCAGTCCTCCAAAATATCAATCATACAAGTCAAGACCATTATCCATCAAGAAATTGCCAAAACAGCCCTTCAAGTATCACAAAATGGCAAGAAATACCCCTGAAAATACTTTGGAAAAGTATTTGGGGCAAAAGTGTGAAAATCAAAACTTCTATAACAAAGGAAAACGAGTTTGGCCAGATTTATTTGCAAATGAAAAGGATTAGAGAGTTAAGGGGTGAAAAATGTCAAACATACAACCTTACCTAGACCAGTAGTGGGGTGACACATGCCCTACTACCACTTCTCCACCAATCAGACTCCATCTTTTGGCCACATCACCATCCCACTCACAACTACCTTAACTAATCTGGATTAGTTTAATAAAAAGGCTCTTAACACCTTTTTTAAAAACAAAACCGAATCAAAACACCCACTATTCCTCATAAGAACACAATTAGGGATTTCTTAATTACTTGTAATTAAGCTCTAAAAACCTCCAAAATCTTGATTAGTAGTCTCCTAATCACAACCCAACCCATAAACTTAACCCCCCACCAACCCACATGCTGCATGGGGCCTCCCCTGCTACGTCAAAAGGGAAGAAGACAAAAACTACCAGGCATCCAACGTTTAGGATTGCTGCTTACTTTCTAAGCTCAATGTGAGCCCGTAGATGCAAATTCCACCCTTGCCAGCTCCACAAATAGCCAAGAAATCAGTCACATGAAGCCAAGAAGTTCAAATCCACAAGGGAAATTTTGGAAGTTCAAGACTAGGGTTTTACTTTTTTATCAGCTTTCTAGATACATTGTAAGGCTATATATAAAGCCATAGGGTCTCATTTGTACGTTGCTTTTGGTTTTTCCTTGTTCAAGCACTTGTAAATCCTATTTTTAGATTATGAAATTATGTTAAGTGTGTTGAAGAAAGACCTAGTGCCATCTTATTTATGTTTGTTTATGTTCTTTGTTAATGAATTTGAATCATAAACCTGTTTTCAAAAGAGGAGTGTGCAAAAGTTTGCACATTTTCTTCATTTTCTTGATATTTTGCTAAGTTCTTGGTATATCTTGGAATTCTTGGGTTATTAGGCTGATCATAGCATCCTAATTGTGTTGATTAAAGTGTGGTGAGGCTTATAACTTGGGGATAATCAAGTGTGGAGGACAAGAGTTGCATCAATCAAGGATTTTTCAAGTTTCTGTTTTTATAATCTTGTTTCTAACCTTGTTGATTCTTAGCAGGCTTTGTTGTGGAAGCTTGTGCTTGTTCTTGCTAGCACATAAGCTCAAAATCCATGGGTGTGGATGTACATCCATGAGGTACACACCCTTAATCCCAAAGTCTGAAAATATTTTGGATATTTGTGATATTTGAGTGTTGCCTATGTTCTTGTGTATTTTGTGGCTTAAAACTGCTTGAATCTGTTCATCTTAGTTGTTATTGTGTTTATTTGGGCTTGGGTGGTCTTGAATCTCACTTTTCCTTTGAAAAAATTGGTTTTGAAAAGTTAAAGGGATGTTTGGGATTACCTGTTTGTGATTGCATCTTGGTATTGTGTTGTTAGAAGTTAGTATTTTTGCTTGGTATCTGATATACACTTGTTTGAGAGTGTTTTGCTGCAAGTTTTGTGGTTTGAAACCTTGAATCAAAGATTGTGCTATAACTTTGTGAGTTTGACTTTTTTTGACATAAAATTTTGGGAAAACCTAGAGTTTATGCATGTTTAGGGATAAAATCTGTTTAAACATCATTAAGATAACATACTTGATAGATCTGAGGTGTTGAATCTGGCTTGTGTGTCAAATACATCAACAAAGTGAAAAATTGCATGTTCTTGTGTTCATCAGTAAATTAAGGTGCTTGAATCTTGCTTAATTCTTTGAATCATTGCATGAAACCTGTTTAGACTTGATTATTTGAGTTTAATATAGCTTGTGTGTGCGTTTGGTTGAATTTGGCTAGCTGAATTGTGTTAAAATTGCTTTTTGAACCTAAACTGCTTGCTTGTTCATGTTTATATCATATCTGGTGCTTTATTGATTAATCTGTGCAAATTGGGTGATTGTGTTTGTGAATTTTTGATTCTTATTGACTCCTTATGATCCAAAGATCATTTGGGTGCCTTTGTGTAATCTGAATCCCAAAAAAGTTCACTAAAGACAAAAAAGTCTAATAGTCAAGCAGTGGTAGAAGTTCCCACTGCTCAACACCCAAAACTAGCCCCTGCTAGTGTAAACTTGTACTCAGCTTATCAATAAGCTATTTTAGCTTATCCAGACTTGCAACAACTTATTTTTTGTGATAGGTCTTCATTATTTGACCCATTTGAGTAGACTGGATCTTATTGGACTTTGACTTTGACTTTTTAATAGAAAACCAACTTAATTGACTTTTACATAAGTGCTTTTTTGCTTTTTCCAGCTTATTGAGTCAGCTTATTTGAAAACTCTTTGTTGATTTTGCTTAATTAAGTCATTTGAAAGCTATAGAAACTTGAATCAGCACTTGGGGTGGCCTAGAACTCAAAAACGACTATTTTGTCGTTTTCTTAGATTGCTTATTGCATTTTCAGGCTTATTCCTTGGGCTTATTTCAAATTTCTTTTTGCAGAAGTCTTATTTAGGAATAAAGAAGCTTGTGTGTCTAATTTCAGCTTATGGCATTGGCTTATAGCTTAATGGGCTAAAAAGCCCATTAAGAATAAGTTGTTTGGTATAAGCTTGCTTATTTCACACTTTCAGCTTTTGGGCCTTTGGAAAAAGTTGTTTAAAATCAAATTTTGAGTCAACTAGTTCTTTTTGGGCTTATTTTGAACACTTTTTTATATTGGGCCCAAATTTGGCCCAATAGTGGACTGTTTTGGGTTTAGCCCATTTTCTAGGCCCATTAAAGGTATTTAGGTAATTTCACTTTCATATCTGAGTTATTTAGGTTAAATTAAGCTAGTTTGCAACTTTTTAGAATTTTTTTATGATTTTTGGATTTTTAATAATATTTTAATATTATTTTATTGTTAAAGATTAAAAGTCTGATTTTCTAAATTTTTATATTTTTCCTAGATTGTAGACACTTAATTAGAAATTTTGCAACTTTCCAAATATTTTTAGAGTCTTTAAATTATTTTCTAGAATTAATTTAAGTTTTAATTGATTTTAGTAGTTTTTAATTGTTTAAAAATATTTTTAGTGATTTTAAAATTTTAAAAAATACTTTGTAGCTTAATTAGAGTATTTTTGAGGTTTACAAACTTTAAGATCTTGTTTGGGACTTTTTAATAATTAATTTCGATTTTTAGGGCTTTAATTAGCATTAAAAAGTAATTATCTAATTAATTAAAAGGTTTTGGCAAGTATGGATTTTTTGTAAACTCTTAGAATATTATTGTGGATTTTTAGTGATTTTTTGGTAATTTTTAGAGTAAAAATTTTAATTTTAGTACTTTTTACGATTTTACGTGTACACCTTTTTCGACTTAGCTTAATCCGTCTTCGTAACCGTCATACTCTTCTAATCTCATTTCTATCACTCTTTCTCACAAATATAATCACAAATCTAATCCAAATCATTACACACATAACACACTAGCCTCCTTGAGAACGCACTCACTTTAGGGTCATTTACACACGGTTTTCCTAAATCGTCGTGCTTACCCTATTTTGGTACCCTTTTCCTAAAGGGAATACAAAAACTCAACTATCATTTTGGCGCCGCTGCCGGGGAGGCGTGTTGTGTTTTGATTTGGAATTGTTGTTTTTATATACTAACCAAAATAGTATGTGTATTAGTAGCACTCTACTAATACATATTATCGGTTTTTGGTTTTTGTGTGAATACTATTACTATAGTGTGTACGTAGAACAATAAATTCACAAGTACTCCAAATACGTGAGAAATCACAACCTTGACTTGGGAGGTCATTACCCAATCATTGTATTTGAATCTCAAACCAAAGAAAAAGGAAAAAATAGATAAATACTTTCGTGAAGCTCAATCTTGAAAAATACAAACTATAAGGTGGGTATAAGGCGGATATTATAAAATATATCCTAAGGAAAAAGGCTCTTAAGTGCTTCGCGCCGCCTCGTTTCCCAGCTTGCTTGTGAGTATTTGATTTTGAGAGCTAATCGAGGGTTTTGCCGCCCAAAGTATTACTAAGTATCATATATATTTTCTTGGTTTCTAATGATTAAACCCTCTTGAACGTTTTGGTGTTCCACCAACGTTCTAAAGTCATCGAAGGCGTTCACTTCACGTGATCGTTTTCATTCCTTGAGGCTTCTTTAATCAAGAGATTTGATTAAGGAAGAGATTTGTAGATTTGTGTCTACTTAATACATTCACCAAAATCCAAAAAGGTTAATACAATCAAAAACCAAAAAAAAAAATTGAAAAATACAAAACACCAAAAAGAATCTTCTTTGCTCGTCCCCTCATTGTACGTGACGTTTATGCTAACTCGTAATCAAGCAAGACGTGCACGTAAACGAAAGAACAAAACTCCCACTCCCAATCTTTCTAGTGAGGAGTCTCCTATTGACGAACCCATTGTAAGAGAAGCACCAACCATGGCGAATCGAACCATAATGGAGTTACTTCAAGCACCCACCGATGTTTATGGAGAGGCTATTGTGATTCCCGCTATCCTTGCGGATAATTTTAAGGTGAAAACGGGTTTGTTGTCGATGATCCAAAACAACAAATTCCGTGGTGATGAGAAGGACAATCCAAACAACCATATCCGCCAATTCAATCGTCTTACCTCCACTTGCAAGTTTAAGGATGTCTCGAATGACTCGATTAAGATGATGCTTTTTCCGTATTCCTTAGCGGGGCCCGCTAGAATTTGGTTAGAGAAAGAGCCACCCAATTCTATATTGACGTGGAAGGATCTCGTGTCTAAGTTTGTGAACCAATTTTTTCCGCCCTCTAAGACTACGCACTTGAAAAACGAGATTTCAAAGTTTTCCCAAGAATTTAATGAAAGTTTTTCAACGGCTTGGAATAGGTTTAAGGAAATGTTACATGAATGTCCTCATCACGGTTTTTCCGACTTGCATCAAATTGACACGTTTTACAATGGACTTAACGATCATGGAAGGGATTATTTGAATGCCGCCGCGGGTGGTAATTTTTTGTGTAAAACGGTTGAGGAAGCTTTGGTGATAATTGAGAATAGATCTAAGGTGTATAGTTCTCGTAGCACGTCTAGTGTTCGTAAGGCTTCGTCTTCGGCTTCACCTTCTTTGTCTACTAGCATCGATGCTTGCCAAATTGAGGCGAACTTGGAAAACAAGATTTTTGATAAGCTAAAAGGACTTTTGATTGAGTTTAAAGTTGGTGAACAAAGTTCTCCCGCTACGGCTAAAGCGGTTGAGGTTTCGTGCATGTATTGTGGTGGAGGTCATGATTTCTCCGAGTGCATTACCAACGGTGGTAACACTTCGAGTGTCTCCGCGGCCACGGGAAATTAAAACCAAAACGGTCAAGTTTCCCGCTCTAATCAATTGACTCCACCGGGTTTTGGTTCAAATCAAAATGCTAACAACAACTATCGCAACAATCAAGTTGGTTTCAAAAACAATTTCAACAAGGGAAATTATGGTAATCAAGGGGCTAATAATCATGTTTCAAACAAGAATCAAAATGATTTTCAAAACAACAACAAAGGTTTGCAAACTTTGAAAGATCTTCCAAATGAATTTGTTGAATACGCTAATGGGAATGATGCTAGGTTTGACAATATTCAAAGAGAAATCATTAGCCTAAGATCCGAGTGAAGAACGACTTGAAGAAAGAGTTGAGAAATGAATTAGCTAATGAACTTAAGATCCACACCAACAAGATGGAAGGAAATGTCACTAGGTTACAACAAAACCAACAAAAAATGGAACAAGGGCAACATGAGATTAAACAAGAGATGATTAAGGCCGAGAAAAGGCAAACCGAGGCCGTATTGAGGCAATCCAATTTTGAAGATAAAATCTCGTCTATGTTTGAGGCAATAATGTGTAAACCGTCTTCGAGTAGTCTTCCTAGCAACACCGTATCCAACCCTAAGGGTGAGATGAAAGTGATTACCACACGTAGTGGTAAGACACTTAAGGAACTGACTCCTCAACCAATTGCTCCTACGGAGGAAACAATTGAGGAAGAACCCGAGGTGGTGGTCCAAAAGGAGCATGTCCCAATCCCACGAAGTACCGCTCATGCCACACCTACGGTTGACCCATTACCAACATTGAGACCCGAGATTCCAAAGGCTATGCCTACTATGCCTCAACCCACACCACCTTTTTCCCTATCCATCGAGACTTAGGAAGGAGAAACGTCAAGAGCGCGACAATTATCAATTTGAGCTTTTTATGAAAAGGATTCGTGATTTGCACTTTAATGTGAGTTTCGCCGATGCTTTGGTCATGATGCCTCGATTTGCCGCTAACTTTAAGAGTATATTGAACAACAAGGAGAAATTGCACCAATTGTCTAGTTGTTCGTCGGTTTATCTTAACCGCATACCTCAAAAAGTCGGTGATCCCGGTAAATTCTTGATTCCATGTGCAATCCAAGATATGGAGGAATGCTTCGCCTTGGCCGATCTTGGTGCTAGCATTAATTTGATGCCACTTGCAATCTTCAAGTCGCTCAATCTTCCTAATCTTACTCTTTCACTAATGTCTATCGAGTTGGCCGACCATTCCACGATTCCCGCATGTGGTTTGGCGGAAGACGTTTTTGTGAAAGTGGGGAAGTTCTACTATCCCGTAGACTTTATTGTTGTTGATATCCCCACGGATCCTCAAGTTCATCTCATTTTAGGTCGTTCGTTTTTAGATACGTCTATGGCTTTGATCGATGTTCATGCTAGAAAGATCACCTTACGTTTCAACGACGAGAAACTTGTTATAAACGCAACTCAAAACTCTCAAATTTCTCATGTTTATTCTGTTGCTACCATAAACCTCGTTGATATGATCGACGTGGTTTGCGAAGAATTTTCACAAGAAGTTCTAGGTTTTTGTGATGAAGAAACTAGTGGCAATCCCACTATGTTAGATCCAATTCTTGATAATTCGACACCAACCTTCACTCCATTTGAAGGTGGTGGTTTTACGTTGGAAGAATTCGATGTTCCACGTACTTGTAACGAAGACCTCGACAACGATGAGGACTTCTCGATTATCAAGGATTTTCTTTACGATTTCGTATTTCCTCCACCCGAAGAGGTTATGAGTATCGAGCCCAAATCTTCACTTGAGGAACCACCTATCCCCGAGTTGAAAGATTTACCTCCTCATCTCGAATATGTCTATTTGGAGGAGGACGACAAGTTGCCGGTCATTATTGCGAAGTAACTTTTGAATGATGAAAAAACCGCACTTGTCGATGTTCTAAATGATCACAAAGGGGCAATTGCGTGGAAGTTATCCGACATTAAGGGAATCGATCCAGAGTTTTGTACCCACAAAATCTTAATGGAGGAGGATTATAAGCCCGCAGTCCAAAGTCAAAGGACGGTGAACCCCAAAATTCACGACGTCATCAAAAAGGAGGTCCTTAAACTCCTTGACGCGGAAATGATTTACCCTATTTCCGATAGCCCTTGGGTGAGTCCTATCCATTGTGTCTCTAAAAAGGGAGGGATGACCGTTGTGCCAAACGATGCCAACGAGTTAATTCCCACTACACTCGTGACCGGATGGAGAGTGTGCATTGACTATCGTAAGTTGAATGAAGCCACTCGAAAAGACCATTTTCCCTTGCCCTTCATGGACCAAATGTTGGAGCGTCTTGCGGGAAACGATTTCTATTGCTTTTTAGATGGTTTTTCCGGTTACTTCCAAATTCCCATCGATCCTCGTGATCAAGAAAAAGCTACGTTTACGTGTCCATATGGAACGTTTGCCTATCGTAGAATGCCATTCGGACTTTGCAATCACCGGGAATCTTTCAGAGGTGCATGATCTCTATTTTTCATGATATGATCGAGAAGACGATGGAAGTCTTCATGGATGACTTTTCCGTGTTTGGTAACTCGTTCACTTCGTTTTTGTCGAACCTTGAGAGAATGTTGAAACGTTGTGAGGAAACCAACCTTGTTCTCAATTGGGAAAAGTGTCATTTTATGGTTAAGAGTGGAATCGTCTTAGGGCACAAGGTCTCTAAAGCGGGGATTGAGGTAGATCAAGCTAAGGTAGACGTCATCGCCAAATTACCTCATCCCAAAACCGTTAAGGGAGATAGGAGTTTCCTAGGCCACGCGGGCTTTTATCGTCGATTCATCAAGGATTTTTCGAAGATTTCTCGACACATTACACATCTTCTTGAAAAAGAGGCACGTTTTGTCTTTGACGAAGATTGTGTACGAGCCTTTGAAATCCTTAAGAGGAAACTTATCGAAGCTCCCATTCTTGTTGCTCCCAATTGGAACCTCCCCATTGAGCTCATGTGTGATGCTAGTGATTACGCTATTGGTGCCGTTTTGGGGCAACGTCATGATAAGCACTTCTTGCCTATTCACTATGCTAGCAAGACAATGATCGAGACTCAACTAAAACACACTACAATAGAAAAGGAGTTCCTTGCAGTGGTGTATGCATTTGAGAAGTTCCGACCTTATCTCGTCTTAGCTAAATGCATAGTGTATACGGATCATTCGGCTATCAAGTATCTCATGGCTAAGCAAGATGCTAAGCCTAGATTACTTCGTTGGATTCTCCTCCTTCTAGAATTTGATCACAAAATCATTGACAAAAAAGGATCCGAGAATCTAGCAGCCGATCATCTTTCTCGTTTGGAAGATCCTCACCAAAGTGTTTATGAGCCCAAGGAAATCACCGAAACATTTCCACTCGAGACATTTGGTGTAGTGAATTCTAAGCTTGATTCTTCCACCCATGGTTTGCGTATTTTTCAAATTACCATGCGGGTAACTTCATCATCAAAGGTATGACGACTCAAGAAAAACGGAAATTATTTCGTGACATCAAGTTCTACTTTTGGAACGACCCTTACTTGTTTCGAACTTGTGCGGATCAAATCATCCGACGTTGTGTATTTGGCACCGAAGCTTCTAACAACCTTAGAGCTTGCCATGAGGGAACCACGGGTGGTCACCACGGTGCTAATCTCACGGCTAAGAAGGTGTTTGATGCCGGCTTCTTTTGGCCTACTATTTACCGAGATGCACAAGATCTTGTGAAGTCAAGTGATTCATGCCAACGACAAGGAAAAGCCTCACAAAAAGATGAAATGCCACAAAACATCATCCAAGTGTGTGAGATCTTTGACGTTTGGGGTTTAGGATTTATGGGGCCGTTCCCATCATCTCGTGGTAATAAGTATATCCTCGTTGCGGTTGACTACCTATCTAAGTGGGTGGAGGCCAAAGCCTTGCCCACCAATGATGCTCGTGTGGTAGTCAAGTTTTTGAAAAGCTTGTTTTCTCGGTTTGGAACCCCTCGTGCGATCATAAGCGATCGTGAAACCCATTTTTGTAACGATCAATTCGAAAGGGTCCTAAGGAAATATGGGGTTACACATCGGCTTTCTACGGCTTATCACCCACAAATGAGTGGGCAAGTCGAGGTTTCAAACTGAGCTTTGAAGAGGATCCTGGAGAGATCCGTTGGGGAAAACCGACAATCTTGGTCGGATAAGTTGGACGATGCTTTATGGGCCTTTAGGACCGCTCATAAGACGCCCATTGGGTGCACTCCCTATAATATGGAAAGAATTTTCATTTGCCTATCGAACTAGAACACAAGGCTTATTGGGCCCTAAAGCATTGTAATGATGATATGGAGACCGCAGGAAAACACCGGAAAATGCAATTAAATGAATTGGATGAATTGATGGACATTGCTTATGAAAATTCATTGATTTACAAAGAAAAAACTAAAAAGTTGCATGATTCTAAAATTAAAAACTGGGTTTTTAACATTGGGGATCAAGTTTTGCTTTTTAATTCACGCTTGAAAATCTTTTCCGGTAAGTTGAAATCCCGTTGGTCCGGTCCATTCACCGTGACTCAAGTGTTTCCGTATGGGACCATCGAGCTAGCTCAAAATGATGGTCCTAACTTCAAGGTGAATGGACATACGTTGAAGCACTACTTTGGCGGGGAAGTTCCATCCTTGAACTACCTCGACCAAGTCACCTTCCCCAATGATAATTAGTATTGAGGGGATCGAGTCGAGCTCATGACTCGGTAATCAAAAACGAGGTGCTTGGTGGGGGAATCCCATGCTTATCCTATGTATATATTATCGCCTTATAATGTAGTTAACGTGTGGGGATTTGTGCCCTACCAACCTTTGTTTCGTGGTTGTTTGTGAATTGTGGACTTTAGATGATCATGATCTTCACGATTGGAGCCTCTCGTGTTCGTTTTATGGGAGAACTCGATCATTTGCTTTGAAGACTTTCTCAATATCCATGATATATCCTTTTGATGTTCTAACCTTAGGTTTTTAGCACACTTCATAAACGGCTATTAATTTATTGGTTACACCCTTTCCATGCTAGATTAGGCATTCGACTACGTCTCTAGTATGGGGGTGTTTGCACCCCTAGACTCGAAACATTGAGGACAATGTTTAACTTTAGTATGGGTGGGGTGAATAGATACTTGCCTTGCCAAACCTTCACGCTTTCCAAAGTTTATCTTTTTGTTTATCGTTTTTGTTGCAAAATAAGGCTAAAAATGGCCAAATTTTAAAATTTTTCTCATGTTTTGTAAGTGTTTGAAGATACGAATGTAGATTTTCCGATGGCGAGAATAAGAGTAATTTTTTACTCGACCGTGCGTGTTGAGCACTTAGCTTTGGTTCCTTAACTACACATTAGGCTAAGTCTCTTAAATGAGGACGAGAAATGATAGGGTTAATTATAAGTTACTATGCTAAACGTAGAGTACTCGTATTCTTTCAAAAACTCATGTGTTCTCGTTGTTTGCTTATTCTCCCTTCGCATGTAAATATTTTTTGCTTAATAAATATTGACTTAGCGGTTTAGTTGGGATTGTTGGGTTTCTAGACTTTTCTAGTAGCTTCCGTGTAATTAAATTGGGAAGAGATTAAGGTATCGCCAGCGTCACGGTTTTGAAGTATTGACACCCGAATAATCGAAAGCTTCACCCAATAATAAGATTTCAAGTGCTCACCTTAATCAAGCAAACAATTTGAAGCCCCACAAGGCCGAAAAATCTATGCAAAATTGAAAGTGAATCAAGCCTAAATCTTCGAAGCTTTAAAGATCCAAAATTCGCCTTAGCGTGAGGATATACGTCTTTGGCTAATAAAACTACCGATGAGGTGGATAATAAAAGGCAAGGCAAGACCGAAGTCATAATAAAAGCTTCATGGCGAAGTTGAATAAAAGATGGAGGTAAACCAAAGATAATAAGTCCTTTCCGTTAGGGGGCGTATAAAAGTCTTGGTAAAAAGTCTCATGTTCAAAACCGTTATAAAACCGTGTTTATCAATTCTTCTTGTCAACTTAATTTTTTGACATCGTTGTCTATTGGGAGGGGTTATTGATTTGATGGTCTTGGTTACACCGTTAGGACTCTATTTTTAGACCTAAATCTCTATTATCGCATAAGTCAAACAATGTATCCTCGTGAAACATTCAAGACAATATAAAATATAAGAGATACAACTTAGGAATAATGGGAGGACAAGTACGTGCTTAGGGCATATGAGTAGTGTTAGCATTACTAAACTTATAATGACAATGATCTCGTTGCACGCTTGGCATGGAATTGGGGTGAAAATCGAGGACGATGAAATTATTTCTAACGAAGCATTCACGTGTTCTTATTCTATGAACCTAAACGTCCCATTTTGCGATGAAAATCATACATTATGTCTAAAACGCAAGTAGTAGTAGCAATAGTAGTAGTATAGCTAGTTTATCGTTCAATAAAGTGAATAAAAATGAATTTTGGAGATGCTACGATACTTTATTCTAGCATTGCGTGAGGGCACGGCAATGGTTTAGTATGGGGGAGTGATGAGACTGCTTTTATACATAGTCTCATCGTCCAAATAGGGCTTAAAATGCATTAAATATCATCAAAATACCCATATATATGCTTGTGTTTGTTGCTTGTGTATTTTAGGTACGGATATAGAGAAAATGACAAAAGATCAAAAGAATCATGCAAAAATGAACACGGGAAACGAAGCTGCACAATGAACCAAGCCCTAATGAAGACTTTCCCAAGATAAACCCTTGAAGACTTGAAGAATTATGAAGAAGTGTCCTCCAATATGGAAGAATTGACACTTTATACCCTTGTATCTTCATAATTACAAGTTTGGTCCCTAAAGTTTGTCAAAATTATAAAAGGGGCCCTCCACTTTGAGGAATTGGCAAGTTTAGCCACTCAACAAAGCTAAATTATCAACCATTATCCTCCACAAAGTCAAATACATCATGAAGTACTTAAAAGTACAAGAAATTACAAGTTTGGTCCTTTGAAAATCCCAAAATTACAAAAAGGACCCTTAACTTTCAACATTTGGCAAAAGTGGTCCCTCATCAAACATGACTTGGCAAATTCACTCCTCCAAAAGATCAATCATACAAGTCAAGACCATTATCCATCAAGAAATTACCAAAACAGCCCTTCAAGTATCACAAAATGGCAAGAAATACCCCTAAAAATACTTTGGAAAAGTATTTGGGGCAAAAGTGTGAAAATCAAAACTTCTATAACAAAGGAAAACGAGTTTGGCCAGATTTATTTGCAAATGAAAAGGATTAGAGAGTTAAGGGGTGAAAAATGTCAAACATACAAACTTACCTAGACCAGTAGTGGGGTGACACGTGCCCCACTACCACTTCTCCACCAATCAGACTCCATCTTTTGGCCACATCACCATCCCACTCACAACTACCTTAACTAATCTGGATTAGTTTAATAAAAAGGCGCTTAACACCTTTTTTAAAAACAAAACCGGATCAAAACACCCACTATTCATCATAAGAACACAATTAGGGATTTCTTAATTACTTGTAATTAAGCCCTAAAAACCTCCAGAATCTTGATTAGTGGTCTCCTAATCACAACCCAACCCATAAACTTAACCCCCCCACCAACCCACATGCTGCATGGGGCCTCCCCTGCTACGTCAAAAGGGAAGAAGACAAAAACCACCAGGCATCCAACGTTTAGGATTGCTGCTTACTTTCTAAGCTCAATGTGAGCCCTTAGATGCAAATTACACCCTTGCCAGCTCCACAAACAGCCAAGAAATCAGTCACATGAAGCCAAGAAGTTCAAATCCACAAGGGCAATTTTGGAAGTTCAAGACTAGGGTTTTACTTTTTTATCAGCTTTCTAGATACATTGTAAGGCTATATATAAAGCCATAGGGTCTCATTTGTACGTTTCTTTTGGTTTTTCCTTGTTCAAGCACTTGTAAATCCTATTTTCAGATTTATGAAATTGTGTTAAGTGTGTTGAAGAAAGACCAAGTTCCATCTTATTTATGTTTGTTTATGTTCTTTGTTACTGAATTTGAATCAAAACCTGTTTTCAAAAGAGGAGTGTGCAAAAGTTTGCACATTTTCTTCATTTTCTTGATATTTTGCTAAGTTCTTGGTCTATCTTGGAATTCTTGGGTTATAGGGCTGATCATAGCATCCTAATTGTGTTGATTAAGGTGTGGTGAGGCTTATAACTTGGGGATAATCAAGTGTGGAGGACAAGAGTTGCATCAATCAAGGATTTTTCAAGTTTCTGTTTTTATAATCTTGTTTCTAACCTTGTTGATTCTTAGCAGGCTTTGTTGTGGAAGCTTGTGCTTGTTCATGCTAGCACATAAGCTCAAAATCCGTGGGTGTGGATGTACATCCATGAGGTACACACCCTTAATCCCAAAATCTGAAAATATTTTGGATATTTGTGATATTTGAGTGTTGCCTATGTTCTTGTGTATTTTGTGGCTTAAAACTGCTTGAATCTGTTCATCTTAGTTGTTATTGTGTTTATTTGGGCTTGGGTGGTCTTGAATCTCACTTTTCCTTTGAAAAAATTGGTTTTGAAAAGTTAAAGGGGTGTTTGGGATTACCTGTTTGTGATTGCATCTTGGTATTGTGTTGTTAGAAGTTAGTATTTGTGCTTGGTATTTGATATACACTTGTTTGAGAGTGTTTTTCTGCAAGTGTTGTGGTTTGAAACCTTGAATCAAAGATTGTGCTATAACTTTGTGAGTTTGACTGTTTTTGACCTAAAATTTTGGGAAAACCTAGAGTTTATGCATGTTTAGGGATAAAATCTGTTTAAACATCATTAAGATAACATACTTGATAGATCTGAGGTGTTGAATCTGGCTTGTGTGTCAAATACATCAGCAAAGTGAAAAGTTGCATGTTCTTGTGTTCATCAGTAACTTAAGGTGCTTGAATCTTGCTTAATTCTATGAATCATTGCATGAAACCTGTTTAGACTTGCTTATTTGAGTTTAATATAGCTTGTGTGTGCATTTGGTTGAATTTAGCTGGCTGAATTGTGTTAAAATTGCTTTTTGAACCTAAATTGCTTGCTTGTTCATGTCTGTATCATATCTGGTGCTTTATTGATTAATCTGTGCAAATTGGGTGATTGTGTTTGTGAATTTTTGATTCTTATTGACTCTTTATGATCCAAAGATCATTTGGGTGCCTTTGTGTAATCTGAATCCCAAAAAAGTTCACTAAAGACAAAAAAGTCTAATAGTCAAGCAGTGGGAAAAGTTCCCGCTACTCAACACCCAAAACTAGCCCCTGCTAGTCTAAACTTGTACGCAGCTTATCAATAAGCTATTTTAGCTTATCCAGACTTGCAACAACTTATTTTTTGTGATAGGTCTTCATTATTTGACCCATTTGAGTAGACTGGAGCTTATTGGACTTTGACTTTGACTTTTTACTAGAAAACCAACTTAATTGACTTTTACATAAGTGCTTATTTGCTTTTTCCAGCTTATTGAGTCAGCTTATTTGAAAACTCTTTGTTGATTTTGCTTAATTAAGTCATTTGAAAGCTATAGAAACTTGAATCAGCACTTGGGGTGGCCTAGAACTCAAAAACGACTATTTTGTCGTTTTCTTTAGATTGCTTATTGCATTTTCAAGCTTATTCCTTGGGCTTATTTCAAATTTCTTTTTGCAGAAGTCTTATTTAGGACAAAAGAAGCTTGTGTGTCTAATTTCAGCTTATGGCATTGGCTTATAGCTTAATGGGCCAAAAAGCCCATTAAGAATAAGCTGTTTGGTATAAGCTAGCTTATTTCACACTTTCAGCTTTTGGGCCTTTGGAAAAAGTTGTTTAAAATCAAATTTTTAGTCAACTAGTGCTTTTTGGGCTTATTTTGAACACTTTTTTATATTGGGCCCAAATTTGGCCCAATAGTGGACTGTTTTGGGTTTAGCCCATTTTCGAGGCCCATTAAGGGTATTTAGGTAATTTCACTTTCATTTCTGAGTTATTTAGGTTAAATTAAGCTAGTGTGCAACTTTTTTACAATTTTTTATGATTTTTGGATTTTTAATAATATTTTAATAATATTTTATTGTTAAAGATTAAAAGTCTGATTTTCTAAATTTTTATATTTTTCCTAGATTGTAGACACTTAATTAGGAATTTTGCAACTTTCCAAATTTTTTTAGTGTCTTTAAATTATTTTCTAGACTTAATTTAAGTTTTAATTGATTTTAGTAGTTTTTAATTGTTTAAAAATAGTTTTATTGATTTTAAAATTTTGAAAAATACTTTTTAGCTTAATTAGAGTATTTTTGAGGTTTACAAACTTTAAGATCTTGTTTGGGACTTTTTAATAATTAATTTTGATTTTTAGGGCTTTAATTAGCATTAAAAAAGTCATTATCTAATTAATTAAAAGGTTTTGGCAAGTTTGGATTTTTTGTAAACTCTTAGAATATTATTGTGGATTTTTAGTGATTTTTTGGTAATTTTTAGAGTAAATTTTTAATTTTAGTACTTTTTACGATTTTACGTGTACACCTTTTTCGACTTAGCTTAATCCGTCTCCGTAACCGTCATTCTCTTCTAATCTCATTTCTATCATTCTTTCTCACAAATATAATCACAAATCTAATCCAAATCATTACACACATAACACACTAGCCTCCTTGAGAACGAACTCACTTTAGGGTCATTTACACACGGTTTTCCTAAATCGTCGTGCTTACCCTATTTTGGTACCCTTTTCCTAAAGGATATACAAAAACTCAACTATCAACTACTGACAAAATCGTCCTCATCAAGTAGAGAATTCAAGCTGCTCGCGATCGACAAAAGAGCTACGCGGACCTGAAACGCAAACCTATGCAATTTGAAGTAGGTGACCGTGTCATGCTCAAGGTATCACCTTGGAAGGTTTTGTACGTTTTGGAAAACGTGGAAAACTGAATCCACGTTATGTTGGCCCTTTCAAAGTAATAGCCAGGATCAGGGAAGTAGCTTATCGTTTAGAGTTGCCCCAACAACTGAGTCGGGTACACTCTACCTTTCATGTTTCTAACCTGAAGAAGTGATATGCTGAAGAACCACTGGCTATGCCGTTGGAGGGAGTTCAATTTGACGACAAAATCCAGTTCGTAGAAGAACCAGTAGAAATCATGGAGAGGACAGTTAAGAAATTGAAACGCAGTCGCGTCCCGTTGGTCAAAGTACGTTGGAACTCTAGGAGAGGCCCTGAGTTCACTTGGGAACAAGAAGACTCGTTCTAGACCAAGTACCCACACTTGTTCACCTGACCAATAGCTTCGTCTGAAGCTTTGAGGACAAAGCTAAAATAACGGGATGGTGCTTTAAAACCTCTGATTTTACCTTATTGACTTTGTCAACTGTTGTACTATTTATAGTTGGAATTTATATAATCTCACTTTTATATGACTTATTAATTATCATATACCTATTGTCATACTACCTTTCATATTTATTTTACATTTATATGAACCTTTAGTCATTTATTGACTACTCTGGCAACTGACTGGCCGCTTGATTGAATAATGAAATTCATCACCTCAGTACATATTTTGAGATAATCTGTAACCCTACTTAATTTATTTATTAAGTACTTGGATTATTTTTATATGTACATATTTACATATATTACCTAAAAGGAATAAATACCTAAACACTTTAAAAACAATATACATTATTTTACATTGTCACTTATTTACTTTATTTAAGTAAAATAATTTTAGTGATGTATTTAATATACACTTTCACTAAATTACCTAAAAGCTTCAACAAAAATACCTAAAACACAACAAATACCTATAATAATATACAAGGACTATTATTATCATACAACACTTGGCAAAATTTACCAAAACCCTTTTCCCATGCATATATAAAATGTGTAGTTGTATGCATGCATGCACTACCATCATTTGCTATCTAACCTACTAAGTAATCATACTTACTCCACTAAAACACTATCCTAAGCCATACTTTTACTTACACAAAGCATGCTTATACACTTACACACACAATCCCTCATGCATGTCACTATACTTGTAAGTTTTTGTCCCCCTTTGACTTGTGAAACCCACGGCTACAACACCAAAAATGGGAAGGAAGTAAACTTTCTAGTTTAAGCATGTGCCAGATACATGAAAGATCTTTGATATCTAACTTATATCTCCAAGGATCTTGAGTACTAGGTACAAGATTCACCAAATCCTTCTTCTCTTTCTTCTTAAGCCGAAACACACACTCAACACACAACACAAAACATTTTCAAATCTCACTTCACTCTCTCACTCCAAAACCTACGGCTAAATATCAACATCCACCATTTTCAAACCTTCAAACTTATCTACTACTCCTATACTATGTCTTCTAATACATAAAGATCAAGCATAATCTCATCCTACAAGAAACCTTGATCCTTGAAGCAAGAACAAGAACCCTAGAAGCCTTGTGAAGCTAACGGCTTGTTTTTGGTCTCCTAGACCTCCATTGTTGAAAGATTGTCACTTGTTTCTACTCATCTTAATATCATTCCTAAACCTATCTAAGAGAGTAAGTCCAAGTTAAAACCTATCTTTTCTAATACATTACTTTCATACATATTAATGTATACATGGTTATTCTTGGTAAAGTTAACATTTAAACAAGTAATGAAACCATAAAAACCTAATGTGACTCACGGCTTGATTTTTATCATAACATAAAATGATGTAAAAACTTGTCAACCTTGAAGAACACATCAACATGATCTTGTTTAACTTGAAAAATCATGAAAACCTAACCATGCATGAATTTTGGACGTGAGTTATAAGCTCATAATATTATTTTGGGTAATCTTGTAATGTTTAGATATAACTAGAAACATTAGATTTATGTTTTTAGGTGCCCTAAAATGTTAAGATCACTATTATGCCTTATTAGATTAGTTTTAAGCTCACTATAATAAGTTGCCTTAATAAATAATCATTTTCACTAAATAAATGTTTTTATAAAACTTTTAGTGTCAAAAATATGATTTTATAAAGTTTCATGTTGAAAATATAAATCTATAATTGTTTTGGATTAAAATAGTAAATCTAAGAAGTTTTGGATTTAAATAATAGATCTACTAAATTTTGGATTAAATATGACAAATATAAACTTTCGGGTTAGATTTATAAATTTATAAAGTAAAAGGGATATAAATAAATAAGTGTAGAAACTTATATTTCAAAAACATAAACTTTTGGACCACTTTTAAATATTGCCGAGAGATTAGGGGTGTGTTTTGAACATATCCGAAACTTAATAGTGTTAAAAAGGACTAAAAAGAGATTAATATAATATTAGGGTAAGTTGTGTAAACTTTAGAAAACCTAGGGATCATTTTGGACTCTAGCCGAGACTTAATATAAACCTTAGGGATCGAATATGCCAAGATAGCAAAATTATTTATGCCCTAAGTAACCCTAGGGACTATTCCTGCCAATTGCCGAAACATATACAAGCCCTAGGGGCAATAGTGTAACTTGTATTAAACTAAAATATTAACCGAAGGTTAGAGGACTAAAACTGCCAAGTTATGAAACTTTAATAAGCCCTAATATGAGCCGTATACTTTAGGGACTATTTTTGCCATTCATGGAAACTTAAAGAAACCCTAGTTACACGTGTAACTAGGGAGGAACAAAAACTGTAATTATTAAAACATTTAGAAACCCTAGGGGTATAAAAGTAATTTAACCACGGGTATTTATTTAATTAAAAGGACTAAACATATTAATACAAAGTATTACGAACCTTACAATCCTATATATTTAAACCGTTATTTAAACGTAAGACTTAAATAAACGTAACAATTGTTATTTTTCCAAACTTATAATTTAATAAATATACACTTTACGTAAACATGGATTTTAAATAAAATGTTATACATTTATAAACCTTATTTATATATTAAATATAAATTAAAAACAATTAACTTATAAAATAAATATATTAATTATATTTATTTCCTATCACTTTAAATGTATATAAAACTATCCTATATAAATATTTAAAGTATTTTATAAACAACGTAAGTACAAAATATTAATTAAATGAAATAATTAATTAAACCTTATTATTTATTTTATACTTAAAATAAATACTATTAGAACTTGTACAACGATGAACAAAATACAAGTATTGTAATAAAATGCTTAAAACCAGTTTAAGCATGTACAGATTTATTCTGGAACTTTTATGCATTATGTTATGCATTTAATGAGACCTTATAATTATTTAGGTCGTTGATTGTATCGTGAGCATCCTTATCAGATTTATCCACTGAGTTATTGTTGTACTACTGAGGTGAGTTCATGGCCCCACTTTATATATTGACAAACTTTTAAACCTTTTTATAGGGAAGAAAACATGCAACCATTTTATTTCATGGACATAGATAGAACTGTGAAACTTTTGATTACATTACCTATTGTAGATGAACCCGCATGACCCGTGCATCCGAAGCTGTTAGAATTATTGAATTACATGAATGTTATAAATAGATCTATTTGGGATTGACCGTCCCCATCTGGGTGAGTCATGCTCACTGTGCCTAGGCTAGGACAACAAATGTTTCACATGTCAGCACATATTTTTGTTATGGGTGCCTTGATAATGATAAGGCGAAGGGTCCTTATTTGTTAAGGACTTAACTGTCAAGTTTCAGTTTCGGGCAATATGGAAATATAATTACTTTTTAGTATTGATGCTTTATCCATTACTACTTCAGTGAATATTTAATGTCCAAACATATTTTAATTAAAACCTGTGAATTCACCAACTTGCGAACAGTGTTAAAGCATCATGATAGGCTGCATTTATAGAGCTCATCTGTGGTTTTATAACGTGGGAATAATTCAAACTTGCGAACAGTGTTAAAGACTATTTTAAATACTATTTGCACTTTCAATCATGTAATAAATGTAAGGATAATCTTTTATCTGTTGCTCTATATTATGTCTACTGTTGATCCACCTACGTGACACCCAAATATTATTTCCGCTGCGTTTGACTCAATTTGGGGGTGTCACGATAACTTGTTGGGAATAAATCTATGCTTACTTGTTTCCCCTGCTAGTTGATTATTCATACCCCTGCTAGAGTAAGTTCCCCCTGTTAAATAACAAAGGCAGGGGGATCCGTTCCCCTGTTGGAGTCAAAGGCCCTTCCGTCAAGATAAACATGGAATAGATTTTTACGCGTTTCAGTTATTATTCCTTAATACTTTCCATAGTTTGTTAGTAGTGATCTTGTACGTGGGTCCTTGTATCTATAAAAGGACTCACTAGGTTAGCATGCAAAGTGTGTCTTTCTCATTTCGTTTTTCATTATTATTACTTTAAGGTTTTGTAAACCCTAATACCACTTTGGGTATTCGTATATCTTTGATATATTAAAGTTCAACGTTTGAATCTCATTTGTTCTTGTGCTAAACATTACATTCCGCATCTTGTTTAGTTACTTTGCTTTGCAAAGTTTCTCTAAGTGTTAGATTGAATTCTTTCTCTCTATCACAACCCTTAAACAAGCTATTAAGGTTTAAGATCTGACTTTGGGATCAACAAGTGGTATCAGAGCTTGTTGAGAAACTTTGTCTAAATCAAGAACAAAATCCTCATAGCAAACATGTCTTCAGATTCATCCACAAATAGCAACAACCACAATAACCTCAAGTTACCCATGTTGGATCTTGAAAACTTTGAATTATGGGAATTCAGAATCCAACAATACCCGAAAATGGAACACTATGTTCTCTGGGAGATCATAGAGTTTGGTGATCAATTCAACAAAATGGTGGCAGTTGAAGAAGGCAAGGATGAAGGTGAAAGTTCCAAAGGTAAGGACAAGAAGAAATCTGCTGCTCTATGTGATAAGGAAATATTGGCTAGAAGGCATGATGTCAGGGCTCACAGCTCATTGCTGTTGGCCCTACCTGATAGACATCAACTCAGATTCAGGAAATACAAAACAACTAAGGAACTATGGGAAGCCATAGGCACAACCTTTGGACGAAATGAAGCCACAAAGAAGAAGAAGAAGAACCAAATGCTGGATGATTTTGCCTCTTTCAAAGCAATTGGTGATGAATCTATTGGAGCTATTTACAATAGGCTTCAAGACATGGTGGCCCACTTGGAATTCTTTGATATTGAGGTAACAAGAGAGCAGGTGAATACCAGGTTTCTTAACAGCCTCCAGAAAGAATGGTTTGTCTATAAGGCAATCTGGCAGAATAAGGATGACTTGGACAACAAGAATATTGATGATATATACAATAACTTAAAAGTTTTTGAACCTATTGTCAATGAAATGAAGTCAAAAGGAACAATTCCCACCAACTCAAGTGGAGTTGCTGATTCCCCTGCTAACATGGCATTCATATCACAAAGCAGTGGAATCTCCAAGAACAGTGGAATAGAAGTAGCCCCTGCTACTTATTCCCCTGCTACCAGGTCTGGACCTTCCTATGATGAAGAAAGACCAGCTACATTCAGCCTTGATACTGCTTGTGCCTTCATAGCATCTCAAGGGCCACAAGGATCTACAGTGTTACATGAAGTTCTGAGTCAAATCAGTAAGCAAGCACTAGAAGAATTGGATATCAAGTGGAATATGGCCTTGCTCAGCATGAGAGCAAACAGGTTCCACAAGAAGTATGGGAAGAAGATCACAATTAATCCATCTGATGTGGCTGGGTTTGATAAAGCAAAAGTTGAATGCTACAATTGTGGCAAGAAGGGTCATTTTGCCAGGGAATGCAGAGGACCTAAGTCTGGAAATATCCATAGAAAGGATGAGGATTCTGGTGCTAAAGCCATGGTAGCAATGCAGGGGATAGATGGAGCAAATGGATGGGACTGGAGTGCTATGACAGAAAGTGTGGAAAGAAATCAAGCTTTGATGGCTGAGGAAAAGGAAGAAGACTTTGCACTTATGGCCATGTCAAGTTCCAGCTCTGACAATGAGGTATATGATGACTCATACTGTACTAAAGCTTGTAGGAAAAATACTGAATCTTTAAATGATCAAATCAGAAAGGTAAAAGCTGACTATATCAATTGTGATAATGATCTTGATAATTACAAACGTGCTTTAGAACAACTAGAGTCCACCATAAGAGAGTATAGGCAAAGAGAAAGTGAGTATAGGGATCACATTGTGATTCTAGAAAGAGATGCCAAGGAGAATAACCAATCTATAAATGTTTTAACTGCTGAACTTGAAATTTTCAAAGTTAACCAAAAGATAGATGAGGAAACTGTTGAAAAATTTGGAAAAGCTTCAAAAGATTTAACCAAGGCATTTGAAATTGGTCAATCTCCTAAGGACAAAACAGGGTTTGGAATTAAGAATATGAATGCTACTATACCTCCACCCCCTGCTAACATCCATGCTGCATATCCTAGAAAAGATCTGTCATGGACTGGTCTCCCTTGTTTTGAAAAATAGGATGACATTGAGTTTGACTTAAGTGCTTACATACCTAATAACCTTGATACAGAAGAGTCTCTAGTTAAAACTAGTGTCATTAGGGATGTTAAACAGGAACAGGTTGGCTTAAAGCAAATTGACAACCCTGTTAGATTTTCAAAAGAAGGAATTTCTAGCAGCAATCTAAACTCTAAGAGCATCTCTTCCAAATCTAAGGCTAGGCCACAGTCTCCTAAACCTACCATTAAATATGCTGGTATGTACAGGAATGTCAGAGGTAATCAAAGAAATTGGAATGACCAAAAGTCTCATCAATTAGGAAAAGACTTTGTGATCAATACCAAGCCCTGCTTCACATGTGGCAGTTTTGAACACACTTATCAAGAGTGTAAGGCACCAATGGAGATGGTGGCTGCAAATCCCTTAAAGGATATGCAACCTAGAGCCATTCTTCTAAATGCAGGGGCAAAATCTTTTTCCCCTGCCAAGTATGTTGCCCCTGCCTTGAGAAATAGAGTAGCTGAGAAATATGTTGCTCCAGCCCTTAGAAAGGAAAATGATGTTCACCCAAAGCCCAACACTTCTGTGACCACCCCAACACCTTATACTGCATATAGATCTGGCCCAAGACCTTACCAACACATGAATAGAGGCCAAAACAAAAGGTGGGTTCCCTCTGCTAAGCATAAGGATTCCCCTGCTAAAACTGGGGTATCCCCTGCTAGAAGAGGTGTGCATTCTAGGAACATGGGAAGATGGGGAAAAGCTGTGAAAGCCTCAGCTCGTTGGGTTTGGGCACCCAAAAGGGGTACTCAATCTAATGGTGTATCTCTAGTCTTTGATAAGCTATCTTACATTGATACACGAGGTAGATCCAAGTCTGTAATGGCTTGGGTCCCCAAGAAAAACTAATTTGTTTTTTCTTTTGCAGGTGACAAAGAAGACAAGGGATGATAGAGCCTATTGGGATAGTGGATGCTCAAGAATTATGACTGGACACAAAGCTTACTTGTCTAACTTTGTACCCCTGCATGACAATGATGGTGTTTCTTTTGGAGATGGGCATGGAACTATAACAGGAAAAGGAACTATTGTCACAAATGGGATGACTTTTGACAATGTGTATTTAGTGAAGGAGCTCAAGTATAATCTCTTTAGTGTGTCACAGATGACTGATAACAAGAATTTTGTCTTGTTTACTGACACTGAATGCTTGGTATTAGGAAAGGAGTTTGTCTTACCAAAAGACACTCCAATTGTTCTCAGAACACCAAGACAGAAGAACATGTACACAATTGATCTCAAGGACATCTCTCTCCAAGACAATGAAACATGTTTCATTGCCAAAGCTTCAGCAGATGAATGTAAGAAATGGCATAGAAGACTTGGTCATCTCAATTTCAAGAACATGAACAAACTAGTAAAGATAATCTGGTTCATGGTCTTCCTTCCAAGTCTTTTGCCACTGAACATACTTGTGCAGCATGTCTGAAAGGGAAGCAACACAGAGCATCTTGCAAGTCAAAAACAAGTATGTCCACCACCAAGCCATTGGAACTACTACATATGGATCTCTTTGGTCCTACTTCTGTGGCAAGTATAATGAAGAAATGGTACGGCTTAGTGATTACTGATGATTTTTCAAGATTTACATGGACATTCTTTCTATTTGAAAAGAGTGACACTGCTGATGTATTCATTGGGTTCATCAATCAAATTGAACTGTCAAAAAGCATGAAGGTAGTTACCATAAGATCAGACAATGGTGGTGAGTTCAGAAATCAGAAGCTGGATTATTTCTGCATAAACAAAGGCATCAAGAGGCAATTTAGCATTGCTAGAACACCTCAACAGAATGGAGTGGCAGAAAGAAGGAATAGGACACTCATTGAAGCTGCAAGAACTATGCTGTCTGATTCCAAACTTCCAGTTATCTTTTGGGCTGAAGCTGTATCCACTGCTTGCTATGTGCAAAACAGGGCCTTGGTTGTCAAGGCACACAACAAGACCCCTTATCAGCTGTTTAATGGACGACCTCCCTTAATTGACTTTTTCAGACCTTTTGGGTGTCATGTTATCATCTTGAACACCATTGACAATCTTGGTAAGTTTAGTGAAAAGGGTGATGATGGATACTTTGTGGGTTATTCCTTAAACAGCAAGGGATATAGGGTCTTCAACAAGAAGACAAGCAAAATCACAGAAAATCTTCATGTGAATTTTCTTGAAGACAAACCTGAAGATGTTCAAACAGGTCCGGACTGGTTCTTTGATATAGATGTACTTTCCAAGTCCATGAATTATGTACCTGTTGTCTTGCAGAACACTAACATTTCATGTACTCAAGAAACAATTGATGCTGAGAAGTCACCTCTGAGGTACATGAATGTACCCTCATTGTTTCCTAGTGAAGCTGATAAACAAGAAGATAATTCTGCTTCAGGAAAAGAACAGCCAAACTCATCCCCTGGTATGTCTGAAAGCAGTGGAATGGCTGAAAGCAGTGGAATCCTTGATTTCCCTGCTAGAGGAATTGATTCCTCTTTCACAAAGGATCATGATGCTAATGAGACTACTGATGCAGAAAGAGAATCCCCACTCACCTCATCATCTACACCAATAAATGATGGTCCTATCATATCCAGCAGTGGAAGGAGAATCATCAGGAGTGGAGGCCCTAGTTATTCAGAGCTTCATTCTGCTCACAAGCACCCATCTTTAGGTCATGCTGTCTCATTTGGAAGTTCCTTTGAGGACTTCTTTCCTAATCAAAATAGCCCCATCAATTCTGATTTGGAAGAAGATGAAACAGAAGTCATCATGCAGCCTACCTATAGAATCAATAAGGATCATCCTATCTCTCAGATCATTGGTGATCCTGAAGCCCCCAGACATACAAGGTATACAACAAAGGAGCACAACTTCATTGCTAACATCACCATGAAGTTCAATCATGACAACATGCAATGTTGTCTGTTTACTGCATTTTTGTCACAAGAAGAGCCAAAGAAGATTTTTCAGGCTTTAAATGACCCAAGCTGGGTTGAAGCTATGCAAGAGGAGCTCTTACAATTTGACATACAAGAGGTTTGGATTCTGGTTGATTGTCCCAAATGGGCAAGGCCTATTGGGACTAAGTGGGTACTCAGGAACAAAAAGGATGAAAGGGGAATAGTTGTCAGGAACAAGGCAAGGTTAGTTGCACAAGGGTATACTCAGGAAGAAGGGATTGATTATGAAGAGGTGTTTGCTCCAGTAGCAAGGATTGAAGCTATTAGACTATTCCTTGCTTATGCCTCATTCATGGACTTCACTGTTTTCCAGATGGATGTGAAAAGTGCCTTCTTATATGGAACCATTGATGAAGAAGTCTATGTCATGCAACCACCAGGGTTTGAAGATCCAGAACATCCTGACAAAGTATACAAAGTGAAAAAGGCCATGTATGGCCTTCACCAAGCTCCCAGAGCCTGGTATGGTACTCTTTACAAATATCTCCTAGACAATGGATTCAGCAGGGGGAAGATTGATCAGACCCTGTTTACAAAGAAACAAAAGGGTGACCTTCTGCTAGTACAAGTCTATGTGGATGACATCATTTTTGGATCAACTAACTCCATGCTTAGCAAAGAGTTTGCCAAATTAATGCAGGATAAATTTCAAATGAGTGCTATGGGAGAACTAAACTTCTTTTTGGGGTTACAAGTTCAGCAGCGGAAAGATGGGATATTTATCTCACAAGACAAATATGTAGCTGAAATTGTAAAGAAGTTTGGCATGTCTGATGGGAAGAAGGTGTCCACTCCCATGGACAAGGATCATCCATGGGGCAAGGATGGTCCTGGAAAGCCTATAGATGTCAGGAATTACAGGTCTATGATTGGGTCTCTTATGTATCTCACTGCTTCAAGACCTGACATCATGTTTGCAGTCTGCTTATGTGCAAGATACCAGGTGTCACCAACAGAGTGTCACTTATTTGCTGTGAAAAGGATTTTTAGGTATCTAAAATGTCATCCCACCTTAGGACTCTGGTATCCAAAGGAGTCACCATTTGAGCTGATAGCTTATTCAGATAGTGATTATGCTGGTGACAACAATGATAGGAAGTCTACAACAGGGGGATGCCAATTTTTGGGGAGCAGGCTTATATCTTGGCAATGTAAGAAGCAGACTATCATGGCAACATCCACAACTGAAGCTGAGTATGTAGCAGCTGCTGCATGCTATGGTTAAGTTCTTTGGGTGCAAAATCAATTGCTTGATTATGGGTACAACTTTCTTAAAACCAAGATATTTATTGACAACAACAGCACTATTTGCATCATAAAGAACCCTGTTTTTCATAGCAAAACCAAACACATTGAAATTAGACATCACTTTATTAGAGATTGTTTTGAAAAAGGACTGATTGTCCCTGAGAAAATTGATACAGAACTTAATGTTTCTGATCTTTTAACAAAAGCTTTTGAGGTAGGAAGGTTTCAGTATCTGGTTGCAGGTATTGGAATGGTTACTCCTTAAAATCTGATGTCTATTTTTGTCATGTGTAATCAGGGTTACTTCACTGCTGTTGTTGTATAATTGTTAGTCAATTTTACCATTTCTTTCATTCCACTGCTTTTTAACACTGATTCCCCTGCTTGGGGTTCATTCCCCTGCCAAGAGAATTTTTCTCTTAAGCTGGGTGTGTTCTTTTTAAAAGTGGTTTTATGTGGTTTTAGACTAACAATGCAGAGGTTCATATGGTGCATACTATTCTCCTTGGTGGATCAGGTATATACTCTATGTTTCAGGGGAGGTTAGGTCAAACCTTTAGGATTCAGGGTATTCTTAGAATGCTCATATATGGTCTTAGATCATATCCACTGGTGAGTGAGGGTTCAGGATAATGATGACTTGCTGCAAAGCTTGTCAGAATTCTGAAACCTTGAGGCACTGTGGTGTGTGTTTACATTTCTTTATTCAAGCAGCTTGCTGTTCAAAATACAGATGTGACTAACTGACCATAGGTAAGGGACAAGGTTGGGATGGTGACTGGGGTATGCATGATTTCTTGGGATTACCTGGTGTAGGGGGACTTATGTATTAACTTTTTGTATTGGGACCTTTGCTGAATAGAGGACTCTTGAGATTCTATGTATCTATCTTGTGTATATAAGTGTGTGCATTAGAGCAGAGCTAGTTAGCATTCGTCCTTCCATGACTAGTTTAATACCCCTAGGAAAGTTTCCCCTGCTTTTATCTTTTATTCCCCTGCCTTCACAACATTCCCCTGTTTGACCATTGACCGACAATACCGTTACCCTGCTTATAGCCGTTGGGCCTGCTTGCTTCAATTTTGGTTAGGGAATATTTTATTCTTTTTAAAAGATATTTAAGGCGCTTTCTTAGCTGATTGGTAATCTTTTCCTTCTTTTTTTAAATATATTAATTTTTTATCAAGATTTATCCTTGATATTTTTGCAATTTGAAAATTTTGGTCCAATCACAGCCCTTCAATTTGTCTATATAAACTTAATTCCCTTTACCAGCAGGTCCATAAATCTCTCTCGACCTAATCCCACTTACCTCCCATCTCTATAAACCTCTAAACTATTTTCCAAATTCATCATGACCCTTAAAATTGCTCCTAATCATAACCAAATTGCTTTGCTTCATGATGAACCAGCCGAGTTTGCTGAGGCTGTGGCCTTTCTAAAGTCTTCGTACTTCAGAGTGGCCCTTCTCATCAATCCTCGCATTTATACCTCACACATTCAACAGTTCTGGTCTAAAGCCATGACCAAGACAGTGAATGGAGAGGTCATAATTCAAAGCACAGTTGATGGTCATTCCAAGGTAATCACACTTGCCTCCATCAGGGAGAATCTCCTCCTTGATGATGAGGATGGAATAACCAACTTTTCTGAGGCTGAAATTTTTGAAGGTCTTGAAAAATTGGGGTATAAACTTTCTGAAAATAAAAAATTAAAGTTTGCTAAAGGCCAGTTTGCCCCTCATTGGAAATTTTTGATTCATACTATTATGCAATGTTTGTCACCCAAAACCACTGCTTTTAGTGAGGTTGGTAGTGAGATAGCTTCTGCCCTGATCTGCTTTGCAACAGGAAGGAAGTATTGTTTTTCTCAAATGATTTTTAAAGGCATGGTTAAAAATGTTTCAAGCACCTCAAAGTTTTGTATGTATCCAAGGTTTATAGAAGTTTTGCTGAATATGAGTGATCATGGTCCCATTACACACAGAAACTATTTTTCAGCAACCAAACACACACCCAAACTTTTCACCACATTACTTGCACCATCACCTTTGTTTTCTGGCAGAAACATTCCATTCACTTCAATTATGCTAGACCAAATCAGACGGGAAGAAGCCAAACATCAAGCAGCCACAAATCAACCTGCTGAAACCCCTGCCAGGAACCTACCACCTGCTGATCCACAACAAGAAAGGCGTTCAAAATCCAGGTTTGCCAGGTCTCCCTTGCCTGGTGAATCTTCACAAGCAGCAGAAAGGAGAGTCTCCAAGAGTTTGGAGCAACCTGGGGGTTTGGCTGCCACTACTGTCTCATCCTCAAGGGATGAGCAGGATAGTGACACCATCAATAAGTCCTCTCCCTCACTCCATGATATCCAACAAGGGGAGCAATCCCCTTCTAGGATTGAGAGCAGTATGCAACCTTTGACAAATCTAGAATTGACGAAAATGTGCATGAGTCTGAAAAGACAGAATGCACAACTAGTACAAGATGTCAAAAAGCAAGGTCTAGTTATCTCTCACCTGGAAACCAGACTTGCTACTCTTGAGGGGAGGAGAAAGCCCAGACTGATTCTTTCCACAGATGAGGATGCTTCCAAAGGGGAGGAAATTCCAACCAAAGAAGGATCTACTGAGTATTATTCATATCCTGGTAGGGAGCATGGAAAGTTAACAGGTGCTAAGGAAGGAATGGAGAGAGAAAGTACTGATAAAGGAAGTGACAAGGGGAGTGCAACCAAAGATATTGCTCAAACATTGCTCACCATGGGCAATCAAGAAAAAGCCCCTGCTTCAAAAGTTTCCCCTGCCATTGCTGATCCCACTGCTGTAAGTTTATCCCCTGCTAAGAACATTACTCAAACATTTGTTAGGAAGAACAGAAAGCAACCAGCTCAGAAGGGGATAACAATCAAAGAACCTGCATCTAAAGCAAAACCAGCACCAGCAGTGGATCCAAAAGACAAAGGAAAAGGAATCATGGTGCAACAGCCCAAGAGAAAATACAAGCATCTGACTCCTGAACAACAGAAGATCCAAGAAGCACATGATGCACAAGTAGCTCTCAGGCTACAACAAGAGGAAATGGATATGCAGGATCAAAGGATGGAGAAGATGAGGCCCAAAGATATGCTAAAACAGGTTGAGATTATGCATAGGGAACTAGATGATAGGGTACCTCATGTTGGAGAATTTCTTGATCAATGGGAGAAGGAGTTGAAAAATGCTCCTTTGGAAGACAGGTATGAGTTGACTTGCCTTGTTTACAAATTTCAAACTGAATATCTGGAAAGAAGGGCAATGCAAATTCAGAGTGAGAAGTATAGAACATCAGAGAAAGGGCAACTTGATCACTACAAAGTTCTGCTTAAAAGGCATAGAAAGTGGAAGGATGGTGACTTCACAGATATGAGCTTTGAAGCCATAAAGAGAGCAGTCAGACCAGTTCTAAAGTTGTATGATGTGGAGGATTGGATGACCATCAACACTCCTGAGGAAGCTGAGTATCTTAGGAGACAAAGTGAAGTGCTACAGAAAGCTAGAGCAACAAAGAAAAGAAATGCTGGAGAGACTACACAAGCAGGTGCATCATCCCCAGCAGGGGAATCACACCAAGCAGGTGAAAGTTTTCCAGAAGTACTTGAGAAGTCAGTACTTAATGCACAAAGAGCAGCAAAGAGACTCAAGAGAATGGAGCAAGTGGGCATAATCACTAAAGAGTCTCAAGGGCCATCAAATGATGAAATTGATAAACAGCTGATTTTACAGGAAAATGATGAAATCTCACCTAGTGAACATGGAAAGAAGTTTGCTATTATAGAGTATGCTGTTTATGAACACAAAGGGAGAACTTGGTGGAAGCTTACAAGGGCTGACAATACAGCACAGACTTTTCTAAGCCTAGATGTCATGTTTCAAATTTTGGATAGTGAAGACTTAGAAGATCTGTGGAAAATATTGAAGAAGACGTTTGCTGCAAAACCTCCTACCATGGATGGTGTGGAGAAGGATTGGGTAATCTGGGAGTGCATGCATAGAATGTATGAACATGAATTATTTGATCCTCTATTTGATGCAGTGAATAAAGGAGATTTGGTGTATTGGAAGCTATTTACAAATTCTGGGGTTTATGAGGTAGTAATGGAAGGTGTGAGTGTTTATCTACTCAATCATAGGTATTATCCCTTCTCTTAGGAAACCTTGAAGAAGTTAGCACAGGCTAAGTTAATTGTTGATGCCAAAAAGCCTGTTGCTTATGATCTGGTAAGAATGGTTCATAGTCAGATTTGGCCAGAGAGTTTGTAAGCATCCTCATCAACTAGCATTTATTCAGAAACTTGTCTTTTAGGGGAAAGCACAAGTTTAGGGGAGGATTGTTGGGAATAAATCTATGCTTACTTGTTTCCCTGCTAGTTGATTATTCATACCCCTGCTAGAGTAAGTTCCCCCTGCTAAATAACAAAGGCAGGGGGATCCGTTCCCCTGCTGGAGTCAAAGGCCCTGCCGTCAAGATAAACATGGAATAGATTTTTACGCGTTTCAGTTATTATTCCTTAATACTTTCCATAGTTTGTTAGTAGTGATCTTGTACGTGGGTCCTTGTATCTATAAAAGGACTCACTAGGTTAGCATGCAAAGTGTGTCTTTCTCATTTCGTTTTTCATTATTATTACTTTAAGGTTTTGTAAACCCTAATACCACTTTGGGTATTCGTATATCTTTGATATATTAAAGTTCAACGTTTGAATCTCATTTGTTCTTGTGCTAAACATTACATTCCGCATCTTGTTTAGTTACTTTGCTTTGCAAAGTTTCTCTAAGTGTTAGATTGAATTCTTTCTCTCTATCATAACCCTTAAACAAGCTATTAAGGTTTAAGATCTGACTTTGGGATCAACATAACTTGGGGATAATCAAGTGTGGAGTACAAGAGTTGCATTAATCAAGGCTTTTCAACCTTATTGTTTTTGATATTTTGCTTCTAACCTTGTTGAATCTTAGCAGGCTTCGTTGTGGAAGCTTGTACTTGTTCTTGCTAGTACATAAGCTCAAAATTCGTGGTTGTGGATGTACATCCATGAGGTACACACCCTTAATCTCAAAATTTGATAAAATATTAGATATTTGTGATATTTGAGTGTTGCTTGTGTTCTTGTGAATTTTGTGGCTTAATCTTGTTCTAATCTGCTTATCTCATCTGTTATTGAGTTAATTTGGGCTTGGGTATCCTTGGAATTCTGTTTTGATTTGAAAATATTGATTTGAAAAGTTAAAAGGGTGTTTGTGATTACCTGTCTTGAATCATAACTTGTTATTGTGTGGTTGGAAGTTTGTGTATTTTCTTTGTATCTGATATATACTTGGTTGAATGCATATTGCTGCAAGTTTTTGGGTTTGAAACCTCAAATCATACATTGTGCTATATCTTGTTGATTTTAACTGTTTTTGACCTAAGATTTTGGTAAAATCTAAAATTTATGCATGCTTAGGGTTAAAATTGTTTAAACATCATTTATATAACATATGTGATAGATTTGGAGGTTTGAATTTGGCTTGTTGGTCAATTGCATCAGCAAAAGTAAAAACTGCATGTTTTTGTGTTCATCAGTAACTTTAAGTGCTTGAATCTTGCTTAATACTTTGAACCAGTGCATGAAACCTTTTTAGACTTGCTTATTTAAGTTTAATATTGCTTGTGTATGCATTTGGTTAAGTTTGGCTGGCTGAATTGTGCTCTAAGTGCTTATTGAACCTCAACTGCTTATGTGTTCATGTCTGTGCCAGATCTGGTGATTAATTGATTAAATTGTACTAATTGGCTTTTGTTGATTGTGATTTCTTTGCTGTATTTGACTCCTCTTGATCCACTGATCAATTGGGTGCCTTTGTGTAACCTGAATCTCCAAAAAAGTCACTAAAGACAAAAAAAGTCAACAAGTAAAGCAGTGGAAAAAGTTTCCACTACTCAACACCCAAAACTAGCCCCTGCTAGTAAAAAATTTCAGTTAGCTTATCAATAAGCCATATTGGCTTATCCTGACCTGCAACAACTTACTTTTTGTGATAGATCTTCATTATTTGACCCATTTGATTGAACTGGAGCTTATTAGACTTTGACTTTGACTTTTTGCTAGAAAACCAACTTATTTGACTTTTTCATAAGTGCTTATTTGCTTATTCCAGCTTATTGAGTCAACTTATTTGAAAACTTTTTGTTGATTAAGCTTAGTTAAGTCATTTAAAAGCTTTAGAAACTTGAATTAGATCTTGGGATAGCCTAGAACTCAAAAACGACTATTTTGTCGTTTTCTGTAGATTTGTTTTTTGCATTTTCAGGCTTATTCCTTTGGATTATTTCAAATTTCTTTTTACAGAAGTCTTAAGCAACTCAAAAGAAGCTTGTGTGTCTAATTTGAGCTTATGGCATCAGCTTATAGCTTAATGGGCCAAAAAGCCCATTAAGAATAAGATGTTTAGTATAAGCTTGCTTATTTCAGATTTTCAGCTTTTGGGCCTTTGAAAAATTGTGCTTAAAATCAAATTTTGAGTCAGACAGGAGTTTTTAGGCTTAATAGGACAACATGTTTCTTATTGGGCGTATTTTTGCCCATTAAGGTGACTGTTTGGACTTTTGGCCCATTTGGAGGCCCATTAGGGGTGTTTTTGTAATTTCAACTTCATTTTATGTTTATTTAGGTTAAATTAAGCTAGTTTGCAAGTTTTAAAATTTTTTATAAATTTTGGATTTTTAATATTATTTTTATTATTAAAAATTAAAATTTTAGATTTTTCAAGTTTTTACATTTTTCTTAGGTTAAATACATAAAGTTAGGAATTTTACAACTTTTAGAATATTTTTATTGTTCTTAGATTAATTTTTATAATCATTTTAAGTTTTAATAGTTTTTAATTGTTTTTAAATAGTTTTAATTAATTTTTAAATTTTCAAAAATAGTTTTAAATTAAGTTAGGTCTTTTTAGAGGTATACAAAGTGATAAAACTCATTTTGGACTTTTTGTTAAGTAAATTGATTTTTAGGGATTTAATTAGCATTAAAAAATCATTATTTAATTAATTAAAAGGTTTGGGTGATTTTTGATTTTTCGTAAACTCTAAATACATTATTTAGGATTTATTGCAATTTTCTAGGAATTTTTAGAGTAAATTTTTAATTTTGGTGCTTTTACGGTTTTACGTGTACGACCTTTTTGTCTTAGTGTAAATCGTCATTGTAACCGTCATTCTCTTCTTATCCCCTATCTATTTTCTTTCTCATAATCATATAATCACAAAGTTAATCATTTCTTAACACACACACCAAGCCTCTTGAGAACGATCCCCACTTTGGGTCATTTGTGCACGATTTTCCTAAATTGTCGTACTTACCCTAATTACACCTTGTTTCCCTAAACAAGTGTAAAATTACAACTATCAATTACCACCCACTTAAACAAGGGGTTAATTTCAATTACCTTGTCCCACGTATGATTCACACGCCCAGAAACCCATCCCACAAAAAAAATCCTCAATCCCACTCACGAATGGCCCCCACCATTCAACCCGTTACCCAATCATATCACACCCTCCTCTCCAAGTAATCCAAGCTGGCAAGATCAACGATTTATAGCTACTACTTGGTCCCTAAGCATAAAATGAACAGCCAAGATGCATTTGGACAACTCAACAACACAATTCGTCTAGAAGATTTCAAGGGTAATTTTGGGATTTCATAGCCTAGGGTTTTGCTTATTCCTGCCTTGTATTCGTCTATAAAAGGAGGCCTCAACATGTGAGAGCCCCTTTGTTCTAGATTTTAGCTATCTTCTTTGTAATCCTTTTTATGAAATAAAATTTGAATTTCTAAAAATCTTTAATTCTCTTTTGTTATTTATAAAAGTTTGGTATCTGAATAGCTAAGATCTGATTTCCAATTTATCATTTGTTGGTTTTTGAGGAAAGGTTTTATGCGATAAAACTCTTGTTTTAAAAAAAAATCAGATTTCATAGTTATTTGTTCATCCTTGCTGTTTGTTGTTCTTAGCAGGTACAAGGAAGTTGGTGCTTGTTTTGCTAGCACCTAAGCTCAAACAATCCAAGGTGTGGATGTACATCTTGGAGGTTTGCATCTCTATTCCTTTTTCATTTTTCTGATTTTGTAAGATTTTTGGTGATATTTGCATATTTGATTGTGGATCTGTGTTTCTGTGGTATATTTGTGTTTCTGAGGGTTTGAATATTATTGCTAGGTTGTTTTGATCTTGGATTGAAGGTTAAATCACAACAATCCTTTGGAAATTTGAGAGATCAGATTCCAAAGGGGTGTTTGGGTTAACTGATTCTTCAAGGTTCAAGGCTTCCTTTGTGGTTGTTTTTTGTTCTATTGGGTTGGTATCTGTTTATCTGGTGCAAAGGGTTCATTATCTGCAAGTTTTGTGGCTCGAAACACCTAAATCCAACAAAAGGCTATAAAACAAGTTTAACTTGGGTATTTTGGCTAAAATTTTGGGGACACCTAGATCTAAGGGTAGACTAGGGCTAACAAGTGCTAAATATTGGTTAACTTACTCAGGGAAAGGGATTTGAGGGCTTGAAATTTGATTGGTGGTCAATTAGATCAGCAAAAGGATTTTGGATAATCACTTTTGCTAATCAGTAACTTTTTGTGCTAGAATCTGCTTAGTTACTTTGATCCATTTCTTGAAACAAGTTTATTTGTGCTTATTGGACTTTATTATAGCTTGTGTGTGCATTTCGTTCAATTTGGATGGCTTATTCATGCTAAATCTGCTTATTTGTTCATAATTGCTTATTTTTAAGGTCTGTGGCATATCTGTGAACTGTTTGCTTATTCTTTGCTTATTGATTGAACCAAATTGTGATTTCTTTGCTTATATTGACTCATTGTGATCCACTGATTACAAGGGTGCCCTTGTTTCCATTTGAATCCAACTGGATCTCTCTAAAAAGCAAGTCAAATAGTCAAAGCAGTGGGAACTCCTTTACCCTGCTGCTAGCCACTGCTAGTGTTATTTCAACTAGTTATTATCAATAAGCTATTTTATCTTATTTTTAACCTGCATCAACTTTGGATTTGTAATAGGTGTCACTTATTTGACCCATTTGTTCATTCTGGAGCATTGAGGGGTTGACTTTGAGGTTTGACTAGAAACAAAGAACTTTGACTTTTAAATAAGTGCTTATCAGCTTATTGTGCTTATTTGGCTTGGCTTATTGAACTTTTCTTTGTTGATTTGTCTCAGTTAAGCAATTTAGAGTCTTTTGCAACTTATTAGAAGGTCCGAGGTGGTCTAGAACTCTAAGTCGACTATTTTGTCTTTTACTGAAATTCTACTTTGCTTATTTCTGGCTTATTGGGTTTGCTTTTTCAAAATTTCTTTTCATATATCTCTTAGGCATCTCAAAAGAAGGTTGTGTGTTCAATTAGAGCTTATGGCATTGGCTTATTGCTTAATGGGCTTATTGACCCAATAAGAATAAGCTGTTGACTATTTAAGCTGTGATAAGCTCAAAACCAGCTTTTAGGCCTTCAGACTTTTGTGTTTAGAATTAAATTTTGAGTCAAATAGGGCTTTTTCAGGTCATTTGGGCTTAGTTGAAGTTTTTGGGACAAAAAGCCCATTAGTTTGGACTGTTTTCTATTTTAGCCCATTTGGGGGCCCATTAGGGGTATTTTGCTAATTTCACATTCATTTTCTGTTTATTTAGGTTAAAATAAACTAGTTTAAAAGTTTTTAGAATTTTTTATAATTTTTGGATTTTTAATGTTATTTTAATATTATTTTATTATTAAATTTCACATTTTTTCACTTTTTATATTTTTCTTAGGTTTAATACATTAAAATAAGATTTTTGCAACTCTTTGATTAATTTTATCTTCATTTGTCTGATTTCTAGAATTATTTTAAGTTTTTAATAGATTTTAATAATTTTAAATAGTTTTAATTAGTTTAAAAATTCATAAAAATAGTTTTTAATCTTATTTAGTCATTTTCGAGGTTTACAAAGTGAAAAATCTTTATTTGGGCTTTTTAATGATATTTTGATTTTTAGGGCTTTAATTAGAATTTAAAAGTTAATACTTAATTAACTAAAAGGTTTGAAAAAGTTTTGATCATTTGTAAACTCTTAGTTTATTTAATTTGCTTTTTGATATTTTTTGGGAATTTTTAGAATTTATTTTTATTTTAGCTCTTTTCACGGTTTTAATTTTAGTCGTCGTAGTAATAATTTTCACGTCTTCGTCATTCTATTTTTTCATCCCCTTCTTTCAAATATTAATCTCAAATATACCTCCTTGGGAAACGAACTTAATTGGGTCATTAACACTTGATTTTCCTAAGTCATTTGTTTAATACTTACCGCTCATATACACTCTTTTGTTTTCCTAAACAAGAGACGTAATTTTCCTACAATCATTTTGGCGCCGCTGCCGGGGAGGTGTGTCGTGATTAATATGTCATTTTGTTTTTAATATTAGCCATAAATAGTATTTGTATTAGTAGAACTCTACTAATATGTATTATATGTTTTTTGGTTTTTCTTGTGAAATTATTATTACTATATTGTATTAAGTATCACAACAAATTCAAAATATCTCCAAAAGTGTGAAAACACAGCCTTAATTGGGATTTGATCTCCTAATTATTGTATTCGAATGTCAAACAAAAAGAAAAAGGCAAAAATATATAAATACTTTCGTGAAGCTCGATTTTGAAAAATACAAACTATAAGGTGGGTATAAGGCGGGTATTATAAAATATACCCTAAGGAAAAAGGCTCTTAAGTGCTTCGCGCCGCCTCGTTTCCCCGCTTGCTTGTGAGTATTTTGAGATTGAAAGCTAATCGAGGGTTTTGCCGCCCAAAGTATTATTACGTATCATATATATTTGCTTGGTTTTTTCTTTGTGATTAAACCCTCTTGAACAATTTGGTTTTCACCAAAGTTCTAAAGTCATTTGAAGGCGTTCACTCCCCCTGATCGTTTTCATTCTTTTGAGGCTTCTTTAATCAAGAGTTTGATTCGAGGAGAGATTTGGTAGATTGTTGTCTACGAAGATACACAAAATCCAAAAAAAAAATTAAAAAACAATCAAAAACACAAAAAAAAATTGAAAATCCACAAAACACCCAAACAAAATCTTCTTTGCTGACCTCCCATTCTACGTCAAGTTTATGCTAACTCGTAATCAAGAAAAACGAGCTCGTAAACGTCGTCAAAGTCAAGGAAATCAATAGCCTTTGATTCAAGAACAAACTCCAATTGTCGAACCCGCTGTAGAACCAATAGTTGCCATGGCTAATCGTACTATGATTGAGTTGCTTCAAGCACCCACCGAGGGTTTTGGAGAAGCTATTGTGATTCCCTCCATCCTTGCGGAGAATTTCGAGATTAAGACGGGTTTAATGTCGATGTTACAAGCAAGTAAGTTTAGAGGTCATGAAAAAGACAACCCGCATTATCACATAAGGAATTTTAATCGTCTCACCGCAACAACCAAGTTTAAGGATGTTCCACACGACGACATTAAGATGATGTTGTTTCCATACTCGTTATGGACCCGCTAAAATTTGGCTCGAGAAAGAACCGCCAAATTCGATTTTGATATGGAATGATCTCGTTTCTAAGTTTGTGAACCAATTTTTTCCACCATCTAAAACAACACATTTGAAAATGAGATTTCAAGGTTTACACAACGTAATAATGAAAGTTTTTCAACGGCATGGGAACGATTCAAGGAAATGTTACATGAATGTCCACACCATGATTTTTTGGAATTGCATCAAATTGATACTTTTTATAATGGGCTTAATGATCATGAAGGAGATTATTTGAATGCCGCCGCGGGTGGTAATTTTTTGTGCAAAACGACCGATGAAGCTTTAAAGATTATCGAGAATAGATCTAAGGTTTATAACCCTCGTAACACACTGAGTGTTGCCAATATGGGTTCGTCATCGTCGTCATCGTCTCGTCACATTAATGCCTTACATGATGAAGCAAATGAGGAAAATCGGTTTTTCGATAGGTTTTCGACGCTTATGACACATTGGAAAGCACAAGATGCTTTGAATTCCGCATCGGTTAAAGCGATTGAAAAGAGTTGTCTATCTTGTGGTGGAGCTCATGATCTTTCCGAGTGCATTACCGCCGGTGGTAACACTTCGAGTGCTTACGTAGCAACGGGAACTTACAACCAAAATGGCCAAGGTTCCCGCCCAAATCAAGCTCCACCAAATCAAAATGCTAATAACTATCAAAACAACAATCAAAATGGTGGTTATCAAGGCAATTCACGTAACTATAACAAGGGGAATTATCAAAGTGGGAATGGAAAAATTTCAAATCAAAATCAAAACCGTGATTTTCAAACTACTACTCAAGGTTTTTGATGAGATGGCATTTATACATGATCTCATCGTTCTTTTTGGGCTTTAAATACATAAAAATTTCATAAAATACCATATATATGCTTGTGTTTGTTTACTTGTGTATTTTAGGTATGGATATCGTGAAAAAGACAAAAGATCACAAGAAACAAGGAAAAACGGACACGAGAAACGAAGCCGTAGAAAGAATCGGGCCCTAGTTCATGAATTATCCAACATTTATCCTTGAAGACTTGAAGATATGCAAGATTGATCCTCAAACAATGAAGAAATGACATTTAAAACCCTTGTGAAATCATAATTACAAGTTTGGTCCCTTAAGTTTGTCAAAATTACACAAAAGGTCCCTCAACTTTGAAGAAATGGCAAGATTAGTCCCTCATCAAATCTAATTTGTCAATTATGGTCCCTCATGAAGTCAAAGTTACAATGAAGACCTTTGAAAATCAAGAATGTCCAAGATCAGTCCCTCAAATATCCAAAAATGGCAAAAACAACCCTTTAAAACCTTTTGCCAAAGTTTTGGGGCAAAAGTGTGAAAAATGGAAGTTTGTTAACAAAAGGAATACGTTTACATGGGCTGAAAAATTCATTTACAATCTTTCCCAAAGAACAAGGACTATAGTTGTCTATTTGAAACATTCAAATAGAAAATGCGCCAAACACAAACACAATCCTACAAAAACGGATTAAACTGTGTCACTGTAGCAAGTAAGAACCCAGTTTTTAAATCACTTAAAACAAAGGGTAATTTTCAATTACCCACACTCACGTGTGATTCACACAAGCAGAAACCCATCCCAACCTTAAAACCCTCACTCCCACTCACCAAAGGGTCCCACACCTAAAACCGTTTCACCCATCATGTGACAACTTTCTCTCTAAGGCCTGCCACGTGTCAAAATCAACATCAAAGACTCTTAGCTTCACCCCAAAGCTAAGATAAACGTCCCTGATCATTTTGGACAGCTCACAACCAAGAATCGTCTAGAAGACCTCAAGGATAATATTGGAATTTCACTTCTAGGGTTTGTGAATAGTGTTAGCATAGCATTTGCCTATAAAAGGAGACCTCAACCTGTGAGAGTCCCTTTGTTCCAGTTTTAAGCTATCAATCTTTGTAATCCCTTTTTAAGTTAATAAAATTTGATTTTCAGAAATTTGTGAAATCTCTTTTATGTTTTGGTAAAAGTTGGTGTTAGAATAGCCTAAATCTAAGTTCCACTTATAAGTTTGAAGGTTTTTGAGGCAAGGTTTTAATCCATAAGACTTGTGTTTCAAAAATCAGAAAGTGCTTGATATTGTTCATCACTTTGGTTTGTTCTTCTTAGCAGGTACATTGGAAGCTGGTACTTGTTTTGCTAGTACCTCAGCTCAAACAATCCAGGGCCTGGATGTAGGTCTTGTAGGTTTGCATCCTTCTCCCTTTTCAATTTTCTCTTTATTTTCTGCATATTTGTGATTTTGTATGATCATTGTTGAATCTGTGTTTTCATGGTTGAATCTTGTTTATCTGGTGTTGTTTGATGTTCTTGAGTTCATGTTAACTTGATTTGTGGTTTGAATCTGAAAAATCCTTTGTTAATTTATGAAAACAGATTATTAAGGGGTGTTTGGGTTAACTACATAAGCAGGATTTGTGGCTTGTTGAGTGGTTGTTTTGTGTTGTTATCTGTTGGTACTTGTTTATCTGGTATACTTGGTAACTTATTTGCAGGTTTTGTGGTTTGAAACACCCAAATCCATAAAAGGGCTATAAAATCTTTGTTACTTGATGAAATTGGCTATATTTTAAGGGACACCTAGATCTAATCATAGACTAGGGTTAACAAGTGATTAAACTAGGTTAATAACATCAGGGAAAGAGATTTAGATTCTTGAAATTGGATTTGTGGTCAATTAGATCAGCAAAGTGTGCTTATGTTCTTCTAGTTCATATCAGAAGGTTTAATCTGCTTTGATCTTGTTCCATACCTTGTTTTAGTGCTTGATTTAAGTTTGCTTGTGCTTATTCAGAGTTTATATAGCTTGTGTATGCATTTGGTTGAATTTGGAGTGCTTATTCATGCTAAAATTGCTTAAGTGTTCATAACTGCTTATTATCCAAGTCTGTGCAATATCTGTGGACTGTTTGCTTATTTTGGGCTTATTGTGTGAACCAGTTTGTGATTTCTTTGTTGCTATAGACTCCTTGTGATTCACTAATCACAAGGGTGCCCTTGTTTCCATTTGAATCCAACTGGATCTCTCTAAAAAGCTTGGTCAAACAGTCAAACCAGTGGGAACTCCTTTCCCCTACTACTAGCCACTTCTAGTGTATTTTGGGTTTCAGCTTATCAATAAGCTAAAATAGCTTATTTTAACCAGCAAAAACTTGGATTTTGTAATAGGTGCTCATTATTTGACCCATTTGTTCATACTGGAGCATTTGGTGTGTTGACTTTAGGGTTTGACTAGAAAACCAACTTAATTGACTTTTTCATAAGTGCTTATTGGCTTATTCTGGCTTATTGGTTTTGCTTATTGGAATTTTGTTGATTGTTTTGGCTTATTGAAGTCATTTGTGACATTTTGCAAGTTGAATCAAGTCCTGAGGTGCCCTAAATCTCAAACCCGACTATTTTGTCGTTTTGTGGATTTGTACTTTGCTTATTTTTGGTTTATTGAGTCTGCTTTTTCAAAATTTCTTTTCACAGATCTCTTAAGCATCCCAAAAGAAGGTTGTGTGTTAAATTAGAGCTTATGGCTTTGGCTTATTGCTTAATGGGCTTATTGGCCCAATAAGGATAAGCTGTTTGCTTAATAAGCTGTGATAAGCTCACTTTCAGCTTTTGGGCCTTTAGAGTTTTGTGTTTAGAATTAAATTTTGAGTCAGATTGGGCTTTTCCAAGTCAATTGGGCCAAGTTTGACTTTTTGGGCTAAAAAGCCCATTAGTGTTGACTGTTTTTGGTTTTGGCCCATTTGAGGGCCCAATAGGGGTATTCTGGTCATTTCACTTTCATTTTCTATTTATTTTGATTAAAATAAACTAGTTTGCAAGTTTTTTTAATTTTTTATAATTTTTGGATTTTTAATATTATTTTAATATTATTTTATTATTATTTTTCAAATTTCACATTTTTGCACTTTTTACATTTTTCTTAGCTTAAATACATTAAAATAGGATTTTTGCAACTCTTAGATTAATTTTATCACCTTTAGATTAATTTTTAAAATTATTTTAAGTTTTAATAGTTTTAAATCATTTTAAATATTTTTTCTTAGTTTAAAATTTTCTAAAAATAGTTTTTAATCCTTTTAGGTCATTTTAGAGGTTTACCAATTTAAAAATCTTTATTTGGGCTTTTTGATAATTAATTTGATTTTTAGGGCTTTAATTAGCATTTAAAAATTAATATTTAATTAATTAAAAGGTTTGAAAAAGTTTTGATCATTGGTAAACTCTTAGTTTATTTTTTTGATTTTTGGTAATTTTTAGAATTAATTTTTATTTTAGCTCATTTTACGGTTTTACGTGTAGTCGTAGTAGTAATTAATTTCACACCTTCGTCATTCTCTTTTCTCATCCCCTACTTTCAAATATTAATCTCAAACCAATTACGAATTACTCACACACATATACCTCCTTGGGAAACGAACTTCATTGGATCATTAGTGCTTGATTTTCCTAAATCATCACTTAATACTTACCGCTTTTATGCCTTTTTCCTAAAAGGTCGTATTTTACCACAATCATTTTGGCGCCGCTGCGGGGGGGGGGGGGGGGGGGGGGGGTGTCGTGATTAATTTGTCTTGTTGTTTGAATATTAACCATAAATAGTATTTGTATTGGTAGAACTCTACTAATACGTATTATCGGTTTTTTTTATTTTTCTTGTGAAATTATTATTACTATATTGTATTAAGTATCACAATAAATACAAAGTATCTCCAAAAGTGTGAAAACACAACCTTAATTGGGATTTGATCTCCTAATTATTGTATTTGAATCTCAAACAAAAAGAAAAAGGCAAAAATAGATAAATACTTTGGTGGAGCTCGATTTTGAAAAATACGAACTATAAGGTGGGTATAAGGCGGGTATTATAAAATATACCCTAAGGAAAAAGGCTCTTAAGTGCTTCGCGCCGCCTCGTTTCCCCGCTTGCTTGTGAGTATTTTGAGATTGAAGGCTAATTGAGGGTTTTGCCGCCCAAAGTATTATTACGTATAATATATTTGCTTGGTTTTCTTGTTGATTAAACCCTCTTGAACAATTTGGTTTTCACCAAAGTTCTAAAGTCATTAGAAGGCGTTCACTCCACGTGATCGTTTTCATTCCTTTAAGGTGATGAGACTGCTTTTATACATAGTCTAATCATCCAAATGAGGCTTAAAATGCATTAAATATCATTAAAATGCTAGAGGGAAATATTTTTCCAGTAGGAACCCATTTAAGACCAGTTGTTTTGAAGATTCTACTTGTTTGTCTCCACTTAAGACAGGGTCTAGAAAACTTAGCTTTCTCATGCACCGCGGAAGACTTAGTTGGAGAAAAACTATTTCCTATTAGGTTCCATCTTTGAGATGCTCTAGCTGTTTGGTTCACCTTGTTCAGGACTTTAGTGATGCAATCATCATGAATGGCATTAACCACAAATTTGTTACATTTCGTGCAAACAAAGTGCTTAGCATTTAAGAAGGATCTAGTGTTCCTAGGATAGGCTGATTTGGGCACATCATAGAAGGGTCTAGAATTCCTAGATGTGTGATTAGCGCTCCTAGGTTTCGGTTGGGTCCTATCTCTTGCTTGTGTCTTTATGTTAGCATCCTCTAGATAGCTTTTATGACCCGTGCCATTTGAACTTCGCCTAGGCATGTTCTTGTGGCTATTGCTAGAGTTGCTTGAATCATTCATGTGATTGGGTTTAACATAGGCAGAATATCTTAAGGAGTATCTAGATTGTGGAGTGATAGTGTTTGGAAAATTGCTACGCATGTCAACTTAGGATGCAAACCTCGAGTTCGATGTTTTGGGTCGTTCAGATTTAAACGCACTCGGTTGTCTAGCAACTGAGCGGTTTCTGAATGGTTGAGTAGGAGGTTTCCCCAAGATAGACTGATTTGCTAACTTAGTATCCACACTATTTCCTTTTAGCTTCCTTAATTCATTTTTCACTGCTGTTAATGCAAAAACCTTTTCCTGAATCTGAGCTTTCAATTGCTCATTTTGTAGAAGTAATTGAGCGACACGTTGTTCTAACTTAATGTTTATATTATCAAATATGTCGTTATCAGCATTCGCGTCATTACTATCTACAGTGTCGATAGGTTGCACAGATATTCCACTTACTGAAGCAGGCGGAGGACTTGGATTTTGAGAAGCCAACTTTGATTCTAACAAATTTATTTGTTTCACAAAATGTTCTTTTTCCGCATTAGAATCTTGAATCTTACGATCCAGTTTTTGTTCAAGAACAACGTTTGCTTTTTCAAGTTTTTCATAATAAGATTCAAATTTGTCATTTTTCTTTAGAAACTCGAGTTTGGCATCCTCAAAATCTTTTGTCTTTTGAGCTAACATAGTTTCATCTACATTGCTCTCGTTCTGCTGCATTAATCTGTTATTCACCCTTCTTTCAACTTTTAGTTTATGACTTGTTCTTTCAGCAATGGACTTCCTTATAGCACTCATGTGTTGAAGAAATGTCTCCTTGAATTCTTGAACTTCTAACCGAGTATATTCAAAGAAGTATTTGTTGATGAATTCTCGATCATAGTGTACAGAGACCTGTGTATCAAAGAATTGCTGAAACTGATTCTCGAGAACCAAAACCGCATCTATGGATTCAACCTCTTGAAATTCATCATTGGCAAGTTGTTGTTCAAGGTGATCTAAATTGAGTAGCATTGTGCTTGTGAATGTCTCAACATCTTGTCCAGTGAGTGACATGAATACCCGTTTGAATCCAAGTTCGACGCGAGTGCCTTTTAAATCGTCATTTGAAAGAACTTGAAGGTGTGACTGGAGTGATCTAAAGTGTGTCATGCATCGTTCTTTTGCAACCGACATCTTGGATTTGAGTGCATGCACATCTTGTGTTACGGAATCCATAATGGGTGACACAGTTGATGAATTGACTTTGGATCTTAAGTAGATATGGTGTGATTGGTTTGTGGTTGCAATTTCGAAAATTCCGATTTTTTCTCAGTCCAACAATAAATTCCTCAGTCCGACAAAACGGTAAACTGAAAAATTTGTCTTACCAAATTTTGAAATCAAGTCCGAAATAGCCAAAAACTAATAGGGAAAAATTTTGAAAATTGAAAAATTTTGACAAAAATAAAACCTAAAAATGGCCTAAAAATTTGAATTTTTGGTCGAAAAATTTTTCGCATCGCCAAAATTTGAAATCGAAGCATAAATGGACTAAAAATGGTCTAGGAAAAAATAAATTTTAAAATGGTTTTCCCGCCAAACGATATTACGAAACTAGTCTAGATGGTGGCTAAGTCGGAAAAATACTCGAACAAAATTTAGCTAAACAAGTCATCAGAATGTGCCATCAGAATGTCCATCGGAATGTTCATCGGAATGTGGCTTAGATCGCAATGCACCGTCGGAATCCCAGATCGCAATGTACTGTCGTAATCCCAGATCGCAATGTTCAGATCGGAATATGTTCAGATCGGAATGTTCAGATCGGAATGTGTCTAAAACAAATTTGGCAGAGTAACGACTCAAAAATCCCTTGAAACCGTCGGAATCCCATATCGCAATGTACGATCGGAATAGGGTATCAGAATCCTTAGATCGCAAAGTAGAACCTAGTGGTTATTGCGATCTGACCTCAAAATACTTGTACTTTCCGATGGGTACCTTTGCAAGAATTTCGGAAAGATGAAAAACCAAGGATTTTTGAACGTTTGATCCAAGAAAGTTTGTGTTTTTAATCAAAACCAAGATACCAAAATCACTAAAACATGATTAAAGAAGTTATACGATTAAGAAGCACAATCAAACACAAAAAAAATTTGAACACGAGGAAGAAATGAGGATCAAATCAAACGAATCATATGAAAAACACAACAACCAATCACAAAACTACCCCCTGGCGATTGATACCAATTGTTGTCCCTCATATATGATGATTGTAATACACGAATTAAAGAAAGAAAGGTAGATATGAGAAGAATTCTAGAGAGAGAAAGTAGTGAGAGAAAGTAGAGAGAAAATGGTTGGATCTAGGTGAATGTTAGATTGAGAAGTGAGAATAAAAAATGAACCAACACCCTTCCTAACATGCTAGGAAGGGTATATATAGTCCACCCACATGCGGGCTTCTTTATGGACTATATGGTCTGGGCCGGGCTTTCCTTTTGGGCTTTGGTTACTTATTAATGAACCTTAGCTTAAAGTTAAGCCCGTAATAACATGACTAATATACTACCTATTACAACGTTCTAAAATACGATACATAATAAACATATGACCGAGCATTCTTGTTTGGCTCAATATTTTGAGGCTAACACATTAAAAATGCCAAATATATGCTCGTGTTGTTGCTTGTGTATTTTAGGTGCGGATATTGAGGAAATGACAAAAGATCACAAGAATCAATCAAAAACGAACACGGGAAACGAATCCGCACAATGAACCGGACCCGAATCATGAATTCCCAAAGAGGTCCTTAAAGATTTGAAGATTGACAAGATTGGTCCCTCACTTTTTAAAGACTTGTCACTTTAGACCCTTGTAAACCTCAATTATTACAAGTTTAGTCCTAAAGTTTCAAGATATTACATTATTGGCCCTTGAAGAATTCAAATATTACATGAATAGTCCTTATCCAAATTTTGGAAAAAGCTTGTACCATATTTAACAACTTTGGCAAAGTTATTATTAAGGATTTAAGAGTTGTTGGCTATTATTTACAAAGTGAAGAAGTGAAGAGACATGGGGGGCCAAAACTGGCCAGACAACAATCTCCCATCCACCACTCAACACCCTACACATCACCTCCCATCCCACCTCCACCAATCAACTTCAATTCTCCCTCCACATCTGATTTCCACCATCACCAATTTAACTTAATTATCCCTTCCCTCCTAAACACCCATTTTAAATACTATTAAACCCAAATCGGAATAAAACTACCCCTAATCCCCCAAGAACCCTAAACTTTCCCAGGATTAATTACCCCTAAATCAAGGGGTTTTTGTCCAATAATTTCCAGATCCTTAATTTTACTTAACCCAAATCAAACCCAACCACAAAAACCTTCACCACTTCACCCCATGTGACCGTGGGGACCTCCCCTGCACGTCACTTTCCCCCTCAAAACCAAAACCCGACCAAATCAGCGACCAAGACAAATTCCTTGGCTCCAAAGTCCATTTAAACGTCCAAGATCACTTATGCAAGCTGTCAACAAGGACAAACATCACAGGGGCACAATTTGACCACTTTTTCAGTCAAGATTCCAAGGGCTTTTTGGAGATTTCAGTTCATTAGGGTTTTAGCATTCTAGAGGGTTCTGTTTTAGCTTATAAAAGGAGCACTCAACATGTGAGCTGCCCTTTGTTCCAGTTTTAGCTTTTCTACATTTTGTAATTCCTTTTTATGAATTAATGAAGGTTGGTATTTTATGTGCAAATATAATTGCTTTTTATTGTTTTAAAAGTTGGTGTGTGTAAGAAAAGCTAGTTGAGTTCCAAATTGATTGTTGAAGTACTTTGTTGAAAGAGTTCTCAAAAAGCATTTTGAAATTTAAAAAATCCGTTTTCTAGTTTAGCAAAAAGGTTCAAAGGCCACATAAGTTGTTTTATTTGGGGTCTCATATGACCATAGAACCTTGATATCTTGGAGATATCAAGATTCAGTGGGTATAGTCCCTGGGTAGGAAGGTTGTGAGGTCAAAACCTTTTTGCCATTTGTCCCATTTGTTATTCACTTTTACTGTATCAAAAGATACAAGCCAAAAGCTTGTAGCATTTGATACTTGAAGCTGTTATTTGGTCTTGTGGTGATTGTGTAGGGTATCAAGAAAGTAACAAGCTATCATCATTATCATTTTTCTTTCCTGTTTGAAGACATTTTTGGCCTTGGGTCCACTTGGATTCCACCAACAGGCATTCTCTACACTTCATAAGCTATCATAAGTTCTCAAAAGCACAAATTGGAGGGAGCAGCTTATGGTAAACAGCTTGAACCTCTTTTTCAGTTTTTGAGCATATTATGTGAAGTGCATGTGATTTTGTGTGCTAACTGTTAACATGTTGGATTAAGGCTTGATTTTTGTTCATTTAAGTTGTTTATGTTGATTTAGGTTCATTTTAATCAGTTAAGTTCAGATTTGTTAACATTTTGTTTGTTAAAATTTGAAATCAGAAAGTTAAAGGGTGTTTGGATTCAGGTTTTAGAAGTATTTTGTGAAATAAAAAATGGTTTAAAATCAGTTTAATTACACTCAATTTCGTATCTTTGAGTTTTATCTTATTGTTTGAGTAGGATTTGGTAAGTTTTGGAAGAAAATGTATGCATAACCTTGAAACTTAGCTTTAAAATCTGTTTAAGCCAATACTGCCTTGATTTTTGTGAAATCTGTCATACAAATCTTTGTGCTTGAAAGGTTAGAAGTTAGTTTATCATTTGTGAGTGATTTGGGGAAGTTATTGAGTGAATTGAGTGAGTTTTGGCCAACCAAAACTCACCCAATTGCACATTGCATCAGCAAGTGCCCCTAGACACCCTTGACCTATATCAATGACTGATTTTGCATTGTTGTGTGAAATTTTTGTGTGTTAGCCTGTGTTTTTCTTGCTTTCATTGACTCCCTACACTCAACTGAGTGTATAGGTGCCCCCATTGTCCATCAAAAACCAAGAAATCATCAAGAACAAGCCCTCTTGTTCATATGTTCACTTGTGAAGATTTTCTTTCATTGTGTTCATCTTATCTGGGCACGTTTTTTATTCCAATTGGTTTTATTCTAGTTTAATTTTTACAAAGATTGTGTTTTCGAGTAGTATAAGTTACTGTACTTGATTTTTATAAATTTAAAAAAGAAAAAAAAAAGTTTTTAACAAAAAGGACGTGGCCAGGACTCGAACCTGCGCCACTCCTCTCACACACCAACGTGATAACCAGTTGCCCTAGGGTCTTTGACTGGTTATCACTTGGTTATTTAAATACTTAAGGTATATTGTTTTGTAGCTTATTCAAACAATCAGTTTAGTAATAAGCTGTTTGTAGCTTATTTTCTTTAGCTTTTTACTGTTTAGCATTTTTCCCTTGTTCTTTATTAGGTTTAGGACTTTTTAGCTTAAAAAGTTTATTTTTCACGTGAATAGTTAATTTATTAGGATTATTTTAAGTTTTAATTTTAGAAAGTAAATAAAAAATAGGAAAAAGTGTTTTAAAAATCTGGAAAAATAGTTTTTAAGTTTTGGTTTACAAACATTAAAGTTTTCAAACTAACTTATTTTTTATTTTTTATTATTTTAGGGTTTTTGATCAACTTTAAATATTAATATAAAATTATTAAAAAGGTTTTGGAAACTTTTGTTTGCATTTCTGTCTTAGTTACATTTTTCTAGATTTTTGGTAATTTTTAAGAATTTTTTTATAAACTTTGAATTTTTCATATTATTTTATTATTATTTTATTATTAAAAATTGAAGGTTAGTTTTTTCTTTTTATTTTTATTTTTCCTAGTTCAAATATATAAAGTTAGGAGTTTTGCAACTTTTAGAATATTTTCATTGTCCTTAGATTTATTTTTATAATTATTTTAAGTTTTTATAGCTTTTAATAGTTTTTAATTGTCTAAAAATAGTTTTTAGTGGTTTTAAAATTAAAAAAAAATACTTTTTAGCTTAACTAGGTTATTCTTAAGGTTTACAAACTTTAAGATCTTGTTTTGGACTTTTTAATAGTTAATATTGATTTTTGGGCTTTAATTAGCATTAAAAAGTCATTATTTAATTAATTAAAAGGTTTTGGCATGTTTGGATTTTTTGTAAACTCTTAGAATATTTTTGTGGATTTTTAGGAATTTTTAGGGTAAAATTTTTAATTTTAGTGCTTTTTACGGTTTTACGTGTACACCTTTTTCGTCTTAGTTTAATACGACATCGTAACCGTCAATCTCTTCTTGTCTCATTTCTATTTTTCTTTTCTCATAACAATAAAATCACAAAGATAATCATTTCATTACACAACGCACTAGCCTCCTCGAGAACGAACTCATTTTAGGGTCATTTGTACACGGTTTTCCTAAATCGTCGTGCTTACCCTATTTTGGTACTCTTTTTCCTAAAGGGTATACAAAAACTCAACCATCATTTTGGCGCCGCTGCCGGGGAGGCGTGTTGTGTTTTGATTTGAACAATTGTTGTTTTTATATAGCCATAATAGCTAATTGTATTAGTAGCACTCTACTAATACATATTATCGGTTTTCGTTTTTTTGTGTGAATACTATTACTATATTGTATACGTAGAACAATAAATTCACAAGTACTCCAAATACGTGAGAAATCACAACCTTGACTTGGGAGGTCATTACCCAATCATTGTATTCAAATCTCAAACCAAAGAAAAAGTCAAAAATAGATAAATACTTTCGTGAAGCTCAATTTTGAAAAATACAAACTATAAGGTGGGTATAAGGCGGATATTATAAAATATATCCTAAGGAAAAAGGCTCTTAAGTGCTTCGCGCCGCCTCGTTTCCCCGCTTGCTTGTGAGTATTTGATTTTGAGAGCTAATCGAGGGTTTTGCCGCCCAAAGTATTACTAAGTATCATATATATATTTTCTTGGTTTCATTTGATTAAACCCTCTTGAACGTTTTGGTGTTCCACCAAAGTTCTAAAGTCATCGAAGGCGTTCACTTCACATGATCGTTTTCATTCCTTGAGGCTTCTTTAATCCAGAGATTTGATTAAGGAGGAGATTATTAGATTTGTGTCTACTTAATACAATTCCAAAATCCAAAAAAAGTAAAAACAATCAAAAATCCAAAAAAATTGGAATAGTTAAAAACACCAAAAAGAATCTTCTTTGCTTATCCCCACGTTGTACGTGACGTTTATGCTTACTCGTAATCAAGCAAGACGTGTACGTAAACGAAAAAACAAAAAGGAGTCAACACCTACTCCTAATCTTTCTAGTGAAGAGACTCCAAGTGAGGAACCTATTGTAGAACAAGAAGCTATCATGGCTAATCGTACTATGATGGAGTTGCTTCAAGCACCCACCGAGGGTTTTGGAGAGGCCATTGTGATTCCCGCCGACCTTGCGGAGAACTTCGAGATCAAGACGGGTTTAATGTCTATGCTTTAAGCCAACAAGTTTCGCGGACACGAAAAAGACAACCCACATTATCACATTAGGCAATTTAATCGTCTCACCGCGACAAGCAAGTTTAAGGATGTACCACACGATGGCATTAAGATGATGTTGTTTCTATACTCGTTAGATGGACCCGCCAAGATATGGCTCGAGAAAGAACCCCCAAATTCGATTTTGACGTGGGGTGATCTCGTTTCTAAATTTGTGAATCAATTTTTTCCACCATCTAAAACAACACATTTGAAAAACGAGATTTCACGATTTACTCAAAGGTCTAATGAAAGTTTTTCAATGGCTTGGGAAAGCTTTAAAGAAATGTTACATGAATGTCCACACCATGATTTTTCCGAATTGCATCAAATTGATACTTTTTATAATGGGCTTAATGATCATGAACGAGATTATCTAAATGCCACCGCGGGTGGTAATTTTTTGTGCAAAACGACCGATGAGGCTTTGAAAATCATTGAGAATAGGTCCAAGGTTTATATCCCTCGTAACACACCGAGTGTTGCCAATTTGGGTTCGTCATCGTCTCGTAGCATTAATGCCTTGCAAGATGAAGCAAATGAGGAGAATCGGTTTTTCGATAGGTTTTCGACCCTTATAACTCATTGGAAAGCACAAGATGCTTTGAATTCCGCATCGGTTAAGGCGGTTGCCAAGAGTTGTATTTCGTGTGGTGGAGCTCATGATTTTTCCGAGTGCATTACCGCGGATGGTAACACTTTGAATGCTTATGTAGCCACGGGAACTTATAACCAAAACGGTCAAGGTTCCAGTCAAAATCAAGCTCCACAAAATCAAAATGCCAACAACTATCGAAACAACAATCAAAGTGGTGCTTATCAAGGAAATCAACTTAACTACAACAAGGGTAATTATCGAAGTGGAAATGGGCAAATTTCAAACCAAAACCAAAATCGTGATTTTCAAACTACCACACAAGATTTTCAAAATGATCACACCAAAAATTTTCAAGGGGAATTTTTGAATTATGCTAAAGCAAACGATGCTAAGTTTGATAATATGCAACGTGAAATGGTTAGCTTAAGATCCGAGTTGAAAAACAAGCTTAAAAACGAACTTGCTAATGAACTTAAGACTCATGCTAATAAAATGGAAGGAAATGTTCAACGTCTCCAACAAAATCAACAAAAAATAGAGCAAGGTCAACATGAGATTAAGCAAGAATTGTTAAAAGCGGATGCTAGGCAATCTAAGTTTAAAGATCGAATGGGAAAAATCTTTGAAGCTATCATGTGTAAACCTTCTTCTTCGGGTGGTCTTCCTAGTGATACCATCGTAAACCCAAAAAGAGAATTGAAGGTTATTACTACTCGTTGTGGTAAAACTTTCAAAGAACCCATTTCTCGTCCAAGTACTTCTACGGAGAAGGAAAAAGAGAAAGAACCCGAGGTGGTGGTAGAAAAGGAGCAAATTCCAAGCCCACGAAGTACCGCTCAAACCACAGCTACGGTTGAACCAATACCAATAGTGGAACCCAAGATTCCAAGGCCTTTGCCTATGCCCCAACCCACACCACCCTTACCTTACCCTTCAAGACGAAACAAGGAAAAGGTACATGAATGAAATAATTATCAATTTGAACTTTTTATGAAAATGTTTCGTGACTTGCATTTCAATATAAGTTTTGCCGACGCCTTGGTAATGATGCCTCGATTTGCCGCGAACTTTAAAAGTATGTTGAATAACAAAGAGAAATTGCAAAAGTCGTCTAGTTGTTCTTCGGTTTTTCTTAACCGCATACCTCAAAAAGTCGGTGATCCCGGTAAATTTTTAATCCCATGTGCAATACAAGATATGGAGGAATGCTACGCCTTGGCCGATCTTGGTGCTAGTATAAATTTGATGCCTCTTGAGATTTTTAAGTCGCTCAATCTTCCCAATCCCACTCCTTCAAGAATGTCAATCGAGATGGCCGATCATTCTACGATTCTAGCTTGTGGAGTAGCCGAGGACGTCTTCGTGAAAGTTGGAAAGTTCTACTATCCCGTGGACTTTATTGTTGTTGACATCCCCATCGATCCTAAAGTTCCTCTAATTTTAGGTCGATCATTTTTGGATACATCGAGAGCACTTATCGATGTGCATGCTAGGAAAATCATTCTTTGTTTCAATGAGGAAGAACTCGTCATAAATGCAACTCAAAACTCCACACTTTCTCATGTGTATTCTATCACGTCTTTAAACAATGTTAATCCCATCAAAAACATTTGCAAAAGGATTTCAAAGAGAGTTTTAGGAGTTGATGATAAAAAACGATTTTCCGTCCCCTCCGCCGGTGGAGGTTAAGAGTGTTAAGCCTACGTTTCCAATCACGAATGATTCTTCAGATGATGAATATGTTGACCCTGATGGGGAAGTTTTCTTTGTTGACAAACGTTTTGAGAACTTACCACCACCAAAACCAAAACGGTTTTCAAATGTGAGAATTTTTAGTGTGACTAACATTGCTTTAGAAACACCAGATATTTTTGACATAATTAAGTCGGATTTTCATAAGGAGAGTTTAAAAGATGAAAAAGGGAAAGATTTTAAATTGGATTTAAAAGATTTTTCTACAATGCTAACTCCGTCATCACCTCGTGTTTTGAGTGCTACAAGCTTGTCTTCTTCTTTTGACGATGCTTTGTGTGGACTTAGTGTGGGGGAAGCCCCTTTTGTTCCCTCCCCTTTCTCCACCGAGGACGATATATTTGATCCCGGAATTGCTTATAAAGGGAAATCTCGGTCTTCCACCGATGTAATAAATGGAAAATCTTTCTATTTGATTGGTGCGAGTCTACCTCGAGTAGCTCATGTTTTTTGTGACTTACCCATTGTCCCACCCTTCTATTTCTTCTCATCTATTTTCTTTAAACCCTTTGGGTTTGTGTTGACACATGATGAAGTGGCGTTGATCTATTTTTCCAATGAAAACGAGAACGCCATCTTCGATCCCGGAATTTTGCACCATCAAAGGACTTAGTCCTTAATACCAGTTGTTTTTGGGCCTTGTTTATCATGTAAGCCCCACAAAAAATTGACCATACCAAGATAATCCCTAAACGATCACATTTATGGGAATTCGAGTCGAGCTTTTGACTCGGCTATCAAAAACAAGGTGCCTCGTGGGGGGAACCCATGCTTATCCATGTACATATTATTGCTTTCTAATTAGTTTAATGTGAGGGGATTTGTGCCCTTCCAACCTTTGTTCCGTGGTTGTTTGTGAATTGTGGTTTTTAGATCATGATCTTCACGATTAGAGCCTCTCGTGTTCGTTTTATGGGAGCACTCGATCGTTTGCTTTGAAGACTTTCTCAATATCCAAATGATATATCCTTTGATGTTCTAACCTTAGGTTTTTAGCACACTTCATAAACGGCTTTAAATTTATTGGTTCCACCCTTTCCATGCTAGATTAAGCATTCAACTACGTCTTTAGTATGGGGGTGTTTGCACCCCTAGACTCGAAACATTGAGGACAATGTTTAACTTTAGTATGGGGGTGAATAGATACTTACCTTGCCAAAACTTCACGCTTTCCAAAGTTTATCTTTTTGTTTATCGTTTTGTTGCAAAATAAGGCTAAAAATGGCCAAATTTTAATTTTTTTTTTCTCATATTTTATAAGTGTTTGAAGACACGAATGTAGGTTTTCCGACGGCGAGAATAAGAGTAATTTTTGACTCAACCGTGCGTGTTGAGCACTTAGCTTTGATTCCTTAACTTCACATTAGGCTAAGTCTCTTAAATGAGGACGAGAAATGATAGGGTTAATTATAAGTTACTATGCTAAACGTAGAGTACTCGTATTCTTTCAAAAACTCATGTGTTCTCGTTGTTTGCTTATTCTCCCTTCGCATGTAAATATTTTTTTCTTAATAAATATTGACTTAGCGGTTTAGTTGGGATTGTTGGGTTTCTAGTCTTTTCTAGTAGCTTTCGTGTAATTAAATTGAGAAGACATTAAGGTATCGCCAGCGTCACGGTTTTGAAGTATTGGCACCCGAATAATCAAAAGCTTCACCCAATAATAAGATTTCAAGTGCTCACCTAAATCAAGCAAACAATTTGAAGCCCCAAAAGGCCGAAAAATCTATGCAAAATTGAAAGTGAATCAAGCCTTAATCTTCGAAGCTTTAAAGATCCAAAATTCGCCTTAGCGCGAGGATATACGTATTTGGCTAATAAAACCACCGATGAGGCGGATAATAAAAGGAAAGGCAAGACCGAAGTCATAATAAAAGCTTCATGGCGAAGTTGAATAAAAGATGGAGGTAAACCAAAGATAATAAGGCCCTTCCGTTAGGGGGCGTATAAAAGTCTTGGTAATAAGTCTCATGTTCAAAACCGTTATAAAACTGTGTTTATCGATTCTTCTTGTTGACTTAATTTTTTTGACATCGTTGTCTATTGGGAGGGGTTATTGATTTGATGGTCTTGGTTACACCGTTAGGACTCTATTTTTAGACCTAAATCTTTATTATCGCATAAGTCAAACAATATATCCTCGTGAAACATTCAAGACAAAATAAAATATAAGAGATACAACTTAGGATATTGGGAGGATAAGTACGTGATTAGGGCATATGAGTAGTGTTAGCATTACTAACTTATAATGACAATGATCTCGTTGCACGCTTGGCATGGAATTCGGTGAAAATCGAGGACGACGAAATTATTTCTAACGAAGCATTCACGTGTTCTTATTCTATGAACCTAAACGTCCTATTTTACGATGAAAGTCATACATTATGTCTAAAACACAAGTAGTAGTAGCAATAGTAGTAGTGTAGCTAGTCTATCGTTCAATAAAGTGAATAAAAATGAATTTTGGAGGTGCTACGATACTTCATTCTAGCATTGCGTGAGGGCACGGAAATGGTTTAGTATGGGGGAGTGATGAGACTGCTTTTATACATAGTCTCATCGTCCAAATCGGGCTTAAAATGCATTAAATATCATTAAAAATGCCAAATATATGCTCGTGTTTGTTACTTGTGTATTTTAGGTGCGGATATTGAGGAAATGACAAAAGATCACAAGAATCAATCAAAAACGAACATGGGAAACGAAGCCGCACAATGAACCGGACCCTAATCATGAATTCCCAAAGAGGTCCTTGAAGATTTGAAGATTGACAAGATTGGTCCCTCACTTTTTGAAGACTTGTCACTTTAGACCCTTGTAAACCTCAATTATTACAAGTTTAGTCCTAAAGTTTCAAGATATTACATTATTGGCCCTTGAAGAATTCAAATATTGCATGAATAGTCCTTATCCAAAGTTTGGAAAAAGCTTGTGCCATATTTGATAACTTTGGCAAAGTTGTTATTAAGGATTTAAGAGTTGTTGGCTATTATTTACAAAGTGAAGAAGTGAAGAGACATGGGGGGCCAAAACTGGCCAGACAACAATCTCCCATCCACCACTCAACACCCTACACGTCACCTCCCATCCCACCTCCACCAATCAGCTTCCATTCTCCCTCCACGTCTGATTTCCACCATCACCAATTTAACTTAATTATCCCTTCCGTCCTAAACATCAATTTTAAATACTATTAAACCCAAATCGGATTAAAAACTACCCCTAATCCCCCAAGAACCCTAAACTTTCCCAGGATTAATTACCCCCAAATCAAGGGGTTTTTGTCCAATCTTCTCCAGATCCTTAATTTTACTTAACCTAAATCAAACCCAACCACAAAAACCTTCACCACTTCACCCCATGTGACTGTGGGGACCTCCCCTGCACATCACTTTCCCCCTCAAAACCAAAAGCCGACCAAATCAGCGACCAAGACAAATTCCTTGGCCCCAAAGTCCATTTCAACGTCGAAGATCACTTATGCAAGCTGTCAACAAGGACAAACATCAAATGGGCACAATTTGGCCACTTTTTCAGTCAAGATTCCAAGGGCTTTTGGGAGATTTCAGTTTATTAGGGTTTTAGCATTCTAGAGGGTTCTGTTTAAGCTTATAAAACGAGCACTCAACATGTGAGCTGCCCTTTGTTCCAGATTTAGCTTTTCTACATTTTGTAATTCCTTTTTATGAATTAATGAAGGTTGGTATTTTATGTGCAAATATAATTGCTTTTTATTGTTTTAAAAGTTGGTGTGTGTAAGAAAAGCTAGCTGAGTTCCAAATTGATTGTTGAAGTACTTTGTTGAAAGAGTTTTCAAAAAGCATTTTAAATTTAAAAAATCCGTTTTCTAGTTTAGCAAAAAGGTTCAAAGGCCACATAAGCTGTTTTATTTGGGGTCTCATATGACCATAGAACCTTGATATCTTGGAGATATCAAGATTCAGTGGGTATAGTCCCTGGCTAGGAAGGTTGTAAGGTGAAAACCTTTTTGCCATTTGTCCCATTTGTTATTCACTTTTACTGTATCAAAAGCTACAAGCCAAAAGCTTGTAGCATTTGATACTTGAAGTTGTTATTTGGTCTTGTGGTGATTGTGCAGGGTATCAAGAAAGTAACAAGCTATCATCATATCATTTTTATTTCCTGTTTGAAGACATTTTTTTCCTTGGGTCCACTTGGATTACACCAACAGGCATTCTCTACACTTCATAAGCTATCATAAGTTCTCAAAAGCACAAATAGGAGGGACCAGCTTAGGGTAAACAGCTTGAACCTCTTTTTCAGTTTTTGAGCATATTATGTGAAGTGCATGTGATTTTGTGTGCTTACTGTTAACATGTTGGATTAAGGCTTGATTTTTGTTCATTTAAGTTGTTTATGTTGATTTAGGTTCATTTTAATCAGTTAAGTTCAGATTTGTTAACATTTTGTTTGTTAAAATTTGAAATCAGAAAGTTAAAGGGTGTTTGGATTCAGGTTTTAGAAGTATTTTGTGAAATAAGAAATGGTTTAAAATCAGTTTAATTACACTCAATTTAGTATCTTTGAGTTTTATCTTATTGTTTGAGTAGGATTTGGTAAGTTTTGGAAGAAAATGTATGCATAACCTTGAAACTTAGCTTCAAAATCTGTTTAAGCCAATACTGCCTTGATTTTTGTGAAATCCGTCATACAAATCTTTGTGCTTGATAGGTTATAAGTTAGTTTAGCATTTGTGAGTGATTTGGGGAAGTTATTGAGTGAATTGAGTGAGTTTTGGCCAACCAAAACTCACCCAATTGCACATTGCATTAGCAAGTGCCCCTAGACACCCTAGACCTATATCAGTGACTGATTTTGCATTGTTGTGTGAAATTTTTGTGTGTTAGCCTGTGTTTTTCTTGCTTTCATTGACTCCCTACACTCAACTGAGTGTAGGGGTGCCCCCATTGTCTATCAAAAACAAAGAAATCATCAAGAACAAGCCCTCTTGTTCATATCTTCACTTGTGAAGATTTTCTCTCATTGTGTTCATCTTATCTGGGCACGTTTTTTATTCCAATTGGTTTTATTCTAGTTTAATTTTTACAAAGATTGTGTTTTAGAGTAGTATAAGTTACTGTACTTGAGTTTTATAAATTTAAAAAAGAAAAAAAAAAGTTTTTAACAAAAAGGACGTGGCCAAGACTCGAACCTGCGCCACTCCTCTCACACACCAACATGATAACCAGTTGCCCTAGGGTCTTTGACTGGTTATCACTTGGTTATTTAAATACTTAAGGTATATTGTTTTGTAGCTTATTCAAACAATCAGTAATAAGCTATTTGTAGCTTATTTTCTTTAGCTTTTTACTGTTTAGCATTTTTCCCTTGTTCTTTATTAGGTTTAGGACTTTTTAGCTTAAAAAGTTTATTTTTCACATGAATAGTTAATTTATTAGGATTATTTTAAGTTTTAATTTTAGAAAGTAAATAAAAAATAGAAAAAAAGTGTTTTAAAAATCTAGAAAAATAGTTTTTAAGTTTTTAATAGTATTTTTGAGGTTTACAAACATTAAAGTTTTCAAACTAACTTATTTTTGATTTTATATGATTTTAGGGTTTTTGATCAACTTTAAATATTAATATAAAATTATTAAAAAGGTTTTGGAAACTTTTGTTTGCATTTCTATCTTAGTTACATTTTTCTAGTTTTTTGGTAATTTTTAGAATTTTTTTTATAAACTTTGAATTTTTCATATTATTTTATTATTATTTTATTATTAAAAATTGAAGGTTAGTTTTTTATTTTTTTTATATTTCCAAGTTCAAATATATAAAGTTAGGAGTTTTGCAACTTTTAGAATATTTTCATTGTCCTTAGATTTATTTTTATAATTATTTTAAGTTTTTATAGCTTTTAATAGTTTTTAATTGTCTAAAAATAGTTTTTAGTGGTTTTAAAATTAAAAAAAAAATACTTTTTAGCTTAATTAGGTTATTTTTAAGGTTTACAAACTTTAAGATCTTGTTTTGGACTTTTTAATAGTTAATATTGATTTTTAGGGCTTTAATTAGCATTAAAAAGTCATTATTTAATTAATTAAAAGGTTTTGGCAAGTTTGGATTTTTTGTAAACTCTTAGAATATTTTTAGTGATTTTTAGTGATTTTTAGGAATTTTTAGGGTAAAATTTTTAATTTTAGTGCTTTTTACGGTTTTACGTGTACACCTTTTTCGTCTTAGTTTATTACGACATCGTAACCGTCAATCTCTTCTTGTCCCATTTCTATTTTTCTTTTCTCATAACAATAAAATCACAAAGATAATCATTTCATTACACAACGCACTAGCCTCCTCGAGAACGAACTCATTTTAGGGTCATTTGTACACGGTTTTCCTAAATCGTCGTGCTTACCCTATTTTGGTACTCTTTTCCTAAAGGGTATACAAAAACTCAACCATAAGAGTTTGATTCGAGGAGAGATTTGGTAGATTGTTGTCTACGAAGATACACCAAAATCCAAAAAAAAATAAAAACAATCAAAAACACAAAAAAAAATTGAAAATCCACAAAACACCCAAAAAGAATCTTCTTTACTCACCTCCCATTCTTCGTGAAGTTTATGATCACTCGTAATTAAGCAAAACGAGCTCATAAACGTCTTCAAAAGCAAGCCAATCAAGAGACGTTGATTGTAGAACAACCTCCAATTGTTGAACCTATTGTAGAACAAGAAGTCGTCATGGCTAATCGTACTATGATGGAGATGCTACAAGCACCCACCAAGGGTTTTGGAGAGGCCATTATGATTCCCGCTATCCTTGCGGAGAATTTCGAGATTAAGACGGGTTTAATGTCGATGTTGCAAGCTAATAAGTTTAGAGGTCATGAGAAAGACAACCCGCATTACCACATAAGGAATTTTAATCATCTCACCGCTACTAGCAAATTTCAGGATGTTCCACATGACGCCATTAAGATGATGTTGTTTACATACTCGTTAGATGGACCCGCTAAAATTTGGCTTGAGAAAGAACCGCCAAATTCGATTTTGACATGGGGTGATCTCGTTTCTAAGTTTGTGAACAAGTTTTTTCCACCATCTAAAATAACACATTTGAAAAATGAGATTTCAAGATTTGTTCAAAGAAATAATGAAAGTTTTTCAATGGCATGGGAACACTTTAAAGAAATGTTACATGAATGCCCACACCATGATTTTTCGGAATTGCATCAAATTGATACTTTTTATAATGGGCTTAATGATCATGAACGAGATTACTTGAATGCCGCCGCGAGTGGTAATTTTTTGTGCAAAATGACCGATGAGGCTTTAAAGATTATTGAGAATAGATCTAAGGTTTATAGCCCTCGTAACACACCGAGTGTTGCCAATTTGGGTTCGTCATCGTCGTCATCGTCTCGTAGCATTAATGCCTTACATGATGAAGCTAATGAGGAAAATCGGTTTTTTGATAGATTTTCTAATCTTATGACTCATTGGAAAGCTCAAGAAGCTTCAAATTCCGCTTCGGTTAAAGCGATTGCTAAGAGTTGTTTGTCTTGTGGTGGAGCTCATGATCTTTCCGAGTGCATTACCGCGGATGGTAACACTTCGAGTGCTTATGTAGCAACGGGAACTTATAACCAAAACGGCCAAGGTTCCCGCCCAAATCAAGCTCCACCAAATCAAAATGCTAATAACTATCGAAACAACAACCAAGGTGGTAATTACCAATGCAATTCACGTAACTACAACAAAGGGAATTATCAAAGTGGTAATGGTCAAGTTACTAATCAAAACCAAAACCGTGATTTTCAAAACACTACACAAGGTTTTCAAAATGCTCACACAAAAAATCTTTAAGGAGAATTTTTGGATTATGCTAAAGCAAATGATGCTAAATTTGATAACATGAAACGTGAGATGCTTAGCTTAAGATCCGAGTTGAAAAACGAGCTTAAAAACGAACTTGCTAATGAACTTAAAACTCATGCAAATAAAATGGAAGGAAATGTCCAACGTCTTCAACAAAATCAACAAAAGATGGAACAAGAAAAACATGAGATTAAGCAAGAATTGTTAAAAGCGGATGCTAGGCAATCAAAATTTGAAGACCGAATGGCAAAAATGTTTGAAGCAATCATGTGTAAACCCTCTTCCTCGGGTGGTCTTCCTAGTGATACCATTGCAAACCCGAAGGGAGAAATGAATTTTATTACTACACGAAGTGGTAAAACTTTCAAGGAACCAATCTCTCTTCCAAGTACTTCTACGGAGAAGGAAATCGAGAAAGAGCCCGAGGTGGTGGTCGAAAAGGAGCATATTACAATCCCACGAAGTACCGCTCAAACCACACCTACGGTTGAACCAATACCAATCATGGAACCCGAGATTCCAAGGCCGTTGCCTAATGTCCAACCCACACCACCCTTACCTTACCCTTCGAGACAAAGAGAAATTGCAAGAACGTAACAAACAACAAATCGAGATTTTTATAAAAATGTTTCAACAAGTACATTTTGATGTGAGTTTAGCCGACGCGTTGTTGTATATGCCTCGTTTCGCTTCCACTTTTAAAAGTATGATGAGCGATAAGGAAAAGCTTTCAAAGCTTGCTAATTTTCCTTCGGTTTATCTTAACCGCATACCAGAAAAAGTTGGTGACCCCGGAAAGTTTCTCATTCCTTGTGACATACAAGATATGAAATAATTCCTCGCCTTGGCCGATCTTGGTGCGAGCATTAATTTGATGCCATTTTCCATTTGGAAATCGCTTTCGCTTCCGGCTCTTATTCCTTCGAACATGTCTATCGAGATGGCTGATCATTCTACGATTTTAGCATGTGGAGTAGCCGAAGATGTTTTCGTGAAAGTGGGGAAGTTCTACTATCTCGTTGATTTTACAGTAGTCGACATCCCCGCGGATCCTCAAGTTCCTCAAATTTTAGGTCGTTCATTTTTAGGTCGCTTATCGACGTTCATGCAAGAACTATCACTTTGAGATTCAACAAAGAGGAACTTGTTATAAACGCTACTCAAAACTCGAAACCTTCTCATGTTTATGCAATCGCTACCATCAATCACATTGACATAGTTGATGTGGTTTGCGATGAGTTTTCACAAGAAGTGTTAGGTTTTTACGATAGCTCGTCAAGTGGCAATCCCACTATTTTGGATCCGATTCTTGCTAATTATACACCAAATCTCACTCCGATCCAAGGAGGCGATTTCAATTAAATGAAATCGACAATGAAGATGAGGTGTTGATTAGTGATGATACTTCTATTCCACCATTTCTTCCGCCGATGGAAGTTATGAGTGTTGAACCAAAATCTTCAATCAAGGAACCACCTATCCTTGAATTGAAAGATCTTCCATCTCACCTTGAATACGCATTCTTGGAAGGTGATGACAAGTTGCCGGTTATTATTGCAAGAGGTCTTACTAATGATGAAAAAACCGAGCTCTTGAAAGTTCTTAAAGCTCATAAAGGGGCAATTGCGTGGAAAATTTCCAACATTAAGGGTATTGACCCAAAATTTTGTACTCACAAGATTTTAATGGAGGAGGACTACAAACGCGCAATTCAAAGTCAAAGAAGGGTGAATCCCAAAATTCACGATGTCATTAAAAAGGAAGTGTTGAAACTCCTTGACGCGGGAATGATTTATCCTATCTCTGATAGCCCATGGGTGAGCCCAATCCATTGTGTCCCTAAAAAGGGAGGAATGACCGTTGTGCCTAATGAAAACAACGAGTTTATTCCCACTCGTGTTGTGACCGGTTGGAGGGTGTGTATTGACTACCGAAAGTTAAATGACGCCACTCGTAAAGACCACTTTCCTTTGCCCTTCATGGACCAAATGTTGGAGCGACTCGCGGGAAATGAATTATATTGCTTTTTAGATGGTTTTTCCGGTTACTTTCAAATCCCTATCGACCCTCGTGATCAAGAGAAGACTACGTTTACGTGTCCTTATGGAACGTTTGCTTATCGTAGGATGCCTTTCGGACTTTGTAATGCACCGGGTACGTTTCAACGGTGTATGATGGCAATTTTTCACGATATGATCGAGAAGTCGATGGAAGTGTTTATGGATGACTTTTCGGTATTTGGCAATTCGTTCACGTCGTTTTTATCTAATCTCGAAAAAATGTTAAAACGTTGTGAAGAAACCAATCTTGTGCTTAATTGGGAAAAATTTCATTTTATGTGTAAACAAGGAATCGTCTTAGGACATAAGGTCTCGAAAGCGGGGATTGTGGTCGATAAAGCTAAGGTAGACGTCATCGCCAAGTTAAACCGTTAAGGGAGTTAGGAGTTTCCTAGGCCACGCGGGCTTTTATCGTCGTTTCATCAAAGACTTTTCGAAAATCTCTCGACCTATGACACACCTTCTCGAGAAGGATGCTCCTTTTAACTTCAATGAGGATTGTGTTAGAGCTTTCGAAACTCTTAAAAGGAAACTTACCGAAGCTCCCATTCTTGTTGCTCCTAATTGGGAATTACCCTTTGAAATCATGTGCGATGCAAGTGATTATGCTATAGGGGCCGTCTTAGGGCAACGTTATGAAAAGCATTTCCGTCCTATCCATTATGCTAGTAAGACGATAACCGAGGCTCAATTAAAGTACACCACAACGGAAAAGGAATTCCTTGCCGTGGTCTATTCTTTTGAGAAATTCCGACCTTATCTCGTCTTAACTAAAAGCATCGTGTATACCGACCATTCGGCTATCAAGTATCTCTTGGCTAAGCAAGATACTAAGTCGAGATTGCTTTGTTGGATGCTCCTCCTCCAAGAATTTGATGTCACCGTGCTTGACAAAAAAGGAGCCGAGAATCAAGCGGCCGATCATCTCTCTCTTCTAGAAGATCCTCACAAAGATGTTTTTGAGAACAAGGAAATCGCCGAAACATTTCCTCTCGAGACTCTCGGTGTCGTGAATTCTAAAGACACCACCCCATGGTTTGCCGACATTGCAAATTACCATGCGGGGAATTTCATAATCAAGGGTATGACGACACAACAAAAGCGAAATTCTTTCGTGACGTCAAGTTCTGTTTTTTGGGACGACCCTTATCTCTTTCGGGTTTGTGCGGATCAACTCGTTCGACGTTGTGTTTTTTGTGCCGAAACTTCTAATATCCTTAGAGCTTGTCACGAGGGACCCACGGGTGGTCACCACGGTGCTAATCTCACGGATAAGAAAGTGTTTGGTGTCGGCTTCTTTTGGCCTTCTAGCTATCGTGATGCACACACACTTATGAAGTCGTGTGATTCGTGCCAACGTCAAGGAAAATCGTCTCAACGTGATGAAATTCCGCAAAACATAATTCAAGTGTGTGAGATTTTCGACATTTGGGGCATAGACTTTATGGGGCCGTTCCCATTGTCTCATGGTAACAAGTATATCCTCGTCGCGGTGGACTACCTTTCTAAGTGGGTGGAAGCTAAGGCTTTACCTACTAATGATGCTCGTGTGGTAGTGAAGTTTTTGAAGCAATTATACTCTCGGTTCGGAACCCCTCGTGCTAATATAAGCGATCGTGGAACCCATTTTTGTAACGACCAATTCAAGAAGGTCTTAAAGAAATATGGAGTTACCCATCGTCTTTCTACGGCATATCATCCGCAAACGAGTGGGCAAGTCGAGGTTTCGAACCGAGCTTTGAAGAGGATTTTAGAGAGGTCAATTGGAGAAAACCGTGCTTCATGGTCCGACAAACTCGATGACGCTTTATGGGCCTTTAGGACCGCTTATAAGACACCTATCGATTGCACTCCTTATAAGTTAGTCTATGGGAAGAATTGTCATTTGCCCATTGAATTGGAGCACAAGGCATATTGGGCCCTTAAACATACAAACTTTGACTTGAATACCGCGGGAGATCACCGGAAAATACAATTGAATGAACTGGATGAATTAAGAGACAATGCTTATGAAAATTCATTGATTTTCAAAGAAAAGACTAAAAAGTTTCATGATGCAAAGATTAAAAACCGGGTTTTTAACGTTGGTGATCAAGTGTTACTTTTTAACTCTCGACTTAAGATATTTTCCGGGAAATTGAAATCTCGTTGGTCGGGTCCTTTCACCGTTACACAAGTGTTTCCTTATGGGACCATCGAGCTAGCTCAAGATGATGGTCCTAATTTCAAGGTGAATGGACATAGGCTTAAGCACTACTTTGGTGGGGAAATTCCTTCAATGGTTGACCTCGACCAAGTCACCTTCCCCAATGATAATTAGCATTGAAGGGATCGAGTCGAGCTCATGACTCGGTAATCAAAAACGAGATGCCTCGTGGTGGAGATCCCATGCTTATCCTTTTATGCTTTCTAATAACTAATTAGAGGGGATTTGTGCCCTTCCAACTCATTGTCTCGTGGTTGTTTGTGATTGTGTTATCTAGATCATCATCATCTACGATTAAAGACTCTCGTGTTCGTTTACGTGAGCCTCCATCGTTTGCTTGAAGAAGTTTTTCACGAATCCATTGACATATCCTTTATTGTTCTAACAATTATCTTTTAGCATAATTCATAAACGGCTTTAGATATATTGTTGATCACTGATAGGTGTGTAAACACCCATCCTTTTTACCACTTAACTACAATAATAACCAAGCCAAAACGTGTATTTTATGTCGTAAATGTCGGAATTATGCGTGGTTTGTGTTTTTGTTGTCATTTAGGACGAAAATGTGAAAAGGGGAGAAAACACGGGCATTCACGGGCTTTTATCAAAGAAAAAGACGAAAGACGAAGTCAAGAAATCAAGAGTGCAAAAAGAACAGAAGTCCCAGACCAATTCTGAAGATTTATCGAAGAAAAAGTCAAAAGACGGAAGTTTACTAAAAGCCGAAGAACTCAAGTCTAATTTATTGAAGAATTACAAGACGAGTATAAAGAAATCCCGAGACAAGTCATTAAAGTCAAAGAATTAATAAGACAAGGACTTAATCATGCAATTAAGGAAAGAATAAAGAGGGGAGGAAGCCTCCTCTAAGCACCTCCCTAATCTCCTATAAATAGGATTCATTTTCATTTCATTAGTTTTGTTGGCTAGAGTGACACTAGTTCTTCCATTTTCATTTCTTGCAAAATTTACTTTTCATGTCATTTTAAATACTTGTCTTGCACTTTAATTCATTTTAATTCCAAGTAAGTGTTCTTAATTTTGTTGCTTTAATCTTTATTTACCTTTGATCAAGTTTACTTTTATCATTCTCCTTCTAATTTTCTTGTTCTTTTTGGTTTATTTAAATTTCGGATTAAGTAAGGATTGCTTAATCCCTTTGCTTATTTGATTAAAAAGTTCACCTTTTCATTTCTATATAAGTTTTTGTATGAGATAAGCTATAAGTTTGACAATCTTATTGGCATGTTTTGTACTTAGCTTATTTGCTTTTCTAAGTCTTCTAAAAAGTTTCATCTTTCTAAAAGTTTGCTTATTTTTTTTACTTGTTTCGTGTTTTGAAAAAGTCTTTAATTTTGCAGCTTGTTGTCTCGTCTTATTATAGTTTTTGGTTTAGTATTTGAAATTCGCTTATTGCTAAAGTGCTTATTTAGTTTTTCTTATTTTCTCTTTGGAGGCCATTTCCATCTTAGAAGGGTTTTTCCTTGTTACGATCCATTTGTTTTACCTTGGTACGATCCAATTGGCTTCGATCGCATTGACTGCGATCTGTTGTTCTTTCCCTGGTACGATCCATGCCCGAGATCACTCATTGTGATCTGGGGTGCGATCTAGTCTCTCCTCCTTGCTACGATCGCATTGATTGCGATCTGATTTGTTACGATCAGGCTACGATCCTGACCACGATCCACTTGTTGCGATCGTGGTTGCGATCGGGAGTACGATCACCCCTACCCATCGGACTGCTGAGTACGATCCGATCCCTCTGTTTCCATCGCATTGAGTGCGATCGGGGGCTACGATCACCAAGTGCGATCTAGGCTGCGATCAAGCTACGATCCGGGTACGATCCAACCACATTAGTTGGTTGCGATCGTAGTGCGATTGGACTCGTGTTTTGTTTTGTTTTTGCTTTTGTTTTTATTTTAAATTTTGTTTTCCCGCATTTTTACTTTATTTATTTTTATTTTTTCAAATTATATTACGTTGTCAAATTTAATTTTCGTCACGCTTTAATTTTTGTCATTTAATTAACTTACTTTTCAACGTTTTTAACATTGCACCATTTACGTTTAATTAGTTTTAGATTTAAATTACCGTCATTTACTTTTAAGTCTTGCATTTTAATCACACTACCACGACAAATCTTTGTTTCACCAAAATACGACTGAGTCACATAGTTAACCAGTAGTCAACGAACTTTAATTTTCTTACTAGGTAAAAGCCTAGTATCAAATGGCGCCGCTGCCGGGGATCCGGAAAACGTGTATGCGACTTATAGTAATTATTCACCGGAAAATTACCAAGCCCGACCTCAAGGGGATCGAAATTTCCTAAGTTACCGGTCAAACAACTACCTTTCACCCGGTTTTTCTCCTAAAAACCACAACCCCAACAACAATTACACTAGAAGCAACCAAATCCCACCTAGAGCTTCAAATCCTTATAACCCACCCGCTCAACAAGCCCCACCCATCAATCAAGATGTTGAAGCCTTAATGAGAACCCAAGGTGAGCAAATCAAGAATCTACAGAGCCAAATTATCAATCTGAAAGGGGATATCACCAAGCAAGGGAATGACATAAGATCCGAGCTTCGAGATAATATTCAATCCTCCTTCAGCAATCAAACGAATGATTTGAAGAATATGCTGGCTAGTTTCTTGCCCACCACTCAACCCTCTAGTTCGAGTTCTCTACCTTCAAACACCGTCACCAATCCGCGAGCGAATGTGATTGCCATTACTACCCGTAGTGGAGTTACTTTAGTAGGACCACCTATCCCGCCCCCATCATCTACACCTCCTCCACCATCGTTTATCCCTACTACTCCCACACCTAGTATTAGTACACCATTACCGTCTCCGCCTCGTCGTGATGAAGTACCCAATAAGAATCCTCCACCAACCCCACCTTCCACCTTTAAACCTTCAACACCTCAACCGTTACCTGTTACACCTACACCTTCCACCTATAAACCCAAAATTCCTTATCCATCTCGCTTAGACAAGGCCAAACTGCACACCAAGGATGACATTCAAGTGTCAAACTATTTGAAGAAAGTTTCGGAAATGACTGTCACTTTTCCCCTTTTTGAAGCTCTAGCACAAATGCCTAAATTTGTTAAGATGTTTAAGGAATTGCTTAGCAAGAAGGAGAAGATGGCCAAGTTTGTTAATACTCGATTGAATGAAAATTGTTCTGCCATCCTTCTTAAAGAACTTCCAGAAAAACTTGGAGATCCCGGTCGTTTTGTGTTACCTTGTACTTTTAACCAAACCGACAAATTTACTGCCTTAGCCGATCTCGGGGCAAGTATTAATTTGATGCCTTTAAGCGTTTGGAAAGAGTTATCATTGCCCGACCTTACACCCACCAAAATGACTCTTGAGCTTGCCAATCGCACTCTCGCTTACCCCGTTGGTATTGCCGAAGACGTGTTCATTAAAGTTGGCACATTTACTTTTCTGGTCGACTTTGTCGTTGTTGATTATGAAATGGACCCTCGTATTCCGTTAATACTTGGGCGCCCATTTTTGAGAACCGGTCGAGCTTTAATAGATGTGGATAAATGTGAGCTCATCTTAAGAGTCGGGGATGATGCACAAGTTTTTGAAATGGGGAAGCTTACAAGCAAATCCTTTGGAAGAGAATCAGCGAATATGATTAATGTGCTTGATGATTTTGTCGCCTACAACAATCCTCTATTCGACTCTTGCTATGATAATTCACTGTTTCAAGATGATCTGGATGATTCTCTCTCCAATTTGGAACCTTCACCCATATATGATTCTCCACCGATCTTTGATGCATATGATGATGATTCTAGCTTCGATGGAGATGATTATTTTACTTCTGAGTATCCCGACATGCCCACTTATGTTGATTTTGATGAGGCCGATACACTCTCGAGTGATTCTTCTCATGATGAAGATCCTCCGCCATCACTTGATCCTACTTTGGATGACTACTCATTTGAGGAAGACTTCTCTACTTTTCTCAATACATACTTCCCTCATGAGAGTGATGCCCCTCCTTTGGACTTTGATGATTATGGTCTTGATCCTACTTCGGATTTGAAGAAAATTCTTTCAAAGGAGAAGCAACTGGACGACACCAACATCCGCAGCACGTATGATTTAACACCTCTTTGTCCACCTTCTGAGGACGAGGTTGTGCATTTTCTTCGCGGATGTTCTTCAAATTCTGCTGAGCCTGAGTGCTATTTTCCCCTAAAGGAAAAGGTGTTCAACCCCGGTATCGATATTCTTCAGCCATCTCAGTATCCGTCTGATGAAATAAAAGGAAAAATCTTTGGAACTTATGATGATATGCTTGCACCTCTTCACCCTTGCTCCCACCGTGCTCCATCTTTGCTTAAGGGAACCTTGCCTCTTCTTCTTTAGCTTGCCTTGTTCGCCTTAAGCTTGTATTATTTGATGGACGAAAACTATGTCTTTGATCCCGGTGGATATGTTTCATGCTTCTTCCTATGATAATCAAGGACGAGTCAGGCTCATCACTCGTTGAACAAAAATCAAGCGCTTCTTGGGAGGAAACCCAAGTATCTATCTTTTAGATATTTATAACCTAAGTGTAGGGGAGACCCGTTGGTGTTTGCTATTTCCACTCTTCTCATATTCAGGGATTCGAGTGCTCAATGATCCACTCTTGATGATTTTTGACGACCCGTGATTCCGTGTTTCCGTCTTCCCGGTTCTATCCTAAACACTTTTCGATTCACTATTTTTTATTTCCCAATATTAAAATAGGAATCTCGTTAGTTGTCTTTTCCGTAGCAAGATTTAAACATCATGCACAATGTCCTAAGTGTAGGGGAGTTTACTCCCACATGCTTAAACATTGAGGACAATGTTTATATTAAGTGTAGGGGGACTTCTATCGACGATAAGTGGTCTTTTCCTTGTATTTGTCCTCATTTTAACCGGAAAATCAATTTTTTGACATTTTTCAAAATTTTTAATCTATTTTGGCCTATTAGTTTTTACCTTTGTATAGTTATTTTATTTCTTTGCTAGAATAAATTTTAATAAAATGGTTTAAATTTTCAAACGTTGTGAATCTTTTGACTCAACCCGAGTTTACTTATCTAAGTTTACTCTAGCTAGTATCCTTAACGTGTTTAAGTCAAGTTTTGCTAGGCTTTTATTTAGGGAGCTTTAAAACGCGAATGTCTTAACTCTCACGGGTTAAGAACGAGAACTTTTCGCAAGTTCCTATAATTGATCCTAGAGAGTTGTTTATCAAGGGAACTTTAAAATGCGATTTCTAAACTTGAAAAAGTCTAAGAGTTTGCAAGATCCTATAGATGACTCGAAAACCCAAAACTTTGATTTAATAAGCTAAGCATCCACGAGTCTCATTCCTTGAGATTTTAAATTGTGGAGAACGAGAGATGATAGAGTCAATTATAAGTTCGGTATTCTTTCGTGAATTTATGTGAGTTAATTATAAGCCTATTCTCCCATCGCTTGCTAATAAATTTATCTGCAATAAATAAGGTTGTACGATTTGAAAATTTACTTAGTTTCTAGCCCAAGATCGTTTAAAAGTTTCTCGGTATGGATTAGAGTTCATAGCCAAGGCATAACTTATTGAAGCGGGATGCGGAGATTGGCGAGTCCAAAAAGGTCCTAACAAGGCATGAGGGCTAAATTTTGTTGCTAAAGATCCCAAGTGATGTGAAGAATCATTTATCAAAGATCAATATGAAGGATCGAGACACACGACGAAAAGCAAATACTCCCGTAAAGATCATGGAGAAGTCTATCCAAAAAGGCCCTAACAAGGTATGAGGATAAATAAATCCAAGTCCAAAAAACAGGCGGATCGTTGTATTTCAAAGTCCAAAGTAATGATTGGAGAAAAATGAAGAAGTCGTGGTCCAAATATGAATAATCTCTCAAAACTTCAAGTGAAGAAATTCCTATTATGAAGAGAAGACCATTATTTCATGAACGTCTCTCAAGGTTTGAAGTATGAAGTCGCTGCCAAATATCGGTCCGAGAAAGGTCTCAAATCGCGAAGCGAGTTATGCCAAGATATGAACTTTATGAGGTCCCGAGAAGCAGTTTTAAAAGATTTTGTCCTTCAGCTAACTATTGATTAAATCGTCCCACTTTATTTTCAGCCTAAATAACTATCGAAATAAGTCAACAATGCATTCTCGTGATCATTCAATACAGCAATAAAATATAAAAGATACACCTAGGAATAAGAGAGTCTAAGTAAATAATTGGCCCACATGAGTTCGTGTTAGTTTGCTTACTTATAATAACAATGATCTCGTTTTTAAGCTTGGTTTGGAGAAAGTGAAAACTTGAGGATGATGATCATTCATGACATTTCCAAAACCCTAAGGTATGATTTTGATTTCTTTACTTGTTTTGTTATTTTCTATCTCTTTAATAAAGGCCAATATGGATTGATTGTGATGAAAAGTGTAATCGTGCTTTGTAACTAATGCATTGCATGAGGACATTGCAATGGTCAAGTGTATGGGATTTGATAGGTGTGTAAACACCCATCCTTTTTACCACTTAACTACAATAATAAGCAAGCCAAAACATGTATTTTATGTCATAAATGTCGGAATTATGCGTGGTTTGTGTTTTTGTTGTGATTTAGGACGAGAATGTGAAAAGGGGAGAAAACACGGGCATTCACGGGCTTTTATCAAAGAAAAAGACGAAAGACGAAGTCAAGAAATAAAGAGTGCAAAAAGAACGGAAGTCCCAGACCAATTCTGAAGATTTATCGAAGAAAAAGTCAAAAGACGGAAGTTTACTAAAAGCCGAAGAACTCAAGTCTAATTTATTGAAGAATTACAAGACGAGTTAAAAGAAATCCCGAGACAAGTTATTAAAGTCAAAGAATTAAGAAGACAAGGACTTAATCATGCAACTAAGGAAAGAAGAAAGAGGGGAGGAAGCTTCCTCTAAGCACCTCCCTAATCTCCTATAAATAGGATTCATTTTCATTTCATTAGTTTTGTTGGCTAGAGTGACACTAGTTCTTCCATTTTCATTTCTTGCAAAATTTACTTTTCATGTCATTTTAAATACTTATCTTGCACTTTAATTCATTTTAATTCCAAGTAAGTGTTCTTAATTTTGTTGCTTTAATCTTTATTTACCTTTGATCAAGTTTACTTTTATCATTCTCCTTCTACTTTTCTTGTTCTTTTTGGTTTATTTAAATATCGGATTAAGTAAGAATTGCTTAATCCCTTTGCTTATTTGATTAAAAAGTTGACCTTTTCATTTCTATATAAGTTTTTGTATGAAATAAGCTATAAGTTTGACAATCTTATTGGCTTGTTTTGTACTTAGCTTATTTGCTTTTCTATGTCTTCTAAAAAGTTTCATCTTTCTAAAAGTTTGCTTAATTTGTTTACTTGTTTCGTGTTTTGAAAAATTCTTTAATTTTGTAGCTTGTTGTCTCGTCTTATTATAGTTTTTGGTTTAGTTTTTGAAATTCGCTTATTGCTAAAGTGCTTATTTAGTTTTGCTTATTTTCTATTTGGAGGCCATTTCCATCTTAGAAGGGTTTTTCCTTGTTACGATCCATTTGTTTTACCTTGGTACGATCTAATTGGCTTCGATCGCATTGACTGCGATATGTTGTTCTTTCCCTGGTATGATCCACGCCCGAGATCACTCATTGCGATCTGGGGTGCGATCTAGTCTCTCCTCCTTGCTACGATCGCATTGATTGCGATCTGATTTGTTACGATCAGGCTACGATCCTGACCACGATCCACTTGTTGCGATCGTGGTTGCGATCGGGAGTACGATCACGCCTACCCATCGGACTGCTGAGTATGATCCGATCCCTTTGTTTCCATCGCATTGAGTGCGATCGGGGGCTACGATCACCAAGTGCGATCTAAGCTGCGATCAAGTTACGATCCGGGTACGATCCAACCACATTAGTTGGTTGCGATCGTAGTGCGATCGGAATCGTGTTCTTGTTTTGTTTTTGTTTTTATTTTAAATTTTGTTTTCCCGCATTTTTACTTTATTTATTTTTAAGTTTTCAAATTATATTACGTTGTCAAATTTAATTTTAGTCACGCTTTAATTTTTGTCATTTAATTAACTTACTTTTCAACGTTTTTAACATTGCACCATTTACGTTTAATTAGTTTTAGATTTAAATTACCGTCATTTACTTTTAAGTCTTGCATTTTAATCACACTACAAGGACAAATCTTTGTTTCACCAAAATACGACTGAGTCACATAGTTAACCAGTAGTCAATTCGATTAGACCACAACAACGAACTTTAATTTTCTTACTAGGTAAAAGCCTAGTATCAATCACCCTTTCCATGCTAGATCCTAAGCATTCGATTCTTCGTCTCTAGTATGGGGGTGCTCCACCTTTAGACTCGAAACATTGAGGACAATGTTTACTTTTAGTATGGGGGTGAATAGATACTTGCTTTGCTACTCCCTCACGCTTTCCAACTTTCAATGTTTTGTTGCTAATAAGGCTAAAAATGGCCAAATTTTAAAAATTTTCTTAGTTTTCATAAGTGTTTTTAAGACACGGATGTATATTTTCCGATGGGTAGAATAAGAGCTAATTTTTGACTTGATGGGCATTTGGAGCCATTTACATTCCTTAACCCGCTCAATTCAAGTTTTGCTAGACTTTTATATTGGGAGCTTTAAAACGCGAAAGTCTTAGCTCATACGGGTTAAGAACAAGAACTTTTCGCAAGTTCCTATAAATGATCCTAGAAAGTCACTTATCAAGGGAACTATAAAATGCATTCTCTAAACTTGAAAAAGTCCAAGAAAGGGCAAGATCCTATAAGTGGCTTGAAAACCCAAAACTTTGATTTGATATAGTCTTAATGAAAGCTAATCCAAATTTGGCTTAATTTTGACTTGCATGGCTAAGTATTCACGAGTCTCTTTAATTAGAGGTCTTTATATAGTGAAGAACGAGAGATGATAGAGTTAGACAAGTGATCATGCTAAACGTAAAACATGAAAATGTTCTTTTAAAAACTCATATGTTTTTAATTGTGGCTTTTTCTTCCCATAAGATCAATGCATTAGGAATAAAAATAATTGCAATAAGTAAGGTCGTACGATTTGAAAGGTTACTTAGCCTCTAGCGCAAGATCGTTTAAAAGTTGCTCGGGGTTGAATAGAGTTCATAGCCAAGGCATATCTTATTGAAGTGGGACGCGAAGATTGGTGATTATCCAAAAAGGCCCTAACAAGGCATGAGGAGCCCTATTTTGTTGCTAAAGATCCAAGATGACGTGAAGTACCATTATTCCTAAATCAATATGAAGGATTGAGACACATGACGAAAAGCAATTACTCCCCTAAAGATCATGGAGAAAGTCTATCCAAAAAGACCCTTACAAGGTATGAGGATAAATGTATCCATGTCCGAAAAGGAGGCGGATCGTTGTATATCAAAGTCCAAAATAGATATTGAAGAAAAATGATGAATTCGTGGTCCAAATATGAAGAATCTCTCAAAAACTTCAAGTGAAGAAATTCCAAATATATGAAGAGAAGACCATAATTTCAAGAACGTCTTCCCATTGGAAAGCACAAGATGCTTTGAATTCCGCATCGGTTAAAGCAGTTGAAAAGAGTTGTCTATCTTGTGGTGGAGCTCATGATCTTTCCGAGTGCATTACGGCCGGTGGTAACACTTCGAGTGCTTACGTGGCAACGAGAACTTACAACCAAAATGGCCAAGGTTCCCGCCCAAATCAAGCTCCACCAAATCAAAATGCTAATAACTATCGAAACAACAATCAAAATGGTGGTTATCAAGGCAATTCACGTAACTATAACAAGGGGAATTATCAAAGTGGGAATGGAAAATTTTCAAATCAAAATCAAAACCATGATTTTTAAACTACTACTCAAGCTTTTTGATGAGATGGCATTTATACATGATCTCATCATTCTTTTCGGGCTTTAAATACATAAAAATGTCATAAAATACCATATATATGCTTGTGTTTGTTTACTTGTGTATTTTAGGTATGGATATCGTGAAAAAGACAAAATATCACAAGAAACAAGGAAAAACGGACACGAGAAACGAAGCCGTACAAAGAACCAGGCCCTAGTTCATGAATTATCCAACATTTATCCTTGAAGACTTGAAGATATGCAAGATTGATCCTCAAACAATGAAGAAATGACACTTAAAACCCTTGTGAAATCATAATTACAAGTTTTGTCCCTTAAGTTTGTCAAAATTACACAAAAGGTCCCTCAACTTTGAAGAAATGGCAAGATTAGTCCCTCATCAAATCTAATGTGTAAATTATGGTCCCTCATGAAGTTAAAGTTACAATGAAGACCTTTGAAGATCAAGAATGTCCAAGATTAGTCCCTCAAATATACAAAAATGGCAAAAACAACCCTTTAAAACCTTTTGCCAAAGTTTTAGGGCAAAAGTGTGAAAAATGGAAGTTTGTTAATGATGAGACTGTATTTATACATAGTCTCATCGTCCAAATCGGGCTTAAAACGCTTAAAATATCATCAAATTACCCAAAAATATGCCTGTATTTGTTCACTGTGTATTTCAGGTACGGATATCGTGAATCCACCAAAAGATTACAAGAATCAAGCAAAAACGAACACGGGAAACGAAGTCGCACAAAGAACCGGACCCGAATCATGATTTTCCTATCAAGTCCTTGAAGTTTGAAGATTTGGCAACTTTGGTCCCTCTACTTTGGAAGACTTGTCATATTATACCCTTGTGAACACTTTATTTACACATTGGGTCCCTAATATTTCAAGTATTTACATTATTGGCCCTTGGAATGAAGTCAAATTGCATCAAAGGTCCTTATTATAAAGTTTGTGCCATTTTCAGCAAGTTGGCTAAACTTATTATAAAGGAAAAAGGTTTTTGTGGATGATTAATACAAAGTGATCAAGTGAAGAAAGCTAGGGGGCTAAAACCGTCCAGACATCCAAACTCCTTCCCTCCAACCAGTATCCTCCACGTCACCCACTTTCCCCAATCCACCAATCAAAACTCACTTATTCTCCACGTCACACTTCCACTTCTTGGTTAATTAATTAAACTTTGTTTAAATAAAGAAAGTGGGGGAAACTCGTTTTTAAAAACTAATCACCCCAAAAACCTGATTAAAACACACACTCAACACACACTTAAGAACAAACCCTTATCACTAAATCTCCTTCATAACAAAGGTGTTTGTTTTAAGCACCTCCAGATCAGTAATTAACTATCCTCCCATCACTTTACCACCATCAAACAGCCCTCTAGCTCATTGAGGGACCTACACGAATGCTCCCCTGCTCCCAAAAACACAAGCAAACAAAAGGGATCAACGGCTTGTATTGATTCCTTGGAGGCTACTCACTTTTGGACGTCCATGATGCATTTTGCATGTCCTCATCAACCACATGGCTTTGGCAGATTATTGAAGACCACAAAAAGATTCAAGACTTCAAGGGCAAAAGTGGATTTTCAGCATGAATTAGGGTTTAGGGTTTTCATTCTTGTAATATTTTATTCCAGCTTCTAGGTAATTCTTTAGCTTAGTATAAAATGAGATGGTTTGTATCTCATTTAGCTTTTGTTCCAGTTTTTATGTAACTTTTTTAAATTTGATTAATGATAATGAAAAAATTTTGAAGCTTACATATTACTGAGTTCCATTTTAGTTTAATCAGTTTTCAATTGTTTGCAAAATAGTATAAGGTTTTAAGGTTATTGTTCTAAGTTTTGGTCAAAACTTTTTTTCTTCTTAAGGCTTTCAAAATTTTCAGCCTAGCTTATGTGGAAGTGAAAGTGGAAGCATAAGCTCTACTTGATGCTTGATTACTAGGTTTTCAAAGTGTCTTGTTGATTTTCATAGCTTCAAGGTTTGAGGTTTCAAAAGGATTCGAGTTTAAAAGTTTTTCAGAATTTATTTCATACTTTTTCTTTGGTTAATCAGCTTACTGTTGGAAATAAGATACACCAAGAGCCTTTACAAGCTTTTGGTTTAGCTTATTGCCAACTTGTATCTTTTCTGTGTTGGCTTTGATTGTGCAGGGATCAAGAAAGCAAGACAAGATCATAATTCCATCATTTCACTTTATTTCATTTTTTTCATCTGTGAAGACATTTTGCACCCTGGGACTGTTGTTGTCCTCCAGTAGGGTTCTTGCACCTCTCCCATAAGCTCACAAAAGTCCATTCAGTCCATTTTAAGAAGGCCTCAGCCCAAGGTTTGGCTTGAACCCTTTTAATGAATTTGTTTTGGACTTTTGAATGAAGTATATGTGATTTTGTGTTAAACTGCTGGTTTATTGGTATTTTCAGTTTGCTCATGCTTATTTGTGTTCTATGTGCATGATAGATTTGATAGAAATAGGTTTTTTGTTGATTTGAAACGTTTTAGTTTGAAAATTTCACTTTCTGTATTTTAAAGGGGTGTTTGGGTCTGCTTATTAAGTCAAGTGATTGACACATATTTGGTTTAAAAGCAATCTAGACATACTTAAGTGGTAGCAATAGGTTGGTTTTGGTACTTTGTTTCATGTTTGGTAGGCTGTAGGTAAGTTTGCATGATATCACTTTGGTAAAAATAGCATAAACTCAGCAAATGCATTTATCTGCCTTGTTTTAGCTTGAATTTTCCCATGAATCTTTGAAATCTGTTAGATATTAGGAGCACCTAGATTTATAGATAGTTTGTATGTGCTTTGGTTGGATTTTGTGCAAGTTGTGGCCATTTGAAGTTCACTTTTGTGCCTATAAGATCAGTTTACTGTTCATTTGTCCCTAACAGTTATATCAGTGACTGGATTGGTGCATTTTTGTGAATTTCTTGTGTTAGAGTTCTTGTTTTTCTTGTTTGCATAGACTCCCTACACTCCACTGAGTGTAGGGGTGCCCCTCTTGTCCATTAATTCCAAGAAACAAGAGCTTTCCTAAGCTCCAAACCCACCAGACCACTTTTTTTGTTCAGTCAGTGGGAACAAGGTTCCCACTGCTAGTGTAAGAGTTTCCCCTGCTTGGCTATAAGAAAAAAACAGTCAAGATGTCACTTTCACTTCTCTTTATTTTTGTCTTTAGTGCTTTAAAATATGTTTGAGGATTTCATTTTTGTTTTAATATTTTTCTTATTTTATTTTGGATTTTTCAGTTTAATTTATTTTCCATTTACTGTTCATTTGATATTTTTTACATTAATTAGCTATTTTAATTAACTTTTAAACTTTCTGTTTTTGTCATTTAGTGTAAAAAGTCAATATTTTTCAGTTTTAATATTTTTCTTAGATTTAGAAAATTAATTTAAGATTTTCAGTTAAAAAATTATTTTACTGTTCACTTTTTAATTAATTTTTAGAATTAATTTAGCTTAATTAGGGTTTAATTATTAATCTGTTTTGTGTTTTAGTGAAAAATTTTACATTTTTCAAACTTTTTCAATTTTCTACTGTTCATTAGTATAAATTAGGATTTTTAAAATTGTCAAATTAATTTTGGCATTATTTTATTATTTTTTATGATTATTTTAATTTAAAATAGTTTTTAGTCATTTAAAAATAGAAAAATAGTTTTTAAAATTTAGGAAAAATAGTTTTTAGTCTTTAAATAATATAAGAGACTTATTAGTTCAATAAAATAATATTTTGGACATTTTGTTAATTATATTTCATTTTAGGGCTTTAATTAGTATTAAAAATTGAATATTTAATTAATAAAAGGTTTTAAAATATATTTGTTGGATTTTTATTCTTATTTATATTATTTAAGACTTAGTTTAATCTTTTAATTAATTTTTAGGTTTAATTTTTAATTTTGTCACGTTTTACGTATTTACGTTCGTGTTTTACGTCAACGTCGTAGTTTTAATCGTAGTCGTAGCTCGTCTTTACTTTTTCCCTTCTAAACCAAAAACGTCACTAATCCAAACATTGTTATTTTATATTTTGGCACATTAATACACACATATCCTTCGAGAACAAACTTGGAATTTATTCGTCTTCACGGTTTTCCTAAATCGTGTCGATTAATACTTGCCACTCATACGCGTTTTTCCTAAAACGTGTACGAAAAACACTACATCAAATTTATGGCGCCGCTGCCGGGGAGGTGTTTAGTGTGCCATTATTATTAGTATCGTGTTTGTGTGAGTAGTGCGTTTTTGCTTTTCATTTTTTGGAAAGCGTGAATATCATACATACTCATTTTTGTTATTTTTCATTAATATATTATAGTATCCAAATAAATCGTGTTTAATTTTCCTAAATTAAACACAAATCAATCTTTTACTATATTGTAGATATATTGGTTTTCGTTTTCCTTGTGAATATATTATTACTATATTGTCTTTACGTAAGAACAATAAATATACAAGTACTCCAAAAGCGTGAAAACGCAACCTTGATTCGGGATTTCATCACTCGATCATTGTATTCGAATCTAAAGCAAAAGTTCAAAGGAAAAATAGATAAATACTTTCGTGAGGCTTAATTTCGATTAACACAAACTATAAGGTGGGTATAAGGCGGTTGTATTTCACGACCTAAAGGAAAAAGGCTCTTAAGTGCTTCGCGCCGCCTCGTTTCCTCCGCTTGCTTGTGCGTGTTTTGAGAAAGAAGGCTAATCGAGGGTTTGCCGCCCAAGTATTATCTACGTATATTATATTTGCTTGTGTTTTCAAGATTAAACCCTCTTGAACGTTTTGGTGTTCCACCAACGTTCTAAAGTCATCGAGAACATTCACTCACGTGATTGTTTTCATTCTTTGAGGCTCCTTTAATCGAGAAAGTCGATTCGAGGAGAGATTTGTAGATTTGTGTCTACGTAATACATTCAAAAATCCAAAAAAATTAAAAAACAATCAAAAACCAAAAAATTGAAAAAATCGAAAAACCGCAAAAAGAATCTTCTTTGCTACCACCCATTCTACGCTTAGTGCATGCGCACTCGATCGAAGGATTATTCCAATTCTAGCGAAGCTTCGAATCGACGCAATCGTAATCGAAGGAATCGACGACGTAGACGAGAATTAGAAACCGACGTTCCTAATATCGTTGTTGAAGAGACCTTAGACGAGATGGCCGACAATCGTTCTATGATGGAATTGCTCCAAGCGCCCACCGAGGGTTATGGAGACGCGATCGTAATTCCCGCTATCGAGGCGGAGAATTTTGAGATTAAGAGCGGAATGCTTTCGTTGATCCAAGCTACGAAGTTTCGAGGTCGTGAAGCCGATAATCCTCACGACCATATTCGGAATTTTGATCGTCTTTTAGCCACGAGCAAGTTTAAGAACTTCGACACCGATGTCGTCAAGCTTATGCTTTTTCCGTACTCGCTCGATGGTGCCGCCAAGGATTGGTACGAGAAAGAGCCACCTAATTCCATTACTACGTGGAAGGATCTCGTTTCCAAGTTCGTTAATTATTTTTTCCCACCGTCTAAAACAACGTTTTTCAAAAACGAGATTACGAAATTTGAGCAAAAACCGAATGAATCTTTTAGAGACGCGTGGGATCGTTTTAAGGAATTGCTTAGGCAATGTCCTCACCATGGTTTTTCCGAGTTGCACCAAATCGATACGTTTTACAACGTTCTTAATTTTCACGAACAAGACTCGTTGAATTCCGCCGCCGGTGGCAACTTTTTGTGTAAGACTCCGAAAGACGCATTGATAATTATCGAAAACCGATCCAAGGTTTACCAACTCCGCAACGCACCGAGTGTTGCCAATGTCGCCAATGTTAGTAGTTCTAACCGCGACATTGAGAGAGTTGATGCGAAAGTCGACAAGTTGACGAATGTGTTTACGTCTTTTCTCGTTGAGATGCAAAAGAAAGACGCTCCCGCTACGGTGAAAGAGGTTGAGGTTTCGTGTACGTTTTGTGGTGGACCTCATAATTATTACGAGTGTGCGGCTACGGATGGCCAAACGACGAATGTGAGTGCGTTAAATGGAAACAACAATTTTTCTAATCAAAATAACGCTGGTCCATCACAACAAGGAAATTATAACCAAGGCAACAATTTTCAAAATCGAAACAATTTTCAAGGAAACAATCAACAAGGAAATTTTTCGAATCAAAATCAAGGAGGTTATAATCAAGGTCGTAATATAACTTGGCAAAATCGAGACAATAACCAAAACTCGAATTTTTCAAACAACAACAATCAAGGCAACAATTTTTCAAGTGGGAATCAAGGAAATTTTCAAAGAAACAATCAAAACCAAGGGAACTTTAATTCAAATCAAAATAGTTCGTCAAACGATTTTCAAAATTACATGAAAACAAATGAGGCTAATATGAGACGATTAGAGGGAGAAATTGGTACCTTGAAAAATGACTTTACAAATACTTTGAAATTGCAAAACACGAAGATTGAGCAAGGGCAAATTGATATAAAAAAAGATGTTTTCGGCCATTATGAACAAAGCCTCGGGTTCGTCATCAAGTTCGTTACCTAGTGACACCGTTGCTAATCCGAAAGAACAATGTAAAGCCGCCTCGTCTCGTGAGAAAGGTCGTGTGATTACCCCTAACCTTGAAGGATTCCTTGTTGTTTATGCTTCTCAACCCTCGACTTCTAAGACGTCTTCTTGTTCTAAAGTCGATGGGGTGAACGTGGCGACCAAGGAAAAGAGTGCACACCCTCGTGTACCTCAAATTCCATCCACGGTTCAAAAAGAGAGCTTTGTCGACCTTACCAAAGTAACCCTTGAAGAAACTTGTGCATCGATCCTTCTTAAAAAACCCAAAAGGCGTATGCCGAGAAAGGAAAAGGATCCGAGCCAATTTCTATTACCTTGTGATTTTTCCGAGATTGAGGGATGTTTAGCCCTTTCCGATTTAGGTGCTAGCATCAATCTCATGCCTCATTCTCTTTGGAAATTGATGAGATTGCCTTCGCTTACCCCCACGAACATGACAATCGAGCTTGAAAATTGTACTCCACTTATACCAATTGGAATAGCCGAGGATGTCTATGTTAGGATTGGAAAGTTTGTTTTTCCCGCGTATTTCGTTATATCCGATTATGAGTGTGACCCTAAATGTCCCATTATTTTAGGCCGACCATTCTTATCGACGGCTAGAACCGTAATCGACGTTCACGAGGGGAGACTTACTATAAGATATGGGGATGAGAAAATAGACTTTTTCGCTAGAAAATCCCAAGGGTTTAATGAGAATGAAAAAACCGAGGTTTCCAAACCTAATGATTCAAATTCTAATGATTTCAAAATGTTTACTTTAGCGGAAAGAATGAAGCTTGATGCATGTTTTGAAAGAATTAAGAAAAACGGTTTTAAAGATGATGATTTTAATGATAAAGAATACGTGTACCTAATTCAAAAGGGTATGTGTAAATTTATGGATGAAAACTCACTTTGGGATGTTTTTAGCGAAACAAGTGAACCACCAATTCCGAAGGGCGACGTTAGTGCCATCACGACAAAGACCAATATGGGCTCGTCTTCACCACCTTCGAAGGACCACGTTTTTTAGGCTTCAACTTCTAACTCCATCGAAGTACCTCCTTTGCCTAGCCCAACACCCGTTGAGGCTAAAGGGTTTATCGACATCAATCCTCTCGTCTTAGAAAAGTCACCTAAGCATAGTCATTCGACTTGTAAGTCCATGGTTGTGAGTGTTCACATCGACTCTTTCTTTGACGATGACGATGGCGATTTTGCCGAGCTTGATCACGTACTTAGACATCCACATGCTATTTGTGATTCTCATAAGAAGAAACATGTAAAGTACGATGATTACGAGTTTGATCCCGAGATTGAGGAATTTATAGAACGAGAGCTAGCTCTTATGCCTCCACTTCCACCTACGAGTGAGGTCGATCTTTCCAAAATCGAGGATGAACTTAATGAGTTGGAACGTCTTATTTTCGATGACGAACCAACTCATGTGACCACTAAGAATCCAATTCTCGAGGAGTTACCTAATCAACACTCCTCGTTTGAGAATGACGTTTACCACATTCGTGAGGATCTAACTTATCAACGATCCCCACAAAAGAATGATGGTTTCGTGCTTGATCATGATCTCTTCGAGAGAGTTTCTAAGATACTCAAGGAGGGGAATGACAAACCTTGGTTTGACTAGCCTATCTTTGATGAAGAAATCGATGAGATCGACGTTCATGAGGATGACGAGTATGTAGACCCCGAGGGGGCGGTGTTCTTTATTGAAAAACGTTTTGAGAACTTATATAATCCGCCACCCCCTCCCACCAATGACTTAAATGTGAGGATTTTTAGCGCGACTAATTTTCAATTTGACACGCCAAATATTTTCGACATTATCAAATCGGGTTTTCATAGAGAGTTTAAAAACGATGAAAAAGGAAAAGATTTTAAAAATGTTTTAAAAGATTTTTCTACAAGTTTAACTCCGTCATCACCATGTTTCATGAGTGCTACCACCTCGTCTACTCCTTTTGACGATGGTTGGTGTGGATCTAGTGTGGGGGAAGCCCCAAATGTTCCCTCCCATTTCTCCACCGAGGACGAGATTTACGATCCCGGAATTGCTTGTAAAGGGAAATCTCGGTCTTCCACCGATGCAATAAATGGAAAATATTTTCGTTTGCTTGGTGTGAGTCTACCTCGAGTAGCTCATATGTTTGCCTTACCCATTGCCCCACCTTTCTACTTCTTATCTCTTTTCTTCTACCCCATTGGGGTTTGTGTTGGAGTAGCGTTGTTTCGTCTTTCATCCAAAAACGAGGACGCTATCTTTGACCCCGGTATTCGTTTATCGGGTTTTTAAAGTACTCCATGTACTTTTGGGCCTTGTTTATCATGTAAGTCCCACTAAAAATGACCAAACCAAGATTATCCCTAAATGATCACATTTATGGGGATTCGAGTCGAGCTTTTGACTCGGTTATCAAAAACAAGGTGCCTCGTGGGGGATTCTCATGCTTATCCTTGTAAATATTATCGCTTTCTTAGTTTAATGTAACGAGGGGACTTGTGCTCTTCCAACCTTTGTTTCGTGGTTGTTTGTGATTGTGATTCATTAGGTTCATCGTCATCATTGAAGCCTCTCGTGTTCGTTTTATGGATCACTCGAGCTTCGATCGTTGCCTTTGGAGATTCCGATATCCGATGATATCCTTTTATGTTATAACGTTTATCTTATTAGCATAATTCATAAACGGCTTATAGGTTATTCGTTTTACCCTTTCCATGCTCGAGATTAAGCATTCGACTTCGTCTCTAGTATGGGGGTGTTTACACCCCTAGACTCGAAACATTGAGGACATTTTTCTAGTTTTAGTATGGGGGGTGAGTAGATACTTCACCTTGCTTACGTCAACACGCTTTCCAATATTCATCTTTTTGCTATCGTTTTGTTGCAAAATAAGGCTAAAAATGGCCAAATTTTAAAATTTTTCTAGTTTTTCATAAGTGTTTAAGACACAAATGTAGGTTTTCCGATGGTGAGAACGAGAGTAATTTTTGACTAGACCGTGCGTGTTGAGCACTTAGCTTCGATTCCTTAACTTTTTAGGCTAAGTCTCGTAATCGTCACGATCTTATGTGTAGTAATTATTAGCTTATTCTCCCAACGCTTTTGCATAATAAATTGTTAATAAATATTGATTTGGCGGTTTAGTCACTATTGTTGGTTTCTAATTTGTTTTGGTAGCTTCCATGTAATTAAATTGGGAAAACATTAAGGTATCGCCAGCGTCACGGTTTTGAAGTATTGGCACCCGAATAATCGAAAGCTTCACCTAATAAAAAGATTTCAAGTGCTCACCTAAATTAAGCAAAAACTTGAAGCTCACAAGGCCGAAAAATCTATGCCCAAATTAAAAGTGAATCAAGCCTTAATCTTCGAAGCTTTAAAGATCCAAAATTCGCTTTAGCGTGAGGATATACGTCTTTGGCTAATAAAACCACCGATGAGGCGGATAATAAAAGGCAAGGCAAGACCGAAGTCATAATAAAAGCTTCATGGCGAAGTTGAATAAAAGATGGAGGTAAACCAAATATAATAAGGCCCTTCCGTTAGGGGGCGTATAAAAGTCTTGGTAATAAGTCTCATGTTCAAAACCGTTATAAAACCGTGTTTATCGATCCTTCTTGTTGACTTAATTTTTTGACATCGTTGTCTATTGGGATGAATTATTAATTTAATGATTTTGGTTACACCGTTAAGTTTCTATTTTTAGACTTAATCACTATTCACGCATAAGTCAATGATGTATCCTCGTGATCATTAAGACATAATAAAATATAAGAGATACCAAGTAGGAATAAGGGAGTTTAGGTTCGTAATTAACACTCATGAGATGTGATCGTGTTGCTAACGTATAATAACAATGATCTCGTTACACGCTTAGCATGGAATTGGGTGAAAATCGAGGACGACGAAATTATTTCTAACGAAGCATTCACGTGTTCTTGTTCTATGATCCCAAAAGTCACGTTCTCGTGATGAAAACAATACGTTATGTCTAAAACACGTGTAGTAGCTTATTTAAATTTATGTCTTCAATAATTGTCATCATAAAATGAATTTTGGAAGTGCTATGATACTTAATTCTAGCATTGCGTGGGGACACGGCAATGGTTTAGTATGGGGGAGTGATGAGACTGTATTTATACATAGTCTCATCGTCCAAATCGGGCTTAAAACGCTTAAAATATCATCAAATTACCCAAAAACATGCCTGTATTTGTTCACTATGTATTTCAGGTACGGATATCGTGAATCCACCAAAAGATTACAAGAATCAAGCAAAAACGAACACGGGAAACGAAGCCGCACAAAGAACCGGACCCGAATCATGATTTTCCTATCAAGTCCTTGAAGTTTGAAGATTTGGCAACTTTGGTCCCTCTACTTTGGAAGACTTGTCATATTATACCCTTGTGAACACTTTATTTACACATTGGGTCCCTAATATTTCAAGTATTTACATTATTGGCCCTTGGAATGAAGTCAAATTGCATCAAAGGTCCTTATTATAAAGTTTGTGCCATTTTCAGCAAGTTGGCTAAACTTATTATAAAGGAAAAAGGTTTTTGTGGATGATTAATACAAAGTGATCAAGTGAAGAAAGCTAGGGGGCTAAAACCGTCCAGACATCCAAACTCCTTCCCTCCAACCAGTATCCTCCACGTCACCCACTTTCCCCAATCCACCAATCAAAACTCACTTATTCTCCACGTCACACTTCCACTTCCTGGTTAATTAATTAAACTTTGTTTAAATAAAGAAAGTGGGGGAAACTCGTTTTTAAAAACTAATCACCCCAAAAACCTGATTAAAACACACACTCAACACACACTTAAGAACAAACCCTAATCACTAAATCTCCTTCATAACAAAGGGGTTTGTTTTAAGCACCTCCAGATCAGTAATTAACTATCCTCCCATCACTTTCCCACCATCAAACAGCCCTCCAGCTCATTGAGGGACCTACACGAATGGTCCCCTACTCCCAAAAAAACAAGCAAACAAAAGGGATCAACGGCTTGTATTGATTCCTTGGACGCTACTCACTTTTGGACGTCCATGATGCATTTTACATGTCCTCATCAACCACATGGCTTTGGCAGATTATTGAAGACCACAAAAAGATTCGAGACTTCAAGGGCAAAAGTGGATTTTCAGCATGAATTAGGGTTTAGGGTTTTCATTCTTGTAATATTTTATTCCAGCTTCTAGATAATTCTTTAGCTTAGTATAAAATGAGATGGTTTGTATCTCATTTAGCTTTTGTTCCAGTTTTTATGTAACTTTTTTAAATTTGATTAATGATAATGAAAAAATTTTGAAGCTTACATATTACTGAGTTCCATTTTAGTTTAATCAGTTTTCAATTGTTTGCAAAATAGTATAAGGTTTTAAGGTTATTGTTCTAAGTTTTGGTCAAAACGTTTTTTCTTCTTAAGGCTTTCAAGATTTTCAGCCTAGCTTATGTGGAAGTGAAAGTGGAAGCATAAGCTCTGCTTGATGCTTGATTACTAGGTTTTCAAAGTGTCTTGTTGATTTTCATAGCTTCAAGGTTTGAGGTTTCAAAAGGATTCGAGTTTAAAAGATTTTTCAGAAATTTATTTCATACTTTTTCTTTGGTTAATCAGCTTACTGTTGGAAATAAGATACACCAAGAGCCTTTACAAGCTTTTGGTTTAGCTTATTGCCAACTTGTATCTTTTCTGTGTTGGCTTTGATTGTGTAGGGATCAAGAAAGCAAGACAATATCATCATTCCATCATTTCACTTTATTTCATTTTTTTCATCTGTGAAGACATTTTGCACCTTGGGACTGTTATAGTCCTCCAGCAGGGTTCTTGCACCTCTCCCATAAGCTCACAAAAGTCCATTCAGTCCATTTTAAGAAGGCCTCAGCCCAAGGTTTGGCTTGAACCCTTTTAATGAATTTTTTTTGGACTTTTGAATGAAGTATATGTGATTTTGTGTTAAACTGCTGGTTTATTGGTATTTTCAGTTTGCTCATGCTTATTTGTGTTCTATGTGCATGATAGATTTGATAGACATAGGTTTGTTGTTGATTTGAAACATTTTAGTTTGAAAATTTCACTTTCTGTATTTTAAAGGGGTGTTTGGGTCTACTTATTAAGTCAAGTGATTGACACATATTTGGTTTAAAAGCAATCTAGACATACTTAAGTGGTAGCAATAGGTTGGTTTTGGTACTTTGTTTCATGTTTGGTAGGCTGTAGGTAAGTTTGCATGATATCACTTTGGTAAAAATAGCATAAACTCAGTAAATGCATTTATCTGCCTTGTTTTAGCTTGAATTTGCCCATCAATCTTTGAAATCTGTTAGATATTAGGAGCACCTGGGTTTATAGATAGTTTGTATGTGCTTTGGTTGGATTTTGTGCAAGTTGTGGCCATTTGAAGTTCACTTTTGTGCCTATAAGATCAGCTTACTGTTCATTTGTCCCCAACAGTTATATCAGTGACTGGATTGGTGTATTTTTGTGAATTTCTTGTGTTAGAGTTCTTGTTTTTCTTGTTTGCATAGACTCCCTACACTCCACTGAGTGTAGGGGTGCCCCTCTTGTCCATTAATTCCAAGAAACAAGAGCTTTCCTAAGCTCCAAACCCACCAGACCACTTTTTTTGTTCAGTCAGTGGGAACAAGGTTCCCACTGCTAGTGTAAGAGTTTCCCCTGCTTGGCTGTAAGACAAAAACAGTCAAGATGTCACTTTCACTTTTCTTTATTTTTTGTCTTTAGTGCTTTAAAATAGGTTTGAGGATTTCATTTTTGTTTTAATATTTTTCTTATTTTATTTTGGATTTTTCAGTTTAATTTATTTTCCATTTACTGTTCATTTGATATTTTTTACATTAATTAGCTATTTTAATTACCTTTTAAACTTTCTGTTTTTGTCATTTAGTGTAAAAAGTCAATATTTTTCAGTTTTAATATTTTTCTTAGATTTAGAAAATTAATTTAAGATTTTCAGTTAAAAAATTATTTTACTGTTCACTTTTTAATTAATTTTTAGAATTAATTTAGCTTAATTAGGGTTTAATTATTAATCTGTTTTGTCTTTTAGTGAAAAATTTTACATTTTTCAAACTTTTTCAATTTTCTACTGTTCATTAGTATAAATTAGGATTTTTAAAATTGTCAAATTAATTTTGGCATTATTTTATTATTTTTTTATGATTATTTTAATTTAAAAATAGTTTTTAGTCATTTAAAAATAGAAAAATAGTTTTTAAAATTTAGGAAAAATAGTTTTTAGTCTTTAAATTATATAAGTGACTTATTAGTTCAATAAAATAATATTTTGGACATTTGTTAATTATATTTAATTTTAGGGCTTTAATTAGCATTAAAAATTGAATATTTAATTAATAAAAGGTTTTAAAATATATTTGTTGGATTTTTATTCTTATTTATATTATTTAAGACTTAGTTTAATCTTTTAATTAATTTTTAGGTTTAATTTTTAATTTTGTCACGTTTTACGTATTTACGTTCGCGTTTTACGTCAACGTCGTAGTTTTAATCGTAGTCGTAGCTCGTCTTTACTTTTTCCCTTCTAAACCAAAAACGTCACTAATCCAAACATTGTTATTTTATATTTTGGCACATTAATACACACACCTCCTTCGAGAACGAACTTGGAATTTATTCGTCTTCACGATTTTCCTAAATCGTGTCGATTAATACTTGCCACTCATACGCGTTTTTCCTAAAACGTGTACGAAAAACACTACATCAGTTAACAAAGGGAATACGTTTACATGGGCTGAAAAACTTCATTTACAATCTTTCCCAAAGAATAAGGACTATAGTTGTCTATTTGAAACATTCAAATAGAAAATGCGCCAAACACAAACACAATCCTACAAAAACGGATCAAACTGTGTCACTGTAGCAAGTAAGAACCCAGTTTTTACATCACTTAAAACAAAGGGTAGTTTTCGATGACCCACACTCACGTGTGATTCACACAAGCAGAAACCCATCCCAACCTTAAAACCCTCACTCCCACTCACCAAAGGGTCCCACACCCAAAACCATTTCACCCATCATGTGACAACTTTCTCTCCAAGGCCTGCCACGTGTCAAAATCAACGGCAAAGACTCTTAGCTTCACCCCAAAGCTAAGATAATCGTCCCTGATCATTTTGGACAGCTCACAACCAAGAATCGTCTAGAAGACCTCAAGGATAATATTGGAATTTCACTTCTAGGGTTTGTAAATAGTGTTAGCATCGCATTTGCCTATAAAAGGAGACCTCAACCTGTGAGAGTCCCTTTGTTCCAGTTTTAGGCTATCAAACTTTGTAATCCCTTTTTAAGTTAATAAAATTTGATTTTCAGAAATTTGTGAAATCTCTTTTATGTTTTGTTAAAAGTTGGTGTTAGAATAGCCTAAATCTGAGTTCCACTTATACGTTTGAAGGTTTTTGAGGCAAGCTTTTAATCCATAAGATTTGTGTTTCAAAAATCAGAAAGTGCTTGATATTGTTCATCACTTTGGTTTGTTCTTCTTAGCAGGTACATTGGAAGCTGGTACTTGTTTTGCTAGTACCTCAACTCAAACAATCCAGGGCCTGGATGTAGGTCTTGGAGGTTTGCATCCTTCTCCCTTTTCAATTTTCTCTTTATTTTCTGCATATTTGTGATTTTCTATTATCATTGTTGAATTTGTGTTTTGATGGTTGAATCTTGTTTATCTGGTGTTGTTTGATGTTCTTGAGTTCATGTTAACTTGATTTGTGGTTTGAATCTGAAAAATCCTTTGTTAATTTGTGAAAACAGATTATTAAGGGGTGTTTGGGTTAACTGCATAAGCAGGATTTGTGGCTTGTTGAGTGGTTGTTTTTTGTTGTTATCTGTTGGTACTTGTTTATCTGGTATACTTGGTAACTTATTTGCAGGTTTTGTGGTTTGAAACACCAAAATCCATAAAAGGGCTATAAAATCTTTTTTACTTGATGAAATTGGCTATAGTTTAAGGGACACCTAGATCTAATCATAGACTAGGGTTAACAAGTGATTAAACTAGGTTAATAACATCAGGGAAAGAGATTTGGATGCTTGAAATTGGATTTGTGGTCAATTAGATCAACAAAGTGTGCTTATGTTCTTGTAGTTCATATCAAAAGGTTTAATCTGCTTTGATCTTGTTCCATACCTTGTTTCAGTGATTGATTTAAGTTTGTTTGTGCTTATTCAGAGTTTATATAGCTTGTGTATGCATTTGGTTGAATTTGGAGTGCTTATTCATGCTAAAACTGCTTAAGTGTTCATAACTGCTTATTATCCAAGTCTGTGCAATATATGTGGACTGTTTGCTTATTCTGGGCTTATTGTGTGGAACCAATTTGTGATTTCTTTGTTGCTATAGACTCCTTGTGATTCATTAATCAAAAGGGTGCCCTTGTTGTTGGGAATAAATCTATGCTTAGTTGTTTCCCCTGCTAGTTGATTATTCGTACCCCTGCTAGAGTAAGTTCCCCCTGCTAAATAACAAAGGCAGGGGGATTGGTTCCCCTGCTGAAGTCAAAGGCCCTGCTGTCAAAGATAAACATGGAATAGATTTTTATGTGTTTCAGTTATTATTCCTTAATACTTTCCATAGTTTGTTAGTAGTGATCTTGTACGTGAGTCCTTGTGCCTATAAAAGGACTCACTAGGTTAGCATGCAAAGTGTGTCTTTCTCATTTGTCTTTCATTGTTATTACTTTAAGGTTTTGTAAACCCTAATACCACTTTGGGTATTTGTATATCTTTGATATATTAAAGTTCAACGTTTCAATCACATTTGTTCTTGTGCTAAACATTACATTCCGCATCTTGTTTAGTTACTTTGCTTTGCAAAGTTTCTCTAGTGTTAGATTGAATTCTTTCTCTCTATCACAACCCTTAAACAAGCTATTAAGGTTTAAGATCTGACTTTGGGATCAACAAGTGGTATCAGAGCTTGTTGAGAAACTTTGTCTAAATCAAGAACAAAATCCTCATAGCAAACATGTCTTCAGATTCATCCTCAAACAGCAACAACCACAATAACCTCAAGTTACCCATGTTGGATCCTGAAAACTTTGAATTATAGGAATTCAGAATCCAACAATACCTGAAAATGGAACACTATGTTCTCTGGGAGATCATAGAGTTTGGTGATCAATTCAACAAAATGGTGGCAGTTGAAGAGGGCAAGGAAGAAGGTGAAAGTTCCAAAGGTAAGGACAAGAAGAAATCTGATGCTCTATGTGATAAGGAAATACTGGCTAGAAGGCATGATGTCAGGGCTCACAGCTCATTGCTGTTGGCTCTACCTGATAGACATCAACTCAGATTTAGGAAATACAAAATAGCTAAGGATCTATGGGAAGCCGTAGGCAAAACCTTTGGAGGAAATGAAGCCACAAAGAAGAAGAAGAAAAATCAAATGCGGAATGATTTTGCTTCTTTCAAAGCAATTGGTGATGAATCAATTGGAGCTATTTACAATAGGCTTCAAGATATGGTGGCCCAATTGGAATTCTTTGATATTGAGGTATCAAAAGAGCAGGTGAATACCTAGTTTCTTAACAGCCTCCAGAAAGAATGGTTTGTCTATAAGGCAATTTGGCAGAATAAGGATGACTTGGACGAAAAAGACATTGATGACATATACAATAACTTAAAAGTTTTTGAACCTGTTGTCAATGAGATGAAGTCAAAAGGAACAATTCCCACCAACTCAAGCGGATTCACTGATTCCCCTGCTAACATGGCATTCATATCACAAAGCAGTGGAATCTCCAAGAACAGTGGAATAGAAGTAGCCCCTGCTACTTATTCCCCTGCTACCAGGTCTGGACCTTCCTATGATGAAGAAAGACCAGCTACATTCAGCCTTGATACTGTTTGTGCTTTTATAGCATCTCAAGGGCCACAAGGATCTACTGTGCTACATGAAGACCTAAGTCAAATCAGTAAGCAAGGGTTAGAAGAGATGGATATCAAGTGGAATATGGCTCTACTCAGCATGAGAGCCAATAGGTTCTACAAGAAGTATGGGAAGAAGATCTCAATTAATCCCTCTGATGTGGCTGGGTTTGATAAAACAAAAGTTGAATGTTACAATTGTGGCAAGAAGGGTCATTTTGCCAGGGAATGCAGAGGACCTAATACTGGAAATAGCTACAGAAAGGAAACAAGAGATGATGATTCTGGTGCTAAAGCCATGGTAGCCATGCAGGGGATAGATGGAACAAGCGGATGGGACTGGAGTGCTATGACAGAGAATGTGGAAAGAAATCAAGCCTTGATTGCTGAGAAAAAGGAAGAAGATTTTGCACTTATGGCTATGTCATGTTCCAGCTCTGACAATGAGGTATATGATGACTCATACTGTACTAAAGCTTGTAGGAAAAATACTAAATCTTTGAATGATCAAATCAGAAAGGTAAAAGCTGACTATATCAATTGTGATAATGATCTTCATAATTATAAACGTGCTTTAGAACAGTTAGAGTTCACCATAAGAGAGTATAGGCAAAGAGAAAGTGATTATAGGGATCACATTGTGATTCTAGAAAGAGATGCTAAGGAGAATAACCAATCTATAAAGGTATTGACTGCTGAACTTGAAACTTTCAAAGCTAACCAAAAGATAGATGAAGAAACTGTTGAAAAATTTGGAAAAGCTTCAAAAGATTTAACCAAAGCAGTTGAAATTGGTCAATCTCCTAGGGACAAAACAGGGTTTGGGATTAAAAATATGCATGCTACCATACCACCACCCCCTACTAACATCCATGCTCCTTCTCCTAGAAAAGACCTGTCCTGGACTGGTCTCCCTTGTTTTGAAAAACAGGATGACATTGAGTTTGACTTGAGTGCTTATATACCTAATAATCTTGATACAGAAGAGTCTCTAGTTAAAACTAGTGTTATTAGGGATGTTGAAAAGGAACAGGTTGGTTTAAAACAAATTGATAACCCTGTTAGATTTTCAAGAGAAGGAATTGTTGGCAGAAATTCTAGCTCTAAAAGTAGCTCCCCTGAGTCTACCATTGTAACACCCCATTTTGGAAATGGAATATTACGCATAATCATGGCGTGTCATCAAAGCATACAAGGATAAATGTCTAAGCATTATTCACCCATAAAAGGGAAATACCGGAATCAAACATCGGTACCCCAAAGTAAAGCTCAGCACACACAAACATAAATACTGTAAAAGGAAAGGACGAAACAATGTCCATAGCAACTGTATCAAAGTAAAGGAAATGCATAAAGTAAAGAAAGACAGTAAAGCTTCCAGTCCATATGCACCTACGTTAGAGATCTACGAGCGTCCCTGAGTACCTGCCGTTTTGGGAACATGAAAAGGAAAACGGCTGAGCAAGACGCTCAGTGCACGGATGTACAATATAGCATGAAATAGGATAAACATGTAACATATAACAGCGGAAGACTAAGTACTGAGTAAACTGGTTAAGTATCAAGAAAACTGGTTTTATAGTTTGAAAAGCCTTATGTTTATCTTGTGAAAACTGTTTTAACATATATATACCATAGCCCATATAGGTCATGAAAAGGTCACGTGCATGAATACTTGGAGGGGTGACCTCATCATGCTGATTAGAGGGGATGCCTCTAATCAATATATTGGTTTGGGTAGGAGGGATCAGCTCCTTGTGAAGGGTGCAAGGCACACACCACATTCACCATGATAAACTGAATAAAAACATGTAACTAGGATGCACCCATACGCCCCACATGATATAATAATATGGCCAAAACTGAAAGGGACGCCACGAGCAATCACTCCGCCGTGGGGAAGTCATAACATCGGTGCCTCCAATGCTATGGTTATGGTACCTCCATAACTAGGTGAAACTGGTCATGCTTGTATATGGCTATAGATTATGCTAAATTAACATAAGCAGTTCAAAACAATAAAACAAATGTTGGGGAAAACAGTTGGCTGCATACGGGGAAATCCTAATAAGGAAAGAATGTCCATACTGAAAGGACGGGAATCCGTACCTCAAGTCCAGTGAATGAACGGAAGAAAGACTCCTACTTCTGGATCACTAACGCTACATGAATACACACGTGTATAAGTATCGATTCACTGATTACGTACTGGGTTTTGTGTCTCATTATAGCTGGTTTGGTATGTTCTAGGTCATGGTTCACTGTTTAAAGCCTTAAACTGTGTTTATCTTGTATTCTGATTTATCTGATTAAGTATTACTGGTGATTCATGTATTAATATACTTACTGTGTAATAATAAGTAACTTTCCAAAAATAGCAGGTTTCCAAAAATAGAAAGTTTCTAAAAATAGAAAGTTTCCAAAAATAGAAAGTTTCCAAAAATAGAAAGTTACCAAAAATAGAAAGTTTCCAAAAATAGAAAGTTTCCAAAAATAGAAAGTTTCCAAAAATAGAAAGTTTCCTAAAATAGAATTTACTGCTTAAAATAGATTAGTTTCTAAAAATAGAAAGTTTCCAAAAATAGATCAGCTGCCTTAATTAAATAAGTTTCCATATATAGAAGGTTTCCATGATTAGATTAGCTGCCTGAAATAGATTGATTTCCATATATAGAAGGTTTCCATAATTAGATTAGTTGCCTTATTTAATTAAGTTTCTATAAATAGAAGTTTCCATAATTAGAATTAAGCTGATTACATAAGCTAACATATAAGTCTAAGTGTTATAAGCTTATTTCTTAAGTCATATGATATAGTGTATAGTTTAATTATTATTTCATGTATTTTAATTAAACTATAGGTTAAGCATTTTAATTAAAGTATAACATGTTTTAATTAAAATGAAATGAAAATACTTAGGTTAAAATGTGTATTATTATTAATAATAATATAACCTAAGTCATGTCTAAATTAATTAATTATAGGCATGTTTTAATAATTAATTAATTATAACTTATAACATAAAATACTTAGGTTAAATTAATGTCATGATAAACTAATAATTAAAATAACCTAAGTCATGATTTAATTAATATTTCATGCTATTAATCAATTATATCCTAAGTTCATAATTCATAAATATTTACATGTAGCATGAATCATGATTTAACCAACGAACCATGAATCGGGTATGAATTCGACACCGTACCCCGAGCCAAACCCGGGGCACATGTGTCCCCTTGCTGCCGTGGGTCCCACATGAGCCAACCAAGACCAAAAATGGTCTTGGTGGTGGCGGCAATAGCAAACCAAACCCCCCTCGGGTTTGTTTTGCTAGGCGGCTAAAAACAAACACCCTTATAAATCCTTCCTTGATTTTAATTAATACCAAAACATGTTAGATCAATGATTAATTACCTTGTTTTAATAAGAAAAAATAATAACATGTTCATGAAAATAATCAAAGATTAAAAGAATTAAAAAGAATTAAAAAGAAGGGTTAGAAAGGTATACCACTATGTAGCTTGTAAAAAGGATGAACAAACACGGTTTCTAACACTTGTTTTTAAGATCAAAATCAAACAAACACCCTCCAATGGTGGTGTGAAGGTGGCGGCACAAAGAGGAGAAAAAGGAGAGGAGAAAAACTCTTTTAGGGTTTTAGTTTATTTTCTTGAAAGTGAAAAGTGAAAACATGTTTAACTCTTTACCCCCCTTTACTTGTAAAGTCCATGGGCTAGGCCTATTTCTTGTATGTGTGCCGTGGGTATGGGGGCCCCACATGCGGTACCCGTACCTTTCTCGTGTCCCGATGTTTCGTGTTCGTTCGTGGTTAAACGTGCTCGTGTTTAAAGTGTTTCTGTTTAATCTAACGTGTCGTTTATCGTAAACTTAACGCTCGTAATTATATTATAAGTATTTACGTAATTATTTTAGTTAGTATTTTAAATGGTGATCATGATTTAATTATGTTCACGTGATATGTTATTAACTGTTTATCATGAGTTCGTACGTAATCGATACTTGTCATGTCATACACGTATGCACTTGCTTGATTATTAGCACATGAATGTGATCAATACTAACTGAGGTAAGTTTTAATCTAGGACGTACGATCTTAAGGGCACTATTCATGGTAAAAGCATGCGGGTTTTACAATTCTTCCCCCCTAAAAAGAATAATTCGTCCCCGAATTATAGATAAAGTAAGCTGAAAAGAAGTGACATACCCGAACTCAAAATATGAAGTGAGGGTAAGAAGCCCGGATAGACTCCTCTGTTTCCCAAGTGGCTTCCCGCTCGGTATGGTCCCTCCAAATAATTTTGACGAATGGAATCGTCTTCCTTCTCATGACTCGTTCTTGCCTGTCGAGTACTCGTTCGGGTTCTTCTATAAAAGTGAGATCTTCACGTATCTGTTCCAGTGGATACTGAACCATGTGAAGGGGATGATAATTGTACCCTCTGAGTAAGGACACATGGAACACGTTATGCACGTGCGAAAGCTGAGGATGTAACGCCAAACGGTAAGATACTTCGCCGATTCGTTCAACGATATCAAATGGTCCGATGAACCGAGGACTGAGTTTTCCTTTGATCCCGAAGCGTTTAACACCACGTGCCGGCGAAACCTTGAGGAAGACGTGATCTCCCACATTAAAATGTATGTCCCTACGATGCTTATCGGCGTAACTCTTCTGACGTGACCGTGCTTCCTGCAGTTTCTGTTTAGCTACCTCAATCTTCTCATTGGTCATTTCTATAATCTCTGGTCCTTCGAGTGTTCGCTCTCCCACTTGATCCCAGCAAGTTGGAGCGCGACACTTTCTGCCATACAACATTTCGAAAGGAGCACATTTGATACTTGCGTGCCAGCTGTTGTTGTATGCAAACTCGACTAAACAGATGTAATCGTCCCAATCACCTGTCCATTCCAACGCACACGATCTTAACATATCTTCCAATGTCTGAATTGTTCGCTCCGATTGTCCGTCCGGTTGAGGATGAAAGGCTGTGCTCAGCTTAAGTTGTGTACCCCAAGCTTTTTGCAGACCTTTCCAGAATCGTGACGTGAAACGAGGATCTCTGTCTGAGACGATGCTGGAGGGAGTGCCGTGGAGTCTCATGATCTCCCTTCTGTAAGTATCTGCGAGTTTACTTACCGGATCTTCCTTGCGTATCGGTAAGAAATGAGCTGATTTGGTGAGTCGATCAACAATGACCCAAATAGCATCGTGCTTCTTCTTGGTAGGCGGAAGACCGGTAACAAAATCCATGGTGATTTTGTCCCACTTCCACTCTGGAATATCCAACGGTTGAAGGAGACCGCCAGATCGCTGATGTTCAATCTTAACCTGCTGGCAGGTAAGACATTTGGAGACATACGTGGCTACATCCTGTTTCATACCACTCTACCAAAAGTGCTGTCTGATGTCATGGTACATTTTTGTCGACCCAGGATGTATAGAAAATGGGGAGCTGTGAGCTTCAGCTAACAATGCTTCCCGGAGTTCTGGATTGTCAGGAACACAAAGTCTCGTGCCCTGCCAAACGATACCGTCTGCGTCCATTCTGAATTCTGTCTGCTTCTCCAAATTCTGAATTATCGCCCAAATCTCTCCATCATCCTTCTGCGCTTCCTTAATCCTAGTCAGTAACTCAGGTTCTACTCTAAGATTCGCCCAGTATCCGTGCTGCCCACGTACCATGATTTCGATGTCTAGCCGCTCCAAGTCTCTTATGTTTTGTTCCTCGATCTCAATGCCGTTTATCATTCCGGACTTCCTGCTGAGTGCATCTGCTACTACATTAGCTTTCCCGGGATGATACTGTAGGTTAATATCATAATCCTTCAACAGTTCCAACCATCTCCTTTGTCTCATGTTCAATTCTCACTGTGTGAAGATATACTTCAAGCTCTTGTGATCCGTGAAAATATCGCATGATTCTCCGTATAAGTAATGCCTCCATATCTTCAATGCGAACACCACTGCAGCAAGTTCCAGGTCATGCGTAGGGTAGTTTTCTTCATAGGGCTTAAGCTGCCGTGAAGCATACGCGATCACTTTCCCATGTTGCATGAGAACACAGCCCAGTCCCTTCCCCGATGCATCGCTATAGATCTGAAATCCACCTGTACCAGATGGGAGAGTAAGAATAGGTGCAGATACTAACTTCTGCTTTAGATCTTCGAAGCTCTTCTCTCGTTCTTCCGTCCAGACGAATTTCTCTCCTTTTCGCATCAGTTTGGTGAGAGGCAATGCCAGGCGGGAAAAGTTCTCCACGAATCTTCGATAATATCCAGCTAAGCCTAAGAAACTGCGGACTTCTGTCGCTGATGTTGGTCTTGGCCATTTAGTGATAGCCTCAACCTTCGCTGGGTCCATAGTGATCCCTTCTGCTGATACAATGTGACCTAAGAATGCCACCTTGTTTAACCAGAACTCACACTTGGAGAATTTCGCATACAGCTGCTTATGACGAAGAATCTGTAGTACAGTACGGAGATGATCTTCGTGTTCCTCCGTGGACTTTGAGAATATCAAGATGTCATCGATGAATACAATGACAAATTTATCAAGGAATTCATGAAAGATTCTGTTCATCAGATCCATGAATACTGCTGGAGCGTTAGTCAGGCCGAATGGCATGACTACAAACTCATAATGGCCATAGCGGGTACGAAAAGCAGTCTTGGCAATATCCTGCTCTTTAACCCTTAGCTGATGGTAGCCTGACCTTAGATCGATCTTTGAGAAGTGTTTGGCTCCTTGAAGTTGGTCAAACAGATCTTCTATACGTGGCAGTGGATATCTATTGCGGATGGTAATCTTATTAAGTTCACGGTAGTCAATGCAAAGTCGCATGCTGCCGTCCTTCTTCTTAACGAACAAGAACGGTGCGCCCCATGGAGATGCGCTTGGTATAATGAACCCTCGTTCAAGAAGTTCCTGCAGTTGGTCCTTCAGTTCTTTTAGCTCTATGGGAGCCATACGATACGGAGCCTTAGAGATTGGCTCAGCTCCTGGAACAAGGTCGATGTTGAACTCCACTTCTCTTGCAGGTGGTATGCCTGGAAGTTCATCTGGGAAGACGTCTTGAAATTCCGAAACTACTGGTTGATCCTGAATCGATGGGGATTCAGCATCCATGTCATGAACCGTAGCGAGATAACCTTCGCAGCCATGTGACAGTAATGCACGTGCTTGCAAGGTAGATATGACTTGTACGGACCGCCCGGGTATGAACCCGTTATGGATGTACTCTGGTGCATTAATGTCGCCGAAGATCACTCGATATGAGTGACAGTCTATGGTAGCATGGTGCCTGGATAGCCAGTCCATGCCAAGAATCATATCGAACTCAATCATGTCTAGGGGAAGTGCATCTACTGCACGAACTTTATCGTCAAACTCTAGAGGAAGACTCTAGTACACATGAGTTATTAATACAGAGTCCCTCAGAGGCGTGGAAATGGTAAGCTTATTTTCTAATGGCAAGGGAAGTGTCCTGATGTTCTTAGCATAAGTAGTGGAAACAACTGAATGAGTGGCACCCGTGTCGAAAAGAACACATGCAGCCTGGCCGTACATATACAAAATTCCAGTAATGGTACCTGTAGATTTGTTTGCCTGATCGCGCGATGTCGTGTAGACACGCCCAGTGGTAGGAGGCGGTTTAGTATCAGCATGACCCGAAGTACCCTCCATTTCACCCTTACGGCAATCTCTCATACGATGGCCAGGGAGGCCGCACTTATAGCACGCGTCGGAGTCACGACGACATGGGCCAGGGTGTCTGCGATGGCAAGTGCTGCAAAGAGGATGAGTGAATCCTCCAGCAGGAGTCCTTGCTTGCTAAGGGCCTGCTGATGACAAAACGTGTTAAGAATAAGGTATATGCACGAGTATAGGACGTAAGCGTCATAAGATGTTTACCAGTGTTAGCTGAACGGTTAGGCTGAGAACCCCTGTGGTTCTGGTCCATTCCGTTACCGTGGTTCCTGGTAGAGATTAATATAGTGTCAGCATGAGAGACATAACATGAAATCATAAGAAGATGCATAAATAGTAGGACCTTCTGTTGTTGGAGTGTCCCGCATTGTTACGGTAATTATCATTACTGTTGCGCCTTTCCACAACAGAACGGTCGTTAGAGTGACCGTTTCCTTTGGGCTGATTGGGCTGCTGCTGGGTAGCCGGCTGAGACCGGTCCCCAGTTTTCTGCCTGGAAGATACAGTTTAAGAGATTATTATAGAACATATAACGATAGGATGCGGTCTGGTTAACGCTAGAACATGAAATTTTTTACCTCTTGTCGGGTCTTTCAGCTTCCCCGAACTCATCGCGTTCCTGCAACATCTCAAGCTTTCTTGCTGCGTCAGCCACTTGTGCTACTGTATTGAACGTAGCACATACCAGATTGTTCGCGACCGAGGTGCGAAGTGCCCACCTAAAATGGTGTGCCTGCTCCTCAGGAGTACCAGCCGCTGCTCCTAGAAAACCAGCTAGGCGAAGAAAGCGCTGCATGAATTCGTTGCTATTCTCGCCCTGTCTCTGACGTATCCCGTGGTATTCATGCTTGAGTTTGTCCTGCTCTGCCTTAGGAAAGAACTGTTCCATCACTCTCTCCTTAAATTGGGCCCATGTCAAACCAGTGACCCATTCATCACCTCCTTCTGAGCATGCCAATCAGTTGAGTCAGCCAGCTTTCAGCATCGCTGGGGCTATCAGTCTTTTCAAAAGCCCTAGGACGGAGCTTGTTAAATCTTTCCAACCATACCGCTAGAGTCACTGGGGGAGGAGGAGGAGGAGGTGCCTGATTCTGCGGCTGCTGATTATTGGCAGCTTGGACTTCAGCACGAATATCATTCCTCAGTTAAGGAAGTAAGGCTTGCATGGCAGCCTGAATTGCAGCATTGAGCTGCTCTTGCTCGCGTGTGAGAACCATCTGACAGTATAACATAAAACATATGATTAACAGTTCAACATAAAATATAAATAAATAAAAAAATTTATGCCAAAAATTTCACGAGAAAAATTTTATGCAAGAAAATCTTTGTACGAATGCATGATGCAGTTTTATGAAAACTTTGATGCTCGAGAGTGAACGCCTCCGGTCAGTTCACTCAAAATAAAAGACATATCGAGGGGACGCCTATGGGTCGGTCCCAAATCTAAAAGTTTCGATAAAACACATGCGACTAAATAGGGCCAGTCCTGTACCAACCATTACTTAGTCAAAAACCCTGTAACAATGACATGTATATGTATGCTTAAAAATGATGAATGCATGAAAACAACTGTCAGTTCTAGGAAGACCGTAGTGACTACCCACTAATCACAGGTCATATTTGAGAGCCTACAGGTCGAAGCCTTGGCTCTGATACCATAATTGTAACACCCCATTTTGGAAATGGAATATTACGCATAATCATGGCGTGTCATCAAAGCATACAAGGATAAATGTCTAAGCATTATTCAACCATAAAAGGGAAATACCGGAATCAAACATCGGTACCCCAAAGTAAAGCTCATCACACACAAACATAAATACTGTAAAAGGAAAGGACGAAACAATGTCCATAGCAACTGTATCAAATTAAAGGAAATGCATAAAGTAAAGAATGACAGTAAAGCTTCCAGTCCATATGCACCTACGTTAGAGATCTACGAGCGTCCCTGAGTACCTGCCGTTTTGGGAACATGAAAAGGAAAACGGCTGAGCAAGACGCTCAGTGCACGGATGTACAATATAGCATGAAATAGGATAAACATGTACCATATAACAGCGGAAGACTAAGTACTGAGTAAACTGGTTAAGTATCAAGAAAACTGGTTTTATAGTTTGAAAAGCCTTATGTTTATCTTGTGAAAACTGTTTTAACATATATATACCATAGCCCATATAGGTCATGAAAAGGTCACGTTCATGAATACTTGGAGGGGTGACCTCATCATGCTGATTAGAGGGGATGCCTCTAATCAATATACTGGTTTGGGTAGGAGGGATCAACTCCTTGTGAAGGGTGCAAGGCACACACCACATTCACCATGATAAACTGAATAAAAACATGTAACTAGGATGCACCCATACGCCCCACATGATATAATAATATGGCCAAAACTGAAAGGGACGCCACGAGCAATCACTCCGCCGTGGGGAAGTCATAACATCGGTGCCTCCAATGCTATGGTTATGGTACCTCCATAACTAGGTGAAACTGGTCATGCTTGTATATGGCTATAGATTATGCTAAATTAACATAAGCATTTCAAAACAATAAAACAAATGCTGGGGAAAACAGTTGGCTGCATACGGGGAAATCCTAATAAGGAAAGAATGTCCATACTGAAAGGACGGGAATCCGTACCTCAAGTCCAGTGAATGAACGGAAGAAAGACTCCTACTTCTGGATCACTAACGCTACATGAATACACACGTGTATAAGTATCGATTCACTGATTACGTACTGGGTTTTGTGTCTCATTATAGCTGGTTTGGTATGTTCTAGGTCATGGTTCACTGTTTAAAGCCTTAAACTGTGTTTATCTTGTATTCTGATTTATCTGATTAAGTATTACTGGTGATTCATGTATTAATATACTTACTGTGTAATAATAAGTAACTTTCCAAAAATAGCAGGTTTCCAAAAATAGAAAGTTTCCAAAAATAGATCAGCTGCCTTAATTAAATAAGTTTCCATATATAGAAGGTTTCCATGATTAGATTAGCTGCCTGAAATAGATTGATTTCCAAAAATAGCAGGTTTCCAAAAATAGAAAGTTTCCAAAAATAGATCAGCTGCCTTAATTAAATAAGTTTCCAAAAATAGAAAGTTTCCAAAAATAGAAAGTTACCAAAAATAGAAAGTTTCCAAAAATAGAAAGTTTCCAAAAATAGAAAGTTTCCAAAAATAGAAATTTTCCTAAAATAGAATTTACTGCTTAAAATAGATTAGTTTCTAAAAATAGAAAGTTTCCAAAAATAGATCAGCTGCCTTAATTAAATAAGTTTCCATATATAGAAGGTTTCCATGATTAGATTAGCTGCCTGAAATAGATTGATTTCCATATATAGAAGGTTTCCATAATTAGATTAGTTGCCTTATTTAATTAAGTTTCTATAAATAGAAGTTTCCATAATTAGAATTAAGCTGATTACATAAGCTAACATATAAGTCTAAGTGTTATAAGCTTATTTCTTAAGTCATATGATATAGTGTATAGTTTAATTATTATTTCATGTATTTTAATTAAACTATAGGTTAAGCATTTTAATTAAAGTATAACATGTTTTAATTAAAATGAAATGAAAATACTTAGGTTAAAATGTGTATTATTATTAATAATAATATAACCTAAGTCATGTCTAAATTAATTAATTATAGGCATGTTTTAATAATTAATTAATTATAACTTATAACATAAAATACTTAGGTTAAATTAATGTCATGATAAACTAATAATTAAAATAACCTAAGTCATGATTTAATTAATATTTCATGCTATTAATCAATTATATACTAAGTTCATAATTCATAAAAATTTACATGTAGCATGAATCATGATTTAACCAACGAACCATGAATCGGGCATGAATTCGACACCGTACCCCGAGCCAAACCCGGGGCACATGTGTCCCCTTGCTGCCGTGGGTCCCACATGAGCCAACCAAGACCAAAAATGGTCTTGGTGGTGGCGGCAATAGAAAACCAAACCCCCCTCGGGTTTGTTTTGCTAGGCGGCTAAAAACAAACACCCTTATAAATCCTTCCTTGATTTTAATTAATACCAAAACATGTTAGATCAATGATTAATTACCTTGTTTTAATAAGAAAAAATAATAACATGTTCATGAAAATAATCAAAGATTAAAAGAATTAAAAAGAATTAAAAAGAAGGGTTAGAAAGGTATACCACTATGTAGCTTGTAAAAAGGATGAACAAACACGGTTTCTAACACTTGTTTTTAAGATCAAAATCAAACAAACACCCTCCAATGGTGGTGTGAAGGTGGCGGCACAAAGAGGAGAAAAAGGAGAGGAGAAAAACTCTTTTAGGGTTTTTGTTTATTTTCTTGAAAGTGAAAAGTGAAAACATGTTTAACTCTTTACCCCCCTTTACTTGTAAAGTCCATGGGCTAGGCCCATTTCTTGTATGTGTGTCGTGGGTATGGGGGCCCCACATGGGGTACCCGTACCTTTCTCGTGTCCCGATGTTTCGTGTTCGTTCGTGGTTAAACGTGCTCGTGTTTAAAGTGTTTCTGTTTAATCTAACGTGTCGTTTATCGTAAACTTAACGCTCGTAATTATATTATAAGTATTTACGTAATTATTTTAGTTAGTATTTTAAATTGTGATCATGATTTAATTATGTTCACGTGATATGTTATTAACTGTTTATCATGAGTTCGTACGTAATCGATACTTGTCATGTCATACACGTATGCACTTGCTTGATTATTAGCACATGAATGTGATCAATACTAACTGAGGTAAGTTTTAATCTAGGACGTACGATCTTAAGGGCACTATTCATGGTAAAAGCATACGGGTTTTACAACCATTAAATATGCTGGTATGTACAGGAATGTCAGAGGTAATCAAAGAAATTGGAATGACCAAAAGTCTCATCAATTAGGAGAAGACTTAGTGATTAATACCAAGCCCTGCTTCACATGTGGCAGCTTTGAACACACTTATCAAGAGTGTAAGGCACCAATGGAGATGGTGGCTGCAAATCCCTTAAAGGATATGCAACCTAAAACCATTCTTCTAAATGCAGGGGCAAAATCCTTTTCCCCTGCCAAGTATGTTGCCCCTGCCTTGAGAAATAGGGTGACTGATAAATATGTTGTTCCTGCCCTTAGGAAGGAGAATGATGTTCACCCAAAGCCCAACACTTCTGTGACCACCCCAACACCTTATACTGTATATAGATCTGGCTCTAGACCTTACCAACACATGAATAGAGGCCAAAATAAAAGGTGGGTTCCCTCTGCTAAGCATAGGGATTCCCCTGCTAAAACTGGGGTATCCCCTGCTAGAAAAGTTTTACATTCTAGGAACATGGGAAGATGGGGAAAAGCTGTGAAAGCCTCAGCTCGTTGGGTTTGGGCACCCAAAAGGGGTACTCAATCTAATGGTGTATCTCTAGTTTTTGATAAGCTATCCTACATTGATACACGAGGTAGATCCAAGTCTGTAATGGCTTGGGTCCCCAAGAAAAACTAATTTGTTTTTTCTTTTTGTAGGTGACAAAGAAGACAAGGGATGATAGAGCATATTGGGATAGTGGATGCTCAAGGAGTATGACTGGACAAAAAGCGTACTTGTCTAATTTTGTACCCCTGCATGACAATGATGGTGTTTCTTTTGGAGATGGGCATGGAACTATTACAGGAAAAGGAACTATTGTCACTAATGGGATGACCTTTGACAATGTGTACTTGGTTAAAGAACTCAAGTACAATCTCTTTAGTGTGTCACAGATGACTGATAACAAGAATTTTGTCTTGTTTACTGACACTGAATGCTTGGTATTAGGAAAGGAGTTTGTCTTGCCAAAAGACACTCCTATTGTACTCAGAACACCAAGACAGAAGAATATGTACACAATTGATCTCAAGGACATATCTTTCCAAGACAATGAAACATGTTTCATTGCCAAAGCTTCAGCAGATGAATGTAAGAAATGGCATAGAAGACTTGGTCATCTTAATTTCAAGAACATGAACAAACTAGTAAAGCATAATCTGGTTCATGGTCTTCCTTCCAAGTCTTTTACCAATGAACATACTTGTGCAGCATGTCTGAAAGGGAAGCAACACAGAGCATCTTGCAAAACAAAAACAAGTATGTCCACCACCAAGCCATCTTTTTGGTCCTACTTTTGTGGCAAGCATAATGAAGAAATGGTACTGCTTAGTGATTACTGATGATTTTTCAAGGTTTACATGGACATTCTTTCTATTTGAAAAGAGTGACACAGCTGATGTACTCATTGGGTTCATTAATCAAATTGAACTATCAAAAAGCATGAAGGTAGTTACCATAAGATCAGACAATGGTGGTGAATTCAGAAATTAGAAACTGGACTCTTTCTGCATAAACAAAGGCATCAAGAGGCAATTCAGCATTGCTAGAACACCTTAGCAGAATGGAGTGGCAGAAAGAAGGAATAGGACACTCATTGAAGCTGCAAGAATTATGTTGTCTGATTCCAAACTTCCAGTTATCTTTTGGGCTGAAGCTGTATCCACTGCTTGTTATGTACAAAACAGGGCCTTGGTAATTAAGGCACACAACAAGACCCCTTATCAGCTGTTCAATGGAAGACCTCCTTTAATTGACTTTTTCAGACCCTTTGGATGTCATGTGATAATCTTGAACACTATTGATAATCTAGGTAAATTCAGTGAAAAGGGTGATGATGGATACTTTGTGGGTTATTCATTAAACAGCAAGGGATATAGGGTCTTCAACAAGAAGACAAGCAAAATCACAGAAAATCTTCATGTGAACTTTCTTGAAGACAAACCTGGAGATGTTCAAACAGGTCCTGACTGGTTCTTTGATATAGATGTACTTTCAAAGTCCATGAATTATGTACCTGTTGTTTTGCAGAACACTAACATTTCAGGTACTCAAGAAACAACTGGTGCAGAGAAGTCACCCCTGAGGTACATGAATGTACCCTCATTGTTTCCTATTGAAGCTGATGTTCAAGAAGATAATTCTTCTCTAGGAAAAGAACAGCCAATCTCATCCCCTGCTATAGCTGAAGGCAGCGGAATGGCTGAAAGCAGTGGAATCCAGGATTCCCCTGCTAGACCAATTGATTCTTCTTTCACAAAGGATCATGATGCTAATGAGACTACTGATGCAGAAAGAGAATCCCCACTCGTTTCATCATCTACACCCATAAATGATGGTCCTATTATATCCAGCAGTGGAAGCAGAATCATCAGGAGTGGAGGTCCTAGTTATTCAGAGCTTCATTCTGCTCACCAGCACCCATCTCTAGGTCATGCTGTATCATTTGGAAGTTCCTTTGAGGACTTCTTTCCTAATCAAAATAGCCCCATCAATTTTGATTTGGAAGAAGATGAAACATAAGTCATCATGCAGCCTACCTACAGAATCAATAAGGATCATCCTATCTCTTAGATCATTGGCAATCCTGAAGCCCTCAGACATACAAGGTATACAGCAAAGGAGCACAACTTCATTGCTAATATCACCATGAAATTCAATCATGACAACATGCAATGTTGTCTGTTTACTGCATTTTTGTCACAAGAAGAGCCAAAGAAGATTTTTCAGGCTTTAAATGACCCAAGCTGGGTTGAAGCCATGCAAGAGGAGCTCTTACAATTTGACATACAAGAGGTTTGGATTCTGGTTGATTGTCCCAAATGGGCAAGTCCTATTGGGACAAAGTGGGTACTCAGGAACAAAAAGGATGAAAGGGGAATAGTTGTCAGGAACAAAGCAAGATTAGTGGCACAAGGGTATACTCAGGAAGAAGGAATCGATTACGAAGAGGTGTTTGCTCCAGTAGCTAGGATTGAAGCTATTAGATTATTTCTTGCTTATGCCTCATTCATGGACTTCACTGTTTTCCAGATGGATGTGAAAAGTGCCTTCCTATATGGAACCATTGATGAAGAAGTCTATGTCATGCAACCTCCAGGGTTTGAAGATCCAGAACATCCTGACAAAGTATACAAAGTGAAAAAGGCCATGTATGGACTTCACCAAGCTCCCAGAGCCTGGTATGGTACTCTCTCTAAATATCTCTTAGACAATGGATTCAGCAGGGGGAAGATTGATCAGACCCTGTTTACCAAGAAACAAAAGGGTGACCTTCTGCTAGTACAAGTCTATGTGGATGACATCATTTTTGGATCAACTAACTCTATGCTTAGCAAAGAGTTTGCCAAATTGATGCTGGATAAATTCCAAATGAGTGCCATGGGAGAACTAAACTTCTTTTTGGGGTTACAAGTTCAGCAGCGGAAAGATGGGATATTTATCTCACAAGACAAATATGTGGCTGAGATTGTAAAGAAGTTTGGCATGTCTGATGGAAAGAAGGTGTCCACTCCTATGGAAAAGGATCATCCATGGGGCAAGGATGGTCCTAGAAAGCCTATAGATGTCAGGAATTACAGGTCTATGATTGGGTCTCTTATGTATCTCACTGCTTCAAGACCTGACATCATGTTTGCAGTCTGCTTATGTGTAAGATACCAGGTGTCACTAACAGAGTGTCACTTATTTACTATGAAAAGGATTTTTAGGTATCTAAAATGTCATCCTACCTTAGGACTCTGGTATCCAAAGGAGTCACCATTTGAGCTGATAGCCTATTCAGATAGTGATTATGCTGGTGACAACAATGATAGGAAGTCTACAACAGGGGGATGCCAATTTTTGGGGAGCAGGCTTATATCTTGGAAATGTAAGAAGCAGACTATCATGGCAACATCCACAACTGAAGCTGAGTATGTAGCAGCTGCTGCATGTTGTGGTCAAGTTCTTTGGGTGTAAAATCAATTGCTTGATTATGGGTATAACTTTCTTAAAACCAAGATATTCATTGACAACAACAGCACTATTTACATTATAAAGAACCCTGTTTTTCATAGCAAGACCAAACACATTGAAATTAGACATCACTTTATCAGAGATTGTTTTGAAAAAGGACTGATTGTCCCTGAGAAAATTGATACAGAACTTAATGTTTCTGATCTTTTAACAAAAGCTTTTGATGTAGGGAGGTTTCAGTATCTGGTTGCAGGTATTGGAATGGTTACTCCTTAAAATCTGATGTCTATTTTGTCATGTATAATCAGGGTTACTTCACTGCTGTTGTTGTATAATTGTTAGTCCATTTTTCCATCTATTTCATTCTACTGCTTTTTAACACAGATTCCCCTGCTGGGGGTTCATTCCCCTGCAAAGAGAATTTTTCTCTTAAGCTGGGTGTGTTCTTTTTACAAAAGTGGTTCTATGTGGTTTTAGACTAACAATGTAGAGGTTCATATGGTGCATACTATTCTCATTGGTGGATCAGGTATACACTCTATGTTTCAGGGGAGGTTAGGTCACACCTTTAGGACTGAGGGTATCCTTAGGATACTCATATATGATCTTAGATCATATCCACTGGTGAGTGAGGGTTCAGGATAATGATGACTTGCTGCAAAGCTTGTCAGAACTCTGAAACCTTGAGGCACTGTAGTGTGTGCTTACATTTCTCTATTAAAACAACTTGTTGTTCATATACAAAAGTGTGGCACACATTGCCAAGACTGACTGACCATAGGTAAGGGACAAGGTTGGGATGGTGACTGGGGTATGCATGTTTTCTTGGGATAACCTGGTGTAGGGGGACTTATGTATTAACTTTTTGTATTAGGACCATTGCTGAATAGAGGAATCTTGAGTTTCTATGTATCTATCTTGTGTATGCAAGTGTGTTCATTAGAGCAGAGCTAGTTAGCATTAGTCTCTCCATGACTAGTTCAATACCCCTAGGAAAGTTTCCCCTTCTTTTATCTTGTATTCCCCTGCTACCATAACATTCCCCTGTTTGACCGTTGACCGACAATACCGTTACCCTATTCATAGCCGTTGGGCCTGCTTGCTTAAATTTTGGTTAGGGAATATTTTATTATTTTTAAAAGATATTTAAGGCGCTTTCTTCGCTGATTGGTAATCTTTTCCTTTTATTTCAAATAAATTAATTTTTTATCAAGATTTATCTTTGGTATTTTTGCAATTTGAAAATTTTGGTCCAATCACAGCTCTTCAATTCGCCTATAAAAACTTAATTCCCTTTACCAGCAGGTCCATCTTTCTTCCTCGACTTAATCCCACTTACCTCTCATCTCTATAAACATTCAAACTATTTTCAAAATTCATCATGACTCTTAAAATTGCTCCTAATCATAACCAAATCGCTTTGCTTCATGATGAACCAGCCGAGTTTGCTGATGCTGTGGCCTTTCTAAAGTCTTCATACTTCAGAGTGGCCCTTCTCATCAATCCTCGAATCTATAACTCACACATTTAACAGTTCTGGTCTAAAGCCATGACCAAAACAGTGAATGGAGAGGTTATAATTCAAAGCACGGTTGATGGTCATTCCAAGGTAATCACACTTGCCTCCATCAGGGAGAATCTTCTCCTTGATGATGAGGATGGAATAACCAACTTTTCTGAGGCTGAAATTTTTGCAGGTCTTGTTAAATTGGGGTACAAACATTCTGAAAATCAAAAATGTAAGTTTGCTAAAGGCCAGTTTGCCCCTCATTGGAAATATTTGATACATACAATTATGCAATGTTTGTCACCAAAAACCACTGCTTTTAATGAGGTTGGTAGTGAGATAGCTTCTGCCCTGATCTGCTTTGCAACAGGGAGGAAGTATTGTTTTTCTCAAATGATTTTTAAAGGCATGGTTAAAAATGATTCAAGCACCTCAAAGTTTTGTATGTATCCAAGGTTTATAGAAATTCTGCTGAATATGAGTGATCATGGTCCCATTAAACACAAAAACTATTTTTCAGCAACCCAACACACCACCAAACTCTTCACCACACTACTTGCACCATCACCTTTGTTTTCTGGCAAAAACATTCCACTCACTTCAATTATGATGGACCAAATCAGACGGGAAGAAGCCAAAAATCAAACAGCCATAAATCAACCTTCTGATTCCCCTGCCAAGAACCTACCACCTGCTGATCCACAACAAGAAAGGCGTTCAAAATCAAGGTTTGCCAGGTCTCCCTTGCCTGGTGAATCTTCACAAGCAGCAGAAAGGAGAGTCTCCAAGAGTTTGGAGCAACCTGGGGGTTTGGCTGCCACTACTGTCTCATCCTCAAGGGGTGAGCAGGATAGTGACACCATCAATAAGTCCTCTCCCTCACTCCATGATATCCAAAAAGGGGAGAAATTCCCTTCTAGGATTGAGAGCTGTATGCAACCTTTGATAAATTTGGAATTGACGAAAATGTGTATGAGTCTGAAAAGGCAGAATGCACAACTAGTACAAGATGTCAAAAAGCAAGGTCTGGTTATCTCTCACTTGGAAACCAGACTTGCTACTCTTGAGGGGAGGAGAAAGCCCAGACTGATTCTTTCAACAGATGAGGATGCTTCCAAAGGGGAGGAAATTCTACACACAGAAGGGTCTACTGAGTATTATTCATATCCTGGTGGGGAACATGGAAAGATAACAAGTACTCAGAAAGGGATGGAGAAAGGAAGTCCTGATAAGGGAAGTGACAAGGGGAGTGCAACCAAAGATATTGCTCAAACATTGCTCACCATGGGCAATCCAGAAGAAGCCCCTGCTTCAAAAGTTTCCCCTGCCATTGCTGATCCAACTGCTGTAAGTTTATCCCCTGCTAAGAATATTACTCAAACATTTCTTAGGAAGAACAGAAAGCAACCAGCTCAGAAGGGGATTACAATCAAAGAACCTGCATCTAAATCAAAACCAGCACCAGCAGTGGATCCAAAAGACAAAGGAAAAGGAATCATGGTGCAACAACCCAAGAGAAAATACAAGCATCTAACTCCTGAACAGCAAAGGGCTTAAGAAGCACATGATGCACAAGTAGCTCTCAGGCTACAACAAGAGGAGATGGATATGCAGGAACAAAGAATGGAGAAGATGAGGCCCAAAGATATGCTCAAGCAGGTTGAGATTATGCATAGAGAACTAGATGACAGGGTACCTCATGTTGGAGAGTTTCTTGATCAATAGGAGAAGGAGTTGAAAAATGCTCCTTTGGAAGACAGGTATGAGTTGACTTGCCTTGTTTACAAATATCAAACTGAGTATCTGGAAAGAAGGGCAATTCAAATTCAGAGTGAGAAGTATCTAACTTCAGAGAAAGGGCAACTTGATCACTACAAAGTTCTGCTAAAGAGACATAGAAAGTGGAAGGATGGTGACTTCAGTGATATGAGTTTTAAAGCCATAAAAAGAGCAGTCAGACCAGTTCTAAAATTGTATGATGTGGAGGATTGGATGACTATCAACACTCCTGAGGAAGCTGAGTATCTTAGGAGACAAAGTGAAATGCTACAGAAAGCTAGAGAATCAAAGAAAAGAAAAGCTGGAGAGACAACTTTGGAAACTACACAAGCAGGTGCATCATCCCAAGCAGGTGCATCATCACAAGCAGGGGCATCGCATCAAGCAGGTGGAAGTTTTCCAGAAGTACTTGAGAAGTCTGTACTTAATGTACAAAGAGCAGCAAAGAGACTCAAGAGAATGGAGAAAGTAGGCATAGTTACTAAAGAGTCTCAAAGGCCTTCAAATGATGAGATTGATAAACAGCTAATTCTGCAGGAAAATGATGATATTTCACCTAGTGAACTTGGAAAGAAGTTTGCTATCATAGAGTATGTTGTTTATGAACACAAAGGGAGGACTTGGTGGAAGCTTACAAGAGCTGACAATACAACACAGACGTTTCTAAGTCTAGATGTCATGTTTCAAATTTTAGATACTGAAGACTTAGAAGATCTGTGGAAAATATTGAAGAAAACGTTTGCTGCAAAACCTCCTACCATGGATGGTGTGGAGAAGGATTGGGTAATCTGGGAGTGCATGCATAGGATGTATGAGCATGAGTTATTTGATCCTATATTTAATGCAGTGAACAAAGGAGATTTGTTGTATTGGAAGCTATTTACTAATTCTGGGGTTTATGAGGTCGTGATGGAAGGTGTGAGTGTGTACTTGCTCAATCATAGGTATTATCCCTTCTCTCAGGACACCTTAAAGAAACTGGCACAGGCTAACCTAATTGTAGATGCTAAAAAGCCTGTTGCTTATGATCTGGTAAGAATGGTTCATAGTCAGATTTGGCCAGAGAGTTTGTAAGCATCCTCATCAACTAGCATTTATTCAGAAACTTGTCTTTAGGGGAAAGCACAAGTTTAGGGGAGGATTGTTGGGAATAAATCTATGCTTAGTTGTTTCCCCTACTAGTTGATTATTCGTACCCCTGCTAGAGTAAGTTCCCCCTGCTAAATAACAAAGGCAGGGGGATTGGTTCCCCTGCTGAAGTCAAAGGCCCTGCTGTCAAAGATAAACATGGAATAGATTTTTACGCGCTTCAGTTATTATTCCTTAATACTTTCCATAGTTTGTTAGTAGTGATCTTGTACGTGAGTCCTTGTGCCTATAAAAGGACTCACTAGGTTAGCATGCAAAGTGTGTCTTTCTCATTTGTCTTTCATTGTTATTACTTTAAGGTTTTGTAAACCCTAATACCACTTTGGGTATTCGTATATCTTTGATATATTAAAGTTCAACGTTTCAATCACATTTGTTCTTGTGCTAAACATTACATTCCGCATCTTGTTTAGTTACTTTGCTTTGCAAAGTTTCTCTAGTGTTAGATTGAATTCTTTCTCTCTATCACAACCCTTAAACAAGCTATTAAGGTTTAAGATCTGACTTTGGGATCAAAAAGAATTGTTGGGTCAAAAGTTGATGAGTCAAATCACTATGGAAACAAGAAGGACCAAATATGGCATTAGGAGAAACTTCAAGCTGGTGGACAAAATACAAGAAAGTTTCACTGCTGTGAAGATTCCCCTGCTATATACTAAAAAGATGGAGATTTGGTCAAGTAGTGATAAGAATGAATAATTCTGTTTTGATTTAGTCATTATTATCTTACTTAGTTTCCATGTATCCCTGGGTTCCTTATGTTATAAAAGGAACACCAGACCGTAGGTTTATTTATCAATTCATACTACTCAAATGTAACCTACAGAGTCTTTGATCTCTAGGCATGGGATTCAATGTATACATGCCTAGAGTAGTTTGTGTTAATTAAATAATACAAACTCTCTTTGGGAATCTTTCATCTTTGTTAAACATCTTGTTCTTGATTAATTGTGCAATTCCGCTATGTTAATTCATATGTACAATTGATCATCCTAGATAAAACGGTTTCGACTGTTTGAGTCTAACGATCTTGGATTCAACATGTGGTATCAGAGCGGGTGGCTCGATATCTAGGAGATCAAGATGTTTTTTGTGTTCTTGTTGCTGTGAAGATGACGGTGATGTTTAGGGTTTATCCCTAAAAAGATTGATGATCGGAGCTGTGATTTAATAAGAATTTTAAGTTTAGGGTTTTTGTGAATAAACCCTAATTTCAATATATTGACGCTGTGAAAACATTGTTGATTTAGTTGTTGCTCCAGTTGATGTTCGAATGGCTCGTTGTGATGTCGCTGTCTGTTTGCACGTGAACAATACTTAATACATACAATTGTATTCTAAGTATTTAAAGTATGATATCACGTGTTCTGATCTCAATGATGTTCGTTGTGAAATGGCGTTATGGCCCATGAATATGTGGTACGTTTTAGGATTAAATAATGTGATAAAATTGTTCACGTTATGTCGGTGTCAAAGGCATACATTGGTTTGTGTCACGAGAATAAAGAAAAGAAAGTATTTTGTGTTCAAATGGGGTAAAAAGTTATTTCTTTATTCTTGGTGGACCAATATATCTATGGTTATTCATTTATTAATGAAAGTAAAGATAGTGGTTCACGTGGGTACATATTCTCATGATGTACGCAATTGGTTTAAATTGGTTCACGTGGGTCCCAGCGGTTGTGAGTTCACGGGACTATTTAGCAATCATGAAGATCGTGCAGAAAATAAAAAGCAAAGTGGGGTTGTGTGACGTGGATTGGTATTGGCCAAAAGTGAAACAAGAAATGTGTGATTGGTCAAGCTTGGAATTCACGTGAGATTTTAAAAGGAAAAGTGGAACGAATATATGATGCGTCGATTACAGACTGTGGAATGCAAGAGTCTGTTCAGGCAAAATTACAGCAGGTATTTTTCTACAGCAGGTTAACTTTTATTTCATCATGTTTTTATTATTTCCCTTCTGTTACAAATTCATTCTCAATGTTTGGATTTGGCACAGTTAGTTAATAATAAAAACAGTGGCATTAAAAGTTCCCCCTACCTTTGAAAAAGTTTACCCTGCTTTCATTATAAGTTCCCCCTGCTACGACCCCCGGCCTTCAATAGTTCCCCCTGCTTTCATTAATAGATTCCCATTGTTTTTGAAAGTTCCCCCTGCTGTCAGATATGAGTTTTAGGAAAGCAGTGTCTTGAAGTTTGGTTAGTCACAGCAACTGGTCTTAAAGGTATAACGGCTTGATTTAATTTTATTGATTACGAGGAAAAGCTTTTATTATTTATTTGAAGATGAAGGAGATTTTCGCGGGTATGGGTTTTATGCTTAAACGCTTAGTGACGAAGTGATACAAGATCTAGGAATGTGTGATTTTTCTTATGGTACTCTATGCACATAGTTTCTATCACTTGAAGGAGTTACATTATCGTGCTCAGTGTCTCATTTTCATGAGGATTTTGTATATATGAAGCATTTTGTCACGTGGTTAATGCAAGTTATAGAATGCAAGTTCGGGTTATTCTTCTTCATCATCAAGTAAGTTATAATTCATGTTCTTCATATGTAATCATTACATAAAGCCTACAGAATTGAAGATTCATAAATGATTAGCACAATTTAAGGGGAAGCTATATTGTTAAAAGGTGCTAGTCATTCACATACAACAATGACGTGAAGGTTTTTGCTGCTGCTTATTGATATTACAACAACTAGTGTGAGTATCTACTGCTCAAAATCATTTTTTATTAGGTGGGTGTTCCTATGTGCTTCATGGAGGGTATTTTGAAAAGTAGAATACTTGGGTTAGAAGTATGGTATTGGTTGGTAGTTGTTGAAAATCAAGGTTGTTTACATAGAAGACCCCTATTTGATCATGTCAAAAAGGGGAAGTTGTCTACAGAGATTGTTCAACCTGTTGATCTTTGGTGTTGTATGTTTAAGGGGAAGTGTTTTGACATCATCAACCAGGGGAAGATTGTTGGGTCAAAAGTTGATGAGTCAAATCACTATGGAAACAAGAAGGACCAAATATGGCATTAGGAGAAACTTCAAGCTGGTGGACAAAATACAAGAAAGTTTCCCCTGCTACAAAACTTTCCATTGCTGTGAAGATTCCCCTGCTATATACTAAAAAGATGGAGATTTGGTCAAGTAGTGATAAGAATGAATAATTCTGTTTTGATTTAGTCATTATTATCTTACTTAGTTTCCATGTATCCCTGGGTTCCTTAAGTTATAAAAGGAACACCAGACCGTAGGTTTATTTATCAATTCATACTACTCAAATGTAACCTACAGAGTCTTTGATCTCTAGGCATGGGATTCAATGTATACATGCCTAGAGTAGTTTGTGTTAATTAAATAATACAAACTCTCTTTGGGAATCTTTCATCTTTGTTAAACATCTTGTTCTTGATTAATTGTGCAATTCCGCTATGTTAATTCATATGTACAATTGATCATCCTAGATAAAACAGTTTCGACTGTTTGAGTCTAACGATCTTGGATTCAACACTTGTTTCCATTTGAATCCAACTGGATCTCTCTAAAAAGCTTGGTCAAACAGTCAAAGTAGTGGGAACTCCTTTCCCCTACTGCTAGCCACTGCTAGTGTATTTTGGGTTTCAGCTTATCAATAAGCTAAAATAGCTTATTTTAACCAGCAACAACTTGGATTTTGTAATAGGTGCTAATTATTTGACCCATTTCTTCATACTGGAGCATTTGGTGTGTTGACTTTAGGGTTTGACTAGAAAACCAACTTAATTGACTTTTTCATAAGTGCTTATTGGCTTATTCTGGATTATTGGTTTTGCTTATTGGAATTTTGTTGATTTTTTTGGCTTATTGAAGTCATTTGTGACATTTTGCAAGTTGAATCAAGTCCCGAGGTGCCTAAATCTCAAACCCGACTATTTTGTCGTTTTGTGGATTTGTACTTTGCTTATTTCTTGCTTATTGTGTGTGCTTTTTCAAAATTTCTTTTTACAGATCTCTTAAGCACCCCAAAAGAAGGTTGTGTGTTAAATTAGAGCTTATGGCGTTGTCTTATTGCTTAATGGGCTTATTGGCCCAATAAGGATAAGCTGTTTGCTTAATAAGTTGTGATAAGCTCACTTTTAGCTTTTGGGCCTTTAGAGTTTTGTGTTTAGAATTAAATTTTGAGTCAGATTGGGCTTTTCCAAGTCAATTGGGCCAAGTTTTACTTTTTGGGCTAAAAAGCCCATTGGTGTTGACTGTTTTTGGTTTTGGCCCATTTGAGGGCCCAATAGGGGTATTCTGGTCATTTCACTTTCATTTTCTGTTTATTTAGATTAAAATAAACTAGTTTGCAAGCTTTTAGAATTTTTTATAATTTTTGGATTTTTAATATTATTTTAATATTATTTTATTATTATTTTTCAAATTTCACATTTTTGCACTTTTTACATTTTTCTTAGCTTAAATACATTAAAATAGGATTTTTGCAACTCTTAGATTAGTTTTATCACCTTTAGATTAATTTTTATAATTATTTTAAGTTTTAATAGTTTCTAAATCATTTTAAATAGTTTTTCTTAGTTTAAAAATTTCTAAAAATAGTTTTTAATCTTTTTAGGTCATTTTAGAGGTTTACCAATTGAAAAATCTTTATTTGGGCTTTTTGATAATTAATTTTATTTTTAGGGCTTTAATTAGCACTTAAAAATTAATATTTAACTAATTAAAAGGTTTGAAAAAGTTTTGATCATTGGTAAACTCTTAGTTTATTTGTTTTAATTTTTGGTGAATTTTTGGTAATTTTTAGAATTAATTTTTATTTTAGCTCATTTTACGGTTTTACGTGTAGTCGTAGTAGTAATTAATTTCACACCTTCGTCATTCTCTTTTCTCATCCCCTACTTTCAAATATTAATCTCAAACCAATTACGAATTACTCACACACATATACCTCCTTGGGAAACGAACTTCATTGGGTCATTAGTGCTTGATTTTTCTAAATCATCACTTAATACTTACCGCTTTTACGCCTTTTTCCTAAAAGGTCATATTTTACCACAATCAGTTTTCAAAATGATCACACCAAAAAAAATCTTCAAGGGGAATTTTTGAATTATGCTAAAGCAAATGCTGCTAAATTTGATAATATGCAATCTGAGATGATTAGCTTAAGATCCGAGTTGAAAAACGAGCTTAAAAACGAACTTGCTAATGAACTTAAGACTCATGCTAATAAATGGAAGGAAACGTTCAACTTCTTCAACAAAATCAACAAAAGATGGAACAAGGACAACATGGGATTAAGAAAGAATTGTTAAAAGCGGATGCTAGGAAATCAAAATTTGAAGACCGTATGGCAAAAATGTTTGAAGCAATCATGTGTAAACCCTCTTCCTCGGGTGGTCTTCCTAGTGATACCATTGCAAACCCGAAGGGAGAAATGAAGGTTATTACTACACGTAGTGGTAAAACTTTCAAGGAACCAATCTCTCGTCCAAGTACTTCTACGGAGAAGGATATCGAGAAAGAGCCCGAGGTGATGGTCGAAAAGGAGCATATTACAAGCCCACGAAGTACCGCTCATACCACACATACGGTTGAACCAATACCAATCATGGAACCCGAGATTCCAAGGCCGTTGCCTAAGGTCCAACCCACACCACCCTTACCTTACCCTTCGAGACGAAACAAAGAGAAATTACAAGAACGTAACAAACAACAAATTGAGCTTTTTATAAAAATGTTTCAACAAGTTCATTTTGATGTAAGTTTAGCCGACGTGTTGTTATATATGCCTCGTTTCGCTTCCACTTTTAAAAGTATGATGAATGATAAGGAAAAGCTTTCAAAGCTTGCTAATTGTTCTTCGGTTTATCTTAACCGCATACCAGAAAAAGTTGGTGACCCCAGAAAGTTTCTCATTCCTTGTGATATACAAGATATGAAAGAATGCCTCGCCTTGGCCGATCTTGGTCCGAGCATTAATTTGATGTCGTTTTCCATTTGGAAATCGCTTTCGCTTCCGGATCTTACTCCTTCGAACATGTCTATCGAGATGGCCGATCATTCTACAATTTTAGCATGTGGAGTAGCCGAGGATGTTTTCGTGAAAGTGGGGAAGTTCTACTATCCCGTTGATTTTATAGTAGTTGACATCCCCGCGGATCCTCAAGTTCCTCTAGTTTTAGGTCGTCGATTTTTAGACACCTCGAGATATCCTATCGACGTTCATGCAAGAACTATTACTTTGAGATTCAACGAAGAGGAACTTGTTATAAACGCTACTCAAAACTCGACACCTTCTCATGTTTATGCAATCGCTACCATCAATCACATTGACTTAGTTGATGTGGTTTGCGATGAGTTTTCACAAGAAGTGTTAGGTTTTTCTAATAGCTCGTCAAGTGGTAATCCCACTATTTTGGATCTGATTCTTGCTAATTCTACACCAAATCTCACTCCATTCCAAGGAGTCGATTTTACTTCAAAAGAAATCGACAATGAAGATGAGGTGATTATTAGTGATGATACTTCTATTCCACCATTTCTTCCACCGATGGAAGTTATGAGTGTTGAGCAAAAATCTTCAATCGAGGAACCGCCTATCCTTGAATTGAAAGATCTTCCATCTCACCTTGAATACGCATTCTTGGAAGGTGATGACAAGTTGCTGGTTATTATAGCAAAAGGTCTTGCTAATGATGAAAAAACGCGCTCTTGAAAGTTCTTAAAGCTCATAAAGGGGCAATTGCGTGGAAAATTTCCGACATTAAGGGTATTGACCCAAAATTTTGTACTCACAAGATTTTAATGGAGGAGGACTACAAACCCGCAATTCAAAGTCAAAGAAGGGTAAACCCCAAAATTCACGATGTCATAAAAAAGGAAGTCTTAAAACTCCTAAACGCGGGAATGATTTATCCTATCTCCGATAGCCCATGGGTGAGCCCAATCCATTGTGTCACTAAAAAGGGTGGAATGAGCGTTGTGCCCAATGAAAACAACGAGTTAATTCCCACTCGTGTTGTGACCGGTTGGAGGGTGTGTATTGACTACTGAAAGTTAAATGACGCCAAAAGACCACTTTCCCTTGCCCATCATGGATCAAATGTTGGAGCGACTCGCGGGAAATGAATTCTATTGCTTTTTAGATGGTATTTCTGGTTACTTTCAAATCCCTATCGACCCTCGTGATCAAGAGAAAACTACGTTCACGTGTCCTTATGGAATGTTTGCTTATCGTAGGATGCCTTTCGGACTTTGCAATGCACCGGGTACGTTTCAACGGTGTATGATGGCTATTTTTCATGATATGATCGAGAAGTCGATGGAAGTGTTTATGGATGACTTTTCGGTGTTTGGCAATTCGTTCACGTCGTTTTTATATAATCTCGAGCAAATGTTAAAACGTTGTGAAGAAACCAATCTTGTGCTTAATTGGGAAAAATGTCATTTTATGTGTAAACAAGGAATCTTCTTAGGACATAAGGTCTCGAAAGCGGGGATTGAGGTCGAAAAAGCTAAGGTAGACGTCATCGCCAAGTTACCTCATCCCAAAACCGTTAAAGGAGTTAGGAGTTTCCTAGGCCACGCGAGCTTTTATCATCGTTTCATCAAAGACTTTTCGAAAATCTCTCGACCTATGACACACCTTCTCGAGAATGATGCTCCTTTTAATTTCAATGAGAATTGTGTTAGAGCTTTCGAAACTCTTAAAAGGAAACTTATCGAAGCTCCCATTCTTGTTGCTCCTAATTGGTAATTACCCTTTGAAATCATGTGCGATGCAAGTGATTATGCTATAGGGGCCGTTTTAGCGCAACGTTCTGAAAAGCATTTCCGTCCTATCCATTATGCTAGTAAGACGATGACCGAGGCTCAATTAAAGTACACCACAACAGAAACGGAATTTCTTGACGTGGTTTATGCTATTGAGAAATTCCGACCTTATCTCATCTTAACTAAAAGCATTTTGTATACCGACCATTCGGCTATCAAGTATCTCTTAGCTAAGCAAGATGCTAAGCCGAGATTGCTTCGTTGGATGCTCCTCCTCCAAGAATCTGATGTCACCATGCTTGACAAAAAAGGAGCCGAGAATCTAGCGGCCGATCATCTCTCTCATCTAGAAGATCCTCACAAAGATGTTTTTGAGGACAAGGAAATCACCGAAACATTTCCTCTCGAGACTCTCGGTGTAGTGAATTCTAAAGACACCACCCCATGGTTTGCCGACATTGCAAATTACCATGCGGGCAATTTCATAATCAAGGGTATGAATACACAACAAAAGAGAAAATTCTTTCGTGACGTCAAGTTCTATTTTTGGGACGACCCTTATCTCTTTCGGGTTTGTGCGGATCAACTCGTTCGACGTTGTGTTTTTGGTGCCGAAGCTTCTAACATAATTAGAGCTTGTCACGAGGGACCCACGGGTGGTCACCACGGTGCTAATCTCACGGGTAAGAAAGTGTTCGATGTCGGCTTCTTTTGGCCTACTATCTATCGTGATGCACACGCACTTGTGAAGTCGTGTGATTCGTGCCAATGTCAAGGAAAATTGTCTCAACGTGATGAAATGCCGCAAAATATAATTCAAGTGAGTGAGATTTTAGACATTTGGGGCATAGACTTTATGGGGCCGTTCTCATCGTCTCATCGTAACAGTATATCCTCGTCGCCGTCGACTACCTTTCTAAGTGGGTGGAAGCTAAGGCTTTAGCTACTAATGATGCTCGTGTGGTAGTGAAGTTTTTGAAGCAACTATTCTCTCGGTTTGGAACCCCTCGCGCTATTATAAGCGATCGTGGAACCCATTTTTGTAATTACCAATTCGAGAAGGTCTCAAAGAAATATGGAGTTACTCATCGTCTTTGTACGGCTTATCACCCGCAAACGAGTGGGCAAGTCAAGGTTTCAAACCGACCTTTGAAGAGGATTTTGGAGAGGTCGATTGGAGAAAACCGTGCTTCATGGTCCGACAAACTCGATGACGCTTTATGGGCCTTTAGGACCGCTTATAAGACACCTATCGATTGTACTCCTTATAAGTTAGTCTATGGGAAGAATTGTCAGTTGCCCATTGAATTGGAGCATAAGGCATATTGGGCCCTTAAGCATGTTAACTTTGATTTAAAGACCGCGGGGGATCACCGGAAAATACAATTGAATGAATTGGATGAATTAAGAGATAATGCTTATGAAAATTCATTGATTTTCAAATAAAATACTAAAAAGTTTCATGATGCAAAGAGTAAAAACATGGTTTTTAACGTTGGTGATCAAGTGTTACTTTTTAACTCTCGATTAAAGATATTTTCTGGGAAATTGAAATCTCGTTGGTCGGGTCCTTTCACCATTACACAAGTGTTTCCTTATGGGACCATCGAGCTAGCTCAAAATGATGGTCCTAACTTTAAGGTGAATGGACATAGGCTTAAGCACTACATTGGTGGGGAAGTTCCTTCATTGGATGACCTCAACCAAGTCACATTCCCCAATGATAATTAACATTGAGGGGATCGAGTCGAGCTCATGACTCGGTAATAACAAACGAGGTGCCTCGTGGGGGAGATCCCATGCTTATCCTTTTTATGCTTTCTAATAAATAATGAGACGGGATTTATACCCATCCAACTCGTTGTCTCGTGGTTGTTTGTGAATGTGTTATCTAGATCATCATCATCACTACGATTGAAGACTCTCGTGTTTGTTACGTGAGCCTCGATCGTTTACTTGAAGAAGTTTTTCATGAATCCATGACATATCCTTTATTGTTCTAACAATTATCTTTTAGCATAATTCATAAACGGCTTTAGATATATTGTTGATCACCCTTTCCATGCTAGATCCTAAGCATTCGATTCTTCATCTCTAGTATGGGGGTGCTCCACCTGGAGACTCGAAACATTGAGGACAATGTTTAATTTTAGTATGGGGGGTGAATAGCTACTTGCTTTGCTACGCCCTCACGTTTTCCAACTTTCAACGTTTTGTTTAATTGCTAATAAGGCTAAAAATGGCCAAATTTTAAATTTTTTCTTAGTTTTCATAAGAGTTTTTAAGACACGAATGTAAATTTTCCGATTGGTTGAATAAGAGCTAATTTTTGACTTGATGGGCATTTGGAGCCCTTTACATTCCTTAACCCGCTCAATTCAAGTTTTGCTAGACTTTTATATAGAGAACTTTAAAACGCGAAAGTCTTAGCTCATTCGGGTTAAGAACAAGAACTTTTCGCAAGTTCCTATAATTGATCCTAGAAAGTCACTTATCAAGGGAACTATAAAACGCATTCTCTAAACTTGAAAAAGTCCAAGAAAGTGCAAGATCCTATAGGTGGCTTGAAAACCCAAAAAATCGATTTGATATAGTCTTAATGAAAGCTAATCCAAATTTGGCTTAATTTTGACTTGCATGGCTAAGTATTCACGAGTCTCTTTAATTATAGGTCTTTAAATAGTGAAGAACGAGAAATGGTAGAGTTAGACAAGTGATCATGCTAAACGTAGAACATGAAAATGTTCTTTCAAAAACACATATGTTTTTAATTGTGGCTTTTTATCCCATAAGATCAATGCAAGAAAAGAGAAGAAAAGAAAATGACGGATTACGATAAAATTAAGCTAAGACGACAAACGCGTTTTCACGCAAAACGAGGCAAAATTAAAAGTTACTCTAAAAATTCCCAAAAAATCAAAAAAAAATCCTAAAAATATATCTAAGGTATACAAATAATCAAAACTTCTTGAAACTTTTTATATTAATTAATATTTAATTTTTAAATACTAATTAAAGCCATAAAAATCAAATAAATTAACAAAAAGCCTAAACAAAGATTTTTCAACTTGTATACCTAAAAAATATCCTAATTAAGCTAAAAAGTGTTTTTTCCAAAATTTAAAACTTATTAAATTTATTAAAAACCCTAAAAACAATATTTTAATAATAAAATAATAATAAAAAATTCTAAGTTTATAGAAAATTCTAAAAACTTGCAAATTAACTTATTTTTATCTAATTAAACCAGAAATGAAAGTTAAATTACTCAAATACCCCTATTGGGCACCCAAATAGCCCAAAACCCAAAACAGTTTAACCTAAATGGGCTTTTTGGCCCAATAACCAAAAAGTGGCCAATTAAGCTAGAAAAGCACAGACTAACTTAAAACTTAAGTTTGAACAGAAAACTCCAAAGGCCCAAAAGCCAGTTTTGAGCTTATCACAGCTTATTTCACCAAAAGCTTCTCTTTAATGGGCTTTTTGGCCTATTAAGCTAAAACTTGATGCCATAAGCTACAAATAAACACACAACTTCCTTTTGAGCTTATAAAGCTTACAGGAAAAAGAAACTTTGAATAAGGTAACCCAATAAGCCAGAAACAAGCCATGGATTCTTTCACAAAAGGACAAAATAGTCGTCTTAAGCTAAAAACCACCTTAGGACCTGATTCTTGATTCTAAAGCTTTCAATTGACAAAACTAAGACTTTGGAATAAGAAAACTATAATAAGCTATAGAGATGAATAAGAACTTATGAATAATATAATAAGTTGATTTTCTAGTTAAATTTTAACCAATTAATCCACAAACTACCAGACCTGTTAATTAACTAGAAAGAGCTATGAAAAGTACAAAAATAAAGTTGTTGCTCCTGTAAATCAGCACATTTAACTTATCCATAAGCTGATGAGCAAATACAACTAATTGTGGGAACTTTCAATGGTAAAGGAATACCCACTACTTTGATTGCAGTTATTTTAAGCTTGATTTCCAGCTTTGTTTGGTGGGTTTGTTGGAAGCAAAAGGCACCCCCACAACCAGTGAGTTGTGGGGAGTCAGTATAGGTACAAAAACAGCAAGTTCAAACATAAGAAAGCACTAACATCATGGTCACAATAATCATGCATACAAGAAGGTTTAGCTGATGTAGTTGACAAAAAGATGAATTTCAAAAGCTTGTGACTTTATAAAAACCTTATAAAAATCCAATACCAGATGTTGCAAAGATTAACCACCCTACAGAATAATTGTTTACCAGTTCCTATAGTTTAAAACACCAAATTCTCCAATTTATAGCTTCTGGTCTGTTTGACCATTTTTATTGACAGAAAAACAAGAACACATGCAATTTCCAATTTCAGTGCTACCTTTTTGAAACCAAACATACAAAGTAACCAAAACTAGCCCACAAAACTTCCCCAAACTAATATTAACCTACCAACTCTACCCTTACTACTTAAAGTGGACAGATCCAAACACCCATTAACTCTTGATCTCAAATATTTTTCAAAGGATTCATATTCACAACACTTAAATATTGCTTGAAAACCACTTAAACATGCATCTACTTTTACTCAAACACCAAATTTAAACAACAATAACACAGATTGGGAAATTTAAAAAATCTTCATGATTTAGTTTTCACCTAAATATTAAAAAGAAGGAAATAAGATTGCACCTATCCCCAATGGCGTATTATGGGAATCAGTAAAGCTCCCCCGAACTTTGTTCACAAGTGAACAACAGCCAGGGGTGTCTTGGTCAAGGCAAAGAGATATAGGGTCTTATTGATGGTTCCAAAGGGGAACCAAGACCCTTTTGGTTGCTTTTTTGTAACACAAGCAAAGAAAAACAGATCCTTGCCTTCTATGCTACCCAAAATCTAGTTGATGACTAGCTTTGATGTAGGTAATAAAAGCACTTACTGGTGAGCTTATAATGAGCAATATGACTGAAACAAAAAGCTTTGAAAGAGCTTGATCCCCACCAGTTGTAACTCCCAAGCCTATGATCTCACCATACCTTGATAAACTCTTATCAGGGTATTGTGATCAATCTTAGACCCTGGATTCCCTAAATGTGTGGAGTAAAAAGCTTCTCAAACAAGTACACAAAAGAAGAAAACTTGATTTTGAAGAAAAACTTGAAAACAGATTAACTTACATAAAAACTTTGGACGAATTTAAACATAAACACAAACATAAATGGATCTCAGCTTTTCAACCAAGTATACCAACTTTTTCATTAATTTCCAGAAAAAGGAATTGATGAGATGGCATTTACACATGATCTCATCATTCTTTTCGGGCTTTAAATTCATAAAAATGTCATAATATACCATATATATGCTTGTGTTTGTTTACTTGTGTATTTTAGGTATGGATATCATGAAAAAGACAAAAGAATCACAAGATACATGGAAAAACGGACACGAGAAACGAAGCCGTACAAAGAACAGGGCCCTAAATCATGGAATACTCAACAAATACCCTTGAAGACATACAAGATTGATCCTCATTAATTGAAGAAATGACACTTAAAACCCTTGTATATTGATAATTACAAGTTTGGTCCCTTAAGTTTGTTAAAATTACACAAAAGGTCCTTCTACTTTGAAGAAATGGCAAGTTTAATCCCTCAACTATTCAAAATTGCCAACAACGGTCCCTCATGATGCCAAAGATACATTAAAAACCTTTGAAGATAAAGATTGTCCAAGATCAGCCCTTGAAATATCTCAAAATGTCAAAAACAACCCTTGTAAACCTTATTGGAAAGTTTTGTGCCAAAATTGCCAAAAGCTGAAAGTTAAATACAAAGGGAAATCGTTTTTAGGGCTGAATTACTTGATTTACCAAAAATCCCAAAATACAAGGGCCAAATGTGTACACGGAAACATTCAAATATACAAATTGCGGCAAACACTTTCCATCCCACAAAAAACGGATCAAACGTGTCACTATTCACCTTTTCACACCCAGATTTTACATCAACTTAAACAAAGGGTAAATCTAAATTACCTTGACACACGTTTGATTCACACACTCTAAATCCCATCCCAACCTCAAAACCCTCACTCCCACTCACAATGTACCCCACCCCCAAATACCCGTTCACCTATCATGTGACTACTTGCCCTCCAAGTCATGCCACTTTTCAAGGTCAACAGCTGAGAGCCTTTGCTTCACCCCAAAGCTAAAATGAATGTTTGGATCACTTTGGACAGCTCATCAACAACAAACTGCCTCAAGGACTTAAGGGCATTTTAGAGAATTCACTTCTAGGGTTTGTAAATAGTGTAGCCTGGCATTTGCCTATAAAAGGAGACCTCAACATGTGAGAGTCCCTTTGTTCCAGTCTTTACCTTTTAAACATTGTAATTCCTTTTTAAATTTATAAAAGTTGGTATTTTGAGAAAATTGTAATTCCTTTTTATGTTTTTGAAAGTTGGTGTTGTTTAAAGGGTGATTCTGAGTTCCATTGATTGTTATAAGTGTGCTTGAACCTTTTGGATCAAGGACGTTTCTGTTTGGTAAGGTTTTTCAAGTTTAAAAAAGCTTGAGAAGGTTTTGATTTTGCTTATTTTTGTGTACTAACCCTTAACCATAAGCTATAAGCTCTTGCAAGCTTGTTGACACCAAGCTTGTGAAGGGATTAGAGCCCTTGGTTGAGTTGTTTGCTGCTTGTGTTGAAGACATCAAGTCCTTGAGTTTCTTCTTTGAAACATCAACCAAGGCATTCATCATCTTTCTTATTGAAGTACCTTGGTCTTGTTCTAGTTGTTGAATAAGGTCCAAGGAGCATAGCTGGCCTTCCTAGGATGTTGTGGAAGGCAGGTATAACCTCTTGTTAAGATTCCTCTAAAAAATTCCATGTTTATGTCTGTTTTGGATTTGGTACTTGGATTTTAAGTTCTTGTGTTTGTGCTTTGTGTTTTATGGCTGGTATATGTTAGTTGTCACCTAGTATAGCTATTTGATCATTAAAATCAGTAGGTTGTGTTTGAAAATCAAAAGTTTGTTTGAAAAGTGGTTGATAAAGGATTGTTTGGTATTACTGGTTCATAAGGCCTTGTGGCCTTGTGCCCTTGGTTCTTAGGGTTTGGGAGGTGTAAACAAGTCCTAATATACAAGTTTTAGTCATTGGTTTACTTTATGAAAGTTTGGAAAAGAGATTTGAAGTTTTGCAAAAATCTGATAAAAGTGGTTTGGGAATTGGTCAAACACATCAGATCCAATAACTTCTTTGTTTGTTGGATCTAAGGTCTGAAATCAGGTTTGGGAATAGTTTGGGTGATAAGCTATCTATTGGTTGTCTGGTTGTTGAATTTGGTGGCTTATTGTGGATTTTATAGCTTATCAAAAGTTGCTGAAGTGGTCATTTGCATCAGAAAAGTGACCACCTCAATTTGTGCTTACATTTGTTATCCTAGTGTATGCCTTGTGATTTTGCTGCTTGGAACTTGTTTATGTGCTGCTTGTGATTGGATTTTGCTATTTGGATTGCTTTGTATCAGGCTTATAAGCTAACTGGCTTATTAAGTCCTCATTGCCAAAATCTATCATCAAAAGGTCAACTGACCTCTTGATTCACAAGGCCTCTTCCTTGAGTCCTTCACAAAAATTGCTTATAACAAGCCCATTGACCATTCCTGATCATTTGGTGCATTTTGGAGTACTTTGACTTTTGGTCAAATAAGCACAAATTGGCTTATTTTTGAGAACTGCTTATTGGCACATGCAACAACTTATCTTTTGTAATAGAAATCATTTTTCTTAGCTTAATATCATATCTGGAAGGTTACAAGTCTTTTGATTAAGCTTTTGCTAGGAAACTAGCTTATTTGGCTTTTTCAGCCAGCTTATTTGCTTATTCTACTTGGCTTTTTGTGATTTTCTTGATTGATTATTCTTAGTTAAGCTATTTGTGAGCTTTTGCAACAAACTAGAGCTTCTGAGGTGCCCTAAATCTCAAACCCGACTATTTTGTCTTTTAGTGAATTTTTACTTTGCTTATTTCTGGCTTATTGAGTGTGCTTTTTCAAAATTTCTTTTTACAGATCTCATAAGCATCCCAAAAGAAGGTTGTGTGTCAAATTAGAGCTTATGGCATTAGCTCATTGCTTAATGGGCTGAAAAGCCCAATAAGAATAAGCTGCCTGCTTAATAAGCTGTGATAAGCTCACATTCAGCTTTTGGGCCTTTAGAGTTTTGTTCTTAGAATTAAATTTTGAGTCAGATAGGGCTTTTCCAAGTCAATTGGGCCAAGTTTGACTTTTTGGGCCCAAAAGCCCATTTGGTTTGACTGTTTTTGGTTTTGGCTAATTTGAGGGCCCAATAGGGGTATTCTGGTCATTTCACTTTGATTTTCTGATTATTTAGGTTAAAATAAACTAGTTTGCAAGTTTTTAGAATTTTTATAATTTTTGGATTTTTAATATTATTTTAATATTATTTTATTATTGTTTTTCAAATTTCACATTTTCCAACTTTTTACATTTTTCTTAGCTTTAATACATTAAAATAGGAATTTAGCAACTTTTAGAATAATTTTATCACTTTTAGATTAATTTTTATAATTATTTTAAGTTGTAATAGTTTTAAATCATTTTAAATAGTTTTTATTAGTTTAAAAATTTCTAAAAATAGTTTTTAATCTTTTTAGGTCATTTTAGAGGTTTACCAATTGAAAAATCTTTTTTGGGCTTTTTGATAATTTATTTGATTTTTAGGGCTTTAATTAGCATTTAAAAATTTAATATTTAATTATTTAAAAGGTTTGAAAAAAGTTTTGATCATTGGTAAACTCTTAGTTTATTTATTTTAATTTTTGGTGAATTTTTGGTAATTTTTAGAATTAATTTTTATTTTTGTAGTTTGTACGGTTTTACGTTTTAACTTTCTAGTAGTAATTTTTACGTCTTCGTCATCTTCTTTTCTCATCCCCTTCTAAACCAAATATTAATCTCAAATCTTTTGCATCTTAGTCACACACATATACCTCCTTGGGAAACGAACTTTCATATCATAAGGGTCATTAGTGCTTGATTTTCCTAAATCATCACTCGATACTTACCGCTCATTTACTCTCTTTTGTTTTCCTAAACAAGAGGTGTAATTTACCACAATCATTTTGGCGCCGCTGCCGGGGAGGTGTGTCGTGATTAATTTGAATTGTTGTTTTTAATATTAACCAAAAATAGTATTTGTATTAGTAGAACTCTACTAATACGTATTATCGGTTTTCTTGGTTTTTCTTGTAAAAATATTATTACTATATTGTATTAAGTATCACAACAAATAAACAATATCTCCAAAAGTGTGAAAACACAACCTTAATTAGGATTTCATCACTCAATTATTGTATTCGAATCTCAAACAAAAAGAAAAAGGCAAAAATAGATAAATACTTTCGTGAAGCTCGATTTTGAGAAATACAAACTATAAGGTGGGTATAAGGCGGGTATTATAAAATATACCCTAAGGAAAAAGGCTCTTAAGTGCATCGCGCCGCCTCGTTTCCCCGCTTGCTTGTGAGTATTTTGAGATTGAAGGATAATCGAGGGTTTTGCCGCCCAAAGTATTATTACGTATAATATATTTGCTTGGTTTCTTTGTGATTAAAACCTCTTGAACAATTTGGTTTTCACCAAAGTTCTAAAGTCATTCGAAGGCGTTCACTCCACGTGATCGTTTTCATTCCTTTGAGGCTTCTTTAATCAAGAGTTTGATTCGAGGAGAGATTTTGTAGATTGTTGTCTACGAAGATACACCAAAATCCAAAAAAATTAAATATCATCAAAAACACAAAAAATTGAAAATTCACAAAACACCCAAAAAGAATCTTCTTTGCTCACCTCCCATTCTTCGTGAAGTTTATGATCACTCGTAATCAAGCAAAACGAGCTCGTAAACGTCTTCAAAAGCAAGCCAATCAAGAGACGTTGATTGAAGAACAACCTCCAATTGTTGAACCTATTGTAGAACAAGAAGTCGTCATGGCTAATCGTACTATGATGGAGTTTCTACAAGCACCCACCGAGGGTTTTGGAGAGGCTATTGTGATCCCCGCCATTCTTGCGGAGAATTTCGAGATTAAGACGGGTTTAATGTCGATGTTACAAGCAAATAAGTTTAGAGGTCATGAGAAAGACAACCCGCACTATCACATTAGGAATTTTAACCGTCTCACCGCTACTAGCAAGTTTAAGGATGTTCCACATGACGCCATTAAGATGATGTTGTTTCCATACTCGTTAGAGGGACCCGCAAAAATTTGGCTTGAGAAAGAACCACCAATTCAATTTTGACATGGGCCGATCTCGTTTCTAATTTTGTGAACAAGTTTTTTCCACCATCTAAAACAACACATTTGAAAAATGAGATTTCACGATTTGTGCAAAGAAATAATGAAAGTTTTTCAATGGCATGGGAGCGCTTTAAAGAAATGTTACATGAATATCCACACCATGATTTTACGGAATTGCATCAAATTGATACTTTTTATAATGGGCTTAATGATCATGAACGAGATTATTTGAATGCCGCCGCGGGTGGTAATTTTTAGTGCAAGACGACAAATGAGGCTTTACAAATCATCGAGAATAGATCTAAGGTTTATAGCCCTCGTAACACACCGAGTGTTGCCAATTTGGGTTCGTCTTCATCGTCATCGTCTCGTAGCATTAATACCTTACATGATGAAGCTAATGAGGAAAATCGGTTTTTTGATAGATTTGCTAATCTTATGTCCCATTGGAAAGCTCAAGAAGCTTCAAATTCCGCTTCGGTTAAAGCGGTTGCTAAGAGTTGTTTGTCTTGTGGTGGAGCTCATGATCTTTCCGAGTGCATTACCGCGGATGGTAACACTTCGAGTGCTTATGTAGCAACGGGAACTTACAACCAAAACGGTCAAGGTTCCCGCCAAAATCAAGCTCTACCAAATCAAAATGCTAATACTTATCGAAACAACAACCAAGGTGGTAATTACCAAGGCAATTCACGCAATTACAACAAAGGGAATTATCAAAATGGGAATGGACAAATTTCTTATCAAAACCAAAACCGTGATTTTCAAAACACTACACAAGGTTTTCAAAATGCTCACACTAAAAATCTTCAAGGAGAATTTTTGGATTATGCTAAAGCAAATGATGCTAAATTTGATAACATGCAACGTGAGATGATTAACTTAAGATCCGAGTTGAAAAACGAGCTAAAAAATGAACTTGCTAATGAACTTAAAACTCATGCAAACAAAATGGAAGGAAATGTCCAACGTCTTCAACAAAACCTACAAAAGATGGAATTAGGACAACATGAGATTAAGCAAGAGTTATTAAAAGTGGATGCTAGGCAATCAAAATTTGAGGACCGAATGGCTAAGATGTTTGAAGCAATCATGTGTAAACCCTCTTCCTCGGGTGGTCTTCCTAGTGATACCATTGCAAACCCGAAGGGAGAAATGAAGGTTATTACTACACGAAGTGGTAAAACTTTCAAGGAACCAATCTCTCGTCCAAGTACTTCTACGGAGAAGGAAATCGAGAAAGAACCCGAGGTGATGGTCGAAAAGGAGCACACTACAATCCCACGAAGTACCGCTCATACCACACCTACGATTGAACCAATACCAATTGTGGAACCCGAGTTTCCAAGGCCGTTGCCTAATGACCAACCCACACCACCTTTACCCTACCCTTCAAGACGAAACAAAGAGAAATTGCAAGAACGTAACAAACAACAAATCGAGCTTTTTATAAAGATGTTTCAACAAGTTCAATTTGATGTGAGTTTAGCCGACGCATTGTTGTATATGCCTCGTTTCGCTTCCACTTTTAAAAGTATGATGAGCGATAAGGAAAAGCTTTCAAAGCTTGCTAATTGTTCTTCGGTTTATCTTAACCGCATACCGGAAAAAGTTGGTGATCCCGGAAAGTTTATCATTCCTTGTGAGATACAAGATATGAAAGAATGCCTCGCCTTGGCCGATCTTGGTGCGAGCATTAATTTGATGCCATTTTCCATTTGGAAATCGCTTTCGCTTCCGGCTCTTATTCCTTCGAACATGTCTATCAAGATGGCAGATAATTCTACGATTTTAGCATGTGGAGTAGCCGAAGATGTTTTCGTGAAAGTGGGGAAGTTCTACTATCCCGTTGATTTTATAGTAGTTGACATCCCCGCGGATCCTCAAGTTCCTCTAATTCTAGGTCGTTCATTTTTAGATACTTCGAGATCGCTTATCGATGTTCATGCAAGAACTATCACTTTGAGATTCAATGAAGAGGAACTTGTTATAAATGCTACTCAAAACTCGAAACCTTCTCATGTTTATGCAATCGCTACCATCAATCACATTGACATCGTTGATGTGGTTTGCGATGAGTTTTGACAAGAAGTGTTAGGTTTTTCTGATAGCTCGTCAAGTGGCAATCCCACTATTTTGGATCCGATTCTTGCTAATTCCACACCAAATCTCACTCCATTCCAAGGAGGCGATCTCACTTCAAATGAAATCGACAATGAAGATGAGGTGTTGATTAGTGATGATACTTTTATTCCACCATTTCTTCCGCCGATGGAAGTTATGAGTGTTGAACCAAAATCTTCAATCGAGGAACCACCTATCCTTGAATTGAAAGATCTTCCTTCTCAACTTGAAAACGCATTCTTGGAAGGTGATGACAATTTGTCGGTTATTATTGCAAAAGGTCTTGCCAATGATGAAAAAACCGAGCTCTTGAAAGTTCTTAAGGCTCATAAAGGGGCAATTGCGTGGAAAATATCTGACATTAAGGGTATTGACCCAAAATTTTGTACTCACAAGATTTTAATGGAGGAGGACTACAAACCAGCAATTCAAAGTCAAAGAAGGGTGAATCCCAAAATTCACGATGTCATTAAAAAGGAGGTCCTTAAACTCCTTGAAACAGGAATGATTTATCCTATATCCGATAGCCCATGGGTGAGCCCAATCCATTGTGTCCCTATAAAGGGAGGAATGACCGTTGTGTCTAATGAAAACAACGAGTTAATTCCCACTCGTGTTGTGACCGGTTGGAGGGTGTGTATTGACTACCGAAAGTTAAATGACGCCACTCGTAAAGACCACTTTCCTTTGCCCTTCATGGATCAAATGTTGGAGCGACTTGCGGGAAATGAATTCTATTGCTTTTTAGATGGTTTTTCCGGTTACTTTCAAATCCCTATCGACCCTCGTAATCAAGAGAAGACTACGTTTATGTGTCCTTATGGAACGTTCGCTTATCGTAGGATGCCTTTCGAACTTTGTAATGCACCGGGTACGTTTCAACGGTGTATGATGGCGATTTTTCACAATATGATCGAGAAGTCGATGGAACTGTTTATTGATGACTTCTCGGTGTTTGGAAATTCGTTCACGTCGTGTTTATCTAATCTCGAGCAAATGTTAAAACATTGTGAAGAAACCAATCTTGTGCTTAATTGGGAAAAATGTCATTTTATGTGTAAACAAGGAATCGTCTTAGGACATAAGGTGTCGAAGGCGGGGATTGAGGTCGATAAAGCTAAGGTAGACGTCATCGCCAAGTTACCTCATACTAAAACCGTTAAGGGAGTTAAGAGTTTCCTAGGCCACGCGGGCTTTTATCGTCGTTTCATCAAGGACTTTTCGAAAATCTCTCGACCTATGACACACCTTCTCGAGAAGGATGCTCCTTTTAACTTCAATGAGGATTGTGTTAGAGCTTTCGAAACTCTCAAAAGGAAACTTACCGAAGCTCCCATTCTTGTTGCTCCTAATTGGGAATTACCCTTTGAAATCATGTGCGATGCAAGTGATTATGCTATAGGGGCCGTCTTAGGGCAACGTTATGACAAGCATTTCCGTCCTATCCATTATGCTAGTAAGACGATGACCGAGGCTCAATTAAAGTACATCACAACGGAAAAGGAATTCCTTGCCGTGGTCTATGCTTTTGAGAAATTCCGACCTTATCTCGTCTTGACTAAAAGCATTGTGTATACCGACCATTCGGCTATCAAGTATCTCTTAGCTAAGAAAGATGCTAAGCCGAGATTGCTTCGTTGGATGCTCCTCCTCCAAGAATTTGATGTCACCGTGCTTGACAAAAAAGGAGCCGAGAATCTAGTGGCCGATCATCTCTCTCGTCTAGAAGATCCTCACAAAGATGTTTTCGAGAATAAGTAAATCACCGAAACATTTCCTCTCGAGACTCTCGGTGTTGTGAATTCTAAAGACACCAACCCATGGTTTGCCGACATTGAAAATTACCATGCGGGCAATTTCATAATCAAGGGTATGACGACAAAACAAAAACGAAAATTCTTTCGTGACATCAAGTTCTATTTTTGGGACGACCCTTATCTCTTTCGGGTTTGTGCGGATCAACTCGTTCGACGTTGTGTTTTTGGTGTCGAAGCTTCTAATATCCTTAGAGCTTGTCACGAGGGACCCACGGGTGGTCACCATGGTGCTAATCTCACGGCTAAGAAAGTGTTCGATGCCGGTTTCTTTTGGCCTTCTATCTATCGTGATGCACACGCACTTGTGAAGTCGTGTGATTCGTGCCAACGTCAAGGAAAATCGTCTCAACGTGATGAAATGCCGCAAAACATAATTCAAGTGTGTGAGATTTTCGAAATATGGGGAATAGACTTTATGGGGCCGTTCCTATCGTCTCATGGCAACATATATATCCTCGTCGCGGTGGACTACCTTTCTAAGTGGGTGGAAGCTAAGTCTTTGCCTACTAATGATGCTCGTGTGGTAGTGAAGTTTTTGAAGCAACTATTCTCTCGGTTCGGAACCCCTCGTGCTATTATAAGCGATCGTGGAACCCATTTTTTTAATGACCAATTCGAAAAGGTTCTAAAGAAATATGGAGTTACTCATCGTCTTTCTACGGCTGATCACCCGCAAACGAGTGGGCAAGTCGCGGTTTCGAACCGAGCTTTGAAGAGGATTTTAGAGAGGTCAATTGGAGAAAACCGTGCTTCATGGTCCGACAAACTTGATGACGCTTTATGAGCCTTTAGGACCGCTTATAAGACACCTATTGGTTGCACTCCTTATAAGTTAGTCTATGGGAAGAATTATCATTTGCCCATTGAGTTGGAGCACAAGGCATATTGGGCCCTTAAGCATGCAAACTTTGACTTGAAGACCGCGGGAGATCACCGGAAAATAAAATTGAATGAACTGGATGAATTAAGAGATAATGCTTATGAAAATTCATTAATTTTTAAAGAAAAGACTAAAAAGTTTCATGAGTCAAAGATTAAAAACCGGGTTTTTAACATTGGTGATCAAGTGTTACTTTTTAACTCTCGACTTAAGATATTTTCCGGGAAATTGAAATCTCGTTGGTCGGGTCCGTTCACCATTACACAAGTGTTTCCGTATGGTACCATCGAGCTAGCTCAAGATGATGGTCCTAATTTCAAGGTGAATGGACATAGGCTTAAGCACTACTTTGGTGGGGAAATTCCTTCAATGGTTTCCCTCGACCAAGTCACCTTCCCCAATGATAATTAGCATTGAGGGGATCCAGTCGAGCTCATGACTCGGTAATCAAAAACGAGGTTCCTCGTGGGGGAGATCCCATGCTTATCCTTTATGCTTACTATTCACTAATAAGGGGACTTGTACCCTTCCAACTCGTTGTCTCGCGGTTGTTTGTGATTGTGTTATCTAGATCATCATCATCATCTACGATTGAAGACTCGCGTGTTCGTTTACGTGAGCCTCCATCGTTTGCTTGAAGAAGTTTTTCACGAATCCATGACATATCCTTTATTGTTCTAACAGTTATCTTTTAGCATTCTTAATAAACGGCTTTAGATATATTGTTGATCACCCTTTCCATGCTTGATCCTAAGCATTCGATTCTTCGTCTCTAGTATGGGGGTGCTCCACCTTTAGACTCGAAACCTCAAGGACAATGTTTACTTTTAGTATGGGGGGTGAATAGGTACTTGCTTTCCTACGCCCTCACGCTTTCCAACTTTCAATGTTTTGTTGCTAATAAGGCTATAAAATTGCCAAATTTTAAAAATTTTCTTAGTTTTCATAAGTATTAAGACACGAATGTATATTTTCCGTTGGGTAGAATAAGAGTTAATTTTTGACTTGATGGGCATTTGGAGCCATTTACATTCCTTAACCCGCTCAATTCAAGTTTTGCTAGACTTTTATATAGGGAGCTTTAAAACGCGAAAGTCTTAATTCATTTGGGTTAAGAACAAGAACTTTCCGCAAGTTCCTATAATTGATCCTAGAAAGTCACTTATCAAGGGAACTATAAAACGCATTCTCTAAACTTGAAAAAGTCCAAGAAAGTGCAAGATCCTATAGGTGGCTTGAAAACCCAAAACTTTGATTTGATATAGTCTTAATGAAAGCTAATCCAAATTTGGCTTAATTTTGACTTGCATGGCTAAGTATTCACGAGTCTCTTTAATTAGAGGTCTTTATATAGTGAAGAACGAGAGATGATAGAGTTAGACAAGTGATCATGCTAAACGTAGAACATGAAAATGTTCTTTCAAAAACTCATATGTTTTTAATTGTGGCTTTTTCTTCCCATAAGATCAATGCATTAGGAATAAATCATAATTGCAATAAGTAAGGTCGTACTATGTGAAAGGTTACTTAGCCTCTAGCGCAAGATCGTTTAAAAGTTGCTCGGGGTTGAATAGAGTTCATAGCAAAGGCATAACTTATTGAAGCGGGACGCGAAGATTGGCGATCATCCAAAAAGGCCCTAACAAGGCATGAGGAGCTCTATTTTTGCTAAAGATCCAAAGATGATGTGAAGTATCATTATTCCTAAATCAATATGAAGGATCGAGACACACGACGAAAAGCAATTACTCCCCTAAAGATCATGGAGAAAGTCTATCCAAAAAGACCCTTACAAGGTATGAGGATAAATATATCCAAGTCCGAAAAGGAGGCGGATCATTGTATATCAAAATCCAAGGTAAAGATTGAAGAAAAATGATGAAGTCATGGTCCAAATATGAAGAATCTCTCAAAAACGTCAAGTGAAGAAATTCCAAATATATGAAGAGAAGACCATAATTTCAAGAACGTCTTCCCAAGATTTGAAGTATGAAGTACATGCCAAATATCGGTCCGAGAAAGGTCTCGAATCGTGAAACGAGTTATGCCAAGATATGAACTTAAGGAGATACATGAGAAGCCGTTTTAAAAGATTTTGTCCTTCGGCTAACTATTGATCAAATCGTGCTACTTTGCTTTCGGACTAATAAATACTCAAATAAGTCAATATGAATCACTTGTGATCCATGACAAATAGATAAAACATACTAGTAACCCATTTCTTTTTATAATAACTAGGATTGCGGGGGAAAAAGTATTACACAATTTGGACGTATGAGTAGTGTTAGCATTGTGACTTGTACCAACAATGATCTCGTTTTTGCACTTAGCATGGAATGTATGACAATCAAGGATGACGAAGTTTACTCTAAGGGACATTTACTTGTTTCTATTCTTTGACCCTAAAAGTCACTTTCGTGATGAAAATCATATGTTATGTCTTTACACATCTTCGTAGTATGTTGCAAGTCTTTTACTCTTCAATAAAGGTTAATAAAATTGAACTTTGGTGATGCTTAGATACTTTATTAGCATTGCGTGAGGGCACGGCAATGGCTTAGTATGGGGAGTGATGAGATGGCATTTATACATGATCTCATCGTTCTTTTCGGGCTTTAAATGCATAAAAATGTCATAATATACCATATATATGCTTGTGTTTGTTTACTTGTGTATTTTAGGTATGGATATCATGAAAAAGACAAAATAATCACAAGATACAAGGAAAAACAGACACGAGAAATGAAGCCGTACAAAGAACCGGGCCCTAAATCATGGAATACTCAACAAATACCCTTGAAGACTTGAAGACATACAAGATTGATCCTCATTAATTGAAGAAATGACACTTAAAACCCTTGTATATTGATAATTACAAGTTTGGTCCTTTTGTTTTGTCAAAATTACACAAAAGGTCCTTCTACTTTGAAGAAATGGCAAGTTTAATCCCTCAACTATTAAAAATTGCCAACAATGGTCCCTCATGATGCCAAAGATACATTAAAAACCTTTGAAGATCAAGATTGTCCAAGATCAGCCCTTGAAATATCTCAAAATGTCAAAAACAACCCTTGTAAACCTTATTGGAAAGTTTTGTGCCAAAATTGCCAAAAGATGAAAGTTAAATACAAAGGGAAATCGTTTTTAGGGCTGAATTACTTGATTTACCAAAAATCCCAAAATACAAGGGCCAAATGTGTACACTGAAACATTTAAATATACAAATTGCGCCAAACACTTTCTATCCCACCAAAAACGGATCAAACGTGTCACTATTCACCTTTTCACACCCAGATTTTACATCAACTTAAACAAAGGGTAAATCTAAATTACCTTGACACACGTTTGATTCACACACTCTAAATCCCATCCCAACCTCAAAACCCTCACTCCCACTCACAATGGACCCCACCCCCAAATACCCGTTCACCTATCATGTGACTACTTGCCCTCCAAGTCATGCCACTTGTCAAGAACAACAGCTAAGAGCCTTTGCTTCACCCCAAAGCTAAAATGAACGTTTGGGATCACTTTGTATAGCTCATCAACAACAAACTGCCTCAAGGACTTAAGGGGATTTTAGAGAATTCACTTCTAGGGTTTGTGAATAGTGTAGCCTGGCATTTGCCTATAAAAGGAGACCTCAACATGTGAGAGTCCCTTTGTTCCAGTCTTTACCTTTTAAACATTGTAATTCCTTTTTAAATTTATAAAAGTTGGTATTTTGAGAAAATTGTAATTCCTTTTTATGTTTTTGAAAGTTGGTGTTGTTTAAAGGGTGATTCTGAGTTCCATTGATTGTTATAAGTGTGCTTGAACCTTTTGGATTAAGGACGTTTATGTTTGGTAAGGTTTTTCAAGTTTGAAAAAGCTTGAAAGAAGGTTCTGATTTTGCTTATTTTTGTGTACTAACCCTTAACCATAAGCTATAAGCTCTTGCAAGCTTGTTGACACCAAGCTTGTAAAGGGATTAGAGCCCTTGGTTGAGTGGTTTGCTGCTTGTGTTGAAGACATCAAGTCCTTGATTTTCTGCTTTGAAACATCAACCAAGGCGTTCATCATCTTTCTTATTGAAGTACCTTGGTCTTGTTCTAGTTGTTGAACAAGGTCCAAGGAGCATAGCTGGCCTTCCTAGGATGTTGTGGAAGGCAGGTATAACCTCTTGTTAAGATTCCTCTAAAAAATTCCATGTTTATGTCTGTTTTGGATTTGGTACTTGGATTTTGAGTTCTTGTGTTTGTGCTTTGTGTTTTATGGCTGGTATCTATTAGTTGTCACCTAGTATAGCTATTTGATCATTAAAATCAGTAGGTTGTGTTTGAAAATCAAAAGTTTGTTTGAAAAGTGGTTGATAAAGGATTGTTTGGGATTACTGGTTCATAAGGCCTTGTGGCCTTGTGCCCTTGGTTCTTAGGGTTTGGGAGGTCTAAACAAGTCCTAATATACAAGTTTTAGTCATTGGTTTACTTTCTGAAAGTTTGGAAAAGAGATTTGAAGTTTTGCAAAAATATGATAAAAGTGGTTTTGGAATTGGTCAAACACATCAGATCCAATAACTTCTTTGTTTGTTGGATCTAAGGTCTGAAATCAGGTTTGGGAATAGTTTGGGTGATAAGTTATCTATTGGTTGTCTGGTTGTTGAATTTGGTGGCTTATTGTGGATTTTATAGCTTATCAAAAGTTGCTGAAGTGGTCATTTGCATCAGCAAAGTGTCCACCTCAATTTGTGCTTACATTTGTTATCCTAGTGTATGCCTTGTGATTTTGCTGCTTGGAACTTGTTTATGTGCTGCTTGTGATTGGATTTTGCTATTTGGATTGCTTTGTATAAGGCTTATAAGCTAATTGGCTTATTAAGTCCTCATTGCCAAAATCTGTCATCAAAAGGTCAACTGACCTCTTGATTCACAAGGCCTCTTCTTTGAGTCCTTCACAAAAATTGCTTATAACAAGCCCATTGACCATTCCTGATCATTTGGTGCATTTTGGAGTACTTTGACTTTTGGTCAAATAAGCACAAATTGGCTTATTTTTGAGAACTTCTTGTTGGCACATGCAACAACTTATCTTTTGTAATAGAAATCATTTTTCTTAGCTTAATATCATATCTGGAAGGTTACAAGTCTTTTGATTAAGCTTTTGCTAGGAAACTAGCTTATTTGGCTTTTTCAGCCAGCTTATTTGCTTATTCTACTTGGCTTTTTGTGATTTTCTTGATTGATTATTCTTAGTTAAGCTATTTGTGAGCTTTTGCAACAAACTAGAGCTTCTGAGGTGCCCTAAATCTCAAACTCGACTATTTTGTCTTTTAGTGAATTTTTACTTTGCTTATTTCTGGCTTATTGAGTGTGCTTTTTCAAAATTTCTTTTTACAGATCTCATAAGCATCCCAAAAGAAGGTTGTGTGTCAAATTAGAGCTTATGGCATTAGCTTATTGCTTAATGGGCTGAAAAGCCCAATAAGAATAAGCTGCCTGCTTAATAAGCTGTGATAAGCTCACATTCAGCTTTTGGGCCTTTAGAGTTTTGTTCTTAGAATTAAATTTTGAGTCAGATAGGGCTTTTCCAAGTCAATTGGGCCAAGTTTGACTTTTTGGGCCCAAAAGCCCATTTTGTTTGACTGTTTTTGGTTTTGGCCCATTTGAGGGCCCAATAGGGGTATTCTAGTCATTTCACTTTGATTTTCTGATTATTTAGGTTAAAATAAACTAGTTTGCAAGTTTTTAGAATTTTTTATAACTCTTGGATTTTTAATATTATTTTAATATTATTTTATTATTGTTTTTCAAATTTCACATTTTCCAACTTTTTACATTTATCTTAACTTTAATACATTAAAAGAGGAATTTAGCAACTTTTAGAATAATTTTATCACTTTTAGATTAATTTTTATAATTATTTTAAGTTTTAATAGTTTTTAAATCATTTTAAATATTTTTTATTAGTTTAAAAATTTCTAAAAATAGTTTTTAATCTTTTTAGGTCATTTTAGAGGTTTACCAATTGAAAAATCTTTATTTGGGCTTTTTGATAATTTATTTGATTTTTAGGGCTTTAATTAGCATTTAAAAATTGAATATTTAATTATTTAAAAGGTTTGAAAAAGTTTTTGATCATTGGTAAACTCTTAGTTTATTTATTTTGATTTTTGGTGAATTTTTGGTAATTTTTAGAATTAATTTTTATTTTTGTAGTTTGTACGGTTTTACGTTTTAACTTTCTAGTAGTAATTTTTACGTCTTCGTCATCTTCTTTTCTCATCCCCTTCTAAACCAAATATTAATCTCAAATCTTTTGCATCTTAGTCACACACATATACCTCCTTGGGAAACGAACTTTCATATCATAAGGGTCATTAGTGCTTGATTTTCCTAAATCATCACTCGATACTTACCGCTCATTTACTCTCTTTTGTTTTCCTAAACAAGAGGTGTAATTTACCACAATCATTTTGGCACCGCTGCCGGGGAGGTGTGTCGTGATTAATTTGAATTGTTGTTTTTAATATTAACAAAAAATAGTATTTGTATTAGTAGAACTCTACTAATGCGTATTATTGGTTTTCTTGGTTTTTCTTGTAAAAATATTATTACTATATTGTATTAAGTATCACAACAAATAAATAATATCTCCAAAAGTGTGAAAACACAACCTTAATTGGGATTTCATCACTCAATTATTTTATTCGAATCTCAAACAAAAAGAAAAAGGCAAAAATAGATAAATACTTTCGTGAAGCTCGATTTTGAGAAATACAAACTATAAGGTGGGTATAAGGCGGGTATTATAAAATATACCCTAAGGATAAAGGCTCTTAAGTGCTTCGCGCCGCCTCGTTTCCCCGCTTGCTTGTGAGTATTTTGAGATTGAAGGCTAATCGAGGGTTTTGCCGCCCAAAGTATTATTACGTATAATATATTTGCTTGGTTTCTTTGTGATTAAAACCTCTTGAACAATTTGGTTTTCACCAAAGTTCTAAAGTCATTCGAAGGCGTTCACTCCACGTGATCGTTTTCATTCCTTTGAGGCTTCCTTAATCAAGAGTTTGATTCGAGGAGAGATTTTGTAGATTGTTGTCTACGAAGATACACCAAAATCCAAAAAAACTAAATATCATCAAAAACACAAAAAAATTGAAAATTCACAAAACACCCAAAAAGAATCTTCTTTTCTCACCTCCCATTCTTCGTGAAGTTTATGATCACTCGTAATCAAGCAAAACGAGCTCGTAAACGTCTTCAAAAGCAAGCCAATCAAGAGACGTTGATTGAAGAACAACCTCCAATTGTTGAACCTATTGTAGAACAAGAAGTCGTCATGGCTAATCGTACTATGATGGAGTTACTACAAGCACCCACCGAGGGTTTTGGAGAGGCTATTGTGATTCCCGCCATTCTTGCGGAGAATTTCGAGATTCAGACGGGTTTAATGTCGATGTTACAAGCAAATAAGTTTAGAGGTCATGAGAAAGACAACCCGCACTATCATATTAGGAATTTTAACCGTCTCACCGCTACTAGCAAGTTTAAGGATGTTCCCTTTGTGGATTCAATTGAGGGTTGCCATGGATTCTGAAGTAGGACTCTTACTTGAACTAAGTGATGGATTCTTTTGGTGTGCCATTGAAGAGCAGGAGCTTAGTCCTCATCAACTGGGATTAAGTTTTGATAGGAGTTAGTAGCTTTATCTACATTGGATTTAGTTGCTATTTTGTCTTAGTATTTGTTGATATGAGCATGGGAATTGTCCATGGCCATTTTGTTTTTTGATGCCAAAGCTAGAAGTTTAGGATTTGTCCTTGCTTCTTAGTCTTTGTGTTTTTTGACATTGTACCTTTTCTTTTGTTTTAATGCAATTTACCTTTGGTAAAAAAAAAAGTTTAAGGATGTTCCACATGACGCCATTAAGATGATGTTGTTTCCATACTCGTTAGACGGACCCGCAAAAATTTGGCTTGAGAAAGAACCACCAAATTCAATTTTGACATGGGCCGATCTCGTTTCTAAGTTTGTGAACAAGTTTTTTCCACCATCTAAAACAACACATTTGAAAAATGAGATTTCACGATTTGTGCAAAGAAATAATGAAAGTTTTTCAATTGCATGGGAACGCTTTAAAGAAATGTTACATGAATGTCCACACCATGATTTTACGGAATTGCATCAAATTGATACTTTTTATAATGGGCTTAATGATCATGAACGAGATTATTTGAATGCCGCTGCGGGTGGTAATTTTTTTTGCAAGACGACAAATGAGGCTTTACAAATCATCGAGAATAGATCTAAGGTTTATAGCCCTCGTAACACACTGAGTGTTACCTATTTGGGTTCGTCTTCATCGTCATCGTCTCGTAGCATTAATGCCTTACATGATGAAGCTAATGAGGAAAATCAGTTTTTTGATAGATTTGCTAATCTTATGTCCCATTGGAAAGCTCAAGAAGCTTCAAATTCTGTTTCGGTTAAAGCGGTTGCTAAGAGTTGTTTGTCTTGTGGTGGAGCTCATGATCTTTCCGAGTGCATTACCGCGGATGGTAACACTTCGAGTGCTTATGTAGCAACGGGAACTTACAACCAAAACGGTCAAGGTTCCCGCCAAAATCAAGCTCCACCAAATCAAAATGCTAATAATTATCGAAACAACAACCAAGGTGGTAATTACCAAGGCAATTCACGCAATTACAACAAAGGGAATTATCAAAATGGGAATGGACAAATTTCTAATCAAAACCAAAACCGTGATTTTCAAAACACTACACAAGGTTTTCAAAATGCTCACACTAAAAATCTTCAAGGAGAATTTTTGGATTATGCTAAAGCAAATGATGCTAAATTTGATAACATGAAACGTGAGATGCTTAGCTTAAGATCCGAGTTGAAAAACGAGCTTAAAAACGAACTTGCTAATGAACTTAAAACTCATGCAAATAAAATGGAAGGAAATGTCCAACGTCTTCAACAAAATCAACAAAAGATGGAACAAGAAAAACATGAGATTAAGCAAGAATTGTTAAAACGGATGCTAGGCAATCAAAATTTGAAGACCGAATGGCAAAAATGTTTGAAGCAATCATGGGTAAACCCTCTTCCTCGGGTGGTCTTCCTAGTGATACCATTGCAAACCCGAAGGGAGAAATGAAGTTTATTACTACACGAAGTTGTAAAACTTTCAAGGAACCAATCTCTCTTCCAAGTACTTCTACGGAGAAGGAAATCGAGAAAGAGCCCGAGGTGGTGGTCGAAAAGGAGCATATTACAATCCCACGAAGTACCGCTCAAACCACACCTACGGTTGAACCAATACCAATCATGGAACCCGAGATTCCAAGGCCGTTGCCTAATGTCCAACCCACACCACCCTTACCTTACCCTTCGAGAAGAAGAGAAATTGCAAGAACGTAACAAACAACAAATCGAGATTTTTATAAAAATGTTTCAACAAGTACATTTTGATGTGAGTTTAGCCGACGCGTTGTTGTATATGCCTCGTTTCGCTTCCACTTTTAAAAGTATGATGAGCGATAAGGAAAAGCTTTCAAAGCTTGCTAATTGTTCTTCGGTTTATCTTAACCGCATACCAGAAAAAGTTAGTGATCCCGGAAAGTTTCTCATTCCCTGTGACATACAAGATATGAAAGAATGCCTCGCCTTGGCCGATCTTGGTGCGAGCATTAATTTGATGCCATTTTCCATTTGGAAATCGCTTTCGCTTCCGGCTCTTATTCCTTCGAACATGTCTATCGAGATGGCCGATCATTCTACGATTTTAGCATGTGGAGTAGCCGAATATGTTTTCGTGAAAGTGGGGAAGTTCTACTATCTCGTTGATTTTATAGTAGTTGACATCCCCGCGGATCCTCAAGTTCCTCTAATTTTAGGTCGTTCATTTTTATATACTTCGAGATCGCTTATCGATGTTCATGCAAGAACTATCACTTTGAGATTCAATGAAGAGGAACTTGTTATAAATGCTACTCAAAACTCGAAACCTTCTCATGTTTATGCAATCGCTACCATCAATCACATTGACATCGTTGATGTGGTTTGCGATGAGTTTTCACAAGAAGTGTTAGGTTTTTCTGATAGCTCGTCAAGTGGCAATCCCACTATTTTGGATCTGATTCTTGCTAATTCCACACCAAATCTCACTCAATTCCAAGGAGGCGATCTCACTTCAAATGAAATCGACAATGAAGATGAGGTGTTGATTAGTGATGATACTTCTATTCCACCATTTCTTCCGCCGATGGAAGTTATGAGCGTTGAACCAAAATCTTCAATCGAGGAACCACCTATCCTTGAATTGAAAGATCTTCCTTCTCACCTTGAATACGCATTCTTGGAAGGTGATGACAAGTTGCCGGTTATTATTGCAAAAGGTCTTGCCAATGATGAAAAAACCGAGCTCTTGAAAGTTCTTAAGGCTCATAAAGGGGCAATTGCGTGGAAAATATCCGACATTAAGGGTATTGACCCAAAATTTTGTACTCACAAGATTTTAATGGTGGAGGACTACAAACCCGCAATTCAAAGTCAAAGAAGGGTGAATCCCAAAATTCACGAAGTCATTAAAAAGGAGGTCCTTAAACTCCTTGACGCGGGAATGATTTATCCTATATCCGATAGCCCATGGGTGAGCCCAATCCATTGTGTCCCTAAAAAGGGAGGAATGACCATTGTGCCTAATGAAAAGAACGAGTTACCCACTCGTGTTGTGACCAGTTGGAGGGTGTGTATTGACTACCGATAGTTAAATGACGCCACTCGTAAAGACCACTTTCCTTTGCCCTTCATGGATCAAATGTTGGAACGACTTGCGGGAAATGATTTCTATTTCTTTTTAGATGGTTTTTCCGGTTACTTTCAAATCCCTATCGACCCTCATGATCAAGAGAAGACTACGTTTACGTGTCCTTATGGAACGTTCGCTTATCGTAGGATGCCTTTCGGACTTTGTAATGCACCGGGTACGTTTCAACGGTGTATGATGGCGATTTTTCACGATATGATCGAGAAGTCGATGGAAGTGTTTATGGATGACTTCTCGGTGTTTGGAAATTCGTTCACGTCGTTTTTATCAAATCTCGAGCAAATGTTAAAACGTTGTGAAGAAACCAATCTTGTGCTTAATTGGGAAAAATGGCATTTTATGTGTAAACAAGGAATCGTCTTAGGACATAAGGTGTCGAAGGCGGGGATTGAGGTCGATAAAGCTAAGGTAGAGGTCATCGCCAAGTTACCTCATCCCAAAACCGTTAAGGGAGTTAGGAGTTTCCTAGGCCACGCGGGCTTTTATCGTCGTTTCATCAAGGACTTTTCAAAAATCTCTCGACCTATGACACACCTTCTCGAGAAGGATGCTCCTTTTAACTTCAATAAGGATTGTGTTAGAGCTTTCGAAACTCTCAAAAGGAAACTTACCGAAGCTCCCATTCTTGTTGCTCCTAATTGGGAATTACCCTTTGAAATCATGTGCGATGCAAGTGATTATGCTATAGGGGCTGTCTTAGGGCAACGTTATGACAAGCATTTCCGTCCTATCCATTATGCTAGTAAGACGATGACCGAGGCTCAATTAAAGTACACCACAACGGAAAAGGAATTCCTTTCCGTGGTCTATGCTTTTGAGAAATTCCGACCTTATCTCGTCTTGACTAAAAGCATCGTGTATACCGACCATTCGGCTATCAAGTATCTCTTAGCTAAGCAAGATGCTAAGCCGAGATTGCTTCGTTGGATGCTCCTCCTCCAAGAATTTTATGTCACCGTGCTTGACAAAAAAGGAGCCGAGAATCTAGCGGCCGATCATCTCTCTCGTCTAGAAGATCCTCACAAAGATGTTTTCGAGAATAAGGAAATCACCGAAACATTTCCTCTCGAGACTCTCGGTGTAGTGAATTCTAAAGACATCACTCCATGGTTTGACGACATTGCAAATTACCATGCGGGCAATTTCATAATCAAGGGTATGACGACACAACAAAAACGAAAATTCTTTCGTGACGTCAAGTTCTATTTTTGGGACGACCCTTATCTCTTTCGGGTTTGTGCGGATCAACTCGTTCGACGTTGTGTTTTTGGTGCCGAAGCTTCTAATATCCTTAGAGCTTGTCACGAGGGACCCACGGGTGGTCACCACGGTGCTAATCTCACGGCTAAGAAAGTTTTCGATGCCGATTTCTTTTGGCCTTCTATCTATCGTGATGCACACGCACTTGTGAAGTCGTGTGATTCATGCCAACGTCAAGGAAAATCGTCTCAACGTGATGAAATGCCGCAAAACATAATTCAAGTGTGTGAGATTTTCTACATATGGGGAATAGACTTTATGGGGCCGTTCCCATCGTCTCATGGCAACAAATATATCCTCGTCGCGGTGGTCTACCTTTCTATGTGGGTGGAAGCTAAGGCTTTGCCTACTAATGATGCTCGTGTGGTAGTGAAGTTTTTGAAGCAACTATTCTCTCGGTTCGGAACCCCCCTTGCTATTATAAGCGATCGTGGAACCCATTTTTGTAATGACCAATTCGAAAAGGTTCTAAAGAAATATGGAGTTACTCATCGTCTTTCTACGGCTTATCACCCGCAAACGAGTGGGAAAGTAGAGGTTTCGAACCGAGCTTTGAAGAGGATTTTAGAGAGGTCAATTGGAGAAAACCGTGCTTCATGGTCCGATAAACTTGATGACGCTTTATGGGCCTTTAGGACCGCTTATAAGACACCTATTGGTTGCACTCCTTATAAGTTAGTCTATGGGAAGAATTTTCATTTGCCCATTGAGTTGGAGCACAAGGCATATTGGGCCCTTAAGCATGCAAACTTTGACTTGAAGACCGCGGGAGATCACCGGAAAATACAATTGAATGAATTGGATGAATTAAGAGATAATGCTTATGAAAATTCATTAATTTTTAAAGAAAAGACTAAAAAGTTTCATGAGTCAAAGATTAAAAACCGGGTTTTTAACATTGGTGATCAAGTGTTACTTTTTAACTCTCGACTTAAGATATTTTCCGGGAAATTGAAATCTCGTTGGTCGGGTCCGTTCACCATTACACAAGTGTTTCCGTATGGGACCATCGAGCTAGCTCAAAATGATGGTCCTAATTTCAAGGTGAATGGACATAGGCTTAAGCACTACTTTGGTGGGGAAATTCCTTCAATGGTTTCCCTCGACCAAGTCACCTTCCCCAATGATAATTAGCATTGGGGGGATCGAGTCGAGCTCATGACTCGGTAATCAAAAACGAGGTGCCTCGTGGGGGAGATCCCATGCTTATCCTTTATTCTTACTATTCACTAATAAGGGGACTTGTACCCTTCCAACTCGTTGTCTCGTGGTTGTTTGTGATTGTGTTATCTAGATCACCATCATCATCTACGATTGAAGACTCTCGTGTTCGTTTACGTGAGCCTCCATCGTTTGCTTGAAGAAGTTTTTCACGAATCCATGACATATCCTTTATTGTTCTAACAATTATCTTCTAGCATACTTAATAAACGGCTTTAGATATATTGTTGATCACCCTTTCCATGCTAGATCCTAAGCATTCGATTCTTCGTCTCTAGTATGGGGGTGCTCCAACTTTAGACTCGAAACATTGAGGACAATGTTTACTTTTAGTATGGGGGTGAATAGGTACTTGCTTTGCTATGCCCTCACGCTTTACAACTTTCAATGTTTTGTTGCTAATAAGGCTAAAAAATGGCCAAATTTTAAAATTTTTCTTAGTTTTCATAAGTGTTTTTAAGACACAAATGTATATTTTCCGTTGGGTAGAATAAGAGTTAATTTTTGACTTGATGGGCATTTGGAGCCATTTACATTCCTTAACCCGCTCAATTCAAGTTTTGCTAGACTTTTATATAGGGAGCTTTAAAACGCGAAAGTCTTAATTCATTCGGGTTAAGAACAAGAACTTTTCACAAGTTCCTATAATTGATCCTAGAAAGTCACTTATCAAGGGAACTATAAAACGCATTCTCTAAACTTGAAAAAGTCCAAGAAAGTGCAAGATCCTATAGGTGGCTTGAAAACCCAAAACTTTGATTTGATATAGTCTTAATGAAAGCTAATCCAAATTTGGCTTAATTTTGACTTGCATGGCTAAGTATTCACGAGTCTCTTTAATTAGAGGTCTTTATATAGTGAAGAACGAGAGATGATAGAGTTAGACAAGTGATCATGCTAAACGTAGAACATGAAAATGTTCTTTCAAAAACTCATATGTTTTTAATTGTGGCTTTTTCTTCCCATATGATCAATGCATTAGGAATAAATCATAATTGCAATAAGTAAGGTCGTACTATTTGAAAGGTTACTTAGCCTCTAGCGCAAGATCGTTTAAAAGTTGCTCGGGGTTGAATAGAGTTCACAGCCAAGGCATAACTTATTGAAGCGGGACGCGAAGATTGGAGATCATCCAAAAAGGCCCTAACAAGGCATGAGGAGCTCTATTTTTGCTAAAGATCCAAAGATGATGTGAAGTATCATTATTCCTAAATCAATATGAAGGATCGAGACACACGACGAAAAGCAATTACTCCCCTAAAGATCATGGAGAAAGTCTATCCAAAAAGACCCTTACAAGGTATGAGGATAAATATATCCAAGTCCGAAAAGGAGGCGGATCGTTGTATATCAAAATCCAAAATAAAGATTGAAGAAAAATGATGAAGTCGTGGTCCAAATATGAAGAATCTCTCAAAAACAACAAGTGAAGAAATTCCAAATATATGAAGAGAAGACCATAATTTCAAGAACGTCTTCCCAAGATTTGAAGTATGAAGTACATGCCAAATATCGGTCCGAGAAAGGTCTCGAATCGTGAAACGAGTTATGCCAATATATGAACTTAAGGAGATACACGAGAAGCCGTTTTAAAAGATTTTGTCCTTCGGCTAACTATTGATCAAATCGTGCTACTTTGCTTTCGGACTAATAAATACTCAAATAAGTCAATATGAATCACTTGTGATCCATGAAAAATAGATAAAAAATACTAGTAACCCATTTCTTTTTATAATAACTAGGATTGCGGGGGGAAAAAGTATTACACAATTTGGACGTATGAGTAGTGTTAGCATTGTGACTTGTACCAACAATGATCTCGTTTTTGCACTTAGCATGGAATGTATGACAATCAAGGATGACGAAGTTTACTCTAAGGGACATTTACTTGTTTCTATTCTTTGACCCTAAAAGTCACTTTCGTGATGAAAATCATATGTTATGTCTTTACACATCTTGGTAGTATGTTGCAAGTCTTTTACTCTTCAATAATGGTTAATAAAATTGAACTTTGGTGATGCTTAGATACTTTATTAGCATTGCGTGAGGGCACGACAATGGCTTAGTATGGGGAGTGATGAGATGGCATTTATACATGATCTCATCGTTCTTTTCGGGCTTTAAATGCATAATAATGTCATAATATACCATATATATGCTTGTGTTTGTTTACTTGTGTATTTTAGGTATGGATATCATGAAAAGGACAAAAGAATCACAAGATACAAGGAAAACAGACACGAGAAACGAAGCCGTACAAAGAACCGGGCCCTAAATCATGGAATACTCAACAAATACCCTTGAAGACTTGAAGACATACAAGATTGATCCTCATTAATTGAAGAAATGACACTTAAAACCCTTGTATATTGATAATTACAAGTTTGGTCCCTTAATTTTGTCAAAATTACACAAAAGGTCCTTCTACTTTGAAGAAATGGCAAGTTTAATCCCTCAACTATTAAAAATTGCCAACAATGGTCCCTCATGATGCCAAAGATACATTAAAAACCTTTGAAGATCAAGATTGTCCAAGATCAGCCCTTGAAATATCTCAAAATGTCAAAAACAACCATTGTAAACCTTATTGGAAAGTTTTGTGCCAAAATTGCCAAAAGATGAAAGTTAAATACAAAGGGAAATAGTTTTTAGGGCTGAATTACTTGATTTACCAAAAATCCCAAAATACAATGGCCAAATGTGTACACTGAAACATTCAAATATACAAATTGCGCCAAACACTTTCTATCCCACCAAAAACGGATCAAACGTGTCACTATTCACCTTTTCACACCCAGATTTTACATCAACTTAAACAAAGGGTAAATCTAAATTACCTTGACACACGTTTGATTCACACACTCTAAATCCCATCCCAACCTCAAAACCCTCACTCCCACTCACAATGGACCCCACCCCCAAATACCCGTTCACCTATCATGTGACTACTTGCCCTCCAAGTCATGCCACTTGTCAAGAACAACAGCTGAGAGCCTTTGCTTCACCCCAAAGCTAAAATGAACGTTTGGGATCACTTTGTATAGCTCATCAACAACAAACTGCCTCAAGGACTTAAGGGCATTTTAGAGAATTCACTTCTAGGGTTTGTGAATAGTGTAGCCTGGCATTTGCCTATAAAAGGAGACCTTAACATGTGAGAGTCCCTTTGTTCCAGTCTTTACCTTTTAAACATTGTAATTCCTTTTTAAATTTATAAAAGTTGGTATTTTGAGAAAATTGTAATTCCTTTTATGTTTTTGAAAGTTGGTGTTGTTTAAAGGGTGATTCTGAGTTCCATTGATTGTTATAAGTGTGTTTGAACCTTTTGGATCAAGGACGTTTATGTTTGGTAAGGTTTTTCAAGTTTGAAAAAGCTTGAAAGAAGGTTCTGATTTTGCTTATTTTTGTGTACTAACCCTTAACCATAAGCTATAAGCTCTTGCAAGCTTGTTTACACCAAGCTTGTAAAGGGATTAGAGCCCTTGGTTGAGTTGTTTGCTGCTTGTGTTGAAGACATCAAGTCCTTGATTTTCTGCTTTGAAACATCAACCAAGGCGTTCATCATCTTTCTTATTGAAGTACCTTGGTCTTGTTCTAGTTGTTGAACAAGGTCCAAGGAGCATACCTGGCCTTCCTAGGATGTTGTGGAAGGCAGGTATAACCTCTTGTTAAGATTCCTCTAAAAAATTCCATGTTTATGTTTGTTTTGGATTTGGTACTTGGATTTTGAGTTCTTGTGTTTGTGCTTTGTGTTTTATGGCTAGTATCTGTTAGTTGTCACCTAGTATAGCTATTTGATCATTAAAATCAGTAGGTTGTGTTTGAAAATCAAAAGTTTGTTTGAAAAGTGGTTGATAAAGGATTGTTTGGGATTACTGGTTCATAAGGCCTTGTGGCCTTGTGCCCTTGGTTCTTAGGGTTTGGGAGGTCTAAACAAGTCCTAATATACAAGTTTTAGTCATTGGTTTACTTTCTGAAAGTTTGGAAAAGAGATTTGAAGTTTTGCAAAAATCTGATAAAAGTGGTTTTGGAATTGGTCAAACACATCAGATCCAATAACTTCTTTGTTTGTTGGATCTAAGGTCTGAAATCAGGTTTGGGAATAGTTTGGGTGATAAGCTATCTATTGGTTGTCTGGTTGTTGAATTTGGTGGCTTATTGTGGATTTTATAGCTTATCAAAAGTTGCTGAAGTGGTCATTTGCATCAGCAAAGTGACCACCTCAATTTGTGCTTACATTTGTTATCCTAGTGTATGCCTTGTGATTTTGCTGCTTGGAACTTGTTTATGTGCTGCTTGTGATTGGATTTTCTATTTGGATTGCTTTGTCTCAGGCTTATAAGCTAACTGGCTTATTAAGTCCTCATTGCCAAAATCTGTCATCAAAAGGTCAACTGACCTCTTGATTCACAAGGCCTCTTCCTTGAGTCCTTCACAAAAATTGCTTATAACAAGCCCATTGACCATTCCTGATCATTTGGTGTATTTTGGAGTACTTTGACTTTTGGTCAAATAAGCACAAATTGGCTTATTTTTTAGAACTGCTTATTGGCACATGCAACAACTTATCTTTTGTAATAGAAATCATTTTTCTTAGCTTAATATCATATCTGGAAGGTTACAAGTCTTTTGGTTAAGCTTTTGCTAGGAAACTAGCTTATTTGGCTTTTTCAGCCAGCATATTTGCTCATACAGGTTATTCTACTTGGCTTTTTGTAATTTTCTTGATTGATTATTCTTAGTTAAGCTATTTGTGAGCTTTTGCAACAAACTAGAGCTTCTGAGGTACCCTAAATCTCAAACCCGACTATTTTGTCTTTTAGTGAATTTTTACTTTGCTTATTTCTGGCTTATTGAGTGTGCTTTTTCAAAATTTCTTTTTACAGATCTCATAAGCATTCCAAAAGAAGGTTGTGTGTCAAATTAGAGCTTATGGCATTAGCTTATTGCTTAATGGGCTGAAAAGCCCAATAAGAATAAGCTGCCTGCTTAATAAGCTGTGATAAGCTCACATTCAGCTTTTGGGCCTTTAGAGTTTTGTTCTTAGAATTAAATTTTGAGTCAGATAGGGCTTTTCCAAGTCAATTGGGCCAAGTTTGACTTTTTGGGCCCAAAAGCCCAATTGGTTTGACTGTTTTTGGTTTTGACCCATTTGAGGGCCCAATAGGGGTATTCTGGTCATTTCACTTTGATTTTCTGATTATTTAGGTTAAAATAAACTAGTTTGCAAGTTTTTAGAATTTTTTATAATTTTGGGATTTTTAATATTATTTTAATATTATTTTATTATTGTTTTTCAACTTTCACATTTTCCAACTTTTTACATTTTTCTTAGCTTTAATACATTAAAATAGGAATTTAGCAACTTTTAGAATAATTTTATCACTTTTAGATTAATTTTTATAATTATTTTAAGTTTTAATAGTTTTTAAATCATTTTAAATAGTTTTTATTAGTTTAAAAACTTCTAAAAATAGTTTTTAATCTTTTTAGGTCATTTTAGAGGTTTACCAATTGAAAAATCTTTATTTGGGCTTTTTGATAATTTATTTGATTTTTAGGGCTTTAATTAGCATTTAAAAATTGAATATTTAATTATTTAAAAGGTTTGAAAAAGTTTTGATCATCGGTAAACTCTTAGTTTATTTATTTTGATTTTTGGTGAATTTTTGGTAATTTTTAGAATTAATTTTTATTTTTGTAGTTTGTACGGTTTTACGTTTTAACTTTCTAGTAGTAATTTTTACGTCTCCGTCATCTTCTTTTCTCATCCCCTTCTAAACCAAATATTAATCTCAAATCTTTTACATCTTAGTCACACACATATACCTCCTTGGGAAACGAACTTTCATATCATAAGGGTCATTAGTGCTTGATTTTCCTAAATCATCACTCGATACTTACCGCTCATTTACTCTCTTTTGTTTTCCTAAACAAGAGGTGTAATTTACCACAATCAGGAATTACAACTTTTTAGCAAAAAACTTAGAACAATAAAATAAGATAAAGCCTATGTGCTTTATATAGCAACTACATTGTTTCTAGAAAGAAAAAGAACAATTGAAACCCTAGCTGTGTATTTACTTTCATGCCATTGAAGCATGTTGATCCCAAACTCAGATCTTAAACCTTAATAACTTGTTTAAGGGTTGTGATAGAAAGAATAAATTCAATCTAACACTAGAGAAACTTTGCAAGGAAGAGTAACTAAACAAGATGCGGAATATAGTGTTTAGCACAAGAACAAAATGATTAAAGCAAACGTTGAACTTTAATATATCAAAAGATATACGAATACCCAATAATGGTATTAGCGTTACAAAAACCTTAAAGTATGAAATGAAAGACAATAGAGAAAGACACACTTTGCATGATAACCTAGTGAGTCCTTTTATAGGCATAAGGACTCACGTACAAGATCACTACTAACAAACTTGGAAAGTATTAAGGAGTAGTAACAGAAACGCGTAAAAATCTATTCCAAGTTTATATCTATCGGCAGGGCCTTTGACTTCAGCAGGGGAACCAATCCCCCGCCTTTGTTATTTGGCAGAGGGAACTTATTCTAGCAGGGGGACAAATGACCAACTAGCAGGGGTAACAAATATACATAGATTTATTCCCAACAATCCTCCCCTAAACTTCTACTTTCTCCTAAAGACAAGTTTCTGAATACATACTAGTTGATGAGGGTGCTTACAAACTTTCTGGCCAAATCTGACTATGCATCATCCTTACTAAATCATAAGCAACAGGTGTTTTAGCATCTACAATCAAATCGGCCTGTGCTAATTTCTTCAAGGTCTCCTGAGTGAAGGGATAATAACGATGATTGATCAAATAAACACTTACTCCTTCCATTACTATCTCATAGACCCCTAAATTGGTAAACAACTTCCAATACAACAAATTTCCCTTATTTACTGCATCAAATACGGGATCAAATAACTCATGCTCATACATCCTATGCATGCACTCCCATATCAACCAATCTTTCTCCACATCATCCATGGTAGAAGGTTTTGCAACAAAAGTATTTTTCAAAATCTTCCACAGATCTTCTAAGTCCTCACTGTCCAAGGTTTGAAACATGACATCTAGACTTAGAAATGTCTGTGCTGTATTGTCAGCTCTTGTAAGCTTCCACCAAGTCTTCCCTTTGTGTTCATAAACAGCATATTCTATTATAGCAAACTTCTTCCCAAGTTCACTAGGTGAGATATCATCATTTTCCTACACAATTAGCTGTTTATAAGTTTCTTCATTTGAAGGACGTTGAGACTCCTTAGTAACTATGCCAACTTTCTCCATTCTCTTGAGTCTTTTGGCTGCCTTTTGTGCATTGAGTACAGATCTCTCAATTGCTGGAAAAATTTCACCTGCTTGATGTGATACCCCTGCTTGTGATGATGCACCTGCTTGGGATGATGTACCTGCCTGTGTAGTTTCCAAAGTTATTCCTTCAACCTTTCTTTTTTTGGATTCCCTAGCTTTCTTTAACACTTCACTTTGCCTCCTAAGATATTCAGCTTCCTCAGGAGAGTTCATAGTCATAAAGTCTTTCACATCATATTCTCTTAAAACTAGTCTGACTGCCCTTTTTATAGCTTCAAAACTCATATCTATGAAATCCCCATCCTTCCACTTCTTTTGTCTCTTGAGCAAAACTTTGTAGTGTTCAAGTCTCCCCTTCTCAGACTTCAAATATTTCTCTCTCTGAATTTGATTTGCCCTCCTTTCTAGATATTCAGTTTGATATTTGTAAATAAGGCAAATAAGTTTATACATGTCTTCCAAAGGAGCATTCATTAACTCCTTTTCCCATTGATCTAGAAACTCTTGAACATGAGGCACCCTATCATCCAACTCCCTATGCATAATTTCAACCTGCTTAAGCATTTCTTTAGGCCTCATCTTTTGCATTATCTGATCCTGCATATCAATCTCCTCTTGTTGTAGCTTGAGAGCTACCTGTGCATCATGTGCTTCTTGAGCCCTTTTCTGTTCAGGAGTTCTATGCTTGTATTTCCTCTTGGGCTGTTCAACCATGATCCCTTTTCCTTGTCTTTTGGATCCACTGCTGGTGCTGGTTTGGCTTTAGGTGCAGGTTCTTTAATTGTAATTACCTTCTGAGCTGGTTGCCTTCTATACTTTCTAGCAAAAGTTTGAGTAATAGGCTTAACAGGGGAATGACTTACAGCAGTGGGATCAGCGATAGCAGGGGAAACTTTTGAAGCAGGGGCTTCTTCTTGATTGCCCATAGTTAGCAATGTTTGAGCAATCTCTTTAGTTGCACTCCCTTTATCACTTCCTTTATCAGCACTTCCTTTCTCAATCCTTTTCTCAACACTTGCTATCTTTCCTTGTGAACTTCCTCCCCTTTGGAAGCATACTCATCTGTGGATAGTATAAGTCTGGGCTTTCTCCTCCCCTCAAGTGTGGCAAGTCTGGTTTCCAAGTTATTGATAACCAGACCTTGCTTTTTGACATTTTGTACAAGTTGTGCATTCTGCTTTTTCAAGCTCATGCACATTTTCGTCAATTCCAAAATGGTCATAGGCTTCATGCTGCTCTCAACCCTAGAAGGGGATTTCTCCCCTTTTTGGATATCATTGAGTGAGGGAGAGGACTTACTGATGGTGTCACTATCCTGCTCACCCCTTGAGGATGAGACAGTAGTGGCAGCCAAACCCTCAGTTTGCTCCAACCTCTTGGAGATTCTCCTATCTGCTACTTGTGAAGATTCACCAGGCGAGGGAGACCTGGCAAACCTAGATTTAGATCTCCTTTCATGTTGTGGATCAGCAGGGGGTAGAGTACTGGCAGGGTATAGTTTCTTGGCAGGGGAATCAGAAGGTTTATGTTTAGCTGTTTTTGTCTTGGCTTCTTCATGTCTGATTTGTTTCATCATAATTGAAGTGAGTGGAATGGACCTGCCAAAAAATTGTGGGGATGGTGCAAGAAGTGTGGTGAACAGTTTGGTAGTATGCTTGGTTGCTGAAAAGTAGTTTTTGTGTGTGATTGGACCATGTTCACTCATATTCAGCAAAAGTTCTATAAACCTTGGGTACATACAAAATTTTGAATTGCTTGAAACATTTTTAACCATTCCTTTGAAAATCATTTGAGAAAAACAATACTTCCTCCCTGTTGCCAAGCAAATCAGGGCAGAAGCTATCTCACTACCAAATTCATTGAAAGCAGTGGTTTTAGGTGACAAACATTGTAAAATTGTATGAATCAAATATTTCCAATGTGGGGCAAACTGACCTTTAGCAAACTTACATTTTTGGTCAGCAGAAAGAATATACCCCAATTTAACAAGACCTTCAAAGATGTCAGCCTCAGGTAGGTTGGTTATCCCATCCTCATCATCAAGAAGGAGATTGTCTCTGATGGAGGCAAGTGAAATCACCTTGGGATGACCATCTATTGTGCTTTGAATTGTGACCTCTCCATTCACTGTTTTGGTCATAGATTTAGACCAAAACTGCTGAATGTGTGAGGTGTAAATCCTAGGGTTGATGAGAAGGGCCACTCTAAAATACGAGGATTTTAGAAAAGCCACAGCATCAACAAACTCTACTGGTTCATCATGTAATAAAGCAATTTGATTATGATTAGCAGCAATTTTGAGAGGCATGGTAAAGATTGAAAACGTTTTGAAGGTTTATAATGGTGAGAGTTAGGTGGGATTTAGTCGAGGGAGAGAGATGGACCTGCTGGTAAAGGGAATTAAGTTTTTATAGGCGAATTAAAGAGCTGTGATTAGACCAAATTCTCAAATTGCAAAAATATCAAAGATAAATCTTGATAAAAAAAAGTAATTTATTTGAAATAATAAAGAAAAGATTACCAATCAGCGAAGAAAGCGCCTTAAATATCTTTTAAAAACAATAAAGTATTCCCTAACCAAAAATTTAGCAAGCAGGCCCAACGGCTATAAGCAGGGTAACGGTATTTTCGGTCAACGGTCAAACAGGGGAATGTTGATTAAGCAGGGGAATTAAAAGGTGAAAGCAGGGGAAACTTTCCTAGGGGTATTAGGCTAATCATGGAGAGACCAATGCTAACTTGCTCTGCACTAATACACACACTTGTATACACAAGGTAGATACATAGAAACTCAAGAGTCCTCTATTCAGCAAAGGTCTAAGCACAAAAAGTTAACACATAAGTCACCCTGCACCTGGTCAACCCAAGAAAATAAGCATACCCTAGTCACCATCCCTACCTTTTCCTTTACCTATGGTCAGTTAGTCTTGGCAATGTGTACCACACATCTGTACCTAAACAGTAAGCTGTTTTGATATAGAAGTACAAGTACCCATTACAGTACCTCAAGGTTTCAGAATTCTTACAAGCTTTGCAGCAAGTCTTCATCACCCTGAACCCTTACTCACCAATGGATATGATCTAAGATCATATATGAGCATCCTAAGGATACCCTGAGTCCTAAAGGTGTGACCTAACCTCCCCTTAAACATAGAGCATATACCTGATTCACTAATGAATGTAGTATGCACCATGTGGATCTCTGCATTGTTAGTCTAAAACCACATATAACCACTTTTTAGAAAGAACAAACCCGGTTAAAGAGAAAAACTCTCTTAGCAGGGGAATGAACCCCCAGCAGGGGGATCTTTGTTCAAAAGCAGTGGAATGAAAAATGATGGAAAAATTGACTAACATTTATACAACAACAGCAATAAAGCAACCTGTACATACAAGACATAATAGACATCAATTTTTAGGGAGAAACCATTCCAATACCTGCAACCAGGTACTGAAACCTCCCCACTTCAAAAGCTTTTGTTAAAAGATCAGAAACATTAAGTTCTGTATCAATTTTCTTAGGGACAATTAGTCCTTTTTAAAAACAATCTCTGATAAAATGATGTCTTATTTCAATATGTTAAGTCTTGCTATGAAAAACAGGGTTCTTAATAATGCAAATGGTGTTGTTGTTGTCAATAAATATCTTGGTTTTAAGAAAGTTATACCCATAATCAAGCAGTTGATTCTGAACCCAAAGTACTTGACCACAACATGCAGCAGCTGCTACATACTCAGCTTCAGTTGTTGATGTGGCCATAATAGTCTGCTTCTTACATTGCCAAGATATAAGTCTGCTTCCTAAAAATTGGCATCCACCTGTTGTATACTTCCTATCATTGTTGTCACCAGCATAGTCACTATCTGAGTAGGAAAACAACTCAAATTGTGACTCTTTGGGATACCAAAGTCCTAAGGTTGGATGGCACTTTAGATACCTAAAAATTTCTCTTGACAACAAATAAATGACACTTTGTTGGTGCCACCTGGTATCTTGCACATAAGCAGACTGCAAACATGATGTCAGGTCTTGAAGCTGTGAGATACATGAGAGACCCAATCATAGACCTGTAATTCCTGACATCTATAAGCTTTCCAGGACCATCTTTGCCCCATGGATGATCCTTGTCCATTGGTGTGGACACCTTCTTTCCCTCAGAGATGCAAAACTTCTTCACAATCTCAGCCACATATTTGTCTTGTGAGATAAATATCCCATCTTTCCTCTGCTGAACTTGTAACCCCAAAACGAAGTTTAGTTCTCCCATGGCACTCATTTGGAATTTATCATGCATCAACTTAGAAAACTCTTTTCTAAGAATAGAGTTTGTGGACCTAAAGATGATATCATCAACATAGACTTGTACCAACAGAAGGTCACCTTTTGTTTCTTGATAAACAGGGTCTGATCAATCTTCCCCCTGTTGAAGCCATTATCCAATAGATATTTAGATAGAGTTCCATACCAGGCCCTGGGAGCTTGGTGAAGTCCATACATAGCCTTTTTCACCTTTTATACCTTGTCTGGATGTTCTGGGTCTTCAATTTCTGGAGGTTGCATAACATAGACTTCTTCATCAATGGTGCCATACAGAAAGGCACTTTTTACATCCATTTGGAAACCAGTGAAGTCCATAAATGAATCATAGGCAAGGAATAATCTAATGGCTTCAATTCTGGCAACTGGAGCAAAGACTTCCTCATAGTCAATGCCTTCTTCCTGTGTATATCCTTGTACCACCAGTCTTTCTTTGTTCCTGACAACTATACCTCTCTCATCCTTTTTGTTCCTGAGCACCTACTTTGTCCCAATGGGCCTTGCCTATTTTGGACAATCTACTAGAATCCAAACCTCTTGAATATAAAACTGTAAGAGCTCCTCTTGCATGGCTTCAACCCAACTTAGATCATTTAAAGCCTGAAAAATCTTCTTTGGCTCTTCTTGTGACAAAATGCCGTAAACAGAAAACACTGCATGTTGTCATGGTTAAACTTCATGGTGATGTTAGTGATGAGAGTGCATTTATACATAGTCTCATCGTCCAATTAGGGCTTAAAATGCATTAAATATCATCAAAATACCCAAATATATGCTTGTGTTTGTTTCTTGTGTATTTTAGGTACGAATATTGAGAAAATGACAAAAGATCACAAGAATCAAGCAAAAACGAACACGGGAAACGAAGCCGCACAATGAACCAAGCCCTAATGAAGAATTTTCCAAAGTCAACCCTTGAAGATTTGAAGAATTATGAAGATTGGTCCTCCAAGTTTGAAGAATTGACACTTTATACCCTTGTATCTTCATAATTACAAGTTTGGTCCCTAAAGTTTGTCAAAATTACAAAAAGGACCCTTAACTTTGAAGAATTGGCAAGTTTAGTCCCTCAACAAAACTAAATTGTCAATAATGGTCCTCCAAGAAGTCAACAAACAAGTCAAAGCCTTAAAGTATGAAGACATGTCAAGAACAGTCCTTGAAGAATGAAGAAATTGCATGTTTAGTCCTTGTTTCAAGTTTTGAAGTCTTTGTGCCAAAAATGACAACTGCCCTAAAGTTGTTACTTGTTATTTAGGCGTTGATAGCCATTTAATACAAAGTGAAAGAAGAAGTAAAACTGTGGGACCTAATCTGCCCAGACAACCTAAGACAAACCCCCCACTCACAGACTTACACGTCACCTACCTTAAACCCTCCACCAATCGTATACACCCTCCTCTCCACGTCAGAATCCACCCAACACATTTATTTAATCAGTTTTAAACTGATTATAAATTTTGAGGGAAACACGTTTTTTGAAAACTAATTACCCTTAACCCCATCAAACCCCACCCTACTATCACTAATCCTTCAATAAACCCTAAATCTTAATTTCCACAAATCAAGGGGTTTTCCCCTAAATCTTTCTAGATTGACAATTAATGTCACTCTCATCCCAAACCCAACTCCCAAAAACATCACCCTCACCCTCACATGTCCCTCCAACCCTCCCCTGACCCACATCCAAGCTTGAAGACAAAAGTAAACAAGCTAATCAACGCCTATGGGCATTTTCGTGCTCCCAAAGAAAGAATGGACGACCTAGATCACTCCAAAGCAGCTGGCATCCCACAAACTGCCAAGATCATCACATGGGCTTTCAAAAATTCAAAATCGTCCAAGGGTAGCTTGGGAAGTTTATATCATTAGGGTTTTTAGTTTCCTTTCACTTCTAGAATATTTGTAGCCTATTATATAAAGGCCTTATAGGACTTTCATTTTTTATGTTCTTGATTTTTTCTCCTTTTTCACAAGCCTTGTAAATCCAGTTTATGAAGGAATATAAATGGTATTGAGTTTGGTGATGAGAAAGATTGAGTTCCTTTTACATTTCATGTTATGTTTTGTTTGAAAAAGTTTTTTTTAAAGGCATTTTTAAGTTTCTGTTTTCAAGTTTTTTTGTTCTTAAATCCGTTTTTCAGATTGAGCTAGAAAGTTCATAGGCCACATAAGCTACTCATTTGAGCTCTTATATGACCATAGAACCCTGATATCCAAGGGATATCAAGATTCAGTGGGTATAACCTTGGATAAGAAGTGTTGTGAGGTGGAAATTTTCTTGCTATTTGGTTCCATTTGTTTATTTACACTTTACTGTATCAAAAGCTACAAGCCAAAAGCTTGTAGCCTTTGATACTTGCAGTCTTCTTCTTGGTCTTGTGGTGTTGTGCAGGTAACAAGAAGGAAGAAAACTTCCATTCTTACCCATTCATTTTCACTTTTTACCAAGAATTTGGCATCACCCTTACAACAAAGTTCAGCATAGACCCGAGTCTATTGGAGGTGACATACAGTCACTGTTGGGCCTGGATGTAGGCCCAACAAGGTAGTCCTTGTTTTCCCTTTTTAATTTTCAGTTTTCAGTTCTTTATGTGATTTTCATGAAAGTTGTGAAAAGTTGTTTGATTGCTGGTTTATTGGTTTGATTTGAGTAGATTATGTTTATTATGCATGTTTAGGACTATATGAATCAGTTTGCTTGAGTATTGTTAAGATTTACTTTGAAAAATTTCATCATCAGAAATTTAAAGAGGTGTTTGGATTTGCACATTAATTAAGTTTACTTGGTTGATTTTGTGTTGAAAGCTGTTAGAGTACACTAATTAGTTAGTTATTAGGTGTTTTTAGTGCTTGGTTTTCAGTTTGGGTAGGTTTTAAACACATGTGCATGATAAACATTGGTTAACATAGCAAAAATCAGCTAAATGCTTATTTGACTGAATTTTGTGGAATTTTGCTCACAAGATCTTGTTATTTGTTAGATAATAGGTTTAAGTTGGGTTGTGTACTGATTTTATGCCTTGTTATTGACTTATATGCATGATATTGAGTTTTGAACTCCATTTGAATACCAATTGAATCAGCAATTTTGTATCAGACCCCCTTTGCTTAATCAGAAACCTTAATCTGCTTATTTTGTGTGATTTTGATTGTTGTACTTGCTTGTTTTTGCATTTGATTTGACTCCTTATACTCCAAAGAGTATAAGGGTGCCTTTGTCCATCACAAACATCCACAAAAAGCAAGGATCAAGTCCTCTTGATCACTTCTTCACAAGTGAAGATAACATATTCTTTGTATTCATCAGAAAGTGCCTAACTGGGCACGTTTTTGGTTTTCTAGGCCTTGATTCTTGTTTAGCTTTGGATTTGATTTGTGTTTTTGTAAGTTAAGTGTCACAAGTTTGAGTTTTAAAAAGTTAAAAAAGAAAATAAAAAAATAAAAAGAACAAAAAGGACGTGGCCAGGACTCGAACCTGCGCCACTCCTCTCACCACACACACACGTTACCATTGCGCCCTAGGGTCTTTGACTGCTAGGGTTGCATTTGCAATTTACTTAAGGTGGTTTTGTTTGGGCTTTTGAAATAAAATCCGTAGCTTATTTTTCCTTTTCCAGCTTATTCAATAAGCTTATTTGTGCAAGCTTATTTTTCCTAGGATAGTGATTAGATTTAGGATTTTTCTGGCTTAAGTTTTGATTTTTCCTTTTCTTTATTTATTTTTTACACATTTTTATTAGCCGTATTTAATTAAATAGATAAAAATAGTTAAAATAGGTTTTAATTTTTTGAAAAATAGTTTTTAGGCTTTGATTTATATTTTTGAGGTTTACATCACAAAAAGTTTTCAAAAAGTCTAATTTTTAATTTTATTTGATTTTAGGGTTTTTAAACAAATTTAAAAGTTAATATAAAATTAATAAAAAGGTTTTAGGAACTTTAATTTGCATTTTTATCTTAGTTATATTATTCTAGGATTTTGGTAATTTTTTAGAATTATTTTATAAACTTTTTAATTTTTTTGATTATTTTAATATTATTTTATTATTAAAAACTGAAGTTTTATTTTTTTTTGTTTTTACAGTTTTCCTAGGTTAAGGACACTTAATTAGGAGTTTTGCCACTTTCCAAATATTTTTAAGACTTTTCAATTAATTTCTAGAATTAATTTAAGATTTAAGTGATTTTAATAGTTTTTAAGTTTTTAAAAATAGTTTAATTTGGTTTTAAAATTTTAAAAAATAGTTTTTAGCTTAATTAGGTCATTTTTGAGGTTTACAAACTATAAGATCTTGTTTAGGGCTTTTTAATAATTAATTGTGATTTTTAGGGCTTTAATTAGCATTAAAAATTCATTATCTAATTAATTAAAAGGTTTTAACAAGTTTGGATTTTTTGTAAACTCTTAGAATATTATTGTGGATTTTTAGTAATTTTTAGGAATTTTTAGGTTAAAATTTTAATTTTTGTACTATTTACGGTTTTACGTGTTCGCCTTTTCCGTCGTAGTTTAATTCGTTTTCGTAACCGTCTTTCTCTTCTAATCCCATTTCTTTCTCAATCATATAATCACAAATCAATATCAGTTCTTAACACAACGCATTTGCCTCCTTGGGAAACGAACTTGGACTTCATTTGGGTCATTAGTGCTCGGTTTTCCTAAACCGACACTTAACGCTTACCACTATTTTGTCATCCTTTTCCTAAAGGGTACAAAAACACTACATCAATTTTGGCGCCGCTGCCGGGGAGGCGTGTTGTGTTTTGATTGAACCATTTTTGTTTTTATACTAGCCATAATTAGTATTTGTATTAGTAGCACTCTACTAATACGTATTATCGTTTTTCGTTTTTTGTGAATACTATTACTATATTGTATACGTAGAACAATAAATTTACAAGTACTCCAAATACGTGAGAAATCACAACCTTGACTTGGGAGGTCATTACCCAATCATTGTATTCGAATCTCAAACCAAAGAAAAACGCAAAAATAGATAAATACTTTCGTGAAGCTCGATTTTGAAAAATACAAACTATAAGGTGGGTATAAGGCGGTTGTATTTCACGACCTAAAGGAAAAAGGCTCTTAAGTGCTTCGCGCCGCCTCGTTTCCTCCGCTTGCTTGTGCGTATTTTGATTTTGAAAGCTAATCGAGGGTTTTGCCGCCCAAAGTATTATTACATATCATATATATTTTCTTGGTGTCTATTGATTAAACCCTCTTGAACGATTTGGTGTTCCACCATCGTTCTAAATTCATCGAAGGCGTTCACTTCACGTGATCGTTTTCATTCCTTGAGGCTTCTTTAATCGAGAGATTTGATTAAGGAGGAGATTTGTAGATTTTTGTCTACCTAATACATTCCAAAAATCCAAAAAAGTAAAAACAATCAAAAACCACAAAAAAATTGAAAAAGTAAAAACAGCAAAAAGAATCTTCTTTGCTCGCCTTCTCGTTGTACGTGACGTTTATGCAAACTCGCTCCAAAGCAAGACGTGCTCGTAAACGAAGAAACAAATCAATCACTCCTACTAGTGAGGAGTCTCCTATTGACGAACCCATTATAGTGAAAGAAGCACCCATGGCTAATCGAACTATGATGGAGTTGCTTCAAGCACCCACCGAGGGTTATGGAGAAGCGAGTGTGATTCCCGCTATCCTTGCGGAGAATTTTGAGGTTAAGACGGGTTTGTTGTCCATGATTCAAAACAACAAGTTTCGAGGTGACGAAAAGGACAACCCTCATAACCACATTCGCCAATTTAATCGTCTCACCGCCACTTGCAAGTTTAAGGACGTCTCAAACGACTCGATTAAAATGACGCTTTTTCCGTATTCCTTAGCGGGGCCCGCAAAAATTTGGTTAGAGAAAGAGCCACCCAATTCTATATTGACGTGGAAGGATCTCGTTTCAAAATTCGTGAACCAATTTTTTCCGCCCTCTAAGACTACGCACTTGAAAAACGAGATTTCAAAGTTTTCACAAGAGTATAATGAGAGTTTTTCAACGGCTTGGAATAGGTTTAAGGAAATGTTGCACGAATGTCCTCATCATGGTTTTTCCGACTTGCATCAAATTGACACGTTTTACAATGGCTTGAACGATCATGAGCGTGATTATCTTAATGCCGCCGCGGGTGGTAATTTTTTGTGTAAGACGGTCGAGGAAGCATTGTTAATCATTGAGAATAGATCTAAGGTCTATAGTCCTCGTAGCACGTCGAGTGTTCATAAGACTTCGTCTACACCTTCGCCTTCATTGTCACATACCATTGATGCTTGTCAAATCGAGGCTAATTTGGAGAACAAGATTTTTGATAAGTTGAAAGGATTGTTAATTGAGTTTAAAGTTGGTGAACAACCCACTCCTGCTACGATTAAAGCGGTTGAGGTTTCTTGTATGTATTGTGGTGGAGCTCACGATTATTCCGAGTGCATTACCAACGGTGGTAACACTTCGAGTGCCGCGGCCGCGGGAACTTATAACCAAAACGGTCAAGTTCCTCGCACTAATCAATTGACTCCACCGGGTTTTCCACCAAATCAAAATGGTAACAATTATCGAAACAATCAAGTTGGTTACCAAAGCAATCAAAGGAACAATTTCAAGGGTAATAACAACTATGGGAATCAAGGAACTAGTAGCCAATTGCAAAATCAAAATCAAAACCGTAATTTTCAAAACACAAGTCAAGGTCTTCAAAATGTTTACACTAAAGAACTTCCAATGGACTTTTTGAATTACGCCACGGCAAATGATATGATTTTGGAAAACATTCAAGAGCAATTGGCTAGTCAAGCTAGGGACACGGCTAAAAACACCAAGGAATTGGCTAATTTTGTGAAGGAAAATCTTAACATGAGAAATGAGTTGAAAAATGATTTTGCTAATCAAATTAGAGGTCAAAACAATAAGATTGAACAAAGTCATGCTAGGCTTGAACAAAGAATTGACCAAAAAGCCGCTAGTCAAGATTTGAAGTTTAATAGTCAAGATGCTAAGCTTAATGCCATTTTAGAAGCCATCATGGGAAACAAAGCCTCTACTTCGAGTGGTCTACCTAGTAACACCGTTTCAAACCCGAAGGGAGAGATGAAAGTGATTACCACACGAAGTGGTAAGACACTTAAAGAACCAACTCCTCAACCAATTACTCCAACGGTGGAGGAAATTGAGGAAGAACCCGAGGTGGTGGTCGAAAAGGAGAATATTTTAAGCCCACAAAGTACCGCTCATGCCACACCTACGGTCGACCCTTTACCAACATTGGAACCCGAGATTCCAAAGGCTATGCCTATGTCCCAACCCACACCACCCTTGCCATACCCATCGAGACTTAGGAAGGAGAAACGACAAGAGCGTGACAACTACCAATTTGAGCTTTTTATGAAAATGTTTCGTGAGTTGCACCTTAATGTGAGTTTCGCCGATGCTTTGGTCATGATGCCTTGATTTGCCGCTAACTTTAAGAGTATGTTGAACAACAAGGAGAAATTGCACCAAACGTCTAGTTGTTCGTCGGTTTATCTTAATCGCATACCTCAAAAAGTCGGTGATCCTGGTAAATTTTTGATCCCTTGTGCCATTCAAGATATGGAAGAATGCTATGCCTTGCCCGATCTTGGTGCTAGCATTAGTTTGATGCCACTTGCAATATTCAAGTCGCTCAATCTTCCTAAGCTTACTCCTTCACGAATGTCTATTGTGTTGGCCGACCATTCCACGATTCTCGCATGTGGTTTGGCGGAAGACGTTTTTGTGAAAGTGGGAAAGTTCTACTATCCCGTAGACTTTATTGTTGTTGACATCCCCACGGATCCTCAAGTTCCTCTTATTTTAGGTCGTTCGTTTTTAAATACGTCTATGGCTTTAATTGATGTGCATGCTAGAAAGATCACCTTACGTTTCAACGACGAGGAACTTGTTATAAACGCAACTCAAAATTCTCAACTTTCTCATGTTTATTCCGTTGCAACCATAAACCTCGTTGATATGATCGACGTGGTTTGCGAGGAATTTTCACAAGAAGTTTTAGGGTTTGGTGATGAAGAAACTAGTGGCAATCCCACTATGTTAGATCCAATTCTTGATAATTCGACACCAACCTTCACTCCTTTCGAAGGTGGTGGTTTTACGTTGGAAGAATGTAATGTTCCACGTACTTGTGACGAAGACCTCGACAACGATGAGGACTTCTCGATTATCAAGGATTTTCTCAACGATTTCCCATTTCCTCCACCCGAGGAGGTTATGAGTATCGAGCCCAAATCTTCACTTGAGGAACCACCTATTCTCGAGTTGAAAGATTTACCTCCTCACCTCGAATATGTCTATTTGGAGGAGGACGACAAGTTGCCGGTTATTATTGCGAAGGATCTTTCGAATGATGAAAAAACCGCACTTGTCGATGTTCTAAAGGATCACAAAGGGGCGATTGCGTGGAAGTTATCTGACATTAAGGGAATCGATCCCAAGTTTTGTACCCACAAAATCTTAATGGAGGAGGATTTCAAGCCCACAATCCAAAGTCAAAGAAGGGTGAACCCCAAAATTCACGACGTCATCAAAAAGGAGGTCCTTAAACTCCTTGACGCGGGAATGATTTACCCTATTTCCGATAGCCCTTGGGTGAGTCCTATTCATTGTGTCCCTAAAAAGGGAGGGATGACCGTTGTGCCAAACGATGCCAACGAGTTGATTCCCACTAGACTCGTGACCGGATGGAGAGTGTGCTTTGACTATCGTAAGTTGAATGAAGCCACTCGAAAAGACCATTTTCCCTTGCCCTTCATGGACCAAATGTTGGAGCGTCTTCCGGGAAACGATTTCTATTGCTTTCTAGATGGTTTTTCCGGTTACTTCCGAATTCCCATCGATCCTCGTGATCAAGAAAAAACTACGTTTACGTGTCCATATGGAACGTTTGCCTATCGTAGAATGCCATTCGGACTTTGCAATGCACCGGGAACTTTTCAATGATGCATGATGGCTATTTTTCATGATATGATCGAGAAGACGATGGAAGTCTTCATGGATGACTTTTCCGTGTTTGGTGATTCTTTCACTTCGTGTTTGTCGAATCTAGAGAGAATGTTAAAACGTTGTGAGGAAACCAACCTTGTGCTCAATTGGGAAAAATGTCATTTTATGGTTAAGAGTGGAATCGTCTTGGGGCACAAGGTCTCAAAAGCGGGGATTAAGGTAGATCAAGCTAAGGTAGACGTCATCGCCAAATTACCCCATCCCAAAACCGTCAAGGGAGTTAGGAGTTTCCTAGGCCACGCGGGCTTTTATCGTCGATTCATCAAGGATTTTTCAAAGATTTCTCGACCTATTACATATCTTCTTGAAAAAGAGGCACGTTTTGTCTTTAACGAAGATTGTGTACGAGCCTTTGAGATCCTTAAGAGGAAACTTACCGAAGCTCCCATTCTTGTTTCTCCAAATTGGAACCTCCCCTTTGAGCTTATGTGTGATGCTAGTGATTACGCTATTGGGGCCGTTTTGGGGCAACGTCATGATAAGCACTTCTTGCCTATTCACTATGCTAGCAAGACGATGACCGAGGCTCAACTTAAATACACTACAACGGAAAAGGAGTTCCTTGCCGTGGTGTATGCATTTGAGAAGTTCCGACCTTACCTCGTCTTGACGAAATGCATAGTGTATACGGACCATTCGGCTATTAAGTATCTCATGGCGAAGCAAGATGCTAAGCCGAGATTACTTCGTTGGATTCTCCTCCTTCAAGAATTTGATCACAAAATCGTTGACAAAAAAGGAGCCGAGAATCTAGCGGCCGATCATCTCTCTCGTTTGGAAGATCCTCACCAAAGTGTTTACGAGCCCAAGGAAATCACCGAAACATTTCCGCTCGAGACACTTGGTGTAGTGACTTCTAAGCTTGATTCTTCTACCCCATGGTTTGCGGATTTTGCAAATTACCATGCGGGCAACTTCATCATTAAGGGTATGACGACTCAACAAAAACGAAAATTATTTCGTGACGTCAAGTTCTACTTTTGGAACGACCCTTACTTGTTTCGAACTTGTGCGGATCAAATCATCTGACGTTGTGTATTTGGCACCGAAGCTTCTAACATCCTTAGAGCTTGTCATGAGGGACCGACGGGTGGTCACCACGGTGCTAATCTCACGGCTAAGAAGGTGTTTGATGCCGGCTTCTTTTGGCCTACTATTTACCGAGATGCACAAGATCTTGTGAAGTCGTGTGATGCATGCCAACGACAAGGAAAAGCCTCACAAAACGATGAAATGCTACAAAATATCATCCAAGTGTGTGAGATCTTTGACGTTTGGGGTATTTTATGGGGCCGTTCCCATGATCTCGTGGTAATAAGTACATTCTCGTTGCGGTTGACTACCTTTCTAAGTGGGTGGAGGCCAAGGCCTTGCCCACCAATGATGCTCGTGTGGTAGTCATGTTTTTGAAGCAATTGTTTTCTCGGTTTGGAACCCCTCGTGCTATCATAAGCGATCGTGGAACCCATTTTTGTAATGACCAATTTGAAAGGGTTCTAAGGAAATATTTGGTTACACATCGGCTTTCTACGGCTTATCACCCACAAACGTGTGGGCAAGTCGAGGTTTCAAACCGAGCTTTGAAGAGGATCTTAGATAGATCCGTTGGGGAAAACTGACAATCTTGGTCGGATAAGTTGGACGATGCTTTATGGGCCTTTAGGACCGCTCATAAGACGCCCATTGGGTGCACTCCCTATAAGCTTGTGTATGGAAAGAATTGTCATTTGCCTATCGAGTTAGAACACAAGGCTTCTTGGGCCCTAAAGCATTGTAATGATGATATGGAGACCGCGGGAAAACACCGGAAAATGAAATTAAATGAATTGGATGAATTGAGGGATATTGCTTATGAAAATTCATTGATTTATAAAGAAAAAACTAAAAAGTTGCATGATTCTAAAATTAAAAACCGGGTTTTTAACATTGGGGATCAAGTTTTGCTTTTTAATTCAAGATTGAAAATCTTTTCCGGTAAGTTGAAATCCTGTTGGTCCGGTCCATTCACCATGACTCAAGTGTTTCCATATGGGACCATCGAGCTAGCTCAAGATGATGGTCCTAACTTCAAGGTGAATGGACATAGGTTGAAGCACTACTTTGGCGGGGAAGTTCCATCCTTGAACTACCTCGACCAAGTCACCTTCCCCAATGATAATTAGTATTGAGGGGATAGAGTCGAGCTCATGACTCGGTAATCAAAAACGAGGTGCCTCGTGGGGTAGTCCCATGCTTATCCTATGTATATATTATCGCTTTCGAATGTAGCTTACGTGTGGGGATTCGTGCCCTTCCAACCTTTGTTCCGTGGTTGTTTGTGAATTGTGGTTTTTAGATCATGATCTTCACGATTGGAGCCTCTCGTGTTCGTTTTATGGGAGCACTCGATCGTTTGCTTTGGAGACATTTCTCAATATCCATTCTATATCCTTTTGATGTTCTAACCTTAGGTTTTTAGCACACTTCATAAACGGCTATTAATTTATTGGTTACACCCTTTCCATGCTAGATTAGGCATTCGACTACGTCTCTAGTACGGGGTGTTTGCACCCCTAGACTCGAAACATTGAGGACAATGTTTAACTTTAGTATGGGGGGTGAATAGATACTTGCCTCGCCAAACCATCACGCTTTCCAAAGTTTATCTTTTTGTTTATCGTTTTTGTTGCAAAATAAGGCTAAAAATGGCCAAATTTTAAAAATTTTCTCATGTTTTATAAGTGTTTGAAGACACGAATGTAGATTTTCCGATGGCGAGAATAACATTAATTTTTGACTCGACCGTGCGTGTTGAGCACTTAGCTTTGATTCCTTAACTACACATTAGGCTAAGTCTCTTAAATGAGGACGAGAAATGATAGAGTTAATTATAAGTTACTATGCTAAACGTAGAGTACTCGTATTCTTTCAAAAACTCATGTGTTCTCGTTGTTTGCTTATTCTCCCTTCGCATGTAAATATTTTTTGCTTAATAAATATTGACTTAGCGGTTGAGTTAGGATTGTTGGGTTTCTAGTCTTTTCTAGTAGCTTCCGTGTAATTAAATTGGGAAGACATTAAGGTATCGCCAGCGTCACGGTTTTGAAGTATTGGCACCCGAATAATCAAAAGAAGATTTCAAGTGCTCACCTAAATCAAGCAAACAATTTGAAGCCCCCAAGGCCTAAAATCTATGCAAAATTGAAAGTGAATCAAGCCTTAATCTTCGAAGCTTTAAAGATCCAAAATTCGCTTTAGCGTGAGGATATACGTCTTTGGCTAATAAAACCACCGATGAGGCGGATAATAAAAGGCAAGGCAAGACCGAAGTCATAATAAAAGCTTCATGGCGAAGTTGAATAAAAGATGGAGGTAAACCAAAGATAATAAGGCCCTTCCGTTAGGGGGCGTATAAGAGTCTTGGTAATAAGTCTCATGTTCAAAACCGTTATAAAACCGTGTTTATCGATTCTTCTTGTCAACTTAATTTTTTGACATCGTTGTCTATTAGGAGGGATTATTGATTTGATGGTCTTAGTTACACCGTTAGGACTCTATTTTTAGACCTAAATCTCTATTATCGCATAAGTCAAACAATGTATCCTCGTGAAACATTAAAGACAAAATAAAATATAAGAGATACAACTTAGGAATAATGGGAGGATAAGTACGTGATTAGGGCATATGAGTAGTGTTAGCATTACTAACTTATAATGACAATGATCTCGTTGCACGCTTGGCATGGAATTAAGGTGAAAATCGAGGACGATGAAATTATTTCTAACGAAGCATTCACGTGTTCTTATTCTATGAACCTAAACGTCCCATTTTGCGATGAAAATCATACATTATGTCTAGAACACAAGTAGTAGTAATAGTAGTAGTGTAGCTAGTTTATCATTTCAATAAAGTGAATAAAAATGAAATTTGGAGGTGCTACGATACTTTATTCTAGCATTGCGTGAGGGCACGGCAATGGTTTAGTATGGGGGAGTGATGAGACTGCATTTATACATAGTCTCATCGTCCAATTAGGGCTTAAAATGCATTAAATATCATCACAATACCCAAATATATGCTTGTGTTTGTTGCTTGTGTATTTTAGGTACGAATATTGAGAAAATGACAAAAGATCATAAGAATCAAGCAAAAACGAACACGGGAAACGAAGCCGCACAATGAACCAAACCCTAATGAAGAATTTTCCAAAGTCAACCCTTGAAGATTTGAAGAATTATGAAGATTGGTCCTCCAAGTTTGAAGAATTGACACTTTATACCCTTGTATCTTCATAATTACAAGTTTGGTCCCTAAAGTTTGTCAAAATTACAAAAAGGACCCTTAACTTTGAAGAATTGGCAAGTTTGTCCCTCAACAAAACTAAATTGTCAATAATGGTCCTCCAAGAAGTCAACAAACAAGTCAAAGCCTTAAAGTATGAAGACATGTCAAGAACAGTCCTTGAAGAATGAAGAAATTACATGTTTAGTCCTTGTTTCAAGTTTGGAAGTCTTTGTGCCAAAAATGACAACTGCCCTAAAGTTGTTACTTGTTATTTAGGCGTTGATAGACATTTAATACAAAGTGAAAGAAGAAGTAAAAGTGAGGGACCTAATCTTCTCAGACAACCTAAGACAAACCCCCCACTCACAGACTTACACGTCACCTACCTTAAACCCTCCACCAATCATATACACCCTCCTCTCCACGTCAGAATCCACCCAACACATTTATTTAATCAGTTTTAAACTGATTATAAATTTTGAGGGAAATACGTTTTTTGAAAACTAATTACCCTTAACCCCATCAAACCCCACCCTGCTATCACTAATCCTTCCATAAACCCTAAATCTTAATTTCCACAAATCAAGGGGTTTTCCCCTAAATCTTTCCAGATTGACAATTAATGTCACTCTCATCCCAAACCCAACTCCCAAAAAACATCACCCTCACCCTCACATGTCCCTCCAACCCTCCCCTGACCCACATCCAAGCTTGAAGACAAAAGTAAACCAGCTAATCAACGCCTATGGGCATTTTCGTGCTCCCAAAGAAAGAATGGACGACCTAGATCACTCCAAAGCAGCTGGCATCCCACAAACTGCCAAGATCATCACATGGGCTTTCAAAAATTCAAAATCGTCCAAGGGTAGCTTGGGAAGTTTATATCATTAGGGTTTTTAGTTTCCTTTCACTTCTAGAATATTTGTAGCCTATTATATAAAGGCCTTATAGGACTTTCATTTTTTCTGTTCTTGATTTTTTCTCCTTTTTCACAAGCCTTGTAAATCCAGTTTATGAAGGAATATAAATGGTATTGAGTTTGGTGATGAGAAAGATTGAGTTCCTTTTACATTTCATGTTATGTTTTGTTTGAAAAAGTTTTTTTTAAAGGCATTTTTAAGTTTCTGTTTTCAAGTTTTTTGTTCTTAAATCCGTTTTTCAGATTGAGCTAGAAAGTTCATAGGCCACATAAGCTACTCATTTGAGCTCTTATATGACCATAGAACCCTGATATCCAAGGGATATCAAGGTTCAGTGGGTATAACCTTGGATAAGAAGTGTTGTGAGGTGGAAATTTTCTTGCTATTTGGTTCCATTTGTTTATTTACACTTTACTATATCAAAAGCTACAAGCCAAAAGCTTGTAGCCTTTGATACTTGCAGTCTTCTTCTTGGTCTTGTGGTGTTGTGCAGGTAACAAGAGTGAAGAAAACTTCCATTCTTACCCATTCATTTACACTTTTTACCAAGAATTTGGCATCACCCTTACAGCAAAGTTCAGCATAGACCCGAGTCTATTGGAGGTGACATATAGTCACTGTTGGGCCTGGATGTAGGCCCAACAAGGTAGTCCTTGTTTTCCCTTTTTAATTTTCAGTTTTCAGTTCTTTATGTGATTTTCATGAAAGTTGTGAAAAGTTGTTTGATTTCTGGTTTATTGGTTTGATTTGAGTAGATTATGTTTATTATGCATGTTTAGGACTATTTGAATCAGTTTGCTTGAGTATTGTTAAGATTTACTTTGAAAAATTTCATCATCAGAAATTTAAAGGGGTGTTTGGATTTGCACATAAATTAAGTTTACTTGGTTGATTTTGTGTTAAAAGCTGTTAGAGTACACTAATTAGTTAGTTATTAGGTGTTTTTAGTGCTTGGTTTTCAGTTTGGGTAGGTTTTAAACACATGTTCATGATAAACATTGGTTAACATAGAAAAAATCAGCTAAATGCTTATTTGACTGAATTTTGTGGAATTTTGCTCACAAGATCTTGTTATTTGTTAGATAATAGGTTTAAGTTGGGTTGTGTACTGATTTTATGCCTTGTTATTGACTTATATGCATGATATTGAGTTTTGAACTCCATTTGAATACCAATTGAATCAGCAATTTTTTCTCAGACCCCCTTTGCTTAATCAGAAACCTTAATCTGCTTATTTTGTGTGATTTTGATTGTTGTACTTGCTTGTTTTTGCATTTGATTTGACTCCTTATACTCCAAAGAGTATAAGGGTGCCTTTGTCCATCACAAACATCCACAAAAAGCAAGGATCAAGTCCTCTTGATCACTTCTTCACAAGTGAAGATAACACATTCTTTGTGTTCATCAGAAAGTGCCTAATGGGCACGTTTTTGGTTTTCTAGGCCTTGATTCTTGTTTAGCTTTGGATTTGATTTGTGTTTTTGTAAGTTAAGTGTCACAAGTTTGAGTTTTAAAAAGTTAAAAAAGAAAAAAAAATAAAAAGAACAAAAAGGACGTGGCCAGGACTCGAACCTGCGCCACTCCTCTCACCACACACACACGTTACCATTGCGCCCTAGGGTCTTTGACTGCTAGGGTTGCATTTGCAATTTACTTAAGGTGGTTTTGTTTGGGCTTTTGAAATAAAAGCCGTAGCTTATTTTTCCTTTTCCAGCTTATTCAATAAGCTTATTTGTGCAAGCTTATTTTTCCTAGGATAGTGATTAGATTTAGGATTTTTCTGGCTTAAGTTTTGATTTTTCCTTTTCTTTATTTATTTTTTACTCATTTTTTATTAGCCGTATTTTATTAAATAGATACAAAATAGTTAAAATAGGTTTTAATTTTTAGAAAAATATTTTTTAGGCTTTGATTTATATTTTTGAGGTTTACATCACAAAAAGTTTTCAAAAAGTCTAATTTTTAATTTTATTTGATTTTATGGTTTTTAAACAACTTTAAAAGTTAATATAAAATTAATAAAAATGTTTTAGGAACTTTAATTTGCATTTTTATCTTAGTTATATTATTCTAGGATTTTGGTAATTTTTTAGAATTATTTTATAAACTTTTTAATTTTTTTGATTATTTTAATATTATTTTATTATTAAAAATTGAAGTTTTATTTTTTTTAGTTTTTACATTTTTTCTAGGTTAAGGACACTTAATTAGGAGTTTTGGCACTTTCCAAATATTTTTAAGACTTTTCAATTAATTTCTAGAATTAATTTAAGATTTAAGTGATTTTAATAGTTTTTAATTTTTTAAAAATAGTTTAATTTGGTTTTAAAATTTTAAAAAATAGTTTTTAGCTTAATTAGGTCATTTTCGAGGTTTACAAACTATAAGATCTTGTTTAGGGCTTTTTAATAATTAATTGTGATTTTTAGGGCTTTAATTAGCATTAAAAAGTCATTATCTAATTAATTAAAAGGTTTTAACAAGTTTGGATTTTTTTTAACTCTTAGAATATTATTGTGGATTTTTAGTAGTTTTTAGGAATTTTTAGGTTAAAATTTTAATTTGTGTACTATTTACGGTTTTACGTGTTCGCCTTTTCCGTCGTAGTTTAATTCGTTTTCGTAACCGTCTTTCTCTCGTAATCCCATTTCTTTCTCAATCATATAATCACAAATCAATATCAATTCTTAACACAACGCATTTTCCTCCTTGGGAAACGAACTTGGACTTCATTTGGGTCATTAGTGCTCGGTTTTCCTAAACCGACACTTAACGCTTACCACTATTTTGTCATCCTTTTCCTAAAGGGTACAAAAACACTACATCAGTTAGCAATGAAGTTGTGCTCCTTTGCTGTATACCTTGTATGTCTAGGGGCTTCAAGATCACCAATGATTTGAGAGATAGGGTGATCCTTATTGATTCTATAGGTAGGCTGCATGATGACTTCTGTTTCATCCTCTTCCAAATCAAAATTGATGGGGCTATCTTGATTGGGAAAGAATTCCTCAAAAGAATTTCCAAAAGATACAGCATGACCTAGAGATGGGTGCTGATGAGCTGAATGTAGCTCTGAGTAACTTGGACCTCCACTCTTAATAATTTTGCTTCCACTGCTGGATATAAGAGGACCATCAGATATGGGTGTAGATGAGGAAATGAGTGGGGATTCTCTCTCTTCATCATTTATGTCATTAATAGCTGGATCCTTTATAGCAGGGGAATCAATTGATCTAGCAGGGGAATCCTGGATGCCACTGCTTTCAGCCATTCCACTACTTTCAAAAAATGACTTAGTAGGGGAAGAGATTGTCTGTTCTTTTTCTTGAAAAAGATCATCTTCTTCACCTGTGTTTGAAGCAGCTTCAATGGGAATTAGTGAGGGTACATTCATGTACCTCAATGGTGGCTTCTCTACACCAGTTGGTTCTTGTGTACCTGAAATGTTAGTATTCTGCAATGCAACATGTACATAATTCATAGATTTTGAAAGAACCTCTATATCAAAGAACCAATCAGGACCTGTTTAAACATCTTCAGGCTTGTCTTCAAGAAAATCCACATGAAGATTTTCTATTATTTTGCTTGTCTTCTTGTTGAAGACCCTATATCCCTTGTTGTTTAATGAATAACCAACAAAATATCCATCATCCCCCCTTTTCACTAAACTTGCCTAGATTGTCAATTGTGTTCAAGATGATCACATGACATCCAAATGGTCTAAAGAAGTCAATTAAAGGAGGTCTTCCATTGAACAGTTGATAAAGGGTCTTGTTGTGTGCCTTAACCACCAAGGCCCTGTTTTGAACATAACAAGCAGTGGATACAGCCTCAGCCCAAAAGATAACTGGAAGTTTGGAATCAGACAGCATAGTTCTTGCTGCTTCAATGAGTGTCCTATTCCTTCTTTCTGCAACTCCATTCTGTTGAGGTGTTCTTGCAATGCTGAATTCCCTCTTGATTCCTTTATTTATACAAAAAGAGTGTAGTTTCTGATTTCTGAATTCACCACCATTATCTGATCTCATGGTTACTACCTTCATGCTTTTTGATAGTTCCATCTGATTGATGAACCAAATGAGTACATCAACTGTGTCACTCTTTCAAACAGAAAGAATGTCCATGTGAACCTTGAAAAATCATCAGTAATTACTAGATAGTACCATTTCTTCTTTATGCTTGCCACAGAAGTAGGACCAAAAAGATCCATATGCAGTAGCTCCAATGGCTTGGTAGTGGACATACTTGTTTTTGATTTGCAAGATGCTCTATGTTGCTTCCCTTTCAGACAAGCAGCACAAGTATGATCATTGACAAAGGACTTAGAAGGAAGACCATGAACCAGATTATATTTCACCAGTTTGTTCATGTTCTTGAAATTAAGATGACCAAGTCTTCTATGCCATTTCTTACGCTCATCAACTGAGGCTTTGGCAATGAAACAGGTTTCATTGTCTTGAAGAGAGATGTCTTTGAGATCAATTGTGTACATGTTCTTTTGTCTTGGTGTTCTGAGTACAATAGGAGTGTCTGGTGGTAAGACAAACTCCTTTCCTAACACCAGGCATTCAGTGTCAGTAAACAAGACAAAATTCTTGTTATCAGTCATCTGTAACACACTGAATAGATTGTACTTGAGTTCTTTCACCAAGTAGACATTATCAAAGGTCATCCCATTGGTGAAAATAGTTCCATTTCGTGTTATTGTTCCATGCCCATCTCCAAAAGAAACACCATCATTTTCATGCAGGGGCACAAAGTTAGACAGATAAGATTTTTGTCTAGTCATGCTTCTTGAGCATCAACTATCCCAATATGCTCTATCATCCCTTTTCTTCTTTGTCACCTGTAAAAAGAAAAACAAATTAGTTTTTCTTGGGGACCCAAGCCATTACAGACTTGGATCTACCTAGTGTATCAATGTAGGATAGATTATCAAAAACTAGAGATACACTATTAGACTGAGCACCCCTTTTGGGTACCCAAACCCAACGAGCTGAGGCTTTCACAGCTTTCCCCCATCTGCCCATGTTTCTAGAAGGCAAAACTTTGCTAGCAGGGGATACCTCAGGTTTAGCAGGGGAATCCCTATGCTTAGCAGAGGGAACCCATCTTTTGTTTTGTCCTCTATTTATGTGTTGGTAAGGTCTAGGGCCAGATCTATATGCATTATGAGGTGTTGGGTTGGTCATGGAAGTGATGGTCTTGGTATTAACATCATTCACCTTTCTTAGAGTAGGAACAACATATTTGTCAGCAACCCTGTTTCTCAAGGCAGGGGCAACATACTTGGCAGGGGAAAAGGATTTTACCCCTGCATTTAGAAGAATTGGTTTAGGTTGCATATCTTTTAAAGGATTTTCAACCACAACTTCCATTGGTGCCTGACATTCTTGATAAGTGTGATCAAAACTGCCACATGTGAAACAGGGCTTTGTATTTATCACAAAGTCTTCTCCTAATTGGTGAGACTTTTGGTCATTCCAATTTCTTTGATTACCTCTGACAGACCTATACATACCAGCATATTTAATGGTGGACTTAGGGGACTGTGATCTAGTTTTAGATTTGGGTGAACTACTCTTTGAACTAGAATCACTACCAAAAAGTCATTCTCTTGAAAATAGAACAGGGTTATCAATTTTACATTGTTTTAAAGCAATCTGTTCCTTTTCAAAGTCCCTAACAATACTAGTTTTCACTAGTGGCTCTTCTATTTCAAGACTATTAGGTATGTAAGCACTCAAGTGAAATTCAATATCTTCTTGTTTTTGGAAACAAGGGAGACCAGTCCAAGACAAGTCTTTTCTAGGAAAAGGTGCATGAATATTGGCAGAGGTGGTGGTATGGTAGCATGCTCATTTTTAATCCCAAAACCTGTTTTGTGACAATCTAACATTTTCAGGTTGTGAATTATTATCTCGTATAATATTTTGAAACTTATTTTTGTGTTGGTTGATGAACTCACAATTTACGGATTTAAATTTGGGCTTACGTGCATAATTTAGCGTCCTTTACGACTAAACTGGAAACCTTAGGATTACGTATTTACGTTTTTGAACTCCGTTTTTGACGAGACAATTTTTATTAGATTCGTTTTGTGCCGTTGATTCATAATTTATAAAAACGTTTTTCGTAAAACGACCCGAGGGCACGCAAATCGAGGAAACTAGAATCAAGGAGTACCCGTAAATTAGCGGGATGGGACAAAATAAATTATCCCATCCCACTATGCAAGGGACGGCCCAAGCTAGACACCACATCAAGGATGTGGCATCATTTTAGCTCTTAGCTTACAAGTGTAAGCTTAGCCTTACACTTAAGCTACCACTTACCTCAAAAACCGTTAGCTTCTCATTTACCACCATTTCTCTCATGCAAACAACTCTCAAACTCTCTCAACTCTCTACCCTTTCCGTCCCATTCTACCACCATACACCACCATTTGATCTTTTCTAGCCACAAGATACATGTTATCTAGCTATATTATGGAGAAACCTTGAGGCCTTGATTGATCGGTGGCCATTTTAACAACAAAGGAGGTGATTTGCTTATGTCCTAGGTCTGATTTCTCAACAAAATTTCTTGGTGTTTGATGATCTTGGAGATATATTTGGTGTCCATCAAGCTGTTGTCTTCCAAAAACAAGATATAATCTTGGTTGGTAAAGAAGATCATCCTTTCCATTTCTCTTGTTATTTTTGTAAAGATCAAATGTATTTTCTTTCTTGTTGTATATGTATATGATGAATATATGATTATAAAAATGTTGTGTGGGGATCAAATGTTGATAAATATGCTTAAAAAGATGAATAACTATAAGAAACAAGGCTAAAATCATGCTTAAATTGTTGGCTGTATAAAAACAGTAAGTAACCAAAACTTAAACTGAAAAAATTGCATGGTGAAATCCATTTACAGTAAGTATAAGATGTCATACACATGTGAGAGTTGGCCATGCAATGGAATCATTGAAATGAGTGAGATATGATCAAAACAAGATGAGTGTGCTAATCTGAATAGTCTGTTTTGTAAGGATTGTTAAGGATAGTTAGACATAGAATGAGCAGTAGCTATAACTAACTTAATTGTAGCAAATAATATGAAGTTCATGCCATCCAAAAATACGCTAATTCATTGTAGAACTCTAGATATGATAAAAATGGTGAAGATGAAACTAAAAATCAGATTTTGAAGAATTAATGTTTAATACTATTATATAAGCACTCAAATAATATAGTATAAAATGGGAAATTAAAACCCACTAACTTATGAATTTCATTGATATAAATATGTATAAGTTTAAATAAATGGACACTTTATAAAAATGGTAGTTGAATAAGATTTATAAGTTATACAAACTAAAAACATGATTTTTACGACTTTTTCGGCTATTACCGTAAAATTAACGTTTTTCGCCAATTAAAACTTAGACGATCAAACCCGTCTAATGTAAAGTTTTTAAAAATCATATACTGATATATAAGTATCTAATACAAGTAAAAACCGATAAAACCCGAACTATAGGACATACGGACATTAACGAGCTAAGTTAGCATATTGGACTAATAATTAGACTAAATAAGTTAAACACTTATAAAAAGTACTTATTGGGCTTAACCCATTTGGGCCCAATATGTAAAGTGTAAATACTGATAATAAAAGTATAAAATGGATTAATACAAGTTAAAGAACTTATAATAAGCTTATTGGACTTAAAATATGTAAATAGGTAAAACTAGTATGCTAGTAAAAAGTTACTAATACATAAACACAAAAATGAGTAAACAAGGATATATAAACCCACTTGATCATCATAATATGTACAAAATCATCATATGTATATTTGTTAATTTGATAAAGTCAATGGAAAAAAGTCTAAGACCGATTATTATTTATATAGGTTTCCGTGACCGAAGCACGCCCATAGCCGATAATCCGCCTTTCATTATCAACGTGAGTTCATAGCCTCGCACCCTTTTAAATGTTTTATAAAATGATTTGTAAACCCGTGAGGGATATAACATGCTAGATTTTGATAAAAATAGAACACAAGTAGTCCCGATGGTATGCTTAATGATATGGACCCGAATGATGCTATGACCGTATAAACGAGATAAAAAGGATTATTAGTAGTTAGGTTATGTCACTCAAAGTCCCATTAGCATGAATTGTGAACTACCGGGATTTGGTAGACGCTTATGCATATGATAGTACTATTTGGGGACGATCACCCCAGTTCGCGCCTTGACGGTTGATCCCCGTCGTACCACATTGATTGGTAAGCGAATTTATGTATGAGAAGATTTACATAGCGTGATTTTTGTGACGACACGCTAACTTAGATGGGCAAATTGTTTGTCGGGTTCGCGGCCCGTTGTTGTGATAGTAAGGTAACAATGTCATGCGGCTAATAATAATCCTAAAATGTATTTCAATACAATATGATACGATGCTAATAACGATAATAATATTACCTATAATGGTAATATTGAGGCTACGGTCTCATGGACGGTTTAAGATGTATGCTTGATTTATATATTGCCTGACTAGCAATACGAGGACTTACTTCTGATATTATACTTGTGTTCTGATTTCAACGATTATTTTATATAACGGTTTTATTAAACTCTATGAATTCACTCGACATTCGCTGATATGATTTTTGCATGTTTTTATCTCAAGTGCTTGAAGGTAATCCGGATGGAGATCGACTCTGATGGCCCACAAAATATTAAAAATGTTCATTCGATCTATGTTTTGTAAACTTAATGACCTGTATAATTTGGGACCTGTTGTACACTTTAAAACTTTTTATTGAATGAATGTATGTTGAAACTTGTACAACCATTTTTATGTGTTGTCTATGATTGGAGTTATTGTGCTATCCCGTAACACTCTAAAAGACCCTTCCGCTGTACCGATATGAAAATTGAGAGTGTTACAGTTTGGTATCAGAGCTCTTGTTATAGAGAACAAAAGATTTTAAAAACCAAGGTTTTGAACAAAACTTTTCAAAATCTTTTGACAATGAACATTTGAGAAAATATTTGAAAAATATTTTGACTATAACGGTGCCAAAGATCTCCGACGTTACCAACAAGCCCTATTGAGAAGATATATATTTTGATATATATAATTTAATTTATATATATGTATATATCGTGATTTCAGTATGAAATTGTTTAATAAGTATGTTATCTTAATACGAGGTATATATAAATGCAGATTGTCATGGCTGACCCTAATATTCCTGTAGAGAACCATGCTATCCCCGAACCTAATGTAGATGATGATCCTTACTTAGACTTAGTAGATTATGAAATGGATGATGATGAGGAGGAACCATTTGAGGATCCCGAGCCCGAGATAGGACTAGGAGATCAGATTGCCCCTCAGGTTGATATGGTAGAGAATGAGATTGACAATGTTGATATTAAGAATGATGATGAGATTCGGTTAGATTATTCAGATGATGAGATTGACGACGAGGAAATCAAGGAGGATATAGGTATAGACGATGAGGTTGATGATGATGAGGAAGCCGAGCTTATTTACCCTTATGATGTTCCAGACGGCGAGCCTTTACCCCCACCAGTTTATTTGTCTGATTCTGAGGTTGAGCTACCTAGGGATGAAATGTCTGAATCGTCTGAATCTGATTCTGAATCAGAGGAGGATGAGGATGATAATGCATCTGACGGTACTGATGGTATTGCTACTCGTAGACGTGTGATAGGAGAGTCGTCTAGTGCTCGAGAGGCTACTCATATGGATGGTCTTGCACCATGGGCCTTGAGACGTGATTTAGATGCTTCCCGTGCTTAGAGTAGTATGACAGAGATTGGATTAGGTGTTGTTCAGACTCATGTTGCTTATTTGGAGTCGAAGACTAAGGTTGGTGAGAAAGAGCGGGAATTGCTTAGTTTGGATTTGACTAATGTAGAGCGTGGTTTGAATGAGGCTTTTAGGAGGTTATCAGTGTTAGAAAGTTGTGAGTTTGCTGCTATGAAGAAAAAGGTGAATTCTATGGAGATACAGTTGAATATAGCTCGTGCAATGCGTGAGAAAGCTGAGAAGGAGTTGAACATAATCTGTGGGTTGGAATAGTAGATTTTATGCTGACATGGTTGAAAGAGGAGTGATCCGTAAGCGCCCAGCTGAAGATGTGTCTAGTGATCGTCCGATGAAGATATAGAAGACGATGGATGATGGAACATCTGGCGGTTCTCAGTAGACCAGTCTGTGTTTAGTAGTGACCTTTGTATCTCTTGTACTTTTGTAGCTTTGACTGAACTGACTTGTTAGTAGTAGATCTGGCACGAATTTTGAGTATGTATAGTGCTAGAACTTTGATATTGGATGTAACTAAGACAATGCTTTTGTTTCAAATCGAATGAAATACGTATCTTGTCTTGAATTTCATATTGTGCCTTATTTGTATCTTGATTATGAATTCAATCCATATTATGTGAATCCCTTATTGGGTGAATGCTTAATACTTTGAAATTGTGAAATTATAGAACTATGCCGCTCAAGAAAGCTGTGACTGAGGATGATGTACGTAGGATTATTACAGATCAAGTTACCGCATCTATGACTGAATTTATGGCAAATGCTAGAAATGAAGCTAGCGGTAGTGGAGCTGGCGGTAGTGGAGCTGGCGGTAGTGGAGCTGACGGTAGTGGAATTGGTGGTACTAAGGTGAATGTGAACGCTAATAATGTGAATGCTAATGCTGGAGGAAATATAGGAGGACTTGGAACTAATGCACCTGAAGTTGGTGGTTGTACTTATGTGACGTTCATGAAGTGTGAACCTCTACCTTTTAATGGAACTGAAGGTGCTGTAGGATTAAGCCAGTGGATTGAGAAGGTTGAGTCGGTGTTTCGGATTAGTAAGTGTAAGGAGGAAGATAAGGTGACTTTTGCTATGGCTACTCTTAATGGTCGTGCATTGACTTGGTGGAACGGGAGAATTGCTTTCATGGGTATTGATGCTGCTAATGCTACTCCTTGGGCTGAAATTAAGAAGTGGATGACTTTGGAGTTTTGTCCTCGTAGTGTGATCATTAGGTTAGAACAAGAGTTGATTCATCTGAGAATGAAAGGTGTGGACATTGATAGTTACACAAAACGATTCCATGAGTTGGCCTTGCTATGTCCTCGATTGGTGGAACCCGAAGAGATCCGAATTGAGCAATATATTAAAGGGTTGACCAAGAATATCCGGGGGGACGTGACATCATCTAAACCACTGACCATTGATGATGATGTTCGAATGGCTTACCAACTCATTGGACAGATAATTCAGGATATGGAAGATGAAGCCCGTGTTGGTGAGAAAAGAAAGGGAGACGGTGATCGTGTAGATAGAGGTGATAATAGGAAGAATTTCAATCGCCGTCAGAACCAGAGAAAGGGGAATGCAAATGCTCTTACCAACAACACACCACGCAACGATGATAGATGTCCTAAGTGTGGCAACAAGAGGCATGCTGGCGACTGCTGGAAGCGCCGAAATTGCGGAAAGCTTGGACACAAGGTTGAAAGGTGTAAGAAGGGAACCATTTGCTTCAACTGTAATGAAGAAGGTCATAGGAAATCGGAATGCCCCAAGTTGAAAGAGATTGTACCTGGAAGAAACCCCCAGGGTGGTGTCTATCAACTTGGAACAACTGAGGTGAAGAAAGAGGATCCAAATGTCGTTACCGGTACATTTTTACTCAACAATCATTATGCTGTTGCTTTATTTGATTCGGATGCTGATAGGAGCTTTGTATCCACTAAATTTAGTGCCCTTATTGACATTGAACCTGTTGAGATAAATACTAGTTACGAGGTGGAATTGGCTGATGGTAAATTAGTGAAAACTAATAAGTTATTAGAAGGATGCTCTCTAAATCTCTTGAACTATTCTTTACCGATTGATTTGATGTTGATAGAATTAGGTAGTTTTGATATTATTATTGGTATGGATTGGTTGTCGTTGAATAATGCTACTATTTTATGTGGAGAGAAGAAGGTTAAGATTCCTCTTAGGAATAGGACGTTAGTAATTGATGGTAATCGAGGTGAATCCCGTTTGAAAATCGTTTCATGTATTAAAGTCCAAAAGTACATCAGGAACGGTTGTGAGTTATTCTTAGCTCAAGTGACCGGGAATGAGTCTAGGGAGAAACGATTGGAAGATGTACCTATTATTTGTGAATTTCCTGAGGTATTTCCTAAAGATTTACCCGGACTTCCACCGATAAGGCAAGTAGAGTTTCGAATCGATTTAATTCCTGGTGCTGCACCGTTGGCACGTGCGCCTTACCGATTAGCCCCTTCTGAATTAAAGGAGTTATCTGAGCAACTTAAGGAGTTGTCTGATAAAGGTTTTATTCGATCGAGCTCGTTGCCTTGGGGAGCTCCAGTCTTGTTCGTTAAGAAGAAGGATGGATCTTTTCGTATGTGCATTGATTATAGGGAACTGAATAAGTTGATGATTAAAAATCGATATCCTTTACCTAGGATTGATGATTTGTTTGATCAACTACAAGGATCTAGTGTGTATTCTAAGATAGATTTGCGGTTAGGATATCACCAACTTCGCGTCCGTGAAGAAGATATTCCTATAACTGCATTTAGAACTCGTTATGGACACTATGAATTTCAAGTAATGCCATTTGGGTTAACTAACGCACCTGCGGTTTTCATGGATTTAATGAATCGAGTGTGCAAGCCCAACTTGGATAAATTTATGATTGTGTTTATTGACGATATTCTAATCTATTCTAAGAATGAAGATGAACATAGAGAACATTTAAGGATTATTTTGAATTTGTTAAAGGATGAAAAGTTGTATGCGAAGTTTTCGAAATGTGATTTTTGGTTAGAATCTGTGCAATTTCTTGGTCATGTGATTAACAAGGATGGAATTCATGTTGATCCTGCAAAGGTTGAAGCCATTAAGAATTGGCCTGCACCGACAATGCCAACGGAAGTGCGACAGTTCTTAGGATTGGCTGGCTATTATAGGCGATTCATTAAAGAATTTTCTTTAATAGCTAAACCCTTGACTAAGCTTACCCAGAAGAATAAACCTTTCGTTTGGGGAAGTGATGAGGATGGAGCATTTCAGACATTGAAGCAAAAATTATGTAGTGCGCCAATTTTATCATTACCCGACGGGAGTGAAGATTTTGTAGTATATTGTGATGCATCTCTTAGAGGCTATGGAGCTATTTTTATGCAACGAGAGAAAGTGATAGCTTATGTTTCTAGGTAATTAAGGAAGAATGAGGAGAATTATACTACTCATGATCTTGAGTTAGGAGGTGTAGTCTTTGCTCTTAGGTTGTGGAGATATTATCTGTATGGCACCAAGTGTACGGTATTCACTGATCACAAAAGCATACAGTATATTCTTGATCAAAAGGAATTCAACATGAGGCAACGAAGATGGATAGAGTTGTTAAGTGATTATGATTGTGATATAAAATATCACCCAGGAAAAGCCAATGTTGTTGCCGATGCATTAAGCAGGAAAGATAGAGAGCCTATCAGGGTACGTTCTCTAGTCTTGACCGTGCACAATAATTTGCCTGAGCAAATTAGAAATGCGCAAATAGAAGCTTGTAAGAAAGAAAATTTTGTTAATGAAGGGTTCCGAGGAGAAGGAGATCCTTTAGAGGTTAGAGCTGATGGAGTGAAATGCTTAAGAGGTCGTATGTGGATACCTAAGTTTGGAGGCTTAAGAGATTTGATTATGTTAGAGTCCCATAAATCTAAGTATTCCATTCATCCGGGATCTGATAATATGTACCATGATTTGAAGAAGTTGTACTGGTGGCCGAATATGAAAGCTGATATTGCTATGTATGTTCTTCAATGCTTGACTTGTGCTAGAGTTAAAGCTGAACATCAAAAGCCATCAGGACTACTTCAACAACCAAAGATTCCTGAATGGAAGTGGGAGAGAATTACGATGGACTTTATCACCAAGCTTCCTAGAACATCATCTGGAAACAACTCGATGTGGGTTATCGTCGACAGACTGACCAAATCAGCACACTTCATTCCGGTTAAAGAGCAGTTCTCACTGGAGAAGCTGACTCGTATTTACCTTGAGAATGTTGTATGCAAGCATGGAGTGCCTGTATCGATCATTTCAGATCAAGATCCTAGATTAGCATCGAATTTTTCGAAATCTCTCCAAAGATCTTTGGGAACGAATCTCGACATGAGCACCGCTTATCACCCCCAGACTGATGGGCAGAGTGAAAGAATGATACAAACACTAGAAGATAAGTTGAGAGCTTGTGTGTTAGATTTTGGTAAGAATTGGGATAAACATTTGCCTTTAGCAGAGTTTTCGTATAACAATAGTTACCATTCTAGTATTAAGGCTGCACCGTTTGAAGCTTTGTATGGTAGGAAGTGTAGATCTCCTGTATATTGGAGTGAAGTTGGGGATACCCAGCTCACGGGACCAGAATTGATCCGGGAGACTACGAAGATGATAGTTCAGATTAAGAATAGGTTGTTAACTGGCCGTAGTAGACGGAAAAGTTACACGGATGTGCGGCGGAAGCCGATGGAGTTTAAAGTGGGTGACTGAGTAATGTTGAAAGTATCGCCATAGAAAGGCGTTATAAGATATGGAAAGCGAGGAAAATTGAATCCCCGTTATATTGGACCCGTTAAGATTTTATCTAGAGTAGGTCCGGTGGCTTACAAACTAGAGTTACCCCCAGAACTTCATGGTGTTCACAACACATTCCATGTATCTAATCTGAAGAAATGTCTAGCAGTAAGTGATGAGAAAATTTCGTTGGATAAGGTTCGAATAGATGGGAAGTTGCATTTTATCGGAGAACCCGTAGAGGTTATGGATTGTGAGGTAAAGCAACTGAAACAAAGTTGGATACCTATTGTCAAGATCCGATGGAATTCAAAGCATGGACCATAATATACTTGGGAACGAGAGGATGAAATGTGGAAGAAATATCCGCACCTCTTCGATTTCAATAAGAAACGGACATCAAAATGAAATGGATCACGAGGACGTTGATCCCTTTTAGGAGGAAAAGCTGTGACAATCTAACATTTTCAGGTAGTGAATTATTTTCTCGTATAATATTTTGACACTTATTTTTGTGTTGGTTGATGAACTCACAATTTACGGATTTAAATTTGGGCTTACATGCATAATTTAGCGTCCTTTACGACTAAACCGGAAACCTTAGGATTACGTATTTACGTTTTTGAACTCCGTTTTTGATGAGACAATTTTTATTAAATTTGTTTTGTGCCGTTGATTCATAATTTATAAAAACGTTATTCGTAAAACGACCCGAGGGCACGCAAATCGAGGAAACTAGAATCGAGGAGTACCCGTAAATTAGCGGGATGGGACAAAATAAATTATCCCATCCCAATATGCAAGGGACGGCCCAAGCTAGACACCACATCAAGGATGTTGCATCATTTTAGCTCTTAGCTTACAAGTGTAAGCTTAGCCTTACACTTAAGCTACCACTTACCTCAAAAACCATTAGCTTCTCATTTACCACCATTTCTCTCATGCAAACAACTCTCAAACTCTCTCAACTCTCTACCCTTGCCGTACTATTCTACCACCATACACCACCATTTGATCTTTTCTAGCCACAAGATACATGTTATCTAGCTATATTATGGAGAAACCTTGAAGCCTTGATTGATTGGTGGCCATTTTAACAACAAATGGGGTGATTTGCTTGTGTCCTAGGGCTGATTTCTCAACAAAATTTCTTGGTGTTTGATGATCTTGGAGATATATTTGGTGTCCATCAAGTTGTTATCTTTCAAAAACAAGATATAATCTTGGTTGGTAAAGAAGATCATCCTTTCCATTTCTCTTGTTATTTTTGTAAAGATCAAATGTATTTTCTTTCTTGTTGTATATGTATATGATGAATATATGATGATAAAAATATTGTGTGGGGATCAAGTGTTGATAAATATGCTTAAAAAGATGAATAACCATAAGAAACAAGGCTAAAAACATGCTTAAATTGTTGGCTGTATAAAAAACAGTAAGTAACCAAAACTTAAACTGATAAAATTTCATGGTGGAATCCATTTACAGTAATTATAAGATGTCATACACATGTTAGAGTTGGCCATGCAATGGAATCATTAAAATGAGTGAGATATGATCAAAACAAGATGAGTGTGCTAATCTGAATAGTCTGTTTTGTAGGGACTGTTAAGGATAGTTAGACATAGATTGAGCATTAGCTATAACTAACTTAATTGTATCACATAATATGAAGTTCATTCCATCCAAAAATGAGCTTCTAGTTCATTGTAGAACTCTAGATATGATAAAAATGGTGAAGATGAAACTAAAAATCAGATTTTGAAGAATTAATGTTTAATACTATTATATTAGCACTCAAATAATATAGTATAAAATGGGAAATTAAAACCCACTAACTTATGAATTTCATTTATATAAATATGTATAAGGTTAAATAAATGAACACTTTATAAAATGGTAGTTGAATAAGATTTATAAGTTATAAAAACTATAAACATGATTTTTACGACTTTTTCGGCTATTACCGTAAAATTAACGTTTTTCGCTAATTAAAACTTAGACGATCAAACCCGTCTAATGTAAAGTTTTTAAAAGTCATATACTGATATATAAGTATCTAATACAAGTAAAAACCGATAAAACCCGAACTATAGGACATACGGACATTAACGAGCTAAGTTAGCATATTGGACTAATAATTGGACTAAATAAGTTACACACTTATAAAAAGTACTTATTGGGCTTAACCCATTTGGGCCCAACATGTAAAGTGTAAATACTGATAATACAAGTATAAAATGGATTAATACAAGTTAAAGAACTTATAATAAGCTTATTGGACTTAAAATATGTAAATAGGTAAAACTAGTAAACTAGTAAAAAGTTACTAATACATAAACACTAAAATGAGTAAACAAGGATATATAAACCCACTTGATCATCATAATATGTACAAAATCATCATATGTATATTTGTTATTTTGATAAAGTCATTGGACAAAAGTGTAAGACCGATTATTATTTATATAGGTTTCCGTGACCGAAGCACGCCCATAGCCGATAATCCGCCTTTCATTATCAACGTGAGTTCATAGCCTCGCACTCCTTTAAATGTTTTATAAACTGATTTGTAAACCCGCGAGGGAGATAACATGCTAGATTTTGATAAAAATATAACACAATTAGTCCCGATGGTATGCTTAATGATATGGACCCGAATGATGCTATGACCGTATAAACGAGATAAAAAGGATTATTAGTAGTTAGGTTATGTCACTCAAAGTCCCATTAGCATGAATTATGAACTACCGAGATTTGGTAGACGCTTATGCATATGATAGTACTATTTGGGGACGATCAACCCAGTTCGCGCCTTGACGGTTGATTCCTGTCGTACCACATTGATTGGTAAACGAATTTATGTATGAGAAGATTTACATAGCATGAGTTTTGTGACGACACGCTAACTTAGATGGGAAAATTGTTTGTCGGGTTCGCGGCCCGTTGTTGTGATAGTAAGGTAACAATGTCATGCGGCTAATAATAATCCTAAAATGTATTTTAATACAATATGATACGATGCTAATAACGATTATAATATTACCTATATTTGTAATATTGAGGCTACGGTCTCATGGACGGTTTAAGATGTATGCTTGATTTATATATTGCCTGACTAGCAATACGAGGACTTACTTCTGATATTATACTTGTGTTCTGATTTCAACGATTGTTTTAAATAACGGTTTTATTAAACTCTATGAATTCACTCGACATTCGCTGATATGATTTTTGCATGTTTTTATCTCAGGTGCTTGAAGGTAATCCGGATGGAGATCGACTCTGATGGCCCACATAATATTAAAAATGTTCATTCGATCTATGTTTTGTAAACTTAATGACCTGTATAATTTGGGACCTGTTGTACACTTTAAAACTTTTTATCGAATGAATGTATGTTGAACCTTGTACAACCATTTTTATGTGTTGTCTATGATTGGAGTTATTGTGTTATCCCCTAACACTCTAAAAGACCCTTCCGTTGTATTGATACAAAAATTGAGAGTGTTACATGTTTTGTCCCTAGGAGATTGACCAATTTCAACTGCTTTAGTTAAATCTTTTGAAGCTTTTCCAAATTTTTCAATAGTTTCATCATCTATCTTAATATTAGATTTAAAAACTTCAAGTTCAGCAGTCAACTCCTTAATGGAGTTATTATTTTCCTTAGCATCTCTCTCTAGAATCCTAATGTGATCTCTATAATCACTTTCTCTTTGTTTAAACTCTCTTATGGTGGACTCTAACTGTTCTAAAGCACGTCTGTAATTATCAAGGTCATTGTCACAATTGATATAATCAGCTTTTATCTTTCTTATTTGATCATTCAATGACTCATATTTTTCTTACAAGTTTTAGTGCAATGTGAATCATCGTATACCTCATTATATGAGATGGAACTTGACATGGCCATAAGAGCGAAATCTTCCTCTTTTTCCTCAGCAACCAATGCTTGATTTATTTCCACATTCTCTGTCATGGCACTCCAATCCGATCCACCTGCTCCATCTATCCCCTGCATGGCTACCATGGCTTTAGCACCAGAATCATCATCTCTGGTTTCCTTCCTATAGCTGTTTCTAGTCTTAGGTCCTCTGCATTCCCTAGCAAAATGACCCTTCTTGCCACAGTTGTAGCATTCAACCTTTGTTTTGTCAAACCCAGCCACATCAGAATGATTGATTGAGATCTTCTTCCCATACTTCTTGTAAAACCTGTTAGCTTTCATACTAAGCAGAGCCATGTTCCACTTGATATCCATCTCTTCCAGTCCTTGCTTACTGATTTGACTTAGATCTTCGTGTAACACAATAGATCCTTGTGGCCCTTGGGATGCTATAAAAGCACAAGCAGTGTCAAGACTGAATGTTGCAGGCCTTTCTTCATCATAAGATGATCCAGACCTGGTAGCAGGGGAATAATTAGCATGGCCTACTTCGATTCCACTGCCTTTGGAGATTCCACTGCTTTGAGATATGAACGCCATGTTAGCAGGGGAATCAGTAGATCCACTTGAGTTGGTGGGAATAGTTCCTTTTGACTTCATCTCATTGACAACAGGTTCAAAAACTTTCAAGTTATTATATATGTCATCAATGTTCTTGTTATCTAAGTCATCCTTATTCTGCCAAATTGCCTTGTAGACAAACCATTCCTTCTGGAGGCTGTTAAGGAACCTGGTATTCACCTGCTCTCTTGTCACTTCAATATCAAAGAACTCCAACTGAGCCACCATATCTTGAAGCCTATTGTAAATAGAGCCAATTGATTCATCACGAATTGCTTTGAAAGAAGCAAAATCATCAAGCATTTTATTCTTCTTCTTCTTCTTTGTGGCTTCATTTCCTCCAAAAGTTGTGCCTATGGCTTCCCATAGTTCCTTAGCTGTTTTGTACTTTCTGAATCTTAGTTGATGTCTATCAGGTAGAGCCAACAACAATGAGCTGTGAGCTCTGACATCATGCCTTCTGGCCAGTATTTCCTTATCACAAAGAACAGCAGATTTCTTCTTGTCCTTACCTTTGTAACTTTCACCTTTCTCTTCTTCCTTGCCCTCTTCAACCGCCACCATTTTGTTGAATTGATCACCAAACTCTATGATCTCCCAGAGAACATAGTGTTCCATTTTGAGGTATTGTTGAATTCTGAATTCCCATAGTTCAAAGTTTTCAGGTTCCAACATGGGTAATTTGAGGTTATTGTGGTTGTTGTTGTTTGAGGAAGAGTCTGAATACATGGTTGGAATGAGGGTTTTGATCTTGGTTTAGACAAAGTTTCTCAACAAGCTCTGATACAACTTGTTGATCCCAAACTCAGATCTTAAACCTTAATAGCTTGTTTAAGGGTTGTGATAGAAAGAATAAATTCAATCTAACACTAGAGAAACTTTGCAAGACAGAGTAACTAAACAAGATGCAGAATATAGTGTTTAGAACAAGAACAAAATGATTAAAGCAAACGTTGAACTTTAATATATCAAAAGATATACGAATACCTAATAATGGTATTAGGGTTACAAAAACCTTTAAGTATGAAATGAAAGACAATAGAGAAAGACACACTTTCCATGATAACCTAGTGAGTCCTTTTATAGGCATAAGGACTCACGTACAAGATCACTACTAACAAACTTGGAAAGTATTAAGGAGTAGTAACAGAAACGCGTAAAAATCTATTCCAAGTTTATCTCTATCGGCAGGGCCTTTGACTTCAATAAGGGAACCAATCCCCCTGCCTTTGTTATTTGGCAGGGGGGTAGATTTATTCCCAACAAAGCATATATTTGATGCCATTTGAGATGCTTAGTCAATCCAGTTTTGAAATGGGTCAATACTTGATCATGTGATGAAGCTTTGGCGTTTTGCTGATGATGAGTTGTCATGAAATGAGCTAGGCCCTCTATTTTTACGTCTTAGAATAGTGACCCTCTACTTTCTACAATTTTTTGTCTTCTCCCTTTATTTTGTATCAGGGCAACGTGGGTGGATCCTTTGTGGTGAGGTGAAGTAAAATGTGAGAGTGGGAATGGGGTCCCGTGAGCATCAATTGCTAATCTGGACAAGCCCATGTAATACCTTCTTGGTTAATAGTGGATTGGGATTAGGGTTTATGTGGTTGGGGGGATGGGTAAATAGTGGTCTTTAATCTATTTTGGGTAAATAGTTCTTGTTTAGCGTGTTAAGCTAAATTTGACTTTTGTTGACCAAGTATTAAACCGGGTAATGTGTTTGTGGTTTTGGGCTTTTAATAGACTGGGTGGTTAAAGTTAATGGGTTGTGGTTAAGTTGGTTAAACAGCTTAGGACAATGGTAGAATTAGTCCCTCCTGTTATGTATGGCTTAATTTGAGTTTGCAACTTTAGTCCTTGCACAATTTCATGGTTAGTCCTTTATCATTTGCACAGTTAGTCCTTGTGTTGTTATAAGGACATAACATGTAACTTTAATAATCTTCAAGTGCTGTTTTTGTCATTTCTTTAATCTTCAATTATTAGTCTTGTACAAAACCATTTATGTAGGGTCATTTGTGACAAGTATTCAATAGTTGAGGGACCAATCTTGAAAATCTTCAATTCTTCAAGGGTCTTTTTGGAAATTTCAACACTCGGGTCCGGTTCATTGTACGGCTTTGTTTCCCGTGTTCGTTTTTTGCTTGATTCTTGTGATCTTTTATCATTTTCTCGATATCCGTACCTTAAATACACATTGAACAAACACAAGCATATATATGGCACTTTTAATGATATTTTCACCGTTTTATGCCCGTTTTGGACGATGAGACTATGTATAAATGCAGTCTCATCAATCATCCTAGAGATGAGCTCAATTGCACATATTACAAATGATATAGGGCCTACTAACGGTATGGGTGCAAACCATGGAAATCATGCTTGATACTTTAAGCTACTACTAACTTACTCTACATCTCCTAAGTTCGTCAAGTATCCAAGCAATGAAGGTTTGAGAGGGTATAATAATAGAATCACATACCACAAACAAATGTCAAGTCAAGGATGCCAAGAACAAGCACATAGTCAAGTAATGATCAAAAGAATGATCAATAGGGCGTATGGAAGGACAAAAGCGTACCTTAGCCGCAAAATGCATTTCAAGTCTTCTAAGAACTAATGTGTTGGAAATTCACTTTATGTGACGACATATAAGAATTCCCATTAGTTATCATAGTCACTCACGCAAAGACTAGACTAGGAAACTATGTATAGTGTAGGCACGTGAGTGACTATAAATACCCCTCCAAGGCTTCCACGGAGGGGTTGTTGTTTGTGTTTTCTCATTTTTCATTGAATACACTTTTCCTTTCTTTCTCTTATATACAAAACCCTCTGTCTCTCTCCATCATGACTGACCATATCTACCACCACCTAAGACCACCAGATCTAGTAAAATAGCAAACCCACAATTGGCATCAGAGCCTGGTTCAATCCTTGGATTGATGTGTTTTTTATTGATTGATTTGGTGGTCAAAATTTTTCTGGTCAGAATCTATTATAATACTTTTTTTTGTCCCGATGTCTTTTATTGTAACTGGTCACCTTTTGTCTCAAATCTTGGTCTCATATCCATTGTTCTCTGTTTCACTTATCTTTTTTATTATATTATTATAACTGGTCTCTACAAAAGTTACTGTTCTTTCATGGTCAAATATTTTTTTTCTAGTATTTTTTATGATGAGGATAAGATCAGATCCAAAATCCGTGGATCTAGAAAATCCGAAAAGGACAATTTGGATAAGATTCTGTCATTGCGACGCTTTGTTTTACTATCAACATTGCGACATGTTTTCTTAAAAGGCATTGCGACATGTTTCACTTAAAAAACATTGTGACATGTTTTTGTAAAAGACATCGCGACATCTAGAAGATAACAAAAACCATGAGCAGTTAAACAATGCTCGAGACCATGTTGTTTAAAAACTTGCCGAGATCAAAACTGTACATCAGCCAACATCATCATTCAACATCAATCAAACCCGACTCAATCGCTCAACAGTAATCATTACCGACACCAAGACATCATCACTCAAAAGTTATCATTAAACCATATTCATCAACAACTCCGACTCTATCTATGTCCCTTCGTCTCATATACTACACACTCCACCATCTCCTTGACTCAAAACATGTACTATGGCTGATCTGCTTTTTTAATTTGATCTCAGATTTTTATTTTTCTCGTGATGCATGAATAGATCTTTAAAGATCAAACACAAAAAAGATAGATCATCATAGATCTTTATCGAAGGTTACACCTTCTTTCGATTTTTGAAGATAAAGAAAGACTAATAACAAATATGTTATTAATCAAACATTGTTCCGATTTGACACAAAATCAAACAGATGCAATCATAATTACCTACCCGAGACCCTATTTGATCTTGAAGCCAGTAAGCTGTGATCTTCAATCATGACTAAGCATGTGCTAGTTGGTTTATGAAAGGGTTTTGAAGTTCACGATTGAATTATGTTGTTCATATCTTTGATGGGTTTATTGGGATCATTGTGATGGCAAAGACTATCATATTCAATACACAGTTGATCACCAATTGGATTTATTTTGGATGAGAGTAGATGATCTGTGATTGTTTGATCTCAAACTTTTACACAGATTAAAGAAAACAGTGTAAAGAAAAGATTCTGTTAAAACAGTATTAGGCGGTTCCTTACGTAGGTCCGCGGTTCCTTATCGCTAAGGAACCGCGGGTTTGATATGGAAACGCGACCAGAGGTGTTCTAAAATAGCACTTCATCAAAATTTTGCTACCCCAGATTTTATACCAAGGTTTATCCAGCCAAAGTGAACTAATAATAAAAAAACTAGGAGGCTATCTAACACACAAGATCTACAGAGCCATGCTAATCGAAATATCGATACCATGGATAATTAGGATTAAAATACTAGATAATCCAAACACAAATTGTTAGTTAAATAATAAACAACATCCTAAGAATAAAGATAAAGGAGATGAAGTTCAACAATCCATACATGTTAACACACATGTTCGTCACACAAGAGTGGTACATATCATTCATCTATGAGCATTTCCTCCTTTACTTGATTCACTTCTGATTCGATCTTGAAGATGAAGACTGAGACAATACTGATAGTCTAAATAAATGTCGAGTGAAGACAATTGAGAGATAGATGATGACAAGTCATAAAGAGAAATGAGAGGATTGTCTTGAGAGATATTTTCATCTTCATTTGAATCATGCATGGGAACTGAAGAGACAGTCCCTTCAATAGGAAGCATGACTCGAACCACGGAGTGAAAAGATGAAGGATTTAGAGGCGGATAGTCAAGAAGAACTCTCTTAAGAAGCCGTGAGAGAATCATGGCATAAGCAAGAGTATGACAAGATCCATTGAGAACAAATCTTATCCTTCTAGCTATGAAAATTGCAAGGTTGTATGGAGTAGTGGTAGCAACACAATACAACATATATGCAAGACAAGCAGGCACATGGTTACGATCACCAACTAGACACATTGCATTTTCCCTAATGATTTCGGCCCAAGGGACCATAAAATCACTAAGATCGCTAGTTAGTAATTCCCAAGGAGTGAGAGCATGAAATTATCCTTCAAAATTACCAAGAATAGGATGTTCAGAAGGTGTAGCAGCGGCACGAGAGATGGCCGAAGCCGAAGGAATCTCGGTCACATAATGCACATCAATAGGGGCCAATTCTAAGTGGTGTAAACCCCAAGTATTGGTGAACCTACATTCACCTTCGTATGGAACTCCGAGAATCTCACCAAATTCCTCAAGAGTGTACACAAAGGCTTTCCCCTTGTTGGAAAATCTTATAGATAAACCATTGTTGATACACATTATCTTGAACGAGTTAAAGAATTCCATGAGGAAAGAAGGAAAGATTGGCTCATCTATATCAAGCGAACAATCAAAGCCAATGGTGTTGAACATGAATCGAATGAAGTCAAGTCCAAGAAGGTTAGAAGGAACAATACGTCCTTCATGGAAACAACGAGATTCAAGATTATGATAAGTGTTTTGAAAATAGCGAGTTTGATTTGTCAAAGAAGGATTAGGCATGTATCTTCTAGTAAGTAGATGGTCATTTTGATATCCTGAAGACATGATAGTACCTAAAAATGACATATAAACATATTTCTCCAATTACTCATATGTTACAAATAAACCAAAAATCAAAGAAAGTGAGAATATGTTTTATCAATATCTTGAAAACCCAAGGTTTAATCCTTATCATTATCATATTCACAATGTACCAAGTTCATCATCAACAATGACACATTGACCATGTAAGATTAATAATGAACTTGAACATTGGTTTTTCAAAACAAGGTTTTTAGGTAAGCATTTAACAATGCCATTACCAACTTGTTCATGTGTTCATATCAATTCCATCAATCAACCAAATTATTTAGTCAAAATTCGGATTTGTTCTAAAAATGGGTTTTAGTGAAATCTCAATGAATATGAACCTAAGGAATCATAGTAACAATACTATGTCAACTCTTTGGCAACTCTTATTCCTAGTAAGGTTCTAATTCAATGTCAATTTTAAAAAGCCCCAATTATGAATGTATGAACCCTAGAACAAATTAGATGAAATTGAAAGAAATGACTTACAGATAATTGATCTTTGATGAAGGATGAGTGAAACCCACAAATCGAAATCAACTAATCTTGAGTAATTGAAGGTTTTGGAAAAACAACAATGGTGGAAAACTGGGTGTTTTCGTCGCTGTGTGTGTGAAGGAGAGAGAGGGTTTTGTTTGAAAAGGTTATTTTAATAAAACTGGCGCTTTTGCGAAGATTCTGCCCGCGGTTCCTTATCGTTAAGGAACCGCGCTAGATAAGGAACCGCCTACAATAGGCAGTTTTTATCAAAGAAAAACAAAGAATTTTTGAAAACTAAAATTTTTAAATCACTTGAAAATATATCTTAAACCTTTTAGGATGTCATTGGACCACCACAACACTAGGTAATAATGCCTTGTTGAAGGATTACGAGTTGAATCGAGATAGGAAAAGACTGAAACGAACAAACGACTACTCGTAGCAAAGAAGGAAAGGGGAGAGGAGTCAAGGGAAGTAAATCAAGACCAAGAACATTGCTCAAGAGACAAATGACATTCTTCAAACTGAGGAGGCGAGAGCTTGTGTCATATATAGTGGTTTAAGACGTGCCTTCCCGGAGAAAGTCTAAACGGCTTTGGTAATGAATTATACCAAGCAATTCTGATGCATAGAATAAGATCATTTTTAAGAGTAGTCTTATTCTATTTCAAAACATGAGAAAATTATAGATTCACATTCTCTCCCACATGATCGGATAATTATTGGTATAATTAACAGAAACAATATCCTTGGAATATTTCAATTCCAAATGTGTAAAATCCACCTACAGCTTAATGAAGTAGTTTGGTATCTCAAGGGATTTAATAATCATCCTAGAGATGAGCTTAATTGCACAAGTTACACATGATATTGGGCCTACTAACCGTAAGGGTGCAAACCATGGAAATCATGATTGATAATTTAAGCTTCTACTAACTCACCCTACATCTCCATATTGAGTCAAGTATCCAAGCAATGACGGTTTGAGAGGGAAAAGGAAAAGAATCACAAACCACAAATAAATGTCAAGGCAAGGATGCCACGAACAATAATATAGTCAATTAATGATCAAAAGAATGATCAATAGGGCGTGTGGAAGAACGAAAGCATGCCTTGGCCACAAGTTGTATTCCGAGCTTTCAAGGAACCAATGCAAAGTGTAACACCCCCAAATATTCACATTTTGAATCAGCGGAAGAGTCGTTGGTGTTACGGGATATCACATTACTCAAATCATAGACAACGCCTAAAAATCGCGTCGTTTAATAATAAAGCATTTTCCATTCATGAATATCAAATTACATAGGTCCTCAGGTCATAATATGTCATACAAATTTACAAAACATTTGAATGAAAATTTTTATTTGAATGCGAGCCATAAATTCTTGTCGTCTTCCCGAGAATTACCTTCAAGTACCTGAGATAAAACATGTTAAAAAGTCAGCGAAAACGCCGAGTGAATTCATAGAGTTTAATAAAAAAACATTACTATATTACCGGTATATAATCATTACCGAAAATCATTTTGTACAATTCTTTATCGTAGGCCATAAAATAGGCCAAAGACATTTTATACGAATCCTTGTCGCAAATCATAATATAGGCTTTTGCCTTCAAAACCATTACACGAACCATTGTTGTAAAAACATCATACAATACGTATTATAACGTTGAATAGATTTTAATAAAAACCGTTATATGAAAATGGTTATGTAAAACCAAAACATGAACATAATATCAGTAATAAGACCCCGTATTGCTAGTCAGGCAATATATTATATTTCAATGCGTACATCAGTATTTTCATTATTGGATTATTATAAGCCGCATGACATTGTTACCTTTCTACAACATATATCGGGTAGCTAACCCGTAGTTCCTTTGCTCATCTAAAACAGCGTGTCGTCACAATAATCACGCTAATATAAATCTTCTCATACATAAATTCACTTACCAATCAATGTGGCACGACGGGGATCAACCGTCAAGGCGCGAACTAGGTGATATTCCCCAAATAGTACTATTATATGCATAAGCGTCTACCAAATCTCGATAGTTCATAATTCATGCTAATGGGACTTTTAGTGACATAACCTAACTAATAATAATCCATCTCATTTCATTCATTGGGTCATATAATTATCCGGGTCCATATCAATAAGCATACAATCGGGACAACTGGTGTCCTATTTTTATTAAAACTAGCATGTTATCTCCCTCTAGGGTTTATAAAACATTTCATAAAACATTTAAAAAAAAGTGTGAGGCTATCAACTCACATTGATGGGGGAAGGCGGGTTATCAGCAATTTGGATGTATAGTACGTGCCTCGATCAGGGAAACCTAGACAAATAATACTCGGTCTTAGGCTATGCCCAATAACTTTATAAAAGTTGTTATGTATATGTAATGATATCTTAACATGATCATCAAGTGGGGTTTTATTTCCTTACACAACCTTACTAGTTGTTTAGTATTAGTTAACTTAGGCTTTATCATACTACTTACACTAGTTTTAGCCCATTTACACATTAAGGCCCAATAAGCCCATTAAGAGTCCAATATAATTTTATTAGTCCATTTATCTTTTTAAGACCAGGCCCATACTCATATGTTGGGCCCAAGTGGGTTAAGCCCATGAGTAAGTCCAATAACTTAAACCAAACTAGTTGGGCCTAATGGTCCAACAAGGATAATTTGGCCCATTATGGTCCATAAGTTATAAAGCTCGGGTTTATCAATTTTTACATGTCAAATGTGCTTACATATCAGTATATGAGTTATAAAATGTTACATTACGGTCCGACCGTCTAAGTTTTATTTGGCAAAAACGTTAATCTTTCGGTTTTAGCCGAAAAGACGTAAAACTTATATATAGTTTTATAACTTTAGAAAACATTTAAGTTTTTACTTTTATAAAATGCCATGTTTATATATTTTAGTATACAACTCATTTTATAATAGTTATTATTAGTTAGTGGGTTTTATATAATAATTTTATAATAATATTTACTTGAGTGCTCTTTTTATACTATATAGTTTATTTACATATCTGATTATTAAAGTCATGTCCACTATTTTTGCCATATCTTGAGTTTTACAAGGAGATAGAAGCTCAAACTTGAACAGAATAACCTACATGATGCGTGCTACAAATAACTCTACTGCTCAATCATCCTTTAAGTATTTTAAATAATTCTTCCAAAACAGACTATACAGATTTGTACCTCAATAATATTTTGATCATATCTTGCTCATTTTAATGATTCCATTGAGTGGCCAACTCTCCACATATGTAAAAATCATATATCTATCTGTATATTTAATAATCCAAGCAATTTAATAAAGTGACAATATTGGAACTTAATTTTTTATACAGCCTTTACAACTAGTCATGATTTTATAATGTTTATATGTAGATTTTAACCTTTTTAGCTTAATCTAATAACACAAAATCCCCATGCAATCACTTGATCATCATTCATATATCTATTATATATAAATTTGGAAATAAATATACAATAACTTTTACAAAAATACTAGGATGATAGGAAGAAGATGATCCTTATACCAACCAAGATGATGAAAAGGTGAGATTTTGATGAACAAAGCTTGGTTCTTGTAACCAAATATTTAACTTGGAAAATGAACTTTTTGAGATCTTCATAGGTATGAATACCTTCTTGAAAATAAGCCCTTGGACTCCATAAAATCTCCTTTTCACTTGTTAAAATCACCTCCAATCACCTTCTTTTTATGTAGCAATCAACATATGTTGATTCTAGATGATTTTTATGGTTGAAATTTGATGGCTGGTGATTGTGGGAGTGATGTTGGACGTTCAACATAGGGAGAGAAAGAGAGATGGAGAATTTTTGGTTAACTTGTATGTGTGTGTGTGAGAAGTATGAAGAAAACAAGTGGTGTTGGTGGTTTTGCTAGTGGTTTAGCAAGACTTAGGACAAGTGTCTTATGACTTATTAAATATTTGACACCAAGGGTGTGTTTATGGCTAGCTTTGGCCGCCCATAGTGGGGGTGGGACAAGTGTCCCACTTGTCTCATCTCCACTAATTTACGGGTACTCCTTGATTCTAGTTTTCTCGATTTACGTGCCCTCGGGTCGATTTACGAAAAACGTTTTTATAAATTATGATTCTACGGCACAAAACGATTCTAATAAAAATTGTCTCACCACAAATGGAGCACAAAAGCGTAAATACGTAAACCTAGGGTTTCCGGTTTAATCGTAAACGACTCTAAATAATGCACGTAAGTCCTAATTTCTTCTCGTAAGTTTGTGAGTTTATGAACCAACACCAATTAAAATTCCAAAATAATATTCGAGAATAAATTTATTTCCTGAAATATCGGACTGTAAAAAAAAACGGTGTATGTAAACATAAGCACGTAATGTAGAGTTCTCCGGTTTAGACGTAGTCGATACTACTTTAAGACGTAAACCCTTATTTCTTCCCAAAAGTGAGTGAGTTCATAAATTAATAATAAAATAATGATTTTAAAATAATACTTGAGAATAAAAAAACGACCTCAAATTGACGGATTGTCACACAAAGCCCAACTATGACTAATAGTGACTACTAAGTCTTCAAGGATTAGTATCACTCCTACCTATCTTGATATCATCATTCAATGATGTTGAAAATCAATGAAGATGCGTCTTCTACAAGTGTAAGTAACTCAATCCACAATCAATAAAATGATTTATCTTCATGAGTACCTACACATAACAAGATGCAAACTAGTAGATACATTTCAAGAGTAGATCTAAAATGCATCAATACTACTAATCTAAATAAGATGCAATATTAGCAATTTAAAACGCTTATCTTCAACAAAAAGTAGTTTTGACCAAAGAAAAACTTTAGTACAACTTAACCTTCTAATTTGAGGAGACAATGGATCGATATAAGTTTTAAAGTACAATATACTTCAAAGATCTTGTCTCACCATCGCTCTGATACCAATTGTAGAAACTAGAAGGGGGGTTGAATAGTTTCTCATCAGTTTATCTCCTAATTAAAATTCCTTTCAATTAGGTGAGTGCACAAAACTATCTTTTACTTGAAAGCTAGTTGCATAATGATTAGGTTCAATTCTAATGCATTAAAAATGTGTAGTAAGTATAATGATAATGAATGTAAGTAATAAATAAGGTAAGAAACAACCTAGTAGGAAGACACCAACATTTATAGTGGTTCGGCAACAAGGCTCTATCCTCGTTCCTACTCCACTCCTCGAGTACACCTTACTCAAGATTCCACTATATCAACAAGCTCCCTTCTTGGCGGAGAAAACCTTACAACGTTGTTTACATTATTTTCCGACACTAAGCTAAATGTCGAGACCTAATCTTAGCTAGGACCAATCTACACAACACCGCCCACTTCAACATTTAACGACACAAGGCTAGATGTCGAGTTCTAATCCAAAGCTAGAACCAATCTTCACAACGTTGCCTACTTCACCATTTTCCGACACAAGGCTAGATGTCGAGTTCTAATCCAAAGCTAGAACCAATCTTCACGACTCTTAACTTTGAATCTAAGTGAGAACTTCACACAACACAACTACATATCACTTTATAGTTTAGTGAGAACTAACACAACTAATTACAACTTAACTAAACATATCCATGTACACACATGTAGCTTGGATCTACACAACACAAATCCAAGAACACACATGTGCAATGGATTTACACAACTCTAATCCAAGTATTCACATATAGCTTGGATGAACACAACTAGTCAAAGTATTCTCAAATACATTGGATCTACACAAGACACAAATAAAAAATGATGAACATGACTAGATCTTTAGGAGAAGGTGATCTGCATCAATGCTTCATCTTTAATCACATCACAAGTGTGTGAGTGGTCTTCTCTTTGGACAAGGTAAAGAAAGAGATCAAGAGGATAATCATGAGTAAACATACTTAACACATTAAGTGATCATTTACAAATGACTAGGATTAGATAGGAGAAAGAAGGATGAAAGAGATGTCCAAAAAGGGTTGATGAGAATGCATATTTAATCCACTATTTATAGAAGACAAATGCCAACGGCTATCTAGGGGCGATTCCTTATCTACCCAGGCGGTTCCTTATCGATAGGGAACCGCGTAGGCACTTAAGGAACCGCGAGTACTAGAATCCACTCATTTTTGTCTTTTAGTGAATTTGAAATATCTGAGGCTGTTTAAACCTTCAAAGGATATTCTTATGGCATTTGGAATATGCCATATTCAAATTTACATTTTCATTATTAATAAAACATTTTCTTAAAAATAAAGCTTATTAAAAATCTTTTGTTACATTTGACAAAAGTGAGATTTAAGGCTAATCACTTTTATGATCACTAAGCATGATTAAGATATGTTAGTGTAATGATTATTACCTTGATGATAGTGTTTGTTAGATAATTCGTTTTATGATTGTGTTTAACAATAAATGTCTTTGTAATTTCTCGTGATCAAAACTAAGAAAAATTAATTAATACTAACAATGTTTTTAGGCATTGCTTTGCATTAAAAGAATAATATAAGAATTTCAAAGTTTCTTCGAGTTAAATGGAATACTTCATAATTCAATTATTCACACATTTCAAGTCTTAAGTTTAATATAACGATGATAAGACGAACATTCAAAGGAGTAGGATAACAAAAGATATTGACGTATTTTTCCATTTAGTCAATGATTACAATATCGATTATTATAAGACGAATATTCCAGTATTTTGGCATATTCATGATATCCTTATCATAATTCATATAAGATTCAAATATTCTTCAAAATTTCACATAGAGAAGATGGTTCTGCATATAAAAGCTAAGAATATGATTTCTTAGAGATGGATAACGCTTGAATAGAAGTCGGTATTTTATTCCCTATAAAATACAAGATAATTCTTACCAAACATATGACTCATAAGGCTACTTGCCCTTACAATTCCTTGTCCAATGACCTACTATGTTGGAAATCTGACACCGGATGGGGCAAATTTCTGTGTGATGCAGGGTGCATTTCTTACACAGAATAAAATTTTCAGCATATTCATCATATATTGGATTAGTAACATAAGTTATGGTAGTTTCTGGTTTATTAGAATTTGTGGACGTTCTTTCATTGCTGAATTTACGCTTAAGAGTTTTCTGATTTTTGCACAAGATTGTGCTTAATTACTTTTTCCATCAACTCTTTGGGATTGTGTTTGATGTAGTTTTTTTTACACGTTTTAGGAAAAACGAGTAACTACGGTAATTACTAGGTAAATACGTGAGGACACGTAAATACTGACAATCGAGTTCGCTATCGAGGAGGTATGGTGTTTATGCCAAAATTAAATACGTTATTTATTCGAGTAATTACGGTTTTGGAAAGAAGGAAAGAAAAGAAAACGTAAATGGACTACGCTAAAAACGGACGAAAAAGCGTACACGTACGAACGTCAAAACGCGACCAAATAGAAAATTTCACCTAAAAAATTATTAAAAATTCTTAAAAAGTTCTAAAAATTCTAATTAAAAAAATGTAAACCAAAAAATTTGAAAATGTTTAAATTAGTTATTATTAATTTTTAAAGTTAATTAAAAATCCTAAAAATAAAAGTAATTAAAGGAAAGTCAAAATCAAAACATTATTATTTGTAAACCTAAACTATATTTATCTAAAACTAAAAATGATTTTTCAAAATTTTAAATTACTTTTTTATACTTTTTAATTACATTCTAAAATAAAAAATTTAAATAATCATAAAAATTAAACTACAAAAGGGAAAATTATGAAACTTGTACCAAAAAATTCTAAGTTAATATAAAAAACAAGGAAAAATAAGAAACGTAAAAAAAATGTGAGCAAATAAGCTAGGAAGGGGCTTATAGCTCTCGATTTATATTAACAAAGGATAATGAAGACGTCTTTAAGTAAACAAGGGGAAAAGGATGACAAGAATAAGTCCCTAGCACATTGGTACAACCCTGAACTCTCCTTCGAGAGGTTAGGGGTTCGAGCATCCGCTACCACAAATTTTTTATATATATTTATTTTTTTCCTTTTTTCTTTGTTTAGCTTACACAGACACTAACACTTACACCCATCACCAAACACTAGGGGTGTTCACGGGTCGGTTCGGTTCGGTTAGTTAGACGATTTTGACTATCCATCGCGGTTCGGGTAGTTAAATTTACTATCCGTAACCGAACCGTACAAGGCGGTTAACCGGACATGCGGTTACCCGAAATGAGCGGTTACCCACGGTTCGGGTCACGGTTAACCATTTTATATTTTTTTTATCAAGTTTTAGTTTATAAATAAAAACACGGTTTAGAAGATAGAATGTTGTTTCGTATAATCCAATGACACTGAATAGATAAAAATCATATAAAAATTATTTCGTTCCAAAAAGTGCAATAGAATGTTCATAAATAAGATATTAATTAAAAAATATTTATTCGATGTTTATAAATTACGATCACATTAAATAAATTTACATATACATGTTTAAAATAGTTGACATTAAGCGTAAAAAAATCGTTGTACAATAAAAGTATGGTACTAAATAAATTAATACATGTATTATAATTTGAATATTTAGTTAAAAAATGTCATGTAGAATATGTGCGGTTCGGTTCGGTTAACCACGGATAATTAAAATTGAAAACCGTGACCGAACCGTCATAAGCGGGTTTTTTTGGTTTCAGGTTTTTTCGGTTTCGGATTGAACGGTTCGGCTCGGTTCGTCGGTTTCTCGGTTTTTTTGAACACCCCTACCAAACACACTCACACTTTAACAAATCCACGCCCAAAATAAACAAAGTTATGAACTTTTTTTCTCTTTTGGTTTCCTTTTTTCACTTATGGTATCTTTGGCTTACTGTTTGGTTCATTGGAACAAGGGGGCATCCCACAGCCAGTTGCTTGTGGGAGTCAAGATGAGCACAAAACAACCAAACACTCTATAAAAAACACAAAGAACTCCACAAATTATGAGATCTTGTGTACAGATGATCTTAAAAGAAAACAAGTAGGGACCTTTATCCCTTTTTTGGCATGCTTTTTATAGAGTTATTTGGTTGATTCTTTTGGTGTTTGCTGTTAGACAAGGGTGCTAGTACAAATCACAAAACACAAACAGGAACACAAGCAATCACAAATAACACAAACAATAAACCTCAAATCACCCCAAATTTTGTGCTATGTGTGCACAGACATAACTCAACAAAAAACACCAAAACTTACTCACTCAAATCCCCCAAAAACGTGCCACAATTGAGCACCAAAATCAAGCAGGCACTCTGTTTTTTCTTTTAAGTCTTTTTGGTGTGTTTGGTTTCTTATTTGTTGTTGTTGGTATTGGGACAAGGGCACCCCACAAGCGTTTGCTTGTGGGAGTCAAATGAAAACACAAATAAACGCAACACAAGCACAACAAGACAATCTAACAAGCACGATCAGGCAGAATCAATAAGCAACCAAAAGGCTTTTCATATAGATGAACAGTAGCATGAAAGAGAGGTAAATGGACGCATTTGAAGCTTAATAATAAGGAACCTAAAAGCTATGAGCTATTGATCAAGATTAAAATAGAAAATCTATAAACCTCAATCTATATTCCTACTGAAATTAAACACCTCAATCTTATTAACAAAGTCCATGGTTTGCTGATGCAGTTTACCTCGGAACTTGGTTAATAAATACCAAGTGATGCGCAAACTATGTCCTATGCTATTCTAACTCTAAACAAGCCTACAAATCAAACAAATAACATAAACCAAGCATTGTATTAGCTAAAACAAGCAGTAACAAATGATTTAACACTAATTTGAAAGACGTAAGATCCTACTGCCAATACTTACACAAAAAAAGAAACACAACTTTTTGATTTGTGATGTTTAAGCGGAAATAAAAGGAAAAGTTTTAACTAATCTAACCTAAATAATATGCATTAACAAGCCAAAGTCCTAAAGGCCAAGGTATGTTGATCTACACTAGTTACCCCAAACACCTCTATTAATTATGCATAGCCAAATTAACACATACGCTTATGAAATTAAAAGAAGAAAAAGTGAATTAAGTACAGGAACATAAAGATAAACAGGAAAGCAAATAATTTGAGCAATAAAATCACACAAACAATGAAAATGAACAAGCAGTGGGCTAAATGCAGGCAATGGGCAATGTTCAATCAAGTAGGCACAAGCATGATCACTATGACAGTAAAGAACTAAGGCTTAGACTATTTGGTTGGACATAAGTTTACACAGCGAGTAATTGCATCTAAAATCCACCTTAAATACCACATAGTTTGCTTACCTAAGACTGAAAATCACTTAATCAATAATCAACTAAAAGAAAAAACAATACTTACTTATGATAATAGATTGCATGGAAAATACAGAAATTGCATTTATCTCACCACAAAGTTAAACTTTAGACAGAATCTATGTAAAACGCGCATTAAAATCGAATGAACAGTACACGTGTAACTTATGAAAATACGATAAAAATAAAACTTTCCATTTATAATACTAATACACGTGTCACGACATAAAATAACGAACATTCATGAATATTATAAATGTGACACGATCACGATTACCAAATTCACGAAAATTAAATCACGAACATACACGACTAATTAACTTAATATGCAAAAGCTACGGGTTTACCCCGTGGGCTCCCTTTATGCCGCGGCTACACAAAAGGAAAAGGAAGGGATGGGCTTGACCCATGACCCAATTTAAAATCCATCATAAGAAAAGAAAACACACGAAACTTAAACATAATTTAGGTTTTATAGAAAAAAATTTCCTCTTGCCTCCTTTTGCCTCTTGCCGCCGGCCACCATAACCAAGAAGGAGAAACCGGACGATTTTCATTATTGATTCATTAATTGTACGTGATCGTGATCTTGATCCTTTTCTTTCCACATGCTCGGTAAATCAAATACCTTTTCTTTTCTTTTAATTCTTATTGAATTCATGTTTTTATTTAATTAATCTTAAAAACAAGTAAATAAAAACATGTAGATTAATTAAATCTTGGAATTATGGGTGTTTGGTTTGGTTTTGGGTTAGCCGAGACACAACCGAGACCCCCAAGGTCTCGGCTTGTTTGATTCGATACCACCGAGACCCACAAGAAGCTTGGTTTGGTTTGTTGTTCGGCCGCAACAAGGGGAAACCACCGACCACAGGTCGGGGTGTGGTTTTGGTTTGGACCGAGAGCCAACCGAGACCCATAGAGTCTCGGTGGGGCTATTTTTGGCTAACACGGGGAACCGAACAAAAGCAGGGGGAACCGACTCACAACCGGTATGAACCGGTGTGAACCGGCTCAATCGCCAGTGGGAACCGCGACTCAGGCAGCGAGTAAACCACTCGGACAGTGGCAACCGGCTAGGCTGGGTTAGCCACTGTTAAGGGTGTATGTTTCGGCTTATATGTTGGACCGGGTTTCGGGCTCAGGTTAATTTTTAAAACACGGGTTCGGGTCTTGGGTTAATTATTAAAATCAGAAAAAAATGTTAATTTAATTAATTACTAGAGTTTTTAATTTAATTAATTTCATGACTTAGGTTAAATATTAAAATTAATATTACATGTATAACCTAAAGTGTTTAACTTAGTTTAATTTAATTAATACATGTCATTTTAATTAGATTCTATATAACGTATAGGTTATTTATTTAACCAGTTATTTAATTAATAAGTTATAACCATGACTTGTATTATACTATTGAAACTTTACTTATTATTTATAATATAACTTATTTCTAATTATGGAAACTTACTATTTTTGGAAGATTTCTATTTTTAGAAACATACTATTTATGGAAACCTGCTATTTTTAGAAAGTTACTTAGTATTATAATAAAAGTATTATAAATACACTAATACATGAATAATACACAACAGAACATCAGAATAACTACAGTTAACATAGCAAACACTAGAACATGACAGAATACGTATAACAAGCTAATAACACACAGGACCAGTAAAAACACACGTAAATCAGACAACTCATACACTGTGACAACCACGGTTTTGAGGTTCGTCACTTATTTTTATTTTGGGCACATTTCGTGAAATTATGTGTCTTTATGTGTTTATGTGTTATTTGGTGTGAATAGAGTGTGGTTTAGACATCGTTTTGGGGTACGGGGTACCTTGTGAGTGAAACGATGTGTGATGTTTTCATGTTCATGAGCTCACATAGTAGTGACTATGAAATAAAATGGGTTATTTAGTGGTTTTACGTATACGTATATGTATTATAGAAAATCGTATTTTTACGATTTAAGGTTTAGCATTTAGAGGTCTCGGATGATGTAATTAGTCGCGGGAGTATTTTTCGGGATGGTTTTAAGTCATTTAGGACTTAGTTAATTAGTTTATTTCATATTTCAAGAGTTTTTATAACATTGTATATTTTACGTCTTTTACGGTATACGCGTAAATTTGACTCGTTTTACGGTTTTGAGGTTTTGGAGGCTTTAGGAGCTGTAATAAATTAAGAAAAATTAAGGTAATATTATTAATAATAAAAAGAAAAAAAAACGAAATTATAGGGGTATAGGTCGGTTAAGTGAAAAAAAAGAAAAAAAAAAGAGAAAAAGTAGGGAAATTATATATGGCAATTTTACTTGGTTAGGATTAGTATTTTAACTATATAAAGTGTTAACTAAGAAAAAAAAACATAATCCCTGGAGATCAAAGGGTCGACGTGTTTTTTTGTGTTTTAGGGTTCTTGATAATTTTTTGTGTCTTCCATTATTCTTAAGGTAAAAACCTTCAATCTCTTTTCAATTTAATTGTTTTCAATTAACTCTTAATCATTATATGATGGATTTAGGTTAGGGTTTATTATTAAAATCAGTATATTAATGATATGTAAGGATTATAATTATTAGGTCTTGTAATTAATTAATTGTTGGGTAATTAATTAGGTTAGTTTAATTAAATTCGTAATTAAAAACTGGGCATAATTTTAGGGCTAATGTTTTGTTCATATATAGAGTTATACAAACTTTTAATTTTCGAATCTTATATCCCTGAAAAGGTAATTGAATTGGCTTTCAAATTCAAGAAACTAGAATTGAATTGTTGGTCGGGAAGTGGGTCAAAAACAGGTTACAACAGTGGGAGGTCAAAACTGTTTTGTAATCAGTCGGGTTTAATTTAATGTTTTAAGGTGGTTAGGGTACTTAGGAGTACAATTGGACTTTCAAACGAACATGAGAGTTAGTTTATAAGTTATATAAGATATCTGAAAGAGGGATTATCAATTGGGATAGTGGAAGACCCTCTGATCATAACAAACTTTTCATATGTTCAAAATCGGTAAAATCTGGATAGGCGAAAGTATAAGTTGTAAATCGGGGACTTAAAATTTGCGTTGATGTTGGGGCAAGGGCTGAGATTTTAGCTAACACATATAAGTTTATGGGTTTTAATGGTAAAGAATGTGGGTTAGGGTTGGTGGGCGTTTGGCTCATAATACGGAGTATGAAAATCGGGACTGTTTTGGGTAAAATGTTAACGAGACGATTTATGAACTTAACTAAGTTAAGGGCTTATAGAGGGGTGTAATGGGATGCTTATAGCATATAAATGAGCTTAAGTTGTAGGAGAATGTTAGATATCCATCATAGATTGATGAGCCATTTTCGTATGTGGTTCATGTCTTGATTGTATATGTTTGTTTGTTTAGATTTTCTCTAGAGCGTGGATATTTGGAGAAGTTTGATCAGGTGAGTTTCATAGTCCCATATCTTTTAATGATTTTGACTTCCAGATGGGATGGAAGAGACCCTAGTTATGGTTTTGTAAATTTTTGCTGTGAATGTTTTATGATTGGTGATGGACTTGTGTGTACATATGTGATTAACTGCTAATTGATTCATGATTGTTTTGTGATTTGAGTTGGTACCAAGGGGATGTTGACAAGGCGGGGCCATGGGATTGGTTCATAGGTGTATGGGCGCCTATGGGACCATGGTGTTTGGAAATGCTTGGAGCCTTGTAATTGGTTTGGTATTATTAATCTTGAATTGTTAGTTGTTAATGCACATTTGTAACAAATTGTCCATATATTTTTATTGTTGGTGGTTATTCACAGCTTATATTATAACTGATTTGAGGTTGGAGTCTAAACCTATGACTCTCACCAACATTATATTGACGTGTTTTAGTGTCTCTTTCAGGTAAGAATGTGGATAAGCATGAGAATAGGAGTTGCTAGCTGGGAGGCTTAGGATTACATTTGGAGGAACCCCCTTTCCTCTTAGTCTTTATTTATGTTTTGAATAAGTGATACTTTGTAGACACCTATATGTTTGTTGTGTGTTAATTGTATGTCTTTTGTAAGAGGTAGACTTGTTACCTACTTACCTAGACGCCTGCATTGTTTGAGATATCTTCATGACATTGTGTCACCATTTATGATATTTCCATTTTATTTAGTTATCTCTATAGACACGCTATTGTTGTGATGATATCCATACGTCGCGCCCCATATTCCGCTATGGCGGGGTGTGACAGAATGGTATAAGAGATAATGGTTATAGAGAATTAGGTTGCCTAGTCTAGTAGCCTAGTCTATAGCTTAAGGGTCCCTGCATATAGGTGTCGTAGGAATATGTGTGCATAGATTCAACTAATATAAATATATATTTCGGGATATTTTGGAATCGTGTTTATGATTTCATGTCGGGTTTTGACTAGTACGGATTGAACTATAATCGTTTATACTTAGTCGCATGTTATTTTCTTTTCGGAATTTGACTAGTGCGGATCGAACCATAATCGTCTACGCTAGTCATTATTATATGTTGTATTAATAGTACATTATAGTACATAATGTGGTTAATAGTAGTTTTCGTATTTGGCGTTATTTATGTGCATCTAATGCAGAGTATGTTCTTTTGATGTTTAAGTCATGTTCCCTAAGAATCATGTGGTGGTTCGAGTTACTAGGAGTAGGTGGATAGGAATGATTTTATGCTGTTACCACTCTTATGGAAGACATGACTTATAACTGATTATGTTTTCGTTTTGGATTTTGTCTATGCTATTTTAACTAGACAATGGATTTATGTATTCCAAGAGTTTGACTATGTTATTTTGATAGATGGAGTTTTGAACCTCATTTTATGTGATTGTATGATTATGTGAGTTGGTGGATTATGTGCTATATGTTGTATTGATTCCTATAAGTGTTGTCATAGGAGGGAGTTTATTGGGGAAAAGGTAATTGTATAAGTATGGTGGCCAACATAGTTATACAAGTACCACAACTTCAATGTGTTGCTAAGTATGATTGCATGAAAAAGATGGTTAATACATGCTTGTATAGTGGATGTTGGACGGATTTAAATAATGTATCCTAATATGCCTATATACGTATGATCCCCTACAATTATCAATTGTATCCTTAGGAGGGTTTGCTAGCTCGCTTCTTTTATATATTCAACCTTCGTTGTAGTGTATTCTTCAAGTTCCTATTTCACGTGTCCGTTTTAAAATGGTATTTTTGGTGTTAAGGCTATTAAAATAGCTTGATATTTCTTTTGGAATAATGATACATTTTATCTTGAGTTTTATATTTCTTTTAGACGATCTATTGAAAATATTTTGACATCTACTGTGGAGTTAAGATAGTTGGTTGTATTCGATAAAATAAGGATAAAGTGTTGGAGTCGTGTTTGAACAAGAGGTATGATATGAGCTTAAACTCATATCCTTTTATCAACAAATAACCCTAAAACATGAAGCAAAACACCAATTTATCTTGCAAAAACAGTGTTATGTGGTATGTTTGTGTTTGTGTACACTTGTGTAGGTAAAAGGATACATTTTCAAGCAAACAAAGAAAAATCAAGCTCAAATGGATGAAAAAGACAAAGAAGGATCAAAAGTGTCAAGACTTTGAAGTACAAGGACATATCTTGACAAATTGCCAAAGTACAAGGACTAAAGTGCAAATATTGTAAAAAGTCAAGATCAAAGTCAAAATTGGTCAACTATCAAGTCAACAAAGTCAAAGGGTCAATTCTGCTCAAAGATGAAGTTAGGAGGACTTAAAGTGTCAAAGAAATAAAGTTACAAGCCTTTAATGCAATCTGCCAAAGTACAAGGGTTGAAACTGCCAATATTGGAAAGTTACACAAGTTCAATCCATGTGTACAAGTTTTGAGCCAATAAGAAGAGAGAATGAGAGGCACACGGATTGCCAACTCATAAGTAACTAATTCCCACTCAGCCGCCACATTAAATGAAAAAATCTCAACAGTGTGATCCGTGTGACACTTATTCAACCATTCACAGGACGACACGTGGCATCTTCAAGAAGGCAAAATTTTCCCAGGATCGTTTTTGAGCTAGAGACGATTTCATGAAGAAGTATAAACATCAAAGTTGCTCAATTTTGAGAGACGAATTCAATGGTTATCATCAATTAACATTTCATCCACTCAATCAAGAAAGCCCAAATCATTGTTCATACTGGAAATCACTTAAGCAGAATTAGTCCACGTGGAGAGCTGGGATTGGTCCCAACACGTCACCAACCCGAACAATCATCTTTCTCGAGTCTATATATAGATGGATAGGACCTCATTTGTAACGAGTAGCTTAATTTTGTAAAAACACACACTTCTCAATTTCCTTTCAATTTTCCTTCTTCTTTACCCTAACTACTCAAGAGTCTGACAAACTCTTGAGTTAGTTAGTTAGTTAGAAGCTTTCTAACAGCTTTGTAACAACTTTCATGGAATAAAATTCAAATTCTCATTTCCCGCCAATTCTGTTCTTCATTCTACTGTTCATTACTTGCTGCTATTGGATACTTGTGTTGCTGCATTGTGTTTGTTATGATCATTGATTGATCATAACTGACCTTGAAGAAGTTTGGGAGCATTTTGTTGTGATTCCAGTTCAGAAACTAGTTCCATTGAAGTTTTCAAGCATTTTGATGATTACTGTTGATTGATAGCTGTTTTTGATGATTGATAAGATGAACTAGTGATAAGGTGGTGGTTATCACTAGGGTAAGAGAGTTCAGCACTCCTCTTCTTCCCAATGGTTTACTTCAAAAGGTTTTAAAGTTCTTATTTTTGTTCCACTGAATTTGTCAAATGCATGATACTTTTCATAGTGTAATCTTGATGTTTGGCTGATAAAAGTTGTTTAGATTTTCTCATTGCTTGATCTTGATTACTTGTAGCTTGATTTTGTTTACTTGTTCTTAGTTTTGGATTAAGCTTAGTCTTAGCTTATTTTCAGTAGAAATTTGGTACTTGTATCTTGAATGGTTCATTGTTGTTCTTAGTGCTCACTTTTAGTCTTAAATCATATCATTTGGAGTATCAAGTTTGGTAGTCAAAAGCATTTGATTCAGTTTAAATCAGTTCTATAAAAGACTTTGCAAAAGTTTGTAATCTCAGTTAAAGGAGTGTTTGGTATTAGCTTATAAAAAGTTTTTAAGAATTTAGTCTTGGCATTTTAAAGTTCATTTGCAGTAAATAGGTGGTTATAAAGTGTTTCAAGTCATTTACAAGTCAAAAAGAAAGTCAAACAGGCAATTGGCAATAAAAATGTTTGGGTTAATTTCATTCAGTTTTGCCATTTAGAACTTATCATTTTCTTTTGGCTAGAATTCACTCATTACTTGATGAAATTGCACCAAACTTGTTCTCAGTTGTAGCTAACATCATAAGGTTTCAGATTCCAAGAGCATTTTATACAGTTTTCAATAAGCAAATAGGAGTAAGCAAAATTCAGATAAGCAAAGTTGAGGCAAGTTTCTGTAAATTGAAACTGAGATTTTGTAACTCTTGATCCTTTTTATAAACCTGGCCATTTTTCTTCACAAATCACCTTAGAATATGATGTTACTTGATTTTTGAGAGTTTCAACTTTTTGACAAAAAAGTTGGTCAACGCTTGGTCAACGATAAGCTCTTTTCAGCTTAATCCATTTTCCTAGCTTATTTCTGGATGAAATTCGTTCTAGTTTGATTTCCCGTTCATCTTTTGAGTAGCTTAATCAGTTTCACAAGAAAATCAAGTTGTGATTGTCTAGATTTTGTTGTAGCTTATTTTGGGCTTATTGATAAGTTCTCATTTGCTTATTTTACAACTTTAGTTAAAATCCTTGTTCACACGTAGCTTAATTTGGATTTAAAGAGTTTTGCAACTTGTTTCATTGAATTTGGTTCAGAAATAAGCTCAAACGAGCTTATTTTCATTCCAAACCCGTTTTGGCTTAAATAGTTTTAGAAATTGCAATCTGGTCCCTAATGTTCTAAACAGCTTCTAAACTTGGCTAAACTTCATTGTTTTTAGGGTTTGCTACTTTTAAGTCCTTTCAGTTTTGAGCTTTGTCAAATTGAGTTAGCAAGTTGTTAAATTTGTTACATTTTGGTTAGTTGGTTACTAGTTTTACAAATTTGGTCCTTATGGTTTATTGATTTACACTTTTAGTCCTTAGATTTGTTAGAATTTACATTTCAAGCATTTATCTTTCCTAGTATTTACATTTTTAGTCCTTTAAGTTTCATATTATACATTTTGAATATTACTTGAATAAAAACTTGGTATTTGCAAGATGTTTTACATATAAGTAGGTAATATTTTTCCTTTTTGCAAGACTTTGTTGAATTAGCAAATAGAATATCCAAACAAGATTAACAACCAAAAACAGTTAAAAACCCGATATTGGTTGGACTTTCCATTAGCAAGAACTGAGAAAAAACGAACTGCATTATACTCAATTTCAAATGGCGCCGCTGCCGGTTCTTTGACTACACGAGAGACTATCGATTGACGGTTTTCATTGGCTTTTGGGATCCGTTCACTTTGTGTACGTTATTTTTACGTATCATAAATCAAAAACAAATAAAAAATCAAAAATATAAAAATATATAAAAAACTAAAAATTAACAAAACAATTCTTTTCCTAAAGAATTGACCAAAAAAATAAAAAAATCCAAAAAGCAATCTTTTTCCTAAGAGATTGCAACCAAAAATATATATTATTGGATTCTCACGGTTTTTATGTACATATAGTATTTTCTCTTAAAAAACTCATAAATACAAAAATATTTTCCATATATTATTATAAGTAAATACGTATACGTATAAGAACAACCAATCTACATATTTTCCATAAGTATTGCCGAGGCAATACACCGTGTTGAGGGGCGTTCCGGTCCTTGACACGTGTATCGATCAAACAAAATAAAGCAAGAATAGATAAATACTCTCAATAAGCAACAATTCGAAGAATACGAACATTTAAGTGAATAGAAAGGCGATGTGCTATAAAATGCCATCTAAGGGTCAATAGGTACTTAAGTGCTTCGCGCCACCTAACCCCCCGTTCACTTGTAAGTATTCTAAGAAGGAAGGCTTCATTGAGGGTCTTGCACCCAAGTAGTACATACGTATATTGTTATTTTCTTGTGGATATTTAATATTGAAACTCGAAGAGAATAATCCATTTCTCTTCAAAGTCACACGAGAGCTTCTCTCTCATTCCTCGTATTGAGTTGCATGCTCACTCGCGGGCGTGCACAAATACCGATTGGTGTACAACCTCTTCCTCCGAAAAGGAAGAAAAAGAGAAAGAGTAAGACCACCACCGTTCACCAAGCCGATCACGAGAATCGTGCTTTGACTCCACCACAAGAAGCCATGGCTATTGATAATCGCTCTTTGTATGAACGTATGCAAACCAACATTCATGGATATGCTAGTGCTATTAAGATTCCCGACTTTCCCGCAAACACATTTGAGCTACATACATCTATGATCAATATGGTTTCACAATCACCTTTCTTTGGTAACAAGAATGAGGATCCTCATGCTCACCTTAAGAGATTCCTTTCTCTTTGCAATACCATTAAGCATAATGGAGTTCCACATGAGGTGATTAGGTTGATGTTAGTGTCATTTTCCTTAGAGGGAATTGCTAAGCATTGGTTAGACACCCAACCACCCGATAGTATCACCACATGGGATGGTTTCACCACTAAGTTTTTGAACAAGTTCTTTCCTCCACATAAGACTATGGCTTTGAGGACTTTAATTATGGGCTTTCAACAAAAACCTAGTCAATCCTTTAGTGATGCTTGGGAAGAGTATAGTGAGTTATTGAGGCGATGCCCTAATCATGGATTGGATCAAGTTCACCAAATCAATCTCTTCTATAATGGCCTTAAATCTCACCACCAAGATTCACTCAATGCTTCCGCGGGAGGGAATATTCTTCTTAAAACCTACCAAGAGGCTTTGGACATCATTGAGACTAAAGCAATGGTTTAAACAAACAATCCATTTGAAGAAAAGGTTCATGTTATCCAAAACAATTCTCAAACTCCTTGTGACAACCAACTCCTCAAGTTTCAAGAAGAGATTTTTCAAAGGATGGATAGAGATAGTGAGAGGAATTTGCAAGTACAACAAGAAATGCTTCAAGCTTTTAAGAACATGTCATTGAACAATTCTTCAAATAATGTGAATGCCATTGCCATTTCTTGTGTTACTTGTGGAGGTCCCCATTCCTATGAACAATGTGATAAGGTGCAAGTTTATCAAGGGGAATGCTATGCTTACCAAGAGGAACATCGTGAACACTTCAAGCCTAATATCAATCCAAATAACCTTTCTTACAAGTCCCAAAACTACCTTACTCCACCCGGATTCCCACCCCAACCACCCACCCAAATTCAACAAAATCCACCTCAAATTTTACCAAGGAATCAAGGGCAAAGACCACCTTACCAAGGAAATAACTACAAGGCACCCAATCAATTTCAACCTCAAGAAAATACCTTTTATCCACAAAATCAAGGATTTAATACCCAACCTTTACCTTTCCAACCTCAAGGTTTTCAAGGTCATGTGCCACAAGAGTATAACACAATGGATCTCTTGCAAAAAATGAATCAAGAGAATGAAAGGAAGTTCCAAGCTATGGAGAAGAAATTGAATGACCAAATCAATAGGGTTTTAGTGGCAATAAATCAAAGACCACAAGGGGCTTTACCTTCCAACACACAAACAAACCCTAGGGCCAATGTCAATGCTATTACAACAAGGAGTGGAACAACAACAAAGGATCATTCACCTCCTAAACCTACTATTGTTCAACCCATTTGTGCTCCTACTTGTGACAAGCCTTCTACTTCTACTTTGCCTCCTCAAAATGCTCCTATTCACTCAAACACACTTTCTCAACCACCTCATACTTCTCCTTTACCTTCCACACTTCCCAACGAAGAAGCTAACAAAGACAAATCTTCCACAACAACACCTATTCCACCTACACCAAAACCTACTCTTCCATATCCTTCAAGGTTGAAAAAGGACAAGTTAAAGAACAAGGATGACATCCAAGTCTCCAATTTCTTAAGGATGTTCAAGCAACTCAACATCAATATCTCCTTTGCGGAAGCTCTTGCTTATATGCCAAAGTTTGCTAAGATGTTCAAGGATTTGCTCTCAAACAAAGAAAAATTGGTTGATTTGCCCAACACATCCCTTAATGAAAATTGTTCCGCGGTGTTACTTAAAACCTTACCAACAAAACTTGGAGATCCGGGGCGCTTCTTGATACCTTGTAATTTTCCCGGTGTTGAAAATTGCATGGCTTTGGCGGATCTAGGGGCGAGCATAAACCTCATGCCCTTATCGGTTTGGAAACAACTATCTCTTCCCGAGCTCACTCCCACTAGGATGACTCTTGAACTAGCCAACCGAACCATAGCTCACCCCGTAGGTATAGCGGAAGATGTGTTTGTAGGTGTGGATAAGTTTACCTTTCCGGCCGACTTTGTAGTGGTTGATTATGACATGGATCCTAGAGTGCCTTTGATTGTTGGTAGACCGTTTTTGAGAACGGGTCGTACCTTGATAGATGTGGCGGAAGGAGAATTAATTATGAGAGTAGAAGATGAGAGAGTGGTGTTTAAGTTAGGGAAAATTTGTGATAGGAAAGAGGTTAAGGAGTCTACACCTTGTGAGACTATTAACATTGTGGATGTGTTAGATGAAGTGTGTAATGAACACTTTCATGATGCTTGTAAGAGTGCTAGTGATGAGATACCCCATGTTGAAACTGTGGCCTCAATTGCTCCCTCTTTAACACCTTTTGGAGAGAGTGATTTCCTCTTGGAGGAATTTGAGTCAAACTTTCTTGGTGATGATGATTCTCCCATCAATTGGGAAGAAGATATTCTTACAATCCAAAAGTTGCTCAATGAGGACCCTATTCCTTCTCCTATTCCACAAGAGATTACCATTGAGGAACCTTCTATAGTTAAACCTTCCATAGAGAGTCCACCTCCCATTGAACTTAAGGACCTTCCATCCCACTTAGAATATGCTTTCTTAGAGGGCAAAGACCAATTACCGGTGATCATTACTAAAGAGTTGAAAGAGGATGAGAAAGAGCAACTTATTGAAGTTCTTAAGAAACATAAGAAAGCTTTAGCATGGAAAATATCCGACATAAGGGGAATTGATCCACATTTTTGTACACACAAAATCCTTATGGAGGATGACTATAAACCCGCCATTCAAAACCAAAGGAGAGTTAACCCAAAAATCCATGAGGTTATTAAGAAGGAAGTGATTAAAATCTTAGATGCGGGTATGATTTATCCCATTTCCGACTCTCCATGGGTTAGCCCGATTCATTGTGTTCCAAAGAAGGGTGGAATCACCGTGGTGCCTAATGAGAACAATGAGCTTATTCCCACGAGACTTGTGACCGGTTGGAGAGTTTGCATTGATTATAGAAAACTCAATGAGGCAACTAGGAAAGACCATTTCCCGCTTCCCTTTATGGATCAAATGCTTGAACGCTTAGCGGGAAATGAGTACTATTGTTTTCTTGATGGCTTTTCGGGTTATTTCCAAATACCCATTGACCCTAAGGATCAAGAAAAGACCACATTCACTTGTCCCTACGGTACATTTGCTTACAAGAGGATGCCTTTTGGCTTATGTAATGCACCGGGGACGTTTCAAAGGTGCATGATGGCGATTTTCCATGACATGATAGAGCAAACCATGGAGGTTTTTATGGATGACTTTTCCGTTTTTGGAAATTCATTTAGCTCATGTCTCACCAACCTTGAGAGAATGCTTAAGCGTTGTGAGGAAACACGTTTGGTGCTTAATTGGGAGAAATGTCACTTTATGGTGAAAGAGGGGATTGTTTTAGGACACAAGATATCCAATAAGGGATTAGAAGTTGATCGAGCTAAAATTGATGTGATTGCTAAGCTTCCCCCACCCACCTCGGTTAAAGGTGTGAGGAGTTTCTTAGGTCATGCGGGATTTTATAGGCGCTTTATACAAGATTTTTCTAAGATAGCTAGACCGATGACTCACCTGTTGGAGAAAGAGTATCCTTTCATTTTTAACCAAGATTGTTTAGACTCTTTTGAGACTCTTAAGGAAAAATTGACTAAGGCTCCCGTTTTGGTTTCTCCAAATTGGGAATTACCTTTTGAGCTTATGTGTGACGCTAGTGATTATGCGGTGGGGGCCGTCTTAGGACAAAGAGTTAATAAGCATTTTCAACCTATACACTATGCGAGTAAAACCATGACCGGTGCACAACTTCATTACACTACCACGGAAAAAGAGTTGCTTGCTATAGTATATGGTTTTGAGAAGTTTAGACCATATCTTGTGCTTTCCAAAACCATAGTGTATACGGATCATTCCGCTCTCAAGTATCTTATGACAAAACAAGATGCTAAGCCTAGGCTTTTGAGATGGGTCTTGTTGCTTCAAGAGTTTAAAATAGAGATTCGTGATAAGAAAGGGGCCGAGAATTTAGCGGCGGATCATTTGAGTAGACTTGAGCATCCTTTTCAAGGAGATTTCCCACACCAAGAAATCAATGAATCCTTTCCATTAGAGGAGCTCATGTCTATCTCTTCCTAAGAGGATGCTACACCTTGGTTTGCGGATATCGCAAACTATCTTGTGGGCAATGTGCTTATTGAGGGTCTTACTTATCAACAAAAGAAAAAGTTTCTTAAGGAAATTAAGTATTACTTTTGGGATGATCCATATCTTTTTAGGCAATGTGCGGACCAAATCATTAGACGGTGTGTAGATGGGCCCGAGGCATTTAAGATCTTAGAGGCGTGTCATAAAGGACCTACGGGTAGACATTTTGGGCCTAACTACACCGCCAAGAAAGTCTTTGATTCGGGTTACTATTGGCCTTCCATTTACAAAGATGCCCATGAAATGGTGAAATTTTGTGATGTTTGTCAAAGACAAGGAAAAATTACACAACGTGATGAGATGCCACAAAATTTTATCCAAGAGTGTGAGATATTTGATGTATGGGGCATCGATTTCATGGGACCTTTTCCATCCTCTAAGGGAAACAAGTATATACTTGTGGCGGTGGATTATGTGTCCAAATGGGTGGAGGCTAAAGCCTTACCTACCAATGATGCTAGAGTGGTTGTAAAGTTTTTGAAACAATTGTTTGCTAGATTTGGTGTACCTCGGGCCATCATAAGTGATCGTGGTACGCATTTTTGTAATGATCAATTCACGAGAGTTATGAAGAAATATGGAGTGAATCATAGACTTTCTACCGTGTATCACCCTCAAACAAATGGTCAAACCGAGGTCACAAATCGTGGTTTAAAGAGAATTTTAGAGAGAACGGTGGGAGAGCATCGAGCTTCTTGGTCGGATAAGCTTGATGATGCTTTGTGGGCGTTTAGGACGGCTTTTAAAACACCAATTGGTGGTACGCCTTATAGGCTTGTCTATGGAAAAGCGTGCCACCTCCCATTTGAGTTAGAACATAAGGCATCTTGGGCTCTCAAGTGGGCTAACTTTGATTTAAACCAAGCCGGTTCACATAGGAAAGATCAACTCAATGAGATGGATGAGTTGAGAGCCAATGCCTATGAGAATAATTTGCTTTACAAGGAAAAGACTAAGAAATTGCATGATGCTAAGATCAAGAATCGTGAGTTCAAAGTTGGAGAGCCGGTTCTCCTCTTTAACTCAAGATTGAAGCTTTTTGCGGGCAAGCTTAAGTCGAGATGGTCCGGTCCATTCACTATTGCTCAAGTGTTTCCATATGGAACTCTTGAGTTGTCACAACCCGATGGTCCAAATTTTAAAGTGAATGGTCACCGTGTTAAACATTACTTTGGGGAGGACATTTCCGTTGAAATGGTCCAAGAGGTCCCCATTTTCCCCATGAATTAATTCATTGAGGGACGAGTCAAGCTAGAGACTCATTAACTCAAGCATCGTATAACTAGGTTTAGAGTGTTATAGGTTAGCAATAAAGGTATAGACTTGGAGATAAGTGTAGGGGAGACCTTCTTTTGTCTTCATGATTGTTTGTAGGGTTGCTCACTCATCTCATGCTTTGGAGCTTATGGAGGAGGCCCTTGTATCCGGTTCACTTCGTTACTATAGTGATTTTTCATTGACACCTTGTTCTTAAACATGATTTCACTAATAGTTGTCCTTTCCTTAACTAGGGTTAAGCAAAGTCTATTCATTGTCATAAGTGTAGGGGAAGTTTTTATACTTCCATGCTCTTAAACATTGAGGACAATGTTTATCTTAAGTGTAGGGGGTCTTCTATCAAAGTGATCTTACCTAGAACTTGTCATTGTCTTACATGATAACATGGAAAAGTGAATTTTCAACATTTTTCAAATTTTTGATCTACTTTGGCCAACAAAAAATATGCATTCATAATTTTTGCATCAATCATTTTTGCATAACACATTTGCATTGTATATATTCTTTCTTTATGTTTCATTAAAAATATATAAAAAGGAAAAAAAAATATAATAAAACATGGTTTTAACAAGTTTAGATTTCTTTGACATATTAGGCCCGCCATGGATATTTTGATTCAACCCGAGTTTGCTTATTTTAGCATTCTCTAGCTAGTATCCTTAACCATGTAGTCCTTCATTGGTATATTAGGCTAAGCATCCACCAATCTCATTATTTGAGATTTTAAATTTGTGGAGAATGGGAAATGATAGAGTTGAAGCAAGTATAAAAGGGCTAGATAGACTTCATGGCAATTACTTGTGGCTAAACCCTTCTTCTTCTTTGCCTCTATTTTCTTTGCATGTATATAATTGTTAATAAATAATCAAGAACGGTTTTAATTGGTTTGTAATCTCTTATGCATTTTTGGCTAATCATTTATGGTTTATATGAGTACGTCTTAAGATTCTAAGTTAGCACGTTTTATGTGTACTAGATTTATGTCATGCTCCATACTTAGCGGGTGTTTTTCCTTTTCTTCTTTTCAAATTTCTTTGTGAGGAATAAAGAAAAATAAGAGCGGCTTATGAAAAAAAAATGAGTGGCTAGAAAAAAAAAAGGAAAAAAGAAAAGAAAAAGAAAGAAAAAGAAAAAAATAATTCAAGACTCCCAAGAGGGGCAGTGTGGTGTTAATTATAGTGACTATTGAGTTCCAATATTACCTTGACGGGTTGCGGGGATTCAATAGATTGCTCCAATCCAATATTGCCTTGACGGGTTGCGGGGTTGAAGATCCAAAGTCTCAAAAAGATGGCGGATGTAAATTATTGCGTGAGTTTTATTTTCCTTTCCATAGCGAGTGTGTAGCTACTTATGAAAGCATGACATGAGGATTTTACACATAAGGCGAATGACTTATTACTCTTAAAACGGACTTATATTAATTGTGAGCGGGTTTTCAAGTAATGGATGAGAGGATTACATAGGATTAAAACCGTGCTTCCTTATTTTTGGATTTTACACTTCTTATACTTCCCACTTAAATAATGACAAATTTGCCCACAAGCAATTTGCTCGAATAATAACCGGTTCCACATTTAATTGTCATGAATAAGTTGATGCACTTTTTACTTGTGAATGCAATGATCCCATTTTTAAGCTTGGTATGGGGAAAGTGAAACTTGAGGGTGATAAATGTCCATGGTACCCAAGCCCTAATCTAAGCCGTTGAATTCTTTATGAGTTATTTCCATCAAAACCATTTCAAGAAAAATCAAAAAGATATAGATAGAATTGTATTTTGTTCATTGCATTATTAAAAGTCAAAATCATGCATCATTTAGTTAGAGTAGTGTAGATACATCTCATATGGCCAAGGTGGATTAATTATGAGGGAAATGTAAATTTGAGCTTTAATATATAATATTGCATGAGGACATGACAATGTTCAAGTGTAGGGGATTTTGATATGAGCTTAAACTCATATCCTTTTATCAACAAATAACCCTAAAACATGAAGCAAAACACCAATTTATCTTGCAAAAACAGTGTTATGTGGTATGTTTGTGTTTGTGTACACTTGTGTAGGTAAAAGGATACATTTTCAAGCAAACAAAGAAAAATCAAGCTCAAATGGATGAAAAAGACAAAGAAGGATCAAAAGTGTCAAGACTTTGAAGTACAAGGACCTATCTTGACAAATTGCCAAAGTAGAAGGACTAAAGTGCAAATATTGTAAAAAGTCAAGATCAAAGTCAAAATTGGTCAACTATCAAGTCAACAAAGTCAAAGGGTCAATTCTGCTAAAAGATGAAGTTTGGAGGACTTAAAGTGTCAAAGAAATAAAGTTACAAGCCTTTAATGCAATTTGCCAAAGTACAAGGGTTGAAACTGCCAATATTGGAAAGTTACACAAGTTCAATCCATGTGTACAAGTTTTGAGCCAATAAGAAGAGAGAATGAGAGGCACACGGATTGCCAACTCATAAGTAATTAATTCCCACTCAGCCGCCACATTAAATGAAAAAATCTTAACAGTGTGATCCGTGTGACACTTATTCAACCATTCACAGGACGACACGTGGCATCTTCAAGAAGGCAAAATTTTCCCAGGATCGTTTTTGAGCTAGAGACGATTTCATGAAGAAGTATAAACATCAAAGTTGCTCAATTTTGAGAGACGAATTCAATGGTTATCATCAATTAACATTTCATCCACTCAATCAAGAAAGCCCAAATCATTGTTCATACCTGGAAATCACTTAAGCAGAATTAGTCCACGTGGAGAGCTGGGATTGGTCCCAACACGTCACCAACCCCAACAATCATCTTTCTCGAGTCTATAAATAGATGGATATGACCTCATTTGTAACGAGTAGCTTAATTTTGTAAAAACACACACTTCTCAATTTCCTTTCAATTTTCCTTCTTCTTTACCCTAACTACTCAAGAGTCTGACAAACTCTTGAGTTAGTTAGTTAGTTACAAGCTTTCTAACAGCTTTGTAACAACTTTCATGGAATAAAATTCAAATTCTCATTTCCCGCCAATTCTGTTCTTTATTCTACTGTTCATTACTTACTGCTATTGGATACTTGTGTTGCTGCATTGTGTTTGTTATGATCATTGATTGATCATAACTGACCTTGAAGAAGTTTGGGAGCATTTTATTGTGATTCCAGTTCAGAAACTAGTTCCATTGAAGTTTTCAAGCATTTTGATGATTACTGTTGATTGATAGCCGTTTTTGATGATTGATAAGATGAACTAGTGATAAGGTGGTGGTTATCACTAGGGTAAGAGAGTTCAGCACTCCTCTTCTTCCCAATGGTTTACTTCAAAAGGTTTTAAAGTTCTTATTTTTGTTCCACTGAATTTGTCAAATGCATGATACTTTTCATAGTGTAATCTTGATGTTTGCCTGATAAAAGTTGTTTAGATTTGCTCATTGCTTGATCTTGATTACTTGTAGCTTGATTTTGTTTACTTGTTCTTAGTTTTGGATCAAGCTTAGTCATAGCTTATTTTCAGTAGAAATTTGGTACTTGTATCTTGAATGGTTCATTGTTGTTCTTAGTGCTCACTTTTAGTCTTAAATCATATCATTTGGAGTATCAAGTTTGGTAGTCAAAAGCATTTGATTCAGTTTAAATCAGTTCTATAAAAGACTTTGCAAAAGTTTGTAATCTCAGTTAAAGGAGTGTTTGGTATTAGCTTATAAAAAGTTTTTTAGAATTGAGGCTTGGCATTTTAAAGTTAATTTGCAGTAAATAGGTGGTTATAAAGTGTTTCAAGTCATTTACAAGTCAAAAAGAAAGTCAAACAGGCAATTGGCAATAAAAATGTTTGGGTTAATTTCATTCAGTTTTGCCATTTAGAACTTATCATTTTCTTTTGGCTAGAATTCACTCATTACTTGATGAAATTGCACCAAACTTGTTCTCAGTTGTAGCTAACATCATAAGTTTCAGATTCCAAGAGCATTTTATACAGTTTTCAATAAGCAAATAGGAGTAAGCAAAATTCAGATAAGCAAAGTTGAGGCAAGTTTCTGTAAATTGAAACTGAGATTTTGTATCTCTTGATCCTTTTCATAAACCTGGCCATTTTTCTTCACAAATCACCTTAGAATATGATGTTACTTGATTTTTGAGAGTTTCAACTTTTTGACAAAAAAGTTGGTCAACGCTTGGTCAACGATAAGCTCTTTTCAGCTTAATCCATTTTCCTAGCTTATTTCTGGATGAAATTCGTTCTAGTTTGATTTCCCGTTCATCTTTTGAGTAGCTTAATCAGTTTCAACAAGAAAATCAAGTTGTGATTGTCTAGATTTTGCTGTAGCTTATTTTGGGCTTATTGATAAGTTCTCATTTGCTTATTTTACAACTTTAGTTAAAATCCTTGTTCACACGTAGCTTAATTTGGATTTAAAGAGTTTTGCAACTTGTTTCATTGAATTTGGTTCAGAAATAAGCTCAAACGAGCTTATTTTCATTCCAAACCCGTTTTGGCTTAAATAGTTTTAGAAATTGCAATCTGGTCCCTAATGTTCTAAACAGCTTCTAAACTTGGCTAAACTTCATTGTTTTTAGGGTTTGCTACTTTTAAGTCCTTTCAGTTTTGAGCTTTGTCAAATTCAGTTAGCAAGTTGTTAAATTTGTTACATTTTGGTTAGTTGGTTAATAGTTTTACAAATTTTGTCCTTGTGGTTTACTGATTTACACTTTTAGTCCTTAGATTTGTTAGAATTTACATTTCAAGCATTTATCTTTCCTAGTATTTACATTTTCAGTCCTTTAAGTTTCATATTTTACATTTTGAATATTACTTGAATAAAAACTTGGTATTTGCAAGATGTTTTACATATAAGTAGGTAATATTTTTCCTTTTTGCAAGACTTTGTTGAATTAGCAAATAGAATATCCAAACAAGATTAACAACCAAAAACAGTTAAAAACCCGATATTGGTTGGACTTTCCATTAGCAAGAACTAAGAAAAAACGAACTGCATTATACTCAATTTCAAGGTAACATAAATTCTTTGATATATATTCAGCACATATTTATTTCGAAATTCTAAAAGACTCTCTTTAAAATACAGCAAAATAAAATTTCTTTTTACTTAAATAGTTCATATAAATGAGTTTAACTGATTTACGTCATTTATAATTATTTATACAAGGTTAAATTGAGTTCATGAAAATTTCACATACAATTATTTATTTCATTTATAAGAACTATATTAATCACTAAGATGATTCTTTAGTATTAAAACAACTAGTATAAAATGTTTTGGTCGTAACTTATCCGTTTTTAAAGCTTTTTAGGTGATTCAAAAGCCGAAAATTATGTACTCGGAGCGTACTTTTCAAATATTCAGAATGTATAGTTATGGGAGATTAGTATATTGGTCGAAATGTTTGTACAAGTGTCGGGTTCAAGGTTGAGTTTTGAATAGTAGTTTTTAAACATAGGATTTGGGGTGTTCGAGGTACCTAGTCTTTGAGTTAAGTCTTCAGATCGTCTAGAGGGTTGTTTATAGATTTTTTGAGTCACATAGATGTGGGGAGGTAAAGAAAAATATTCTTTTGGAAAAGTCGATTTTGTGCAAGGTTTAAATAATATGTTGCGGGGCGTAATACGTTTTGGTTGGTTGTCATGAGTCATTTTGAATTGATATATGTTTTGGGTTTGAGTTTTCTTTTTGAGTCTCGTGGTTTTGGTTTGTTTTAACTCGTGCACTTGAAATATCGTTAGTAGTCCTTAGTTTTGATTCGTTGATCGTATCTGGTATGTAGTTTTGGTTTCGTACTGATTGAGAGCATTGATGTAGTCATATGAGATGAGTGGTAGTTAGTGCCTTCCATGGCAATTGTTGTTGGGATGATTTTAAAGCCATGAGTTGTTAGAATAATTATAAAGGATGCAAGGTAAAGGCTGAGTTTTCCTAGTGGTAAATGGGATGTGGAAAGTGTTAGAATGGTTTGATGATAGAAGGTATTGTTCTTTTAGAATGTGTGTAGAATTTTGTGAGTAGAACGAGGTAGAAATTTGCTTGTATTTCTTCCAAGAGAGGGCACACGGATGACATAGTCGAAATGGTTAAGGATGTTGTATGGACGTTTTGGGCTTACTTTTATGCATTTGGCTTCGCCAAAGCACTAGCGGTCTTCATGGATTCAATGAACCGAGTGCGCATGACCGTATATAGACAAGTTGCCATCGTAAGTATCGACGACATCTTGATCTACACAAAGTCTAAGAAAGAGAGTGAGACGAATTATGAGTTGGTTTTGGAGTTGTTTAAAGAAGGGAGTTAGACGTAGGATTTTCATGTATGAGTTTTAGGAAACTAGTTGCTGGGGTAGGTAGTTGGAGACGATGGATTTTAGTTGAAACCACAAGGATGAAGCGAAGCAACATGAGGAGGCATTTTGGAGGCTAAAGAACTAGCATGGGTTGTGAGATGATCTTAACAATATCGGAAGGACTGGACGAATTCGCGTAGCAGGACGATACGTGGAGCAAGGATTAGGATGCGTGCGAGGACGGCGAAGAAAGGTGATTGCTTATACGTCTCAGGATTTGAAGGTTTAGAAGAGCTACATAAGTCTAGATAGTGGAGTTGGGTTGGTATAATTTCCTAGAATGCTAGAGTCATTTGGTGTACGAGACGTAGAGAATGATCTATATGGGTAATGAACGTCTCCAAAACACATTAAATCCTCTTTATTGGACATTAGGCATAGGTGATGGATGGAGTTAAGTGGTGAAGAAACTTGCAAGGCCAAGTACCACCTGGGAAGGGCAAGCAATGTTAATGAGACATGTAATAAGAGGAAGGATGTGAAGCTAAGATAAACTTGAGCTATTGGGATGACGTGTTAAGATAGGTTAGATGAAAGATGTTGGTTGCCTGCGTTGAGTTGTCTAAATCATAGAACGAGTCCACATCTACGTGGTGTAGCTTGGACTATCTAATGGAGAAAAGGGAAATAGGTTATACTTTCTAAATAGATAGGAGTGTCTTGGAAAGATGGTGTAAGGACGTTGACCGTAGAGGATATATATATGGAGGTGGATAATTAGGTACGAAGAGATTTGGGTGATAGGCGATAGAATGACTAATTCATCCCATCTTCCAATAGAATGAGAAGTCATGTGGTTGAGAAGTTTGAAAGGTTGCATACAGATTTGATGTTATGGAATATGAAAATCTTGTGTAAAGTAATCCTAATAGGTATGAAATGTCTGGTGAAGAATTATGGCAAGTGTAGACATAAGGAGAAACATGTGTAGATTCAGCTGTGGCATACCACTGATAGACAAATGGTTAGTAAGAATGTATTAATGAGATAGTTAGTGTAGACTCTAGAGTATGTGCATGCATACGCCATTAGATGTGATAAAGGTTGGTAGAAACTTTGGATGATAGAAATTTTGTAGAGTTTATGGGCTGTTAGGTCTGGTGATAGAAAGCATAGTAGAAATGCTAGAGTTAATCTATAGGAGAAAATGTAGATCACCGTGGTTATGGGCTCAGTTGGAAGTAGTCAGCTTGTTGGACCAGAATTGGTTCAGGAAACTATAGATGTGATAATAATACTCAAGGATAAGTTGAAAACGGCAAGAGACCGACAAAAGAGCTATGCTGACAAGAGGCGTAAACCGTTGGAATTTGAGGTTGGAGACAAAGTTATGCTATAGGTGTAACCATGGAAAGTAGTAACGTGGTTAGGGAAGAAAGGGAAGTTAGCACCTAGATTCGTGGGTCCATTTGAAATCCTTGAAAGGATTGGACCAGTGGCTTATAGGTTGAGATTACCGGAAGAGTTGAGCAGTGTGCATGATGTATTTCATGTGTCGAATTTGAGGAAATGTTTAGCAAGGATAGACTTGTAGGTACCGTTAAATGATATTAGAATAGATACGAGCCTTCGTTTTATTGAAGAGCCGGTAGAGATTATCGATCGTGAAGTTAAAGCTCTAAAGAGAAGTAAGATATCGTTGGTTAAAGTTAGATGGAATTTGAAACACGTGGACTAGAGTTCACTTGGGAAAGGGAGGAGTTCACGAGGAACAAGTATCCTCAGTTATTTGCTAATGATGTGACTGATCCTAAGGAGTAAATCTCGGGACGAGATTTCTATTAGGAGGGGGTGATGTGACAACCACGGTTTTGAGGTTCGTCACTTAGTTTTATTTTGGGCACATGTCGTGAAATTATGTGTCTTTATGTGTTTATGTGTTACTTGGTGTGAATAGAGTGTGGTTTGGACATCGTTTTCGGGTACGGGGTACCTTGTGAGTGAAACTATGTGTGATGTTTTCATGTTCATGAGATCACATAGTAGTGACTATAAAATAAGATGGGTTATTTAGTTGTTTACGTATACGTATATGTATTATAGAAAATCGTATTTTTACGCTTTAAGGTTTAGCATTTAGAGGTCTCGGATGAGGTAATTAGTCGCGGGAGTATTTTTCGGGATGGTTTTAAGTCATTTAAGATTTAGTTAATTAGTTTATTTCATATTTCAAGAGTTTTTATAAAACTGTATATTTTACGTCTTTTACGGTATACGCGTAAATTTGACTAGTTTTACGGTTTTGAGGTTTTGGAGGCTTTAGGAGCCGAAATAAATTAAGGAAAATTAAGGTAATATTATTAATAAAATTAATAATAATAAAAAAAACGAAATTAAAGGGGTATAGGTCGGTTAAGTGAAAAAAAAAGAAAAAGAGAAAAAGTAGGGAAATTATATATGGCAATTTTACTTGGGTTAGGATTAGTATTTTAACTATATGAAGTGTTAACTAAGAAAAAAAAAACTTAATCCCTGGGGATCAAAGGGTCGATGAGTTTTTTTGTGTTTTAGGGTTCTTGATAATTTTTTGTGTCTGCCATTATTCTTAAGGTAAAAACCTTCAATCTCTTTTCAATTTAATTGTTTTCAATTCACTCTTAATCATTATATGATGGATTTAGGTTAGGGTTTATTATTAAAATCAGTATATTAATGATAATTAATGATTATAATTATTAGGGCTTGAAATTAATTAATTGTTGGGTAATTAATTTGGTTAGTTTAATTAAACTCGTAATTAAAAACTGGGCAGAATTTTAGGGCTAATGTTTTGTTCATATATAGAGTTCTACAAACTTTTAATTTTCGAATCTTATATCCCTGAAAAGGTAATTGAAATGGCTTTCAAATTCAAGAAACTAGAATTGAATTGTTGGTCGGGAAGTGGGTCAAAAACAGGTTACAACAGTCGGAGGTCAAAACAGTTTTGTAATCAGTCGTGTTTAATTTAATGTTTTAACGTGGTTAGGGGTACTTAGGAGTACAATTGGACTTTCAAACGAACATGAGAGTTATTTTATATGTTATATAAGATATCTGAAACAAGGATTATCAATTGGGATAGTGGAAGACCCTCTGATCATAACAAACTTTTCATATGTTCAAAATTGGTAAAATCTGGATAAGCGAAAGTATAAGTTGTATATCGGGGACTTAAAATTTGCTTTGATGTTGGGGCAAGGGCTGAGATTTTAGATAACACAGATAAGTTTATGGTATTTTCATGGTAAAGAATGTGGGTTAGGGCTGGTGGGCGTTTGGCTTAAAATACGGAGTATGAAAATCGGGACTGTTTTGGGTAAAATGTTAACGGGACGGTTTATGAACTTAACTAAGTTAAGGGCTTATAGAGGGGTGTAATGGGATGCTTATAGCACATAAATGAGGTTAAGTTGTAGGAGAATGTTAGATATCTATCATATATTGATGAGCCATTTTGGTATGTGGTTCATATCTTGATTGTATATGTTTGTGTGTTTAGATTTTCTCTAGAGCGTGGATATTTGGAGAAGCTTGATCAGTTGAGTTTCATAGTCTCATATCTTTTAATGATTTTGACTTCCAGATAGGATGGAAGAGACACTCGTTATGGTTTTGTAAATTGTTGCTGTGAATGTTTTATGATTGGTGATGGACTTGTGTGTACTTATGTGAACTGCTAATTGATTCATGATTGGTGATGAGACTGTATTTATACATAGTCTCATCGATCAAGTCGGGCTTAAAACGCTTAAAATATCATCAAAATACCCAAATTATATGCTTGTGTTCGTTCATTGTGTATTTTAGGTACGGATATCGTGAAATCAACAAAAGATCAAAGGAATCAAGCAAAAACGAACACGGGAAACGAAGCCGCACAAAGAACCGGACCCGAATCATGAATTTCCATTCAAGTCCTTGAAGTTTTGAAGATTGGCAAGATGGGTCCCTCATCTTTTTAAGACTTGTCATTTTAAACCCTTGTAAATCCTCAATTTTACACCTGGGTCCCTAAAATGATAAGATTGTACAAGATTGGCCCTTGAAAAAACCATTTATTTCAAGAAATACCCTTTTGACAAGTTTATAAAAGTTTTGGTGGCAAATATCTAAAAATGAAAACTTGCATTACAAAGGAGTATGGGTTTTGAGGCTGTTTAATGTGAAGTAACAAGTTTATGAGAATTGGGGGGCTAAAACTGCCCAGACAAACAAACCCCCATCACCCACTCCCAATTGGACACGTCACCCCACCAAACTAACCCAGCCAATCAAACACACCCAAGCCTTCCACGTCATTTTCCACCAAAATGTTTTAAACAAGTTTTATTAAACCCGATTTAATATAACAAAAGTGGGGGAAACACTAGTTTAAAATTTAAACAGGATTAAAAATCCCTAATTCCTTTTCCATCCCACCCATAAACCCTAATATAACCCAGGTAAAATCAACATCAAAACAAAGGGTTATTCCTCAATTACTTCCAGACCCTAATGAACAATCACTTAATCCCATCCCACCAACAAAAATCCAATCACGTGAACCACAAGAGGGTCCACCATGTTCCCCTGCTACACTAAAAATGGCAAAAAGAGAATCAGTCCAGGAAATCAACAACTCACATCCATTCCTTTGTCCCAAAGCTACCAATGAACGGTTCAAGATCATAAAGGACAGCTTGCATATCAAAATTCTTCACATGATGCTTTTGACCAATTTCAAACGAGAAGACTTCAAGGGCATTTAGGGGTTTTCAGTTGCTAAGATTTTAGAAACTAGAATGTTCCATCTTGTAGTATTTAAAGAGAATGCGACATGTGCATTGCCTTTGTTCCAGTTTTATTGTAAAATCTTTTAATGATTAATGACAATGAAAATTTTGAGTTTTTTTCAATAAACTGAGTTCCAAGTTAGGTGTTTTCTTGGTATAATATTTTATTTGTTTTATGAAAGATTAGTGTAAGGTTTCAAGTTTCATCATTTCACAAGAAAAAGATATTTTTAGAAAATCATTTTTTTAAGAGTTCTTGAAAAAGGTTTTTCAAAAGTGTGAGATTAATGTCTTGGTGAAGTGATAGTGGATCCAAGACATAGATTTCAGGTTGTTGTTAACTTTTTGTCTAATTTTTAAATCAGTTTTAAAAGGAAAGTTCACATCTTTGACTTTTTCTGTTTTTCATAAGCTATAAGCTTATAAGTCTGCTTATTCATTAAGCAAAGCTTATTCTCTTGAGCCTTTTCAGTACTTCACTTTCTTTGTTTGTTTGTCTTGTGCAGGTCAAGAAGAAACAAGACCCATTATCATTCAATATTTTTCTTTACTTTGTGAAGATACATGCATATCTTGGTTCTGTTGTAGAACCCCAGCAAGATACCTCTACAAACATTCCTTCAAATCCGACATTCAGGGAAGGCATCAGCAACACAAAGCTTGACTTGAACCAAGTCAAGCCAGGTTAAGGCTTGAACCCCCTAGAATACATGTTTTTGGACTGATTTGTGAAATGAGAGTTCATGTTGTGTGATTGCTAGATTTATGTTAGTTTCTGCTTAAATTTCACTTTTATTCATGTTTGAGTATTGATAAATCAGTTTGGTTAAGTTTTAAATACATTTGATTTGCAAATTTTCATTCTCTATGTATAAAGGGGTGTTTGAGTCTAGGATTTTAGCTAAGAGTTTGTTAAGCTGTTGGCTTGAAGATTGACTAAACTTACTTTATATGCTAGCACTAGTTTATTTTGGTCATTAGTTTCAGTTTGGTATGCTTAAAACAAGTTTGCATGTGTTGAAATTGGCTAAAAATCAGTAGGGGTCAAATTTGCCTTGTTTTAGTTATAATTTGACCTCCAAATCTTGCTATTTGTTAAGTAGGTTGTTAATTTAAGCTTGCACACTGGATAAGAGTAATTTGGGTGTTTATTGAGCAAGCTTTTGTGAGCCAAAATTCACCCTAAGTGCAAACTGCACCAGCAAATAGCATCAGACCACCTTTCTGATTAACAGCAACCTTATGTGGGATTTTTTGTGTGATTTTTGCTAGTAACTTGTTGTTTTTCTTGATTTTCTAGACTCCCTACACTCCACTGAGTGTAGGGGTGCCTTATTGTCCAAGAAAAAGCAATTAAATAAGCTTTCCTAAGCTTATTTCCATCCAGATCACTTTTTCATAACTAGCAGTGGGAACCAACTTTCCCCTGCTAGTATTATTGTTGGTACTATTAGGCTAGAAGACAAAATCCACCAAGTGTCACTATCAGATTTTTACATTTTTTGTCTCTAGTGGACTTATATAAGACTTTTTAGCTGATTTTAGTTTTGTTATTCTTCTTATTTTATTTTTGATTTTTCTGTCTAATTTATTTTCTTGTTACTGTTCATTTACCATTTTTTAGATTAAATTGCATTTTAAATTACTTTTTAATTTACTGTTTTTGTCTTTTAGTGTCAAAAATTAGTAATTTTCAGTTTTAAAAATTTTCTTAGACTTAGAAAAAGATTTTAAGAATTTTAGTTTAAAAAGATTTTACTGTTCACATTTTTAGTAATTTTTTAGATTTAATTTTGGTTTAAATAGGTTTAATTAAAATTTTCAAATCATTTTTAGCATTATTTTATTATTTTGAATCATTATTTTAGTTTAAAAATAGTTTTTAGTGTTTTAAAAATAGAAAAATAGTTTTTAAAATTTAGGAAAAATACTTTTTAGTCTTTAAATAATTTAAGTGAGTTATTAGTTCAATAAAATAATATTTTGAGCTTTTTTTAATTTTATTTAATTTTAGGGCTTTAATTAGCATTTAAAATTGAATATTTAATTAATAAAAGGTTTTAAAATTTATTTATTGAATTTTTATTCTTATTTATATTATTTTAGACTTAGTTTTAAATTTTAATTAATTTTTAGGTTTAATTTTTAATTTTGTCACGTTTTACGTATTTACGTTCGCGTTTTACGTCAAATCGTCGTAGTGTAATCGTAATTGTAGCTCGTCTTTAATTTTTCTCTTCTAAACCAAAAACGTCACTAATCCAAACTTTGATTATATATATTGGCACACTTATTTCACATACCTCCTTCGAGAACGAACCCGCATTTATTCGGTTTTACGTTTTTCCTAAAGCGTAAGACTTAATACTTGCGGCTTCGTTTCCCGTGTTCGTTTTTGATTGATTCTTGTGATCTTTTTGTCATTTCCTCAATATCCGTACCTATAATACACAAGCAACAAACACGAGCATATATTTGGCAGTTTTAATGATATTTTATGCATTTTAAGCCCGATTTGGACGATGAGACTATGTATAAAAGCAGTCTCATCACTCCCCCATACTAAACCATTGCCGTGCCCTCACGCAATGCTAGAATAAAGTATCGTAGCACCTCAAAAATTCATTTTTATTTACTTTATTGGAATGATAAACTAGCTACACTACTACTATTACTACTACTTGTGTTTTAGACATAATGTGTGATTTTCATCACAAAATGGGACGTTTAGGTTCATAGAATAAGAACACGTGAATGCTTCGTTAGAAATAATTTCATCGTCCTCGATTTTCACCTTAATTCCATGCCAAGCGTGCAACGAGATCATTGTCATTATAAGTTAGTAATGCTAACACTACTCATATGCTCTAATCACGTACTTATCCTCCCATTATTCCTAAGTTGTATCTCTTATATTTTATTTTGTCTTGAATGTTTCACGAGGATACATTGTTTGACTTATGCGATAATAGAGATTTAGGTCTAAAAATAGAGTCCTAACGGTGTAACTAAGACCATTAAATCAATAACCCCTCCCAATAGACAACGATGTCAAAAAATTAAGTTGACAAGAAGAATCGATAAACACGGTTTTATAACGGTTTTGAACATGAGACTTATTACCAAGACTTTTATACGCCCCCTAACGGAAGGGCCTTATTATCTTTGGTTTACCTCCATCTTTTATTCAACTTCGCCATGAAGCTTTTATTATGACTTCGGTCTTGCGTTGCCTTTTATTATCCGCCTCATCGGTGGTTTTATTAGCCAAAGACGTATATCCTCACGCTAAAGCGAATTTTGGATCTTTAAAGCTTCGAAGATTAAGGCTTGATTCACTTTCAATTTTGCATAGATTTTTCGGCCTTGTGGTGCTTCAAATTGTTTGCTAGATTTAGGTGAGCACTTGAAATCTTATTATTAGGTGAAGCTTTCGATTATTCGGGTGCCAATACTTCAAAACCGTGACGCTGGCGATACCTTAATGTCTTCCCAATTTAATTTCACGGAAGCTACTAGAAGAGACTAGAAACCCAACAATCCTAACTAAACCGCTAAGTCAATATTTATTAAGCAAAAAATATTTACAAGCGAAGGGAGAATAAGCAAACAACGAGAACACATGAGTTTTTGAAAGAATACGAGTACTCTACGTTTAGCATAGTAACTTATAATTAACTCTATCATTTCTCGTCCTCATTTAAGAGACTTAGCCTAATGTGTAGTTAAGGAATCAAAGTTAAGTGCTCAGCACGCACGGTCGAGTCAAAAATTCCTCTTATTCTCGCCATCGGAAAATCTACATTCGTGTCTTCAAACACTTATAAAACATGAGAAAAATTTTAAAATTTGGCCATTTTTAGCCTTATTTTGCATAAAACGATAACAAAAAGATAAACTTTGGAAAGCGTGAAGGTTTAGCAAGGCAAGTATCTATTCACCGCCCCATACTAAAGTTAAACATTGTCCTCAATGTTTCGAGTCTAGGGGTACAAACACTTCCATACTAGAGACGTAGTCGAATGCCTAATCTAGCATGGAAAGGGTGTAACCAATAAATTAATAGCCGTTTATGAAGTGTGCTAAAAACCTAAGGTTAGAACATCAAAAGGATATATCATTTGGATATTGAGAAATGTCTCCAAAGCAAACGATCGAGTGCTCCCATAAAACGAACACGATAGGCTCCAATCGTGAAGATCATGATCTAAAAACCACAATGCACAAACAACCATGGAACAAAGGTTGGAAGGGCACAAATACCCTCACATTAACTAATTAGAAAGCAATAATATGTACATGGATAAGCATGGGACTCCCCCACGAGGCACCTTGTTTTTGATAACCGAGTCAAAAGCTCGACTCGAATCCCCATAAATGTGATCATTTAGGGATATCATGGTGTGGTTAATTTTTGGTGGGGCTTACATGATAAACAAGGCCCAAAAACAACCGGTATTAAGGACTAAGTCCTTTGATGGTGCAAAATACCGGGATCGAAGATGGCGTTCTCGTTTTCATTGGAAAAACAAATCAACGCCACTTCATTGTGAGTCAACATAAACCCAAAGGGTTTCAAGAAAATAGGTGAGAAGAAATAGAAGGGTGGGATAATGGGTAAGACATGAAAACATTGACCTACTCGAGGTAGACTCGCACCAATCAAATAGAAAGATTTTCCATTTATTGCATCGGTGGAAGACTGAGATTTCCCTTTATAAGCAATTCCAGGATCAAATATCTCGTCCTCGGTGGAGAAAGGGAAGGGAACATAAGGGGTTTCCCCCACACTAAGTCCACACAAAGCATCGTCAAAAGGAGAAGGCGAGCTTGTAGCACTCAATACACGTGGTGATGACGGAGTTAGAATTGTAGAAAAATCTTTTAAATTCAATTTAAAATCATTTCCTTTTTCATCTTTTAAACTCTCCTTGTGAAAACCCGATTTAATTATGTCAAAAATATTTGGTGTATCTAAAGAAATGTTAGTCACACTAAAAATTCTCACATTTGAAAACCGTTTTGGCAAAGGTGGTGGTAAGTTCTCAAAACGTTTGTCGACAAAGAAAACTTCCCCATCGGGATCAACATATTCATCATCCGAAGAGTCACTCGAGATTGGAATCGTAGGCTTAACACTCTTAACCTCCATCGGCGGAGGGGATGGAACTTCATTTTTCTCAACAACTCCTAAACCTCTTTTTGAAATCTTTTTACAAATGTTTTTGATGGGATTGACAATGTACAAAGACGTGATCGAATACACATGAGAAAGTGTGGAGTTTTGAGTTGCATTAATGACGAGTTCTTCCTCATTGAAACGAAGAGTGATTTTCCTTGCATGCACATCGATAAGTGCTCTCGAGGTATCCAAAAAAGATCGACCTAAAATTAGAGGAACTTTAGGATCGATGGGAATGTCAACAACAATAAAGTCTATGGGATAGTAGAACTTTCCAACTTTCACAAAGACGTCCTCGGCTACTCCACAAGTTAGAATCGTAGAATGATCGGCCATTTCGATTGACATTCTTGAAGGAGTGAGATTGGGAAGATTGAGTGATTTAAAAATCTCAAGAGGCATCAAATTAATACTAGCACCAAGATCGGCCAAGGCGTAGCATTCTTCCATGTCTTGTATAGAACATGGGATTAAAAACTTGCCGGGATCACCGACTTTTTGAGGTATGCGGCTTAGAAAAACTGATGAACAACTAGACGATTTTTGCAATTTCTCTTTGTTATTCAACATACTTTTGAAGTTTGCGGCAAATCGAGGCATCATGACTAAGGCGTCGGCAAAACTTATATTAAAATGCAAGTCACGAAACATTTTCATAAAAAGTTCAAATTGATAATTATTTCGTTCTTGTGCCTTTTCCTTGTCTCGTCTTGAAGGGTATGGTAAGGGTGGTGTGGGTTGGGGCATAGGCATAGGCATCGGCCTTGGAATCTCGGGTTCCATGATTGGTATAGGTTCAACCGTAGGTGTGGTTTGAGCGGTACTTCTTGGGCTTGGAATTTGCTCCTTTTCTACCACCACCTCGGGTTCTTTCTCTTTTTCCTTCTCCATAGAAGTACTTGGACGAGAAATGGGTTCTTTGAAAGTTTTACCACTACGAGTAGTAATAACCTTCAATTCTCCTTTCGGGTTCACGATGGTATCACTAGGAAGACCACCCGAAAAAGAGGGCTTACACATGATAGCTTCAAACATTTTTCCCATTCGGTCTTCAAACTTAGATTGCCTAGCATCCGCTTTTAACAACTCTTGCTTAATCTCATGTTGACCTTGCTGCATTTTTTGTTGATTTTGTTGGAGTCGTTGAACATTTCCTTCCATTTTATTAGCATGAGTTTTAAATTCATTAGCAAGTTCGTTTTTAAGCTCGTTTTTCAACTCGGATCTTAAGCTAACCATTTCACGTTGCATATTGTCAAACTTAGCATCATTAGCCTTTGCATAATTCAAAAACTCTCCTTGAAGATTTTTGGTGTGATCATTTTGAAAACCTTGAGTGGTAGTTTGAAAATCACGGTTTTGGTTTTGGTTTGAAATTTGCCCATTTCCACTTTGATAATTACCCTTGTTGTAGTTACATTGATTGCCTTGATAATTACCACCTTGATTGTTGTTTTGATAGTTATTAGTATTTTGATTTTGTGGAGCTTGATTTTGGCGGGAACCTTGACCGTTTTGGTTATAAGTTCCCGTGGCTACATAAGCATTCGAAGTGTTACCATCCGCGGTAATGCACTCGGAAAAATCATGAGCTCCACCACACGAAATACAACTCTTAGCAACCGCTTTAACCGAAGCGGAATTTGAAGCTTCTTGAGCTTTCCAATGAGACATAAGAGTCGAAAACCTATCGAAAAACCGATTCTCCTCATTTTCTTCATCTTTCAAGGCATTAATGCTACGAGACGATGACGAACCCAAATTGGCAACACTTGGTGTGTTACGAGGGCTATAAACCTTAGACCTATTTTCAATGATTTTCAAAGCCTCTTCGGTTTTTTTGCACAAAAAATTACCACCCGCGGCGGCATTTAAGTAATCTCGTTCATGATCATTAAGCCCATTATAAAAAGTGTCAATTTGATGCAATTCGGAAAAATCATGGTGTGGACATTCATGTAACATTTCTTTAAACCTTTCCCAAGCCATTGAAAAACTTTCATTAGATCTTTGTGTAAATCGTGAAATCTCGTTTTTCAAATGTGTTGTTTTAGATGGTGGAAAAAATAAATTCACAAATTTAGACACGAGATCGGCCCATGTCAAAATCGAATTTGGCGGTTCTTTCTCAAGCCATATCTTGGCGGGTCCATCTAACGAGTAGGGAAACAACATCATCTTAATGGCATCGTGTGGTACATCCTTAAACTTGCTTGTCGAGGTGAGACGATTAAATTGCCTAATGTGATAATGTGGGTTGTCTTTTTCGTGTCCGCGAAACTTGTTTGCTTGAAGCATAGACATTAAACCCGTCTTGATCTCGAAGTTCTCCGCAAGGATGGCGGGAATCACAATCGCCTCTCCAAAACCCTCGGTTGGTGCTTGAAGTAACTCCATCATAGTACGATTAGCCATGATAGCTTATTGTTCTACAATAGGTTCCTCACTTGGAGTCTCTTCACTAGAAAAATTAGGAGTAGGTGTTGACTCCTTTCGGTTTCTACGTTTACGTGCACGTTTTGCTTGATTGCGAGTAAGCATAAACGTCACGTACAACGAGGGGATGAGCAAAGAAGATTCTTTTTGGTGTTTTGTATTTTTCAATTTTTTTTGTGGTTTTTGATGGTATTAACTTTTTGGGAAATTGGTGAATGTATTAAGTAGACACAAATCTACAAATATCCTCCTTAATCAAATCTCTCGATTAAAGAAGCCTCAAGGAATGAAAACGATCACGTGAAGTGAACGCCTTCGATGACTTTAGAACGATGGTGGAACACCAAATCGTTCAAGAGGGCTTAATCAATAGAAACCAAGAAAATATATATGATATGTAATAATACTTTGGGCGGCAAAACCCTCGATTAGCTCTCAAAATCAAATACTCACAAGCAAGCGGAGGAAACGAGGCGGCGCGAAGCACTTAAGAGCCTTTTTCCTTTAGGTCGTGAAATACAACCGCCTTATACCCACCTTATAGTTTGTATTTTTCAAAATCGAGCTTCACGAAAGTATTTTATCTATTTTTGCCTTTTTTCTTTGGTTTGAGATTCGAATACAATGATTGGGTAATGACCTCCTAAGTCAAGGTTGTGATTTCTCACGTATTTGGAGTACTTGTGAATTTATTGTTCTACGTATACAATATAGTAATAGTATTCACACAAAAACCGAAAAACGATAATACTTATTAGTAGAGTGCTACTAATACAAATACTAATTATGGTTAGTATAAAAACAACAATTGTTCAATCAAAACACAACACGCCTCCCCGGCAGCGGCGCCAAAAATGATAGTTGTAAAATCATTTTTAGAATTAAAATTTTGCCATTTTTAGCCTTATTTTGCATAAAACGATAACAAAAAGATAAACTTTGGAAAGCGTGAAGGTTTAGCAAGGCAAGTATCTATTCACCCCCCATACTAAAGTTAAACATTGTCCTCAATGTTTCGAGTCTAGGGGTACAAACACCCCCATACTAGAGACGTAGTTGAAAGCCTAATCTAGCATGGAAAGGGTGTAACCAATAAATTAATAGCCGTTTATGAAGTGTGCTAAAAACCTAAGGTTAGAACATCAAAAGGATATATCATTTGGATATTGAGAAATGTATCCAAAGCAAACGATCGAGTGCTCCCATAAAACGAACACGAGAGGCTCCAATCGTGAAGATCATGATCTAAAAACTACAATGCACAAACAACCACGGAACAAAGGTTGGAAGGGCACAAATCCCCTCACATTAACTAATTAGAAAGTAATAATATGTACATGGATAAGCAAGGGACTCCCCCACGAGGCACCTTGTTTTTGATAACCGAGTCAAAAGCTCGACTCGAATCCCCATAAATGTGATCATTTAGGGATATCATGGTGTGCTCAATTTTTGGTGGGGCTTACATGATAAACAAGGCCAAAAAACAACCGGTATTAAGGACTAAGTCCTTTGATGGTGCAAAATACCGGGATCGAAGATGGCGTTCTCGTTTTCATTGGAAAAACAAATCAACGCCACTTCATTGTGAGTCAACATAAACCCAAAGGGTTTCAAGAAAATAGGTGAGAAGAAATAGAAGGGTGGGATAATGGGTAAGACATGAAAACATTGAGCTACTCGAGGTAGAGTCGCACCAATCAAATAGAAAGATTTTCCATTTATTGCATCGGTGGAAGACCGAGATTTACCTTTATAAGCAATTCCAGGATCAAATATCTCGTCCTCGGTGGAGAAAGGGAAGGGAACATAAGGGTTTTCCCCCACACTAAGTCCACACAAAGCATCGTCAAAAGGAGAAGACGTGCTTGTAGCACTCAATACACGTGGTGATGACAGAGTTAGAATTGTAGAAAAATCTTTTAAATTCACTTTAAAATCATTTCCTTTTTCATCTTTTAAACTCTCCTTGTGAAAACCCGATTTAATTATGTCAAAAATATTTGGTGTATCTAAAGCAATGTTAGTCACACTAAAAATTCTCACATTTGAAAACCGTTTTGGCAAAGGTGGTGGTAAGTTCTCAAAACGTTTGTCGACAAAGAAAACTTCCCCATCGGGATCAACATATTCATCATCCGAAGTGTCACTCGAGATTGGAATCGTAGGCTTAACACTCTTAACCTCCACCGGCGGAGGGGACGGAACTTCATTTTTCTCAACAACTCCTAAAACTCTTTTTGAAATCTTTTTACAAATGTTTTTGATGGGATTGACATTGTACAAACACGTGATCGAATACACATGAGAAAGTGTGGAGTTTTGAGTTGCATTAATGACGAGTTCTTCCTCATTGAAACGAAGAGTGATTTTCCTTGCATGCACATCGATAAGTGCTCTCGAGGTATCCAAAAAAGATCGACCTAAAATTAGAGGAACTTTAGGATCGATGGGAATGTCAACAACAATAAAGTCTACGGGATAGTAGAACTTTCCAACTTTCACAAAGACGTCCTCGGCTACTCCACAAGCTAGAATCGTAGAATGATCGGCCATTTCGATTGACATTCTTGAAGGAGTGAGATTGGGAAGATTGAGCGATTTAAAAATCTCAAGAGGCATCAAATTAATACTAGCACCAAGATCGGCCAAGGCGTAGCATTCTTCCATGTCTTGTATAGCACATGGGATTAAAAACTTGCCGGGATCACCGACTTTTTGAGGTATGCGGCTTAGAAAAACCGATGAACAACTAGACGATTTTTGCAATTTCTCTTTGTTATTCAACATACTTTTGAAGTTTGCGGCAAATCGAGGCATCATGACTAAGGCGTCGGCAAAACTTATATTAAAATGCAAGTCACGAAACATTTTCATAAAAAGTTCAAATTGATAATTATTTCGTTCTTGTGCCTTTTCCTTGTCTCGTCTTGAAGGGTATGGTAAGGGTGGTGTGGGTTGGGGCATAGGCATAGGCATCAGCCTTGGAATCTCGGGTTCCATGATTGGTATAGGTTCCACCGTAGGTGTGGTTTGAGCGGTGCTTCGTGGGCTTGGAATTTGCTCCTTTTCTACCACCACCTCGGGTTCTTTCTCTTTTTCCTTCTCCATAGAAGTACTTGGACGAGAAATGGGTTATTTGAAAGTTTTACCACTACGAGTAATAATAACCTTCAATTCTCCTTTCGGGTTCACGATGGTATCACTAGGAAGACCACCCGAAGAAGAGGGCTTACACATGATAGCTTCAAACATTTTTCCCATTCGGTCTTCAAACTTAGATTGCCTAGCATTTGCTTTTAACAACTCTTGCTTAATCTCATGTTGACCTTGCTCCATTTTTTGTTGATTTTGTTGGATTCGTTGAACATTTCCTTCCATTTTATTAGCATGAGTTTTAATTTCATTAGCAAGTTCGTTTTTAAGCTCGTTTTTCAACTCGGATCTTAAGCTAACCATTTCACGTTGCATATTGTCAAACTTAGCATCATTAGCCTTTGCATAATTCAAAAACTCTCCTTGAAGATTTTTGGTGTGATCATTTTGAAAACCTTGAGTGGTAGTTTAAAAATCACGGTTTTGGTTTTGGTTTGAAATTTTCCCATTTCCACTTTGATAATTACCCTTGTTGTAGTTACGTTGATTGCCTTGATAATGACCACCTTGATTGTTGTTTCGATAGTTATTAGCATTTTGATTTTGTGGAGCTTGATTTTGGCGGGAACCTTGACCGTTTTGGTTATAAGTTCCCGTGGCTACATAAGCATTCGAAGTGTTACCATCCGCGGTAATGCACTCGGAAAAATCATGAGCTCCACCACACGAAATACAACTCTTAGCAACCGCTTTAACCGAAGCGGAATTTGAAGCTTCTTGAGCTTTCGAATGAGACATAAGAGTCGAAAACCTATCGAAAAACCGATTCTCCTCATTTGCTTCATCTTGCAAGGCATTAATGCTACGAGACGATGACGAACCCAAATTGGCAACACTGGTGTGTTACGAGGGCTATAAACCTTAGACCTATTTTCAATGATTTTCAAAGCCTCTTCGGTTGTTTTGCACAAAAAATTGCCACCCGCGGCGGCATTTAAGTAATCTCGTTCATGATCATTAAGCCCATTATAAAAAGTGTCAATTTGATGCAATTTGGAAAAATCATGGTGTGGACATTCATGTAACATTTCTTTAAACCATTCCCAAGCCATTGAAAAACTTTCATTAGATCTTAGTGTAAATCGTGAAATCTCGTTTTTCAAATGTGTTGTTTTAGATGGTGGAAAAAATTGATTCACAAATTTAGACACGAGATCGGCCCATGTCAAAATCAAATTTGGCGGTTCTTTCTCAAGCCATATCTTGGCGGGTCCATCTAACGAGTAGGGAAACAACATCATCTTAATGGCATCGTGTGGTACATCCTTAAACTTGCTTGTCGCGGTGAGACGATTAAATTTCCTAATGTGATAATGTGGGTTGTCTTTTTCGTGTCCGCGAAACTTGTTTGCTTGAAGCATAGACATTAAACCCGTCTTGATCTCGAAGTTCTCCGCAAGGATGGCGGGAATCACAATCGCCTCTCCAAAACCCTCGGTGCGTGCTTGAAGTAAATCCATCATAGTACGATTAGCCATGATAGCTTCTTGTTCTACAATAGGTTCCTCACTTGGAGTCTCTTCACTAGAAAAATTAGGAGTAGGTGTTGACTCCTTTCAGTTTCTACGTTTCGTGCACGTTTTGCTTGATTGCGAGTAAGCATAAACGTCACGTACAACGAGGGGATGAGAAAAGAAGATTCTTTTTGGTGTTTTGTATTTTTCAATTTTTTTTGTGGTTTTTGATGGTATTAACTTTTTTGGAAATTGGTGAATGTATTAAGTAGACACAAATCTACAAATCTCCTTCTTAATCAAATCTCTCGATTAAAGAAGCCTCAGGGAATGAAAACGATCACGTGAAGTGAACGCCTTTGATGACTTTAGAACGATGGTGGAACACCAAATCGTTCAAGAGGGCTTAATCAATAGAAACCAAGAAAATATATATGATATGTAATAATACTTTGGGCGGAAAAACCCTCGATTAGCTCTCAAAATCAAATACTCACAAGCAAGCGGAGGAAACGAGGCGGCGCGAAGCACTTAAGAGCCTTTTTCCTTTAGGTCGTGAAATACAACCGCCTTATACCCATCTTATAGTTTGTATTTTTCAAAATCGAGCTTCACGAAAGTATTTATCTATTTTTGCCTTTTTTCTTTGGTTTGAGATTCGAATACAATGATTGGGTAATGACCTCCCAAGTCAAGGTTGTGATTTCTCACGTATTTGGAGTACTTGTGAATATATTGTTCTACGTATACAATATAGTAATAGTATTCACACAAAAACCGAAAAACGATAATACGTATTAGTAGAGTGCTACTAATACAAATACTAATTATGGTTAGTATAAAGACAACAATTGTTCAATCAAAACACAACACGCCTCCCCGGCAGCGGCGCCAAAAATGATATAGTAAAATCACACTTGTTTAGGAAAACAAGGCAATTAGGGTAAGTATTAACAAGCGGTTTAGGAAAACCACAAGTTATGACCCAAAATAAGAGTGAAGTGAGTTCGTTCTCGAGGAGGCACGTGTGTTGTGTGATGAATTGATTAACTTTGTTTGTGATTATATTGAGAAGAAAAGAAAATAGAAATAAGAATGAAATGACGGTTACGAAGACGGATCGAGCTAAGACGAAAAGGCGTTCACGTAAAACCGTAAAAAACTACAAAATTAAAAATTTTAAACCTAAAAATTAATTAAAAGCTAAAAGTAGTCTAAAATAATATAAATAAGAATAAAAATTCAATAAAAATATTTTAAAACCTTTTATTAATTAAATATTCAATTTTAAATGCTAATTAAAGCCCTAAAATTAAATATAATTAATCAAAATGTCCAAAATATTATTTAATTGAACAAATAACTTACTTATATTATCTAAAGACTAAAAAGTATTTTTCCTAATTTTTGAAAACTATTTTTCTATTTTTTAATCACTAAAAACTATTTTAAAACTAAAATAATTATAAAAAATAATAAAATAATGCCAAAAATAATTGGACACTTTTAAAAACCCTAAGTTACTCTAATGAACAGAAGAAAAATGAAAAAGTTTGAAAAATATTAAATTTACCACTAAAAGACCAAAATAGTTTAATATAAAACCCTAATTAACTTAAATTAATTCTAAAAAATAATTAAAAGATGAACAGTAAAAACTTTTTTAACTAAAAATCTTAAAATGTTTTTCTAAATCTAAGAAAAATGTTTAAACTGAAAAATAGGTATTTTTGGCACTAAATGCCAAAAACAGAAACATAAAAGTTAATAAAAAATGCTATTAATTGTAAAAAAACAGTAAATGAACAGTAAATAAAAATCTAATTAAACTAAAAAATCAGAAATAAAATTAGAAAAATAATAAAACTGGTTTCAAGATCTAAATCAAATTTAAGACCACAAAAGACAAAATATTCAACTTTCTGAAAGTGACACTTTGGGACTTTTGTCCTTTAGCTTGGCAGTGGAAACAAGTGTATAAGCAGGGGAAACCTTTTTCCCACTACTAGTGCAAATATCAGATCTGGTGACGTTTAAGCTTAGGAAAGCTTATATTGAGTGCTTATTTTGGACAATAAGGCACCCTTATACTTAGTTGAGTATAAGGAGTCTATTTAAACACAAAAACACACAAATTACTTCACAAAAATTCACACAAAAAGCACATAAAGTTACTGATTAAGGCAAAATGTTTCTGATGAACAGTAGACCCCTAAGTTACTTGCACAAATACGAATTTTAAACCCCAAGATCTTGCATACAATCCAACCAAATGGCATACAAGCAATTTCAATCCCTAGTTAATCAGTTTGGCTAACAACATGCAAGATTTGAAGGCACAAAATTCACTAAACAGACAAGAAAATGCACTTTCTGATTTGCTTAAGCCAATTTTTATGCATGCAAATGATTTAAAACTTTATCAAAATGAAATCCTTATACTGATGTCACCTAATAATACCCAAATGAGTGTATCTAGTCTGGTTTTAACACAAGAAACATATCACTAAACCTACTTGAACCTTAATCCAAACACCCCTTTCACTTTCTGAAAATCATTTTTTCAAACCAAATCATATTCAATCCACACCGAATTAATTCTAAATGCTACTAACATGCATATTAGGCACAAATACTCTCAAATCAAACCACTTAAACACTTTTCATGTAGATTTCACATAAATCATACAAATCACACAAAATCAGCAATTTATGAAAACTGAAATAGGAATAAGGCTTTTACCTAGAGGGACCTACATCCAGGTCCCTCAGTGACTGCTATGTCACCTCCAATCAGGCTGGGGCCTGAGCAGATCTCTTGAACAACAAGGACTTAAAACCTGCTAAGAAAAATGAAGAACACACAATACAATAATCTGATTTTTTTTTGAAACTTTTTAAAACCTTTTCACAAAACTTCCTTAAACTTTATCCTTTGAAAACACTTAAACAATGACTGATAATCCTGGAAAATCAAACCTTGAAACAAGATTTCACCAAAAGAAATCAATATTTCAGAAACTTGAAGATACTTTTGAAAACTCAAAATTACTTCAACAATTTTTATGGAACTCAGATTTTCTAGCTCAAAAACGTTTACCAACTTTTAAATAATCATAAAAGGAATTACATTTACCAAATACCAACTTTATATTAATAAAAAAGGAATTACAAGAATTTTGCTAGAAAAACTGGAACAAAGGGTGATACACATGTTGTATACTCCTTTTATACTACCAACAAGATGATTCTAGAACTCTGATTAAAATAATGCAAGAGAGAAACCCTAGTTGCTGAAAATCCGATTTTGCCCTTTTGTCTTTGAATTTGAAACTGGTCAAAGGGTTCCCATGTGATGCTAGTGAGGTACAAATGATCTTTGCCGTTTGTCAAATCCTTTGGGAGAAAGGAATTCATGTGTTTCGTTGGATTACTGAAAAGATTCCCATTTTGCCCAATTTTGGAGTGACAGGGGAACATGGGGGTCCACTGGGAGGTCACGGAGTGCAAGTTTGAAGGTGGGGTTTTGATGTTGATAGGTTAAATTAGCATTCTGAAGTATATGGGGTTAAACCCCTTTGCTTTGTGGTGGATTGGAGATTAGGGTTTATAGGGAGGATTAGAGAAAGATTAGGGAGTGATGATGAATAGTGTCTGTTTCCCACTTCTTTTAATTATAAAAAATTAAGTTTAAAACGTGGGTTGTTTGACTGGATTGACCAGTTTAACTTAATGAACTGGGTAATGGTTTTGGGCTTGGTTGGGTAGGGTTAATGGGTAGGGTCGGGTAAACGGGTAGGTTTAGTGAGGTGTCAGTTTATTAGTGGTGGTCATATGTTTCTTGTCTGGGCAGTTTTGCCCCCCCATGTTTCTTTGTTTCTTCATCTTGTAATAATCAGCAACATTAACTTTTCCCTTTGTAAACAACTTTGACTAAGTTGTCATTTTTGGCACATCTCATTTCCAAACTTTAGACAAGGGTTTCTTTTGTACTTTATTCATTCTCCAAGGACTGAACTTGTACAATCTTGATATTTTAGGGACCCACAAGTAATTTTGAGGATTTACAGGGGTATAAAATGACAAGTCTTCTAAAGTTGAGGGACCATTCTTGCCAATCTTCAATTCTTCAAGGTCATTTTGGAAATTCCAGATTTGGGTCCAGTTCATTGTGCGGCTTCGTTTCCCGTGTTCGTTTTTGATTGATTCTTATGATCTTTTTGTCATTTCCTCAATATCCGTACCTAAAATACACAAGCAACAAACACGAGCATATATTTGGCAGTTTTAATGATATTTTATGCATTTAAGCCCGATTTGGACGATGAGACTATGTATAAAAGCAGTCTCATCAATTTGAGTCTACGTAATACATACAAAAATCCAAAAAAAAATTAAAAAATAATCAAAAACCAAAAAAAATTGAAAAATCGAAAAACCACAAAAAGAATCTTCTTTGCTACCTCCCATTCTACGCTTAGTGCATGCGCACTGGGTCGAAGGATTATTCTAATTCTAGTGACGCTTCGAATCGACGCAATCGTAATCGAAGGAATCGATGACGTAGACGAGAATTAGAAACCGACGTTCCTAATATCGTTGTTGAAGAAACCTTAGACGAGATGGCCGACAATCGTTCGATGATGGAATTGCTCCAAGCGCCCACCGAGGGTTATGGAGACGCGATCGTAATTCCCGCTATCGAGGAGGAGAATTTTGAGATTAAGAGCGGAATGCTTTCGTTAATCCAAGCTACGAAGTTTCGAGATCGTGAAGCCGACAATCCTCACGACCATATTCAGAATTTTGATCATCTTTTAGCCACGAGCAAGTTTAAGAACGTCGACACCGATGTCGTCAAGCTTATGCTTTTTCCTTACTCGCTCGATGGTGCCGCCAAGGATTGGTAGGAGAAAGAGCCACCTGATTCGATAACTACGTGGAAGGATCTTGTCTCCAAGTTCGTTAATTATTTTTTCCCACCGTCTAAGACGACGTTTTTCAAAAATGAAATTACGAAATTTGAGAAAAAACCGAATGAATCTTTTAGAGATGCGTGGGATCGTTTTAAGGAATTTCTTAGGCAATGTCCTCACCATGGTTTTTCCGAGTTGCACCAAATCGATACGTTTTACAACGGTCTTAATTTTCAAGAACAAGATTCGTTGAATTCCGCCGCCGGTGGCAACTTTTAGTGTAAGACTCCGAAAGATGCATTGATAATTATCGAAAACCGATCCAAGGTTTACCAACTCCGCAACACACCGAGTGTTTCCAATGTCGCCAATGTTAGTAGTTCTAATCGCGACATTGAGAGAGTTGATGCAAAAGTCGACAAGTGGACGAATGTGTTTACGTCTTTTCTTGTTGAAATGCAAAAGAAAGACGCTCCCGCTACAGTGAAAGCGGTTGAGGTTTCGTGTACGTTTTGTGGTGGACCTCATAATTATTACGAGTGTGTGACTACGGATGGCCAAACATCGAATGTGAGTGCGTTAAATGGAAACAACAATTTTCAAAATCAAAATAACGTGGGTCCATCACAACAAGGAAATTATAACCAAGGAAACAATTTTCAAAATCGTAACAATTTTCAAGGAAACCATCAACAAGGGAATTTTCAAAACCAAGGTTATAATCAAGGTCGGAATTTAAATTGGCAAAATCGAGACAATAATCAAAACTCGAATTTTTCAAACAACAACAATAAAGGCAACAATTTTTCAAGTGGGAATCAAAACAATTTTCAAAGAAGTAATCAAAACCAAGGGAACTTTAATTCTAATCAAAATAGTTCGTCAAACGATTTTCAAAATTACATGAAAACGAATGAGGCTAATATGAGACGATTAGAGGGAGAAATTGGTACTTTGAAAAACGACTTTTCTAATACATTGAAATTACAAAACACGAAGATTGAGTAAGGACGAATTGACATTAAAAAGATGTTTTTGGCTATTATGAACAAAGCCTCGGGTGCTTCATCGAGTTCGTTACCTAGTGACACCGTTGCAAATCCGAAGGAACAATGTAAAGCCGCCTCGTCTCGTGAGAAAGGTCGTGTGATTACCCCTAACCTTGAAGGATTTCGAGTTGTTCCTTCTTCTCAACCCTCGACTTCTAAGACGTCTTATTGTTCTAAAGTCGATGGGGTGTAACGTGGCGACCAAGGAAAAGAGTGCACAACCTCGTGTACCTCAAATTCCATCCACGGTTCAAAAAGAGAGCTTTACCGACCTAACCAAAGTAACCCTTGAAGAAACTTGTGCATCGATCCTTCTTAAAAAACCCAAAAGGCATATGCCGATAAAGGAAGATGATCCGGGCCAATTTCTACTACCTTGTGATTTTTCCGAGATTGAGGGATGTTTAGCCCTTGCCGATTTAGGTTCTAGCATCAATCTCATGCCTCATTTTCTTTGGAAATTGATGAGTTTTCCTAATCTTACCCTTACGAACATGACTATCGAGCTTGCAAATTGTACTCCACTTTTACCAATTGGAATAGCCGAGGATGTCTATGTTAGGATTGGAAAGTTTGTTTTTCCCGCGGATTTCGTATATCCGATTACGAGTGTGACCCTAAATGTCCCATTATTTTAGGCCGACCATTTTTATCGACGGCTCGAACGGTAATCGACGTTCACGAGGGGAGACTTACTATGAGATATGGGGATGATAAAATTGACTTTTTCACGAGTAAATCCCAAGTGTCTTGTGATAATGAAAAAACCGAGGTTTCAAAACCTAATTCTTCTAAACCTAATGATTTCCAAATGTACACTTTAGCGGAAAGAATGAGGCTTAATGCATGTTTTGAAAAAATTAAGAAGAACGGTTTTAAAGATGAGGATTTTAATGATAAAGAATACGTGTACCTAGTTCAAAAGGGTATGTGTAAATTTATGAAGGAAAATTCACTTTGGGATGTATTCGATGAAACATGTGAAATACCAATTCCGAAGGGCGACATTAGTGCCATCACGACAATGACCAAAATGGAATCGTCTTCACCACCTTCGAAGGACCACGTCTTTGAGGCTTCAACTTCTATCTCCATCGAAGTGCCTCCTATTCCTAGCCCAACACCCGTTGAGGCTAAAGGTTTCATCGACATCGATCCTCTCGTCATAGAAAATTCACCTAAGCATAGTCATTCGACTTGTAAGACCATGGTTGTGAGTGCTCACATCGACTCTTTCTTCGACGATGACGATGGCGATTTTGCCGAGATTGATCACGTACTTCGAAATCCACATGCCATTTTTGAGGATTCTCCTAAAAGAAACATGTGAAGTACGATGATTACGAGTTTGATCCCGGGATTGAGGAAATCATTGAATGAGAGCTAGCTCTTTTGCCTCCACTCCCACCTACGAGTGAGGTCGATCTTTCCAAAATCAAGGATGAACAAAATGAGTTGGAACGTCTTATTTTCGATGACGAACCAACTCATGTGACCACTAAAAATCCAATTCTCGAGGAGTTACCTAATCAACACTCCTCAAACGAGAATTACGTTTACCACATTCGTGAGGATTTAACTTATCAACAATCCCCACAAATGTATGATGGTTTCGTGCTTGATCGTGATCTTTTCGAGAGAGTTTCTAAGATACTCAAGGAGGGGAATGACAAACCTTGGTTTGACAAGCCTATCTTTGATGAAGAAATCGATGAGATCGACATTCATGAGAATGACGAGTATGTTGACCCCGAGGGGGCGGTGTTCTTTATTGATAAACGTTTTGAGAACTTATATAATCCGCCACCCCCTCCCACCAAAGACTTAAATGTGAGGATTTTTAGCGCGACTAATTTCGTCTTAGAAACGCCAAATATTTTCAACATTATCAAATAGGGTTTTCATAAAGAGTTTTTAAACGATAAAAAGGAAAGGATTTTAAAAATGTTTTAAAAGATTTTTCTACAAGTTTAACTCCGTCATCACCACGTTATATGAGTGCTACCACCTCGTCTACTCCTTTTGACGACGGTTGGTGTGGATCTAGTGTGGGGGAAGCCCCAAATGTTCCCTCACATTTCTCCACCGAGGACGAGATTTACGATCCCGGAATTGCTTGTAAAGGGAAATATCGGTCTTCCACCGATGCAATAAATGAAAAATCTTTTCGTTTGCTTGGTGTGAGTCTACCTCGAGTAGCTCATTTTGTTGACTTACCCATTGTACCACCTTTCTACTTCTCATCTCTTTTCTTCTACCCCTTTGGGGTTCTAGCACATGTTGAAGTGGCGTTGGTTCGTTTATCCCATGAAAACGAGGACGCCATCTTCGATCCCGGTATTTTGCATCATCAAAGGACTTAGTCCTTAGTACCGGTTGCTTTTTGGCATTGTTTACCATGTAAGCCCCAGTAAAAATGACCATACAATATTATCCCTAAATGATCACATTTATGGGGATCCGAGTCGAGCTTTTGACTCGGTTATCAAAAACAAGGTGCCTCGTGGGGGATTCTCATGCTTATCCTTGTAAATATTATCTCTTTCTTAGTTAATGTAACGAGTGTACTTGTGCTCTTCCAACCTTTGTTTCGTGGTCGTTTGTGATTGTGATTCATTAGGTTCATCGTCATCATTGAAGCCTCTCGTGTTCCTATTATGATCACTCGAGCTTCGATCGTTGCCTTTATAGATTCCGATATCCGATGATATCCTTTTATGTTTTAACGTTTATCTTATTAGCATAATTCATAAACAGCTTTTAGGTTATTTTTTTTACCCTTTCCATGCTCGAGATTAAGCATTCGACTTCGTCTCTAGTATGGGGGTGTTTTCACCCTAGACTCGAAACATTGAGGACAATGTTTAGTTTAGTATGGGGGGGGGGGGTGTGTAGATACTTCACCTTGCTTACGTCACCACGCAATCCAATATTTATCTTTTTGTTATCGTTTTATTGCAAAATAAGGCTAAAAATGGCCAAATTTTAAATTTTTTCTTGTTTTTCATAACTGTTTAAGACACGAAAGTAAGTTTTCGGATGGTGAGAATAAGAGTAATTTTTGACTCGACCGTGCGTGTTGAGCACTTAGCTTTGATTCCTTAACTTTTTAGGCTAAGTCTCTTAAATGAGGACGAGAAATGATAGAGTTATTTATAAGTCTCGTAATAGTCACGATCTCATGTGTAGTAATTATTAGCTTATTCTCCCCACTCTTTTGTATAATAAATTGTTAATAAATATTGATTTAGCGGTTTAGTCACTATTGTTGGTTTCTAATTTGTTTTAGTAGCTTCCATGTAATTAAATAGGGAAAACATTAAGGTATCGCCAGCGTCACGGTTTTGAAGTATTGGCACCCGAATAACCGAAAGCTTCACCTAATAATAAGATTTCAAGTGCTCACCTAAATTAAACAAAAATTTGAAGCTCACAAGGCCGAAAAATCTATGCCTAAATTGAAATTGAATCAAGCCTTAATCTTTGAAGCTTTAAAGATCCAAAATTCTCTTTAGCGTGAGGATATACGTCTTTGGCTAATAAAACCACCGATGAGGCGGATAATAAAAGGTAAGGCAAGACCGAAGTCATAATAAAAGCTCCATGGCGGAGTTGAATAAAAGATGGAGGTAAACCTATGATAATAAGCCCCTTCCGTTAGGGGGCGTATAAAAGTCTTGGTAATAAGTCTCATGTTCAAAACCGTTATAAAACCGTGTTTATCGATCCTTCTTGTTGACTTAATTTTTTGACATCGTTGTCTATTAGGGTGAATTATTAATTCGATGATTTTGGTTACACCGTTAAAACTCTATTTTTAGACTTAATCTCTATTCACGCGTAAGTCAATGATGTATCCTCGTTATCATTAAGACAAAAATAAAATATAAGAGATACCAAGTAGGAATAAGGGAGTTTAGGTTCGTAATTAACACTCATGAGACATGATTGTGTTGCTAACTTATAATAACAATGATCTCGTTACACGCTTAGCATGGAATTGGGTGAAAATCGAGGACGACGAAATTATTCCTAATGAAGCATTCACGTGTTCTTGTTCTATGATCCCAAAAGTCACTTTATCATGATGAAAACAATACATTATGTCTAAAACGCGTGTAGTAGTTTATTTAAGTTTACGTCTTCAATAATTGCCATCATAAAATGAATTTTGGAAGTGCTATGATACTTAATTCTAGCATTGCGTGGGGACACGGCAATGGTTTAGTATGGGGGGGGTGATGAGACTGTATTTATACATAGTCTCATCGTTCAAATCGGGCATAAAACGCTTAAAATATCATCAAAATACCCAAAATTTATGCTTGTGTTTGTTCATTGTGTATTTTAGGTACGGATATCGTGAAATCAACAAAAGATCAAAGGAATCAAGCAAAAATGAACACGGGAAATGAAGCCGCACAAAGAACCGGACCCGAATCATGAATTTCCATTCAAGTCCTTGAAGTTTTGAAGATTGGCAAGATTGGTCTCTCATCTTTTGAAGACTTGTCATTTTAAACCCTTGTAAATCCTCAATTTTACACTTGGGTCCCTAAAATGATAAGATTGTACAAGATTGGCCCTTGAAAAAACCATTTATTTCAAGAAATACCCTTTTGACAAGTTTATAAAAGTTTTGGTGGCAAATATCTAAAAATGAAAACTTGCATTACAAAGGAGTATGGGTTTTGAGGCTGTTTAATGTGAAGTAGCAAGTTTATGAGAATTGGGGGGCTAAAACTGCCCAGGCAAACAAACCCCCATCACCCACTCCCAATTGGACATGTCACCCCACCAAACTAACCCAACCAATCAAACACACCCAAGCCTTCCACGTCATTTTCCACCAAAATGTTTTAAACAAGTTTTATTAAACCCGGTTTAATATAACAAAAGTGGGGGAAACACTAGTTTAAAATTTCAACAGGATTAAAATCCCTAATTCCTTTTCTATCCCACCCATAAACCCTAATATAACCCAGGTAAAATCGACATCAAAACAAAGGGTTATTCCTCAATTACTTCCAGAACCCTAATTAACAATCACTTAATCCAATCCCACCAACAAAAACCCAATCACGTGAACCACAAGAGGGTCCCCCATGTTCCCCTGCTACACTAAAAATGTCAAAAAGAGAATCAGTCCAGGAAATCAACAACTCACATCCATTCCTTTGTCCCAAAGCTACCAATGAACGGTTCAAGATCATAAAGGACAGCTTGCATATTAATAAGTGTGAAAACACTTATCGTTTTACCACTTATTTCCAATAATAACAAGACCAAAACGTGTATTTTATGTCGTAAAAGTCGGAATTATGCGTGGTTTGTGTTTTTTTTGTGTTTTAGGACCAAAAGATGAAAAATAAAGAAAGCACGGGCTTTCACGGGCTTTTATCGAAGAAAACGAGAAAAGACCAAGTCAAAAGATCAAGAGTGCAAAAAGAACGAAAGTCCAAGGCATATTCTGAAGATTTATCGAAGAAAAAGTCTAAAGACAGAAGTTTAATGAAGTCGAAGAACTCAAGTCTAATTATAGAAGAAAATTATAAGACGAGTTCAAATCCCGAGACGACGTCGAGAAAGACAAAGGATATAAACCGAGTCGACCCAAGAAGAAAGAAAGAGGAGGCAACACATGCTCTCCCCCATTGCCTATAAATACCCTCCTAAACACATTAGGAGGGTGGTTAGCTAGTTTCATTTTTTCAATTTTTCCTTTCTAGTTTTTAGAGAGAGAAAGTTTTATACTTTCTCTCACTAAGTTTCATCTTTTCTTTATTTTTATCTTTCAAGTTTAAGCTTTTAATCATCCTTGTATTTAGATTTCATTAATCACAAGTTCAAGTTAAGCTTTTTGTTCATTAATCTCTTTCTACCTTTCTTGATTTTGGTTTACCTTTGATCCGAAATACTAATGATCCGTGATTGATTTTGATGTTTAAGTGATTAAAAATCTCATCTTTTTATTCCTACATAAGTTCTTATACGTTTGAGCTTTAAGCTGTTTGTGCTTATTGGCTTATTCGTATGTTTAGCTTATTTACTTTTAAGCTTTCTTAAAGGTTTTATCGTTTTAAAGTTCGTGTTATAAAGTTCACGTGTTTAGATTCCAAAAGTTGTCAGATTTGTGCTTAATTACTCTTGTCTAAAAGTTGGTAAGTGCTTATTGGTTTAACTGCTTATTCGTTGCAGCTTAAGTTACTCTTTGTTTTCTATTGCGATCTTATGAGGGTTTTCCTTGGTTACTGTCACACCCCAACATGGCGGAATATGGGGCGCGACGTATGTATATCATCACAACATGGCGTGTCTATACAGATAACTAAATGAAATGGAAATGTCATAAAATGATGACACAAATGTCATGACAATATCTCCACAAAATGCAGGAGTCTAGGCAAGTAGATAACAGTCCTACCTCTTACCCAAGACAAACAATTACCACAAACAAAACATCAAAAAGGTGTCCACAAAGTATCACTTATTCAAAACACATAGAAATAAACTAAGAAGGAACGAGATCTCATTCTAAATGCAATCCTAATGCCTCCAAATCTTGCCACTTCTATTATCAAGCTTAACCACATTCTCACCTGAAAGAGACACTAAAACACGTCAACATAAAGTTGGTGAGAGTCATAGGTTTAGACTCTAAAGCCAAAATCAAACCATAAGCTGTGAATAAAACCAAATTTAAGAACATATGGACAATGCGATACAAACATGTATTAACAACTAATATTCAAGATTTAACAAACCAAACCAAATCCAAGGCTCCCAGCCTTACCAAAACACCATGGTACCATAGGCGCCCATACACCTATGAACCAATACCAAGGCCCCGCCTTGTCATTATCCATTGGTCCCATAGATGCTCACACATCTATGTACCTCCCCAAGGCCCCGCCTTGTCAACATCCCCTTGGTACCAAGTCAAAACATAAAACAATCATGAATCAACTAGCAGTTAATCACATAAGTATGCACAAGTCCATCACCAAACACAAAACATTCACATCATAATTTATAAAAACAAGACAATGTCTCTTCCATCCCATCTGGAAGTCAAAATTATTAGTAGACATGGGACTATGAAACTCACCTGATTGAGCTTCTCCCAATAATCCGTGCACTAGCAAAAAGCTAACAAACAAAAACACAAAATCAAAACATGAACCAATCTCTAAAATGGCTCATCAACCTATGATGGACATCTAGCCTTCTCCCATATATGTTCCTCATTCATATGCTCTAAACACCCCATTACCCTTCCCTAACAAGTCCTTAACTTGGTTAAGTTTGATACCTATCCCGTTCATATTTTACCCAAAACAGTCCCAACTTTTAGGTCTCCAAATTATAAGCCAAACGCCCACCTAACCATACCCATGACCTCTGTAAAGGAAACCCTATGCCCTTACATAAGTTAGCTAACTCCTCCCATTTGCCCAAACCTTAAAGCTACTGTTAAGGCCCCGATATATATAAACGTTTGTTATGATTAGGGGGTCTTACCCTAACCCATTTTCTTAACCCCACCCCTGGTCTCTTATTTAATATATAAACCAACTCCCATGTTCGTTTGGAAGTCCCAATATACCCTAAGTACCCCAAACAATTCAAAACATAAAAAGAAAACAGGCTGACCCGAAAACAGTTTTGACACCCGACTGATGTAACCTGTTTTTGACCCACTTCCCACCTCCAATTTAGTTCTCGTTTCTTGCATTTGAAAGCCAACTCAATTACCTTTCCAGGGATACATGGATCGCAAAATAAGAGTTTGTAGAACTCTTTATATGATCAAAAGAATTGACCTAAAATTTTGCCTAGTTTTTAAAAACGAATTCAAATAAATTAACCTAAATAATTACCCATAACTCCACTAATTACAAGCCCTAATTCACCTAATCATTATAATATCATTAATATACAGATTTTAATTTAAACCCTAACCTAAATCCATCATAAGAGGATTGAGAAAGAATTAAAACACTTTAATTAAAAAGGGTTATAAAGATTTACATTTGATTTATGAAAACCCCAAAATTTTGATGAAACCCTAGTTTTTCTTATTAATGCCGCGACTTCAAGACTCAAGGAGAAAATAAATATGATTTTTGGTTGTGAATAAAATAATATATAGGGTGTCGATGAATCCTAGTCCAACCCAAGCCCAACTTCCCTTTTTTCTCTTCCCTTTTCTTTTGATCGTCCCATAACCGACCCCCCATATGTATATTTTTATTATATATATTTTTTATTGTTTATTAATATATTATTAACATTACCTTAAATTACCTTAATATATTACAGCTCCTAATACCTCCCAAACCTCAAAACCGTAAAATAGTCAAATTTTACGTGTTTACCGTAAAAGACGTAAAATATACAGTTTTTTAAAAAAATCTTAAATTTTGAAATAAACTTTATAACTAAGTCCTAAATGACTTAAAACCATCCCGAAAAATACTCACATGACTAAAAACCTTACCCGAGACCTCTAAATGCTAAACCCCAAATCCTAAAAAAAATACAATTAACTATAATACTTATACATATACGTAAACACCAAAATAACACCATTTCATTTCATAGTCACTAATTGTGAGCTCATGAACGTGAAATAACCGTTCCTCGATTTACTTATGAGTACTATATACCCATATACGATATCCACACCAACCTCGTTCACGCAAAATAAACATGTAAACACGCTAATCATATAGTCACACATATATTAACCTAAAAATAGAACCAAGTGACGAACCTCAAAACCACGGTTGTCACATCACTCCCTCCTAATAGAAATCTCGTCCCAAGATTTACTCCTTAGGATCGTCATTATCAAACAGCTGAGGATACTTATTCCTCATAAACTCTTCCCGTTCCCAGTGAACTCTGGTCCACGTTTTGAATTCCACCTAACCTTAACTAACGGTATCTTACTTCTTTTCAATGTTTTAACTTCACGGTCCATAATTTCTACCGGCTCCTCAATAAAACGAAGATTCACATCTATACTAATATCGTCCACCGATACTTGCAAGTCAGCTCAAGTTTGATACATGAAACACATCATGTACACTACTCAACTCTTCCGGTAACCTCAACCTATACGACACTAGCCCAATTCTTTCAAGGATTTCAAACGTACCCACAAATCTAGGCGCTAAATTCCCTTTCTTCCTAAACCGCATCACCCTTTCCATGGTGAAACCTTTAGCATAACCTTGTCCCCAACCTCAAATTCCAACAGCTTACGCCTCTTGTCCGCGTAGCTCTTCTGTCGATCCCTAGCCGTCTTTAATTTTTCCTTAAGCACAGTTATCGCATCCGTAGTCTCCTGTACCATCTCCGGTCCAATTAGTTGACTACTTCCCACTTCAGCCCATAGCAACGGTGATCTACACTTCCTACCATAAAGTGCTTCAAACGGTGCACACTCTATACTAGCATGGTAACTATTATTGTACAAAAATTCTGCCAACGCCAGGTGATTCTCCCAACTTCCTCCAAAGTCTATCACACACGCCCTCAACATATCCTCTAGTGTTTGTATAGTCCTCTCACTCTGACCATCCGTCTGCGGATGATAAGCTGTACTCATATCCAGCCTTGTACCCAAGGCTTGCTGCAATAGTCCCCAAAACCTAGACGTAAACCTATTATCCCTATCCGATATGATCGACACCGGCACTCCATGTTTTTCCACCACATGTTCCAAGTATTTCTTGGCAAACTTTTCCATCTTATCATCCTCCCTCATTGCCACAAAATGTGCAGACTTAGTCAGTCTGTCCACTATTACCCAAATCATGCCATTGCCACCGTTAGACCTTGGCAGTTTTATAATGAAGTCCATGGCAATATTCTCCCACTTCCACTTTGGAACCTCTGTTTGTTGCAGTAATCCTGATGGTCTTTGATGTTCAGCCTTCACCTTGGCGCAAGTCAAACACTCACTAACGTATAAAGCTACATCTTTCTTCATTCCTGGCCACCAATACATATCCCTCATGTCCCGATACATCTTATCAGCTCCTGGGTGTATTGAATATCTCGACGTATGAGCTTCATCCAATATAAACATCCTTGTATCGCCAAACAACGGAACCCATATTCTATCCAAGTAATACTTGCAACCATCTCCTCTTTCTTCCATGTACTGATCCATAGTATGTAGATTTTCTTCAACCAGCCTCTCCTCCTTAATGTCCTCTACTTGTGCTGCTCGAATTCTATCTTTAAGAGTTTTCTGAATAGTTATGCTCATTGCCCTTACTTTTTTAGGTTTTAGCCTCTCCTTCCTACTCAGAGAATCCGCCACCACATTGGCCTTTCCAAGGTGATACTTGATCTAACAATCATAATCACTAAATAACTCCAACCATCGCCTCTACCTCATGTTCAAATCTTTCTGATCAAAGATGTGCTGCAAGCTTTTGTGATCCGTATAGATCACACTTTTCGTCCCATACAAGTAATGTCTCCATATCTTGAGAGCAAAGACTACAGCCCCTAGTTCCAAGTCGTGTGTGGTGTAATTCTTCTCATGGTTTTTCAATTGTCGTGATGCATAAGCTATAACTTTATCTCGCTGCATAAGAACACATCCTAACCCCTAATTGGACGCATCACAATAAACCACAAAATCTTCCACCCCTTCTGGTAAGGACAAGATCGGTGCATTACACAACTATCCTTTAGTGTCTGAAACGCCTGCTCTTGCTCTTCGCCCCATTCATATTTCTGATTCTTTTGGGTCAACAATGTCAAAGGCTTTGATATTCTAGAGAAATTATCTATAAATCTTATGTAATATCCTGCCAAACCTAAGAATGACATTATTTCTGACGATGTAGTAGGTGCCTTCCAATCCTTCACGGCTTCAATCTTCTTTGGGTCTACATGTATGCCATCATTGTCGATTACATGCCCTAGAAATTGTACTTCTTGCAGCCAAAATTCACACTTGGAGAACTTTCCATAAAGTTTCTCCTTCCTGAGCAGTTCCAACACCGACCTTAAATGCTTGTTGTGTTCCTCCACCGTCTTAGAGTAGATAAGTATGTCATCAATGAAGACTATGACAAACTTATCCAGATATGGCTTGCACACTCGGTTCATTAGATCCATGAACACTGCTGGCGCGTTTGTCAATCCAAATGGCATAAGGGTGAATTCAAAGTGTCCATACCTCGTTCTGAACGCGATCTTTTGTATGTCCTCCTCACAGACCCTTAGTTGGTGATAACCGGACCTAAGGTCAATTTTTGAGAAGTATCTTGCTCCTTGCAGCTGATCAAATAAATCATCAATCCTTGGGAGAGGATAACTGTGACAACCCTGGTTTTAAGGTTCGTCACTTATTTTTATTTTGTGCTAGTTGCGTGTCTTTACGTGTTTATGTGCTTATTGGTGTGTATGGATTGTGGTTTGGATATCGTTTTCGGTACGGGGTACCTTGTGAATGAAACGATGTGTGATGATTTCATGTTCATGAGTTCACATGGTAGTGACTATGAAGTGAGATGGTGTTATTTGGTGGTTCTAAGTATACGTATATGTATTATAGAAAATCGTATTTTTTACGATTTACGGTTTGGCATTTAGAGGTCGCGGATGAGGTAATTAGTCATATGAATATTTTTCGATATGGTTTTAAGTCATTTAGGACTTATTTATAAAGTTCATTGCAAAATTTGAGATTTTTTTTAAAAGTGTATATTTTACGTCTATTACGGTAAAACGCGTAAATATGACTAGTTTTATGGTTTTGGAAGCTTTAGGAGCTGAAATAAATTAAAGAAAATTAAATTAATATTAATAACATAATATTAAATAATAAAAATAAAAAAAAACGAATTTAGGGGTGTTTGGGTCGGTTTAGACGCACCAAAGAAGAAAGAAATAAGGGAAAAGCCCAAAACAGGCCCAATGGACTTGTAATGGGATTAGGGAGCCTTTAGGACTTAACCAAACCCAACTCATAACCATAATAATCAGTTTTTAACCTCCATAACATCTCCTAGCCGAAATTCATCAATGGTGGCCAATTAGGGTTCTTCAAAAAATTAGGTTTTCTTCATCTTCTATTAATTTAAAGGTAAAACCTTCTTAACCTTTTTCATATTAAATGTTTTTAATGTTTCTATGATCATATGATGGATTAGGTTAGGGTTTAATTAAAAACAGTATATTAATCATATTTTGATGATTAAATAAATTAGGGCTTGTAATTAGAGGGATCAGGGTTAGTTAATAAGGTTGATTTTGTTAAACCCGTTTTTAAAAACTAGGCAGAATTTTGAGTCAATTGTTTTGATCATATCGGGAGTTCTAGGAACATTCAAGATGCGATCTAAGTATCCCTGAAAAGTTAATTGAAGTGGTTTCCAATGCAAGAAACGAGAACTAAATTGGAGGTCGGGAAGTGGGTTAAAAACAGGTTACAACAGTCGGAGGTCAAAACAGTTTTGAATTCAGCCTGTTTTCTTTTTAAGTTTTGGGTTGTTTGGGGTACTTAGGATTGCATGGGGATCTTCTCATGAACATGAGAGATGGTTTATATATTGTAGTAAGTATCTGAACTTGTGCTAAGGTTGTGGTTTAGGGTAAGACCCCTTAATGGTAACAAACTTTTAGTACATTTAAAATCAGGAAATCTGGAATGACAAAAGTAGATATATGTATATCGGGGCCTTAACAGTAGCTTTAAGGTTAGGTCATGTGGGAGGTGTTAGCCAACATACGTAAGGGTATGAATATTCATTTTACAGAAACCATGGGTATGTTTAAGTGGACATTTGACTTAAGGTTTTGAGACCTAAAAACTGGGACTGTTTTGGGTAAAATATGAACGGGATAGTTATTAAACTTAACCAAGTTAAGGACTTGTTAAGGAAGGGTAATGGGGTGATTAGAGCTTGTAATTGAGGTAAATATGTGGGAATAGGCTAGATGTCCATCATAGGTTAATGAGCCATCTTAGTGATTGGTTCGTGTATTAATTGCGTGTTTTTGGTTTGTTAGCTTGTTGCTAGTGCAAGGACTTGTGAAGAAGCTATCAGGTGAGTTTCATAGTCCCATGTTTGCTATTGTTTTTGACTTCCAGATGGGATGGAAGAGACACTGTGTTGAATTATTTTCTAAATTAATGATGTGATTGTTTTAAGGTTTGAGATGGACTTGTGTGTACATTTATGTGATTAACTGCTATGTGATTCTTGTTTGTGTGTGATCTGGATTGGAAATGTACATAGGTGTATGGGCGCCTACGGGACCTATGGTTAATGATAAGGCGTGATGCCTTGGAAATTGTGATTGTTGGTAAGGCGTGATGCCTTGGAAATTGTGATTGTTGGTAAGGCGTGATGCCTTGGAAATTGTGATTGTTGGTAAGGTGTGATGCCTTGGAAATTGTGATGGTTGGTAAGGCGTGATGCCTTGGAATTATAATGATTGATTGAGCTTGAATTATAGTTGTTAGTACATGATTGTAGCGCATTGTCCATATGTTTATTGGTTTATGGTATTCACAGCTTATGACTTGTCTTGTGTTGGAGTCTAAACCTATGACTCTCACCAACTTTATGTTGACGTGTTTTAGTGTCTCTTTCAGGTGTGAATATGGTTAAGCTTGAGGATAGAAGTGGCTAGACTTGGATACCTTAGGATTGCATATAGAAGGAGATCCCTGTTCCTTCTTAGTTTTTATTTGTTCATTTAAATAAGTGATACTGTTGGCACCTATATGTTTGTTTTATTTGTGTTACTTGTTTGTCTTGGGTAAGAGGTAGGACTGTTACCTACTTACCTAGACTCCTGCATGTTGAGATATTGTCATGACATTTGTGTCGCCATTTATGACATTTCTTATTTCATATTGTTATCTCTATAGACACGCCATGTTGTGATGATATCCATACGTCGCGCCCTATGTTCCGCCATGGTGAGGTGTGACAGAATGGTATCAGAGACAATGGTTATAGAGAATTAGGTTGCCTAGTCGCGTAGCCTAGTCTATAGCTTAAGGGTCCCTGCATATAGGCGTCATAGGAGTATGTGAGCATTTTATTATAATTGATGTGTTTGAATGTTATTTATTGTGATGTTTTGACTAATATGAGTTGAACCATAGTAAGTTCGTACTTAGCGACATGTTATTTTCTTTTCGGGTTGTGACTAGTGCGGGTTGAACCATAATCGTCCACACTAGTCATTGTCGTATTTTGCTTAAATTGTACATTATAGTACATAATTTGGTACATGGTAGTTCTATCTTTTGTTGGGTTATTTTATGTACCTGAGGTACAGTATTTTTCTTTTGATGTTTAAGTCATGTTCCCTAAGAATCGTGTGGTGGTTCGAGTTACTAGGAGTACATGGGTAGGAAGGATTTTAAGCCGTTTCCACTCTTATGGGCGACATGACTTATAACTGATTATGTTTTTGTTTTGGATTTAGTCTAGGCTGTTTTAGCTAGACTATGGATTTCTGTATTCCAAGAGTTTTATTATGTTATTTTTATAGATGGAGTTTTGGATCTTATTGGTTATGTGGTTATGAGCTTATGTGAGTAGATGGATTTATGTGTTATATGTTGTATTGATTCTTATAAGTGTCATCATAGGAGGGAGTGCATTGGGGAAAGGGTAATTGTATAAGTATGGTGGCCAACATAGTTATACAAGTACCACAACTTCAATGGGTTCCCATGTATGGTTGCATGAAAGAGGGTTAGTACATGCTTGTATATGATGAGATGTAGACTTTGGGTATACGTATTATATATGGGTTTATGTAATGGCTACCTATGATATGGCTATTGTTCTTTTTGTGTTATATATTTTGGGTTATAGTTGTGTTGTGTGATTTTGGGGTCACACGATATGGTTTGGTTTTGGAGGTGGGCTTTATGGCTTGTTGTGGCACGGTGAGATGGTGATTACTCGTATGGAAAAACGAGCGTATAAAGCCATTGATTGACTTACGTGTATGATAACGAGTATGTTTGGGGGATTCAATAGGTATACATGGTATATGGTCGTTCACTAGTTATTATAACTTGAACGTACCTTGTGTTTGTTCGTGTTTTATGGTGCTGGAGTTTGGTGGAGTTTCAACGACGTTTTGAATCTTTTGAACTGTGTCTTGTAGCGTATTCTTTGAGTTTCGTATTTCACGTGTACGTTTTAAAACGGTGTTCTTGGTTTTAAGTCTATTGAAATAACCTGGGATTTCTTTTGAGATAATGAAATCTTTTGTGTTGAGTCTTACATTTCTTTTGATTGGTATATGGAAAAAGAGGACTTGGAAATCTAGTATAGGGTTAGATAGTTGGTCGTATTCGGTAAAATAAGGGTAAGGTGTTGGGGTCGTGTTTGAAACAAGATGTAACATAAGATTTTTTTTAGTTAACAATTATTTATTTCAAATTCTAAAAGACTTTCTTTAAAATATAGCGAAGTAAAATTTCTTTCTACTTACATAGTTTATGTAATTGGGTTTAACTGATTCACGTCATTTATAATTATTAATAAAAGGTTAAATTGAGTTAGGAAGATTTCACATACAATTATATCTTTCATTTAAATTGATTGCATTAATCACTAAGTTTATTCTTTAGTTTTTAAAACAACTAGTATAAAATTGTTTTGGTCGTAACTTGTTTGTTTTTAAAGCTTTTTGGGTGATTCAAAAGCCTAAAATTATGTAATCGGAACGTACTTTTCAAATATTCAGAATGTATAGTCATGGGAGGTCAGTGGACTGGTCGGAATTGTTGTACAAGTGTCGGGTCCAAGGTTGAGGTTTGAATAGTAGTTTATTTTTATAATTTGGGATGCATGGGATACCTAGTCTTTGAGTTGAGTTTTGAGATCGTCTAGAAGGTTGTTTCTAGATGGTTTGAGTCACATAGATGTGAGGAGGTAAAAAAAATAAAAAAAATAAAAATATATTCTTTTGGAAAAGTCGATCTTTTGCACGGTTTAAATAATATGTCGCGGGGCGTTATATGTTTTGGTTGCCATTGGGTGTTTCTTGGATTATTTTCCGTTGTCATGGGTCATTTTGAATTAATACATGTTCTGGGTTTGAGTTTTCTTTTGAGTCTCGTGGTTTTTGACTCGTTTTAACTGGTGCACGTGAAAATGTCGTTAGTTACTTGTGGGTTTGATTCGTCGATCGTATCTGGTGGACTCGGGATGTAGTTTTGGTTTCGTATTGTTTGGGAGCGTTGAGGTAGTCATATGAAAGACTTGGTCGCGCCTACACGATTAAGTAGGTGGCCATGAGAGAATGGTTGGAATGCCCTTAGTGGGGAGGAAAGAGTTAGGAGTTCGTAGACGAACTAATATGAATATATGGTCTCTTTGGAGTACCAAGGAGATGAATAGAGATTTGTGGGATACTAGCACAAGTAACGCGCCGTAGAGAGTGGTTAGAAATTGCAGGGGATTCAGGATAAAGGTTGAGTTGCCTGGTAGTAAATGTGATGGGTAAACGGTTCAGTGGTCTGATAAGAGGGAGTTATACGTGAGATTTTCAAGAGTAAGCTTTTAGGATTAAGTTTACGAGGATGAGCAGTAGAGGTGGTGGCATATCATGGAACCAGCAAGGGTGAAGTGAAGAAGGATGAGGAAGCATTTTGGAGGCTGAAGAGGTGGATTGGATAATGAGCCGATCTTGGCATTATCGGAAGGACCGGATGAATTCGCGAAGCATGACGATACGTGGAGCAGGGATTTGGACGCGTACGAGGACGAAAAAGAAAGGCGATCGCTTATACGTTGCAGGAACTGAAGATTTGGAAGAACTAGATGGACTTAGTTAGTGGGGCTGGATTGTTATATCTGCCTAGAATGCTAGAGGCATTTGGTGTACGAGACGTGGAGAATGATCTATACGGATCATGAACGTCTCCAACACATATTCAATCATCTTGATTGACCTTTTGGCAAAGGTGATGGGTGGAGTTAAGTGATGAAAGAAAATTGCAAGGCCAAGTACCATCTGGGAAAGGGAAGCATGGTTGATGAGACATGGAATAAGAAGAATGAAGTGAGGCTGAGACGAACTTGAACTATATGGATGACGTATTAGGGTGGTTTGCATGAAGGATGTAGGTTGCACGAGTTTATTTGTCTAAATCAGAGTACGCGTCAACATGTATGTTGCGTGGCTTGGACAATCATATGGAGAAAGGGGCGTAGACTATACTTCCTACATAGATAGGAGTAGCTTAGAAAGGGTAATGTAAGGACGAAATTGGTGAAAGTGACGAGAGTTGGGTGATAGTCGATAGACTGACTAATTCATCTCGTATTTCAAGAGGAATGAGAAGTCACGTAGTTGAGATGTTGGAAGAATTGCGTACGAATGGGATGGAATAGAGGGTTATGCGTAAAAGTTAGCCTAATATGTATGGAATGCCTTATCAAGGATAATGGCAAGGGAAGAAACGATGGGAAGCATCACGTCGTGATGTATGGTATGAGTTGAGGAGGAAGAAGGACGTGTGTATTGAAGCGAAGCATGAATGAAATAGGAACCGGAGGTAAAACTTTGGTATAGCTTAATGAGTAGAATAAAGCACAACGCAGGCTAATGCTGTCGTAGTGTGGAAAAGGAGATGGCACTGAGCTATACTGATTGTTTGGGAGGATTAGTATCGATAATCGAATGGATGAGGAGTTATAGGTGTGATATGCCATAGGGACGAAGGGATTGGTCTAACTGAGATAACCATCCTTCTGAGAATGTGTATAGATCGTAAGTTGATTTGAACTGGAAGAACTAATGGGTATGTGAAAGACTGTCATAGGTCCCTTTGTAAGGGAATTGGAAATTTTAAGTAGTTTGGGGTACGGACTAAAGGGAGTTTCACCCATAGTAAGGGGTGGTATGTTTTGGTAAAATGGAAGAGTTGATGTAGAGATTTGTAGGTCCAGTTATGATCTTTGGAAAGATCGGACCAGTAGCATATGAGCATAGAATTACATGGAAAAAATGAGTTGTATACATGATACATTTCATGTATTGAGATTGGTAAAGGTTGTTTGAGAATGCATCTTGCATGTACGGTTATTCGGGACTTGTGTTAATGAGAGTCTTTGTTTTATCAAAGAGTCATCTAGGAGATTTATTGACTGTGAGGTCAAGATTTTGACAATGAGTTTAATTGTTTTTGGTTTGTGTATGTGGTATTTTGAAACTTGAACTAAAGTTCACATGGAAATGAGAGGAGTTCTTTTAGAACAAGTATCCTCGTGTGAATTGTTGTCTGTGTGTTTGATCCTAAGGAGTAAATCTCGGGACGAGATTTCTATTAGGAGGGAGTGATGTGACAACCCTGGTTTTGAGGTTCGTCACTTATTTTTATTTTGTGCTAGTTGCGTGTCTTTACGTGTTTATATGCTTATTGGTGTGTATGGATTGTGGTTTGGATATCTTTTCCGGTACGGGGTACCTTGTGAATGAAACGATGTGTGATGATTTCATGTTCATGAGTTCACATGGTAGTGACTATGAAGTGAGATGGTGTTATTTGGTGGTTCTAAGTATACGTATATGTATTATAGAAAATCGTATTTTTTACGATTTACGGTTTAGCATTTAGAGGTCGCGGATGAGGTAATTAGTCATATGAATATTTTTCGATATGGTTTTAAGTCATTTAGTACTTAGTTATAAAGTTTATTGCAAAATTTGAGATTTTTTTTAAAAGTGTATATTTTACGTCTTTTACGGTAAAACGCGTAAATTTGACTAGTTTTATGGTTTTGTGGTTTTGGAAGTTTTAGGAGCTGAAATAAATTAAGGAAAATTAAATTAATATTAATAAAATAATATTAAATAATAAAAATAAAAAAAAAACGAATTTAGGGGTGTTTGGGTCGGTTTAGACGCACCAAAGAAGAAAGAAAGAAGGGAAAAGCCCAAAACAGGCCCAATGGACTTGTAATGGGATTAGGGGGCCTTTAGGACTTAACCAAACCCAACTCATAACCATAATAATCAGGTTTTTAACCTCCATAACATCTCCTAGCCGAAATTCATCAATGATGGCCAATTAGGGTTCTTCAAAAAATTAGGTTTTCTTCATCTTCTATTAATTCAAAGGTAAAACCTTCTTAACCCTTTTCATATTAAATGTTTTTAATGTTTCTATGATCATATGATTGATTAGTTTAGGGTTTAATTAAAAACAGTATATTAATCATATTTTGATGATTAAATAAATTAGGGCTTGTAATTAGAGGGATTAGGGTTAATTAATGAGGTTGATTTTGTTAAACCCGTTTTTAAAAACTGGGCAGAATTTTGAGTCAATTGTTTTGATCATATCGGGAGTTCTAGGAACATTCAAGATGCGATCCAAGTATCCCTGAAAAGGTAATTGTAGTGGCTTTCCAATGCAAGAAACGAGAACTAAATTGGAGGTCGGGAAGTGGGTCAAAAACAGGTTACAACAGTCGGAGGTCAAAACAGTGTTTAATTCAGCCTGTTTTCTTTTTAAGTTTTGGGTTGTTTGGGGTACTTAGGATTGCATTGGATCTTCTCACGAACATGAGAGATGGTTTATATATTGTAGTAAGTATCTGCACTTGGGCTAAGGTTGTGGTTTAGGGTAAGACCCCTTAATGGTAACAAACTTTTAGTACGTTTAAAATCAGGAAATCTGGAATGACAAAAGTAGATATATGTATATCGGGGCCTTAACAGTAGCTTTAAGGTTAGGTCAAGTGGGAGGAGTTAGCCAACATACGTAAGGGTATGAATATTCCTTTTACAGAAACCATGGGTATGTTTAAGTGGACATTTGACTTAAAGTTTTGAGACCTAAAAACTAGGTCTGTTTTGGGTAAAATATGAACGGGATAGTTATTAAACTTAACCAAGTTAAGGACTTGTTAAGGAAGGGTAATGGGGTGATTAGAGATTGTCAATGAGGTAAATATGTGGGAATAGGCTAGATGTGAATCATAGGTTAATGAGTCATCTTAGTGATTGGTTCGTGTATTAATTGCGTGTTTTTGGTTTGTTAGCTTGTTGCTAGTGCAAGGACTTGTGAAGAAGCTATCAGGTGAGTTTCATAGTCCCATGTTTACTATTGTTTTTGACTTACAGATGGGATGGAAGAGACACTGTGTTGAATTATTTTCTAAATTAATACTGTGATTGTTTTAAGGTTTGAGATGGACTTGTGTGTACATTTATGTGATTAACTGTTATGTGATTCTTGTTTGTGTGTGATCTGGATTGGAAAGGTACATAGGTGTATGGGCGCCTATGAGACCTATGGTTAATGATAAGGCGTGATGCCTTGGAAATTGTGATTGTTGGTAAGGCGTGATGCCTTGGAAATTGTGATTGTTGGTAAGGCGTGATGCCTTGGAAATTGTGATTGTTGGTAAGGCGTGATGCCTTGGAAATTGTGATTGTTGGTAAGGCGTGATGCCTTGGAAATTGTGATGGTTGGTAAGGCGTGATGCCTTGGAATTATAATGATTGATTGAGCTTGAATGCTAGTTGTTAGTACATGATTGTAGCGCATTGTCCATATGTTTATTGGTTTATGGTATTCACAGCTTATGACTTTTCTTGTGTTGGAGTCTAAACCTATGACTCTCACCAACTTTATGTTGACGTGTTTTAGTGTCTCTTTCAGGTGTGAATATGGTTAAGCTTGAGGATAGAAGTGGCTAGACTTGGATGCCTTAGGATTGCATATAGAAGGAGATCCCCGTTCCTTCTTAGTTTTTATTTGTTCATTTAAATAAGTGATACTGTTGGCACCTATATGTTTGTTTTGTTTGTGTTACTTGTTTGTCTTGGGTAAGAGGTAGGACTGTTACCTACTTACCTAGACTCCTGCATGTTGAGATATTGTCATGACATTTGTGTCGCCATTTATGACATTTCTTATTTCATATAGTTATCTCTATAGACACGCCATGTTGTGATGATATCCATACGTCGCGCCCCATGTTCCGCCATGGTGGGGTGTGACAATAACGGTTCTTAATGGTCAGCTTGTTCAGCTCCCGATAGTCGATACACATCCGGAATGATCCATCCTTCTTCTTAACAAACAACACCGGTGCTCCCCATGGTGAAGAGCTACGCCGAATAAAGCCCTTATCCTGCAGCTCCTTAAGTTGCCCAGCTAATTCCTACATTTCGGAGGGTGCTAAATGATCTGGCGACCTAGCCACGCGGGTTGCAGCGGGTATTAAGTCAATCTTAAACTCCACCTGTCTCATCGGTGGTAATCCCATCAAATCTTCCAGGAATACATCGATGAATTCTCTTACTACTCGAATCTTATTGATTTGAGGCTCATCATCTTTGGCATTCATAAGGGATCTGGTCATCTTGTCTCTTCTTTCTCCATACACATATAATACCTTATTATCACCTATGGGAATCTTAACAATCTTTTCATGACACATTAGCTCAGCCCTATGCTTCGATAACCAATCCATCCCAATAATCACATCGAAACTCCCATGTCCTTGAGGGATTAAATCTATGGTGAACTTATATTATCCCAACTCTAATTTGTAGTTTAAAAAAATCTCATCTACCTCTTCTTGCTTACCACTAGCTATCTCAAACACATACCCCGGTTTCGCTACACTAGGGTTCATATCTATCAAAGGCACGAATTGAGAAGACACAAAACTAAAATCTGCCCCAGAGTAAAAAAGAATAGTAGCGAAGTGATTGTTAACAGAAAACGTACCCGTTACTACATTCGGGTCCTGAACTGCTTCTACTGCATTTACAAGGTAAATCCTGCCTCCATTCCGATTTCCCTTATTCTGATTTCCTTCGTTCCTATTCCAGTTCCGATTCCCAGTGTTTCCGTTGTTGCGGTTAGCATTGTTCCGATTGCCACCGCCTTGGTTTCCTCGATTTCCTTCGAAAGCTAGCTCCCTCTGCCCTGATTGGTTGCTCCAACCAATCTAGAACACTCCCTCTTGAAATGCCCGGGTTGTCCACACTCAAAGTAATTTCCCCCTGTTACATTCACCCTCACGGATTGAAGTGGCGACGTATTCCGGTTAGGCGCCCTACAATCCTTAGAAAAGTGCCGTCTTCTGACAATTAAAACACACGGCACAAGGGGTGCCTCTCGCATAGAACCTAGAGCATGTCTTGCAAGGTGTGTTGTTGTTAGTATTGCTGTTTGGATTTCCAGAATTTTGGGGTGTCCCCATGGCAAACTTTCTGCCATCCCTTGCCTTCTTATCACTTTTCCAATTGTTGTCAGGTGATTTCACATCTTCTGGTTCCTTTCTCTTATCCCCCAATTTTCCCAAAGTCCCACTTGATACAGCCTCTTGAGTCAGAATTCCTACTGTCAATATTGCTTGTTGTATCGTAGTAGGCTGAGTAGCCTTGATCATTCCTATGATCTGAGGAGGTAATCCAACAACGTACCTCTTGATTTTGTTTGCTTCAGGGGTAACCAAATGAGGAACCAACTTTGCCAACTCATGGAAGCGATCCGTGTAGTCTGCATGAGCCGCTCCAACCATAGCATGTCCCCAAAACTCATTTTCCAGCTTCTCCATCTCATTGCTTGGACAAAACTCCGTAGTCATAAGAGCCTTAAAGTCGTTCCAAGCTGTCACACCCCACCATGGCGGAATATGGGGCGCGACGTATGGATATCATCACAACATGGCGTGTCTATAGAGATAACTAAATGAAATAAGAAATGTCATAAAATGGTGACAAAAAAGTCATGACAATATCTCAACAATGTAGGAGTCTAGGTAAGTAGGTAACAGTCCTACCACTTACCTGAGACAAACAATAAACATAAACAAAGCAAACATATAGGTGTCAACAATATCACTTATTAAACAATCAAAAGAAACTAAGAAGGAACGGGGATCTCCTTCTAAAATGCATTCCTAGTGCCTCCAAAACTAGCCACTTCTATTCTCTAACTTAACCACATTCTCACCTGAAAGAGAGACTAAAACACGTCAACATAAAGTTGGTGAGAGTCATAGGTTTAGACTCAAACGCCAAAATCAAACCATAAGCCGTGAATAATAACCAAATTTAAGAACATATGGACAATGTGATACAAACATGCATTAACAACTAATATTCAAGATATAACAAACCAAACCATAATCCAAGGCTCCCAGCCTTACCAAACACCATGGTACCATAGGCGCCCATACACCTATGAACCAATCCCAAGGCCCCGCCTTGTCATCATCCCCTTGGTACGAAGTCAAAATATAAAACAATCAAGAATCATCTAGCAGTTAATCACGTAAGTAAGCACAAGTCCATCACTAAACACAAAACATTCACAGCATAATTTATAAAACAAGACAACGTCTCTTCCATCCTATCTGGAAGTCAATATCATTAGTAAACATGGGACTATGAAACTCACCTCATTGAGCTTCTCCAAACATCTGCGCACTAGCAAAAAGCTAACAAACCAAAAACACATAATCAAAACATGAACCAATCACTAAGACGGCTCATCAACCTATGATGAACATCTAGCCTTCTCCCATATATGACCCTCATTAATATGATCCAAACACCCCATTACCCTTCCCTAACAAGTCCTTAACTTGGTTAAGTTTGATAACTATCCCGTTCATATTTTACACAAATCAGTCCCAACTTTTAGGTCTCCAAACTATAAGCCAAACGCCCACCCAAGCATACCCATGACCTTGGTAAAGTAAACCCTATGCCCTTACATATGTTAGCTAACACATCCAATTTGCCCCAGCCTTAAGGATACTGTTAAGTCCCCGATATATATATATATATATATATATATATATATATATATATATATATATATATATATATATATATATATATATATATATATATATATATATATATATATATATATATATATATAAATACTTTTGTCTATCCAGATTTTACTGATTTCGAACATACAAAAAGTTTGTTATGATTAGGGGGTCTTACCCTAACCCACAATCTTAGCCCCAATGCAGATAGCTTCTATAATATATAAACCAACTCCCATGTTCGTTTGAAAGTCCCAATGAAACCCTAAGTACCCCAAACAACCCAAAACTTAAAAAGAAAACAGGCTGATTTCAAAACTGTTTTGACCTCCGACTGTTGTAACCTGTTTTTGACCCATTTCCCAACCTCCAATTTAGATTTCGTTTCTTGCATTTGAAAGCCGCTTCAATTACCTTTCCAGGGATACTTGGATCGCAAAATAAGAGTTTGTAGAACTCCCTATATGATCAAAACAATTGACCCTAAATTCTGCCCAGTTTTTAAAAACGGGTTTAATTAAATTAACCTAATTAATTACCCATAATCCCACTAATTACAAGCCCTAATTTATTTAATCATTATAATATCATTAATATATCATTAATATACTGTTTTAATTTAAACCCTAACCTAAATCCATCATAAGATGATTAAAGAAAACATTAAAACAATTTAATTGAAAAGAGATTTGAAGGTTTTACCTTAAGATTAATGGAAGATAAAATTTTTATGAAGAACCCTAAACTCTCTCCTTAAACCGTCGAATATAATCTCCAGGGGAAAATAATTATGTTTTTGATTAAGTTGAAAACCTTATATAGTGTACACAAGAATTCTAGTCCAAATATAAAACTTGTTTCCTTTTTCTTGTTTCCCTTTTCTTTTGATCGGCCTGAACCGACCCAAACCCTTTTTTTTTAGTTTTTTTCTTTTTATTATTTATTATTATGTTACTAATATTACCTTAATTTACCTTAATTTATTTCAGCTCCTAAAACTTCCAAAACCTCAAAACCGTAAAACTAGTCAAATTTACGCGTTTTACCGTAAAAGACGTAAAATATTCAGTTTTAAAAAAATCTCAAATTTTGAAATAAACTTTATAAATATGTCCTAAATGACTTAAAACCATCCCGAAAAAACTCACATGACTAAACACCTTAACCGAGACCTCTAAACGCTAAACCCCAAATCCTAAAAATACAAATTTCTAAAATACTTATACGTATACGTAAACACCAAAATAACACCATTTCATTTCATAGTCACTAATCGTTAGCTCATGAACATGAAATAACCGTTCCTCTATTTACTTATGAGTACTTTATACCCATATACAATAACCACACCAACCTCGTTCACACAAAATAAACACGTAAACACACAAATCAATTAGTCACACATAAAGTAACCTACAAATAGGACCAAGTGACGAACCTCAAAACCACGGTTGTCACATCACTCCCTCCTAATAGAAATCTCGTCCCGAGATTTAGTCCTTAGGATCGTCATTATCAAACAACTGAGGATACTTATTCCTCATAAACTCTTCCCGTTCCCACGTGATCTCCGGTCCACGTTTTGAATTCCACCTAACCTTAACTAACGATATCTTACTTCTTTTCAATGTTTTAACTTCACGGTCTATAATTTCTACCGGCTCCTCAATAAAACGAAGACTCGCATCTATACTAATATCGTCCACCGACACTTGCAAGTCAGTTCTTGCCAAGCATTTCCTCAAGTTTGATACATGAATCACATCATATACACTACTCAGCTCTTTCGGTAATCTTAACCTATACGCCACTAGCCCAATCCTTTCAAGGATTTCAAATGGACCCACAAATCTAGGCGCTAACTTCCCTTTCTTCCCAAACCACATCACTCCTTTCCATGGTGAAACCTTTATTATAACCTTGTCCCCAACCTCAAATTCCAACGGCTTATGCCTCTTGTCCGCGTAACTCTTCTGTCGATCGCTAGCCGTCTTTAATTTCTCTTTAAGCAGAGTTATCGCATCCGTAGTCTCCTGTACCATCCCCGGTCAAATTAGTTGACTACTTCACACTTCGGCCCATAGCAACGGTGATCTACACTTCCTACCATAAAGTGCTTCAAACGGTGCACACTCTATACTAGCATGGTAACTATTATTGTACGAAAATTCTGCCAACGCCAAGTGATTCTCCCACCTTCCTCCAAAGTCTATAAAACATGCCCTTAACATATCCTCTAGTGTTTGTATAGTCCTCTCACTCTGACCATCCGTCTGCGGATGATAAGCTATACTCATATCCAGCCTTGTACCCAAGGCTTTCTGCAATAGTCCCCAAAACCTAGACGTAAACCTGCTATCCCTATCCGATATGATCGACATCGGCACCCCATGTTTTGCCACCACATGTTCCAAGTATTTCTTGGCAAACCTTTCCATATTATCATCCTCCTTCATTGCCACAAAATGTGCAGACTTAGTCAGTCTGTCCACTATTACCCAGATCATGTCATTACCACTGTTAGACCTTGGCAGTTTTGTAATGAAGTCCATGGCAATATTATCCCACTCCACTTAGGAACCTCTGGTTGTTGCAGTAATCCTGATGGTCTCTGATGTTCAGCCTTCACCTTGGCGCAAGTCAAACACTCACTAACGTACAAAGCTACATCTTTCTTCATTCCTGGCCACCAATACATAACCCTCATGTACCGATACATCTTATTAGCTCCTGGGTGTATAGAATACCTCGACGTATGAGCTTCATCCGATATAACCTTCCTTGTATCGCCAAACAACGGAACCCAGATTCTATCCAAGTAATACTTGCAACCATCTCCTCTTTCTTCCATGTACTGATCCACAGTATGTAGATTTTCTTCAACCAGCCTCTCCTCCTTAACGGCCTCTACTTATGCTGTTCGAATTCTATCTTTAAGAGTTGTCTGAATAGTTATGCTCATTGCCCTTACTCTTTTAGGTTTTAGCCTCTCCTTCCTACTTAGAGCATCCGCCACCACATTGGCCTTTCCAGGGTGATACTTGATCTCACAATCATAATCACTAAATAACTCCAACCATCGCCTCTGCCTCAGGTTCAAATCTTTCTGATCAAAGATGTGCTGCAAGCTTTTGTGGTCCGTAAATATCACACTTTTCGTCCCATACAAGTAATGTCTCCATATCTTGAGAGCAAAGACTACAGCCCCTAGTTCCAAATCGTGTGTGGTGTAATTCTTCTCATGGTTTTTCAATTGTCGTGATGCATAAGCTATGACTTTATCTCGCTGCATAAGAACACATCCTAACCCCTGATTGGACGCATCACAATAAACCACAAAATCTTCCACCCCTTCTGGTAAGGACAAGATCGGTGCATTACACAACCTATCCTTTAGTGTCTGAAACGCCTGCTCTTGCTCTTCGCCCCATTCATACTTCTGATTCTTTTGGGTCAACAATGTCAAAGGGTTTGATATTCTAGAGAAATTTTCTATAAATCTCCTGTAATATCCTACCAAACCTAAGAATGATCTTATTTCTGACGGTATAGTATGTGCCTTCCAATCCTTCACAGCTTCGATCTTCTTTGGGTCTACATGTATGCCATCATTGTCGATTACATGTCCTAGAAATTGTACTTCTTGCAGCCAAAATTCACACTTGGAGAACTTCCCATAAAGTTTCTCCTTCCTGAGCAGTTCCAACACCGACCTTAAATGATTGTTGTGTTCCTCCTCCGTCTTAGAGTAGATAAGTATGTCATCAATGAAGACTATGACAAACTTATCCAGATATGGCTTGCACACTCGGTTCATTAGATCCATGAACACCGCTGGCGCGTTTGTCAACCCAAATGGCATAACGGTGAATTCAAAGTGTCCATACATCGTTCTGAACGCGGTCTTTTATATGTCCTCCTCACAGACCCTTAGTTGGTGATAACCGGACCTAAGGTCAATTTTTGAGAAGTATCTTGCTACTTGCAGCTGATCAAATAGATCATTAATCCTTGGAAGAGGATAACGGTTCTTAATGGTCAGCTTGTTCAGCTCCCGATAATCGATACACATCTAGAATGATCAATCCTTCTTCTTAACGAATAACACCGGTGCTCCCCATGGAGAAGAGCTTGGTCGAATGAAACCCTTATCCTGCAACTCCTTGAGTTGCTCAGCTAATTCTTGCATCTCCGACGGTGCTAGACGATATGGTGACTTCGCTACAGGTGTTGCCCTGGGTACTAAGTCAATCTTAAACTCTACTTGTCTCACCGGTGGTAATCCCATCAAGTCATCCGAGAATACATCGATGAACTCTCTTACTACTCGAATCTTATTTATTTGTGGCTCATCATCCTTGGCATTCATAAGGGACCTGGTCTTCTTCTCCTTCCTTTCTCCATACACGTATAACACCTTATTATCACCTATGGGGATCTTAACAATATTTTCATGACACATTAGCTCAGCACTATGCTTCGATAACAAATCCATCCCCATAATCACATCGAAACTCCCATTTCCTAGAGGGATTAAATCTATGGTGAACTTAAATTCTCCCAACTCTAGTTTGCAGTTTAAAAATATATCATCTACCTCTTCTTGCTTACCACTAGCTATCTCAATCACATACCCCGGTTTCGCTACACTAGGGTTCATATTTAACAAAGGCACGAATTGAGAAGACACAAAACTAAAATCTGCCCCAGAGTAAAAAAGAATCGTAGCGAAGTGATTGTTAACAGAAAACATACCCGTTACTACATTCGGGTCCTGAACCGCTTCTACTGCATTTGCAAGGTAAACCCTGACTCCATTCCGATTTCCCTTATTCTGATTTCCTTCGTTCCTATTCCAGTTCCGATTCCCAGTGTTTCCATTGTTGCGGTTAGCATTGTTCCGATTTCCACCGCCTTGGTTTCCTCGATTTCCTTCCAAAGCTAGCTGACCGCTTCCTTGATTAGTTGCCCCGACCAACCTTGGGCACTCTCTCTTGTAGTGTCCGCGCTATCCACACTCAAAGCAGTTTCCCCCGGTGACATTCATCCTCACAGACTGGATTAGAGTTGCGTTCCTGTTAGGTGCTCCACAATCCTTAGCAAAGTGTCCCGGTTTCTGGCAATGGAAACATACCTGGCATGGTGTACCCCTCGGATGGAACCTAGAGCAGGTTCGGCAAGCTGCATTGTTGTTGTTTGAGTTTCCAGAACCTTGAGGTACTCTCATGGCAAAATTTCTTCCATCTTTTGCCTTCTTAACATTTTTCCAGTTGGTGTCAGATGATTTCGCGGCTTCTGGCTCCTTTCTTTTATCCCCTGCCTTTACCAAGGTTCAACTAGATACCGCCTCCTCAGTAAGTATTCCTGTTGTAAGTATAGCTTGCTGTATCGTGTTAGGTTAGGTAGCCTTGATCATCCCCCTAATCTGAGTAGGCAATCCAGTAATGTACCGCTTGATTTTGTTTGCCTCAAGGGTAACCAAATGGGGAACCAACTTTGCCAATTCATGGAAGCGATCCGTGTAATCTACATGAGCCGCTCCAACCATAGCATGCCCCCAAAACTCATTTTCCAGCTTCTCCATCTCATTGCTTGGACAAACTCCGTAGTCATAAGAGCCTTGAAGTTGGCCCAAGCCATAGCATTTGCAACAACTCTCCCTCTTGCTTGGACTTGAGTATTCCACCAAGTCAAATCCTTCCCTACCAGTGAACCAGTTACATACATGACCCTTTGATTGGGTAAACAACCACTCATCTGAATCACATTTTCCATCTTCTCAATCCATTGGGTAAGTACTACCGCGCCACCTTTCCCATCATACTCTTTTGCACCATAAGAAGTGTATGCCTTATAGCTACAACCATTGTTTCCACCTCCTCCTTGACCATTGTTGTTGTTGTTGTTCTTCAGGTCATTAGTCACCTGCTGAACAATGGTTGGTATTATGTTGGCCATTTGAGCAGCAATCAAAGCAGCCAAATCGGGATTTCCGTCACCACCACTTCCTCCAGCACCATTTCGCGTATTCACCATGCTATAGTAAAACATGACACCCGTTAACAATTACCAAAATACTCCATATAGTATACTTACCACCATAAACACACCTATCATAACCATACGTACTACCAACATATACTATACAGACATGTATCAGACCTATTTTATGTAACCATACTTAGGAATCCATTGAAGTTGTGGTACTTGTATAACCATGTTGGCCACCATGCTTATACACTTACCCTTTCCCCAATGCACTCCCTCCTATGATGAAACTTATAAGAATTTATACATCACATAACACATATATCCATCAACTCACAAGCACATAACCACACAAAATAAGATCCAAAACACCATTTATTAAATTAACATAATCAAATACTTGAAACATCCCAAATCCATGGTTAGCTAAACTAGCATAGACATAATTCAAACGAAAACATAAATAATTCTAAGGCATGCCGCCCATAAAATTCAGAAAAGATTAAACTTTTTTTTAAAACAAATAACTATTGGATGCAGTGGATTCGGTATCGGATTCTCCTCCTCCATTATTGATACTATCTGGGTAAACTGGTCTAGTCTTGACATTCCTCAATAGTACTTCCTTATTCCCTTCCTTAGCCGTTATCGTTAGGAGAGTCTTATAGACCCACACATTGTTCACTTTCACCTTAGACATGCGTTCTATCGCCTCACATGGATACCACTCCTCTGGAATTTTCCTCCTATAGTTTGTACGCCTGTGGCATCCTAACCTCGTAATTCCAGTGGCTTGCACCACCACTACTTGTCTCTTAGGGGGCATGACTTAGACATCAGAAGAAAATATTACTCATCAGATACATAGAATAACATAACGAAAGGCAGATGCTATCATGTACCAAAATATGTACTATAATTTACGTTTCTAAGCAAAGTACAAAAATGACTAGTGTGGACGATGGTAGTTAAATCCGCATTAGTCAAAACCCGAAAAGGAAAATAATATGTGGCTAAGTATGAGCTTTCTATGGTTCAACTCATACTAGTCAAAACATCACAATAAATAACACCCAAACACATCAATTATTATAAAATTCACACATACTCCTATGACGCCTATATGTAGGGACCCTTAAGCTATAGACTAGGCTACACGACTAGGCAACCTAATTCTCTATAACCATTGGCTCTGATACCATTCTGTCACACCCCACCATGGCGGAACATGGGGCGTGACGTATGGATATCATCACAACATGGCGTGTCTATAGAGATAACTAAATGAAATAAGAAATGTCATAAAATGGTGACACAAAAGTCATGATAATATCTCAACAATGTAGGAGTCTAGGTTTAACACCCCCAAATTTACACGCAGCGGAATACATCTTTGGGTGCTAAACATTGATACTACAACACATAATTTATAAAGAACGACTCGTAAAGAGACGTTTCAAATTTATCGTTCCTAAAACATTTGTCAGAGTAGCGTAGTCCCAAGACATCGTAACCAAAGTACAACCAAAACAAAAGATTTAAATTGTTTTGAACAAAAGGAACGACAATTATTCAAAGAGTTTATATTGCAAAGTAGTGCACAACATTCATTCCCGTGGCTTCCAAGCTTCACCCTTCCTGATTACCTGAAATACATGTGAGAAAATCATCAGCAAAAATGCCGAGTGAATCTATAGGTTTATATAATCATTTTGAACACAAGCAAAGATTATAAGTTTGTGGCATGCTTAAAGGCAACAAGCATCTAATAATTTGCATCAACAATGATAATTGTATTTAGCATAAATTGCAATAAGCTCATGGAACCGAGCCCTTAGACACTCCCATATCAGTCTAATAAGACGAGAGATTTATTAATTGTCGGTTACCTCCAGATTATTGGTACATTGCCGTATACCTGACTTCTCAATACAATATGCTCAAACAGTGTGGAGGTCGGGCCTAAGCTTCTATGACAAGTCCACAAAAATTGAACTGGGGCGGCTTCCCCCATAGATCTATTAATTGTACTAGCGGTTAACCCATCATAGGTTAATTAACGGTCCATAATTGAGGTTTTAACAAAGGCAATCACTTAATGCAATTTAAAGGCAACCGCGGGTCCATTCATAGAGGGACAAAGCATACCATAAAAATCTTGTGTTCTAAGTTTACAAAACATGTATTCCCCCTCGCGGGTTTTTAAAATCGTATAATTGCGCAAACGAGGCTATAGACTCACCTTAGTACTTATAGTAGTTGAAGACGATCGCCGACGATAGTAGATGCCCGAAAAACACGACAACCGCAACCTAGCAAATAAGGTGCGTACATTAATAATAGACTCGAGAAATAAATGATACTTAATAAAATCAAACTCAAGTATAAAATCACGACAACTCGAGAGAAAACGATGCAAGTGGTTCTATTATACTCTCCTATATATTCATTTTATTATTATATGCCTTTAATAAAAATCTGCCGGAACATACCGAATGTCCAAGCCGTTTTCCCATACTTAAACATATCAAATTTTCATGATACTACTCAGAGAAATTACTTACTATATATAGAAAGTCCTCTCAAAAGCCCATTAAAAGATTTTACTTCTAAAGTTCCCTGCCCGACTCATCTTTGAATCACAAAATCCGGACAGTTTAGCGACCTTGACTTACGAAACCATTTTGACCATTCTAAACAACTCCATTTGTAAAACCGCCACTTGATTCTAAAAATAGACTCAAAATGCTAAAATTGGAGCCTGAGAAAAGCCCTTGAATCATTTTGAAACTCATTTTATAGTCCCCGAGATTCGATCCAAATATCGACAACAATTTTCGGATTGTGTCGACACTCGTCTCCCGGTACACAAAAATCAAACTAGTGTATCTTCCACCTCGTTTGGAGTTGGAAGGCCTACTTTATATGAAATCGAAGCTAACGAAATTCTCTACAACCCTATCCAATTAGTTAAGTGATTATCAAACAGTAAGACCCCCAAAAACAGCCTCAAACCTACTGCCCAAAATCACCCTTCAAAATCTCCCACAAAATCATGTTTTTGATCAATTCTAACAATTTTCCTCATCATCCTACACCCCTAATATCATCATAAACCATTCCTAACACTTGCATCATCATCAAAATTAAAAACCCAAAAATTTAAAAATAAGTTTTTAGTGAAAAACTAGCATAAACATCATTTGATGATTACTACTAACACATGCATGATCATTTTTACAAAAAATTTAATTCTTTCAACCACAAAAACTAAAAAGTCCATGGATACAATATAAAATCAATATGATAATATGATCATACAACTATATAAATGATCAAAGTTCATAAAATTAAAAAGTATGATGCATGTAGCTAAAATTTGTACCAAAATGTAGCCCTTTGAATTCTAAGGATGGGACTTTGCTTGGTTTTGGAAGATTCAAGCTAGAAAAAATGTTGATGATTGTTTTAAGGTGGTGGTGATGGAAGGTTTGTACAAGAGAGGGGAGGAGAGGATTGTGTGTTTTTATTTGTATAAAATAAATGAGACAATTTTAGTGGAAAAGATTTATATAGTGTAGGTAGGGTGTTGTTTGCAAATATTAGATAGTTTTGGTCCAAAATGTAAATATTAGTTAAAAAGCGGGAAATGACTAAAAGTCAATTTTACAAATATTTACGGGACTCGGGTTTCGTAAAAATACTTAAAAGTTTAAACGCACACGAAAAATAATAATATAACGACTCGATACGTAATTAAAACGATATCGTCGAAAATATTAAATATCGAAACGATTGATAATAAAATATAAAATTGTGGGCATCCGTCGGTATCGCGATCACTAGTAGTCCTCGTTGCTCGTCAAAATATTAAAATAAAATATTTAATATCGGTTTCAACTTAAACCGTTAAACATAATAATATTTAATATTATAAAATACTTCAAAAAAATATTTGAAAAGTAAGATTAAACAATGACCTTATTTTGTGGGTTTTACATCCTCACCACCTTAGGAGAGCACCGTCCCGGGGCTTACTTCTCCTTAGGTCCGTCTACGAATAAATGTGGATACTTGCTCTTGAAGTAGTCCTCTCGCTCCCAAGTGTATTCGGGTCCACGTCGGGAATTCCATCGCACTTTCACTATCGGGATCCGACTTTGCTTAAGCCGTTTCACCTCTCGATCCATAATCTCCACCGGTTCTTCAATAAAATGCAGCTTGACGTCCAGTTGAATCTCCTCAAGTGGAATTATCAAATTCTCGTCCGCCAAACACCTCTTAAGATTAGAAGCGTGAAAAGTATTGTGAATAGCACTTAACTTTTCTGGCAATTCCAACTTATATGCCACAGGACCAACTCGATCAATAATCTTGAATGGACCTATATAGCGCGGACTAAGCTTTCCTCGCTTGCCAAATCGAATTACTCCTTTCCAAGGTGATACTTTCAGCATAACCATGTCGCCATTATCAAACTCCAATGGTTTTCTCCTCTTATCCGCATAGGTCTTCTGTCTACTACGAGCTGTCAATAAACGATTCTTGATTTGCACGATCTTCTCAGTCGTTTCTCTAATCAATTCAGGACCCGTCAACTGACTTTCTCCAATCTCACACCAACCAACTGGTGATCTACACTTTCGCCCGTAAAGTGCTTCAAAAGGTGCAACCTTAATACTTGCATGATAACTATTGTTGTATGAGAATTCCACCAAAGGTAAGTGTCGATCCCAACTACCTCCAAAGTCTATTACACATGCTCGTAACATATCCTCCAAGGTCTGAATAGTCCTCTCACTTTGTCCGTCCGTTTCCGGATGATACGCAGTGCTCATATCCAACTGAGTCCCCAGAGCTCGCTGAAGCGATTTCCAAAACTCAGATGTGAACCGACTATCTCGATCAGAAATAATTGACAAAGGAACCCCATGTCTACAAACAACTTCCTTCAAATACAACCGAGTAAGTTTGTCTAAGTCATCAGTTTTCTTTATCGGCAAGAAATGAGCCGACTTAGTCAACCGATCAACAATCACCCAAATCGTATCATAACCACTAGAAGTCCTCGGAAGTCCCGAAACAAAGTCCATAGTGATCTTCTCCCATTTCCATTCTGGAATTTCAGGTTGTTGCAGTAAACCCGAAGGTCTCTTGTGCTCAAACTTCACCTTAGCACACGTCAAGCATTTACTAACATAAGTAGCAATGTTAGCCTTCATATTCGGCCACCAGTAACATTTCTTCAAGTCTTGGTACATTTTATCCGATCCTGGGTGAATCGAATATTTAGACTTATGAGATTCGTGCATAATTAGATCTCTCAGTCCTCCATACACCGGTAACCACACACGATTCTCGAAATATCGAATTCCGTCATCACGAATTTCGAATATAGGTGTCATCCTTCTACCTAAATCTTCATCTCTCACATTCTCTTCCTCCATCGCCTTAGTTTGAGCTTTAAGTATTCGATTAGATAAATCAGAATAAGTTTTCATGGCTAAAGCTCTAACCCTTTTGGTTATTTCTCTGTCCTTCCTACTAAGTTCATCGGCAACTACATTCGCCTTGCCGGGATGGTAGCAAATTTGAATGTCGTAATCACTCAACAATTCTACCCATCTTCTCTGCCTCATATTGAGCTCCTTCTGATCTAAAATATGTTGCAGGCTTTTATGATCGGTATATACCACACTCTTTGTACCGTAGAGATAGTGTCTCCAAAGTCTAAGAGCAAAGACAACAGCTCCTAATTCCAAATCATGTGTAGTATAGTTCTCCTCATGCTTCCTCAATTGACGAGATGCATACGCGATCACTTTCTCCCTTTGCATCAACACAACACCAAAACCCTTACGTGATGCGTCACAATATACCACAAAGTCTTCAACTCCGTCGCAAAGCCAAAATTGGTGCAGAACACAGCTTCCGCTTCAAAGTTTGGAATGCTTCTTCTTCTTCTGAACCCCATTCATACTTCTTGTTTTTCTGTGTAAGTTTAGTAAGAGGTTTAGAAATTAAAGAGAACCCTTCAATAAATCGCCGGTAGTATCCAGCTAATCCCAGGAATTGTCTAACTTCAGTCGGGGTCGTAGGCCTAGCCCAATCTCTGATAGCTTCAATTTTGGAAGGATCAACATGAACACCGCTACTATCGATCACGTGCCCAAGGAATTGGACTGAATCCAACCAAAAATCACGCTAGGAGAATTTCGCATACAACTTCTCCCTCTTCAACAACTCCAAAATAATCTTCAAATGACCTTCATGCTCCTCCTGACTTTTGGAATAAATCAGGATATCGTCGATAAATACAATCACAAACTTGTCGAGGTATGGTTTACACACACTATTCATTAAGTCCATGAATACCGCAGGTGCATTAGTTAACCCAAACGGCATTACTTGAAATTCAAAGTGTCCATAACGCGTCCGAAAAGCTGTAATAGGTATGTCCTCCTCTTTAACACGAAGTTGATGATAACCCGATCTCAAGTCGATCTTCGAGTACACACACGAACCTTGAAGTTGATCGAACAAATCATCGATCCTAGGAAGTTGATAACGATTTTTAATAGTTAACTTGTTCAACTCTCGGTAGTCTATGCACATTCTGAACGATCCGTCCTTCTTCTTCACGAACAATACTGGAGCTCCCCAAGGTGACGAACTTGGTCTAATGAACCCTTCTCCATTAACTCCTTCAACTGATCTGCCAACTCCTTCATCTCAGACGGTGCCAAACGATAAGGTGCACGCGCCACCGGTGCAGCTCCTGGCACTAGATCAATCTTGAATTCGACTTCTCGCTGAGGCGGAAGCCCTGGCAAGTCATCGGGAAATACTTCAGGAAAATCACGAATAACCGGAACATCTTCCACACGCCTAACCGGTAGTTCTTTCTCCACTACTTGAGCCAAGAACATGTGACAACCTCTTTCTACATATTTCCTCGCCTTGATACAAGATATCACCGTCAGACGAGATCTACCGACATCACCTTTAACTACTAACACCTTACCCTTAACCGGTATGTGGACAACTTTCTCCCCACATACAATTACCGCATCATGAGCAACCAACCAATCCATACCAACAATCACATCAAATGAACCCAACTCTATCGGCATCAAATCAATTTCAAACAAATGATTTGCTAATTTCAAAGGACACTTCTTAAATATAGTGGTAGTACTAACTAACTGTCCATCAGCTAACTCGACCTCATAACTAGCATTTAGGCTTGTTGGCTCAACATTAATTAAACGACTAAAGGAAGTGCTTATAAAGCTCCTATCAGATCCTGAGTCAAACAACACACTAGCATAACGATGGTTGAGTAAGAACGTACCCGTCACCACATTTGGACCTTGTGCCTGATCAGCATCCTTAACAACATAAACTGCCCCAGCAGCTTCACCTGCCTTCTTGTTCTTCAACTTCGGGCATTTAGGACGAACATGATCACGTTCTCCATATTCAAAGCAAGTATTGATCGAAATAGCATTTGCTCCAGTGGCAGGGATCCATGGCTTGTACTTCTCCACAGCATGCCCAACATTTCCACATTTAGTGCACCTTGGTGGACAATTACAAAAGTGACAAACACCACAGCTCTTACATTTCTGGGCTGGTCCCCCATAGTCAACATTGTCATTCTTGTTAGTTGCAGCTCTAGCCCCATCATTTCTCTTCTGATTGTACTGCCTATGGCGGTTACTACCTTGATTACCATTCTGCGAATTCTCCCATTTCCTTTTATTACCCTCAGCAGCTTTCTCAGCCCTATCTTAAACTTTCTGCCCCATGAGTGTATGAGCCATTCTTACAGTCTCAACAAAGTTCTTGGGTCGAGATGAAGTCGTCTCACCTTTAATGTACCCAGGAAACCCTTTGATGTATTGATCCATCTTCTTTTTCTCAGTAACAAAAGCATCTGGACACAACAAAACCAACTCATTGAATCGGCTAGTATATGCAGCAATGTTGTTATCTTTCAGCTTCAGATGCCTCAACTCATCCTCCAAAGCAGATAACTCTTCTTCTGGACAGAACTCTTCTTTCAGCAACCTTTTAATTTCATCCCAAGGTTTCCTGTTTGCAGCTTCTAAACCAACTGTAGCAACTTGAGTCTTCCACCAGCTTAAAGCTCGATCCTTGAAAGTAGCAACTGCGAACTTAACCTTGTTCCTTTCTGAGCAATCACTAATCTCAAATGTTGTTTCTGTTTTCTCAATCCACCTGAATAATTCCAGTGCTCCACCAGTTCCTTGAAATGTAGTGGGTCCACATTTCATGTATCCAACAAAAGTACATTCTTTAACCGTAACAGCAGCCGGAGCAACCTCATCGGCAGGATTCTCAGCTACACCTGCCCCAGCAGCTTCTGGTCTAGCAGGTTCACCTTCACCTTCAGCACCCGCACCTCCAGAGCCACCTGCTCCTTCAGTGTTAACACGCGCAGCTCTATCCGCAGCTAATGCTTTCGCAACCTCTTCAGCAACTAGCCTTGCAATGGCATCATTTGTCATTCTCTTAGGTGGCATGATTCTGTCACATCACAAAGAGAAGATAAAATGAATGAGTTAATTGTATTCATGGTATAGTCATATCATGTACAAAATCAATCATCCTCCTCATCGAAGACGTAATTTGACGGTGGTAAATTTCACAAAATAGGTATAAGGTCATAAAAAAATGAAATAGGATAATTTCCAATAATTTAAATAAATGTAGAGAATCCTTCAAAATAATTGCAGGAAAAATTCCAAAAATTTATTTAAGTAAATCATTAATAAATGATAACTCTTATCGAAAGGTTTAACGATATCAATATATATATCGATAAAGGATTATAGTATTTATTTAGAAATACTTAGAAATAAGGCATACATAATAATGTATACTAAAGTTGTAATCCCAGAAGTAGCTTGAACCTGAAGTCACGCGAAATCATGTGCACCGACTCTTTGAAAAATAAAACCGACAGTTATAGTTTAGGTTTTTAGAAAAAGACCTAGTTCTATATAACTCATGGCTCTGGTACCAATCTTTAACACCCCCAAATTTACACGCAGCGGAATACATCTTTGGGTGCTAAACATTGATACTACAACACATAATTTATAAAGAACGACTCATAAAGAGACGTTTCAAATTTATCGTTCCTAAAACATTTGTCAGAGTAGCGTAGTCCCAAGACATCGTAACCAAAGTACAACCAAAACAAAAGATTTAAATTGTTTTGAACAAAAGGAACGACAATTATTCAAAGAGTTTATATTTCAAAGTAGTGCACAACATTCATTCCCGTGGCTTCCAAGCTTCACCCTTCCTGATTACCTGAAATACATGTGAGAAAATCATCAGCAAAAATGCCGAGTGAATCTATAGGTTTATATAATCATTTTAAACACAAGCAAAGATTGTAAGTTTGTGGCATGCTTAAAGGCAACAAGCATCTAATAATTTGCATCAACAATGATAATTGTATTTAGCATAAATTGCAATAAGCTCATGGAACCGAGCCCTTAGACACTCCCATATCAGTCTAATAAGACGAGAGATTTATTAATTGTCAGTTACCTCCAGATTATTGGTACATTGCCGTATACCTGACTTCTCAATACAATATGCTCAAACAGTGTGGAGGTCGGGCCTAAGCTTCTATGACAAGTCCACAAAAACTGAACCGGGGCGGCTTCCCCCATAGATCTATTAATTGTACTAGCGGTTAACCCATCATAGGTTAATTAACGGTCCATAATTGAGGTTTTAACAAAGGCAATCACTTAATGCAATTTAAAGGCAACCACGGGTCCATTCATAGAGGGACAAAGCATACCATAAAAATCTTGTGTTCTAAGTTTACAAAACATGTATTCCCCCTCGCGGGTTTTTAAAATCGTATAATTGCGCAAACGAGGCTATAGACTCACCTTAGTACTTATAGTAGTTGAAGACGATCGCCGACGATAGTAGATGCCCGAAAAACACGACAACCGCAACCTAGCAAATAAGGTGCGTACATTAATAATAGACTCGATAAATAAATGATACTTAATAAAATCAAACTCAAGTATAAAATCACGACAACTCGAGAGAAAACGATGCAAGTGGTTCTATTATACTCTCCTATATATTCATTTTATTATTATATGCCTTTAATAAAAATCTGCCGGAACATACCGAATGTCCAAGCCGTTTTCCCATACTTAAACATATCAAATTTTCATGATACTAATCAGAGAACTTACTTACTATATATAGAAAGTCCTCTCAAAAGCCCATTAAAATATTTTACTTCTAAAGTTCCCTGCCCGACTCATCTTTGAATCACAAAATCCGGACAGTTTAGCGACCTTGACTTACGAAACCATTTTGACCATTCTAAACAACTCCATTTGTAAAACCGCCACTTGATTCTAAAAATAGACTCAAAATGCTAAAATTGGAGCCTGAGAACAGCCCTTGAATCATTCTGAAAATCATTTTATAGTCCCCGAGATTCGATCCAAATATCGATAACAATTTTCGGATTGTGTCGACACTCGTCTCCCGGTACACGAAAATCAAACTAGTGTATCTTCCACCTCGTTTGGAGTTGGAAGGCCTACTTTATATGAAATCGAAACTAACGAAATTCTCTACAACCCTATCCAATTAGTTAAGTGATTATCAAACAGTAAGACCCCCAAAAACAGCCTCAAACCTACTGCCCAAAATCACCCTTCAAAATCTCCCACAAAATCATGTTTTTGATCAATTCTAACAATTTTCCTCATCATCCTACACTCCTAATATCATCATAAACCATTCCTAACACTTACATCATCATCAAAATTAAAAACCCAAAAATTTAAAAATAAGTTTTTAGTGAAAAACTAGCATAAACATCATTTGATGATTACTACTAACACATGCATGATCATTTTTACAAAAAATTTAATTCTTTCAACCACAAAAACTAAAAAGTCCATGGATACAATATAAAATCAATATGATAAGATGATCATACAACTATATAAATGATCAAATTTCATAAAATTAGAAAGTATGATGCATGTAGCTAAACTTTGTACCTAAATGTAGCCCTTTGAATTCTAAGGATGGGACTTTGCTTGGTTTTGGAAGATTCAAGCTAGAAAAAATGTTGATGATTGTTTTAAGGTGGTGGTGATGGAAGGTTTGTACAAGAGAGGGGAGGGGAGGATTGTGTGTTTTTATTTGTATAAAATAAATGAGACAATTTTAGTGGAAAAGATTTATATAGTGTAGGTAGGGTGTTGTTTGCAAATATTAGATAGTTTTGGTCCAAAATGTAAATATTAGTTAAAAAGCGGGAAATGACTAAAAGTCAATTTTACAAATATTTACGGGACTCGGGTTTCGTAAAAATACTTAAAAGTTTAAACGCACACGAAAAATAATAATATAACGACTCGATACGTAATTAAAACGATATCGTCGAAAATATTAAATATCGAAACGATTGATAATAAAATATAAAAATGTGGGCATCCGTCGGTATCGCGATCACTAGTAGTCCTCGTTGCTCGTCAAAATATTAAAATAAAATATTTAATATCGGTTTCAACTTAAACCGTTAAACATAATAATATTTAATATTATAAAATACTTCAAAAAAATATTTGAAAAGTAAGATTAAGTAATGACCTTATTTTGTGGGTTTTACACTAGGTAAGTAGGTAACAGTCCTACCACTTACCCGAGACAAACAATAAACATAAACAAAGTAAACATATAGGTGTAAACAGTATCACTTATTAAACAATCAAAAGAAACTAAGAAGGAACGGGGATCTCCTTCTAAAATGCATTCCTAATGCCTCCAAAACTAGCCACTTCTATTCTCTAGCTTAACCACATTCTCACCTAAAAGAGACACTAAAACACGTCAACATAAAGTTGGTGAGAGTCATAGGTTTAGACTCAAACACCAAAATCATACCATAAGCTGTGAATAATAACCAAATTTAAGAACATATGGACAATGTGATACAAACATGCATTAACAACTAATATTCAAGATATAACAAACCAAACCATAATCCAAGGCTCCCATCCTTACCAAACACCATGGTACCATAGGTGCCCATACACCTATGAACCAATTCCAAAGCCCCGCCTTGTCATCATCCCCTTGGTACCAAGTCAAAATATAAAACAATCAAGAATCATCTAGCAGTTAATCACGTAAGTAAGCACAAGTCCATCACCAAACACAAAACATTCACAACATAATTTATAAAACAAGACAGTGACTCTTCCATCCCATCTGGAAGTCAATACCATTAGTAAACATGGGACAATGAAACTCACCTGATTGAGCTTCTCCAAAAATCCGCGCACTCCAAAAAGCTAACAAACCAAAAACACATAATCAAAACAAGAACCAATCACTAAGATGGCTCATCAACCTATGATGGACATCTATCCTTCTCCCATATATGACCCTCATTAATATGCTCCTAACACCCCATTACCCTTCCCTAACAAGTCCTTAACTTGGTTAAGTTTGATAACTATCCCGTTCATATTTTACACAAAACAGTCCCAACTTTTAGGTCTCCAAACTATAAGCCGAACGCCCACCCAAACATACCCATGACCTTTGTAAAGTAAACCGTATGCCCTTACATATGTTAGCTAACAAATCCCATTTTCCCCAACCTTAAGGCTACTGCTAAGTCCCCGATATATATATATATATATATATATATATACTTTTGTCTATCCAGATTTTACTGATTTCGAACATACAAAAGTTTGTTATGATTAGGGGGTCTTAACCTAACCCACAATCTTAGCCCCAATGCAGATGCCTTCTATAATATATAAACCAACGCCCATGTTCGTTTGAAAGTCCCAATGCAAGCCTAAGTACCCCAAACAACCCAAAACTTAAAAATAAAACAGGCTGATTTCAAAACTGTTTTGACCTCCGACTGTTGTAACCTGTTTTTGACCCACTTTCGACCTACAATTTAGTTCTCGTTTCTTGCATTTGAAAGCCACTTCAATTACCTTTCCAGGAATACTTGGATCGCAAAATAAGTGTTTGTAGAACTCCCTATATGATCAAAACAATTAACCCTAAATTCTGCACAGTTTTTAAAAACGGGTTTAATTAAATTAACCTAATTAATTACCCATAATCCCACTAATTACAAGCCCTGGTTTATTTAATCATTATAATATCATTAATATATCATTAATATACTGTTTTTAATTTAAACCCTAACCTAAATCCATCATAAGATGATTAAAGAAAACATTAAAACAATTTAATTGAAAAGGGATTTGAAGGTTTTACCTTAAGATTAATGGAAGATAATTTTTTTATGAAGACCCTAAACTCTCTCCTTAAACCTTCGACTATAATATCTAGGGGAAAATAATTATGTTTTTCATTAAGTTGAAAACCTTATATAGTGTACACAAGAATTCTAGTCCAAATATAAAACTTGTTTCCTTTTTCTTGTTTCCCTTTTCTTTTGATCGGCGTAAACCGACCCAACACCCCCTTTTTTTATTTTTATTATTTATTATTATGTTACTAATATTACCTTAATTTACCTTAATTTATTTCAGCTCCTAAAACTTCCAAAACCTCAAAACCGTAAAACTAGTCAAATTTACGCGTTTTACCGTAAAAGACGTAAAATATACAGTTTTAAAAAAAATCTCAAATTTTAAAATAAACTTTTATAACTATGTCCTAAATGACTTAAAACCATCCCGAAAAATACTCACATGACTAAACACCTTAACCGAGACCTCTAAACGCTAAACCCCAAATCCTAAAAATACAAATTTCTAAAATACTTATACGTATACGTAAACACCAAAATAACACCATTTCATTTCATAGTGACTAATCCTGAGCTCATGAACATGAAATAACCGTTCCTTGATTTACTTATGAGTACTTTATACCCATATACAATAACCACACCAACCTCGTTCACACAAAATAAACACGTAAACACACAAATCAAGTAGTCACACATAAATTAACCTACAAATAGGACCAAGTGACGAACCTCAAAACCACGGTTGTCACACAAGCCATAGCATTTGCAATAACTCTCCCTCTTGCTTGAACTTGAGTATTCCACCAAGTTAAAGCCTTCCCCACTAACGATCCGGTTACATACATGACCCTCTGATTGGGTAAACAACCGCTCATCTGAATCACATTCTCCATCTTCTCAATCCATTGGGTAAGAACTACTGAGCCACCTTTCCCATCATACTCATTTACATCACAAGACGTGAATGCCTTATAGCTACAACCATTGTTTCCACCTCCTCCTTGACCATTGTTGTTGTTGTTCAGGTTATTAGTCACCTGATGAACAATGGTTGGTATTATGTTGGCCATTTGAGCAGCAATAAAAGCAGCCAAATAGGATTTCCGTCACCACCACTTCCTCTGGAACCATTTCGCGTATTCACCATGCTACAGTAAAAACATGACACCCGTTAATAACTACCAAAATATCCATATAGTATACTTACCACCATACACACGCCTATCATAACCATACGTACTACCAACATATACTATACAGGCATGTATCAATCCTATTTCATGTAATCATACTTAGGAATCCATTGAAGTTGTGGTACTTGTATAACCATGTTGGCCACCATGCTAATACACTTACCCTTTCTCCAATGCACTCCCTACTATGATGACACTTATAAGAATTTATACAACACATAATACATAAATCCATCAACTCACAAGCACATAACGACACAAAATAAGATCCAAAACTCCATTTATTAAAATAACATAGTCAAATACTTGAAACATCCCAAATCCATCGTCTAGCTAAACTAGCATAGACATAGTCCAAACGAAAACATAAATAATTCTAAGGCATGCCGCCCATAAGAGTCGGAAAAGATTAAACTTTTTTAAAACAAATAACTATTGGATGTAGTGGATTCTGTATCGGATTCTCCTCCTCCTTTATTGTTACTATCTAGATAAAGTGATTTAGTCTTGACATTCCTCTATAACACTTCCTTATTCCCTTCCTTAGCCGTTATCGTTAGGACAGTCTTATGGACCCACATATTGTTCACTTTCACCTTAGACATGCTTTCTATCGCCTCACATGGATACCACTCATATGGAATTTTCCTCCTATAGTTTACACGTATGTTGCATCATATCCTTGTAATTCCAGTGGCTTGCACCACTACTTGTCTCTTAGGGGGCATGACTTAAACATCTGAAGAAAATATTACTCATGAGATACATAGAATAACATAACGAAAAGCAGATGCTATCATGTACCAAATTATGTACTATAATTTACATTTCTTAGCAAAGTACAACAATGACTAGCGTGGACGATGGTAGTTAAACCCGCACTAGTCAAAACCCGGAAAGGAAAATAATATGTGGTTAAGTATGAACCATAATAGTTCGTAACTTAACAAACATCGCAATAAATAAAAACCAATAACATCCAGAAAACTTTAATTAATATAAAATACACACATACTCCTATGACGCCTATATGCAGGGACCCTTAAGCTATAGACTAGGCTACTAGACTAGGCAACCTAATTCTATATAACCATTGGCTCTGATACCATTCTGTCACACCCCAACATGGCGGAATATGGGGCGCGACGTAAGTATATCATCACAACATGGCGTGTCTATAGAGATAACTAAATGAAATGGAAATGTCATAAAATGATGACACAAATGTCATGACAATATCTCCACAAAATGAAGGAGTCTAGGCAAGTAGGTAATAGTCCTACCTCTTACCCAAGACAAACAATTACCACAAACAAAACATCATAAAGGTGTCCACAAAGTATCACTTATTCAAAACACATAGAAATAAACTAACAAGGAACGGAAATCTCCTTCTAAATGCAATCCTAATGCCTCCAAATCTAGCCACTTCTATTCTCAAGCTTAACCACATTCTCACCTGAAAGAGACACTAAAACACGTCAACATAAAGTTGGTGAGAGTCATAGGTTTAGACTCTAACGCCAAAATCAAACCATAAGATGTGAATAATAACCAAATTTAAGAACGTATGGATAATATTTCATTTTTTAGTTCGTTTTTCTCGGTATCGATTCGAATTGATATAACGTTTTCTAGCAAAGACTTATTTGTTTTTGGTTGTAAAAAAATTGTTTGGTTTTTATGTCTAATTGGCACTAAGCAATTAAAAAAAGTAAAAATACTCTATAATACCTACATATACGTACTACGCTAAAACACGTTGCACGTAAAACATTTAATTGCACAAAATATTAAAAAAAAATGACAAATTCCAAAATACAAATTTACTCTACAAAAATACAAAATACAAAATACAAAATTTTTAAAACTAATTCAATTTTTAGAAAACTAATACTTTGTAAAAACTATAATTCCTAATGACCCAATATACTAACAAAACCAAACGTAATCTGTTAATAAAGAAATTGGCCCAAATAGCATTTTAGCCCAACAACTCTATATTCAATCTAACTCCACATTTAACTGAATGGACTAAAAAAAACAACTAATATCCTAACTGTGGACTGTCTACGTAACAACAGGTATCAAGTTCAGGGTTTAATCTTGTACAATTACTAAACTTGAAATAAAAAGAAAGAAAAGAGAATTTTAGCTCGTTCCTAGCAGCTACAAAGTTTCTTTTTTTAGCTCTAAACTGATAAGACTCGTATCCATATGTCCTATGCCAAATTACACTATCTAATTTTTTTCTTTGAATGATTTAGTTGATTACATCTCTACTTAATTATACTTGTGCAAAGAGAATCTTACTATTCTGTACATTTACACGACTTAATATGCTGATCTTTACGCCTAATAAACCTATTAAACCTATTGTAGTTACACTAATCAACCTATTAACGCAACATCACGAAATAGCCATGTGCCAAACGCATTATAACAGAAATTTAAACAAGAACAGGAGATCCAATTCGCATGAAACTAGTAAACTCTATGACTGATCTAAGTGGAGCTACAATTGTGACAATCCGTCAATTTACGATTGATATTTTATTCTCAAATATTATTTGAAAATATTGTTTTTATGATACAATATGAACTCACTTATTTTTGGGAAGAAATTTGGATTTACGTCTTGGAGTAGCATCGACTACGTCTAAACCGGAGGATTCAACGTTACGTGCTTACGTTTACGTACACCGTCTTTGGTGACAGTCCGACATTTTAGAAAATAAATTTGTCCATGAATATTATTTTGGAGTTTTAAAATTGTGTTGGTTCATAAACTCACAAATTTACGAGAAGAGATTAGGACTTACGATTTTATTTTTAACATCCTTTACGACTAAACCGGAAACCTTAGGATTACGTATTTACGTTTTCGAACTCCGTTTTTGATGAGACAATTTTTATTGGATTCGTTTTGTGACGTTGATTCATAATTTATAAAAACGTTTTTCGTAAAATGACCTGAGGGCACGCAAATCGAGGAAACTAGAATCGAGGAGTACCCGTAAATAAATGGGGATGAGACAAGTGGGACACTTGTCCCACCCTCATCAAAACCGGCCAACACAACACTACTTAACACTTGATGTGTCAAGTTTAGCTACAAAGCCTTACACTTGTAAGCAAAGCTTACAAGTTAAGCCTTTACACAACAAAACCACTAGCAAAACTAGCAACTTCTCATTCCATCCATTTCAACATGCAATCAACACACACACTCTCTCTCTCTAGCACTATGTGCCGTCCCATTTTACACTTCAAACACCCATTTCATACAAATTTTAACCATAAACATATGTTGTAATCAACATATGTTAATCTCCATTCAAAAAGATGAAGATTGGTGCAACTTATAACATCCATGGAGGAGTTTTCATGGTGTCATGGGGCTGATTTTCCACAAGGAGTTGATGAAGATTGGAGTTCTTGAAGATGGTGTTGGCTAAGCACAAGTTTCTCCATCAAAAACCATGCCAAACTCATAACCTACATCAAGTTGGTGGTATAAAGATTGTCCTCCTCAACTTCTTGTTATTTTGATTATGTAAACATGTATTTTATTTCCTATTGTATATATTTATGATGATTATATGATGATAAAAATGTTATGTGGGATTTGTTGTTGATAATCATGGATAAAAAGGTGAAAAACTATAAGAAACAAGGTTAAAATCTTGATTAATTTGCATGGCTGTATAAAACAATAAAGAAACATGTTATGAACTGATGAAATAATGAAGTAGGATCCATTTACAGTAAGCTAAATTTCTTGTACACATGTGAGAGTTGGCCATGCAATGGAGTTAAAATAATGAGTGAGATATGATCAAAACAAGTTTAGGTTATAAATCTGAAGTTACTGTTTTGGAAGATTTTTAGAAAATACTTAAAGGATGATTCAACAGTAGCTATAGAAGAGTTAAATGTAGAAAATATCAATTAGTTTATGTGATAAAAATTTGAGCTTCTATCTCCATATAGAACTCAAGATATGGCAGTTTTGGTGAAGATGAAGTTAAAAATCAGATTTTTGGAAATTAAAGAATAATACTATTATATAAGCACTCAAAATTTTAATGTATAAAATATAAATTAAAACCCACTAACTCATGGATTCTATTTGTATAAATATATAAAAGATGTAATAAGTGTATAAATGATAAAAGTGGAAACTTGTTAAGTTTTATAAGTTATAAAACTATAAACTTGATTTTTACGACTTTTTCGGCTATCGCCGTAAAATTATCGTTTTTGTTAAATAAAACTTAGATGGTTGGACCCGTCTAATGTAAACTTTATAAAACTTATATACTGATATATAACCATGTATAACAAGTAAAAACCGATAAAACCCGAACTATAGGGCATACGGACGTTAACGAGCTAAGTAAACATAGTGGACTAATACTTAAGCTAATAAATGGACTAAATAGGATAAAAACTTGTAAAAAGAATCTATTGGGCTTAACTCATTTAGGCCCAACTTGGAAAGTATACATACAGATAATATAGGTACAAAATGGATTAAATTAAGTTAAATAACTTATAATAAGCTTATTGGGCTTAAGACAAGTAAACGGGTAAAACTAGTAAACTAATATAAAAGTTATCGACATATAACACTAAAAGGAGTAAACGAGAATATGTAAACCCACTTGATCATCATATATATATAATCATCATATGTATACATACTTGTTATTTTTATAAAGTCATTGGACAAACGTCTAAGACCAATTATTATTTATATAGGTTTCCGTGATTGAAGCACGTACCGTACATCCGAATTGCCGATAACCCGCCTTCCCATATCAACGTGAGTTCATAGCCTCGCACTCTTTTAAATGTTTTATAAATGCTTTATAAACCCGCGAGGGAGATAACATGTTAGTTTTTATAAAAGTTTGGACACCATTTGTCCCGATTGTTTGTTTATTGATTTTGGACCCGAATGATTGAATGACCCGATTGTATGACCCGATAAATGATTAATGGACCCGATAGACGAAATTAAATGGATTATTAAAGTTAGGTTATGTCACTAAAAGTCCCATTAGCATGAATTGTGAACTACCGGGAGTTGGTAGACGCTTATGCATTTGATAGTACTATTTGGGGACGATCACCCCAGTTCGCGCCTTGACGGTTGATCCCCGTCGTGCCACATTGATTGGTAAGCGAATTTATGTATGAGAAGATTTCCAATAGCGTGACCTTTGTGATGACACGCTGCTTTAGATGGGCAAAATTTGTATCGGGTTAGCTACCCGTTTTGGTTTAGTAAGGTAACAATGTCATGCGGCTTGTAATGATCCAAAACTAACGAAATACTATTAGACGCATCGAATTACGAAGTATTGCCTGACTAGCAATACGGGGTCATACTATTGATATTATGTTCGTGTTTTGGTTTTCATAACCATATTCATATAACGGTTTTTATTTGATTTTATACAACGTCATAAGACATGTTGTATGATGTTTTTACGACATTGGCTCGTATATTGATTTTAAGGCAAATGCCTATATTATGATTTTCGATAAGGATTTGTATAAAATGATTTTGGCTATTTTACGGCCTATTACAATGATTTGTACATATTGATTCTTGGTACTAATTTTATACCAAAGTTATATTGATGGAATATATTAAACTCTATGAATTCACTCGGCGTTATCGCTGACCTTTTCTTTTAACATGTTTTGTCTCAGGTACTTGAAGGTAATTCTCGGGAAGACAACAAGAATTCATGGCCCGCACTTAAACAATATTTTTCCATTCAAACACTTTGTAAAACTTTTGTATGAAATGTAATGACTTGGGACCGATGTAACTTTGTTGCTTATGAATGGAAATGATTTATTATTAAACGACGCGATTTTTATGCGTTGTCTATGATGTGAGTAATGTGCTATCCCGTAACACCAACTAGACTTCCGCTGTACCGAGTTGTATAAATTTGGGGGTGTTACAGTTTGGTACCAGAGCTCTCGTTATAGAGAACGAAAGATTTTTAAAACTAAGGTTTTGAATAAAACTTTTCAAAATCTTTTAACCAAAAACATTTTTCTAAAAATGTCTAAAAATCTTTTGACTATAACGGTGCCAAAGAATTCCCGAGTTACCGACAAGGCCAAGACTGAGAAGTGTTATTTTAATATATATATATATAACTTGGATTTTATATATACATATGATGTAATTTGATTATATGATTGTTTGATGATTATTTTGATTTTTATACGAGGTATTTATACGACGTCGATTGTCACAAGAAACCCTAAATCCCCTAGTAAATTAATCGAAGCTATTCTCGTAGGAATTCTAGCTATCCTAGATCTAAACCAAGTTGTGGATATTTATGATCCCAACAAATGGTTGATATTCGTAGAAATGTAGATATTAGTTGATTGTGATATTGAAAAAGAATTGGCGATATTAAATCTGATATCGATGTTATGACGATCTTTCCTTATAGAGTGGAGTTTGACAAAACGTTATCACCTGGAAAGATGTCATCTGATTCGTTGTCATCCAATTCTTAAATTGAAATCGAAAGGGTGAATGTTGCACTTGAGGCTGTCATTGGAACCATTACCCAAAAGCCTCATGCCACTAATACCTTTCCGAGAAGTCTAAGTTGAATGATCAAGTCATTTCATATTAATCACTCATTTGATAATTGTTGTTGTAAGAGCTAATAGGATTGGAAATTTAGTGTTGATTCATATTGAGATGGTATTGCCTTTACAAGGCCGAAGAATAAGGTTGTAAGTATTGGATAATGAGGTAGGATATCGAATTGAGTATAAAATTGATTGAAACTTGAATAAAGTAAAATTTAACTTGTATGGGATATGAGATTGTTAAGAGTAAATTATTAAGTTTTATGAATGAATTATAAGGTTTTAATTGATTGTTAGTTTGTGTTAAGGGCTGTTCCTAGGCCATTGTCCACTAACGAGGATGCCCAGTGTCCAAGAAATAAATTGAAGAAATCTTCTTCTGAATTGAGACCGATGGATCTTCCGGGACATGTGGAACACCTAATGACTCATGTAGATTAGTATTCATTGTGGTATCTTTTAAAAATAATCCCTAACTTAACTGTGACATCAGTTGGTAGGATGAGTTCTGAGAATTGTATGACATAGTGACACGTAATGTGTTACGGTACAATTTTGACTTGTTTGTGGTTAATGAAAAGACTACCTTTGATTGCTAAATTCTACATATATCGATGTTATCTATCCTTTATTGCTTCATCCTAATGTTCGCGTTAGTGATGCAACCATTGAACAAGTACTCATCTTGAATTGAGTGACGTAGTGGATTATTCTCTTTGTATTCCTGAGTGCCATCGAGATCATGAACCTCATGATTATTTGGCTAAGCTCATTTCCTATCATATCGTAGTTAATTCTTGGTGAACAAGCTTTCATCACTCTTTTGCAGATCACACCTTGTTTTTATAAAGTTAAAACGGTATCCTTTGAGAAAATTTAATTTTCATCACTATGAGGATTATTCAAAGTGAGATTTATAAGTGATTGTTATCGAAATGAAGTTGTTTATAAAACATATTGGAAAAACTTAATTGTTTTCATAACAAAGAAATTCTTTGTAAATTTATTTTTGATTCTTATCTAAGAATTAAGCATGAAAATGTTTTTATTATAAACATGATGATAAAGTTTTGACGAACTGAGTATTGCATCGTTAATCTTGAAATTGTATATAGTTGCGCGCCTACATACAATTTGGAATAGACTATGCAAGACTGATTAGTAGTCACAATAAAACTGATTAATAAACACTAAATTTCTTTGAAGATTGTGAAAGATTAAAATTTATGAGATCTGCAAGAAGTGAAAAATAGGGACATGATGTTAGAGACATCTACATATGTGCCTGTAGCATCTATTTTTCTGAGTCGAATTTACTCATCTGTGGAAATTGTCTTATTTGACAATTGACAATTCTTTCGTATCCAATTCTCCCGTAGTGAGATCCTTAGGAAAAGTATTTGATTACCGAGTGTTGATACCCGACTGGATGTATCGATGTTCTTATCATTTCCTATGATTTGATTTCATTTGACTGACCTGGGTAACGATCCGAGGAGCTTTCGAATGCGTACTCCAAATTATGGAAACATGGGATATTTCATATTCATTAAATGTCTTCATCTGTATCTGATTTGAAATTCTCTCGCGTAGATTATGCGTTGACCTTACTCTTTTAAGGTTAGTTGTGTCTCCTGTTATTCTTGAATTTGTGAAGGATTATGAATTATTATTAGTCTTTTGAGAAGTTCACATCTTATCGACGGCAATGAAACTAGAAGGTTGATAATGCCAGTAGAATGGATTGATTGATTATGACATGACGACATTGTCTTAATTGATGGGAACTCGAGTAGAATTCCCTAAATGATAAGATGTTGATTATCAAAAATGATCTAAATAATTCTTGATGGATGATTTTATCCTGTATTTAGATTTAAAATTATACCGTGAATGGTTGTGAACTAGTTATAGATATTATAATCTAGAAATAACTTAAAGTGAATTTATTAAAAGATGTTTATCTTATCTGAAACTTTAGGAGGTATTTGTTGGTGAATTACCTAGACTTTCACCATTAAGGCAAGTTAAATTTGGTATTTGATTATATTTCCGGTGCTGCACCTGTGGATTGTGCACTGTACGTCAGCACCATCTGAATTTAAGGAATTACCGTACAACTGAGAAAGTTGTCGGAGAAAGATTTTATTATACCAAGCCTGTCATCCTGAAGAGCTATGGTGTTATCTTTCCTTATATTTATAGATTACTGTGAACTGAGTAATTGACAATCGAAAATGATGTCCATAACTCGAAATGGAAGATTTATTCGATCATTTACAAGGTTCTAGCGTATGTTTTAAAGATTTGATCCATAGCATGGTTATTATCAACTTCGCATCTGCGAAAGAGATTATCTATTCCAATCACTACATCCGGTACTTGTAATGAACATTATGAGTTTCATGTGATGTCGTTTGGATTGATCAATGCACATGTGGCATTCATAAATTTGGTGAATCACGTGTGTAGGCTGTAATTTGATAAATTCATGCTTGCGATCATTACGGACTATTTGTTTGTATATAAGAATAAGAAGGAGTTAATAATTAATTATAGATTGCCCTGAATTGGCCGAACAATTAAAAATTGTACCTTGAATAATTAACACGTGATTGAAGACTTGAATCTTTACATGATTTAACTATGTGATTAAAAGGATAATGGAATATAAATTGACTCTTCAAAAAAAAATTAAGAGCCCTCTTAAGACTTTGGATTTTACCAAAAAGAAATGGAAATATGTTTTGACAAATGTTTCAACAAAGAATTTTAAGGGATTATTCCCTTATACACAAACCATTTAACTAAACTTCTGTTTAGGGGTAAATGTTTGTGTATACCTCAAGATAACCAAAAAGGAATTGAGGAAACCATTGAAACCATGACTTGAAATTTGAAACGATAATTTACGCTTTTCAAACTAAGAAAATTTTGACCACAGTATAACCAAAGATTTTTCGAACATTTACGAATCCTATTAATTAATTTCGATAAATCAAAAAAAATCGTATTAATTAAATTCAAATTTATTTTTGAACATTTTATATAATTGGTCGAACTAAGAAATTAAAAACTTTTACGTTTACGCTTCATAAAAATGAACTAATAATTATTCAATTAATTGTAATAATTATCTACGCTTTAGACGACGGATTGAGCAAAACTGATAAAAATGATAGATGAGACGAAACTAAAACAGAGAAAATGTGAAGAAATAATTTTTGAATAAATATGGACATGATAATTATATCATCAGGAAAAATGAATATAGATACCGACACATAATGTATAAAAGATAAAGAACCAATTGGGACATGTTCTTTAATCATGAAGGTGCAAAATAAATTGCCGAACGATATAAAAATAAACAATGTTTGAAAAAAAAAATAAAAAAAAATAATATAGATAATAAAAAGGTTTCACGGCTTATGTGAACAGTAAAAAAAAAATAAATTTTGAGAAGCCGATAGCGTTAGATATTTTAAAAGACCACTTGTGATTGTCTAAAATTGGAAGATTGTGAGATATAGTTATGTTGGAATTTGTAAGTATAAGTATTCTATTTAAGTCATTTTATGACTAAAAGTATCTTTGTCTGAAGAAGTTGTACTAATGGCAAATCATGAAGGCAGACATCGTCTCATACATTAGTAAACGTTTAGCTATTGCAAAGGTCATCATCTAAATTTTATTCGATTTGGGTCATCGTCGACAGACTGACCAAATCTGCAAATATCATTCTCGTTAATGATAAATGCAAAAGAATTATGTAAACATAGTGTGCTTGTATCGATCATCTATATATCAAGATCCTCGCTTCGCATCGAATTTCTAGAGATTTGCTCAGAAATCATTGAGAACGAACCTTGATGAGAGTACTATGTACCATCCCAAATCGAAGGGACGAGGTAAAGTAACGATACAGAGTAATATAAGTGTAGTTTTATGTTTGAATGAATGACCATTGGTAATAGACCGTATAATCGTTTTCCTTTGGAAGGATTATCATTGATAATTATCGTATTAGGATCGAGATCTAATCTTGTTAGGATCTGAATATTAGAGCATCTGTAAGCAAGAGTTGAGATAAAGACATCCGACCTACACCCATTGTGAGTTGGACATGTCTTTTGGTTTAACGTTTCCTATGATGGCGAACCTATCCTTGCAAAATACCCGACCCGCGAGATCTGAAATGATTGTTGAAATTAGGATTTGATTATTAACTGCCGATAGTGGGCAGGAAGTTATTTGAATGTGAAATGTAGATCTTGAAGTCCCAAATGGTTAGCGAAGTTATGCCACAATTTTTAACCTTGGAAAAATGAATTCATGATCTGACAAATCATGGGATATAAGTCCCCGTTGTTTGGGACCATTGAGATGAAGTAAAAGTTGGGATTGAAAGGCATATAAGCTGGATCTACCCTAGGACTTCAAAGACTGCGTAAATTATGTTTCGTATATCGAACTTGATGGAGTATCTATCAAGTGAAATTCTGATTATTCTTAGTAGAGCTTAGATCGGCGAAAAGTTGCATTCATCAGAAACCCGTGAACATCATGGATAGAGAAAGTAAGTCAACATTTAGCCTGATCTTATTCCCGTAGTTATGTTTGATGAAACTCGCGTATTATAATGGATTGCACTTGTGAGAAAAGACCGAATGTGGAGGAAATACCCACATGGCTTAAACTCTATAAGAAGCGAGTAGTAAGGTAAGATGATCTTTGAGGACAAAGATCCTGTTTAGGGGTAAATGCTGTGACAATCCGTCAATTTACGATTGATATTTTATTCTCAAATATTATTTGAAAATATTATTTTTATGATACAATATGAACTCACTTATTTTTGGGAAGAAATTTGGATTTACGTCTTGGAGTAGCATCGACTACGTCTAAACCGGAGGATTCAACGTTACGTGCTTACGTTTACGTACACCGTCTTTGGTGACAGTCCGACATTTTAGAAAATAAATTTGTCCATGAATATTATTTTGGAGTTTTAAAATTGTGTTGGTTCATAAACTCACAAATTTACGAGAAGAGATTAGGACTTACAATTTTATTTTTAACATCCTTTACGACTAAACCGAAAACCTTAGGATTACGTATTTACGTTTTCGAACTCCGTTTTTGATGAGACAATTTTTATTGGATTCGTTTTGTGACGTTGATTCATAATTTATAAAAACGTTTTTCGTAAAACGACCCGAGGGCACGCAAATCGAGGAAACTAGAATCGAGGAGTACCCGTAAATAAATGGGGATGAGACAAGTGGGACACTTGTCCCACCCCCATCAAAACCGGCCAACACAACACTACTTAACACTTGATGTGTCAAGTTTAGCTACAAAGCCTTACACTTGTAAGCAAAGCTTACAAGTTAAGCCTTTACACAACAAAACCACTAGCAAAACTAGCAACTTCTCATTCCATCCATTTCAACATGCAATCAACACACACACTCTCTCTCTAGCACTATGTGCCGTCCCATTTTACACTTCAAACACCCATTTCATACAAATTTTAACCATAAACATATGTTGTAATCAACATATGTTAATCTCCATTCAAAAAGATGAAGATTGGTGCAACTTATAACATCCATGGAGGAGTTTTCATGGTGTCATGGGGCTGATTTTCCACAAGGAGTTGATGAAGATTGGAGTTCTTGAAGATGGTGTTGGCTAAGCACAAGTTTCTCCATCAAAAACCATGCCAAACTCATAACCTACATCAAGTTGGTGGTATAAAGATTGTCCTCCTCAACTTCTTGTTATTTTGATTATGTAAACATGTATTTTATTTCCTATTGTATATATTTATGATGATTATATGATGATAAAAATGTTATGTGGGAATTTGTTGTTGATAATCATGGATAAAAAGGTGAAAAACTATAAGAAACAAGGTTAAAATCTTGATTAATTTGCATGGCTGTATAAAACAATAAAGAAACATTTAATGAACTGATGAAATAATGAAGTAGGATCCATTTACAGTAAGCTAAATGTCTTGTACACATGTGAGAGTTGGCCATGCAATGGAATCAAAATAATGAGTGAGATATGATCAAAACAAGTTTAGGTTATAAATCTGAAGTTACTGTTTTGGACGATTTTTAGAAAATACTTAAAGGATGATTAAACAGTAGCTATAGAAGAGTTAAATGTATAAAATATCATGTAGTTTATGTGATAAAAATTTGAGCTTCTATCTCCATTTAGAACTCAAGATATGGCAGTTTTGGTGAAGATGAAGTTAAAAATCAGATTTTTGGAAATTAAAGAATAATACTATTATATAAGCACTCAAAATTTTAATGTATAAAATATAAATTAAAACCCACTAACTCATGGATTCTATTTGTATAAATATATAAAAGATGTAATAAGTGTATAAATGATAAAAGTGGAAACTTGTTAAGTTTTATAAGTTATAAAACTATAAACTTGATTTTTACGACTTTTTCGGCTATCGCCGTAAAATTAACGTTTTTGTTAAATAAAACTTAGATGGTTGGACCCGTCTAATGTAAACTTTATAAAACTTATATACTGATATATAACCATGTATAACAAGTAAAAACCGATAAAACCCGAACTATAGGGCATACGGACATTAACGAGCTAAGTAAACATAGTGGACTAATACTTAAGCTAATAAATGGACTAAATAGGATAAAAACTTGTAAAAAGAATCTATTGGGCTTAACTCATTTAGGCCCAACTTGGAAAGTATACATACAGATAATATAGGTACAAAATGGATTAAATTAAGTTAAATAACTTATAATAAGCTTATTGGGCTTAAGACACGTAAACGGGTAAAACTAGTAAACTAATATAAAAGTTATCGACATATAACACTAAAAGGAGTAAACGAGAATATGTAAACCCACTTGATCATCATATATATATAATCATCATATGTATACATACTTGTTATTTTTATAAAGTCATTGGACAAACGTCTAAGACCAATTATTATTTATATAGGTTTCCGTGATTGAAGCACGTACCGTACATCCGAATTGCCGATAACCCGCCTTCCCATATCAACGTGAGTTCATAGCCTCGCACTCTTTTAAATGTTTTATAAATGCTTTATAAACCCGCGAGGGAGATAACATGTTAGTTTTTATAAAAGTTTGGACACCATTTGTCCCGATTGTTTGTTTATTGATTTTGGACCCGAATGATTGAATGACCCGATTGTATGACCCGATAAATGATTAATGGACCCGATAGACGAAATTAAATGGATTATTAAAGTTAGGTTATGTCACTAAAAGTCCCATTAGCATGAATTGTGAACTACCGGGAGTTGGTAGACGCTTATGCATTTGATAGTACTATTTGGGGACGATCACCCCAGTTCGCGCCTTGACGGTTGATCCCCGTCGTGCCACATTGATTGGTAAGCGAATTTATGTATGAGAAGATTTCCAATAGCATGACCTTTGTGACGACACGCTGCTTTAGATGGGCAAAATTTGTATCGGGTTAGCTACCCGTTTTGGTTTAGTAAGGTAACAATGTCATGCGGCTTGTAATGATCCAAAACTAACGAAATACTATTAGACGCATCGAATTACGAAGTATTGCCTGACTAGCAATACAGGGTCATACTATTGATATTATGTTCGTGTTTTGGTTTTCATAACCATATTCATATAACGGTTTTTATTTGATTTTATACAACGTCATAAGACATGTTGTATGATGTTTTTACGACATTGGCTCGTATATTGATTTTAAGGCAAATGCCTATATTATGATTTTCGATAAGGATTTGTATAAAATGATTTTGGCTATTTTACGGCCTATTACAATGATTTGTACATATTGATTCTTGGTACTAATTTTATACCAAAGTTATATTGATGGAATATATTAAACTCTATGAATTCACTCGGCGTTATCGCTGACCTTTTCTTTTAACATGTTTTGTCTCAGGTACTTGAAGGTAATTCTCGGGAAGACAACAAGAATTCATGGCCCGCACTTAAACAATATTTTTCCATTCAAACACTTTGTAAAACTTTTGTATGAAATGTAATGACTTGGGACCGATGTAACTTTGTTGCTTATGAATGGAAATGATTTATTATTAAGCGACGCGATTTTTATGCGTTGTCTATGATGTGAGTAATGTGCTATCACGTAACACCAACTAGTCTTCCGCTGTACCGAGTTGTATAAATTTGGGGGTGTTACAACAATTATCAAATATATCTCAGTAACACTCTAACTCCTAATGATCCAAATTAACTATGAAAATATCAATGCCAAACACTCTTTATTAGCTATATATGCAGTAAATGATAAAGCTAACAGACTTTACCAATCAAATGACACCAATCTTATAAAATCAGAAAACATTTAACAAGTAGCAATCCAGTAAGTTTACACTATTATTACACTAGCAGACTAAACTTAAAGAAAATGCAGGTAAATAAAACGAGCTTGACCTGACTTCCGTAGTCTAGTCCGCTGATGGCGAGGGTTCAGCGCTGAGCTGCCCTTTCCAACTGCTACTGCTGAACTGACTGAATCGAACTAAAAGATCCAACTACACCCAATCTAATCTTCAAAACCTTCTCTCACTTCCAGGCCAGACCACTAAATGCGAAGCTATGCTATTGTACTTGAACTGATATCAACGCTTCTCTAAACCGGGGCTGGAAACCAACAGAAATCGACTATTCATCCACCAGATCTAATCTCGTTCAACTTGCATAAACTCAAAGAAATCCTACAAAACAGAATGCTATACGATCCTTTGAACTTAAACTTCAAAGGAAAACTTATCATAAGCTCATAAGAGCTTATGAACTGAAATACTGAATAGATCTTTCCTGAAATCAAATTCCTTTGCGAACATCAGTAATTGAAAACCTTTTATATTGAAAGAGTTAAGCTACTCTTATAAATTCTTATTATAGAACAATCTTAAAAGAAGATGTTTAGCAAAGCTATAAACTCGTAAGAAGGTTAGACAGAATAAGCTTGTAGAAACAGAATATCAAAAGCTGTGAATCAGTAAATGAGCTTATCGACTACATGGTTTAAAAACAGTAAGTAAAGGAAAGAGTTTAAGAAATGAGAAGTTTTATCAATGGCCGAATTTGTAAAAAAAAAACTTTAACAGAAACTTAACTAATCTTTTAAACTGAATGACATTATTGCTACTGATACTTATGAATAGAATGGTTAAAAAACTTGAAAAAAATCAACAGGTGACAAAGAATGGAGATCAAGAACTTTGTTTCATTAATGGCAGTAGTTTGTTATAACAAGCTAACAGAAACGTAACTGAAAATGAAACTGAATCAATAGCATTCGAAGAATCAAGAAAAGCTTAAAAGTATAAAATCAGAATTTATTAATGGAAGAATGGAGGTACATGTCAAACTAAAATCGTAACTGAATTAACTAACTTGAAAACAGATTTATCAACTAACTACAACTATGTGTGGAGAGCTTAACTAAACTACTCCTACAGTTACAAACTACTACTCCTAGTCTAACCATGAAAAATGAAGCCTTCGTCTTCTTTATATAGGCGTCAAGAGGAGTGATGTGACGTGGTTTGTCCAATAAGCAATTGACACGTGGAAAATACGAGGTTGACTCGTTCTTCATCTTCAATCCAAAATTGGGCGTTTCTTTGTCTTTGACTTTTGATCTAATTTAGTGCTATCATCTTGTAGAGGAGAAAAAGATAAGCACTTTTGCTGTTGAAGGCTTCGGCTGAATCTTCTTGGATCGACCTTGAGATTGATTTGCAGGTTTTGAAATGGAAAAGATGAAACCGTCTCATACTTTCTCTCTCTTTGAAGGTTGAAGAAGACGCATATTGTGTGGGTTTGTGTCTTTGACCGGTTTTGGTCAAATGACCAAGATAAGTAAACTTTCTTCTTATTTTGCCTTTTGGTCCTTACACTTTTCATTTATTTTCAATTGGTTATAAAACCTTTTAAGTAAATTCCTTTTCATCCATTGAATTGTTAAAAGTGCAACTTAAGTCCTCGATCTTTGGAAGCTTGGCAAATAAAGTCCTTGAAAAGCTTTATCGTCCTTTTCTTCGTCTTTTATGATATAAATCCCTTGAAAACGCATGTTTATTCCAAAATGTATCTTTCTTACCTGAAAACACATGAAACACAAATACACGCGTAATTCTGATATTTTAAAGCTAAATATTATGTATTTGACTATGTTTTGAGTGGTAATTGGATCATTATTGATGAGTGGTTTCACACTTATCAACTTCCCTCCACTTGACCATTGTCATGTCCTCATGCAATGCAGCATTTTAAAGCTCTAAATTACACTTTTCTCATAATTAACCCACCTTGGCCATTATATGATTTAATAAACTATGCTATGCTACATGATGAATGGTTTTGAATATTTACAATGCAATGCAAAGAAAACAATTCTATTTATATTTTTTTTTGAATTTTTCATAAATGGTTTTGATGGAAATAACTCATAAAGATATCAATGACTTGAATTAGGGCTTGGGTACCATGGACATTTATCACCCTCAAGTTTCACTTTCCCCATACCAAGCTTAAAAATAGGATCATTGTATTCACAAGTAAAAAGTGCATCAACTTATTCATGACAATTAGATGTGGAACCGGTTATTATTTGAGCAAATTGCTTGTGGGCAAATTTGTCATTTATTCAAGTGTGAAGTATAAGAAGTGTAAAATCCAAAAATAAGGAAGCACGGTTTTAATCCTAAGTAATCCTCTCATCCATTACTTGAAAAACCGCTCACAATTAATACAAGTCCGTTTCAATAATAATAAGTCATTCGCCTTATGTGTAAAATCTTCATGTCATGCTTTCATAAGTAGCTACACACTCGCTAAGGAAAGGAAAATAAAACTCACGCAATAATTTACATCCGCTATCTTTTTGAGACTTTGGATCTTCAACCCCGCAACCCGTCAAGGCAATATTGGATTGGAGCAATCTATTGAATCCCCGCAACCCGTCAAGGTAATATTGGAACTCAATAGTCACTATAATTAACACCACACTGCCCCTCTTGGGAGTCTTGTATTATTTTTTCTTTTTCTTTTTCTTTTTTTTTTCTTAGCCACTCATTTTTTTTTAAGCCGCTCTTATTTTTCTTTATTCCTCACAAAGAAATTTGAAAAGAATAAAAGGAAAAACACCCGCTAAATATTGAGCATGACATAAGTCTAGTACACATAAAACGTTCTAACTTAGAATCTTAAGACGTACTTATATCACCATGAATGATTAGTCAAAAATGCATAAGAGACTACAAACCGATTAAAACCGTTCTTGATTATTTATTAACAATTATATACATGCGAAGAAAATAGAGATAAAGAAGAGAAGGGTTTAGCCACAAGTAATTATCATGAAGTTTATCTAGCCCTTTTACACTTGCTTCAACTCTATCATTTCCCATTCTCCACAAATTTAAAATCTCAAATAATGAGATTGGTGGATGCTTAGCCTAATAGACCAATGAAGGACTACATGGTTAAGGATACTAGCTAGAGAATGCTAAAATAAGCAAACTCGGGTTGAGTCAAAATATCCATGGCGGGCCTAATATGTCAAAGAAGTCAAAATTTGTTAAAACCATGTTTTATTATTATTATTTTTCCTTTTTATATCTTTTTGATGAAAAACAAAAGAAGAAATATATAATGCAAATGTGTTATGCAAAATAATTGATGCAAAAATTATGAATGCATATTTTTGGTGGCCAAAGTAGATCAAAAATTTGAAAAATGTTTGAAAAATTAATTTTCCCAATTATCATGAAGTTAAGGCAATGGTCTAGGTAAGGTCACTTCGATAGAAGTCTCCCCTACACTTAAGATAAACATTGTCCTCAATGTTTAAGAGTATTGGAGTGAACTCCCCTACACTTATTACATTGATTACTTTGCTTAACCCAAGTTAAGGAAGAGACAACTAAAGGGTATTCATTTTAATCACAAGTGTTTTATATCACGATAGAAAAACTAATCGAAGTGAACCAGATACACGGGCCTCCTCCACAAGGTCCAAGTATGAAATGAGAGAGAGAAACCCTTGAAACAAACACCAAAAGACGAAGAAAGGAACCCCTCCACTTCAACTCTACTATAACATCCTTTTAATTAAACCTAACCTATTGAAAATCTACTCTACGTTTTCTAACCTAGTTATTCAATGCTTGAGTTTTTTTAACCCTAAGTCGCTAGCTCGACTCGGCCCCGAATTAGGTTGTCCTTGGGGAAACCATCATGGAGAGTAAAAGATTTACCCTCTTAGGAAAAACTCTCCATGATAAGGTAAAACAAGTTCTTAAGTACACAAAACCCTATAAGTATCCACCAGGATCAAATACATAATTGCCCTCCCAAGAATAGCACATCCCAAAAGTGGACTTCTTAATCAATGGTGAGGTGGATGAGGTTTCTTTGTTTATGATTCTTTCCCTTAAGTGTCCCATAAGATGATAAGGTGATACTTTAAAGTTTCCCACAAGTTTCCCTTTTAATGCATCAAGCGGATACTGAGTTGGCTCAACATTCTCTATACCAGGATCAAAAATCTTTTGCTTCATGGGATAATAACAGGTGGTGGGAGCCTTTGAAGATTCTCCTTGATACTTCACATCATGAGAGAAAAGGTATGGAGTAGTAAGGGTCATCACACTTGTAGAGGAAACCACCATTTCTTTCTTGTTCTTAGAAAACTCCTCATCAAAAACATCCTCATATGGTGACATAAAGAATCTCTCCAATTCAACATCCAAATGATACAAGTCACTATCATCTTGAAACTTCTCAAATATTGGTTCATCAAGTGAAGGCTCAAAGAGATAGTTTGAATTGGTTTGTAAGAAAGGTGGTGAAATAAGTGAAGCATTTTGGTTTTGAGGTGTTTCACAAGTTGTGTAAGAAGGAGTAATAAGTGAAGGTTCATGAGAAGGTTGAGTGGGAATGGAATCTCCATAAAGCAATCTTTCTATTTCACGAATATCCTCATCCCAATTAGAAGAAAATGTATCAACCACAATATCATCCCTCTTAAGATAAGCTTCAATCTCCTCATTAATCAACTCATCTTCACTAAGCATTCTTTCAATCGTTAAAACATCCTCTTCCAAATTTGGAATAGAGTTATCAATCTCAATATCATCTCTCTTAAGATAATCTTCAATTTGTTTATCTATCAATTCAGCCTCACTAAGCAATCTTTCAATCTCTAGAACATCCTCTTCCCAATTTGAACTAGAGTGATCAATCTTAATATCATCTCTCTTAAGATAATCTTCAATTTGTTTATCTATCAATTCATCCTCACTAAGCAATCTTTCAATCTCAAAAACCTTATCACTCTCATCAATGATAGAACCCTCCTCATCATGATAGTCATCATACATTGGCATATCAAGTATTGGTGTTTCAAAAGGTATCTCCTCAAAACTCAAGGTAGTATGATCATCAAATAATGGAGGCTCAAAAATGGAGAACTCATCATCACTATATTCATCATAAATTGGTGTATCAAAAAGAGGTGGTTCATCATAACTAGAATCCTCATTTGCTTCCTCATTTGTGTTAAAAATATGATTCAAATCTCCAAAATGAAATTGTTGGGGTTCATGAATATCCAATGAGGAAGTAATGGAGGCTATTGCCTCAACATAAGGAAGATCATATTCACCACTCTTACAAGCTTCATGAAAGTATTCATTACACACTTCATCAAGAATATCAACGTGATTCACCTCTTTATCAAGAATATCAACATGCTTAACCGTCTCAGGCTCATCGGATTTCTTAGAAAATTTTCCCATGTTAAACACAATCTTTTGATCTTCTACCCTCATAATAAGTTCCCCCTCCGCCACATCAATAAGAGTACGACCCGTCCTTAAAAAAGGTCTACCAACAATAAGAGGAACTCTCGGGTCCATATCATAATCAACCACTACAAAATCCGCGGGAAAGGTAAACTTGTCAACCCCTACAAACACATCCTCCGCTATGCCTACCGGATAAGCTATGGTACGATTAGCTAACTCAAGTGTCATCCTAGTAGGTGTGAGCTCGGGAAGTGAAAGTCTTTTCCAAAGCGATAATGGCATGAGATTGATACTTGCCCCAAGATCCGCCAATGCCATGCAATTTTCGACCCCAGGAATTTTACAAGGTATCAAGAAGCGCCCACGATCTCCAAGTTTTGTTGGTAAGGTTTTAAGTAACACGGCGGAACAATTTTCATTAAGGGATATGTTGGGAAAATCAACCAATTTTTCCTTGTTTGATAGTAAATCCTTGAACATCTTAGCAAACTTTGGCATATAAGCAAGAGCTTCCGCAAAGGATATATTGATGTTGAGTTGCTTGAACATCCTTAAGAAATTTGAGACTTGGATGTCATCCTTGTTCTTTAACTTTTCCTTTCTCAATCTTGAAGGGTAAGGAAGGTTCGGTTTTGGTATAGGTGGAATAGGTGTTGTAGTGGAAGATTTGTCTTTGTTAGCTTCTTCATTAGGAGGTGTGGAAGGTAGAGGAGAAGTATGAGGAGGTTGAGAAGGTGTGTTTAAGTGAATAGGAGCATTTTGAGGAGGTGAAGTTGAGGTAGAAGACTTGTCACAAGTAGGAGCACAAGTGGGTTGAATAATAGTAGGTTTAGGAGGTGAAGGATCCTTTGTTGTTGTTCCACTTCTTGTTGTAATGGCATTGACATTGGCCCTTGGATTTGTTTGTGTGTTGGAAGGTACAGCCCCTTGTGGTCTTTGATTTAATGCCATTAAAACCCTATTGGTTTGTTCCTCTGCTATACGTTTCATTTGGTCATTCATTTTCTTCTCAATAGCTTGGAACTTCCTTTCATTCTCTTGATTCATTTTGTGCAAGAAATCCATTGTGTTATAATCTTGTGACACATATCCTTGAAAACCTTGAGGTTGGAAAGGTAGAGGTTGGGCATTAAATCCTTGATTTGGTGGATAAAAGTTATTTGCTTGAGGTTGAAAATTATTGGGTGCTTTGTAATTGGTCCCTTGGTAAGCATAACACTCCCTTTGATAGCCTTGGACTTTATCACATTGTTGGTAGGAATGGGGACCTCCACAAGTCTCACATGAAAGAGCAATAATATTCACATCATTGGTGGAATTCTTGTTCAAAAAGAGTTCACAAAATTTCATGAGTGTGTTGGTCATAGTATCAAGCTTTTGAGAGATCATGTTTTCGATTTGAGGAGTAACACTCTCTTGCACCACATGGACTCTCTCATCAAATTGTGTGTTATCTTGCACCATTGATTTGTTCTCAATAATGTCCCAAGCTTCTTGAAAGGATTTAGAGAAAATATTTCCACCCGCGGAAGAGTTGAGTGAATCTTGGTGGTGTGGTCTTAATCCATTATAGAAAGTGTTGAGTTGGTGAACCTCATCGAATCCATGATTTGGACATTTCCTCAATAACTCCTTGAAATTTTCCCAAGCCTCACTAAATGTTTGATCATTCCTTTGTTGAAAACCAATAATTAACTTTCTCAAAGCCGTAGTTCTTGATAGAGGAAAGAACCGGTTCAAAAACTTCTTCCTTAAATCCTCCCAGGTGAAAATGCTCATAGATGGTTGCCTATCATACCAATTTTTAGCAAGACCATCTAAGGAGAATGGGAATAGGATCATCTTAATGGCATCAGGAGGGACCCCATTATACTTAAATGTATTGCAAAGTAACAAGAACCTCTTAATATGGTCGTGGGGGTCATCTATGGATCTCCCTAAGAAGGGGCTAGAAGAAACCAAAGTGATCATGTGGGCATTAAGCTCAAAAGTTTGTGCGGTTATTTCAGGTATAACGATGGCGTCAGCATTTCCCTCTACTTTCGATTGGAGAATCTCCATAATAGGACGTTGATCCATGGCTACAAAATGGTCGAATGTATATACAAGTGAAATGACGTCTAAAAGCTTCCTCGGGGAAGGAAGTGATACACCAAAGGTGGTATGTTTACACGCGTGCGAGTACACGTGTAAGTAAACACGAGGAATGAGGGAGTAGCCCTCGGTCGACTTTTGAGAGAGAAGAGATTATCTCCCTCGAGGTTCAATATGAAATATCCACAAGAAAGTATATATATAATTACTACTTGGGTGCAAGACCTCCAATAAAGCCTTCCTTCTTAGAATACGCACTAGTGAACGGGGGGTTAGGTGGCGCGAAGCACTTAAGTACCTATTAACCCTTAGACGGCATTTTATAGCACGTCGCCTATCTATTCACTTTAGTAGTTTGTTTTCTTCGAATTATTGCCTATTGGAAGTATTTATCTATTCTTGCTTAATTAAATTTTATCGATACACGTGTCAAGGACCGGAACGCCCCTCAACACGGTGTATTGCCTCGGCAATACTTATGGAGATAGGTAACTTGGTTGTTCGTATATGTATACGTATTTACATATAATAATATATCAAAAATATTTTTGTATTTATTTGATTTTTTTTTTAAAGAAAAATACTATATGTACGTAAAAACCGATGAAAACGATATAATATATATTTTTGTTGTAATCTTTTAGGAAAAAGATTACTTTTTGGTTTTTTTATTTTTTTGGTTCAATTCTTTAGGAAAAGAATTGATTTTGTGATTTTTTATTATTTTTTTGTATTTTTATCTTTTTGATTTTTTTATCTTTTTGATTTATAATACGTAAAAATAACGTTCACAAAGTGAACGGATCCCAAAATCCAATCGTCTCACTCGAAACCGTTAATCTTCACGAAAAGAACCGGCAGCAGCGCGATTTAATATTTCATTTTTTAGTTCGTTTTTCTCGGTATCGATTCGAATTGAGATAACGTTTTCTAGCAAAGACTTATTTGTTTTTGGTTGTAAAAAAATTGTTTGGTTTTTATGTCTAATTGGCACTAAGCAATTAAAAAAAGTAAAAATACTCTATAATATCTACATATACGTACTACGCTAAAACACGTTGCACGTAAAACATTTAATTGCACAAAATATTAAAAAAAATGACAAATTCCAAAATACAAATTTACTCTACAAAAATACAAAATACAAAATACAAAATTTTTAAAACTAATTCAATTTTTAGAAAACTAATACTTTGTAAAAATTATAATTCCTAATGACCCAATATACTAACAAAACCAAACGTAATCTGTTAATAAAGAAATTGGCCCAAATAGCATTCTAGCCCAACAACTCTATATTCAATCTAACTCCACATTTAACTGAATGGACTAAAAAAAACAATTAATATCCTAACTGTGGACTGTCTACGTAACAACAGGTATCAAGTTCAGGGTTTAATCTTGTACAATTGCTAAACTTGAAATAAAAAGAAAGAAAAGAGAATTTTAGCTCGTTCCTAGCAGCTACAAAGTTTCTTTTTTTAGCTCTAAACTGATAAGACTCGTATCCATATGTCCTATGCCAAATTACACTATCTAATTTTTTTCTTTGAATGATTTAGTTGATTACATCTCTACTTAATTATACTTGTGCAAAGAGAATCTTACTATTCTGTACATTTACACGACTTAATATGCTGATCTTTACGCCTAATAAACCTATTAAACCTATTGTAGTTACACTAATCAACCTATTAACGCAACATCACGAAATAGCCATGTGCCAAACGCATTATAACAGAAATTTAAACAAGAACAGTAGATCCAATTCGCATGAAACTTGTAAACTCTATGACTGATCTAAGTGGAGCTACAATTATCAAATATATCTCAGTAACACTCTAACTCCTAATGATCCAAATTAACTATGAAAATATCAATGCCAAACACTCTTTATTAGCTATATATGCAGTAAATGATAAAGCTAACAGACTTTACCAATCAAATGACACCAATCTTATAAAATCAGAAAACATTTAACAAGTAGCAATCCAGTAAGTTACCACTATTATTACACTAGCAGACTAAACTTAAAGAAAATGCAGGTAAATAAAACGAGCTTGACCTGACTTCCGTAGTCTAGTCCGCTGATGGCGAGGGTTCAGCGCTGAGCTGCCCTTTCTAACTGCTACTGCTGAACTGACTGAATCGAACTAAAAGATCCAACTACACCCAATCTAATCTTCAAAACCTTCTCTCACTTCCAGGCCAGACCACTGAATGCGAAGCTATGCTATTGTACTTGAACTGATATCAACGCTTCTATAAACCGGGGCTGGAAACCAACAGAAATCGACTATTCATCCACCAGATCTAATCTCGTTCAACCTGCATAAACTCAAAGAAATCCTACAAAACAGAATGCTATACGATCCTTTGAACTTAAACTTCAAAGGAAAACTTATCATAAGCTCATAAGAGCTTATGAACTGAAATACTGAATAGATCTTTCCTGAAATCAAATTCCTTTGCGAACATCAGTAATTGAAAACCTTTTATATTGAAAGAGTTAAGCTACTCTTATAAATTCTTATTATAGAACAATCTTAAAAGAAGAAGTTTAGCAATGCTATAAACTCGTAAGAAGGTTAGACAGAATAAGCTTGTAGAAACAGAATATCAAAAGCTGTGAATCAGTAAATGAGCTTATCGACTACATGGTTTAAAAACAGTAAGTAAAGGAAAGAGTTTAAGAAATGAGAAGTTTTATCAATGGCCGAATTTGTAAAAAAAAACTTCAACAGAAACTTAACTAATCTTTTAAACTGAATGACATTATTGCTACTGATACTTATGAATAGAATGGTTAAAAAAACTTGAAAAAAATCAACAGGTGACAAAGAATGGAGATCAAGAACTTTGTTTCATTAATGGCAGTAGTTTGTTATAACAAGCTAACAGAAACGTAACTGAAAATGAAACTGAATCAATAGCATTCGAAGAATCAAGAAAAGCTTAAAAGTGTAAAATCAGAATTTATTAATGGAAGAATGGAGGTACATGTCAAACTAAAATCGTAACTGAATTAACTAAGTTGAAAACAGATTTATCAAATAACTACAACTATGTGTGGAGAGCTTAACTAAACTACTCCTACAGTTACAAACTACTACTCCTAGTCTAACCATGAAAAATGAAGCCTTCGTCTTCTTTATATAGGCGTCAAGAGGAGTGATGTGACGTGGTTTGTCCAATAAGCAATTGACACGTGGAAAATACGAGGTTGACTCGTTCTTCATCTTCAATCCAAAATTGGGCGTTTCTTTGTCTTTGACTTTTGATCTAATTCAGTGCTATCATCTTGTAGAGGAGAAAAAGATAAGCACTTTTGCTGTTGAAGGCTTCGGCTGAATCTTCTTGGATCGACCTTGAGATTGATTTTCAGGTTTTGAAATGGAAAAGATGAAACCGTCTCATACTTTCTCTCTCTTTGAAGGTTGAAGAAGACGCATATTGTGTGGGTTTGTGTCTTTGACCGGTTTTGGTCAAATGACCAAGATAAGTAAACTTTCTTCTTATTTTGCCTTTTGGTCCTTACACTTTTCATTTATTTTCAAATGGTTATAAAACCTTTTAAGTAAATTCCTTTTCATCCTTTGAATTGTTAAAAGTGCAACTTAAGTCCTCGATCTTTGGAAGCTTGGCAAATAAAGTCCTTGAAAAGCTTTATCGTCCTTTTCTTCGTCTTTTATGATACAAATCCCTTGAAAACGCATGTTTATTCCAAAATGTATCTTTCTTACCTGAAAACACATGAAACACAAATACACGTGTAATTCTGATATTTTAAAGCTAAATATTATGTATTTGACTATGTTTTGAGTGGTAATTGGATCATTATTGATGAGTGGTTTCACACTTATCAATGGACAATGCGATACAAACATGCATTAACAACTAATATTCAAGATTTAACAAACCAGACCAAATCCAAGGCTCCTAGCCTTACCAAAACACCATGGTACCATAGGCGCCCATACACCTATGAACCAATCTCAAGGCCCCGCCTTGTCATTATCCATTGGTCCCATAGATTCTCACACATCTATGTACCTCCCAAAGGCCCCGCCTTGTCAACATCCCCTTGGTACCAAGTCAAAACATAAAACAATCATGAATCAACTAGCAGTTAATCACATAAGTATGCACAAGTCCATCACCAAACACAAAACATTCAAAAACAAGACAGTGTCTCTTCCATCCCATATGGAAGTCAAAATCATTAGTAGACATGGGACTATGAAACTCACCTGATTGAGCTTCTCCCAATAATCCGTGCACTAGCAAAAAGCTAACAAACAAAAACACAAAATCAAAACATGAACCAATCTCTAAAATGGCTCATCAACCTATGATGGACATCTAGCCTTCTCCCATATATGTTCCTCATTCATATGCTCTAAACACCCCATTACCCTTCCCTAACAAGTCCTTAACTTGGTTAAGTTTGATACCTATCCCGTTCATATTTTACACAAAACAGTTCCAACTTTTAGGTCTCCAAACTATAAGCCAAACGCCCACCTAACCATACCCATGACGTCTGTAAAGGAAACCCTATGCCCTTACATAAGTTATCTAACTCCTCCTCTTTGCCCCAACCTTAAAGCTACTGTTAAGTCCCCGATATATATATATATATATATATATATATATATATATATATATATATATATATATATATATATATATATATATATATATATATATATATATATATATATATATATATATATATATATATATATATATATATATATATATATATATATATATATATATATATATATATACTTTTGTCTATCCGGATTTTACTGATTTTGAACATACAAAAAGTTTGTTATGATGAGGGGGTCTTACCCTAACCCATTTTCTTAGCCCCACCCCTGGTCTCTTATTTAATATATAAACCAACTCCCATGTTCGTTTGGAAGTCCCAATATAACCCTAAGTACCCCAAACAATTCAAAACATAAAAAGAAAACAGGTTGGCCCGAAAACAGTTTTGACACCCGACTGATGTAACCTGTTTTTGACCCACTTCCCGACCTCCAATTTAGTTCTGGTTTGTTGAATTTGAAACCCAACTCAATTACCTTTCCAGGGATACTTGGATCGCAAGATAAGAGTTTGTAGCACTCTATATATGATCAAAACAATTTACCTAAAATTCAACCCAGTTTTTAAAAACGAATTCAATTAAAGTAACCTAATTAATTACCCATAATTCCGCTAATTACAAGCCCTAATTCACCTTATCATTATAATATCATTATACAGATTTTAATTTAAACCCTAACCTAAATCCATCATAAGATGATTGAGAAAGAATTAAAACACTTTAATTAAAAAGGGTTATAAAGATTTACCTTTGATTTATGAAAACACCAAAATTTTGATGAAACCCTAGTTTTTCTTATTAATGTCGAGACCTCAAGACTCCAGGAGAAAATAAATATGATTTTTGGTTGTGAATAAAATAATATATAGGGTGTGCGTGAATCCTAGTCCAACCCAAGCCCAACTTCCTTTTTTTCTCTTCCCTTTTCTTTTGATCGTCCTATAACCGACCCCCCATATGTATATTTTTATTATTATTTTTTTATTGTTAATTAATATATTATTAACATTACCTTAAATTACCTTAATTTATTACAGCTCCTAAGACCTCCCAAACCTCAAAACCGTAAAACTAGTCAAATTTTACGCGTTTACCGTAAAAGACGTAAAATATACAGTTTTTAAAAAAAATCTTAAATTTTGAAATAAACTTTATAACTAAGTCCTAAATGACTTAAAACCATCCCGAAAAATACTCACATGACTCAACACCTTACCCGAGACCTCTAAATGCTAAACCCCAAATCCTAAAAAAAATACAATTTACTATAATACTTATACGTATACGTAAACACCAAAATAACACCATTTCATTTCATAGTCACTAATTGTAAGCTCATGAACATGAAATAACCGTTCCTCGATTTACTTATGAGTACTATATACCCATATACGATATCCACACCAACCTCGTTCACGCAAAATAAACATGTAAACACGCTAATCATATAGTCACACATATATTAACCTCAAAATAGAACCAAGGGACGAACCTCAAAACCACGGTTGTCACGGTTACAATCTCTGGATACGATCGCATTGACTGCGATCATTGTTCTTTCTTTGGCTATGATCCACACCACGATCACTCATTGCGATCTGTGTGTGCGATCGTGTTACGATCTCTGGGTACGATCGCATTGATTGCGATCATTGTTGTCACGATCACAGGCCACGATCAAAGACCATGATCCACTGGTTGTGATCGTGGTTGCGACCAGTGAGTGCGATCCCTATACTACGATCTAGGCTGCGATCGAGTGCTACGATCGTAGGCTACGATCTGAGTACGATCCACCACTGCGATCCATCTTGCAATTTGAGTACGATCGCATTGCGATCTACTTTAGCTTTTGTTTTTATTTTTCTTAGTTTTTAAATTATACTTTTCCCACCTTTTTACTTAGTTTATTTTAAACAAGTTTTCAAGTTTTTAATCATTTACGTTTTAATTTCCAAAATTGCACGCTTCCCGATATCTCCATTTTTACCAAGTATTTTTCTAGTAATTTTTAGGTTAATTTTTTAAAGCTTTATTTTTACTCAACGACATTTTAGTTAAAAAATAGATAATAAACCAACTCAAATTATTTTCCACCAAGAACGATTGAGTCGCACTTTCTACCATTAATCAATTCGAAAAGATCGGTTTAACGAATTTTCATACGAGGAAAACCCTTGTATTAAATGGCGCTGCTGCCGGCTCTTTTCGTTAAGATTAACGGTTTTTAGTGAGAGACGCGTTGGATTTTGGGATCCGTTCACCTTTGAACGTTATTTTTCTTGCTTAAAAATTTTCAAAAAAAAAAATTTCCAAAAAAAAAAATATATATATAAAAACCATAAAAACCAAAAATATTTCTTGTCTATTTTTCTTTTCTTTTTGTAGGTGTGCATGCGTACCGGTGCTTGTAAGAAGAAAGTAGCTCAAGCCGAAGTCATTACTCCATATATTGTCACCATGGACAATCAACCAATGATCGATCTTTTGCAATCGCACGTAGAGGGCAACACCGATGCTATTGTCATACCTGAGATTGGAGCCAACAATTTTGAACTAAAATCAGGCTTTATTCAAATAGTCTCTGCTCAACCTTTCTTTGGGCGTTCAGTTGATGATCATCATGACCATATAAAAAGGTTTCTTCAGCTCACCAATACGGTTAAGTACAATGGGGTATCACAAGAAGTGATTCGCTTGCAACTTTTTCCTTTCTGCTTATAGGGACAAGCCCGGAATTAGCTTGATAAGGAACCGCCACAAAGTATTCTTACGTGGACGGATTTAGAGACCAAATTCATCAATTACTTTTTCCCACCCTCACGTACTACCGCTTTGCGGAATGAAATCATTACCTTTGAACAAAAGTACGGTGAGACATTTAGTGAATCTTGGGACCGTTTTAAGGAACTTTTAAGAAAGTGTCCACAACATGGTTTCACTAAAGTACATAAAATAAATACTTTTTACAATGGGTTAAGCATGAATGACCAAGATTCACTAAACAGTGCCTCGGGGGGTAAAATTTTGGTTAAGTCTTCTAATGCTGCATGGGACATTATTGAGAATAAGTCTAGAGTGCAAACCAAGAGTGTTCGGACTAATGTGGCTAGTGCTAGTACTAGTGACGCCGACAAGAGAATTGATAAGCTTACTTCGCTTGTAGAATCGCTTGTTGTACAAACCGCCAACAATGCCAAACAAATCACTACCCAAGCTAATGCTATGAGTCAATCATCTGATATATGCGGGGGGTCTCACTCATACACCGATTGTCCTTTGACTCATGACAATCCGGAAAATGTGTATGCCGCCAACGGTAACTTTTCTATAGGAGGCTATCAAGCACGTCCTCAAGGTGACCGCAATTTGCTCAGCTATCGCTCAAACAACTTTCTTTCACTACCCGGTTTTCCCCCACAAAACCCAAACAACCTCAATCGCAACAATCAAAACCAACCTCATGCTCCAAATCAATATCAAACCCAAAGAACCCCATATCCACCTCAAAGAAACAACCAAGTTTACCAATAACCCGCTTATCAACCACCTTCCTACCATGCTCCTCCTCCTAACGAACCCACCGTATTTAATCACGAGGTTGAAACTTACATGAGGACTAATGATGCGATAGTGCAGAATCTTCAGCGGGAAATGGCCAACATGAAAGCTGATATGGTGAAACAAGGGAATTATCTTCGAGCCGATATGCGAAACTCTTTGGCAAGTCAAACGAATGACTTAAGAAACATGATGGCTAGTTTCTTCCCAAGTAATCAAGCCTTTGGTTCGGGTTCTCTTCCGAGTAACACCGTTGCTAATCCAAGAGGGGAGATGAAAGCAATCACCACTCGAAGTGGAAAAGGTTTAAAGGAACCCGAGCTTCCTACACCTACACCGGTGATTGTGATAAAGGAAAACGAGTCCCCTTCTCCAATTCCTCCAACTTCTACTCCTCCACCTTCTACTTCTCCAATTTCTCCACCTTTTATTTCTCCAATCCCTCCACCTTCTACTTCCACCCCTCCACCACCCAAGGATGTGAGTGAGAATTCCATTCCAAAGCATTCATATCAACCCAATATACCTTATCCCTCAAGGTTGAGGAAAGAGAAATTGTAGAACAAGGATGATATTCAGGTTTCTAACTTTCTAAAAATGTTTAAACAACTGAATTTCAATATCTCCTTTGCTGAGGCTCTCGCTCACATGCCCAAATATGCTAAAATGTTTAAAGATCTTCTCAGTGATAAGGAGAAACTTCTTGATATTGCTCAGACCCAACTTAATGAGAATTGCTCTGCGGTGCTCTTAAGGAAATTACCCACCGAACTTGGTGATCCAGGTCGCTTTTCTTATTCCTTGCAACTTCCCCGGGGTAGAGAATTGTATGGCCCTATCCGATCTAGGTGCTAGTATAAACTTAATGCCTTTAAGCGTTTGGAAACAATTGTCTCTACCCGAGCTAGTCCCCACACAAATGACTTTGGAATTAGCTAACCGTACGGTTGCTTATCCGGTGGGGATAGCCGAAGATGTCTTCGTCGGTGTCGACAAATTCACCTTTTCGGCGGATTTTATTGTCGTTGACTACGAAATGGACCCCCGTGTTCCATTAATCGTTAGACTTCCATTCTTGAGGACCGGTCGCACTCTCATTGATGTAGCCGCGGGCGAATTAATCATGAGAGTTGGTGATGATAAAATCTTCTTCAACATGGTAAACTTTCTAAGCAGCCTTCTGAAAACGAGAGCGTTAATTTCATTGACGTTCTTGATGAGGCTTGTGAAGAACATTTCAAAGACGCTTGTAAAAGTGGTTCTTCTTCTCTACCCATTGTTGAGACCGCTGCTTCTATTGCTCCATCACTAACTCCATTTGGAGAAAGTGATTTCATCTTGAAAGAATTTGAAGCAACTTTGGGAGATGTGGACTTGCAATATGATGATTCTCCCTCCAATTGGGATGAAGACATTCGTACCATTGAGAAACTTCTCAATGAGGACCATATTTCTCCACAGTCTCCTAAGGAAATCTCTATCGATGATTCAAATTTGACTACGCCTTCCATCGAAAATCCTCCGGATTTAGAGCTTAAGGATCTACCGTCTCATCTCGAGTACATTTTCCTTGAAGACAACAAGAAGTCACCCGTCATCATCGCAAAGGACTTGAAAGAGGAAGAAAAATCTCGACATATCGCCGTGCTGAAGAATCACAAGAAAGCGATTGCTTGGAAAATCTCTGATATTCGTGGAATTGATCCTCACTTTTGCACACATAAAATTTTCATGGAGGACGACTTTAAACCCACTATTCAAAGCCAAAGAAGGGTGAATCCCAAGATCCATGACGTTATCAAAAAAGAGGTTATCAAACTTCTTGATGCGGGAATGATCTACCCTATCTCGGATTCACCATGGGTAGTCCGGTCCATTGTGTGCCTAAGAAAGGCGGAATCACCGTTGTGCCCAATAAAAACAACGAGTTGATTCCTACTCGTCTCGTTATAGGGTGGAGAGTTTGTATAGACTATCGCAAACTCAATGATGCTACGAGAAAGGATCATTTCAACTTCCTTTTATGGACCAAATGCTTGAACGTCTAGCGGGTAATGACTATTACTGCTTTTTAGACGGTTTCTCTGGGTATTTTCAAATTCCTATCGATCCTAAAGACCAAGGGAAAACCACATTCACTTGTCCTTATGGAACATTTTCTTACAAAAGAATGCCTTTCAGTTTATGCAATGCTCCTGGCACTTTCCAAAGGTGTATGATGGCTATCTTCCATGACATGGTTGAAGAAACTATGGAAGTCTTCATGGATGATTTCTCGGTCTATGGTGACTCCTTCTCTACTTGCCTTATAAATTTGGAAAGCATGCTTAAGCGGTGTGAAGACACTCGCCTTGTTCTAAATTGGGAAAAATGCCATTTCATGGTAAAAGAAGGCATTGTGGTTGGACTAAAATCTCAAAAGCCGGTCTTGAAGTTGACCGTGCTAAAGTTGATGCCATAGCCAAATTACATCCAGCTTCAACCGTGAAGGGTGTGAGAAGTTTCCTTGGTCATGCGGGCTTCTATCGTCGATTCATTCAAGATTTTTCTAAAATCGCTCGCCTGATGACCCACCTCTGGGAAAAAGATACTCCTTTCATCTTTTCCAAAGAGTGTCTTGAATCCTTCAATCTTCTTAAGGATAAGCTAACTAAGGCACCGGTCTTGGTTACCCCTAATTGGGAGCTACCTTTTGAATTGATGTGTGATGCTAGAGACTTTGCTATTGGAGCGGTTTTGAGCCAAAGAGTGAACAAACACTTCTAACCAATCCATTATGCTAGCAAGACAATGACGGGGGCTCAATTGCATTATACCACTACTGAAAAAGTGCCTTTAACTGTAGTGTATGCTTTTGAGAAGTTCCGCCCCTATCTTGTTCTTTCTACCACCATCGTGTACACCGATCATTCCGCGTTGAGTACTTGTTGACTAAACAAGATTCTAATCCAAGAGTTCTTCGTCGGTTTTTGCTCCTTCAAGAATTCAACATTGAAATTTTTTACAAGAAGGGAGCCGAGAACCTAGCCGCGGATAATCTAAGTAGACTTGAGGATCCTTATCAAGGGGATCATCCGAATCAAGAGATCAATGACTCTTTTCCCCTTGAGGCCTTAATGTCTATCAATTCCAATCTTGATGACACCCCGTGGTTTGCAGACATTGCAAACTACTTAGCGGGTGGAATTCTCAAGGATGGGTTAACGTCCCAACAAAAGAAAAAGTTCTTTAAAGACATTGAACACTATTTTTGGGACGAACCTTACCTTTTCAAACAATGTGCGGATCTTGTCATTCGTCGATGTGTTGACGGGCCAGCAGCGTTACTAATCCTTGAAGCTTGCCATAAAGGACCCATCGGTGGTCACTTTGGTCCCAACTACACCGCGAAGAAAGTGTTTGACTCGGGATTCTATTGGCCCACCATTTATCGTGACGCTCACGAGATGGTTAAAAATTGTGATGCTTGTCAACGCCAAGGCAAGATCACACATAAAGATGAAATGCCTCTAAATTTCATACAAGAATGTGAAATCTTTGATGTATGGGGTATCGACTTTATCTGGCCGTTTCCATCATCTAAAGGGAACAAGTACATCCTCGTAGCCGTTGACTACGTATCCAAATGGGTTGAAGCAAAGGCTCTCCCTACGAACGATGCGAGGGTGGTGGTGAACTTTTTGAAGCAGCTTTTTGCTCGATTCGGTGTTCCTCGTGCTATCATCAGTGACCGCGGGACTCATTTTTGCAATGATCATTTTGCACGAGTCATGGCTATGTATGGTGTCAATCACCGTCTTTCCACCGCTTATCATCCTTAAACAAATGGTCAAGCCGAGATATCTAACCATGGATTGAAGCAAATTCTTGAGCGTACTGTGGGAGAGCATCGTGCCTCGTGGGCCGGTAAGTTAGACGATGCTTTTGTGGGCTTTCTGTACCGCTTATAAGACCCCGATTGGTTGTTCACCTTATCGTCTTGTGTACGGGAAGGCATGCCGCCTCCCTATTGAGCTGGAACATAAGGCATATTGGGCCTTGAAGTGGGCTAACTTCGACATCAACAAAGCCGGCGATCTTCGGAAGATTCAACTCAACGAGCTCAACGAACAAAGGAATGAAGCTTATGAGAACTCATTGATCTACAAGGAGAAGACCAAGATCATCCATGATTCAAGGATTAAGAACTGAGAGTTCCACGTTGGTGATCAAGTTTAACTCTTTAACTCTCGATTGAAGATCTTCTCGGGAAAGCTGAAGAGCTGTAACACCCTACCATGGCGGAATATGGGACGCGACGTATGGATATTGATGCGGTATTTTGGTACACTTTATTTTAGGAAAAACAAAGCGACAAAAGCGGGTAAGTATTAAGTATCACGTTTTGTGAAAAACGCGAATACTCGTCGTTGAGTTCGTTCTCGGTGGAGGTATGGTGTTTAGCCGATAATTATAGACGTTATTTAAGTGAGTACGCTTTTGGAAAGAAAGAAAGAAAAGAAAACGGAGATGAATTACACTTAAAACGGACAAAAACGCGTGCGCGTACGAACGTAAAAACGCGAAGTAATAAAAGAATTTACCTAAAAAATAATTAAAAATGCCTTAAATGTTCTAAAAAACCTAACTAAGAAAAATATGAAAACAAAAGAAAATTTGAAAAGGTTTTAATTAATTATTATGAATTTTTTAAGTTAATTAAAAACCCCAAAAATACAAATAACTAAGAAAAAGACAAAATCCCAATTTTAAAATTTGTAACCCTAAATAATATTAAATGAAAGCTAAAAATATTTTTTTGAAACTTTTTCTAATTTTTTTTTCTATTTTTAAAAGCTTAAAAACTAATTTAAAAATAAAAATGCATAAAAAATAAACTATAAAAGGGATAAATATAAAACTTTGCATAAAAATCTAGAATCTAATAAGAAATGTAAGAAAAATGAAAAAACTGAAAAATAAGCCAAAATAAGCTCGAAATAGGCTGCAAGGGCTGATTAGCTTAAAGTGTAATAAAGGTATAAATAAAATAAAAAGTAAACTATAACAAGAAATTGAAGGTAGAACAGTTGGTGGAGGCGTGGGTTGCTAAGCAGCAACTCACGGGTTCTAATCCCACTCTCAGCTACTTTTTTGCAATGTTTATTTTTTTAGCTTCTTTCTTTAGATTGAACTAATCAAGTAACTGTACAGTCACAATGATAACACATAAATCAACTAGACTAGATGGTTGTTGATTCTTCTGTTGTGTCTGTTGGTATGCAGTGGTCACGAGTTCAAAACCCAATCACTGCCATACTTTCTGATTGTTTTGTTTTTTACATCTTTTTGCTAAACTAATAATTGAATAAGCCTCAATCCCCTAATAATTAGTTGACTTATTGGGGTACAAACAACAAAAATACAGACATAAACACAATAGAAATAAAATATAGCAGATTCAACAATGAAAATGACACAATAGCATACTTATGAACAGTAACTGCACTTTAGGTGTACTAAATGTGGAATTCTAGCTTAATATTCAACAACTTTATAAGCTCTTATTCCCAAAATTATTCAAAACAGATGGAAGTCTACTCGTAAAATATATGTCCAATGATATTAAGCTTCCAAATCCTCTAAATGAAAGATTAATACCCACTGATGTAAATGGCTTAAGTTCATGCTCAAAAGTTGAGATATTTACACTCTAATTTTTCTTTTGATCTTTTATTTTTAGGCAGAAATAAAGGTGGTTCTAAGTTATGCTAAACACCCAAATCATGCGCCAAAGATCCTAAATCTTAAAGCTTATGTTGAGATAGTTTTTCTAGCAGACAAAAACACCATGTTTGACAAATATGAAATTTGTGAAAGCAAATTAAAACAAGACAAACAAAAGTGAAGAATAAGGTAACGAAATAAACAGTAAAATAAGCATATAGCAGTTTAATATAGAATGAATTAAAAAAAACAAGAGATCTTACAAGGGGTCCAAATTGCTAGATTGTGACCAAACAACCCTACAAGACCAACAATACTTTTTTTTTCTTCCAGCTTATTTACCCCACTTCACAACTTATTGTACCAGCTTTTCACCAAATGAGAACAATAAAATTACTTCAAACCATAAGTCAAAGAGTAACAAACTCTCACATCTTATCTTGAATTGATCCGGAAAAAAAAACTGCATCTCACAAATCCAATACCCAAATCAACAAGAACAATAATCACTTCTTTACCCCCATTTTTTTTCATTCGAACAGAAATATTACTACAAATCCTTCCCCCTTTTTTTGTTCTCTTCGTCGCAGCAACAAGACTAAATTCCTTGCGCTCCTTTTTTTTCTTTCTTTCTTGCGTTCTACCCAAACCAACATGCAATAAACAATCTTTTTTTTTTTCTTTCGAGTTACACAGCAGCAAAACCAAAATACTCACTTTTTTATTTTTTTTTCTTGTGTTTGGACAGTAATTCAAGAAACAAACTTTCCCTTTTTTTTTAATCACAATCAGCAACGCAAATCAAGAATAACACTTCCTTCCCCTTTTTTTCGAACACAGTAACACCAACACTGCTTTTTTTTCTTTCTCAAAATATTTTTCAAGTTTTTGAAACCTTGAAAAACTTCTCAATAAAACTTAACCAAATATCATGAAACACTTTAATGATGGAACAGATTAAACAACACACTTTGCATAAAAATAAAAAGATTTCTGAAATCAAATTTCCAAATTACCAACTTTTCAAAATCATTGAAAAAAATACATTTGTGAAATCTAACTCAAACAATTGAGTAAAAGTAAATGGAACACAGACATTCAAGAAAGATACCAACTTTTTATATTTAATAAAAAGGAATTACACTTTGAACTTCAAAATCTGGAACAAGAAGAACAAAAATAAAACCTATGCCTTATAAATACTGGCTATAATATTTCGAACAAAAAAGAAGTACTAACCCTAGTCATTTGATCTTCCGAAAATACCCCAAGCATAAAAAACGGATATGCTCTTTGGATTCTTTCTTCTAGACTGTTCTTGAGGAGCATGTGATGAACAGCTGTTAAAACTTGATCTTGGCCTTTGATTTGGTCTTTTGAATCTTCACGTGGGTCTTGTAAGAGTGGCTTTGTCTTGATTTGTGATGTGGGGCAAGATTCGATTTGGATAGTGATGGGGATTAGGAGGGTTCGATTTAGGTTAAGATTAGAGATGGTGGCTGAGGCTAAGAACGCTAATCTGTGTTTATTTGTAATACAGAAAGTCTGATCCCTTTTTGTTTTATAAATCTCGTCTGTTAGCAAAAAAGAAACAAAGGGCCCGGTTTGGTTGATAATTTGGGTGGGTTTGTGGGTATGGTTTATGATTCTTGGCAGTTTACCCCCTTAATCTTCCAAACTTTCTTCAAATAAAGTCTCATCAGCTTTTAATATATTTCCTTTGGTAATATCTTTTGGCAAATTACAAATCAATCCCTCAAACTTTGGCAATCTTGAAATAAGGAATAATTATGTATTTCTTTGGAATCTTCAAGGGCTTGTTTTGCTAATTCTTCAAACTTCAGGGTTTAAACTTGTACCAAATGATTGTTCAAGGGCCATTCGTGACAAGTCTTCAAAGATAGAGGACCAAAGTTGTCATTTCTTCAAACTTAAGGGGCATTTTTGTAAAATCCAAATTCGGGTTCGGTTCATTGTGCGGCTTCGTTTTTCGTGTTCGTTTTTTATTGATTCTTGTGATCTTTTGTTGATTTCACGATATCCGTACCTAAAATACACAATGAACAAACACAAGCATATATTTGGGTATTTTGATGATATTTTAACCGTTTTAAGCCCGATTTGGACGATGAGACCATATATAAAAGAAGTCTCATCACTCCCCCATACTAAACGATTGCCGTGCCCTCACGCAATGCTAGAATAAAGTATCGTAGCATCTCCAAAATTCATTTCTATTCACTTTTATTGAATGATAAACTAGCTACACTACTACTATTATTACTACTTGTGTTTTAGACATAATGTATGATTTTCATCACAAAATGGTACGTTTAGGTTCATAGAATAAGAACACGTGAATGCTTCGTTAGAAATAATTTCATCATCCTCTATTTTCACCCCAATTCCATGCTAAGCGTGCGACGAGATCATTGTCATTATAAGTTAGCAACACAATCATATCTCATGAGTGTTAATTACACACCTAAACTCCCTTATTCCTACTTGGTATCTCTTATATTTTATTTTTGTCTTAATGATCACGAGGATACATCATTGACTTATGCGTGAATAGAGATTAAGTCCAAAAATAGAGTCTTAACGGTGTAACCAAAATCATTAATTTAATAATTCATCCTAATAGACAACGATGTCAAAAAATTAAGTCAACAAAAAGGATTGATAAACACGGTTTTTGAACGGTTTTGAACATGAGACTTATTACCATGACTTTTATTATCCGCCTCATCATCGGTGGTTTTATTATCCTGGTTTACCTCCATCTTTTATTCAACTTCGCCATGAAGCTTTTATTATTACTTTGGTCTTGCCCTTGTGTTTTATTATCCGCCATCATCGGTGGTTTTATTATGACTTGACGTATATCCTCACGCTAAGGCGAATTTTGGATCTTTAAAGCTTCAAAAGATTAAGGCTTGATTCACTTTTAATTTTGCATAGATTTTTCGGCCTTGTGGGGCTTCAAATTGTTTGCTTGATTTAGGTGAGCACTTGAAATCTTATTATTGGGTGAATCTTTTGATTATTCGGGTGCCAATACTTCAAAACCGTGACGCTCGTGATACCTTAATGTTTTCCCAATTTAATTACGTGGAAGCTACTAAAACAAATTAGAAACCAACAATAGTGACTAAACCGCAAAATCAATATTTATTAACAATTTATTATAAAAGCGTGGGGAGAATAAGCTAATAATTACTACACATGAGATCGTGAAAGATTACGAGACTTATAAATAACTATATCATTTCTCGTCCTCATTTAAGAGACTTAGCCTAAAAAGATAAGGAATCGAAGCTAAGTGTTCAAAACTCACGGTCGAGTCAAAAATTAATCTTATTCTCACCATCGGAAAACCTACATCGTGTCTTAAACACTTATGAAAAATGAGAAAAAAATTAAAATTTGGCCATTTTTAGCCTTATTTTGCAACAAAACGATAAAAAAAAAAGATAAACTTTGGAAAACGTGTTGACGTAAGCAAGGTGATTATATATTCATCCCCCCATACTAAAGTTAAACATTGTCCTCAATGTTTCGAGTCTAGGGGTGCAAACACCCCCATACTAGAGACGTAGTCGAATGCTTAATCTAGCATGGAAATGGTGTAACCGTTAAATTTTAAGCTGTTTATGAAGTGTGCTAAAAGACCTAAGGTTAGAACAATCAAGGATATATCATATAGATATCGAGAAATTCTTCAAAGCAAACGATCGAGTGCTCCCATAAAACGAACATGAGAGGCTCCAATTGCGAAGATAATGATCATCTAATTCCACAATGCACAAACAACCACGGAACAAAGGTTGGAAGGGCACAAATCCCCTCATTAGGTTAACTAAAAAAGCAATAATATTTACAAGGATAAGCATGAGAATTCCCCCACGAGGCACCTTGTTTTTGATAACCGAGTCAAAAGCTCGACTCGAATCCCCATAAATGTGATCATTTAGGGATAATCATGGTTCGATCATTTTTGGTGGGACTTACGTGTAATCAAGTCCCAAAAGCAACCGTGAATAAAGGCAAAGCCTTTATACCGGGATCGAAGATCGTATCCTCACATTTTGTTGAAAATAAAACACGCAAAGCCGGAGGATACGTCTTGTAAGGAAGAAAACTCCTTACGACGTAGGTAAACTCATCATATCCAAGGGGGTGGGTTGGTTCACATTGAAACAAAGGTGAAATAGAAAAAGAATTGTCAATAATAGGAGTTTCAAAATTTCCCCCAGGATCGAAGGCAAAAGCCTCATTAAAATCCTCATTCTCATCGAGAGGCGGTCCATCGGCGAACCCCTCGAGAATGGAAATATTATGAGTAGAAAGAGAAGCCTCATCCGTATGAGACTTCGGGTGGGTGACTAGCAAATCCGGCTCATCGAGTTTAGGATCCTTAGAATCCGCACTCTCGATGTCCTCGAACGTCTCATCAAAGAGAGGATTTACGTCACCGAAAATGAACGCATCATCAAATTCGAATAAAGGGTTCGAAAAGATTTTAAAATCGGTGTTTTGAACGTCCTTGTCGATTAGTGACTCGTCATCACTAGCGGATAAATCATCGTTATTGAAAAGCGGTTCGAAAAAGTCGTTCATTCTCTCCCCAAAGTGTCAATGGGAGAGACATCATCACAAGAAATCGATTCACACTCACTATTGTGGTTGGCCTCGTTAGAATCTTCGTGGAAAAATTCATCGAGAGCAAAATCACTTACCTCATCTTCGGAGAAAACCGTAGGCTCACTTTGGATTGGAATAGGGATCTTGACACTAGGAGTACTGCTAAGATTCGTCTCCACCATGCTTAGAGAGGCATCGGTTTCCGTAGTGGGTATAGGAGTAAAAGGTTCTTCATTCGAAGATTTTGCCTTAGTAGTTTCGACATCGGCATCGAAAACGTATCAATGTGAGCAAGGCCATCGGCGGACTTCTCACATGATGAATCCATAATCTCACATGATGTGCTATTAGGAATAAAAGGCTCGTCACGAGACGTTGTAGCCTTGATGGTTTCAAATTGGTCGTTCGGAGGGATCGAATGCGGGTTCTCAAAAGACGTAGAAATAGTAGTAACATGTCCCTCCGGAATTAAATTTCGATACTCTTTAAAAATCAAGGGGTCAACGATTCTCCTTAAAACCTTATCAATTTCTTCTTTTTCAAAATCACTTAACGGACTATCTTCGTCAAAATTTGGTGTATTTTGATTTTGAAATTTTTTTATAATTTCAACTTCATTAGAAAAATTAGGTTCCAAAGGTTTAACATTCATCGTTCCAACACGTGCTACGCGTTTTTCTTGTTTATTTTCGAGAAAATTTTCAAAAACCTCGTTCGTTGACACCCTCGTTTCCTCATCTTCGATGCTCTTTTCAACCTCTTCAACAATTGGGCTATCATTTCTTTCCATAATTAGTTGAAAGAGCGTATCAAGTCGTTCACAGATGTGCTTAGAACTTTCGTCGATGCGACTACAACACTCGTCGATGCGGCTGGAACCGAGATCATCATCAAAAACATGTTGTGGAGACAATTGGTCAAAATCGGAATTGTAACATGGATCGGGCTCATGGGAACTTTGAGGATCGAGATTGTATGGTGGGGCCTCAACATTATCAAAACCGGAATTATCGTATGAATTGGGTTCATCATAATCCATTGGTTGGCAAGAATAGGTATCGTGAGGCCCTCCACAATTGTCGCAACACCGATTTTGAGAAAAATTCGGTTCGTCGTATGGATAACCACCCCCATTGTCGCAATTGTACCCTATGTCGTGTGATTCAACAAAACCGGAAAATTGGTTGTCGAAAGACGTATTTTGGTTCATCGGTTGACAATCGTACCCATAGTGAGGTTTGTTTCCACAATTCTCGCACGACGGTGGGTATTGCGAAGATTGGTCAACGAAATTCGGATTCGGCTCGTGATTGTGAAGATTTGGGTATTGAATTGGACACTCATAGTGCCAATGGGAAGGGCTTCCACAATATAGGCAATGGAGGTGACGTTCTTCATTAGAAGTACACAAACAATTGGTCGGATTACATGAGGGACAAGATCTAAAATCTACATAGTCGATATGATCTCCGCACCTTTCGCATATACACCATGGACACGGTACGGAACTAAACAATCGTCTCCCACAACCTAGGCAATGAAAATCCATGAAGAATTAAAATTTAGAGGGGTTGAGAAAAAGAATTATGAAAATAGAGGGAAAAATCGAAGAATCTTTTTGTTGTTTTTGGTTTTTCAATTTTTTTTGGAATTTTGTGTATTACGTAGAAATTAATCTACAAAAATTATCCACGAATCGAAGGTCTCGATTAATGAATCCAAGAGGAGTGAAAGAAATTACGTGAAGTAGAAACCTTCGTTCGAGTTTGAAACATTGGCGGAACGCCAAAACGTTTCGAGGTTTCAATAATTTAAACTCACAAAAATAGATTAATAATACTTGATGTGGCAAACCCTTAATCAATCGCCACTAAACCGATACGCACAAGCAAGCGGAGAACCGAGGCGGCGCGAAGCACTTAAGAGCCTTTTTCTTTAGGGTGTATTTTATAACACCCGCCTTATACCCACCTTATAGTTTGTATCAATTGAGATCGAATCTTTTAAGAGTATTTATCTATTTTGCCTTTGATTTCGTTTGAATTTGATACAACAATAGTGACCGGAACGCTCAACTATTGAGGTGCGATTTCTCGCGTATTTGGATAATTATTGTGTGTTAATTGTTCTACGTAAATACAATATATTATGCACAATAAAACGAGAAAACGATTTTGTGTTAATAGAGTTCTATTTAACACGATTTATTTTTATGGCTAATACTATAGAAAAATAAAAAGAAGTATTTACGACAAAAACGTAAACACTCAAATAAACACGATAGATAAATATGTCTAAACACACCTCCCCGGCAACGGTGCCATTTTTAATGCGGTATTTTTGTACACTTTATTTTAGGAAAAACAAAGCGACAAAAGCGGGTAAGTATTAAGTATCACGTTCTGTGAAAAACGCGAATACTCGTCGTTGAGTTCGTTCTCAGTGGAGGTATGGTGTTTAGCCGATAATTATAGACGTTATTTAAATAAGTACGCTTTTGGAAAGAAAGAAAGAAAAGAAAACAGAGATGAATTACACTTAAAACGGACAAAAACGTGTGCGCGTACGAACGTAAAAACGCGATGTAATAAAACAATTTACCTAAAAAATAATTAAAAATGCCTTAAATGTTCTAAACACCTAACTAAGAAAAATATGAAAACAAAAAAAAAATTGAAAAGGTTTTAATTAATTATTATGATTTTTTTAAGTTAATTAAAAACCCCAAAAATAAAAATAACTAAGAAAAAGACAAAATCCCAATTTTAAAATTTGTAACCCTAAATAATATTAAATGAAAGCTAAAAATATTTTTTTAAAACTTTTTCTAAACTTTTTTCTATTTTTAAAAGCTTAAAAACTAATTTAGAAAGAAAAATGCATAAAAAATAAACTATAAAAGGGATAAATAAAAAACTTTGCATAAAAATCTAAAATCTAATAAGAAATGTAAGAAAAATGAAAAAACTGAACAATTAGCCAAAATAAGCTCGAAATAAGCTGCAAGGGCTGATTAGCTTAAAGTGTAATAAAGGTATAAATAAAATAAAAAGTAAACTATAACAAGAAATTGAAGGTAGAACAGTTGGTGGAGGCGTGGGTTGCTAAGCAGCAGGTCACGGGTTCTAATCCCACTCTCAGCTACTTTTTTGCAATGTTTATTTTTTTAGCTTCTTTCTTTAGATTGCACTAATCAAGTAACTGTACAGTCACAATGATAACACAGAAATCAACTAGACTAGATGGTTGTTGATTCTTCTGCTGTGTCTGTTGGTATGCAGTGGTCACGAGTTCAAACCCCACTCACTGCCACTCACTGCCATACTTTCTGATTGTTTTGTTTTTTTACAGCTTTTTGCTAAACTTATAATTGAATAAGCCTCAATCCCCCAATAAGTAGTTGACTTATTGGGGTACAAACAACAAAAATACAGACAGAAACACAATAGAAATCAAGTATAGCAGATTCAACAATGAAAATGACACAATAGCATACTTATGAACAGTAACTGCACTTTAGGTGTACTAAATGTGGAATTCTAGCTTAATATTCTGCAACTTTATAAGCTCTTATTCCCAAAATTATTCAAAACAGATGGAAGTCTACTCGTAAACTATATGTCCAATGATATTATGCTTCCAAATCCTCCAAATGAAAGATTAATACCCACTGATGTAAATGGCTTAAGTTCATGCTCAAAAGTTGAGATATTTACACTCTAATTTTTCTTTTGATCTTTTATTTTTAGGAAGAAATAAAGGTGGTTCTAAGTTATGCTAAACACCCAAATCATGCGCCAAAGATCCTAAATCTTAAAGCTTATGTTGAGATAGTTTTTCTAGCAGACCAAAACACCATGTTGTTTGACAAATATGAAATTTGAAACCAAGTGAAAGCAAATTAAAACAAGACAAACAAAAGTGAAGAATAAGGTAACGAAATAAACAGTAAAAGAAGCATATAGCAGTTTAATATAGAATGAATTAAAAAAAGCAAGAGATCTTAAAAGGGGTCCAAATTACTAGATTGTGACCAAACAACCTACAAGACCAACAATACTTTTTTTTTCTTCCAGCTATTTGCCCCACTTCACAGTTTATTGTACCAGCTTTTCACCAAATGAGAACCATAAAATTACTTCAAACCATAAGTCAAAGAGTAACAAACTCTCACAGCTTATCTTGAATTGATCCGGAAAAAAAACTGCATCTAACAAATCCAATACCCAAATCAACAAGAACAATAATCACTTCTTTACCCCCATTTTTTTTCATTCGAACAGAAAGATAACTACAAATCCTTCCCCCTTTTTTTTTGTTCTCTTCGTCGCAGCAACAAGACTAAATGCCTTGCACTCCTTTTTTTCTTTCTTTCTTGTATTCTACCCAAACCAGCAGGCAATAAACAATCTTCTTTTTTTTTCTTTCGAGTTACACAGCAGCAAAACCAAAATACTCACTTTTTTTTTATTTTTTTCTTGTGTTTGGACAGTAATTCAAGAAACAAACTCTCCCGTTTTTTTGAATCACAATCAGCAACGCAAATCAAGAATAACACTTCCTTCCCCTTTTTTTCGAACACAATAACACCAACACTGTTTTTTTTCTTTCTCAAAATCTTTTTCAAGTTTTTGAAACCTTGAAAAACTTTTTAATAAAACTTAACCAAATATCTTGAAACACTTTAAGGATGGAACAGATTAAACAACACACTTTGCATAAAAATAAAAAGATTTGTGAAACCAAATTTCCAAATTACCAACGTTTCAAAATCATTGAAAAAAATACATTTGTGAAATCTAACTCAAAAAATTGCATAAAAGTAAATGGAACACAGACATTCAAGAAAGATACCAACTTTTTATATTTAATAAAAAGGAATTACACTTTGAACTTCATAATCTGGAACAAGAAGAACAAAAATAAAACCTATGCCTTATAAATAATGGCTACAATATTTCTAACAAAAAAGAAGTATTAACCCTAGTAATTTGATCTTCCGAAAATACCCCAAGCATAAAAAACGAATATGCTCTTTGGATTCTTTCTTCTAGACTGTTCTTGAGGAGCATGTGATGAACAACTGTTAAAACTTGATCTTGGACTTTGATTTGGTCTTCTGAATCTTCACGTGGGTCTTGTAAGAGTGGCTTTGTCTTGATTCATGATGTGGGGCAAGATTCGATTTGGATAGTGATGGGGATTAGGAGGGTTCGATTTAGGTTAAGATTAGAGATGGTGGTTGAGGCTAAGAACCATAATCTGTGTTTAATTGTAATATAGAAAGTCTGATCCCTTTTTGTTTTATAAATCTCGTCTGTTAGCAAAAAAGAAACAAAGGGCCTGGTTTGGTTGATAATTTGGGTGGGTTTGTGGGTATGGTTTATGATTCTTGGCAGTTTACCCCCTTAATCTTCCAAACTTTCTTCAAATAAAGTCTCATCAGCTTTTAATATATTTCCTTTGGTAACATCTTTTGGCAAATTACAAATCAATCCCTCAAACTTCGGCAATCTTGAAATAAGGAATAATTATGTATTTCTTTGGAATCTTCAAGGGCTTGTTTTGCTAATTCTTCAAACTTCAGGGTTTAAACTTGTACCAAATGATTGTTCAAGGGCCATTCTTGACAAGTCTTCAAAGATAGAGGACCAAAGTTATCATTTCTTCAAACTTAAGGGGCATTTTTGTAAAATCCAGATTCGGGTTCGGTTCATTGTGCGGCTTCGTTTCCCGTGTTCGTTTTTTATTGATTCATGTGATCTTTTGTTGATTTCACGATATCCGTACCTAAAATACACAATGAACAAACACAAGCATATATTTGGGTATTTTGATGATATTTTAACTGTTTTAAGCCCGATTTGGACGATGAGACCATGTATAAAAGCAGTCTCATCAGATATCATCACAACATGGCGTGTCTATAGAGATAACTAAATGAAATAAGAAATGTAATAAAATGATGACACAAATGTCATGACAATATCTCAATAATGCAGAAGACTAGATAAGTAGGTAACAGTCCTACCACTTACCCAAGACAAACAATAAACATAATCAAATCAAACATATAGGTGCCAACAGTATCACTTATCAAAACCCATAAAAATAAGCTAAGAAGGAACGGGGATCTCCTTCTAATTGCAATCCTAATGCATCCAAATCTAGCCACTTCTATCCTTAAGTTTAACCACATTCTCACCTGAAAGAGACACTAAAACACGTCAACATAAAGTTGGTGAGAGTCATAGGTTTAGACTCAAACGCCAAATTCATAACATAAGCTGTGAATAATAACCAAATTTAAGAACATATGTACAATGTGATACAAACATGCATTAACAACTAATATTCAAGATATAACAAACCAAACCATAATCCAAGGCTCCCAGCCTTACCAAATACCATGGTACCATAGGCGCCCATACACCTATGAACCAACCCCAAGGCCCTGCCTTGTCATCATCCCCTTGGTACCAAGTCAAAATATAAAACAATCAAGAATCATCTAGCAGTTAATCACGTAAGTAGGCACAAGTCCATCACCAAACACAAAACATTCACAGCATAATTTATAAAACAAGACAGTGTCTCTTCCATCCCATCTGGAAGTAAATATCATTAGTAAACATGTGACTATGAACCTCACCTGATTGAGCTTCTCCAAAAATCCGCGCACTAGCAAAAAGCTAACAAACCAAAAACACATAATCAAAACATGAACCAATCACTAAGACGGCTCATCAACCTATGATGGACATCTAGCCTTCTCCCAAATATGACCCTCATTAATATGCTCCAAACAACCCATTACCCTTCATAACAAGTCCTTAACTTGGTTAAGTTTGATAACAATCCCGTTCATATTTTACACAAAACAGTCCCAACTTTTAGGTCTCCAAATTATAAGCCAAACGCCCACCCCAAACATACCCATGACCTTTGTAAAGGAAACCCTATGTCCTTACATATTTTACCTAACACCTCCCATTTGCCCCAACCTTAAAGCTACTGTTAAGGCCCCAAAATATATATATATATACTTTTGTCTATCCAGATTTTACCAATTTCAAACATACAAAACGTTTGTTATGATTAGGGGATCTTACCCTAACCCACAATCTTAGATCCAATGCAGCTACCTTCTATAATATATAAACCAACTCCCATGTTCGTTCGAAAGTCCCAATGCAACCCTACGTACCCCAAACAACCCAAAACTTAAAAAGAAAACATGCTGATTTCAAAACTGTTTTGACCTCCGACTGTTGTAACCTGTTTTTGACCCACTTCCCGACCTCCAATTTAGTTCTCGTTTCTTGCATTTGAAAGCCACTTCAATTACCTTTCCAGGGATACTTGGATCGCAAAATAAGAGTTTGTAGAACTCCCTATATGATCAAAATAATTGACCCTAAATTCTGCCCAGTTTTAAAAAACGGGTTTAATTAAATTAACCTAATTAATTACCCACAACTCTACTAATTACAAGTCCTAATTTATTTAATCATTATGAAATCATTAATATATCATTAATATACTGTTTTTAATTTAAACCCTAACCTAAATCCATCATTAGATGATTATAAAAACATTAAAACAATTTAATTGAAAAGGGTTATGAAGGTTTTACCTTAAGATTACTGGAAGATGAAAAAAAACAATGGAACCCTAAAAACTCTCTCAAAACCGTCGACTATTATTATCTCCAGGGATTTATGATGTTTCTTGTTTAGTATAAAGCATTATATAGGATGTGATAACCCATTCGTAACCCAACCCCAAAACGCCTTTCCTTTTTCTCCTTTTTTCCTTTTTTTCTTTCTTTTCTTGCGTCCAAAACCGACCAACACCCCCCCCCCATATTTCGTTTTTTTAATTTTTATTATTAATTAATATCATATTAATATTACCTTAATTTTCCTTAATTTATTTCAGCTCCTAAAGCCTCCAAAACCTCAAAACTGTAAAACTAGTCAAATTTACGCGTTTTACCGTAAAAGACGTAAAATATACAGTTTCAAAAAAAATCATAAATTTTGAAATAAACTTTATAACTAAGTCCTAAATGACTTAAAACCATCCCGAAAAATACTCCCGTGACTAAATACCTCTTCCGAGACCTCAAAATGCTAAACCGTAAATCGTAAAAATACGATTCTATAATACATATACGTATACGTAAAACCACTAAATAACACCATCTCATTTCATAGTCACTACCATGTGAGCTCATGAACATGAATTCATCACACATCGTTTCACTCATAAGGTACCCCGTACCGGAAACGATATCCAAACCACAATCTATACACACCAATTAGCACATAAACGCGTAAAGACACGTAATTAGCACAAAATAAAACTAAGTGACGAACCTCAAAACCGCGGTTGTCACATCAATCCCTCCTAATAGAAATCTCGTCCTGAGATTTACTCCTTAGTATCAAACATTTCATTAGCAAACAACTGAGGATACTTGTTCTAAAAGAACTCCCCTCATTTCCATGTGAACTTTAGTTCAAGTCTCAAATTACCACATATACTAACCAACAATATTTAAATTCATTGCCCAACCCTTGACCTCACAGTGAATAAATCTCACAAATGACTCTTTGATACAACAAACTCCTATTAACACAAATCCCGAATAACCGTGCATGCAAATATGCATTCTCAAACAACATTTACCAATCTTAATACACGAAATATAATATGTATACCACTAATTTCCCCCTAGAAATTCTATGCTCATAAGCTACTAGTCCGATCTTTTCAAAGATCATAAATGGACCTACAAAACTCTACAACAACTCTTCCGTTTTACCAAAACATACCACCCGTTACTATGGGTGAAACTTCCTACATAACTTTGTCACTAAACTCTAGTGGTTTCCTCCTTTTCAACATAGCATCCCTTGTTGCTCTCATCCTTTCCACAAACACCATTACCACATTAGTAGCCTCTTTTACCAATTCTAGTCCACAATAGGGACAACTCACCCTATTCTTCCATATAGTGCCTCAAATGGCATTTATTGACTTCTAGTATGATAACTATCATTATATGAAAGCTCAGCCATCGCTAAAGAGTTTCCCAACTCCCTCTAAATCAATCACTCATGCCCTCAGTGTAACTCTTAAGGTTGTATAAATATCTCACTTGCCCATCCTTTTTCCAGTTAGCTGGATATACTCATATCCAATCATGTTCATAAACTCCCTTTAGTCTGTACCCCAAACTACATAAAAATTCCAATTTCCTTACAAAGTGACCTATGACGGTCTTTCACATATCAATTAGTTCTTCCGGTCCAAATCAACTTATGATCTATACACATCATCAAAAGGACGGTTATCTCAGTTAGTCTATCAACTTCCATCCAAACCCATGCTACAACTACTTCCATTAAATTTGGATAGCTCATTAGTAGCACCTATACACTTCTTTCTCACTTTTCTTCATGATTTTTTATACTCAACACTTCCTTTATACCTACACAATGTCTTACCTTCAAGGTCATATTGCTCCTCATCTTGTCTCAGTTAGACCAAGCCCTTCGTCCCTATGGCACATTACACCTATAACTCCTCATCCATTCGATTATCGGTACTAAGCCTCCCAAACAATCAGTATAGGTCAGTGCCATTTCCTTTTCCACACTACGACAGTATTATCCTGCGTTGTGCTTTATTCTACTCATTAAGCTCTACCAAAGTTTTTACCTTCGGTTCTTATCTCGACCTATTTTATTCATGCTCCGCTTCTATACACACTTCCTTCTTCTTCCTCAACTCCTACCATACATCACGATGTGATGCTTCCCATCGTTTCTTCCCTTGCCATAATCCTTCATAAGGCATTCCATACATATTAGGCTAACTTTTACGCAAAGCCCTCTATTCTATCACATCCGTACGCACTCCTTCCAACTTCTCAACTACGTGACTACTCATTCCTCTTGAAATATAAGATGAATTAGTCAGTCTATTGACTATCACCCAACTCTCGTCACTTTCACCAATTTCGTCCTTACATTGCCCTTTCTAAGCTACTCCTATCTATGTAGGAAGTATAGTCTACGTCCCTTTTCTCCATATGATTGTCCAAGCCACGCAACATACATGTTGACGCGTTCTCTGCTTTAGACAACTCAACTCGTGCAACCTACATCCCTCATCCAAACCACCCTAATACGTCATCCATATAGTTCAAGTTCGTCTCAGCTTCACTTCATTCTTCTTATTCCATGTCTCATCAACTATGCTTGCCTTTCCCAGATGGTACTTGGCCTTGCAATTTTCTTTCATCACTTAACTCCACCCAACACCTTTTCCAAATGTTCAATCAAGATGATTAAATATGTGTTGGAGACGTTCATGATCTGTATAGATCATTCTCTACGTCTCGTACCCTAAATGCCTCTAGCATTATAGGCATATATAATAATCCAGCTCCACTAACTAAGTCTATCTAAATTTTCCAAGTAGCTTCACTTGTTTTTCTCACAACCAGTTCTCCTACTCCCTCCCAATAGGGACAGACTAGAGTTTCATGTGATTCCATGTGGATCACACTCTCATCTTACACCCACATTAGTTTCCAATTGTCTACTAAGCCATATTTTGAATTCTTATTCAAATCTCATACTTCTACTTTGATCTTGCACCTATATGAGGTACTTTCAATCATCATCTTCTAGGAATACTTGGTTCTCTCGTTCCATGGTTCTCCCTTATTCCTACACTATCTCGTCCAATAAAAATTCCATACTTCATTCATCAGATCTATGGAAATCACTAGTGAATTGGATAATGCATAGCGGTCTCTTCCAAAGATCTTTCATAACACCTTCACAAAACCGACTCTCTAATCACTTCTCCACGAAACTTATTCAACTCAACTTCACTTCTCATCCCTTGATCCCCTTGTTACTTCCACGAGTTCTTAATCTCCCATGTCATGTATTCGTTTCATCATGATCCACCGGTTCAGCTCTTTGTAGCTCCACTCCGATACTCGATCTGCCCTTCTTCGTCACGAACCACGCAAATTTCCCATCATAGTGCTTGTCACCTTTCCAAATCTCGCAACTTTTGTGACTCCTTCGAAATCTCTTGCAACCTTTTTGCTGCCGACACGTAGTCCCTTCAGCTCCTTGTTTCGCGATGTAGCTCTTTACGCACTCCTTCTCGTCTCCATGATGTTACCTAGGAACTTCACACTACCAGTAGCTTCTAACTTCAACTCATCTACCACAATATTTCTAAAAGTACTTCAACCCAAAACTATACCAATCCCTTGCGTGTTATTTACCCAACCTTTCCATTAGTATAAACTTTCTACTCTACCCTCACATACGCTAGTACTTTCATCAATCTCTTAATGGTACTTTAACAAACTTCTCATAGCATGACTTCTCGTTCCCACGACCAGTCAACCAGCTTTACTTACTCCTTTATTCACATAACCAATCTATGTTTCAAAACTTCACAAATCTTAATCATTCCTTCAACAAAACCTTTAATCCAAAACACATCTCTGCATTATAATATCTAACCATAAGTAATACTACCCAACTCTATCCTCTCATCCTAACGTTTCCACAACCGCATAACTAAATTAACCATGATGTGTAACCAAAGAAATCCAAACAATCGTGTCCCAAAATAAAATATAGGGTAAAACGAACCCTAGCCAAAACAACTGAAAACAAAGCAATGTAATCCGAAAGATCAATGGAGTGTTCCAACAACGAAAAAAAATTAGGCTCGTCACGATTAGTATTACCAAATTTGGATACGTTAGAAAATTTAAAACTTTCATCCCAATTAGTTACTTCTCATAAGAACCAAACTCCCATACTACTAAAACTAATCATACTCATTATTAACCATAAACTCATCCTTTATCTTCATCATTTTATCAATATATCAACTAATTAGTATACTACAATCTTAACCATTATCTTGTTTACCCATATTAAACTTATTTCACTTGTTATTATGAAACCAATACATGTTTATAAAATACGCCCCCTTTTTTTCCATTTAGGTTGGTTATAACTAAACTACTACAAGGTGTGGTGTTATTATTATCATTATTATAATAAAATCTCTTTTTTTTTACTTTTTCCGTCTTAGTTAAATTATTCTAAAATTTTAACTCCACTTAAGAAATTATTGTAAAATTTCTTTACCCCTTTAAAATATATTATCACATGCTACATAGAAGACTAATCCAATTATTTTCAAGACAACCTTTTTATAACTTACTACTACAACTAAAAAAAATGTAAGTTACGATATCATACCATACACCTACAAATTATTTTCAAAACCATTTCTTATAATTAGCCAGACTTATTTGCAAGAAAATTTAGTGGTTCACATTAATAAAAATACATACCCGAATGTAGACACACATCCAAAAGACTCAAAACGTCGTTGGAACTCCATCAAACTCAAGCACCATAAAACACGAACAAACACATGGTACGTTCAAGTTATAATAACTAGTGAACGACCATACACCATAACTTAACACATAGTAGTATATATACATCCGCATTATTATACCTATTAAATCACCCAAAACATACTCGTTACCATACATGTCAGATCAATCAATCGCGTCATACACTCGTTTTTCCATACGAGAAATCACCATCTTACCACAAGGCATAAAACCCATATACTATACATATACCAATGATCCACATCTCATCATATACAAGCATGTACTAACCCTCTTTCATGCAATCATACTTAGGAACCCATTGAAGTTGTGGTACTTGTATAACTATGTTGGCCACCATACTTATACAATTACCCTTTCCCCAATGCACTCCCTCCTATGATGACACTTATAAGAATCAATACAACACATAACAAATAAATCCATCAACTTACCTAAGCACATAACCACCTAAACAATAAGGTCAAAAACTCCAACTAATGAAATTACATAGTCAAACTCTTGGAATACAAAAATCTATAGTCTAGCTAAAATAGCATAGACAAAATCCAAAACAAAAACATAATCAATTATAAGTCATGTCGCCTATCAGAATGGAAAAACCTTAAAATCCCTCCTACCCATGTACTCCTAGTAACTCGAACCACCACACGATTCTTAGGGAACATGACTTAAACATCAAAAGAAAAATAACATACCTCATGTACATAAAATAACTCAACAAAAGATAGAAACTACCTTGTACCAAATTATGTACTATAATGTACAATTTAAGCAAAGTACAACAATGGCTAGCGTGGACGATTATGGTTCAACCCGCACTAGTCACAACCTGAAAAGAAAATAACATGTGGCTAAGTATGAACTTACTATGGTTCAATTCATACTAGTCAAAACATCACAATAAATAACATCCAAACACATCAATTATTATAAAATGCACACATACTCCTATGACGCCTATATGTAGGGACCCTTAAGCTATAGACTAGGCTACTAGACTAGGCAACCTGATTCTTTATAACCATTGGCTCTGATACTATTCTGTAACACCCCCACCATGGCGGAATATGGGGCGCGACGTATGGATATCATCACAACATGGCGTGTCTATAGAGATAACTAAATGAAATAAAAAATGTCATAAAATGGTGACACAAATGTCATGACAATATCTCAACAATGCAGGAGAATAGATAAGTAGGTAACAGTCCTACCACTTACCCAAGACAAACAATAAACATAATCAATCAAACATATAGGTGCCAACAGTATCACTTATCAAAACACATAAAAATAAGCTAAGAAGGAACAGGGATCTCCTTCTAAATGCAATCCTAATGCATCCAAATCTAGCCACTTCTATCCTCAAGTTTAACCACATTCTCACCTGAAAGAGACACTAAAACACGTCAACATAAAGTTGGTGAGAGTCATAGGTTTAGACTCAAACGCCAAAATCATAACATAAGCTGTGAATAATAACCAAATTTAAGAACATATGGACAATGTGATACAAACATGCATTAACAACTAATATTCAAGATATAACAAACCAAACCATAATCCAAGGCTCCCAGCCTTACCAAACACCATGGTACCATAGGCGCCCATACACCTATGAACCAACCCCAAGGCCCCGCCTTGTCATCATCCCCTTGGTACCAAGTCAAAATATAAAACAATCAAGAATCATCTAGTAGTTAATCATGTAAGTAGGTACAAGTCCATCACCAAACACAAAACATTCACAACATAATTTATAAAACAAGATAGTGTCTCTTCCATCCCATCTGGAATTAAATATCATTAGTAAACATGGGACTATGAACCTCACCTGATTGAGCTTCTCCAAAAATCCACGCATTAGCAAAAAGCTAACAAACCAAAAACACATAATCAAAACACGAACCAATCACTAAGACGGCTCATCAACCTATGATGGACATCTAGCCTTCTCCCATATATGACCCTCATTAATATTCTCCAAACACCCCATTACCCTTCCCTAACAAGTCCTTAACTTGGTTAAGTTTGATAACTATCCCGTTCATATTTTACACAAAATAGTCCCAACTTTTAGGTCTCCAAATTATAAGCCAAACGCCCACCCAAACATACCCATGACCTTTGTAAAGGAAACCCTATGTCCTTACATATATTAGCTAACACCTCCCATTTGTCCCAACCTTAAAGCTACTGTTAAGGCCCCGATATATATATATATATATATATATATATATATATATATATATATATATATATATATATATATATATATATATATATATATATATATATATATATATATATATATATATATATATATATATATATATATATATATATATATATATATATATATATATATATACTTTTTTCTATCCAGATTTACCGATTTCAAACATACAAAAAGTTTGTTATGATTAGGGGGTTTTACCCTAACCCACAATCTTAGCCCCAAATCGGATGCATTCTATAATATATAAACCAACTCCCATGTTCGTTTGAAAGTCCCAATGCAACCCTAAGTACCCCAAACAACCCAAAACTAAAAAAGAAAACATGCTGATTTCAAAACTGTTTTGACCTCTGACTGTTGTAACCTGTTTTTGACCCAATTCCCGACTTCCAATTTAGTACTCGTTTCTTTCATTTGAAAGCCACTTCAATTATATTTCCAGGGATACTTGTATCGCAAAATAAGAGTTTGTAGAACACCCTATATGATCAAAACAATTGACCCTAAATTCTGCCCAATTTTCAAAAACGGGTTTAATTAAATTAACCTAATTAATTACCCACAACTCCACTAATTACAATCCCTAATTTATTTAATCATTATGAAATAATTAATATATCATTAATATACTGTTTTTAATTTCAACCCTAACCTAAATCCATCACAAGATGATTATAAAAACATTAAAATAATTTAATTGAAAAGGGTTATGAAGGTTTTACCTTAAGATTAATGGAAGATGAAAAAAAACAATGGAACCCTAAAAACTCTCTCAAAACCGTCGGCTATTATTATCTCCAGGGATTTATGATGTTTCTTGTTTAGTATAAAGCATTATATAGGATGTGATAACCCATTCCTAGCCCAACCCAAAAACCCCTTTCCTTTTTCTCCTTTTTTTCCTTTTTTTCTTTCTTTTCTTGCGTCCAAAACCGACCAACACCCCCCCTTATTTCGTTTTTTTTATATTTATTATTAATTAATATCTTATTAATATTACCTTAATTTTCTTTAATTTATTTCAGCTCCTAAAGCCTCCAGAACCTCAAAACCGTAAAACTAGTCAAATTACGCGTTTTACCGTAAAAGACGTAAAATATACAGTTTTAAAAAAATCTTAAATTTTGAAATAAACTTTATAACTAAGTCCTAAATGACTTAAAACCATCCCGAAAAATACTCCCGTGACTAAATACCTCTTCCGAGACCTCAAAATGCTAAACCGTAAATCGTAAAAATACGATTTTCTATATTACATATACGTATACGTAAAACCACTAACTAACACCATCTCATTTCATAGTCACTACCATGTGAGCTCATGAACATGAATTCATCACACATCATTTCACTCACAAGGTACCCCGTACCAGAAACAATATCCAAACCACAATCTATACACACCAATTAGCACATAAACACGTAATTAGCACAAAATAAAACTAAGTGACGAACCTCAAAACCGTAGTTGTCACAAGAGCCACTGGTCTGGTCCATTCACCGTCGCTAAAGTCTTCCCATATGGCACCATTGAGCTTTCTCAGCCAAATGGGTCCAATTTTAAGGTGAATGGCCAGCGCGTGAAGTTGTACTTTGGTGAGGACATCTCTCATGAGATGATTCCATCCCTCGCCATGTTTCCCTTGAATTAAGTTCTGGGTCGAGTCAGGCTCGTGACTCGGTTAACAAAAACAAGCGCTTCTCAGGAGGCAACCCGTGATCTATCCTTTACCGTTTTTATAATAAGTGTAGGGGGAGCCCCGTATATGTTTGTTATCTTGTTTCTTATAATATGTAGGGATTAAAGCTTCAAAGATCCACTCTTGATGACATTTGACGAACCGTGATCCCGTATTCCCGTCTTCCTAGTTCTATCCTAAACTGTCGTGATTCAATATTTCATATCTTATATGTTCACATTGAAATCACTATAGTTGTCCTTTCCTTAGCAAGATTTAACCAAAGTGCACAATGTCCTAAGTGTAGGGGAGTTTACTCCCACATGCTTAAACATTGAGGACAATGTTTATATCAAGTGTAGGGGGACTTTTATCGAAGTAAGTGGTCTTTTCCATGAATTTGCCCTCATTTTAACCGGAAAAATTGATTTTTCGACATTTTTCAAAATCTTTAATCTATTTTGGCCTTGTAGTTTTCCTGTTTTATCGTTATTTACTTTCTTTGCTAAAAATAAAGTTTAATAAAGTGTTTTTAAATTTTTCAAAGTCGTGAATATTTTGACTCAACCAGAGTTTGCTTATCTAAGTTTACTCTAGCTAGTATCCTTAACGTGTTTAAGTCAAGTTTTGCTAGGCTTTTATATAGGACTTTAAAATTCGAAAGTCTTTGCAAGTTCCTATAATTGATCCTAGAGAGTTGTTTATCAAGGGAACTTTAAAATGCGATTTCTAAACTTGAAAAAGTCTAAGAATTTGCAAGATCCTATAGATAACTCGAAAACCCAAAACTTTGATTTAATTGGCTAAGCATACACGAGTCTCATTCCTTGAGATTTTTAATTGTGGAGAACGAGAGATGATAGAGTCAATTATAAGTTTGGTATTCTTTTGTGAATTTATGTGAGTTGATTATAAGCCTATTCTCCCATCGCTTGCTAATAAATTTATTTTCAATAAATAAGGTTGTACGATTCGAAAAGTCACTTAGCTTCTAGCATGTAACACTCTCAATTTTCGTATCGGTACAGCGGAAGGGTCTTTCAGAGTGTTACGGGATAGCACAATAACTCCAATCATAGAGAACACATAAAAATGGTTGTACAAGGTTCAACATACATTCATTCGATAAAAAGTTTTAAAGTGTACAATAGGTCCCAAATTATACAGGTCATTTAGTTTACAAAACATAGATCGAATGAACATTTTTAATATTATGTGGGCCATCAAAGTCGATCTCCATCCGGATTACCTTCAAGCACCTGAGATAAAAACATGCAAAAATCATATCAGCGAATGTCGAGTGAATTCATAGAGTTTAATAAAAACCGTTATATAAAACAATCATTTAAAATCAGAACACAAGTATAATATCAGAAGTAAGTCCTCATATTGCTAGTCAGGAAATATATAAATCAAGCATACATCTTAAACCGTCCATGAGACCGTAGTCTCTATATTACCATGATAGGTAATATATTCATCGTTAATAGCGTCATTATTATGTATATGATACATTTTATTTGGATTATATAGGTTTTAGGATTATTATTAGCCGCATGACATTGTTACCTTACTATGAAAACAGCAGGCCGCGAACCCGACAAAAAATTTGCCCATCTAAGTTAGCGTGTCGTCACAAAAATCACGCAATGGAATCTTCTCATACATAAATTCGCTTACCAATCAATTTGGTATGACGGGGATCAACTGTCAAGGCGCGAACTGGGGTGATCGTCCCCAAATAGTACTATCAAATGCATAAGCGTCTACCAAATCCCGGTAGTTCACAATTCATGCTAATGGGACTTTAAGTGACATAACCTAACTACTAATAATCCTTTTTGTCTCGTTTATAGGGTCATCACATCATTCGGGTCCATATCATTAAGCATACCATCGGGACTACTTGTGTTCTATTTTTATCAAAAATCTAGCATGTTATCTCCCTCGCGGGTTTACAAATCATTTTATAAAACATTTAAAAGAGTGCGAGGATATGAACTCACGTTGATAATGAAAGGCGGATTATCGGCTACGGGCGTGCTTCGGTCACGGAAACCTATATAAATAATAATCGGTCTTAGACTTTGTCCAATGACTTTTATCAAAATATCAATATACATATGATGATTTTGTACATATGATGATGATCAAGTGGGTTTGTATATCCTTGTTTACTCATTTTCGTGTTTACGTTTTGGTAACATTTTACTAGTTTTACCAATTTACACGTTTTAAGTCCAATAAGCTTATTATAAGTTCTTTAACTTGTTTTAATCCATTTTATACTTATACTATCAGTATATATATACTTTCCATGTTGGGTCCAAATAGGTTAAGCCCAATAAGTTCTTTTTATAAGTGTTTAACTTATTTAGTCCAATTATTAGTCTGATATGCTTAGTTAGCTCGTTAATGTCCGTATATCCTATAGTTCGGGTTTTATCGGTTTTTACTTGTATTAGTTAGTTATATATCAGTATGTTACTTTTAAAAACTTTACATTAGACGGGTTTGATCGTCTAAGTTTTATTTGGCTAAAAACATTAATTTTACGGTAATAGCCGAAAAAGTCGTAAAAATCAAGTTTATAGTTTATATAAATTATAAGTATTATTCCACTACCATTTATATAATTTATCCATTTAATTAACCTTTACATATTTATATAAATAAGTTTCATAAGTTAGTGGGTTTTTATTTTACATTTTATACAATAAAATTTGAGTGCTTATATAATAATAATAAACATTAATTCTCAAAATCTGATTTTTATCTTCATGTTCACCATTTTTATCATATCTAGAGTTCTATAATGAACTAGAAGCTCATTTTTGGGTGACATGTTCTTCATACTATGTGCTACATTTAACTTAGCTATAGCTACTGCTCATTTTAAGTTTATCTTGCCTTAACAGTCCCTACAAAACAGCTTATTCAGATTAGAACACCCAACTTGTTTTGATCATATCTCACTCATTATATTGATTCCATTGCATGGCCAACTCTCACATGTGTATAACATCTTGTACTTACTGTAAATGGATCATACCATGAAAGTTTATCAGTTCATGTTTTAGTTATATACTGTTTTTATACAGCCAACTAAATAAGCATGGTTTTAGCCTCATTTCTTATAGTTATTAACATTTTTAAGCATATCTATCAACACTTGATCCCCACACAACATTTTTATCATCATATATACATCATATACATATACAATAATAAAGAAAATACATTTGTTCTTTACAAAAATAACAAGAGAAAATGGAGAGGATGATCTTCTTTACCAACCAAGTGAATTTCTTGTTTTTGGAAGACAAGAACTTGATGAACACCACAAGTAACTCCAAGATCATCAAACACCAAGAACAATAGTTGAGAAATCAGCCCTAGGACACAAGCAAATCTCCTCCTTTGTTGTTAAAATGGCCACCAAATGATCAAGGCTTCAAGGTAACTCCATGATAGAGCTAGATAACAAGTATTTTGTGGCTAGAAAAGATCAAAAAGGGGTGTGTGTTCTTGAAAAGTGGACGACAATGGTGGTGTTTTGAGAGGATTTTGAGATTGTTTGCATGTGTGGAATGATGGTATGTGTTTTGGTTTGATGGTTTTGAGTTAGTGGAAGCTTAAAGTATAAGCTTAACTTACACTTGTAAGTTGTAAGCTAACATGATGCCACATCCTTGATGTGGTGTCATGTGTTCCGTCCCATGTGTGTTAGTGGGGTGGGATAATGTATTTTGTCCCACCTCACTAATTTACGGGTATTCCTCGATTCTAGTTTTCTCGATTTGCGTGCCCTCGGGTCGTTTCACGAAAAACGTTTTTATAAATTATGAATCAATGTCACAAAACGAATCCAATAAAAATTTTCTCATCAAAAACGGAGTTCAAAAATGTAAATACGTAATCCTAAGGTTTCCGGTTTAGTCGTAACGGACGCTAAATTATGCACGTAAGCCCAAATTTAAATCCGTAAATTGTGAGTTCATCAACCAACACAAAAATAAGTTTCAAAATATTATACGATAAAATAATTCACTACCTGAAATGTTATATTGTCACAGCTTTTCTTCCTAAAAGGGATCAACGTCCTCGTGATCCATTTCATTTGGATGTCCGTTTCATATTGAAATCGAAGAGGTGCGGATATTTCTTCCACATTTCATCCTCTCGTTCCCAAGTATACTCCGGTCCATGCTTTGAATTCCATCGGATCTTGACAATAGGTATCCGACTTTGTTTTAGTTGCTTTACCTCACGATCCATAACCTCTACGGGCTCTTCGATAAAATGCAACTTCCCATCTATTCGAACCTTACCTAACGGAATTTTCTCATCACTCACTGCTAGACATTTCTTCAGATTAGATACATGGAATGTGTTGTGAACACCATGAAGTTCTGGGGGTAACTCTAGTTTGTAAGCCACCGGACCTACTCTAGATAAAATCTTAATGGGTCCAATATAACGGGGATTCAATTTTCCTCGTTTTCCAAATCTTATAACGCCTTTCCATGGCGATACTTTCAACATTACTCGGTCACCCACTTTAAACTCCATTGGCTTTCGCCGCACATCCGCGTAACTTTTCTGTCTACTACGCGCAGTCAACAACCTATTCTTAATCTGAACTATCATCTCCGTAGTCTCCCGGATCAATTACGGTCCCGTGAGATGGGTGTCCCCAACTTCACTCCAACATACAAGAGATCTACACTTCCTACCATACAAAGCTTCAAACGGTGCAGCCTTAATACTAGAATGGTAACTATCGTTATACGAAAACTCTGCTAACGGCAAATGTTTATCCCAATTCTTACCAAAGTCTAACACACAAGCTCTTAACATATCTTCTAGTGTTTGTATCGTCCTTTCACTCTGCCCATCAGTCTGGGGGTGATAAGCAGTGCTCATGTCGAGAATCGTTCCCAAAGATTTTTGGAGAGATTTCCAAAAATTCGATGCGAATCTAGGATCTCGATCTGAAATGATCGATACAGGCACTCCATGCTTGCATACAACATTATCAAGGTATATACGAGTCAGCTTCTCCAGTGGGAACTGCTCTTTAACCGGAATGAAGTGTGCTGATTTAGTCAGTCTGTCGACAATGACCCAAATCGAGTTGTTTCCAGATGATGTTCTAGGAAGCTTGGTGATAAAGTCCATCGTAATTCGCTCCCACTTCCATTCAGGAATCTTTGGCTGTTGAAGTAGTCCTGATGGCTTTTGATGTTCAGCTTTAACTCTAGCACAAGTCAAGCATTAAAGAACATACATAGCTATGTCAGCTTTCATATTCGACCACCAGTACAACTTCTTCAAATCATGGTACATCTTATCAGATCCCGGATGAATGGAATACTTAGATTTATGGGATTCTAACATAATCAAATCTCTTAAACCTCTAAACTTAGGTATCCACATACGAACTCTTAAGCATTTCACTCCATCAGCTCTAACCTCTAAAGGATCTCCTTCTCATCGAAACCCTTCATTAACAAAATTCTCCTTCTTACAAGCTTCTATTTGCGCATTTCTAATTTGCTCAGGCAAATTATTGTGCACGGTCAAGACTAGAGAACGTACCCTGATAGGCTCTCTAGCTTTCCTACTTAACGCATCAGCAACAACATTGGCTTTTCCTGGGTGATATTTAATATCACAATCATAATCACTTAACAACTCTATCCGTCTTCGTTGCCTCATGTTCAATTCCTTCTGGTCGAGAATATACTGTAGGCTTTTGTGATCGGTCAATACCGTACACTTGGTGCCATACAGATAATGTCTCCACAACCTAAGAGCAAAGACTACAGCTCCTAACTCAAGATCATGAGTAGTATAATTCTCCTCATTCTTCCTTAATTGCCTAGAAGCATAAGCTATCACTTTCTCTCGCTGCATCAAAACAACTCCATAACCTCTAAGAGATGCATCACAATACACTACAAAATCTTCACTCCCGTCGGGTAATGATAAAATTGGCGCACTACATAATTTTTGTTTCAATGTCTGAAATGCTCCATCTTCATCACTTCCCCAAACGAAAGGTTTATTCTTCTGGGTAAGCTTAGTCAAGGGTTTAGCTATCAAAGAAAATTCTTTAATAAATCGCCTATAATAGCCAGCCAATCCTAAGAACTGTCGCACTTCCGTTGGCGTTGTCGGTGCAGACCAATTCTTAATAGCTTCAACCTTTGCAAGATCAACATGAATTCCATCTTTGTTAATCACATGACCAAAAAATTGCACAGAATCTAACCAGAAATCACATTTCAAAAACTTAGCATACAACTTTTCATCCTTCAACAAATTCAAAACAATCCTTAAATGTTCTCTATGTTCATCTTCATTCTTAGAGTAGATTAGAATATCGTCAATAAACACAATCACAAATTTATCCAAATAGGGCTTGCACACTCGATTCATTAAATCCATGAAAACCGCAGGTGCGTTAGTTAACCCAAATGGCATTACTTGAAATTCATAGTGTCCATAACGAGTTCTAAATGCAGTTATAGGAATATCTTCTTCACGGACGTGAAGTTGGTGATATCCTGACCGCAAATCTATCTTAGAATACACACTAGATCCTTGCAGTTGATCAAACAAATCATCAATCCTAGGTAAAGGATATCGATTTTTAATTGTCAACTTATTCAGTTCCCTATAATCAATGCACATACGGAAAGATCCATCCTTCTTCTTAACGAACAAGACTGGAGCTCCCCAAGGCGACGAGCTCGGTCGAATAAAACCTTTATCAGACAACTCCTTAAGTTGCTCAGATAACTCCTTTAATTCAGAAGGGGCTAATCGGTAAGGCGCACGTGCCACCGGTGCAGCACCAGGAATTAAATCGATTCGAAACTCTACTTGCCTTATCGGTGGAAGTCCGGGTAAATCTTTAGGAAATACCTCAGGAAATTCACAAATAATAGGTACATCTTCCAATCGTTTCTCCCTATACTCATTCCCGGTCACTTGAGCTAAGAATAACTCACAACCGTTCCTGATGTACTTTCGGACTTTAATACATGAAACGATTTTCAAACGGGATTCTCCTCGATTACCATCAATTACTAATGTCCTATTCCTAAGCGGAATCTTAACTTTCTTCTCTCCACATAAAATAGTAGCATTATTCAATGACAACCAATCCATACCAATAATAATATCAAAACTACCTAATTCTATCAACATCAAATCAATCGGAAAGGAATGGTTCAGGAGATTTAGAGAGCATCCTGCTAATAGCTTATTAGTTTTCACTAATTTACCATCAGCCAATTCCACCTCGTAACTGGTATTTATCTCAACAGGTTTGTTAGAAATACATTTTTACGTATATTAGAAGTATCGGTCACTCCACAATATTATTAATGTTGTAATAGCTCGTAGTTTATAGTTACTTATTTAGTTAAGTAAGAACCGGTCCATGGGCTTGTCATGGGCCGGCCCAAGTCCACATATGACTTGGAAGTATAAATACCCCTTTCCTCCTTGGAAAGGGGTGGTTGTTGTTCATTTCATGTTTTCACTTAATAAAGAAGACACACATTTTCTCGCACTTTCTCTCTCTAGTTTCTCTCTCTAGAAAACATCAACCCACTTCATAGATTCATAGGTTATCAAGATTCTACATTTGGTATCAAGAGCTATGGGGTGATTTAAGGTAATGATTTGTGTGGTTTTTTAGTTTTTGATTGTATTAGTGTTCTTTAAGAAGATCCATCTTGATTCTTGGTGTTTCTGGTGTTTTTGTGATTGGGATTAGTAGATAAGTATTAGTTGTTACTTATTATTGTAGAAATCACAAAACTTTTTGGGTTATTTGGTAAAAATCTGGGTTTAATCTTCATTTTTATTGACCGACTGTTCATCGTACAACCTTCTGATTACCCAGCAAAAGTTCCGAACCAACAAGTTCCGGATCAACCAAAGTTCCGAACCAAAAAGTTCCGAACCAAAAAGTTCCGGATCAACCAAAGTTCCGAACCAAAAAGTTCCGGATCAACCAAAGTTCCGAATCAACAAAAGTTCCGAACCAAAAAGTTCCGAACCAAAAGTTTCGGATCAAGGAAAGTTCCGCATCAAGGAAGTTCCGAACCAAAAAGTTCGGGATCAAGGAAAGTTCCGGATCAAGGAAATTCCGAACCAAAAGTTCCGGATCAAGGAAAGTTCCGGATCAAGGAGAAAGTTCCGGATCAAGGAAAGTTCCGGATCAAGGGAAAAGTTCCGGATCAAGGGAAAGTTCCGGATCAAGACTTCCGAACCAAAAGTTCCGAATCAAGGTATTCCAAGCCAAATCTTCCGAATCAAACTTCCGAATCAACAAAAAAGTTCCGAATCAAGGGTTATTTTACTTGTTTTTTCGACGATTTTTTAGAGGATTTAATCTTGGTTTCTTACAACAAAAACTCAACACAATTCACAAGCTTTACTTCACTGCTCGATCAACCGATAATCTTTGTCTCTTTGAAGTTAGCAAAATGAATCCGAATTCAGTAATGCCTCAGATGACATCACTTATGGATATTTCCGTCATTACGGGAACGGATAATCGCCCGCCAATGCTCATCAAAGAAGTTTTTGAAGCATGGCAAGGCCGGATGATGTCTTACCTTAAGGGAAAACCGCTATATGGGAGGCTTATGGTCAAGTCAATTTTAAATGGTCCACTTGACTATGGTACCATCGTGGCTAACAACGTGACTCGACCACGAGAATTTGAAGAACTCACTCCAGCTCAACAACTTGTTGCAGATGCAGACGAAAAAGCTCTTCAAACCATTCTCCAAGCCCTTCCACATGACATATATCGTATGGTAAGTCAGTATACGGTGGCAAAGGATCTATGGGAACGTCTTAAGGTGTTGCTACAAGGTACGTCTCTCACCAAACAGGAAAGGGAATGTCAGTTGTATGATCTGTTTGATAGATTCACGTACAACCCAGTGGAAACGCTTCACGATTATTACTTCAGATTCACCACACTCATGAATTATCTGAATGTATACAATCTCGTGATTGCACCATTCCAGGTTAACACCAAATTCTTGAATACTTTACCTCAAGCTGAATGGGGTGAGTATATTACCGATGTTAAGTTAACCAGGGATTTGCATAAGTGCAATTTGGATCAACTATATGCTTTTCTTCAGCAGCATGAGAAACATGTGATCATGCACCGTTCGCCTCGAGGTATGTACCCTGATTCATTAGCTTTGATGGCGAATCAACCAAGCTTGTCTCACAACAACACTCCTTATATCTTGGGACATCAAGCCTATCATCCATCACCTTACATGACACCAACCTTTCCCCAATACTCGATTCTACCACAACCACCCACCTCACATTAGCAACAATATCGGTTTAGTGCACCTTCATCACAATATGCTACACAACCTCACCCAGCAAGTATTGCACCTTATGCTCAATCTTCATGTTCTTCTTATCAAGAGAATGCAGCATATCCAACAAGCTACCCTGATCAAATGAGTATTCCTTCTAGTGATTATGCAACTTATCAAGATCAAGCAATGTACTGTGATGATGAGGAAGTCCCCATTCCTGTATTCAAACAAGGTGCTGACCCAGTTGAAGTGTTAACCACTATGTCTGCTTATCTCACAAGGACTTTAAGCAAACGAGGATTTAGGGGATCAGCTCCTACCAACAATCAGTTGAGGAATTCATCCAATTCTCGCCAACAAGCTACTATTGAGAATGGCAGGGTAATGGTTCAACCTATTCAACCATATCAGGGAAGACCTACCACATCAACTACCAATGCTCGCACGGTCAATACTGCTCCAATGGTCAATCCTGCTCCACGGGCTAATTCCACAGGCAAGTTGAGAATGCTTACATGCTACAACTGCAAGGAAGAAGGTCACATGTCCAGGGATTGTAAGAAACCCAAGAGGAGAAGGGATGGACAATGGTTTGCAGAGAAGATCTATCTGGTGAACGCTCAGGCACAAGGAAGGGAACTTGATGAAGAGGAGCTTGCATTTCTTGCTGATCCAAGGATTGCTGAACAAGACACTGTCACCACACAGAATGCAGCATACCAAGCAGATGATCTTGATGCGTATGACTCAGACTGTGATGAATTTCAATCTGCAAAGGCTGCTCTCATGGCAACTATCTCCAGCTTAGGGCCAGAAAAGAGATCTGAGGTACTTATTAATACCACCAATAATACCACTAATGCTAGTATTCAACCACATCAAGTTGTGTAAGAGAGTGCTGATTCGACTGAGTCTTCGGTGGTGAGTCTTTCAAATGAGGAGACAATCAATGATAGCAATATCAATGTGAGTCCCCAGACTTTGAGTGAATCACAACCGGGAGCCATTTCGCATACGCCTACTCCTGCTCAACAAGATTTGGTCATGGTTCCTGCTACATTACTTAGCCAAATGAATGCTGCACTCTTAGAAACCCTAGCTAAGAATAAGAATTTGTCTGATGAGCTTGCCTTAAGCAACGAGAAAGTTCAAACTTTGGAATTAGTACCTTCGTCTAGTTTTCTAACAAATCCCGAATATGATCACTTTCGAAACAAACAAATGGGTCACTTGCAAGAAATTGAAAACTTAAGAGCAAATCTGTCTAATGAACTTAAAGAAAAGGAGTTAGTGGTCACTAATTTTCAAAAACTTCAAACGGATTTTGAATCACTCGAGTCTAAGAAGAATGAAATGGAGATTAATGCTACTAATAAGATTAGAAGTCTAGATTATTTGCTTTTAAGACAATACACTGCTTCTCAACTAGTGCACTTATTTGATGCTTCGTTTAGAGAATTTAACTTATCACGTCAAAAAGGCCTTCCCCCTATCCCAAGGTATGCAAAACAAGCTTTAAGACATAGTCCAAGACTTTATAATGCAACTCAATTAGGATTGGCCTTAGACCCGATTGGTTTTTTCAATGATCGAACAAGTAAGGATCTAGTTGATGAGGATCGGTCATACAATTCTGCAAAATATCCCGAGTGTGATTATTTTAAAATGAATAAGGATCTTGCTAAAACGGATTTTAGAATTCTCTTCCATATGGACAAAGATCTCATAACAGCACCGACCTACATATTAGATGAAGAAAACCCTAGTACATTTCCTACACTTGTCAATATGGAAGGTCCTAAGGAAATTCCAAAGGATCTTCCACCTGTTAGCACTGTATGGTTAAACTTGCAAGAGATTAATCAATACTTTACTAATTTTGACAAGGTCATTTTGGAATGTACGACTTCAAATGGCTTAAACGCCTGAGAATGGGCTTTCGAACATATGAACGAGGTGTTTAAAAATGAGATCAATCCGTTTGTCGAAAGTCTAAAAGGAAGTTTTGCATCTCTTAAGGAAAATCTTGTGTTTGAAATTGGTGAAGTTCAAAAAGTGTTTTATGAAATGGACACCGCTTACGAACTACAACTAATTGAAAAAGAAAAGATTTTAACCGAATATGACCGATTCTTGTCTGCAGTAATCTCGTGTGATGTGCTTACTACTGTAAATGTTAATTATTCGAATGAGCTTACATCCGATATGATTAATTGTGATGCTGTGCATATATGTGATGATGTTTGTGATCTCTCTGTAAATGTTGCTGATAATGTAAATGAGGTAGATAATCATTCTTGTCACGAATCTAACGCTGAGTTTTTAAAGCTACAAGATTCTTACAATTTACTTTCAAAACGCTTTAATCAACTAGAACAACATTGTATATCTTTAGAACTGAAACAACAAACTCAAAATGAGGATATTTTGATAACAAATAGTTGTGAAAACGGTGTTGAGACGAGTGACAAGATGATTGCAATTGTTAAGGCATTAGAGGAAGAGATTATGAGATTGAAGAGAGATGTGTCATCAAATGAAACACTAAAATTGGAACTAGAGGCTGCAGAGTCTAAAAACCAGGTTTTAGAAATTAGACTTTCGTCTGTTCTAGGGGAGATGGATCGGAGAAGACAGGGACTATCCACTCTTTATGGTTCACTAGAAGAACGCTTCGCTTTTAATGCGGCACAACAACAATCTTATGTTGAACAACTGAACCAAAAGTGTGAGGAAATCTCTGACTTAAACATCCTGCTCATTGACAAAAACATGGTTTTGGCCGAGTTAAAGGAGACACTTCTTCTCACCCGACAAGAAGTTGTTGATAACTTAGATACCGACTCTACACCGTCCACTAGTGCCCCAACAACCAAGTCAGTAGTGCTTTATAAGAACCCGCTTCATAAGAGAAACCCGGTTACCTACGATGATTATATGAGGAATGCCATTAAGCATGTAGATCTTATTAGGGATATTTTAGACGATCTTTATGCCTTAGATCCCTCAAGTAGCTACTATTATTCGGCTCATGAATATATTAAGCGAGTTTAATATTGCTTAGCATATTTGCAATACATAGGTAAACCAGGTTCTGCACTACTTACTAATAGGCCCATTGCTGTAACTCCATTTAATAAGACTCCAGGAGCAAAACCGTCATTGGCACAATCAAGTAAGGCACCTTTAAAATCTGTTGCTAATATTCCCACTTTGCCTTCTACAGGATTAAAAGAGACTACTAAGGCTAAAGGATCGCCACTCAAGAAAGATAAGATCAAGCCCTCCACTAGTAGTGCCAAAAAGAAGAATGTAGAAGCTCACCATAGGAATGCTAGTTCAGTTTTAAATATAAAGAATCATGTTAAGACTAAAGGCTCTGCGCCTGTGTAGAAGCTTAAACCATTCGTGAATTCTAATTTGAATTGTTGGAATTGTAATGAATGTATGTTTCCCCAACGTCATGATTTGTGTCTTATTGATCATGTGAATGAAATGAATGCCATGAGGAATGTCTTGAATGGAAGCCAACGGGTAGAACTCGTGCCCAAGTTGGCTGGCAATGGCGTCCCACTGGTAGGACCTTTACATTAGATGGAAAAATGTGCCCTTTAACTAGGAATGCATCCGTTGAGGTTAGGTCTGAGCGTCCTTTAGTTAGGAACACTCGCACTCAAGTATGGAAACAGCGCCCTTTAAATAGGTCAGCTCCCACTATAGTGCCTATCAGTGAAGAAATACCACAGGATTTAAGCCAACTAGAATCTACACCACCAACTAGGAAGAAGAAGGCTAGGAAATCTAAGAAACCTAGAGTTAGCAAATCTAAGATTATTAAATCTGTACCTGCTAATAACAAGGAACACTCAGACTCCGATACCTCTACATTGTCTTCATGTGGTGATATTTTCAGGTGGTCCAAATCATCCTCTGGTATTTGGACTCCGGTTGTTCAAAACATATGACCGGAGATCGCTCGATGCTCCGAAATTTCGTCAGCAAGTTTCTTGGTACGGTTAAATTCGGGAATGATCATATAGCAAAGATGGGGTATGGTGAATATCAGATTGGAAACGTTACGATTTCAAGGGTATATTATGTAGAAAGTCTTGGTCATAATTTATTCTCAGTAGGACAGTTTTGTGATTCCAACCTTGAGGTTGCTTTTCGACAACACACTTGTTTCATCCGCAACTTGGAAGGAAAAGATTTGTTGAAGGGATCTCGTGGTGCAAATCTTTATACCTTGTCCTTACAAGACATGATGGCCGCCTCTCCAGTATGTCTTCTCTCTAAAGCATCTAAGACCAAGTCATGGTTATGGCATCGCAGATTATCTCATCTTAACTTTGATGCTATTAATCATCTGGCTAAAAACGAATTAGTTCGTGGTCTTCCAAAGCTTAAATTTCACAAGGACCATTTATGTTCCGCGTGTTCAAGGGGGAAAAGTACCAAGAAATCTCACAAGCCCAAAGCTGAAGACACCAATCAAGAAAAACTTCATCTTTTGCATATGGATCTTTTGGACCAATGAGAACTGAAAGTGTGAGCGGTAAGAAATTCATTCTGGTTATTGTGGATGATTTCTCTAGGTTTACATGGGTTAGATTTCTACGTACAAAGGATGAAGCACCGAAGGCTATCATCACTTTTCTGAAATTCATTCAGGTACGTTTAAATACTACTGTCCGCCGTATTCGTACAGACAATGGAACAGAGTTCGTCAACCAGACTCTTCGTGATTACTATGAAGGAGTTGGTATCTCACATGAAACATCCGCTGCACGCACTCCACAACAAAACGGTGTCGTTGAAAGACGGAATCGTACACTTATGGAAGCTGCTAGGACTATGCTTATTTATGCGAACGCTCCATTGTTCTTGTGGGCAGAGGCTATATCTACTCATGTTTCACCCAAAACCGTTCTATCATTCGGAAACGCCATGGAAAAACACCTTATGAGCTTCTACATGATCGTAAACCCGATGTTTCATTTTTTCATTTGTTTGGTGCTCTTTGTTATCCAAACATTAATAGTGAGAACTTGGGTAAGCTTCAACCGAAAGCCGATATAGGTATTTTCATTGGTTACTCACCGTCCAAGAAAGCATAACGAATTTACAACCGTCGTCTTGGCAAGATTGTAGAAACTATGGACGCAGATTTCGATGAGCTGACAGCGATGGCTTCTGAGCAACACAGCTCTGAACCCGCGCTTCATGAGATGGGAACCGGTGCTATTAGTTCCGGATTAGTTCCCAATAATCCTACTTCTACATCATTTTTACCACCATCAAGGCCCGAGTGGGATAAACTGTTTCAACCGTTGTTTGACGAATTCTTTGATCCCCCAAATGATGAAGTTCCAGCACCCGTAGTGATAGCTCCAATTCCTGAAGTTGTTGCTCCAGCCAATGAAGCTTTATCTAATGCATCTTCAATTCACATTGAACAGGATGCACCTTCACCAAGTGATTCTCAAACTACACCTGAATCGTCACCCGTACTTGTGCCTAATGATGTGGAAGAGGATTCTACTGATCACGATTTGGAATATGCTCACCTGCAAGAGCTTCCTTTCTTTGGTGTAGCGATACCTGAAAACCCTTCTCTATCTGACTGCTAGCAGGCCTGATTTGCAATTTGCTGTATGCATGTGTGCCCGGTATCAGGCTCGGCCTACCGAAAAGCACCTATATGTTGTGAAAAGGATCTTTCGGTATCTAAAAGGAACACTTCATCGTGGTCTATGGTATCCGAAAGATTCCTCTATTGCTTTAATATCATACGCAGATGCCGATCATGCTGGATGTAAAGACACGAGGCGTAGCACTTCTGGATCTGTGCAACTCCTTGGAGATAGATTGATCAATTGGTCTTCAAAAAGGCAGAAAAGCGCTGCAATATCAAGCACGGAGGCTGAATACATCGCCATGTCCGGTTGTTGTGCTCAAGTCCTTTGGATGAGATCACAATTAACTGACTACGGTTTGGGATTCAACAAAATCCCGATGTATTGTGACAACAAGAGTGCCATTGCCCTTTGCTGCAACTATGTTCAACACTCCCGGGCCAAGCACATAGACATTCGCTACCATTTCATTAAGGAGCAGGTGGAGAACGGAGTGATCGAGCTGTATTTTGTCACTACTGAGTACCAGCTGGCGGATATGTTCACCAAAGCCTTAGATCGAGGACGAATCGAGTTTTTGATCGACAAGCTTGGCATGAAATCATTCACTCCAGCGACTCTCAAAGAGTTGGCAGAAGAATCAGCTGAATAGTCGTGGTAAACTATTCAGAGTATCCTTTGTTCGTGATCATGTATATTATCGTATATATATAAACCACAAAAGAAAAATACAAAAATATAAAACCAACAAAAACCATAAAAAATATAAAACCTAGAAAAACCATAAAAATTATAAAATCAAGAAAAACCAAAAATATTTTTCGTTTTTAAATCGGGCATGTCTTTTAGTACGGTAATATTTACGGCCTTAGAAATGTCAATCAATATTGACACGGTGCCATAAATAGAGTCCGTATAAAAGTTGTACATTTTTAAAACATGCCCATAATGGCTTGTAGTTATTTGAGACTACAACCCGGTTTTCATATTAAAGTCACGTATTTCCTTGGAAAACGTTGGCTCACAACGGGAATTAATTTTCTCGGGCATGATTTACAAGCCAAATCATGCAAAGGGATCAAGTTTACTTTACAACTTGGTCTAACACGAATTTATGTACGTCTCAGTGCATTAATTTGTTTAAATAAGAGAAATCTTATTGACACCACGAATCAATTTTTTCAAGACATCAATTGGAAATGCTTTCATCAATATTTGACTCTTTAAACAATGACTACAGCTCTTTAAATAGAAAGCGGGTCATCGTTTAAGGGGGAGAAAATATTAAATCATCTTCGTCATTAAATCGATTTTCAAAAGTGATTGTGAAAAATTAATGGCTAAATGGTAAATGAGTGGTATTTGCTTTAGAAAACAACTTGGGCTCGTTCAATGTGATAGGACTTGCTGTAGATTTTGGAAATGTGCTAATAGATTGCGATTGCTAAGTTGTGTGAAAGTTAAACAATGCTTAAGAAAAAATGAATAGATAAGTTATAAACAAAAAGGAAAAGAATAAGGAGTGTAGGGTATAAAGTGACAATGTGTGAAAGTTGTAAAAAAACTTGACCTAAGTCAAACAAAACCCCCCGTCCCTCTCTTTCTCCATCACTATTTCACTTTCTCCCTTGCCGCCATTAAAACACACTTAAGCTTCCAAGAACTTCCGTGTTAATCATCCATCCTGTTCCATTCAATCTAAAAGGTAAATACCCATGTATTATCTTGCTTGAATTCGTTCCTAATCAACTGAATTAATCCACTTTAAGCAGATTTAATCCAATTAGGGTTTGTGTTAATTTAAGGGTTAATTGCTTAGGGTTTTAGATGGGTTATGCTCGGAATATCATTAGATTATGGTTGGTTACCTTAGATTGCCTTAGAACTCACAAACGCGATTAGATTAAATCATCATAGCTACGCTTGTTAAGTTCCAGATGAACATGGATATAAACTTCCGAATGAAGGAATTTTCTGAAAAACTTCCGAATGAAGGAATGTTCCGAACGAACTTCCGAATGAAGGAAGTTCCGAATGAAAGACTTCCGAATGAAAGAAGTTCCGAATGAAGGACTTCCGAATGAAGAAGTTTCGAATGAAGGACTTCCGAATGAAAGAAGTTCCGAATGAAGAACTTCCGAATGAAGAAGTTCCGAATGAAGGACTTCCGAATGAAGAAGTTCCGAATGAAGGACTTCCGAATGAAGAAGTTCCGAATGAAGAACTTCCGAATGAAGAAGTTCCGAATGAAGGACTTCCGAATGAAGAAGTTCCGAATGAAGAACTTCCGAATGAAAGAAGTTCCGAATGAAGGACTTCCGAATGAAGAAGTTCCGAATGAAGAACTTCCGAATGAAAGAAGTTCCGAATGAAGGACTTCCGAATGAAAGAAGTTCCGAATGAAGGACTTCCGAATGAAGAAGTTCCGAATGAAGAACTTCTGAATGAAGAAGTTCCGAATGAAGAACTTCCGAATGAAGAAGTTTCGAATGAAGGAATGTTCCGGATGAAGAAGTTCCGAATGAAGGAAAGTTCCGGATGAAGTGTTGTTTGATTGATAGTATTTGCATGCTATAAGTACTTGTTGTATTATGTTGTTGAAATATGTTATGCTTAGATATAAGAATGATACATATCTATATATGTTTTTGTGCATCAACCTTTCATGTCTTATCTTAAGCAGATACAATGACTAATCCAACAGTACAAGCAATCCAAGACTCTAGAGAAGCCGCAATTGCCGAAGCACGAACACTCAAGTTCATACCAAACAACCACCGGCTAAAACCAGTCTCAAAATCCACTCACCATGGTTTCAAAGTCGCCATAGCCATTCTTGATCAATCTCATTTCAAGAATGCTTTAAGGAGTACTGCGTCGGTGCCTTATGATTATATGTATGAGTTTTGGGCCACCAAGGAAATCACTTCAAACAAGATCACCTTCACTCTCGACAACAAGCAGCAAACACTTAAGGTTTCAGACTTCCGTAAGATATTTGGGATTCGGGATTCACCCAAAGGTATGGTATTTTCGAGGGATCCTACTAAAGACGAACTCATGGAGTTATTCGATGCTATTGGATGTCCTGACATACGAGTTGCGTCTGAATTTACCACTGCTAAAGTAGGACAACCTTGGAGAGCATTGTTAGGTATTCTCAGTAGATGTCTTACACCAAAAACAAGTGGGCATGATGCTTTGCGCAGTCCAATAATGAACATCTTCTATGGCATGTACAAAGGTGCAAATGCAGATTATGCATTGTTGATATGGGAAGAATTCACCTTTCAACTCTTCCAAAACAAGAAGCTGAAGACAAATTTCTTTCCTTATCCTCAATTTATCAAGCTTATCATTAATTATTTTATGAAAAATGATGCTACTATTGATAGGCGTGCAGCAAGTCGTTATCACACTGAAGAAGCTGATGATACTGTGGATCTAAGGCATGAAGGACCATCTGGTGGTGTGATTCCTGGTCCTATTCCTGATTATCTTCTGACGGAGAAAATCAAAGGCTCTGCTGATTACAAACTACTGCTGTTAGAAATCAAGAAGCTAAAAGCAAACCTTCATACTGGAGAAGACTCGTCTACTACGGTCAAGAGTAAAGGTAAACGCAAGCAACCAGCTGCGTTACCTGAACCCGAAACCAAGAAGAAGAAGACTGAGGTTAATAAGGGAAAGGGTAAGGCTGATGAGATGGTTCTACGTGACGAAGAAGATGTTGTTGATCCTACTCTTGACAAGACGGAGAGAAAAATGATGAAGATAGCTATTCAAAGGAGTAGGAAAGATACTGGCGGTAGTGGTTCGGGTGCATAGGTAAATATTGAAGAAGAGTACGAGGAGCCAGAGGATGTTTTTGAGTTTGGATCACCTGAAAGGTATTCTACTTCGAAGGAGACATCCATCCCCCCCCCCGTTTCAGCAAGCGTTGAAAAGGAGTCCGGTGCTCCTACAATCATGGTGTCCACTCAACCATTAGTAACTCAACCTTTAGCAACTCAACCTCCACCAATACAACCCTTACCAACCAGACCGGTTTCAACACCATTTCTTCCACCACCAATAACTCCCATCCTTAGTACCGTAGTAACAACCGAGCCTCTTCAACCTTCCCAGAGTAGCTCTGGAACATCATCAATGGCTGCATTTGTCATGGCAGAGATGTTGGACAAACACACGGATAATCAAAAAAGAGAGATGGATAATCTTCGCCAAGAGCTACTTCGAAGAGTGCAAAGTGAAGAAGCAACTAAGAATGCCCAAGAAGAGATGCTTGCTAAGTTCGCTGTAGAGATGGAGTTAACACGAAAAGCTCATGCAGAAGAACTAGCTCAGGTTAAGCAGGCTGAGGCTGATAAGCATGCTGCACGAATCACCAGACTTCAAGCGATGAGGGATAAATATAAGGAGTAGAAAGAAGCACTTGAAGCTTCTGTTAAGAGAGAGTGCAAGAATCCGTTGAATCCATTATGCCTAAACTGCGTGATGAGTTGAAGACACTAGCAGCTGATAACTTGATGATCAAGTCATCCAATCCTTCATAATCCGCCTACAAAATTGCTTATGAGTTAACGGATATTTAATTAAAGAAGATCCTTAAAGCTCGTATGGTGGAACTTGGATCGTTTGATAAATCTAGGATTCAACGGGCTCTCTACAAATCCCTGAATGACGCTATCATGGAGGATGATAGGTTATTTAAAACGTTTGGAAGTGTGGTACCATACCACATTCTACCTGAGGAAGAAAGGGAAGAAAGTGAAGCAGAAGAGGGTACTGGTGAAGATGAAGGTGGAGAAGAAGAAGAAGAAGAAAAGGATGATGAAGATGACGATAATGGTGATGATGATGAGGATGAGGATGATGATGATGATAATGATGATGGCGATGATGGTGGTGATGGTAATGAGGAGAGTGCTAGGGGGAGCAACGGGGATAACAATAAGAATGATGATGGGGGTGAACAGCCTAAAGAGGGAGATAAGGTTACCAGCTCCAAGAAACCTGCTAAGTCTGGAACCAAATCCAAGAAAGATGCAGCGCAGAAGGACAAATCAACATCATCGGAATCAAGACGATCTAAGTGGCGCCACGATGTGAATGCTACTACAGCGTCATCGATTCCTGGTACCTCTATTGCTGTATCTATACCTGTTACCACTAACCCTATTAGTCCTGTTGTTGTTGCTCCTGTGATTGCAGAATCAGTAACGGAACCCGAAGCTGCACAACATTCACCCGTTCATGACACCGCCGAGATGCCTGAATCAGAACCAGCAGATGTTCGCGTTTCTACTCCTCTACAACAAGCACAACAATCTACGGTTCCTGAACCAAGCACACGAGACTGGGCAGACACGTTGGAGATTGACGAGACTGCACCGCCACAGGCTTGGATCACGGCAGCAGCGCAATATGATCCGATCACAGACACTGACAAAGATGTTTTGTATCTCCGTATCCGCAGTCCGATTGACTTATGTGCATTTCTTTCTCATGAGTATAAGACTTCGGTTACTCCATCTTTCGTGAAGAAAGCGCTGAAGGATAAGAGACTTCGCGCCAAAACCTGGTTAACCCGAATGGAGTTCGAGTATTATGCCGATGAGATCCTGAAAGCTCTGAATACCGTTCAATGGCCAGGTCTTCATGAATCAGAAAGAGCTACACCTCCACTTGATCCTACTCAAGATAATCAGATAGCTCTCGACTTCTTCGTCACCTATGATCTTGAGTATCTTCTGAAGGGTTCATCAAAGTACGCAACATCCTTGACTTTGCTGAAAGCTGCCAACTGGGGGACAATACCCTGGATCGAGGAAAAGGTAAACTGACTCTGGGTCCCAAGGGTAACTCGTAATTATGATATGTATGCTGTTATAGGTGCATCTCATTGGGACGAACGAGTCCGAATGGCGTACAGGGGTTGCTGTCTAGTCAATTCAGGAAGTAACGTTAGATCCAATATCCGCATCTCCAGTATTTTAGGGCTGAAAACTGAAGCCAAAAATGGCTATTATCATGTGACGGAGATTCGTTTAAAAAGGGAGGATGACAGAGAATACAAAATCCAGCAGGGAGATTTTTCTATCATTCGCCTTGAGGATATCGAAGATATGTTGCTCCTGATGACCCGCGATCAACTCACACATATTCCTCGTGAAGACCTCATTGCCTTAAATACGGCACTTCGTATGTTTACACGAAGCGTTGTCATCAAGAAACGAGTTGAAGATCTGCAGTTGGGAGTCGAAAGCTACCAAAGGAAGCTCCACTTAACCCGTCCAGTAAATCAAGTTCTACCTCAACATGTAGATAGATGTCCCTATACCGGCATTTTTGTCCTGAATTGCGGCATTTTCTACTTGAACAGTCGAGGTTTATTGAAGTTTATGAGGGTGGGTGAGCTTTATAAGTACAGTGATGGGACTCTTCTACAAGTCAGAGGAAAATTGGAGCATCTTAACTCGGGTGGGACTTTGCCATAGATGACGGAGGATTGGCATCCGGGTTATCGGCAAATGGCGAAGTACGTGATCAAGAAGATTGATCAAAAGCTCCGTGAACGTAGATTGATGAGGAGCTTGGAAAGATTCGTTGGTGGAAGACCATATTTAGTGCACCACAAGCTACTGCAACGATCCATCTAATGGGTCGTACACTTCAGGTCCACTTTATATTGGTTTTCAATTGTGAATATGTATATTTGTGAATATTGTGCTTGTACGGCTTGATGTAGTGTTAAGGTATGATAATTTTTCAAGAATTTCTCACGAGATTCTAAATCTTTCAAAATATATCATACTAAAGCACTACAAATATCCCTTATTAATTTAAGGGGGAGCATGAACATGTTCTATGGCCAAACATCGATTTCATTTTTACCCAAAGACCGGTTAATCCATTCAATATCCCAAATATTAATGGTTAACATTTTGGATAAGGGGAGAAAATGGGATTAAGGAGATTTAAATGATACTTGGCTAAAAGATGAAAAAGACTTAACGATTATCCAACTTAATATGTGTAAAGCACGTATTAAGGGGGAGCGTTTTTGATGATCAAAAACACCTAAGGTACGAAACTTTTGATTTCAATATCACAAGTACTTTAGGTGATTTTCAATGATTTTTCATGGTGGCAATTCCTTCCCAAAACACGCTTAATTCACGACGAATGTGGTGACAAAAGGGTGGTAGGAATAGGTTTACTCCAATGATTCATCAGAGCCGATGGTATCTTCCCAAGGACAATTCCCTAGATAGAATTAGAAGTCCTAGGAAAGATGGAGAAAGAATGTGAACGTAGCTAAATGCCGACCAAGTACTTAAGCTAGCACTGGAACAATCACAACAAGGTGCTAGTGATGACGTATTGGTAAGCATTGAAGGGGTTGAAGAATGAAAAAGAATTGTAAAGATAAAGGGTGTAAAGAAAGAAGCCCTCCTTACAAATTTAGGCAGAAACCGGGTCAATACATATGCTATTGAGGTCATTTTTGCTAATGATTCTCGGTATTGAAGAAAGACATCATGGACCCAGTGATGCAATGCACAACCCTTCCCAGCTAACTCAAATATCTCTCAAAAGGTATTTGTTTTAATCACACGGAGATCAACACGTTATCTATTGGTTTATTCACTCCGAATAGACTGGTATTGAAAAGGTGGCACTCCTCTCCAGCCATCGCTCACTAAAATCAAAACGCACAATTGAGTCTAGAGCCAAGAGATCATCAAAAGTCTCATTAGGACACTTTCCATTTATTCCTTGCTTTCTCACACACTGTGAAAAGTAAGAGATTTTCATGAGTCCTACGTAATATTCCTGTAATATTGCCAGAACATCTGAGTAATACGTAAGTATTAAAATGAAGATGGAAATCCTGCTTGAGCCAACATCAAACAAGCTCATGGTAGGTTACACGTGCGGTTCTTTTAGAACCAATCTTGTGAAAAACTGGAAGGAAACAATGGTTTAATTCTTAATTGAACTTAAACTCGTTCCAGGCCTCTACGCATTATCATATGATCTTGCCAGAACACTCAGAGTGACTCTTTATTGATCTCAGTGACGAGTGGAAATCCTTCTAGTGTTAACATCAAACAGCACTTGGTAGGTGACGTGCAAAATTCTTTATGAATTGAGCTCGTGAGAACTGGAAAGCAACGATGGTGAAAATCTTAATTGAAATTCACTTGTTCCAGGTTTCATGAATTGACGGCTTCAAATCACAAGGATAATTTATCCAAGTGATTCACTCTTTATGTTCGCAGTCAACTTTGGACGGTCGAATAAAGAGAACGGGTTTACCCGCGAAATCCTGTCAGGAAGTTACTTAATTGAAACTATCCGTCACGGGTACGATATCTAATATCGTCCAACGGTCTTCACCGACCGGAGGTAAAATGCTACCGAATTAGAATAAAATGTTCAAAGCCATTTTATTCGTGTCGTTGCTGTGTACCTGTTAAAGACGGTGGCGTTGTTGTGTACCTGTTGAAGACGGTGGCGTTGCTGTGTACCAGTGAAGACGGTGGTGTTGCGGTGTACCTGTAGAAGTCGTTCCCACATGCTTATGTTTTTCTGCATCAAACTTTAGCAAAAATTCAAGAAAGTACAAGATAAAGTCTTCCGTTGTACCAAACTCTGAAACTTTCGAGAATTCAACAAAAAGACATAAGTGTGTGGAACATGGAGTCACGAGGAGGCAAAATTCACAAGAAGGCAAAGATCGCACGTGAAAGGCCAAAAGAATAATGCTCTCAAGCCAAAGCCAAAAAGATCAAACCAACATATTCACAACAAAAGAAAGAAAAGAAGAAAAGACTACGAGCTAAAGAACGAAGACTTAGTATAGTATGCTAGGTTTAGAACTTTGTAACGTGGAGTGACCTCCCTTAGGGGGAGATTGTTAGAAATACGTTTTTACGTATATTAGAAGTATCGGTCACTCCACAATATTATTAATGTTGTAATAGCTCGTAGTTTATAGTTACTTATTTAGTTAAGTAAGAACCGGTTCATGGGCTTGTCATGGGCCGGCCCAAGTCCACATATGACTTGGAAGTATAAATACCCCTTTCCTCCTTGGAAAGGGGTGGTTGTTGTTCATTTCATGTTTTCACTTAATAAAGAAGACACACATTTTCTCTCACTTTCTCTCTCTAGTTTCTCTCTCTAGAAAACATCAACCCACTTCATAGATTCATAGGTTATCAAGATTCTACAAGGTTCAATGTCAATAAGGGCACTAAATTTAGTGGATACAAAGCTCCTATCAGCACCCGAATCAAATAAAGGAACAGCATAATGATTGTTGAGTAAAAACGTACCAGTAACACATTCAGATCCTCTTTCTTCACCTTAATGGTTCCAAGTTGATAGATACCACCCTGGGGGTTTCTTCCAGGTACAATCGCTTTCAACTTGGGGCATTCCGATTTCCTATGACCTTCTTCACTACAGTTGAAGTAAATGGTTCCCTTTTTACACCTTTCAACCTTGTGTCCAAGCTTTTCGCAATTTCGGCATTTCCAGTAGTCGCCAGCATGCCTCTTGTTGCCACACTTAGGACATCTATCATCGTTGCGCGGTGTGTTGTAGGTAAGAGCATTTGCATTCCCCTTTCTCTAGTTCTGACGGCGATTGAAATTCTTCCTATTATCACCTCTATCTACACGATCAATGTCTCCCCTTCTTTTCTCACCAACACGGGCTTCATCTTCCCTATCCTGAATTATCTGTCCAATGAGTTGGTAGGCCATTCGAACAGCATCATCAATGGTCAGTGGTTTAGATGATATCACGTCCCCCCGGATATTCCTGGTCAACCCTTTAATATATTGCTCAATTCGGATCTCTTCGGGTTCAACCAATCGAGGACATAGCAAGGCCAACTCATGGAATCGATTCGTGTAACTATCAATGTCCACACCTTTCATTCTCAAATGAATCAACTCTTGTTCTAACCTAATAATCACACTACGAGGAAAAAACTCCAAAGTCATCCACTTCTTAATTTCAGCCCAAGGAGTAGCATTAGCAGCATCAAGACCCATGAAAGCAATTCTCCCGTTCCACCAAGTCAACGTACGACCTTTAAGAGTAGCCATAGAAAAAGTCACCTTATCTTCCTCCTTACACTTACTAATCCTAAACACCGACTCAATCTTCTCGATCCACTAGCTTAGTCCTACAGCACCTTCAGTTCCATTAAAAGGTAGAGGTTCACACTTCATGAACGTCACATAAGTACAGCCACCAACTTCAGGTGCATTAGTTCCAAGTCCTCCTATATTTCCTCCAGCATTAGCATTCACATTATTAGCATTCACATTCACATTAGTACCGCCAATTCCACTACCTCCAGCTCCACTACTGCCAGCTCCACTACCGCCAGGTCCACTACCGCCAGCTCCACTACCGCCAGCTTCATTTCTAGCATTTGCCATAAATTCTGTCATAGATGCGGTAACTTGCTCTGTAATAATCCTACGTACATCATCCTCAGTCACAGCCTTCTTGGGCGGCATAGTTCCATAATTTCACAATTTCAAAATATTAAGCATTCACCCCACAAAGGATTCATATAATATGGATTAAACTCATAATCAAGATACAAATAAGGCACAATATGGAATTCAATACAAGATACATATTTCATTCGATTTGAAACAAAAGTATTGTCTTAGTTACATCCCATATCAAAGTTCTAGTACTATACACACTCAAAATTCGTGCCAAGTCTACTACTAACAAGTCGGTTCAGTCAAAGCTACAAAAGCACAAAAGATACAAAGGTCACTACTAAATACAAACTGGTCTACTGAGAACCGCCAGATGGTCCATCATCCAACGTCTTCTGAATCTTCGTCGGACGATCGCTTGACACGTCTTCAGCTGGGCGCTTACGGATCACTCCTCTTTCAACCATGTCGGCATAAAATCTACTATTCCAACCCACTGATATATTCAATTCCTTTTCAGCTTTCTCACGCATCGCACGAGCTACACTCAACTGAATCTCCATAGAATTCACCTTTTTCTTCATTTCAACAAACTCACCACTTTCCAACACTGATAACCTCCTAAAAGACTCATTCAAACCACGTTCTACATCAGTCAAATCCAAACTAAGCAGTTCCCGCTCTTTCTCGCCAACCTTAGTCTTCGACTCCAAATAAGCAACTTGAGTCTGAACAACACCTAGTCCAATCTCTGTCATACTACTCTTAACACGGGAAGCATCTAGATCACGTCTCAAGGCCCATGGTGCAAGACCATCAATATGAGTAGCCTCTCGAGTACTAGACGACTCTCCTATCACACGTCTACGAGTAGCAATACCATCAGTACCGTCAGGTGCATTGTCATCCTCATCCTCCTCTGATTCAGAATCGGATTCAGACGATTCAAACATTTCATCCCTAGGTAGCTCAACCTCAGAATCAGACAAATCAACTGGTGGGTGTAAAGGCTCGCCCTCTGGAACATAATAAGGGTAAATAAGCTCGGCTTCCTCATCATCATCGACCTCATCGTCTATACCTACATCCTCCTCGACATCCTCGTCGTCAATCTCATTATCTAAATTATCTAACCCAATCTCCTCATCATTCTCAATATCAACATTCTCAATCTCATTCTCTACCAAGTCAACCTGAGGGGCAATCTGATCTCCTAGTCCTAACTCGGGCTCGGGATCCTCAAATGGTTCCTCCTCATCATCCATATCATAATCTACTAAGTCTAAATAAGGATCATCATCTACATTAGGTTCGGGAATAGCATGGTTTTCTACAGGAATATTAGGGTCAGCCATGACAATCTGCATTTATATATATATCTCGTATTAGGATAACATACTAGTTAAACAATTACATACTGAAATCACGATATATACATATATATAAATTAAATTATATATATCAAAATATATATCTTCTCAATAGGGCTTGTTGGTAACGTCGGAGATCTCTGGCACCGTTATAGTCAAAAGATTTTTCAAATATTTTCTCAAATGTTCATTGTCAAAAGATTTTGAAAAGTTTTGTTCAAAACCTTGGTTTTTAAAATCTTTTGTTCTCTATAACGAGAGCTCTGGTACCAAACTGTAACACTCTCAATTTTTGTATCGGTATAGCGGAAGGGTCTTTCAGAGTGTTACGGGATAGCACAATAACTCCAATCATAGACAACACATAAAAATGGTTGTACAAGGTTCAACATACATTCATTTGAAAAAAAGTTTTAAAGTGTACAACAGGTCCCAAATTATACAGGTCATTTAGTTTACAAAACATAGATCGAATGAACATTTATAATATTATGTGGGTCATCAGAGTCGATCTCCATCCGGATTACCTTCAAGAACATGAGATAAAAACATGCAAAAATCATATCAGCGAATGCCGAGTGAATTCATAGAGTTTAATAAAAACCGTTATATAAAACAATCATTTAAAATCAGAACACAAGTATAATATCGAAAGTAAGTCCTCATATTGCTAGTCAGGCAATATATAAATAAAGCATACATCTTAAACCATCCATGAGACCGTAGTCTCTATATTACCATGATAGGTAATATATTCATCGTTAATAGCGTCGTTATTATGTATAGGATACATTTTATTTGGATTATATAGGTTTTAGGATTATTATTAGCCGCATGACATTGTTACCTTACTATTAAAACAGCGGGCCGCGAACCCGACAAACAATTTGCCCATCTAAGTTAGCGTGTCGTCACAAAAATCACGCTATGGAATCTTCTCAAACATAAATTCGCTTACCAATCAATGTGGTACGACGGGGATCATCCGTCAAGGCGCGAACTGGGGTGATCGTCCCCAAATAGTACTATCAAATACATAAGCGTCTACCAAATCCCGGTAGTTCACAATTCTTGCTAATGGGACTTTAAGTGACATAACCTAATTACTAATAATCCTTTTTGTCTCGTTTATAGGGTCATCGCATCATTCGGGTCCATATCATTAAGCATACCATCGGGACTACTTGTGTTCTATTTTTATAAAAAATCTAGCATGTTATCTCCCTCGCGGGTTTACAAATCATTTTATAAAACATTTAAAAGAGTGCGAGGCTATGAACTCACGTTGATATTGAAAGGCGGATTATCGGCTACGGGCGTGCTTCGGTCACGGAAACCTATATAAATAATAATCGGTCTTAGACTTTGTCCAATGACTTTTATCAAAATATCAATATACATATGATGATTTTGTACATATAATGATTATCAAGTGGGTTTGTATATACTTGTTTACTCATTTTAGTGTTTACGTTTTGGTAACTTTTTACTAGTTTACTAGTTTTACCTATTTACACGTTTTAAGTCCAATAAGCTTATTATAAGTTCTTTAACTTGTTTTAATCCATTTTATACTTATATTATCAGTATATATATACTTTCCATGTTGGGCCCAAATGGGTTAAGCGCAATAAGTTCTTTTTATAAGTGTTTAACTTATTTAGTCCAATTATTAGTCTGATATGCTTAGTTAGCTCGTTAATGTCCGTATATCCTATAGTTCGGGTTTTACCAGTTTTTACTTGTATTAGTTACTTATATATCAGTATGTTACTTTTAAAAACTTTACATTAGACGGGTTTGATCGTCTAAGTTTTATTTGGCGAAAAACGTTAATTTTACGGTAATAGCCGAAAAAGTCGTAAAAATCAAGTTTATAGTTTTTATAACTTATAAGTATTATTTCACTACCATTTATATAATTTATCCATTTAATTAACCTTTTACATATTTATATAAATAAGTTTCATAAGTTAGTGGGTTTTTATTTTACATTTTATACAATAAAATTTGAGTGCTTATATAATAATAATAAACATTAATTCTCAAAATCTGATTTTTATCTTCATGTTCACCATTTTTATCATATCTAGAGTTATATAATGAATTAGAAGCTCATTTTTGGGTGACATGTTCTTCATACTATGTGCTACATTTAACTTAGTTATAGCTACTGCTCATTTTAAGTTTATCTTTCCTTAACAGTCCCTACAAAACAGCTTATTCAGATTAGAACACCCAACTTGTTTTGATCATATCTCACTCATTATATTGATTCCATTGCATGGCCAACTCTCACATGTGTATAACATCTTGTACTTACTATAAATGGATCATACCATGCAAGTTTATCAGTTCATGTTTTAGTTATATACTGTTTTTATACAGCCAACTAAATAAGCATGATTTTAGCCTCATTTCTTATAGTTATTAATATTTTTAAGCATATCTATCAACACTTGATCCCCACACAACATTATTATCATCATATATACATCATATACATATACAATAATAAAGAAAATACATTTGTTCTTTACAAAAATAACAAGAGAAAATGGAGAGGATGATCTTCTTTACCAACCAAGTGAATTTCTTGTTTTTGGAAGACAAGAACTTGATGAACACCACAAGTAACTCCAAGATCATCAAACAAAGAACAATAGTTGACAAATCAGCCCTAGGACACAAGAAAATCTCCTCCTTTGTTGTTAAAATGGCCATCAAATGATCAAGGCTTCAAGGTAACTCCATGATAGAGCTAGATAACAAGTATTTTGTGGCTAGAAAAAGATCAAAAAGGGGTGTGTGTTCTTGAAAAGTGGACGACAATGGTGGTGTTTTGAGAGGATTTTGAGATTGTTTGCATGTGTGAAATGATGGTATGTGTTTAGGTTTGATGGTTTTGAGTTAGTGGAAGCTTAAAGTGTAAGCTTAACTTACACTTGTAAGTTGTAAGCTAACATGATGCCACATCCTTGATGTGGTGTCATGTGTGCCGTCCCATGTGCGTTAGTGGGGTGGGATAATGTATTTTGTCCCACCTCACTAATTTACGGGTATTCCTCGATTCTAGGTTTCTCGATTTGCGTGCCCTCGGGTCGTTTCACGAAAAACGTTTTTATAAATTATGAATCAACGTCACAAAACGAATCCAATAAAAATTGTCTCATCAAAAACGGAGTTTAAAAACGTAATCCTAAGGTTTCCGGTTTAGTCGTAAAGGACGCTAAATTATGCACGTAAGCCCAAATTTAAATCCGTAAATTGTGAGTTCATCAACCAACACAAAAATAAGTTTCAAAATATTATACGATAAAATAATTCACTACCTGAAAATGTTAGATTGTCACATAGCACAAGATCGTCTAAAAGTTGCTCGATATTAATTAGAGTTCATAGCCAAGGCATAACTTATTGAAGCGGGATGCGAAGATTGGCGAGTCCGAAAAGGCCCTAACAAGGCATGAGGGCTACATTTTGTTGCTAAAGATCCAAAAGTGATGTGAAGAATCATTAATCGAAAATCAATATGAAGGATCGAGACACACGACGAAAAGCATAAACTCCCCTAAAGATCATGGAGAAGTCTATCCAAAAAGGCCCTAACAAGGTATGAGGATAAATAGATCCAAGTCCTAAAAGGAGGCGGATCGTTGTATATCAAAGTCCAAAATAAAGATTGGAGAAAAATGAAGAAGTCATGGTCCAAATATGAAGAATCTCTCAAAAAACCAAAGTGAAGAAATTCCTAATATGAAGAGAAGACCATAATTTCAAGAACGTCTCTCAAAGATTTGAAGTATGAAGTCGCTGCCAAATATTGGTCCGAGAAAGGTCTCAAATCGTGAAACGAGTTATGTCAAGATATGAACTTTAAGAGGTCCCGAGAAGCAGTTTTAAAAGATTTTGTCCTTTAGCTAACTATTGATTAAATCGTCCCACTTTATTTTCTGCCTAAATAACTATCAAAATAAGTCAAACAATGCATCCTCGTGATCATTCAAGACAAAATTAAAATATAATAGATACACCTAGGAATAAGGGAGTCTAAGTAAATAATTGGCCCACATGAATTCGTGTTAGTTTGCTATCTTATAATAACAATGATCTCGTTTTTAAGCTTGGTATGGGGAACGTGAAACTTAAGAATGATAAACATTCATGGTAGCCAAAACCCCAATGTAAGTCTTTGATTTCTTTACTTGTTTCTATCTTTTTATTTTTCCTTAGATGTTTAGTATTTAATAAAGGCCAAGGTGGGTTATTTATGATGGAAAATGTAAATCGTACTTTAAAATTAATGCATTGCATGAGGGCATTGCAATGGTCAAGTGTAGGGGATTTAATAAGTGTGAAAAAACTTATCCTTTTACCACTTATTTCCAATAATAACAAGACCAAAACGTGTATTTTATGTCGTAAAAGTCGGAATTATGCGTGGTTTGTGTTTTTATTGTGTTTTAGGACCAAAAGATGAAAAAGGAAGAAAGCACGGGCTTTCACGGGCTTTTATCGAAGAAAACGAGAAAAGACCACGTCAAAAGATCAAGAGTGCAAAAAGAATGGAAGTCCAAGGCCTATTCTGACGATTTATCGAAGAAAATGTCTAAAGACGGAAGTTTAATGAAGTCGAAGAACTCAAGTATAATTATAGAAGAAAATTATAAGATGAGTTCAAATCCCGAGACGACGTCGAGAAAGACAAAGGATTTAAATCGAGTCGACCCAAGAAGAAAGAAAGAGGAGGCAACACATGCTCTCCCCCATTGCCTATAAATACCCTCCTAAACACATTAGGAGGGTGGTTAGCTAGTTTCATTGTTTCAATTTTTCCTTTCTAGTTTTTAGAGATAGAAAGTTTTAAACTTTATCTCACTAAGTTTCATCTTTTCTTTATTTTTATCTTTCAAGTTTAAGCTTTTAATCATCCTTGTATATGGATTTCATTAATCACAAGTTCAAGTTAAGCTTTTTGTTCATTAATCTCTTTCTACCTTTCTTGATTTTGGTTTACCTTTGATCCAAACTATTAATGATTCGTGATTGATTTTGATGTTTAAGTGATTATAAAGCTCATCTTTTTATTCCTACATAAGTTCTTATACGTTTGAGCTTTAAGCTATTTGTGCTTATTGGCTTATTCGTATCTTTAGCTTATTTACTTTTAAGCTTTCTTAAAAGTTTTATCGTTTTAAAGTTCATGTTATAAAGTTCATGTGTTTAGATTCCAAAAGTTGTCAAATTTGTGCTTAATTACTCTTGTCTAAAAGTTGGTAAGTGCTTATTGGTTTAACTGCTTATTCGTTGCAGCTTAAGTTACTCTTTGTTTTCTATTGCGATCTTATGAGGGTTTTCTTTGGTTACGATCACTGGATACGATCGCATTGACTACGATCATTGTTCTTTCTTTGGCTACGATCCACACCACGATCACTCATTGCGATCTATGGGTGCGCTCGTGTTACGATCTCTGGGTACGATCACATTGATTGCGATCATTGTTGTCACGATCATAGGCCACGATCAAAGACCACGATCCACTTGTTGTGATCGTGGTTGCGATCAGTGAGTGCGATCCCTATACTACGATCTAGGCTGTGATCGAGTGCTACGATCGTAGGCTACGATGTGAGTACGACCACCACTGCGATCCATCTTGCAATTTGAGTACGATCGCATTGCGATCTACTTTGGCTTTTGTTTTTATTTTTCTTAGTTTTTAAATTATACTTTCCCACCTTTTTACTTAGTTTATTTTAATCATTTACGTTTTAATTTCCAAAAATTGCACGCTTCCCGAAATCTCCATTTTTACCAAGTATTTTTCTAGTAATTTTTAGGTTAAGTTTTTAAAGCTTTAATTTTACTCAACGTGTAACACCCCCAAATTTATACAACTCACTACAGCGGAAGACTAGTTGGTGTTACGGGATAGCACATTACTCACATCATAGACAACGCTTAAAAGTCGCGTCATTTAATAATAAATCATTTCCATTCATAAACACTAAAGTTACATTGGTCCCAAGTCATTATAATTCATACAAAGTTTTACAAAGTATTTGAATGGAAAATATAGTTTAAGTGCGGGCCATGAATTCTTGTCGTCTTCCCGAGAATTACCTTCAAGTACCTGAGATAGAACATGTTAAAAGAAAAGGTCAGCGATAACGCCGAGTGAATTCATAGAGTTTAATAAATTCCATCAATATAATATCAGTATAAAAGTATTACTGAAAATCATTTTGTACAAATCATTTTGATAGGCCATGAAATAGCCAAAATCATTTTATACAAATCCTTATCGAAAATCATAATATAGGCATTTGCCTTAAAAATCATCATACGAGCCAATGTCGTAAAAACACCATACAATACGTCTTATGACGATGTATGAAAATGAAAACCGTTATATGAATATGGTTATGAAAACCAAAACACAAACATAATATCAATAGTATGACCCTGTATTGCTAGTCAGGAAATACGTCGTAATTCTGAGCGTCTAGTAGTATTTCGTTAGTTTTGGATTATTATAAGCCGCATGACATTGTTACCTTACTAAACCAAAACGGGTAGCTAACCCGATACCAATTTGGCCCATCTAAAGTAGCGTGTCGTCACAAAGGTCACGCTATGGAAATCTTCTCATACATAAATTCGCTTACCAATCAATGTGGCACGACGGGGATCAACCGTCAAGGCGCGAACTGGGGTGATCGTCCCCAAATAGTACTATTAAATGCATAAGCGTCTACCAAATCCCGGTAGTTCACAATTCATGCTAATGGGACTTTTAGTGACATAACCTAACTTTAATAATCCATTTAATTTCATCTATCGGGTCCTTTAATCATTTATCAGGTCATACAATCGGGTCATTCAATCATTCGGGTCCAAAATCAATAAACAAACAATCGGGACAGATGGTGTCCTAATTTTATAAAAACTAACATGTTATCTCCCTCGCGGGTTTATAAAACATTTATAAAAACATTTAAAAGAGTGCGAGGCTATGAACTCACGTTGATGTGGGAAGGCGGGTTATCGGCAATTCGGATGTACGGTGCGTGCTTCAATCACGGAAACCTAGACAAATAATATTCGTCTTAGACTCTTATCCAATGACTTTATAAAAATAACAATTTTGTATACATATGATGATTATATATATATGATGATCAAGTGGGTTTACATATTCTCATTTACTCATTTTTGTGCTATATGTCGATAACTCTTATACTAGTTTTCTCGTTTTACCTATTTACGTGTTTTAGGTCCAATAGGCCTATTATAAGTACTTTAACTTGTTTTAATCCCTTTTATACCTATATTATCAGTACTTAAACTTTACAAGTTGGGCCCAAATGGGTTAAGCCCAATAAGTTCTTTTTACAAGTTTTTATCTTATTAATTCCAATTATTAGCCCAAGTATTGGTCCAATATGTTTACTTAGCTCGTTAATGTCCGTATGCCCTATAGTTCGGGTTTTATCGGTTTTTACTTGTTATACATGTCTATATATCAGTATATAAGTTTTATAAAGTTTTCATTAGACGGGTCCAACCATCTAAGTTTTATTTAACAAAAACGTTAATTTTTACGGTATTAGCCGAAAAAGTCGTAAAAACAATGTTTATAGTTTTATAACTTATAAGTATTATTTCAATACCATTTATATAAGCTATTCATTCATTTACCCTTTTACATATTTATATAAATAAGTTTTATAAGTTAGTGGGTTTTAATTTATATTTTATACTATTAAATTTTGAGTGCTTATATAATAGTATTATTCTTTAATTTCCAAAAATCTGATTTTTATCTTCACTTTCACCAAAACTGCCATATCTTGAGTTCTATATGGAGATAGAAGCTCAAATTTTTATCACATAAACTACATGATATGTGCTAAATTTAACTCTTCTATAGCTACTGTTGAATCATCTTTTAAGTATTTTCTAAAAATCGTCCAAAACAGTGAACTCAGATTTATACCTTAAACTTGTTTTGATTATATCTCACTCATTACTTTGATTCCATTGCATGGCCAACTCTCACATGTGTACAAGACATATAGCTTACTGTAAATGGATTCTAATTCATCATTTTATCAGTCCATGACCTGTTTCTTTACTGTTTTATACAGCCAACAAATTTAACCAAGATTTTAACCTTGTTTCTTATGTTTTTTCACCTTTTTAATCATGTTTATCAACACCAAATCCCCACATAACATTTTTATCATCATATAATCATCATATACATATACAATAGGAAATAAAATACATGTTTACATAATCAAAATAACAAGAAGATGAGGAGGACAATCTTTATACCACCATTAGTGATGAAAAGATGAGGTTGATGATGAACAAGACTTGGTTCTTGTTATAACATTTTAACTTGGCCAATGAACTCCTTGAGATCTTCATGTGCATGAATATCTTCTTGAAAATCAGCCCATAAACTCCATGAAAACTCCTTTTTGGATGTTAAGATCACCTCCAATCAATATATCTTTAATGAGTTTCCATCATATGCAAGTTATACATATGATTTGTGGTAGAAATTTTTGGATGAATGGTGGTGGTGGTGCTATGATGGACGGCCAAGAGGAGAAAGAGAGAGAGATTGTGTGTTTTTGAGATTTGCATGAGATGGGAAAATGAAGTAGCTAGTGGTTTTGTTGTAGCATGGTTTGGTGCAAAGCTTAAGACATGTGTCTTAGCTTTGTAGCTAAGTTTGACACCTCATAAGGTGTGTTTGTTGCTTATAGTTGGCCGGTTTTGGGGTGGGACAAGTGTCCCACTTGTCTCATCCCCATTTATTTACGGGTACTCCTCGATTCTAGTTTCCTCGATTTGCGTGCCCTCGGGTCGTTTTACGAAAAACGTTTTTATAAATTATGAATCAACGTCACAAAACGAATCCAATAAAAATTGTTTCATCAAAACCGGGGTTCGAAAACGTAAATACGTAATCTTAAGATTTCCGGTTTAGTCGTAAAGGATGTTAAAATAAAATCGTAAGTCCTAATCTCTTCTCGTAAATTTGTGAGTTTATGATCCAGCACAAATTTAAAACTCCAAAATAATATTCACGGATAAATTTATTTTCTGAAATGTCGGACTGTCACCAAAGATGGTGTATGTAAACGTAAGCACGTAACGTTGAATCCTCCGATTTAGACGTAGTCGATGCTACTTCAAGACGTAAATCCAAATTTATTCCCAAAAATAAGTGAGTTCATATTGTATCATTAAAATAATATTTTCAAATAATATTTGAGAATAAAATATTGACCATAATTTGACGGATTGTCACAGCATTTACCCCTAAACAGGATCTTTGTCCTCAAAGATCATCTTACTACTCGCTTCTTATTGAGTTAGAGCCATGTGGGTATTTCCTCCACATTCGGTACTTTCTCACAAGTGCAATTCATTATAATACGCGAGTTTCATCAAACATAGCTACGGGAATAAGATCAGGCTTAATGTTGACTTACTTTCTCTATCCATGATGTTCACGGGTTTTTGATGAATGCAACTTTTCGCCGATCTAAGCTCTACTAAGAATAATCAGATTCTCACTTGATAGATATTCCATCAAGTTCGATTTACAAAACATAATTCACGCAGTCCTTGAAGTCCTAGGGTAGATCCAACTTATATGCCTTTCAAACCAATCTTTTACATCATCTTAATGGTCCCATACAACGGGGACTTATATCCCATGATTTGTCAGATCATGAATTCATTTTTCCAAGGTTAAAAATTGTGGCATAACTTCGCTACCCATTTGGCACTTCAAGATCTACTTTTCATATTCACATATCCTCTTGCCCACTACCGGCAGTCAATAATCAGATCCTAATTTCAACAATCATTTCAGATCTCGCGGGTTGGGTATTTTGTAAGGTTAGGTTCGCCATCATAGGAAACCTTAAACCTAAAAGACATGTCCAACTCACAATGGGTGTATGTCGGATGTCTTCATCTCAACTCCTGCTTACAGATGCTCTAAGATTCAGATCCTAACAAGATTCGATCTCGATCCTAATACGATAATTATTAATGATAATCTCTCCAAAGGAAAACGATTATACGGTCTATATCCAAAGGTCAATCATTCAAACATAGAACAACGCTTATAGTATTTTGTATTGTTATTTTACCTCGTCCCTTCGATTGGGGTGGTACATAGTATTCTCATCAAGGTTCGTTCTCAATGACTTCTGAGCAAATCTTTAGAAATTCGATGCGAAGCGAGGATCTTGATATATAGATGATCGATACAGGCACACTATGTTTATATAACTTCCTTTAAATAAAAGAGTCTATTTCTTCATCAAGATTCTATCATTAACGAGAATGATATTAGCAGATTTGGTCAGTCTGTCGACGATGGCCCAAATCGAATCAAATTCAGATGATGACCTTTGCAATAGCTAAACGTTTACTAATGTATGAGGCGATGTCTGCCTTCATAATTTCCATCAGTACAATTTCTTCAAACAAAGATACTTTTAGTCATAAATGACATAAATAGAATACTTATACTTACAAATTCCAACATAACTATATCTTACAATTTTCCATATTTAGGCAACCATAAACGGCCCTTTAAAACATTTAACGCTATCGGCTTCTCAATTCTAATGGTTCACATTAGCCATGAAACCTTTCACTATTTAAATTATCCTTTTTACAAACATCGTTTATTTTTATATTGTTCGGCACTTTATTTTGCACGTTCATTATTAAGAAATATATCCTAACTGGTTCTTTATCCTTTTTATATAATATGTCGGTATCTATATTCACTTCTCATGATGATATAATTATCATGTCCACAATTCACTCAGATATTCTTTCTATATTATGCGCCAGTAATTACGTTCACTTTGCTGATGAAATAAGTATCATAACCGTATTTATTCAATTTTTTTTTTTTTTTTTTTGAAGCGTAAAAGTTTTAAATTTCTTAGTTCGACCAATTATATAAAATGTTCAAAATAAATTTGAATTTAATTAACAAGATTTTTGTTGATTTATCGAAAATATTTAGCAAGATCCGTAAATGTTCGAAAAACCTTTGTTTATACTTTGGTCAAAATTTCCTTAGTTTGAAAAGCGTAAATTATCGTTTCAAATTTCAAGTCATGTTTTAAATGGTTTCCTCAATCCCTCTTAAGTTGTCTTGAGGTATACACAAACATTTACCCCTAAACAAAAGTTTAGTTAAATGTTTAGTGTATAAGGGAATAATTCCTTTAAAATCCTTTGTTAAAACATTTGTCAAAACATATTTTCATTTCTTTTTGGTAAAATCTAAAGTCTTAAAAGAGCTCTAAATTTTTGAAGAGTCAATATGCATACATCTTACCATTATTAATCCAACGGTCATTTTATGTAAAGGATTAAGTTTTTAATCCCTAAGCGTTAACGGTTCTAATCTTTGAAAAGTCAATATAGCTTCCATTATCTATTAATCACACGGTTAAATCATATAAAGGATTAAGTCCTTAATCACATGTTAAATATTTAAGGAATAGGTTTTCATTGTTTAGCCAATTCAGGGCAATCTATAAATAATTATTAACTCATTCTTATTCTTATAAACAAACAAATGATCCTTAATGATCACAAGCATGAATTTATCAAATTACAGCCTACACACGTGATTCACCAATTTTATGAATGCTACATGTGTATTAGTCAATCCAAACGACATCACGTGAAACTCATAATGTTCATTACAAGTACCGGATGTAGTGATTGGAATAGATAATCTTCTTCGCAGATGCGAAGTTGATGATAACCATGCCATGGATCAAATCTTTTAAAACATATGCTAGAACCTTGTAAATGATCGAACAAATCTTCCATTTCGAGTTATGGATATCGTTTTAGATTGTCAATTTACTCAATTCACAGTAATCTATAAATATAAGGAATGATAACACCATAGCTCTTCATGATGACAGGCTTGGTATAATAAAATCTTTCTCCGACAACTCTCTCGGTTGTACGGTAATTCCTTTAATTTAGATGGTGCTGACGTATAGTGCACAAGCCACAAGTGCATCACCGAAAATATAATCAATACTCATTTCAACTTGCCTTCGTGGCGAAAGTCTAGGTAATTCATCAGTAAATACTTACTAAAGTTTCAGATAACATTATCATCTTTTAATACATTTATTTTAAGTTCTTCTAGATTACAATATCTATAACTAGTTCACAACCATTCACGGTATAATCTCAAGTCTAAATGCAGGATAAAATCATCCATCGAGAATTATTTAGATCACTTTGGATAATCAACATCTTATCATTTAGGGGAATTCTACTCGAGTTCCCATCAATTAAGACAATGTCGTCATGTCATAACCAATCAATCCATTCTACTGGCACTATCAACTTTCCAGTTTCATTACCGTTGCTAAGATGTGATCTTCTCAAAAGACTAATAATAACTCATAATCCTTCACAAATTCAAGGATATCTGGAGACATAACTTAACCCTAAAAGAGTAAGGTCAACGCATGATTTACACGATAGAATTTCAAATCAGACACAGACAAAACATTTAATGAATATGAATATATTCCATGTTTTCATAATTTGAGTAAGCATTCGAAAGCTCCTCGGATCGTTACCCAGGTCATTAAAATGAAATAAAATCAAAAGAAAGGATAAGAACGTCGATACATCCAGTCGGGTACCAACACTCGGTAATCAAATACTTTTCCTAAGAATCTCACTATGGGAGAATTGGACAAGAAAGAATTGTCAATTGTCAAATAAGACAATTTCCACAGATGAGTAAAATCAACTAAGAAGAATAGATGCTACAGGCACATATGTAGGTGTCCCTAACACTATGTCCCTATTTTTCACTTCTTGCAGATCTCATAAAATTTCAATCTTTCACAATCTTCAAAGAAAATTTAGTGTTTATTCATTAGTTTTATGGTGACTACTAATCAGTCTTGCATAGTCCATTCCAAATTGTATGTAGGCGCGCAACTATATACAATTTCAAGATTAACGATGCAATACTCAGTTCGTCAAAATTTTATCATCATGTTTATAATAAAAACATTTTCATGCTTAATTCTTTAAATAAGAATCAAAAATAGATTTACAAAGATCTTCCTTGTTATGAAAACAATTAAGTTTTCCAAGGTTTTTTTTTTTTTATAAACAACTTCATTTCGATAACAATCACTTATAAATCTCACTTTGAATAATCCTTATAGTGATGAAAATTAAATTTTCTCAAAGGATATCGTTTTAACTTTATAAAAACAATGTGTGATCTGTAGAAAAGTGATGAAAAGTTGTTCACCAAGAACTAACTACAATGTAATAGGAAATGAGCTTAGCCAAATAATCATGAGGTTCATGATCTTGATGGCACTCAAGAATAATAATTCACAACGTAACTCAAATCAAGATGAGTACTTGCTCAATGGTTGCATCACTAATGCAAACATTAGGATGAAGCAAGAAAAGATAGATATCATCGATACATGTAGAATTTAGCAATCAAAGGTAGTCTTTTCATTAATCACAAACAAGTCAAATTGTACCGTAACACATTACGTGTCACTATGTCATACAATTCTCAAAACTCATCCTACTAACTGATATCTCAGTTAAGTTAGGGATTATTTTTAAAAGATACCACAATGAATACTAATCTACAAGAGTCATTAGGTGTTCCACATGTCCCGGAAGATCCATCGGTCTCAATTTAGAAGAAGATTTCTTCAATTTATTTATTGGACACTGGGCATCCTCGTTAGTGGACAATGGCCTAGGAACAACTTTTAACACAAACTAACAATCAATTAAAACCTTATAATTCAATCACAGGACTTAACGACTTCCTCTTATCAATCTCATATTCCATACGGGTTAAATTTTACTTTATTCAAGTTTCAACCAATTTTATACTCAATTCAATATCCTACCTCATATTCCAATACTTTCAATCTTATTCTTCGGCCTTGTAAAGGCAATACAATCTCAATATGAATCAACACTTAATTTCCAATCCTATAGCTCTTACAACAACAATTATCAAATGAGTCATTAATATGAAATGACTTGATCATTCAACTAGACTTCTCAGAAAGGTACTAGTGCCATGAGGCTTTTGGGTAATGGTTCCAATGACAGCCTCAAGTGCAACATTCACCCTTTCGATTTCAATTTAAGAATTGGATAACAACGAATCAGATGACATCTTTCTAGGTGGTAATGTTTTGTCAAACTCCACTTTATAAGGAAAGATCGTCATGACATCGATATCAGATTTAATCTCGCCAATTCTTCTTCAATATCACAATCAACTAATATCTACATTCCTACGAATATCAACCATTTGTTGGGATCATAAATATCCACAACTTGGTTTAGATCTAGGATAGCTAGAATTCCTACGAGAATGGCTTCGATTAATTTACTAGGGGAGTTAGGGTTACTTGTGACAATCTACGTCGTATAAATACCTCGTATAAAAATCAAATTAATCATCAAACAATAAAATTACATCATATATATATATATATATATATATATATATATATATATATATATATATATATATATATATATATATATATATATATATATATATATATATATATATATATATATATATATATATATATATATATATATATATATATATATATATATATATATATATATATATATATATATATATATATATATATATATATATATATATATATATATATATATATATATATATATATATATATATATATATATATATATATATATATATATATATATATATATATATATATATATATATAATCCAAGTTATATATATATATTAAAATAACACTTCTCAGTCTGGCCTTGTCGGTAACTCGGGAATTCTTCGGCACCGTTATAGTCAAAAGATTTTTAGACATTTTTAGAAAAATGTTTATAGTTAAAAGATTTTGAAAAGTTTTATTCAAAACCTTGGTTTTAAAAATCTTTCGTTCTCTATAACGAGAGCTCTGGTACCAAACTGTAACACCCCCAAATTTATACAACTCAGTACAGCGGAAGACTAGTTGGTGTTACGGGATAGCACATTACTCACATCATAGACAACGCTTAAAAGTCGCGTCATTTAATAATAAATCATTTCCATTCATAAACACTAAAGTTACATTGGTCCCAAGTCATTATATTTCATACAAAGTTTTACAAAGTATTTGAATGGAAAATATAGTTTAAGTGCGGGCCATGAATTCTTGTCGTCTTCCCGAGAATTACCTTCAAGTACCTGAGATAAAACATGTTAAAAGAAAAGGTCAGCGATAACGCCGAGTGAATTCATAGAGTTTAATAAATTCCATCAATATAATATCCGTATAAAAGTATTACTAAAAATCATTTTGTACAAATCGTTTTGATAGGCCATGAAATAGCCAAAATCATTTTATACAAATCCTTATCGAAAATCATAATATAGGCATTTGCCTTAAAAATCATCATACGAGCCAATGTCGTAAAAACACCATACAATACGTCTTATGACGATGTATGAAAATGAAAACCGTTATATGAATATGGTTATGAAAACCAAAACACAAACATAATATCAATAGTATGACCCTGTATTGCTAGTCAGGCAATACGTCGTAATTCTGAGCGTCTAGTAGTATTTCGTTAGTTTTGGATTATTATAAGCCGCATGACATTGTTACCTTACTAAACCAAAACGGGTAGCTAACCCGATACCAATTTTGACCATCTAAAGTAGCGTGTCGTCACAAAGGTCACGCTATGGAAATCTTCTCATACATAAATTCGCTTACCAATCAATGTGGCACGACGGGGATCAACCGTCAAGGCGCGAACTGGGGTGATCGTCCCCAAATAGTACTATTAATTGCATAAGCGTCTACCAAATCCCGGTAGTTCACAATTCATGCTAATGGTACTTTTAGTGACATAACCTAACTTTAATAATCCATTTAATTTCATCTATCGGGTCCTTTAATCATTTATCAGGTCATACAATTGGGTCATTCAATCATTCGGGTCCAAAATCAATAATCAAACAATCGGGACAAATGGTGTCCTAATTTTATAAAAACTAACATGTTATCTCCCTCGCGGGTTTATAAAACATTTATAAAAACATGTAAAAACGGTGCGTGCTTCAATCACGGAAACCTTGACAAATAATATTCGTCTTAGACTCTTGTCCAATGACTTTATAAAAATAACAATTATGTATACATATGATGATTATATATATATGATGATCAAGTGGGTTTACATATTCTCATTTACTCATTTTTGTGCTATATGTCGATAACTCTTATACTAGTTTTCTCGTTTTACCTATTTACGTGTTTTAGGTCCAATAGGCCTATTATAAGTACTTTAACTTGTTTTAATCCCTTTTATACCTATATTATCAGTACTTAAACTTTACAAGTTGGGCCCAAATGGGTTAAGCCCAATAAGTTCTTTTTACAAGTTTTTATCTTATTTATTCCAATTATTAGCCCGAGTATTAGTCCAATATGTTTACTTAGCTCGTTAATGTCCGTATGCCCTATAGTTCGGGTTTTATCGGTTTTTACTTGTTATACATGTCTATATATCAGTATATAAGTTTTATAAAGTTTTCATTAGACGGGTCCAACCATCTAAGTTTTATTTAACAAAAACGTTAATTTTTACGGTATTAGCCGAAAAAGTCGTAAAAACAATGTTTATAGTTTTATAACTTATAAGTATTATTTCAATACCATTTATATATGTTGGGAATCTAAACTTGTTAGATTCCCTGTTCATTGATTTAAACATAATTAGGCTGATAGATAGTCCCTTGCCTGTGCCTAGGAGGCAGGCAAGTTTCACAAGACTCACAGAGATCCGAATCTCTGTGAGCAACCTCAGAGGAGTCCATGTCAGAGACATTGTCAGGGAAGTCGAAGATTACCTGAAGACATACTCCTTGGCTGTGATGGATAACAGCCAAGATGTATTAGGGACTCTGAGGGGTTGAGAGTTAACAGGGGTGGCAATACCCTGATAACTCTCAGCACACTTTGGACATGCCATTTGTGTGTTCGAGAATATGAAGAATAAGGAAACTGTTTTTGGACAACTGTTCCTTAAAGCATAATGGAAGACTACCAAGAATAGAAGGACATCATGTGACTGATGTGGGAACTTGTAAAAGCTTGTGTAGTCGACATCAAGTACTGTTCAAGTCAAACTCGTAACACTATAAATAGGATGTGTATCCTTGCATTAATATTCAACACTTTGAGATATTAAGAACATTAGTGCGTGTAACTTAGTGAATCAAACAGCTACGACTGTATTCATAAGTTAAGGTTTATTGTTGTTCAAAGTGTGCACAACACATTGTCATCAAACGGTGTTATCCATAACACTTGTAATTCTTTATTATACAATAATAAGATTACGTTTGAAAAGTAATACCTTGTGTTGATTAAGTTAAGATTAGGGTTTCTCGCATTGATTAGGGACTTTCAATGGGTATCAGAGCGGTGTTTGATATTAAAACCTTCAAGAAACATCGTTCTCCGTTTTATAATCAAGATCCACCATGCCGGAAACCTCTAGCCCACACTCACCTTCCAGAAACCCATCTTCACCAAGACTTACCCCCCACCAAATGACGATGATCTACCCCAACTTCTTGACTCAAGAGGTGGATCACACGTAACCAGTGTACCAGTCTTTGATGAAGAAGACTTTGCCAGTTGGAAGAGTCAATTTCTTGTATACCTTGATGGACTTGAACCTTTTCTCTTAGAAATTTTAGAAAATGGTCCATATATTCCCATGGCACTTACTTCTACTGAAGAAAACCCTCTTCCCAAGCCTGTCAAACAATGGACCGCAGCTGATAGGAAATTAGCAAACCAAGATAAACGTCTCAAAAGCATCATAATTTCCTGTCTTCCAAAGCATATCATGAAGTCTGTCATTCAGTGTCCCACAGCTAAACAAATGTGGATAGACCTCATTCTTGGCCATGAAGGACCCTCTGAAACAAGAGAGACAAAAATTCAGGCACTCAGACTTCAGTTTAATGCCTTTAAGTCTCTTGAAGGTGAAAAAGTTCAGCAAACCTATACTAGGCTGAAGATTCTTCTAAATGACCTCGCTATGAATGATGTTACTATTGGTCAAGCTGAGATCAATGCCACTTTTGTCAACAGCCTTCCAAGAAAGTGGCTGAGCATGAATCAGACTCAGAGAGCTAACAACTCAATCAAAAATGATACCCTTGCTCAGCTCTATGGAAAGTACAATTATGAAGAAGGGCTGATCGATACTATCTACAAATCAGAGACTGAAAGATTTGTAGTCCAAGGAGCATCTTCCAAAGCTTTGATCTCTGCAACACATCCTCTTGATAGTGATTCTGATATTGAAGAAGATACCCGTAGCAGCCAAGAGTTCTTGTCAGACCTCAATGCAGAATTTCATGAAAGAGCACTGCTAGCCAACCAAAGAAGATACTACAAAAGATCTGGAAGAGTAGGATCAGCTAGCAAACCAACTGACAGGTCAAAAGAAACATGTTTTGCCTGTGGAAAGCTTGGACATTTTCAAAAAGAATGTCCTTCCACCAAAACATCCTCACCCTCTTATCCATCATCTTCATCCAAACCCTACAAGTTCAAACAACATAACAACTCATCTCAATCCAATTCTTCAGACACTGAGAAGAAAGATTACAAAAATAAGTACAAGGCACTTAAAGCTGAGTTAGAACAGATGAACTTGAAGATTGAAGCTATGTCCAAAAAGAAAGGTGGTGAGAAAAAGGCTGAGAAAGGGTTGGTTGCTGAAACCTATGATTGGAATGATGAACCATTAACTTCAGATGAAGAAGACACCACAAGAGTCAGGGCTTTTATGGCGATAGCTGAGGATGAACCAGCTGTTGGAAAAGGTGATGCGAGATCAGGACAATGGGTTGACATTACAATGAAAAAGGTACACAGGCTTCTATCTATGACTGATTGTGATGAACGTAAGCATGTCCTTGATTACACCATTGTTGACTTGCACTTTGTTGAGGAACAAAGGAAGAATCTACTTGACAAGTTTCACTCAGTTAAAACTGAAATGATTAATGCTAAGGCTGAATGTGAAACTCTCAGGCGGGTTAACTTAGAAAAAATATCCCTGCAAAATGAAGTAGCTAGATTAACCTTGAAAAATTTAGCTTTAAATGATCAAGTCACTGAATTAAACAAAGTTATTGAAAAATGGCTGTGTGCTAGGTTTACTATTGATGAATTGCTTAGGGATGAAGTGCCTGCTGACTTAAACAGGGATATAACTGCTAAGCATAAAAAGCTAAGGATTATCACCAAACCCAAAGACATTGTCTTTAAATCTACAGAGACTATTCATATGTCAGATACCTCTTTGACTAATGACCCTGTCTCTGAAGATGTGGCTGAGCTTCCACCCCTGCCCAAACTCTCTGGAGTTGAACCTAGCAGTTCTTCTAGATCTGCTAAGGATGAACTTAAGATAGATATTGAGAATCCTCCAGCCAAAGTTTTTCGTGTGCCTGCTAAACCAACTGGTAAACAAGTAGCTTTTAAGCCTGTTTCTACTAAAGTTGTGAATAAGGTTGACCCCACCACTGAAGATCGCCTGTTGTCTCTTATGAAAGAAGTAGAACTCTTGAAACAACACATTAAGCCTTCCGCTGAATGCTCTACTTCTCATGAACCTAAGTCAGTCCTAGGTGAACCCAAAGGGGAAAGGTTAATCAAACCTTATTGCAATGTTTGTAAGAATACTCACCACTCGACCTTAGATCATGACAGACACATGGCAGCTAAAAGAGCTCAGACACCCTCTAGGGATAGACCACAGAGTTCCAAAAGACAACAGGGAAATTACAATTCTTATCCTCCCTGTAAATTCTGTGGGTTCACAGACCATCACTCAGACGAGTGTGGTGACTTCCCTGGGTGTGATATCTGTGGGAGTTATAACCATGAAACTATGAACTGTCCATCCCAACGCCAAAAGTTTTTCAGGAACACAAGAGTTGCTAACAAGCAATTCAGGGAACCCACTGGAAAGTGGGTTCACCATAGGAACTAATCTGTTTCTATGTATCTGTGCAGAAATATCTCAAGGAATCGGTATGGTATCTAGATAGTGGCTGTTCTAGACACATGACAGGGATTCAACAATACCTGCACAGATACTCAAAGGAGCCAGGTCCCAAAGTGGTGTTTGGAGATAACTCTTCAGGTGACACAGAAGGATATGGCTCAGTGAATTGCAATGGGATCACTTTTACCAGGGTTGCATATGTGAATGGTCTTAAGCACAATCTTATTAGCATCAGCCAGTTATGTGATGCTGATTATAAGGTTTTGTTTACTAAGACTCAGGGAACCATATTCAACAAAAATAATGATGTTGTGCTGGTTGCACCTAGAAGGAGAGATGTGTATGTCATCAACATGGCTGTGTGCTCTGAAGACAGCTCAAATTGTTTTCTTGCCAAAGCCTCTAAAAGTGTTAACTGGCTGTGGCACAAGAGACTGTCTCATCTCAACTTCAAGAACATCAATAAGATAGCCACTTAAAACTTGGTTGCTGGTCTACCCTCAGTAATGTTTTCCAAAGACAAAACTTGTTCTGCCTGTGTCAAAGGAAAACATCACAGGTCTTCATTCAAGACTAGGCAATCATTCTCTATTGACAAGTGCTTACATCTCCTTCACATGGACTTGTTTGGGCCTGTCAAACCTCAAACCATTAATCACAACAAATACACCTTGGTCATAGTTGATGAATTTTCAAGATATACATGGGTGTTCTTCCTTAGAAGGAAAAGTGATGCAGCTGATGCCATCATGTCCTTCATCAGACAGGTTGAAAATATGAATGATGTTAGAGTTAAAGCTCTAAGAAGTGATAATGGTACGGAATTCAAGAATCATCAACTTGAATCATTTTGTGATGAAAAAGGGATTTCATAGAACTTCTCTTCAGCTGGCACTCCTGAACAAAATGGTGTGGCTGAAAGAAGAAACAGGACTCTGATTGAAGCAGCAAGAACTATGTTAAATGGTGCAGCCTTACCAAAGCAATTTTGGGGAGAAGCTGTACACACTGCCTGCTATACTCAAAACAGATCAATCATTGTCAAAAGACATGGCAAAACCTCCTATGAAGTTTTCAGAAAAAGATCTCCAGACGTCAGCTATTTTCATGTGTTTGGATGCCCTGTGTTTATTTATAACTACAGGGATAAACTTGGAAAGTTTGATGAAAAGGCTGATGATGGATTCTTTTTGGGATACTCTCCAACAGCCAAAGCCTTCAGAGTATTCAACATCAGGAGACAAGAAGTAGAAGAAACTTTCCATGTCAGATTTAATGAAGATGATGAAGTCATACAGAGAACAGGAACAGAGGGTGATGAAGTAGATTTTAATGAAAATATTTCTTTCCCAAGTGATGAGTTCAAAGAACCCAGACCTACCAGTCATCACCACTCCAACACTCTCACTCCTTATGTTCCTGCTTTTGATCCTCTGTCTACTCACAACATAGAAGTTCCTACCTCTCAGGGACTTGATGAAGATGAACCTCAAATCTCGGATGGTCCTTCTCATGATATTAATGACTCACCAATTCTTCAAACCTCTGAAGTTGCTCCTGCTGATAATGAAATTGCTTCCCTTGATGTGGCTGAAGAAGACTCAGACACTGAAGTAGTCTTTGAAGAAAGCCCTCCTAGTCAGCAGGATGAGACTCAAATTGTTCCAGCTGTTCCCTCAAGTACCCCTGTTCTTGAAACTCCAGCTCCTCAAAATAAGTGGTCAAGAGATCAACACATTCTTCTTGTCAACATTATTGGGGAACCAAATGCAGGGGTCACAACCAGACAGCGAATCCAAGACTCTGAGTCAGCCTCAGCCAATGAATGTCTATTTGCTGAATTTCTTTCTCAAATTGAACCTAAAAGAGTTGCTGAGGCTCTGGTAGAAGATGGATGGGTAGCCGCTATGCAAGAAGAAATCAATCAGTTCAAGAGAAACAAAGTATGGACACTTGTGCCAGCTCCACCTGGAAAGAATATCACAGGCACTAGATGGATCTATAGAAACAAGATGGATGAAATTGGGAACATCATCAGGAACAAGGCAAGATTGGTAGCACAGGGATACTCTCAGACTGAAGGAATTGATTATGATGAAACTTTTGCACCTGTTGCTAGACTTGAAGCCATCAGAATCTTTCTTGCTTATGCTACCTATATGAACATCACTGTCTATCAGATGGATGTAAAGAGTGCCTTCCTCAATGGTGATTTGGCTGAGGAAGTCTATGTTGCCCAACCTGAAGGATTTGAGAACAGCGAGTTTCCCAACCATGTGTACAGACTTCACAAGGCAATGTATGGTCTGAAACAAGCTCCAAGAGCATGGTATGAAACTCTTTCAAATTTCTTATCTGAAAACAAATTTATCAGGGGTTCTATTGATAAAACACTCTTTACCTTCAAGGACAAGAGTGATTTCATCATTGTGCAGATTTATGTGGATGATATCATCTTTGGGTCAACAAATGTCAATCTTAGTAAACGTTTTGCTAAATTAATGACCAAGAAATATGAGATGAGTATGATGGGTGAATTAACTTACTTTTTGGGTTTTCAAATTAAACAATGTCCTAAAGGAATTTCTATTTGTCAAGAAAAGTATGTTAAGGATTTACTTAAAAAATATGACTTGGCTGATTGTGCTTCAGTGAAATGCCCCATGCTTCCACCCAACAACTTGGGCCCTGATGAGTCAGGGGTCTCTGTCAATGAGACTTTATATAGAGGCATGATTGGGTCACTGATGTATCTAACAGCCAGTCGTCCAGATATCCAATTCTCCACATGTCTCTGTGCAAGGTACCAAGCTAACCCAAAAGAATCCCATCTAGTGGCTGTTAAGAGAATTTTCAGGTATCTCAAAGGAACACCATCCCTAGGACTATGGTATCCAAAGGAATCAGGCTTTGATCTCAAGGCCTATTCAGATTCAGATTATGCTGGATGCTGTATTGACAAGAAAAGTACTTCAGGCAGCTGTCAAATCCTAGGAGGAAAATTGGTTGGATGGAGTGCTAAGAAGCAAAACTCTGTGGCTATGTCTTCAGCTGAAGCTGAATATGTCGCTGCAGCCAGCTGTTGTGCTCAGGTGCTCTGGATGAAAAGTCAATTGGCTGACTATGAAATCTTGTATGACAAAGTGCCAATCTTTTGTGACAACACCAGCGCCATTGCTATATCCAACAACCCTGTTCTTCACTCTCGTACCAAACACATTGATATCAGGTATCATTTTATCAGGGATCATATTATGAAGGGAGATATTGAGCTGCATTTTGTTCCCACAGAGCTGCAACTAGCTGATATCTTTACAAAGCCTTTGGCTGAACCTACGTTCAACAGGCTAGTTGCTGAGCTAGGGATGCTCAATATTTCAAAGCCTGTGGCTTGATATTAAATGTGTTCATTAAATGATTGATTCTATATTAAATGTTTTATTAAATGTTTTTCACATGAAACTAGGTAGTTGCGTTCCAAGTAAATGCGAAAAACATTCTCACATTTTTTAATCATTTAAGTTTCGGATAACGAGGAGACAAACATTTTGAAAGGTCAAGGGGACCCACTTGAGCAGTCATTTTCGCTTTTGCATTTAATACGGTTGAATAACTGTTCACTCTAGTTTGAATATATATATTGTCTTCTTTCTCTTCTCACCCACCACCATTCTAAAAATCATCTTTTCTCTCTCTAAACTCTTATCTCTCTCAACCATCCGCCATTTTCATTCTCCTTCAACCTTAAATCAATGGCGTTTCCAGTACCAAAGGCCTCCAATGTGAACTTCGAGATCAACGAGAGCATCATCGCTTCCAATAACGCCATTGGATGGATCAAGGCACCAAACAACACCTACTCAGATCTGGTAAATTTCATGCAGAATTGTGACCTAAACGAAGCCTTCACCAAAACTCCATCCACCTTTTACCAAGAATACCTTAGGGAATTCTGGTATTCTGCTGAAGTTGAAGAAGACACCATTACTTTTAGCCTTTCTTGCAATGAACATCCTTTTGCTTTTTCCCTTGCTGATTTTGCCAGTGTGGCCGGACTTAAACATGGAGATGAATGCCTGAAGACAGTTGACAAAAAGGCTGTCAAGGAAGCATTGGCCACACTCAACCCTTGTCATGACATTAACCCTGCCCTCACACCAGCTGAAATCCTTGCTAAAGCCCCTCTGAAGATTAAGTATTTTTCTCCTATGTGGCGTGTCCTCTTCACCCACATTGTGAAGTCCCTGGGAGGCATGCAGGGATCACAGGATCAAATGTCGTTCAAACATCAGACTATTGCGTATGGATTAATATGGGGAGCTGATGTTGACGTTGGAAGCCTCCTTTTCTCTAACCTGGTAGAACAACTGAAGGGAAGGAATCAGGTCAGGGAGAAGAACATCTGTTATGTGTGTTATCTGTCCCTGATCTTTGAGAGTTTGCTGGGAGAGAACTACCATAACAAGGCCTTGACAGCTCTGAAGCCCTATCGCATCACTGGCGCCATCTACAAGGAGATAGGAGCTGAGGATATCCCTGTGACTGCACACATGCTGAACGTGGCCAACCAGGTACCCAACGCTGAGAAGCCCTTGCTCCCTTCCTCTGAGAAGGTGAATACTTATAGTGTCGCTGGCAAGTCTACGTCTTTGACCTCTGGGCAGCACACTACTAAGTCCAAGGCTTCATCTGGCCAACAGCTAAAGAAGAAGAAAATCCCCTCTTCTTCCCAACCTAAAGCTGTTAGCAAGGCCAAGGAAAAGAAGATTGACACCGCCTCTGGTCCAGATACTCTTGTGGATACAGAATCTTCGGCTGACAAACAACAGGCGTCTAGTGTCTCTAGGTCAGCATAGACTACAGGAAACCAGCCAAACCAAGCTGATATCTCACAGGTAATCAATGTACATTTTTAGAGGTTCACAATCAACCACTCTCATTTGTCTGTAGGAGAGAGTGGTGAAGTTAGGGTAATCCTCGACCCATAGAAGTCTATCATTTCACTTAGAATTCTTTAAGACTTCTGTACACTCTGTCTTTGCACCAGGGAGTGATTCATTTGTGTTTATAAAGCACCCCGATGACCCTGAACCCTCTAGACAGTATTCAGGCTAACAACAACCTGAATACATTAATGTCTCAACCTTGATGGCTGTACTTCACACAGCCTCTTGGTTCCCTCATTAAAAGAGTCCCAAAGGATTTATCCTTTCAGGGGGAGCTGAATCATCACCCTCAGCTTTCCTAGGGGCAGCGTAACAGGCGACCTACAACAACATATGTTTCACTCTTAAAAGAGTCCCAAAGGTTTTACCTTTTGGGGGGGCTGAATAATCACACTCAGCTTTCCTAGGGGCAGCGAATGGCGATCATTAAACAACATATGTTTCACAATCAAAAGAGTCCCAAAGGTTTTTACCTTTTGGGGGGGCTGAATAATCACACTCAGCTTTCCTAGGGGCAGCGAATGGCGACCATTAACCACACTTCATTCACACTTAAAAGAATCCCAAGGATTTATCCTTTGGAGTGGCTGAGTAATCACCCTCAGCCTCTCTGGGACAGCGAAATGGCGACCATTCACTTTATATTTTCCCCTGTTACTAATTACAACAAACTTGCAGGCTGAAATTGTACAACCAGTCCAAGAACCTCAGGTACATGAAAAGGAGGCTGAAACAATAACTCAGGACATTCAGATTGAAGAAGAACTTGTGCTCAATGCTGATGAAGAAATGCTTTCTGTAGAAGATTATGTCGCTGAGTTTGAACCAATGCCTGAAGATGAATTCCCTGAGGGAATGTTTGATGAAGAGGAGGAAGAAGATGAGGATGACCAGCTATCAGCCTCTCCTCCTAAAGAAGATGACAAGACTTCTCCTCTTAAGGAAGCTGTTGACACACAAAACTCTGCTACATCTGCAACAACAGTCTTCCAAAGACCAATTTATGATCCAATAGCTGAATTCCTCTTGTTTGATCATCCTACCCAGACTAACTTCGACTTGATTCCAAGGGAGGATGATTTTGCTCAACAAAGCCTCAATATTAAGAATCTTCAGCCTGTACACCATCAGTCTGATATTGAGCGCTTATCAAGAAAGCTGGACGTGATCAAGTCAGAGATGCACAATTTTACTGTCACCTTTCCAGGTATTATAAAGAAGGCTGTGACTGAGGCTGTCACTGAGCCTATTCAGGAGGGTACAAGAAAAGGTGTGGCTCAGGGACTAAGTCATCTCTCGACACGAATCAAGAATGCCATTGACTCAGTTGTCCCTGCATTGTTCCAAGAACAAGAAAACAACATGAACAGACACTTCAATGCAGTGCGCAACAGGCAATACAACCATGCTGGTTTTATTGTCAGACGAGTTCAGGCAAATACCAATGCCAATGCCAACCTATTGCTGAAGATTGCCAGGGCATCAAGGAAAAGACAGCGTGCCATGGCTGCCTCTGTGGAGCAGATTGCAAGAAGATTTCAGGCACGTTCATCCAAGCATAAGAGAAGTAAGGATAAACGTGAGGGGGAGAAGACTAATATACTCAGTCTTGCATCTGCTGAACAAGGCTCATCTTCAGCCAATCCTTCAACAACACCTATTCCTCTTCAAGTCATCACACCAGTTATAGTACCTGATGATGAGGATCAGACTCAGGGGGAGCAACAGACACAAGATGGAGCTGACTCATCTAAATCCATGATCTTAGTTAACATCAGCAAGCCTGAGGATGAGGATGAACCAGCAGCCAAGAAGCTTAAATTCACTGTGAGCTCCCTACCAAAATCTATTCAAAATCAGGCTCAGACAGCGTTCCTCAAAAGAGCTGATGATTTGAAAAACATAAGTGTGGAGTCCTCTGTCTCAAAGAAAGGTAAAGAGATAGTTTTGGTTGATACTGACACCAAACTTAAGAAGATAGCTGCGATGCTAGAGACAGGAGGATCCACAACAGACCTTTCCCAATTTTCAACCTTTACACCTTCCGATGAGAGACCTTTAACGCCTGAAGAAATAGAGCAACAGGCTGAAGAATTCAAAAGACTAAGTGAGCTCAAGGCAGCCAAAGAATTAAATGAAGCCACTCTGAGGAAGATGACACCACCTGAAAAAGAAAAACAAAAACAAAGGTTGAGGGAAATGGAACTTAAACGCGCTGAGGCCTTAAAGAAAGTCAAAGCTGACTATGATGCCTGCGTGAACAACAGGTATGCTGCTGGCAAGATAACCAAGTTTAGATACACCATTCACAAGTCCACAAACACCCCACAGATGATCTTATGGAGGGATAATCAAACGAGGAATATGGATGTGTTTGACAACTTCAGGTTAAAAACACTTGGGTTATCAGAATGGTTTGAACTCGAAGCCTTAGCTGCCAAAAAGTCTGGACAGGCAAATTTCCTTCTGCTTAAAACTCTTAAGGCTAAGTTTAACTGGATCAAGGAAACAGCTGCCAAACTCAAGATTGATCCCCCACCACAGCTTTTCGAACAAGGACCCCCAAATACAGGCAACAAAAGAAGAAGAATTTCCCAAATCATTGATGAAACTTTTGTTACTGAAGATGTTCGTGTGGATGGCATGCACAGGGATCTGATCCTTCCTAATGGTATAGTTGGCCCTGTTGATGGTCAGACATACTCAGTGCCTGAAAGAGGAATGGCTTTCATGAACAAAGCCTGCCAATATGCTTTTCAGAGGGAAGATGAGCTTTGCCTGGCTTCAACTATTCAGCTACTCTGTCACAAGAAGTGTCTCAAGATCAACTCAGAGTACTCCAAGAAGTTTGCAAAGACTTTGCAGGATGAAATTGATAACAGATTAGATGTGGCCGAAGCTGAAGAAAGAATCAAAAATGATGACTATTGAAGATAGTATCAGCCCTTTTACCTTCATCTTTTATTTAACTTATGTAATGAACTTGTAATTTTTCTTTAAGTCTTAATAAAATCATGAGGTATGTTTGTTTAGATCTGTTATGTGTAAGAAGAAGCTGTTAAACTCACTTACCTTAACTTAGTTAGATCTAGCACTATTTATGTTTAAATAGGGGGAGATTGTTGGGAATCTAAACTTGTTAGATTCCCTGTTCATTGATTTAAACATAATTAGGCTGATAGATAGTCCCTTGCCTGTGCCTAGGAGGCAGGCAAGTTTCACAAGACTCACAGAGATCCGAATCTCTGTGAGCAACCTCAGAGGAGTCCATGTCAGAGACATTGTCAGGGAAGTCGAAGATTACCTGAAGACATACTCCTTGGCTGTGATGGATAACAACCAAGATGTATTAGGGACTCTGAGGGGTTGAGAGTTAACAGGGGTGGCAATACCCTGATAACTCTCAGCACACTTTGGACATGCCATTTGTGTGTTCGAGAATATGAAGAATAAGGAAACTGTTTTGGACAACTGTTCCTTAAAGCATAATGGAAGACTACCAAGAATAGAAGGACATCATGTGACTGATGTGGGAACTTGTAAAAGCTTGTGTAGTCGACATCAAGTACTGTTCAAGTCAAACTCGTAACACTATAAATAGGATGTGTATCCTTGCATTAATATTCAACACTTTGAGATATTAAGAACATTAGTGCGTGTAACTTAGTGAATCAAACAGCTACGACTGTATTCATAAGTTAAGGTTTATTGTTGTTCAAAGTGTGCACAACACATTGTCATCAAACGGTGTTATCCATAACACTTGTAATTCTTTATTATACAATAATAAGATTACGTTTGAAAAGTAATACCTTGTGTTGATTAAGTTAAGATTAGGGTTTCTCGCATTGATTAGGGACTTTCAATATAAGCTATTCATTCATTTACCCTTTTACATATTTATATAAATAAGTTTTATAAGTTAGTGGGTTTTAATTTATATTTTATACTATTAAATTTTGAGTGCTTATATAATAGTATTATTCTTTAATTTCCAAAAATCTGATTTTTATCTTCACTTTCACCAAAACTGCCATATCTTGAGTTCTATATGGAGATAGAAGCACAAATTTTATCACATAAACTACATGATATGTGCTACATTTAACTCTTCTATAGCTACTGTTGAATCATCTTCTAAGTATTTTCTAAAAATCGTCCAAAACAGTGAACTCAGATTTATACCTTAAACTTGTTTTGATCATATCTCACTCATTACTTTGATTCCATTGCATGGCCAACTCTCACATGTGTACAAGACATATAGCTTACTGTAAATGGATTCTAATTCATCATTTTATCAGTCCATGACCTGTTTCTTTACTGTTTTATACAGCCAACAAATTTAACCAAGATTTTAACCTTGTTTCTTATGTTTTTTCACCTTTTTAATCATGTTTATCAACACCAAATCCCCACATAACATTTTTATCATCATATAATCATCATATACATATACAATAGGAAATAAAATACATGTTTACATAATCAAAATAACAAGAAGATGAGGAGGACAATCTTTATACCACCATTAGTGATGAAAAGATGAGGTTGATGATGAACAAGACTTGGTTCTTGTTATCACATCTTTAACTTGGCAAATGAACTCCTTGAGATCTTCATGTGCATGAATATCTTCTTGAAAATCAGCCCATAAACTCCATGAAAACTCCTTTTTGGATGTTAAGATCACCTCCAATCAATATATCTTTAATGAGTTTCCATCATATGCAAGTTATACATATGATTTGTGGTAGAAATTTTTGGATGAATGGTGGTGGTGGTGCTATGATGGACGGCCAAGAGGAGAAAGAGAGAGAGATTGTGTGTTTTTGAGATTTGCATGAGATGGGAAAATGAAGTAGCTAGTGGTTTTGTTGTAGCATGGTTTGGTGCAAAGCTTAAGACATGTGTCTTAGCTTTGTAGCTAAGTTTGACACCTCATAAGGTGTGTTTGTTGCTTATAGTTTGCCGGTTTTGGGGTGGGACAAGTGTCCCACTTGTCTAATCCCCATTTATTTACGGGTACTCCTCGATTCTAGTTTCCTCAATTTGCGTGCCCTCGGGTCGTTTTACGAAAAACGTTTTTATAAATTATGAATCAACGTCACAAAACGAATCCAATAAAAATTGTTTCATCAAAAACGGAGTTCGAAAACGTAAATACGTAATCTTAAGATTTCCGGTTTAGTCGTAAAGGATGTTAAAATAAAATCGTAAGTCCTAATCTCTTCTCGTAAATTTGTGAGTTTATGATCCAGCACAAATTTAAAACTCCAAAATAATATTCACGAATAAATTTATTTTCTGAAATGTCACTGTCACCAAAGACGGTGTATGTAAACATAAGCACGTAACGTTGAATCCTCCGATTTAGACGTAGTCGATGCTACTTCAAGACGTAAATCCAAATTTATTCCCAAAAATAAGTGAGTTCATATTGTATCATTAAAATAATATTTTCAAATAATATTTGAGAATAAAATATTGACCATAATTTGACGGATTGTCACACAACGACATTTTAGTTTAAAAATAGATAATCAACCAACTCAAATTATTTTCCACCAAGAACGATTGAGTCGCACTTTCTACCATTAATCAATTCGAAAAGATCGGTTTAACGAATTTTCATACGAGGAAAACCCTTGTATTACATATCATAATTCTTCACATGATGCTTTTGTTAGCCGAATATTTTATATAGTCAAACAAGAATGTAATAGGTCATCTTAGTCGTTATTGGTCTTGTATTATAATAGGTTAGTCGGGAAAACGGGCTTGGACTTTAAGCTAATATTGTATAAGTTAGGGGCGTAAGCCCAAAACAAAGCCAAGCCCGGCCCAAGGATTCTAAACCTACGGCCCATATGCCAAGGGTATATATACCCTCTTCCATGTGTGGAAGAGGGTTTTGGTTCATTTTACTCTCTCTCTCTAGTAAACATTAACCTTCCAAAATCTCTCTGTTTCTCTCTCTACTTTTCTTCTCTTTCTCTCTCTAAATATCTCTTCTAAATCTTGTGTTATGGATTAAATGGGATTAACATTTGGTATCAAGAGCCTATAGTGGATAGGTGATTGAAGATTCGTGTGTGGTTGATGAGATGGCATTTATACATGATCTCATCGTTCTTTTCGGACTTTAAATGCATAAAAATGTCATAAAATACCATATATATGCTTGTGTTTGTTTACTTGTGTATTTTAGGTATGGATATCGTGAAAAAGACAAAAGATCACAAGAAACAAGGAAAAATGGACACGAGAAACGAAGCCGTACAAAGAACCGGGCCCTAGATCATGATTTATCCAATATTTACCCTTGAAGATTTTAAGATATGCAAGATTGATCCTCAAACAATGAAGAAATGACACTTAAAACCCTTGTGAAATCATAATTACAAGTTTGGTCCCTTAAGTTTGTCAAAATTACACAAAAGGTCCTTCAACTTTGAAGAAATGGCAAGATTAGTCCCTCATCAAATCTAATTTGTCAATTATGGTCCCTTATGGAGTTAAAGTTACAGTAAAGACCTTTGAAGATCAACAATGTCCAAGATCAGTCCTTGAATTATGGAAAAATGGCAAAAACAACCCTTGATATCTTTTTACCAAAGTTTTTCGCCAAAAATATGAAAACCATAACTTGAATAACAAAGGAATACGTTTTTGTGGGCTGAAAAACTTGATATACATGTTGGCCAAAGAACAAGGACTTATGTTGTGCAAGTGAAACATTTGAAACGAAATTGCGCCAAACACACAACCTTCCCCGAAAATCAGATCAAAAACATTACTGTTTACCTTTCTTCACCCCCAGAAATTACTTCACTTAAACAAAGGGTAATTTTCAATTACCCTGGCACATGTGTGATTCACACATGCAGAAACACATCCCACACCAAAAACCCTCACTCCCACTCACTATGGACCCCACCCCCAATTCCCTTTCAACCAATCAGATAACAACTTCACCTCCAAGTTATCCAACGTGGCCAAATCAACAGCTGAGAGTTATTGCTTCATCACAAAGCTAAAATGAACACTCAGGATCATTTTGGACAGCTCACAACCAAGAATCGTCTAGAAGACCTCAAGGATAAAATAGGAATTTCACTTCTAGGGTTTGTGAACAGTGTAGGCTTAGCATTTGTCTATAAAAGGAGACCTCAACCTGTGAGAGTCCCTTTGTTCCAGTTTTAGGCTATCAATCTTTGTAATCCCTTTTTAAGTTAATAAAATTTGATTTTCAGACATTTATGAAATCTTGTTCTTGTTTATTAAAAGTTGGTGTTAGAATAGCCTAATTTTAAGTTCCATTTTCATGTTTGAAGGTTTTTGAGGCAAGGTTTTAAGTAATAAAACTTGGGTTTTAGAAATCAGAAAAGTGCTTGTTTATTGTTCATCACTTTTGTTTGTTCTTCTTAGCAGTTACTTGGAAGCTGGTACTTGTTTTGCTAGTACCTCAGCTCAAACAATCTAGGGCCTGGATGTAGGTCTTGGAGGTTTGCACCTTCTCCCTTTTCAATTTTCTCTCTTATTTTCTGAATTTTGGTGATTTTGTATGATTGTTCTTGAATCTGTGTTTTTATGGTTGATTATTGTTCATCTGGTATTGTTTGATGTTATTGAAGTGTTATTAGCTTGATTTGTGGGTTAAATATGGATAAACCTTTGGAAATTTATCAAAACAGGTTTTTAAGGGGTGTTTGGGTTAATTGCATAAGCAGATTTTAAGGCTTGTTGATTGGCTATTTTGTGCTTGTGGTTGTTAGTACTTGTTTAACTGATATAATTGGTCATTTGTATGCAAGTTTTGTGGGTTGCAACACCTAGATTCATAATAGGGCTTTAAAATCTTGTTTACTTGATATTTTTGGCTGTGGTTTAAGGGACACCTAGATCAAATCATAGACTAGGGTTAACAAGTGATTAAACTAGGTTAATAACATCAGGGAAAGAGATTTGGATGCTTGAAATTGGATTTAGTGTCAATTAGATCAGCAAAAGTTTCTGCATATTCACCTTGTTCTTATCAGTAACTGTTTGTGCTTGATTCTGATTATTCACTTTGATTCGGTGTTTGATTTAAGTTTGTTTGTGCTTATTCATAGTTTATATAGCTTATGTATGCAACTGGTTGAATTTGGTTGGCTTATTCATGCTATATCTGCTTATTTGTGCATAACTACTTATTTCCCAAGTCTATGCAATATCTGGTGACTGTTTGATTAATCTGGGCTTATTGTGTGAACCAAATTGTGATTTTCTTGTTGATATTGACTCCTTGTGATTCACTGATCACAAGGGTGCCCTTGTTTCCAATTGAATCCAACTAAATCTCTTTAAAAAGCTTGGTCAAATAGTCAAAGCAATGGGAACTCCTTTCCCCTGCTGCTAGCCACTACTAGTGTTAATTGGGTTTCAGCTTATCAATAAGCTAAAATAGCTTATTTTAACCAGCAACAATTTGGATTTTGTAATAGGTGCTCATTATTTGACCCATTTGTTCATACTGGAGCATTTGGTGGGTTGACTTTATGGTTTGACTAAAAAACCAACTTAATTGACTTTTTCATAAGTGCTTATTGGTTCATTCTGGCTTATTGATGTTGCTTATTGGAATTTTGTTGATTGATTTGGCTTATTGAGTTCATTTGTGACACTTTGCTTATTTCTGCCTTATTGAGTGTGTTTTTTCAAAATTTCTTTTTACAGATCTCTTAAGCATCCCAAAAGAAGGTTGTGTGTCAAATTAGAGCTTATGGCATTAGCTTATTGCTTAATGGGCTAAAAAGCCCAATAAGGATAAGCTGTGATAAGCTCACTTTCAGCTTTTAGGCCTTTAGAGTTTTGTGTCTAGAATTGAATTTTGAGTCAGATTGGGCTTTTCCAAGTAAATTGGGTCAAGTTTGACTTTTTGGGCTAAAAAGCCCATTTAAGTGGACTGTTTTTGGTTTTGGCCCATTTGAGGGCCCAATAGGGGTATTCTGGTCATTTCACTTTCATTTTCTGATTATTTAGGTTAAAATAAACTAGTTTGCAAGTTTTTAGAATTTTTTATAATTTTTGGATTTTTAATATTATTTTATTATTATTTTTCAAATTTCATAGTTTTCAACTTTTTACATTTTTCTTAGCTTAAATACATTAAAATATGAATTTTTCAACTTTTAGAATAATTTTATCACTTTTAGATTAATTTTTATAATTTTTTTAAGTTTTAATAGTTTTTAAATCATTTTAAATAGTTTTTATTAGTTTAAAAATTTCTAAAAATAGTTTTTAAGCTTTTTAGGTCATTTAGAGGTTTAGCAATTGAAAAATATTTATTTGGGCTTTTTGATAATTAATTTGATTTTTAGGGCTTTAATTAGCATTTAAAAATTGAATATTTAATTAATTAAAAGGTTTGAAAAAGTTTTGATCATCGGTAAACTCTTAGTTTATTTATTTTGATTTTTGGTAAATTTTTGGTAATTTTTAGAATTAATTTTTATTTTTGCTTATTTTACGGTTTTACGTTTAGTCTTAGTAGTAATTAATTTCATGCCCTCGTCATTCTCTTTTCTCATCCGCTTCTAACCAATATTAATCTCAAACCTTGCTACATTTTAGTCACACACATATATGCCTCCTTGGGAAACGAACTTCATTGGATCATTAGTGCTTGATTTTCCTAAATCATAGCTTAATACTTACCGCTTTTACGCTCCTTTTCCTAAAGGGTGTAATTTACCACAATCATTTTGGCGCCGCTGCCGGGGAGGTGTGTCGTGATTAATTTGTTTGTTGTTCTTAATATAAACCATAAATATTATTTGTATTACTAGAACTCTACTAATACGTATTATCGGTTTTATTGGTTTTTCTTGTGAAATTATTATTACTATATTGTATTAAGTATCACAATAAATACAAAGTATCTCCAAAAGTGTGAAAACACAACCTTAATTGGGATTTGATCTCCTAATTATTGTATTCGAATCTCAAAAAAAAAAAAAAGGCAAAAATAGATAAATACTTTCGTGAAGCTCGATTTTGAAAAATACGAACTATAAGGTGGGTATAAGGCGGGTATTATAAAATATACCCTAAGGAAAAAGGCTCTTAAGTGCTTCGCGCCGCCTCTTTTCCCCGCTTGCTTGTGAGTATTTTGAGATTGAAGGCTAATCAAGGGTTTTGCCGCCCAAAGTATTATTACGTATAATATATTTGCTTGTTTTCTTTGTGATTAAACCCTCTTGAACAATTTGGTTTTCACCAAAGTTCTAAAGTCATTCGAAGGCGTTCAGTCCACGTGATCGTTTTCATTCCTTTGAGGCTTCTTTAATCCAGAGTTTGATTCAAGGAGAGATTTGGTAGATTGTTGTCTACGAAGATACACCAAAATCCAAAAAAAATAAAAAACAATGAAAAACACAAAAAAAATTGAAAATTCACAAAACACCCAAAAAGAATCTTCTTTGCTCACCTCCCATTCTTCGTGAAGTTTATGATCACTCGTAATCAAGCAAAATGAGCTCGTAAACGTCTTCAAAAGCAAGCCAATCAAGAGACGTCGATTGAAGAACAACCTCCAATTGTTGAACCTATTGTAGAACAAGAAGTCGTCATGGCTAATCGTACTATGATGGAGTTGCTACAAGCACCCACCGAGGGTTTTGGAGAGGCCATTGTGATTCCCGCTATCCTTGCGGAGAATTTTGAGATTAAGACGGGTTTAATGTCGATGTTGCAAGCTAATAAGTTTAGAGGTCATGAGAAAGACAACCCGCATTATTGTACTTAAGTGGTAAAAGGATGGGTGTTTACACACCTATCAAATCCCCTACACTTGACCATTGCAATGTCCTCATGCAATGCATTAGTTACAAAGCACGATTTACATTTTCCATCATAATCAATCCATATTGGCCTTTATTAAAGAGATAGAAAATTATAAACATTCAAAGAAAGTAAGTAAAGAAATCAAAAAAATACCTTAGGGTTTTGAAAATGTCATGTATGATCATCATCCTCAAGTTTTCACTTTCTCCAAACCAAGCTTAAAAACGAGATCATTGTTATTATAAGTTAGCAAACTAACACGAAATCATGTGGGCCAATTATTTACTTAGACTCCCTTATTCCTAGGTGTATCTCTTATATTTTATTATCGTCTTGAATGATCACGAGGATGCATTGTTGACTTATTTTGATAGCTATTTAGGCTGAAAATAAAGTGGGACGATTTAATCAATAGTTAGCTAAAGGACAAAATCTTTTAAAACTGCTTCTCGGGACCTCAAAAAGTTCATATCTTGGCATAACTCGCTTCGCGATTTGAGACCTTTCTCGGACCGATATTTGGCAACGACTTCATACTTCAAATCTTGAGAGACGTTCATGAAATAATGGCCTTCTTTTCATAATAGGAATTTCTTCACTTGAAGTTTTTGAGAGATTCTTCATATTTGGACCACGACTTCTTCATTTTTCTCCAATCTTTATTTGGGATTTTGATATACAACAATCCGCCTCCTTTTTGGACTTGGATCTATTTATCCTCATACCTTGTTAGGGCATTTTTGGATAGACTTCTCCATGATCTTTACGGGAGTATTTGCTTTTCGTCGTGTGTGTCGATCCTTCATATTGATTTTCGATAAATGATTCTTCACATCACTTTTGGATCTTTAGCAACAAAATGTAGCCCTCATGCCTTGTTAGGACCTTTTTTGACTCGCCAATCTTCGCATCCCGCTTCAATAAGTTATGCCTTGGCTATGAACTCTAATCCATACCGAGCAACTTTTAAACGATCTCAGGCTAGATGCTAAGTAACTTCTCAAATCGTACAACCTTATTCATTGCAGATAAATTATTAACAAGCGATGGGAGAATAAGCTCATAATTAACTCACATAAATTCACGAAAGAATACCAAACTTATAATTGACTCTATCATCTCTCGTTCTCCACAGTTTAAAATCTCAAGGAATGAGACTCGTGGATGCTTAGCCTATTAAATCAAAGTTTTGGGTTTTCGAGTCATATATAGGATCTTGCAAATTCTTAGACTTTTTCAAGTTTAGAAATCGCATTTTAAAGTTCCCTTGATAAACAACTCTCTAGGATCAATTATAGGAACTTGCGAAAAGTTCTTGTTCTTAACCCGTGAGAGTTAAGACTTTCGCGTTTTAAAGCTCCCTATATAAAAGCCTAGCAAAACTTGACTTAAACACGTTAAGGATACTAGCTAGAGTAAAACTTAGATAAGTACACTCGGGTTGAGTCAAAAGATTCACAACGTTTGAAAATTAAAACCACTTTATTAAAATTTATTCTAACAAAGAAAGAAAATAACTATAGAAAGGGAAAAACTAATAGGCCAAAATAGATCAAAAATTTTGAAAAATGTCAAAAAATAGATTTTCCGGTTAAAATGAGGACAATTACAAGGAAAAGACCACTTAACTTCGATAGAAGTCCTCCCTACACTTAATATAAACATTGTTCTCAATGTTTAAGCATGTGGGAATAAACTCCCCTACACTTAGGACATTGTGCATGTTGTTTAAATCTTGCTAAGGAAAAGACAACTAACGAGATTCCTATTTTAATATTGAGAAATATAAAATAGTGAATCAAAAAGAGTTTAGGATAGAACCGAGAAGACGGAAACACGGAATCACGGGTCGTCAAAAATCATCAAGAGTGGATCATTGAGCGGTCGAATCCCTGAATATGAGAAGAGAGGAAATAGCAAACACCAACAGGTCTCCCTACACTTAGGATATAGATAGCTAAAAGATAGATACATGGGTTGCCTCCCAAGAAGCGCTTGATTTTTGTTCACCTAGTCGTGAGCCTGACTCGACCTTGATTAGCAAAGGAAGAAGCATTAAACATATCCACCGGGATCAAAGACATAGTTTTCGTCCATCAAATAACACAAGCTTAAGGCGAACAAGGCAAGCCAAAGAAGAGTAGGCAGGGTTCCCTTAAGCAAAGATGGAGCACAGTGGAAGCAAGGGTGAAGAGGTGCAAGCATATCTCCAATAGGTCCAAAAATCTTTCCTTTTATTTCATCAAATGGATACTGAGATGGCTGAAGAATATCGATAACGGGGTCGAACACCTTTTCCTTTAGGGGAAAATAGCACTCAGCACATTAATCATCAAAATCATCAAGCACATTAATCATATTCGCGGATTATCTTCCATAGGATTTGTTTGTAAGCTTCCCCATTTCAAAAACTTGTGCATCATCCCCGACTCTTAAGATGAGTTCACATTTATCCACATCTATTAAAGCTCTACCGGTTCTTAAAAATGGGCGTCCAAGTATTAACGGAATACGAGGGTCCATTTCATAATCAACAACGACGAAGTCGACCGGAAAAGTGAATGTGCCAACTTTAATGAACACATCTTCGGCAATACCAACGGGGTAAGCGAGAGTGCGATTGGCCAGCTCAAGAGTCATTTTGGTGGGTGTAAGGTCGGGCAATGATAACTTTTTCCAAACACTTAAAGGCATCAAATTTATACTTGCCCCGAGATCGACTAAGGCAGTAAATTTGTTGATTTGGTTAAAAGTACAAGGAAGCACAAAACGACCGGGATCTCCAAGTTTCTCCGGAAGTTCTTTAAGAACGATTTCAGAGCAATTTTCATTCAAGCGAGTATTAACAAACTCGGCCATCTTCTCCTTCTTACTAAGCAATTCCTTAAACATCTTGACAAATTGTGGCATTTGAGCAAGAGCTTCAACAAGGGTAAAGGTGATTTTCATTCTGGCTATCTTTTCCAAAAAGTTAGCGACTTGAAGGTCATTCTTAGTCAAAATTTTAGCCTTGTTGAGTCGAGAAGGGTAAGGAATGCTAGGGTTGGGTGGTGGAGGTGTAGAAGGTGAAGGTTGAGTTGGTGAAGGTTGAGATGTTGAAGGGTTCTTCTTGGGTACTCCGTCACGACGAGGCGGAGATGGTAATGGTGTACTAATACTAGGTGTAGGAGTAGTAGGGATAAATGGTGGTGGAGGAGGTGTAGATGATGGGGGCGGGATAGGTGGTCCTACTAAAGTAACTCCACTACGGGTAGTAATAGCACTCACATTCGCTCGCGGATTGGTGACGGTGTTTGAAGGTAGAGAACTCGAAGTAGAGGGTTGGGTGGTGGGCAAGAAACTAGCCAGCATATTCTTTAAATCATTCGTTTGATTGCTGAAGGAGGATTGAATATCATTTCGAAGCTCGGATCTAATGTCATTCCCTTGCTTAGAGATATCCCCTTTCAAATTGATAATTTGGCTTTGTAGATTCTTGATTTGCTCTCCTTGGGTTCTCATTAAGGCTTCAACATCTTGATTGATGGGTGGGGCTTGTTGAGCGGGTGGGTTATAAGGATTAGAAGCTCTAGGTGGGATTTGGTTGCTTCTATTGTAATTGTTGTTGGGGTTTTGGTTTTAAGGAGAAAAACCGGGTGAAAGATAGTTGTTGGACCGGTAACTTAGCAAATTTCGATCCCCTTGAGGTCGGGCTTGGTAATTTTCCGGTGAATAATTACCATAAGCCGCATACACGTTTTCCGGATTGCCTTGAGTAGAAGGACAATCAGTGTTTGAGTGAGGACCGCCGCATATCTCACAAGGATTGGCTACCGCTTTAACTTGTTGTTGGTTTGAAGCGATGAGTAAGATATATTTGTTCATTTCGGCCATCATGCGGGTGAATTCGGTCATATCGGGGTTTGTTGAAGTAGAAGAAACATTGACTCTCGGGTTGTTCCTAGAAGAAGCGGAGGAATCTGATAGGTGTGTAAACACCCATCCTTTTACCACTTAATTCTGGCTAAAACAAGACCAAAACACGTATTTAATATCATTTGTTTGGAATTATGCGTGGTTTTTGTGTTTATTGTGTTTTCAGAGATAACCGGATAAATATTAAAGAAAACATGGAATTGCACGGGTTTTATCAAGGAAAAAGACTCAAGACGAAGACTATTGTCCAAGAGTTGCAAAAGATTTGAAGTCGATGGGCCTATTCAAAGATTTATCAAAGAAATGGACCAAAGATGGAAGATTTACATAAGTCGAAGAAACTCAAGTCTATTTAACGAAGAAATTAAAAGACGAGTTGGAATTAATCGACGACAAATCCCGAATCAGAATCTAAAACGTCAACTTTTCTGAAAAGACGAGAAGACAAGAAGAAAGGGAGAAAGCCCACTCACCAACCAACCACTAGGACTATAAATAGACTTTTCCTTCACATTTTAGGGAGTTAGTTCATTTTTTCTTTTTCCAGTTCTTGTTGGTTCGTTCCTTCACCAACACCATTAGGGTGTTTGGTGATTTTTCTTCTTTCTTTCAATCTTGTAAGTGTGAATCAATACTCTTGTTACTTTTCCATTAATCAATCCATTCCATCTTTCTATTCATCTTGTTCTTCATCATCTTTTTAGTGAAAGTTCTTAAGTTTTTATTTGATTCTAGTTTGATTCTAAAAAGTTGTTGATTTAGTGTTTTTATTGGTGGGATTTATTACTTATGGTATTTAAATGATGTGTGTTTGATTTGGTGAAACCTTTTTGAGTATTTTGGTGTTTAGATTGATAAAACGTTTCTCTGTTACTGCTACTGTTCTTCAACCCAGAACTCTCCGAATAGACAATTTTGTGTTTCCCTTATTCGGAATTTTGGATATTCCGAATAGGGGTGTTTCCATTTCTTTTACTCGGAATATTTTATATATTCCGAATAGCCATAATTTTCCGCATAGTACTTTATTTTTTCTTCTTTATTCGGAATATCACAGATATTCCGAATAGCCCTTGTATTCCGAATATGACGATTTTTCAGCATAAGCAAATTTTCCGAATTGAACCTTTTATTCCGCATAGGCCATATTTTCCGAATAGGGACAGTCTTTCCGCATAGGATTTTATTCCGTGTAGGACTATTTTTCCGAATAGGGTAATTTTCTGTTTGGGTATTTTTCATTTGCTGTTTAATTTAACTCTTTAAGTCTAACTTTACTTTTTAATAGAATAGAAAACAAAATCCACTTTTTGTCACCAAGAACAAATCATTCCACTTTTAACTGAGATCAATTCGAGAGGATTCCGAGAAATATTTTGAACCCATTGCAAATCATCGTATCAAATGGCGCCGCTGCCGGCTCTTCTCGTTAAGATCAAAAGTTTTTTGTGAGAACTTGAATTTTGGGATCCGTTCCCCGTGAACGTTAGTTTTTCATAAAAATTTTCAAAAAACACTAAAAAATATATAATTTTCAAAAATCCTAAAAAGTAAAAAAACATAAAAACCAAAAATATTTTTTCTTTGTTTTTCTTTGTTCGTTCTTTTGAAGGTGTATGCGCACTCGATCCACATCTTATCAAGAGCCCGAGCCTCTCGATAACTTAGACATGGCTGGTGTACAAAACAACAATAACATACCACCTCCGAACAACAATAATAACAACAACAACCCACCTTTCAACAACATGAATAACAACAACAATGAGCCCCTTCCGGATAATCGCCCGATGATTGAATTGCTCCAAGCTCATGTTGATGGCAACACGGATCCAATTGTTATACCACCAATTGCCGCCAACAATTTCGAGCTAAAATCAGGCTTTATCCAGATGGTCTCAGCTCAACCATTCTTGGGACGAACCATTGATGACCCACACGACCATATCAAGAGATTTCTACAACTCACCAACACGGTCAAGTTCAATGGAGTTCCACAGGAGGTTATAAGGTTACAACTTTTTCCCTTTTCTTTAGAGGGACAAGCCCGGCATTGGCTTGCTAAGGAACCGCCACAGAGTATTCTCTCGTGGACGGATTTGGAAACAAAGTTTATCAATTACTTTTTTCCACCCTCTCGTACTACCGCTTTGCGGAATGAGATTATAAACTTTGAACAAAAGTACGATGAGTCATTCAGTGAATCTTGGGATCGTTTTAAAGATCTTTTAAGAAAATGCCCACAACATGGTTTTACCAAAGTACATCAAATTAATACTTTTTACAATGGTTTAAGCATGAGTGACCAAGATTCACTGAACAGTGCCTCAGGGGGTAATTTATTGGCTAAGACTTCCAATGCTGCTTAGGACATCATTGAGAATAAATCTCGTGTGCAAACCAAGAGTGTTAGGACCAATGTTGCTAGTGCTAGCACTAATGACAGCGACAAGCGACTTGACAAAATCACCACGCTTCTTGAATCGCTTGTCACCCACACCGTCAGCAACAACAACAGCAACAACGCCAAAAACGCTCAAGTGAACGCTGTCAGCCAACCTTGTGAGATATGCGGTGGTCCCCACTCTTACACATCTTGTACCGCCACCCAAGACTACCCTGCTGAGAATGTGAATGCGGCATATGGCACCTATCCTCAACCTGCTTATCAAGCAAAACCCCAAGGTGACCGTAACTTGCTTAGCTATCGCAGCAACAACTATCTTTCACCACCTGGCTTTCCTCCTACCAACCCAAACCAACAACAAAACCTTAACCGTCCTCCTCAACAACAACAACAACCTCGACAACCATACATCCCACCTCACAAGCAGCAACAACCGCCTCAACGTAACAATCAAGTCTACCAACAACCAGCTTACCAACCACCTGCATACAATGCTCCTCCCAACCAAACCACCACGGCTTTACACCAAGAGGTTGCAACCTACATGAGGACCAATGATGTGATTGTCGGAAATCTCCAAGAGGAAGTGCGCAATTTGAAGGCAGATTTGGTAAAGCAAGGAAATGATTTGAGAGCCGATATGAGAAATACGTTGGATAGCCAAACTAATGATTTGAGGAACATGATGGCTAGTTTCTTCCAAAGTAGTCAACCCTCTTCTTCGGGTACTCTTCCGAGTAACACCGTTCCAAATCCAAGAGGGGAGATGAAAGAAATCACCACTCGAAGTGGCAAAGGTACCAAGGAACCCGAGCTTCCTATACCTCCACCGGTGGTTGTGACTAAGGAGAACGAGTCACCTGCTCCTATTCCTCACCCTTCTCCTTCCCCAATTTCACCAACTCTTCCTTCTACCCCTCCTCCACCCGTGGTAGTGAGTGATCCTATTCCCCTAAAGCCTTCCTCTTCTTCCAATATACCTTATCCTTCAAGGTTGAGGAAAGAGAAGCAAAAGAGCAAGGATGATATTCAGGTTTCGAATTTCCTTAAAATGTTCAAACAACTGAATTTCAATATCTCCTTCGCTGAGGCTCTCGCTCACATGCCCAAGTATGCAAAAATGTTTAAAGATCTTTTGAGCGATAAGGAAAAGCTTCTCGATATTGCCAACACCCAACTTAATGAGAATTGCTCTGCAGTGCTCTTAAGGAAATTGCCAACCAAGCTTGGTGATCCGGGTCGTTTCCTTATCCCTTGCAATTTCCCGGGAGTAGAGAATTGCATGGCCCTAGCCGATCTAGGTGCCAGTATTAATCTCATGCCTCTAAGTGTTTGGAAGCAATTATCTCTCCCAGAGCTAGTCCCCACCAAAATGACTTTGGAATTAGCTAACCGTACGGTTGCTTATCCAGTGGGGATAGCCGAAGACGTTATTGTAGGAGTCGACAAATTCACCTTTCCTGCTGATTTTGTTGTAGTCGACTACGAGATGGACCCCCGTGTTCCACTTATTGTTGGTCGTCCATTCTTGAGGACCGGTCGCACTCTTATTGATGTTGAAGCCGGTGAGCTTATCATGAGAGTGGGTGACGATAAAGTAGTCTTCAACATGGGAAAGTTGTCCAAACAACCTTATTCATATGAGAGTGTTAATTGTATTGACGTTCTCGATGAGGCTTGTGAAGAACACTTTAATGATGCTTGCAAAAGTATTCCTACCTCTCTTCCCAATGTTGAGACCGTGTCCTCTATTGATTCATCGTTGTCTCTATTTGGAGATAGTGATTTATTCTTGAACAATCTTGAAGCTACCATGGGAGATGCGAATTTAGCTACTAATGATTCTCCCACCGAGGGGGATGAAGACATGAATTTCTTTGACAATCTTCTCACCGAAGACAATCCTTCGCCTCCATCTCCCACGGTCATTGCTTTCGATGCCACGATTTTGAAAACGCCTCCCGTCGAAAATCCTCCGGATTTGGAACTTAAGGAGTTGCCGCCACATCTCGAGTACGTGTTCCTTGACGACAACAAAAAGTCGCCCGTCATTATTGCGAAGGATTTGAAAGATGAAGAGAAGACTCGCCTCGTCGCTGTGTTGAAAGATCATAAGAAGGCTATTGCTTGGAAGATTTCCGATATTCGTGGAATTGATCCTCACTTCTGCACACACAAAATTCTCATGGAGGACGACTTTAAGCCCATAATTCAAAGCCAACGAAGGGTGAATCCAAAAATACATGAAGTCATCAAAACAGAGGTTCTCAAACTTCTTGATGCGGGTATGATTTACCCTATTTCGGATTCACCATGGGTTAGTCCAATTCATTGTGTGCCTAAGAAGGGCGGAATAACCGTTGTTCCCAACGAACACAACGAGTTAATTCCCACTCGTCTCGTTACTGGGTGGAGAGTTTGTATAGACTACCGCAAACTCAATGATGCCACGAGAAAGGATCATTTCCCTCTACCTTTTATGGACCAAATGCTTGAACGTCTTGCCGGTAATGAATATTACTGCTTTCTTGATGGTTTCTCGGGTTATTTTCAAATACCCATCGATCCCCAAGATCAAGAGAAGACTACATTCACTTGTCCCTATGGCACTTTCAATTACAAAAGAATGCCTTTCGGCTTATGTAATGCGCCAGGGACTTTCCAAAGGTGCATGTTAGCTATCTTCCATGACATGGTTAAACAAACCATGGAAGTCTTCATGGATGATTTCTCGGTCTTCGGGGATTCCTTCTCTTCTTGCCTTGCCAATTTGGAACGTATGCTAAAGAGGTGCGAAGACACTCGCCTGGTTCTAAATTGGGAAAAATGCCATTTTATGGTAAAAGAAGGCGTCGTGCTTGGACATAAGATCTCGAAAGCCGGTCTTGAAGTAGACCGTGCTAAAGTCGATGTTATCGCAAAGTTGCCTCCACCTTCAACCGTGAAAGGTGTGAGAAGTTTTCTGGGTCATGCGGGCTTCTACCGTCGATTCATCAAAGATTTTTCGCAAATCGCTCGCCCGATGACCCACCTCTTGGAAAAAGATACTCCTTTTATCTTTTCCAAAGAGTGCCTTGAAGCCTTTAACTCACTTAAGGATAAGCTAACTAAGGCACCCGTCTTGGTTACCCCTAATTGGGAGCTTCCCTTTGAGTTGATGTGCGATGCTAGTGATTTTGCTATTGGAGCGGTTCTTGGACAAAGAGTGAACAAACACTTCCAACCCCATTACGCTAGCAAGACAATGACGGGGGCACAATTGCATTATACGACAACCGAAAAAGAGCTTTTAGCTGTTGTCTATGCTTTTGAAAAATTTCGCCCCTATCTTGTCCTTTCTACCACCATTGTGTATACCGATCATTCCGCGCTGAAGTACTTGTTGACAAAGCAAGATTCCAAACCAAGACTTCTTCGCTGGGTTTTGCTGCTCCAGGAATTTAAAATTGAAATTCGTGATAAAAAAGGAGCAGAAAACCTAGCCGCGGATCATCTCAGCAGACTTGAGGATCCTTACCAGGGGGATCATCCGAACAAAGAAATCAATGATTCTTTCCCCTTGGATTAATGTCTATAAACTCGAAGCCGAATGAAACCCCGTGGTTTGCGGATTTTACAAACTATTTGGCGGGTGGAATTCTCAAGGAAGGGTTGACGTCTCAACAAAAGAAGAAGTTCTTCACCGACATTAAGACTTACTTTTGGGACGACCCTTACCTATTCAAACAATGTGTCGACCTGATTATCCGTCGATGTGTTGATGGACCGGCAGCGTCTGAAATCCTTGATGCTTGCCACAAAGGACCCACCGGTGGTCACTTTGGTCCCAACTACACCGCTAAAAAAGTGTTTGATTCAGGATTTTATTGGCCCTCCATATATCGTGATGCTCACAATATGGTTAAGCGATGTGATGTTTGCCAAAAGCAAGGCAAAATCACACATAAAGACGAGATGCCTCAGAATTTCATTCAAGAGTGTGAAATTTTTGATGTTTGGGGTATCGACTTTATGGGGCCATTCCCTTCATCTAAAGGAAACAAATACATCCTTGTAGCCGTTGACTACGTTTCTAAGTGGGTTGAGGCCAAAGCTTTACCTACTAATGACGCAAGGGTGGTTTGTAACTTTTTGAAAGCTCTTTTCGCTAGATTCGGTGTGCCTCGCGCCATTATTAGTGATCGAGGGACTCATTTCTGCAATGACCAATTTGCTAGAGTCATGGCTAAGTATGGTGTAAATCATCGTCTTTCCACAGCCTACCACCCACAAACTAATGGCCAGGCTGAAATATCCAACCGAGGACTAAAGCGAATTTTGGAAAGAACCGTGGGAGAGAATCGTGCCGCATGGGCTGATAAACTTGATGATGCTTTGTGGGCTTTCCGTACTGCTTACAAGACCCCGATCGGCTGTACGCCTTATCGTCTTGTGTACGGGAAAGCGTGCCACCTCCCCATTGAGTTGGAGCACAAGGCTTATTGGCCCTTGAAGTGGGCTAATTTTGATATAAACAAAGCCGGTGACCTACGCAAGATCCAACTCAATGAGCTGAATGAACTTCGGAATGAGGCTTATGAAAATTCTTTGATCTATAAGGAAAGAACTAAGCTCATTCACGACTCCAAGATCAAAAACCGAGAGTTCCATGTTGGAGACAAAGTCTTACTTTTTAACTCTCGGTTGAAAATCTTTTCGGGCAAGCTCAAATCTCGTTGGTCCGGCCCATTCACCATTGCCCAAATTTTTCCATATGGTACTCTCGAGCTCGCTCAACCTAATGGACCAAATTTTAAGGTGAATGGCCAACGAGTGAAGTTGTACTTTGGTGAGGACACCTCTCAGGAGGTGATTCCATCCCTCACCACGTTCCCCATGAACTAATTTTGGGTCGAGTCAGGCTCGTGACTCGGTTATCAAAAACAAGCGCTCCTCGGGAGGCAGCCCAAGTATCTATCCCTTTAACCCCCTAAGTGTAGGGGAGGACCTATTTTGGTCATTTGTGTTTGTATGGTGATGTGATTACAGGGATTACTGCAATCTTGGAATCCTTGAAGAACCGTGCTCCCGTGTTATCCGAAATCCGGTTCTATCTCTCAACTATCGTGATTCAATTTTCTTCATACTCACATTTGAAATTGATCACTTTAGTCGTCTCTTCCTTAACTCGAGTTAACCAACGTGCACAATGTCATAAGTGTAGGGGAGATTTTTCCCACATGCTTAAACATTGAGGACAATGTTTATCTTAAGTGTAGGGGAGACTTCTATCGAAGTTTTAAGTGGACTTTTCCATGAAAATGCCTTCATTTAACCGGAAAATCATATTTTTCAACATTTTTCAAATTTTTTTATTAACTTTGGCCATTTAGTCGTAATTTTTAAATTTTTATCGTTGCTTTCATATGTATATATCCCGCAATAAAGTCAAAATATTAATAAAGTGGTGTAGCTGGTTTAGAAATCTTTGACATATTAGGCCCGTTGCGTTTATTTTGACTCAACCAGAATAGACTTATCCAAGTTTATTCTAGCTAGTATCCTTAACCATGTAGACCTTAATTGGTTTATTAGGCTAAGTGTCCACGAGTCTCATTATTTGAGATTTTAAATTGTGGAGGACGAGAAATGATAGAGTCAATTATAAGTCGGTATTCTTGCGCAAGCTCACTTGGTGTAATTATTTGCCTATTCTCCCATCACTTGCTAATAATTTATCTGCAATAAGTAAGGTCTTACGATTTGAAAAGTTACTTAGCTTCTAGCCCAAGATCGTTTAAAAGTTGCTCGGTAATGATAAGAGTTCATAGCCAAGGCATAACTTATGAAGCGGGGCGCGAAGATTGGCGAGTCCGAAAAGGCCCTAACAAGGCATGAGGATTCAATTTTATTGCTGAAGATCCAAAGTGATGTGAAAAGCATTATTCCTAAAGTCAATATGAAGGATCAAGACTCACGACGAAAAGCAATCAACTCCCATAAAGATCATGGAGAAGTCTATCCGAAAATACCCTAACAAGGTATGAGGATAAATAGATCCAAGTCCGAAAAGGAGGCGGATCGTTGTATCTCAAAATCCCAATTAGAGATTGAAGAAATAATCATGAAGTCGTGGTCAACAAAGATTGGAGTACCCCTCAAAAGTCTCCAAGTGAAGAAACTCTATTATGATGAGAAGACCATTATCTCAAGAACGTCTCTCGAAGATATGAAGTATGAAGTACATGCCAAATATCGGCCCGAGAAAGGTCTCAAATCGTGAACCGAGTTATGCCAAGATATGAACTTTTTGATATCCCGAGAAGCAGTTTTAAGATATTTTGTCCTTTAGCTAACTATTGATCAAATCGTCCCACTTTGCTTTCAGCCTAAATAAACTATCGAAATAAGTCCAAAAATGCATCTTCATGATCATTCTAAGACAAAAATAAAATATAAGAGATACACCTAGGAATAAGGGAGTTTGAGCATTTAATTAAGCCATGTGTGTAAGTGTTTGAATTGCTAACTTATAATAACAATGATCTCGTTTTTAAGCTTAGTTTGGGGAATGTGAAACTTGAGGGTGATAAATCTTCGCAGCACAAAAGCCCTAATGTAAGTCATCGATTTCTTTGCAAGTTATTTCCATGTAGCTATTTTCAAGTGAAAATGGTTTTCTATCCCTTTGTTACCTTTAAAGTTTTATTTCTTTAATTTTTGTTTAGTAGAATTTAAATAAGGCCAAGGTTGATTAATTATGAGAAAAGTGTAAACTTGCTTTATCACTAAGCATTGCATGAGGGCATGGCAATGGTTAAGTGTGGGGGATTTGATAGGTGTGTAAACACCCATCCTTTTACCACTTAATTCTGGCTAAAACAAGACCAAAACACGTATTTAATATCATTTGTTTGGAATTATGCGTGGTTTTTGTGTTTATTGTGTTTTCAGAGATAACCGGATAAATATTAAAGAAAACATGGAATTGCACGGGTTTTATCAAGGAAAAAGACTCAAGACGAAGTCTATTGTCCAAGAGTTGCAAAAGATTTGAAGTGGATGGGCCTATTCGAAGATTTATCAAAGAAAGGGACCAAAGATGGAAGATTTACATAAGTCGAAGAAACTCAAGTCTATTTAACGAAGAAATTAAAAGACGAGTTGGAATTAATCGACGACAAATCCCGAATCAGAATCTAAAACGTCAACTTTTCTGAAAAGACGAGAAGACAAGAAGAAAGGGAGAAAGCCCACTCACCAACCAACCACTAGGACTATAAATAGACTTTTCCTTCACATTTTAGGGAGTTAGTTCATTTTTTTCTTTTTCCAGTTCTTGTTGGTTCGTTCCTTCACCAACACCATTAGGGTGTTTGGTGATTTTTCTTCTTTCTTTCAATCTTGTAAGTGTGAATCAATACTCTTGTTACTTTTCCATTAATCAATCCATTCCATCTTTCTATTCATCTTGTTCTTCATCATCTTTTTAGTGAAAGTTCTTAAGTTTTTATTTGATTCTAGTTTGATTCTAAAAAGTTGTTGATTTAGTGTTTTTATTGGTGGGATTTATTACTTATGGTATTTAAATGATGTGTGTTTGATTTGGTGAAACCTTTTTGAGTATTTTGGTGTTTAGATTGATAAAACGTTTCTCTGTTACTGCTACTGTTCTTCAACCCAGAACTTTCCGAATAGACAATTTTGTGTTTCCCTTATTCGGAATTTTGGATATTCCGAATAGGGGTGTTTCCATTTCTTTTACTCGGAATATTTTATATATTCCGAATAGCCATAATTTTCCGCATAGTACTTTATTTTTTCTTCTTTATTCGGAATATCACAGATATTCCGAATAGCCCTTTTATTCTGAATAGGACGATTTTTCAGCATAAGCAAATTTTCCGAATTGAACCTTTTATTCCGCATAGGCCATATTTTCCGAATAGGGCCAGTCTTTCCGCATAGAACCATACTTTCCGCATAGGATTTTATTCCGTGTAGGACTATTTTTCCGAATAGGGTAATTTTCTGTTTGGGTATTTTTCATTTGCTGTTTAATTTAACTCTTTAAGTCTAACTTTACTTTTTAATAGAATAGAAAACAAAATCCACTTTTTGTCACCAAGAACAAATCATTCCACTTTTAACTGAGATCAATTCGAGAGGATTCCGAGAAATATTTTGAACCCATTGCAAATCATCGTATCAGAATCCCAGTTTTTGTGATGAGTAGTCATGTTCTCAATAAGCTCTCTACACTCCTCGGGTCTTCTTTTCATAAATGTGCCACCGGCGGCTGCATTAATCGTATCACGATCACGAAAAGTTAAACCGTTGTAGAAAGTATCAATTAAGGTCACGGGGAGCATGTTGTGGTTTGGACAACGATCGATCAAAACATTATATCTTTACCAAGCATCAAAGAGAGATTCATCGGGTTCTTGCATGAAACCGCTGATTTGATTGCGAAGGCTCGTGACCATAGATGGTGGAAAGTAGCACGGCAAAAATCGTTGAGTCATGTCATCCCAAGTATGAATGGAATTCTTCGGGAGACGATCAAACCATTTCTCGGCGTGGTGTGATAAAGTATGTGGAAAGAGTTGAAGGCGAAGAACATCCATTGTAGCACCGGGCAACTTCATGCTTTGGGTAATAGTAATGAATTTGTCGAGGTGTTTGTTGGCATCATCATCAGGCATTCCGCAGAATGGATTAGTTTGCACTTGTTGTATCATGTGATGCTTCAACGAAAACTCCGGAGCCGTGATTTACATCGGCGCAATCGGTCCTCCTCGTCCAAACATGGTGGGTTGACAAAGCTCCTCCATTGTCCGAAGATCGGGCTGTGGAAGAACATTGTTGTTGTTATTATTGAGGTACGGTGGATTATTATTGTTGTTTACACCTGTCATAGCTAAATCTTCACGAGTCTCGGGCTCTTGATAAGTTGAAGATCTAGTACGCATACACCTGCAAAGGCAAAAGAAAACAAAACCAAACACAAAGATAATATATATACTTATAAAGAAAATAAAGTCTTTTTGTATTTTTGAAAATATTTATTTTTTTATGGATTTTTAACAATTTTTTAATTTTTATAATTTTTTGAAATTTATAAACAAGAAAAATAACGCTCACGAATGAACGGATCCCAAAAAGCAACGCGTCTCTCACAGAAAACCGTTAATCTTCACGAAAAGAGCCGGCATTAGCGCCATTTAATACTAGGTTTTTTTTACCTGGTAAGAAAATTATAGTTCGTTGTTGTGGTCTAATCGAATTGATAACTGGTTAACTATGCGACTCAGCTGTCTTTGGTGAAAACAAATGTTGTGTCGTTGTAGTAAAGGAAAAGTGCAAAAACTTTAACGTAAAAGACGGTTAATTAAATCTAAACTAATTAAAACTTAAATGTGCAATATAAAACTTTGAAAAGTAAATTAATTAAATGACTTAAAACTAAAGTGAGACGAAAATTAAATTTGACGAAGTATTAAAAATGTAACTTAAAAACAAAACAAGGCAAAATATAATTCTAAACCCCAATCCATCGGAATCCAGATCGGAAAGCTGTCACCAAGTCCATCGGAATGTCAGATCGGAATATAGGGAAAGTGCTATCTATCGGAATGTATAAAAGTGAAACCTATCGGAATAATGGAAAGTAAGCTGTCGCAATAATACTTCAGATCGGAAAGCCCAGATCGCAATCCTAGATAGGAATGTTGCTCAATAAAATTGGGCAGCACTTCGACTTAGAAAGCCTCAAGACCCGTCAGAATATGCGATCGCAATGTGCGATCGCAATCCCAGATCAGAATGAGGGGGATGTTCCTAGATCGCAATACTCTGTCGGAATACAAAACCCTATTCCAATACTGTCACCATCAGAATGTGGGTGAGGCTATCGCAATGTGTAATTTCCCTTCTTTTCGATGGAGAGCAAATTCGCAATAAGCACAAGAACCAAATAAGCTAGAACTAATAAGCTGATTTCTAAAACTTAGATGAAATGGAAATAGGACGAGATAATAAGCCACAAATTTAAAACCTTTTCAAACACGAAATAAGAAAACGAAATAAGCAAACTTTTAGAAAAATGAAACTTTTTAGAGAACTTAGAAAAACGAATAAGCTAAGTATGAAACAAGCCAATAAGATTGTCAAACTTATAGCTTATCTTATACAAAAACTTAGACAAAAGTAAAAAGGTAAACTTCTTAGTAAAATAAGCAAAGAGATTAAGCAACTTCTTGCTTAATCCGAATTTTAAAACAAACCAAAAACAAGAGAAAGGTAGAAAGAGAATGATAAAAGAAACTTGATCAAAAGTAAATAAAGATTAAAGCAACAAAATGACGAACACTTACTTGGAATTAAAGGTATTTAAGGTGCAAGACAATTAAATAAAAATGACATGTATTTAAATGTGCAAGTAATTAAAATGGAAGAGCTAATTGTCACACTTAGCCAACAAAAACAAATGAAATGAAAATGGATGCTATATATAGGAGATTAGGGAGGTGGTTAGTGGAAGCTTCCTCCCCTTTTTCTTCTTTCTTTATATATTCTTTAGTCCTCGTCTTCTTAATTCTTCAACTTTTGTCTCGGGATTAATAAACTCGTCTTGTAATTTCTTCAATAAATTAGACTTGAGTTCTTTGGCTTTTAGTAAACTTCCGTCTTTTGACTTTTTCTTCGATTAATCTTCAGAATTGGTCTTGGACTTCCGTTCTTTTTGCACTCTTGATTTCTTGACTTCGTCTTTTGTCTTTTTCTTTGATAAAAGCCCGTGAATGCCCGTGTTTTCTCCCCTTTTCACATTTTCGTCCTAAATCACAACAAAAACACAAACCACGCATAATTCTGACATTTACGACATAAAATACACGTTTTGGCCTGGTTATTATTGTAATTAAGTGGTAAAAGGATGGGTGTTTACACACCTATCACTAGCATGAGATGACTCACACATTCAATATTTCTCGGAAAGGTACTAGTGGCATGAGGCTTTTGGGTAATGGTTCCAATGACATCCTCAAGTGCAACATTCACCCTTTCGATTTCAATTTAAGAATTGGATGACAACGAATCAGATGACACCTTTCCAGGTGGTAACGTTTTGTCAAGCTCCACTCTATAAGGAAAGATCGTCATGACATCGATATCAGTTTTAATCTCGCCAATTCTTCTTCAATATCACAATCAACTAATATTTATATTTCTACGAATATCAACCATTTTGTTCAGATCATAAATATCCGCAACTTGGTTTAGATCTAGAATAGCTAGAATTCTTACGGGAATAGCTTCGATTGATTTGTTAGGGGAGTTAGGGTTCCTTGTGACAATCTACGTCGTATAAATACCTCGTATAAATATTAAAATAATCATCAGACAATCATGTAATCTAATTACAACATATATATATATATATATATATATATATATATATATATATATATATATATATATATATATATATATATATATATATATATATATATATATATATATATCCGAGTGATATATATATTAAAATAATACTTCTCAGTCTGGCCTTGTCGGTAACTCGGGAATTCTTCGGCACCGTTATAGTCAAAAGATTTTTAGACATTTTGAGAAAAATGTTTATAGTTAAAAGATTTTGAAATATTTTATTCAAAACCTTGGTTTTTAAAATCTTTCGTTCTCTATAACGAGAGCTCTAATACCAAACTGTAACACCCCCAAATTTTATACAATTCAATACAGCGGAAGACTCGTTGGTGTTACGGGATAGCACATTACTCACATCATAGACAACGCATAAAAATCGCGTCGTTTAATAATAAAGCATTTCCATTCATAAATATCAGATTTACATAAGTCCCAAGTCATAGTATTTCATACAATTTTTACAAAGCATTTGAATGGAAATTATTATTTAAGTACGGGCCATTAATTCTTTGTTGTCTTCCCGAGGATTACCTTCAAGTACCTGAGATAAAACGTGTTAAAAGAAAAGGTCAGCGAAAACGCCGAGTGAATTCATAGAGTTTAATGAACTCCATCAATATAACATCGGTATAAAATTATTACCGAAAATCATTTTGTACAGATCATTGTAATAGGCCATAAAATAGCCAAAGTCATTTTATACAAATCCTTGTCAAAAATCATCATATAGGCTTTTGCCTTAAAAATCATTATACGAACCATTGTCATATAAACATCATACAATAAGTTTTATAACGTTGTATAGAGTTAAATAAAAACCGTAATATGAATATGGTTATATAAAACCAAAACACGAACATAATATCAATAATAAGACCCCGTATTGCTAGTCATGCAATATATCGTAATTCGGTGCGTATAGCAGTATTTCGTTAATTGGATTATTATAAGCCGCATGACACTGTTACCTTACTACAACAAACAAGTGGTAGCTAACCCGAAACTCATTTGCTCATCTAAATTAGCGTGTCGACACAATATCACGCTATGGAAATCTTCTCATACATAAGTTCGCTTACCAATCAATGTGGCACGACGGAGATCAACCGTCAAGGCGCGAACTAGGGTGATCGTCCCCAAATAGTACTATTATATGCATAAGCGTCTACCAAATCCCGGTAGTTCACAATTCATGCTAATGGTAATTTTAGTGACATAACCTAACTTTAATAATACATTTCATTTCATCTATCGGGTCATTTAATCATTCATCGGGTCATACAATCATTCGGGTCCAAATCAATAAACAGACAATCGGGACAACTAGTGTCCTATTTTATAAAAACTAACATGTTATCTCCCTCGCGGGTGTATAAAACATTTCATCAAAAGATTTAAAAGAGTGCGAGGCTATGAACTCACGTTGATGTGGGAAAGCGGGTTATCGGCAATTCGGATGTACGGTACGTGTTTCAATCACGGAAACCTAGAAAAATAATACTTGTCTTAGACTCTTGTCCAATGAATTTATAAAAATAACAATTATGTATAAATATGATGATTTTATATATATGATGATCAAGTGGGTTTACATATTCTCATTTACTCATTTTAGTGTTATGTGTTGATAACTTTTATACTAGTTTACTAGTTTTACCTATTTACATGTTTTAGGTCCAATAAGCCTATTATAAGTCCATTAACTTGTATTAATCCATTTTATACTTTTATTATCAGTATTATACTTTACATGTTGGGCCCAAGTGGGTTAAGCCCAATAAGTAAATTTATAAGTGTTTAGCCCATTTCGTTGGATTAATAGTCCAATAATGCTAACTTAGCCCGTTAATGTTCGTATGTTATATAGCTCGGGTTTATCGGTTTTTACTTGTTATATAAGTTCATATATCAGTATGTCAGTTTATAAAAGTTTACATTAGACGTGTCCGACCGTCTAAGTTTTATTTGACAAAGACGTTAATCTTTCGGTTTTAGCCGAAAAGACGTAAAACTTAGGTATATAGTTTTATAACATTGGAAAAACATTTATATTTACAATTTCTATAACATATCCCATTTTAATATCAATATTTATATAAATCTTTTATTATAATTGTTATCAAATAGTGGGTTTTATATATATATATTTTATATATAAATTTTGAGTGCTTATATTATATATTATTTATTCAAAATCAGTCCTAAAAATCTAGTTTACTAAAATGGTCATATCTAGAGTTCTATATGGAGATAGAACCACAAATTTTTATGACATATTCTAAATGATATGTGCTTTATTTTATTCCATTATAGATACTGATGAATCAACCTCTAAGTATTTTATAAAATTCGTCCAAAACAGTGTACTCAGATTTACACTCTTAACTTGTTTTGATCATATCTCACTCATTTTTATGATTCCATTGTATGGCCAAGTCTCACATGTGTATAACACCTAATACTTACTGTATATTGATTACACTTTACCATTTTATCAGTTTAACATTTGGTTACATACTGTTTTTATACAGCCATCATATTTAGCAAGATTTTAACCATTTTACATGTGGTTTTCCATCTTTTTACCCATGTTTATCAACACCAAATCCCCACATAATATTTTACCATCATATATTCATCATATACATATACAATAGGAAATAAAATACATGATTACATAATCAAAATAACTAGAGGATGGGAAGAACAATCTTTATACCACCAAGATTATGTAGGTTGTGATCAAGACATGGATTTTGATCACACAACTTGTGATAAATCAACACCAATCTTCAAGGCCACCAATACTTGTAAACTTTATGTAGAAATCAGACCTTGGACATCATAAAATCACCTCCTTGGATGTTAGAATCACCTCCAATCTTCAAGTCTTCAATAGGACTTCTTCATATGTGTGAATAACATAGGATTTATGGTTGAATCAAGATCAAAATGGGTGATATGGGTGTAAAAGTGGACGGAAATATTGAGAGAGATGAGAGGATTGTGTGTTTTGTATGAGTGGAAAAATGAGTTGCTAGTTTGGCCTGAGTTGGTTTTGAGTGCTAATGGTTTGGTGTAAGTAAACTAAGACAAGTGTCTTAGCTTACCATGTAAGCTTGACACCTCATGGTGTGAGTAGCTAGTTTTTTCGTCCCATATTGGGGGTGGGGCAAAAGTGGTTTTGTCTCATCCCCAATTATTTACGGGTACTCCTCGATTCTAGTTTCCTCGATTTGCGTTCCCTCAGGTCGTTTTATGAAAAACGTTTTAATAAATTATGAATCAATGACACAAAACGAATCTAATAAAAATTGTCTCATAAAGAACAGAGTTTGAAAACGTAAATACATAATCCTAAGGTTTCCGGTTTAGTCGTAAAGGACGTTAAATTATAATCGTAAGTCCTAATCTCTTCTCATAAATTTGTGAGTTTATGAACCAACTCAAATTTAAAATCCCAAAATAATATTCACGGATAAATTTATTTCCTGAAGTGTCGGACTGTCACCAAAACGGTGTATGTAAACGTAAGCACGTAACGTAGAATCCTCCGGTTTAGACGTAGTCGATGCTACTTCAAGACGTAAATCCAAATTTCTTCCCAAAAATAAGTGAGTTCATAATATAACATTAAAATAATGTTTTTGATTAATATTTGAGAATATAATACAAACCATAAATTGACAGATTGTCACATCAACAGTTGTTAGCATTTTGATTGGGAGCAAAACCCGATGGAGTCATTTGATTAGAGCGGGTAACTTGACCGTTTTAGTTATAAGTTCCCGTGGCTGCGTAGGCACTCGAAGTGTTACCACCGTTGGTAATGCACTCGGAGAAATCATGACCTCCACCACAATACATGTAAGAAACCTCAACCGCTTTAGCCGTAACGGGAGTACTTTGTTAACCAACTTTAAACTCAATCAAAAGACCCTTAAGCTTATCAAAGATTTTATTCTCCAAATTTGCCTCAATTTGGCAAGCATCGATGGTGTGAGACAATGAAGGTGAAGCCAAAGACGAAGGCTTACGAACACTCGATGTGCTACGAGGACTATAGACCTTAGATCTATTCTCAATAATCAACAACGCCTCCTCAACCGTTTTACACAAAAAGTTACCACCCGCGGCAACATTAAGATAATCTCTCTCATGATCGTTCAATCCATTGTAAAACGTGTCAATTTGATGCAAGTCGGAAAAACCATGATGAGGACACTCGTGCAACATTTCCTTAAACCGATTCCAAGCCGTAGAAAAAATCTCATTAAATTCTTGTGAAAATTTTGAAATTTCGTTTTTCAGATGCGTAGTCTTAGAGGGCGGAAAAAATGGTTAACGAATTTTGAAACGAGATCCTTCCACGTCAATATAGAATTGGGTGGCTCTTTCTCTAACCAAATATTAGCGGGTCCTGCTAAGGAATACGGAAAAAGCATCATCTTAATCGAGTCGTTAGCAACGTCCTTAAACTTGAAAGTGGCGTTAAGACGATTGAATTGGCGGATATGGTTGTGCGGGTAGTCCTTTTCTTCACCATGGAATTTGTTGTTTTGGATCATCGACAACAAACCCGTCTTAACTTCAAAATTCTCCGCAAGGATGGCGGGAATCACAATAGCCTCTCCATAACCCTCGGTAGGTGCTTAAAGTAACTCCATTATAGTTCGATTAGCCATGGTAGCTTCTTGTTCTACGATAGGTTCGTTAATAGGAGACTCCTAACTTGAAATGTTAGGTGTGGTTTTCTTTCGGTTTCTTCGTTTACGTGCACGTCTAGCTTGGTTGTGAGTTTGCATAAACGTCACGTACAACGTCGGGATGAGCAAAGATGATTCTTTTTGGTGTTTTTGACTTTTTCAATATTTTGTGGTTTTTGATTGTTTTTACTTTTTTTGGATTTTGGTGATGTATTACGTACACAAAATCTACAAATCTCTCCTCAAATCAAATCTCTCGATTAAAGGAGCCTCAAGGAATGAAAACGATCACCTGAAGTGAACGCCTTCGATGACTTTAAAACATTGGTTGAACACCAAAACGTTCAAGAGGGTTTAATCAATTGAAACCAAGAATATATATGTATATATATATATATATAATACTTTGGTTGAGAAACCCTCGATTAGCCCTTTTATATCATTAAACGGACTTAAAATGCATAAAACATATAAATATGGTATTTGATAAGACTGCTTTTATACATATTCTCATCATCCAAAATGGGCTTAAAATGCATAAAATATCATGAAATTTACCAAATATATGCTTGTGTTTTTTCCATGTGTATTTTAGGTACGAATATTGAGAAAATGGAAAAGGATCACAAGAAACAAGCAAAAACGAACACGGGAAACGAAGCCGCACAATGAACCAAGCCCTAAAGTTGATTTTCCAAGAATAACCCTTGAAGAATTGAAGATTGTACATGAAGGGTCCTCTAATATTGAAGAATTGACACTTTAAGCCCTTGTTTATTCATAATTACAAGATTGGTCCTTAAAGTTTCTCAAATTGCAAAAAGGACCCTCCACTTTGAAGAATTGGCAAGAATGGTCCCTCATTTATGAAGACTTGTCATTTTTAGTCCTCCAAGAATTCAACAAACAATTCAAGACCTTGAAGAATTAATAAAATGCCAAAATCAGTCCTTCAAATATCATAAATTGGTAAAACAAGTCCTTTGATAAACATTTACAAAAGTTTGGGGGTAAAAGTATGAAAAACCAAACTTTGTTAACAAAGGGATTCGGATTTGTGCTTATTTAAACCTGAATTGAAAGAAGAATAGAAGACAAGGGGGAAAAGTTTCCAAGACAAAGAAGATACCTTGACCGGTGAGAGGCTGCCATGTGTCCCATTCACCTTTTCCACCAATCAAAACCCTCCTTTTTGCCACATCACACTCCACTCACACCAGATTTTTAACTAATCTTAATTAGTTAATAAAAGTAGAGCTTAACACTTTTTCAAACACCAAACCGGATTAAACAATCAACTATTCACTTATGAACACAAATTGGGTACTTTTGTTTAAGCTAAAATTAGGCCATCATCTTGTCCAGAATTATGATTAGGGTGGTTCTAATCATAACCCAACTCACCTTTACCTTGCCACATCACCCCAAAGTTCACATGATGAACCCCATGCACACGTTTTTGGGGATAATGCCAAAAGCATGCAGAGAATCAACCATCCATATTGAAGCTTACAACTTGAGCTTATTTGAGACCATTGATCACAATTGGACCAGCTTTACACCTTCACAAACGTCCAACACTCCTTCATATGACCAAGCATATTTTCAAACCTCAAGGGCATTTATGGAAGATCATTGCTTAGGGTTTTCAGTTTTTTAGTTCACTTAGACCATGTACACCCTCTATATAAAGGGTATAGGGTCCTTCATTTACATTTGCTCTTGGTTTTTCCTTGTTCAACTTTCTATAAATCCTACTTTCAGTTTTATGAAATAGAGTTTGAATATGTTGAAGAAATCCAAGTGCCATCTTTATTCTTTGCTTGTTATTGTTACATGTTTATGAATTTAAAGTTTCAAAACCTGTTTTTAAACCTTGTGCAAGAAATTGCCAAGTTTTCTCAAAACTGATATTTTGCTAAGTCTTTGGTACATCCTTGGACTTTTTTGGTTTACAAGTGATCTATACACCCTGATAAGAAGATTATCAAGGTGCTGTGAGCTTGTGGTTTGGGGATAATCAAGGAGTGGGTACAAAGTTTGCATTAATCAGCTTTCCTTTTTCATTTTTTTTATTTTATATAACTGCTTGTTCTAACCTTTTTACTCTTAGCAGCTTTGTGGAATCTTGTGCCTTGTTAAGCTAGGCACATAAGCTCAAAAATTCGTGAGTGTGGATGTACATTCATGAGGTTTGAGCCTTCTTACCTAAAATCTGTTAAAAATACTTGATTTAAGTAATTTGGTATTCTGCTGGTGTATGTATTGTTTTTTATGCTTGAATCTGCTTAACATTGCATGATTATGTTGTTATGATGCTAGATTAAGCTTGGGTGAACCTGAAATACACATTTGCTTTGTTAAATCTTGGATTAAAAAGTGAAAGGGGTGTTTGGGTCTACTGTTTTAAGTTTCTTGTTTGATTTTGAGTTAAGGATTTGTGGTTGTTAAGTGTTTATATCTGTTATACAAGTGCTTGAATTTTGATATTTGCCAAGTTTGCTCTTTGAAACACCAAATCTGATTAAGTGCCATATCTTTCTTGATTTTGTAGTTTTTGACCTAAAATAAACACATAGAGTGTATGAATGTTTAGGGATAAAAAGTGATTAAACAAACTTTGTATAACCTATTTAAGAGATTTGAATGTTTGAAATTGGATATGTGGTCAAATACATCAGCAACCTCACTTGTGTTCATTTGTTTGTTCATCAGTAACTTTGATTTGCTTGAATCTTTGTCTAATCTTTAATCCAGTGTATGAAACAAGTTTATTTGTGTTCATTTTAATTACTTATAGCTTGTGTATGCATTTGGTGAAATTTGGTTGGCTTAATCTTGCTAAATCTCCTTATCTTGTTCATAACTGCTTATGTTCATGTCTGTATCATATATGGGCATGTTGATTGTAGTATTTTTGTATATACTTTATTTTAGGTAAAAACAAAGAACACACAAATGTCGTGGGTAAGTATTAAGTATCACGTTTTGTGAAAAACGTGAATACTCGTCGTCGAGTTCGTTCTCGGTGGAGGTATGGTGTTTAGCCAACAAAATTAGACGTTATTTATTCAAGTGATAACGTTTTTGGATAGAAAGAAAGAAAGGAAAACGGAAACGAGTTACGTTAAAAACGGTTGAAAACGCTTAAACGTACGAACGTAAAAACGCGACCCAACGGAAAATTTCACCTAAAAAATAATTAAAAATTACTAAAAAGTCCTAAAAAATCTAATTAAGAATAAAATATAAACTAAAAAATTTGAAAGTTCTTAAATTATTTTATAATATTTAAAGTTAATTAAAAATCCTAAAAAATAAATTAACTAAGAAAAGGACAAAAATTCAAACTTTATTATTTGCAAACCTAGTTTATATTATTTAAAAACTAAAAATACTTTTTTGAAAATTTTTCTAAACTTTTTTCTATTTTTTATGACTTTTTTAAATTTTAAAATGAGAATAATCTTAGAAAATAAATAATAAAAAGAAAATTATGAAATTTAAACTATACAAAAGCAAATTTGTTTTTCCTACGTCCTAATTGACAAAATAAAATTTTGAAAAAACGAATTATATTTTTTTGACTTTTAAATATTTTTTTATGAATTAAAAACGAATTTAATATAAAAATGATTAAAAAATGTTAAATTAAAAAAAACTGAAAAAATTATTTTAAGTCCTCAAGTTTATCTAATATATGGGAAAATTAAGCTGGACTAAGCAGCTTATTCAATAAGCTCAAAAAGTTACAAATAAGCTACAACTATTATATAAAAAAACTAAAACGAAAATAAAAAAGGTATAAAACAAAAATAAAGGAAATGGTAAACACAAAGAACAATATGAGCAGATGGTAAAGAGAGGTGGTGTTGCGCTTGATTTGCTGGTGATGTCAGGGGTTCGAAACCATCAGCTGACACTTTTCATATTTCTTTTTTAATCAGCTTAAAAAAACAATGTATAAAAGAAAAATGAGAGGGACAATTAGCACAAAACACTGATAGAGCAGATGGTTAACTGGTGGGTTGTTGAGCAACAGGTCTCATGTTCGACCCCCATTGTTGCCCATTTTCTATTTTATTTATTTTATTATCAGCTGAATAAAAAAAAACTGTATAAAAGAAAAAGGAAGGGACACTTAACACAAACTACTAATATAGCAGATGGTTAAATAAGGTGGAGTTATGTCTGTTGTTGTCTGCTGGTCCTGAGTTCGAGCCTCACTGCTAGTTTCTGTGATATTTTTTTTAGACAGCTTTTGCTTCTTAGCCTTTTGGAGTTAACCACAATTAAGCACTCAATAGCAGTTGGTTACTATTGAGTTATACTCAATATATACTCAGCAAAATGGAAGCAACAAACAACACTCAAAATCCATTTAGCACTCAATAATGAAAAGTAGCAAAAAAAATATACTCATGAACAATATCAGTAACTTGCATTTGCGATATAGATGAACTCATGAGGGCATAATTAAGCTTACTTCTAGGCTGCCATTCAAGTGTAAATTTTTCCGAACCTCAAAACAGATTAACTTGACCTTTACAACTACTGGTATCCTAAATCTAGTAAATCAGTCCACTCTTTGAAGATCAAAATTTGCACAGCCTATGTGTTCTAAAACATACAGTTAGATTAACAAACATGAGCTGGCACACCTTTATCTTGGTTTCACCTGTTTTGGTTGTTTGTTGTTGGTTTCCGCAGGCGTAGGAACACAAAGCACAAACGGGCAGTAGCTAAAATAGCATCTAAAACCTATTTTTAAATCCTACACAGTGATTCAAAGAATCTATGAAATTTTTGCCGAAAAATCATAAAGTACCTACTGTGTTAGTACTATGATGTTTTACACTATTACTTGGACTTGTAACCTATAACTATCATTAACCAACTAACTTTAAGTCTAATAATAACAATAAAAACACCAAGAACGAAAATCTTAAATCCTAAGCTATTCAAACAATGGGTTTTCAAGTTAAACCTATGACTACTTTTTTTTCTTTTTCCGATTTATGGATATTTGACTATCTAAATAAGCGTAACTAATCCTAACACAACTAATAGAAGAAACCTTAAACTAAAATCAATACCAACGACTTAGAACAAAGCATATCCAAACACTACTTAACTAACTGAAAATGAATTTGCTAATGAAAGTCTAATTTAAAGCAAGAGACAATAAATCAACTACAAAACAATGAAACCAAATTCAAAGCAAGCAATAATAATAAGGATAGAACAATATACCAGTAATTAAAAAAAATACATAAGCACATAAGAAAAAGAGATTAAGCTAGGCAGATTTAAGAACGATTAAAATGTAAAATGAGGAGATCACTTACTGAGGGTCCAAAACTCTTATACTTTAAACACACTACCAACAAGCACCTCAACTAGCTTTCTTACACCTTCTTCAACTAGAAACCACACGAGCTCTTTTTTTTCTCACAACTTATGACCCAAATTAAATCAACAATTCTTTCTCAAGATCTTCAATCAATCAAAACATTTACGCTATGAGACTCCCAACAGCCTTAGAACTTCTTCATTCGTGAAACAAAGACCGCCCTAAACCTGCTGCTTGGCAGTCAGCTTACCAAACTCAAAACCAAGAACTCGTAACAAAATTTCTTCAAAACATCAATATTATAAAATGATTAAAAAGAGTATCAGTTTGGTTTTTAAAAGTTTAAAAAGAAAAAAAATAAATACCAAAAAGGACGTGGCCAGGACTCATACCTGCGCCACTCCTCTCACAACACACACTCCTTACCGTTGCCCTAGGGTCTTTGACTGGTAAGAGTGTGAAACAAAAAATATATAAGGTGTGTTTGTTTGGGCCATTTTGGCTTATTCATTAAGCCATTTTGCTCCATTTCTTTTTTCCTAGGTTAAGTATACAGTTTAGGATTTTTCTGAAACAAGTTTCAATTTTTCCTTTTCTTTATTTATTTTTTATCATTATTTATTTACCCGTTTCTATTTTAGTAATTTAAAAATAGTAAAAAGCATTTTAAAAATCCAAAAAAATAGTTTTTAGGTTTTAATTAAGTAATTTGAGGTTTACATATCGAAAAGTTTTCAAAAAGTCTTGTTTTTAATTTTATTTGATTTTAGGGTTTTTAGACAACTTTAAAAATTAATATAAAATTAATAAAAAGGTTTTAGGAGCTTTAATTTACATTTTTGTTCTAGTTACATTATTTAGGATTTTTAGTACTGTTTTAGAATTAATTTATAAACTTTTTATTTTTTAGAATATTTTAATATTATTTTATTACTAAAAATAGAAAGTTGGTTTTTTCTACTTTTATCATTTTTCCTAGATTGTAGACATTAAATTAGGAACTTTGTAACTTTCCAAATATTTTTTAGGCTTTTCATTTATTTTCTAGAATTAATTTAAGTTTTAATAGATTTTAATAGTTTTTAAGTAATTAAAAATAGTTTAATTTGGATTTAAAATTTTAAAAAATAGTTTTTAGCTTAATTAGGATATCTTTGAGGTTTACAAACTTGAAAATCTTGTTTAGGGCTTTTTAATAATTAATTGTGATTTTTAGGGCTTTGATTAGCATTAAAAAGTCATTATTTAATTAATTAAAAGGTTTTAGCAAGTTTTGATTTTTTGTAAACTCTTAGAATTTTATTGTGGATTTTTAGTAATTTTTAGGAATTTTTAGGTTAAAATTTTAAATTTTGTAGTTTTTACGGTTTTACGTTTACGCCTTCTTCGTCGTAGTTTAATTTGTTTTAGTAACGGTCTTTTCTTTCCTTTCTCATTTCTTATTATCTTTTCTTGTTAATAATCACAAAATCATCATTCATTACACACACACGTGCCTCCTCGAGAACGAACTCACTTTATTGGGTCATAACTTGTGGTTTTCCTAAAACACTCGTTAATACTTACCCCATTTACGTTCTTTTTCCTAAAAGACGTATTTCTACGACTATCATTTTTGGCGCCGCTGCCGGGGAGGCGTGTTGTGTTTTGATTGAACATTGTTGTTTTTTTATATTAGCCATAATAGTATTTGTATTAGTAGCACTCTACTAATACGTATTATCGGTTTTCGGTTTTTGTGTGAATATTATTACTATATTGTATACGTAGAACAATAAATTCACAAGTACTCCAAATACGTGAGAAATCACAACCTTGACTTGGGAGGTCATTACCCAATCATTGTATTCGAATCTCAAACCAAAGAAAAAGGTAAAAATAGATAAATACTTTCGTGAAGCTTAATCTTGAAAATACAAACTATAAGGTGGGTATAAGGCGGTTGTATTTCACGACCTAAAGGAAAAAGGCTCTTAAGTGCTTCGCGCCGCCTCGTTTCCTCCGCTTGCTTGTGCGTATTTGATTTTGAGAGTGAATCGAGGGTTTTGCCGCCCAAAGTATTATTACATATCATATATATTTTCTTTGTTTCTATTGACTAAACCCTCTTAAACGATTTGGTGTTCCACCATCGTTCTAAAGTCATCGAAGGCGTTCACTCCACGTGATCATTTTCATTCCTTGAGGCTTCTTTAATCAAGAGATTTGATTAAGGAGGAGATTTGTAGATTTTTGTCTACTTAATACATTTCACCATTTTCCAAAAAAGTTAATACAATCAAAAACCACAAAAAAATTGAAAAATACAAAACACCAAAAAGAATCTTCTTTGCTCGTCTCCTCGTTGTACGTGACGTTTATGCTCACTCGTAATCAAGCAAAACGTGCACGTAGACGAAAGAACAAAACTCCCACTCCAACTCATTCTAGTGAGGAGTCTCCTATTGACGAACCCATTGTACGAGAAGCACCGACCATGGCGAATCGAACTATGATGGAGTTACTTCAAGCACCCACCGAGGGTTATGGAGAAGCTATTGTGATTCCCGCAATCCTTGCGGAGAATTTTGAGGTGAAAACGGGTTTGTTGTCAATGATCCAAAACAACAAATTCCGTGGTGATGAGAAGGACAATCCCCACAACCATATCCGCCAATTTAATCGTCTTACCGCCACGTGCAAATTCAAGGATGTCTCGAATGACTCGATTAAGATGATGCTTTTTCCGTATTCCTTAGCGGGGCCCGCTAAAATTTGGTTAGAGAAAGAGCCACCCAATTCTATATTGACGTGGAAGGATCTCGTTTCAAAGTTTGTGAACAAATTTTTTCCGCCCTCTAAGACTACGCATTTGAAAAATGAGATTTTTAAATTTTCACAAGAATCAAATGAAAGTTTTTCTACGGCTTGGAATAGGTTTACGGAGATGTTACATGAATGTCCTCATCACGGTTTTTCCGATTTGCACCAAATCGACACGTTTTACAATGGACTTAATGATCATGAAAGAGATTATTTAAATGCCGCCGCGGGTGGTAATTTTTTGTGTAAAACGGTTGAAGAAGTTTTGGTCATAATTGAGAATAGGTCTAAGGTTTATAGCCCTCGTAACACACCGAGTGTTGCCAAAATGGGCTCATCATCGTCTCGTTCCATTAATGCCTTGCAAGATGAAGCTAATGAGGAAAATCGGTTTTTCGATAGGTTTTCGACCCTTATGTCCCATTGGAAAGCTCAAGAAGCTTCGAATTCCGCTTCGGTTAAAGCGGTTTCTAAGAGTTGTTTGTCATGTGGTGGAGCTCATGATCTTTCCGAGTGCATTACCGCGGATGGTAACACTTCGAGTGCTTATGTAGCCACGGGAACTTATAACCAAATCGGTCAAGGTTCCCGCCAAAATCAAGCTCCAACAAATCAAAATGCTAATAACTATCGAAACAACAACCAAGGTGGAAATTACCAAGGAAATCAAAGGAATTATAACAAGGGTAATTATCAAAGTGGAAATGGGCAAATTTCAAATCAAAACCAAAACTGTGATTTTCAAACTACTTCACAAGGTTTTCAAAATGATCACACCAAAAATCTTCAAGGAGAATTTTTGAATTATGCAAAGGCTAATGATGCTAAGTTTGATAATATGCAACGTGAAATGGTTAGCTTAAGATCCGAGTTGAAAAACGAGCTTAAAAACGAACTTGCTAATGAACTTAAAACTCATGCTAATAAAATGAAAGGAAATGTCACACGTCTCCAACAAAATCAACAAAAAATGGAGCAAGGTCAACATGAGATTAAGCAAGAGTTGTTAAAAGCGGATGCTAGGCAATCTAAATTTGAGGACCGTATGGCTAAGATGTTTGAAGCTATCATGTGTAATCCCTCTTCTTCGGGTGGTCTTCCTAGTGATACCATCGTGAACCCGAAAGGAGAATTGAAGGTTATTACTACTCGTAGTGGTAAAACTTTCAAAGAACCCATTTCTCGTCCAAGTACTTCTATGGAGAAGGAAAAAGATAAAGAACCCGAGGTTGTGGTTGAAAAGGAGCACATTACAAGCCCACGAAGTACCGCTCAAACCACACCTACGGTTGAACCCACACCAATCATGGAACCCGAGATTCCAAGGCCGATGCCTATGCCTACTTTTCCCCAACCCACACCACCTTTACCCTACCCTTCAAGACGAGACAAGGAAAAGGCACAAGAACGAAATAATTATCAATTTGAACTCTTTATGAAAATGTTTCGTGACTTGCATTTTAATATAAGTTTTGCCGACGCCTTAGTCATGATGCCTCGATTTGCCGCGAACTTCAAAAGTATGTTGAGTAACAAAGAGAAATTGCAAAAATCGTCTATTTGTTCTTTGGTTTTTCTAAGCCGCATACCTCAAAAAGTCGGTGATCCTGGAAAGTTTTTAATCCCATGTGCTATCCAAGACATGGAAGAATGCTACGCCTTGGCCGATCTTGGTGCTAGTATTAATTTGATGCCTCTTGAGATTTTTAAATCGCTCAATCTTCCAAATCTCACTCCTTCAAGAATGTCAATCGAAATGGCCGATCATTCTACGATTCTAGCTTATGGAGTTGCCGAGGACGTCTTTGTGAAAGTTGGAAAGTTCTACTATCCTGTAGACTTTATTGTTGTTGACATTCCTATCGATCCTAAAGTTCCGTTAATTTTAGGTCGATCTTTTTTGGATACCTCGAGAGCACTTATCGATGTGCATGCAAGAAAAATCACTCTTCGTTTCAATGAGGAAGAACTCGTCATTAATGCAATCCAAAACTCCACTCTTTCTCATGTGTATTCTATCACATCTTTGTACAATGTCAATCCCATCAAAAGCATTTGCAAAAGAATTTCAAATAGAGTTTTAGGAGTTGTTAAGAAAAATGAAGTTCCATCCCCTCCGCCGGTGGAGGTTAAGAGTGTTAAGCCTATGATTCCAATCTCGAGTGATTCTTCGGATGATGAATACGTTGATCCCGATGGGGAGGTTTTCTTTGTTGACAAAAGATTTGAAAACTTACCACCACCTAAACCAAAAAGGTTTCAAAATGTGAGAATTTTTAGTGTGACTAACATTGCTTTAGATACACCAAATATTTTTGACATAATCAAATCGGGTTTTCACAAGGAGAGTTTAAAAGATGAAAAAGGAAAAGATTTTGAATTGAATTTAAAAGATTTTTCTACAACTCTAACTCCGTCATCACCGCGTGTATTGAGTGCTACAAGCTCGTCTTCTCCTTTTGACGATGCTTTGTGTGGACTTAGTGTAGGGGAATCCCCTTATGTTCCCTCCCCTTTCTCCACCGAGGACGAGATATTTGATCTTGGAATTGCTTATATAGGGAAATCTCGGTCTTCCACCGATGCAATAAATGGAAAATATTTTCATTTGATTGGTGCGAGTCTACCTCGAGTAGCTCATGTTTTTAGAGACTTACCCATTGTCCCACCCTTCTATTTCTTCTCTCCTATTTTCTTAAAACTCTTTGAGTTTTTGTTGACCATTGATGAAGTGGCGTTGATTTGTTTTTCCAATGAAAACGAGAACGCCATCTTCGATCCCGGTATTTTGCACCATCAAAGGACTTAGTCCTTTATACCGGTTGTTTTTTGGGCCTTGTTTATCATGTAAGCCCCACCAAAAATTGACCACACCATGATTACCCCTAAATGATCACATTTATGGGGATTCGAGTCGAGCTTTTGACTCGATTATCAAAAACAAGGTGCCTCGTGGGGGAGACCCATGCTTATCCATGTACATATTATTGCTTTCTAAATTAGTTTAATGTGAGGGGATTTTTGCCCTTCCAACCTTTGTTCCGTGGTTGTTTGTGAATTGTGGATTTTAGATCATGATCTTCACGATTGGAGCCTCTCGTGTTCGTTTTATGGGAGCACTCGATCGTTTGCTTTGGAGACATTTCTCAATATCAATGATATATCCTTTTATGTTCTAACCTTAGGTTTTTAGCACACTTCATAAACGGCTATTAATTTAATGGTTACACCCTTTCCATGCTAGATTAGGCATTCGACTACGTCTCTAGTATGGGGGTGTTTGCACCCCTAGACTCGAAACATTGAGGACAATGTTTAACTTTAGTAGGGGGGGGGGGGTGAATAGATACTTGACTTGCCAAACCTTCACGCTTTCCAAAGTTTATCTTTTTGTTTATCGTTTTGTTGCAAAATAAGGCTAAAAATGGCCAAATTTTAAAATTTTTCTCATGTTTCATAAGTGTTTGAAGACACGAATGTAGATTTTCCGATGGCGAGAATAAGAGTAATTTTTGACTCGACCGTGCGTGTTGAGCACTTAGCTTTGATTCCTTAACTTCACATTAGGCTAAGTCTCTTAAATGAGGACGAGAAATGATAGAATTAATTATAAGTTACTTTGCTAAACGTAGAGTACTCGTATTCTTTCAAAAACTCATGTGTTCTCGTTTTTTGCTTATTCTCCCTTCGCTTGTAAATATTTTTTGCTTAATAAATATTGACTTAGCGGTTTAATTTTGATTGTTGGGTTTCTAGTCTTTTCTAGTAGCTTCCGTGTAATTAAATTGGGAAGACATTAAGGTATCGCCAGCGTCACGGTTTTGAAGTATTGGCACCCGAATAATCAAAAGCTTCACCCAATAATAAGATTTCAAGTGCTCACCTAAATCTAGCAAAAAATTTGAAGCCCCACAAGGCCTAAAATCTATGCAAAATTGAAAGTGAATCAAGCCTTAATCTTCGAAGCTTTAAAGATCTAAAATTCGCTTTAGCGTGAGGATATACGTCTTTGGCTAATAAAACCACCGATGATGGCGGATAATAAAAGGCAAGGCAAGACCGAAGTCATAATAAAAGCTTCATGGCGAAGTTGAATAAAAGATGGAGGTAAACCAAAGATAATAAGGCCCTTCCGTTAGGGGGCGTATAAAAGTCTTGGTAATAAGTCTCATGTTCAAAACCGTTATAATACCGTGTTTATCGATTCTTCTTGTCAACTTAATTTTTTAACATCGTTGTCTATTAGGAGGGGTTATTGATTTGATGGTCTTAGTTACACCGTTAGGACTCTATTTTTAGACCTAAATCTCTATTATCACATAAGTCAATGATGTATCCTCGTGATCATTAAGACATAATAAAATATAAGAGATACAACTTAGGAATAATGGGAGGATAAGTACGTGATTAGGGCATATGAGTAGTGTTAGCATTACTAACTTATAATGACAATGATCTCGTTACACGCTTGGCATGGAATTGAAGTGAAAATCGAGGACGATGAAATTATTTCTAACGAAGCATTCACGTGTTCTTATTCTATGAACCTAAACTTCCCATTTTGCGATGAAAATCATACATTATGTCTAAAACACAAGTAGTAGTAATAGTAGTAGTGTAGCTAGCTTATCAATTTAATAAAGTGAATAAAAATGAATTTTGGAAGTGCTACGATACTTTATTCTAGCATTGCGTGAGGGCACGGCAATGGTTTAGTATGGGGGAGTGATGAGACTGCTTTTATACATGGTCTCATCGTCCAAATCGGGCTTTAAATGCATAAAATATCATTAAAACTGCCAAATATATGCTCGTGTTTGTTACTTGTGTATTTTTAGGTACGGATATTGAGGAAATGGCAAAAGATCACAAGAATCATTCAAAAACAAACACGGGAAACGAAGCCGCACAATGAACCGGGCCCAAGTTTGGATTTTACAAAAATGCCCTTGAAGAATTGAAGATTGGCAATTTTGGTCCCTCATATTTGAAGAACTTGTCACAAATGACCCTCCAATAGTTATTTGTACAAGTATGGTCCTCCATGTTTGAAGATTATACAAGAACAGCCCTTGAAGAATGCCAAAATTGCATTTGAAGTCCTTGTTAGAAGTATGGAAAGTTTATGTGCCAAAAATGACAAAAGCTGAAACTTAAAATCAAAGGGAAAGAAGTTTCTATGCTGTTTATAGAAAGTGAAGAAGGCAAAGAACCTTGGGGGCCATTTTTGACAAACAAACAAACTTCCACCACCAACCAGACAATGCCACGTCACAATACCCACCCAATAACCCATTTACCCATACCCTACCCGACCTGCCCACCCATTAACCCAAAACCCAAGTTAATTAAATACCCCCCAGTCAAACTTACCCTTTTTTTCCCACCAAACAACAAATTTAAATAAATCTTTTCCCTTTTTTGGATTAAACCGACCTTAATCACCCTATAAACCCTAATCCTACCCAGCTCCAATTCACCTCAAACCAAAGGGGTTTTACCCCAAATGCTCCAGATGGGTAATTCACAACACCCTCACCCAATCCCACACCAAAGACGTGACCCTAGACAACCCCATGTGAGGGTAGGACCCTCCCCTGCCCATCACTTTCACCTCAAAACCCTAAACCCGACCAAACCAACATCCCAGATTCTCCCCTTGGTCCCCAAGTTCAAATGGACGTTCAAGATTAAAAGTACAAGCTGGCACATCACTCTCATTCACATGGAGCAATTTTGACTGATTTTGAAGACCTCAACCAAGGGCTTTTTAGGAATTCCACATACTAGGGTTTAGTAGTTCTAGTAGTTTCTCTTTAGTTGTATAAATAGAGACGCATGTGTCTCTATTTCCTCTTGTTCCAGTTTTTCTAGCAAATTGTGTAATCCCTTTTTGATTTAATATAAAGTTGGTTTTTTGTTTAAAAAGTAATTCCTTTTATTATTATTTAAAAGTTGGTAATTGTTTGGCTAGAAATTCTGAGTTCCATCTTGATATTACAAAACTTTTTTGAGTTTTGAAAAGTCAGAAACAAGGTTTCTGAAATTGGGAAAATTTGTTGTGTGAATCTTGATTCAGGATTGGTTTATCAGGAATCAAAGATTAATTTGTCAAGTGCTTTTGAAAGGAAAATTGTTTGGAAAGTTTTTAAGAAAGATTTTAAGAAGAAAGAAGAAAAACAGAATAGTGTATATTTTGTGTATTTTTCTACTTTTCTCTTAGCAGATTTGTTGAAGGAGTTTGATCAAGAGATCAGCATAGGCCCGGGCCTATAAGGAGGTGGTTTTGCAACCACTAGGGACCTGGATGTAGGTCCCTTGAGGTAAAAATCATTTTCATTTTCATTTTTCAGTTAATTTGGAGTTTTATGTGAATTTGCATGATTTGCATGAAAAGTTGTTAAATGTTTGTTTGAGTTGCTGATTTTGTGTTATTATGCATGTTAGGACTGTTTAGAATCAGTTTGAGTGTGTTTTGATTAGATTCTATTTGAAAAAATTTGGTTTTCAAGTTTAAAGGAGTGTTTGGGATAAGAGTTTTATATGGATTAATGGTTTAAATCTTGGTTAAGGTCTGTTTAGAATCACTCTATAGGGTAGCATAGGGTTATGTGTTAGTTTGTTTCTCAGTTTGGACAAGTTTTGAACCAATTTGTAAGCTAAAAATTTGAAAATAGCATAAAAATTAGTTAAACCTCTATTCTGCTTGTTTTTCTTGAAGTTTGTGCATCAAAGGTTGTTATGCTGTTAGATTATAGGCCATCTGAGGTTTGTATATCAATTGCTTGCTAGCTGATTAGTTTGTGTGCATGATTCAAGCTTGTGAAATTCATTTTTATGCATGTAACGTGGTTATTTTGTTCATCAGTCCACAAGTGTGTTTATCAGTAACTTGTATGCCATTGTTGGCTTGATCTTGTGTGTTTATTTGCCTGTTTTTGTGAGTTATTTTGACTCCTTATACTCCAAAGAGTATAAGGGTGCCTATTGCCCAACAAAACATCCACAAAAAGCCATGAACCAAGCTCCTCTTGGTTAATATTCACAAGTGAATATATCACTTTTGTTCATCAGTCAACAAGTGCTACCTGGGCACGTTTTTTTTTATCCTTTTTGCTTTAATCTTGAAAATATTTGAATTATGTTTGTGAAATTGTGATTAAAAAGAGTATCAGTTTGGTTTTTAAAAGTTTAAAAAGAAAAAAAATAAATACCAAAAAGGACGTGGCCAGGACTCGAACCTGCGCCACTCCTCTCACAACACACACTCCTTACCGTTGCCCTAGGGTCTTTGACTGGTAAGAGTGTGAAACAAAAAATATATAAGGTGTGTTTGTTTGGGCTTATTTAATATAAGCCGTAGCTTATTTGGGCCATTTTGGCTTATTCATTAAGCCATTTTGCTCTATTTCATTTTTCCTAGGTTAAGTATACAGTTTAGGATTTTTCTGAAACAAGTTTCAATTTTTCCTTTTCTTTATTTATTTTTTATCATTATTTATTTACCCGTTTCTATTTTAGTAATTTAAAAATAGTAAAAAGCATTTTAAAAATCTAAAAAAATAGTTTTTAGGTTTTAATTAAGTAATTTGAGGTTTACATATCAAAAAGTTTTCAAAAAGTCTTATTTTTAATTTTATTTGATTTTAGGGTTTTTAGACAACTTTAAAAATTAATATAAAATTAATAAAAAGGTCTTAGGAGCTTTAATTTACATTTTTGTTCTAGTTACATTATTTAGGATTTTTGGTAATTTTTTAGAATCACAATTTCACAAACACAATTCAAATATTTCCAAGATTAAAGCAAAAAGGATAAAAAAAAAACGTGCCCAGGTAGCACTTGTTGACTGATGAACAAAAGTGATATATTCACTTGTGAATATTAACCAAGAGGAGCTTGGTTCATGGCTTTTTGTGGATGTTTTGTTGGGCAATAGGCACCCTTATACTCTTTGGAGTATAAGGAGTCAAAATAACTCACAAAAACAGGCAAATAAACACACAAGATCAAGCCAACAATGGCATACAAGTTACTGATAAACACACTTGTGGACTGATGAACAAAATAACCAAGTTACATGCATAAAAATGAATTTCACAAGCTTGAATCATGCACACAAACTAATCACCTAGCAAGCAATTGATATACAAACCTCAGATGGCCTATAATCTAACAGCTTAACAACCTTTGATGCACAAACTTCAAGAAAAACCAGCAGAATAGAGGTTTAACTGATTTTTATGCTATTTTCAACTTTTTAGCTTGCAAATTGGTTCAAAACTTGTCCAAACTGAGAAACAAACTAACACACAACCCTATGCTACCCTATAGAGTGATTCTAAACAGACCTTAACCAAAATTTAAACCATTAATCCATATAAAACTCTTATCCTGATGCGTGATTTCTAGTTTTCCCAAAATTAACCTTTACTAGATTATAACACGGGCAGTGTACCCTTGTCAATTGTAAAATAGTATTAGCAAATATCGGGTTCGAACACAGGGACTATTTATAGTTGAAATATTAGTTAGTAAAAATGCGTAACGAGTAACAAATTGGTTTTAGTCTTAGTGAAGACTTGCTTATAAAAACAGTGAAAATATTCAAGATTTCAAATATGGATAAAAGATACGCTTGCTTGGACCGTGAATGACTATGAGTTATTCCTTAGGTATGAAAATATCGATAAACTTCTAATGTAAAATCCTAAGTTCCTTTCGAATACCGGATTTCTCCAATTACCTAACCATGCAACGATTCCTTTCGAATACCGTTAACACCTCAAGTAATAGTGCATAAAGTTTCAAGCTGATAAGTGAGAATTAATTTATAAGCTTCCTTTCGAATAGCTTACTAACTCCTAAACCGATTTCTCTTAATTTAGTAGCTAGCGTTTGTGTGAATATCTACTTATGAAAATTGTTGTTAATGACTCCTTTCGAATATCATTCACTTATAATCAACTAAAGACAGGCCGATTAATTCGTTCCTATTTTAGTAAAAATTACGGATTCCTTTCGAATACCCGTTTTTAGATTACCAAACAAGAGTATAAACAATTTTGACAAGATAATTAAGTTATTAACCCAAACGGATCCCCAATTAATCTCAACAAATCAATCGAATTTCCAACCCAAAATCTAACACATAAACATCACATAATCCAAGCAAACGTATAAAGAAATTAGCTACTCATGATTGTAACAAACACAATTGAATATGTAAAAGACATACTTTAATCTTGCTATTAAAATGATAGAAGATGAATACCAAATTGAGAAAGAGGTTCCAATGATCTTCAAAGTATCAAAGTAAAAACTTGAAGTAACAATTGTTCAATAGAAACTTATGATGATAATGAAAATTATGCTAAAGCTTGATGATGATGATTCTTGAATTATATCTTCAAGAATGGATGTGTGTAATATGGATGTTGAGTGTATAATGATATGAATGGATTTTCCTCTTGTGTGGATGTTGTGTTCCTTAAATACTCCTCCTGGGACATCAAAAAACGTCTAGCAATAATGTCCCATGATGTCCACTAACTCTTTAGCTTCCCCCTTAATGAGGAATAAAAACAGAGTGTGTAACTGCAAAAAGACCAGTTGCGCCGCAACTGAATGGTCTTGCGCCGCAACTCTTGTTCCGCAAGTGCCAAGTCCTGTAGCTTCTTTAGTTGCGCCGCAACTCTTGAGTCCTGCGCCGCAATTGGTGATCCGAGAAACCATGATCTGTAGCAACTTCTGTTGCGCCGCAACAGGTATGTCCTGCGGCGCAACTCTTGATCCGAGGCTGAACTGATTTGGGTGTAAAACTTTTGCTTTGCCCCTTTTGGTCCCAAATCTTTACAGCAACATGAGCAGATTTGATGAGCCTTTACCAAGTAGCTGCTCGCTCTTGGGCTAGCCAGTCTTTCTGGTGGAATAAGCATCACCCTGGGAGACTAGAACCCAGCCCAACTCTTAGAACGTGAATCAATGGTGAGTGGGGGTACCCTGATGATTTTAGGCAAACCATCACAGCCGTCAACGGATTTGATATGTCTTTACCAGAAGCCGTACCCTTCTGGACTCGCCAATTCTTAGCAATGAAGCATCGGTGAATTGAACACCCTATAGCTTTAAGCAAGCTATTACAGCTATCAACGGATTTGATAAAATCTTTACCAAGAGCCGTACCCCCTTGGATTAGCCACTTTTCAGTCTAGGACCATGGCAAGTGAAAACCATCCAGTTTTGGGTAACCTGGCAACCATCAACGGATTTGATGTGTCACACCAAGAGCCGTACCCTCTTGGTGAATCAACTCTTTCTTGTCGGTAAGACATGGTGAGTTGAGAACCTATAAAACACATTTTACACAAAATATAAGCAATATGGGGTCTATCCATTACGTTTAGGACACAAAACATAACAAATATCGCTATGAAAAACTCGTATAAATGAGCGATATCAAACCCCCCATACTTAAGCATTTGCTTGTCCCTAAGCAAATCCGACTCAAACCGTAATGTTTTTTTTTTTTTTTTTTTTTTTTTTTTTTTGAAAGACTCTAAATGACTCAAATGGGACTAAAATAAACGTTATAGGGGACAAAACTAACTAATTTCCCGACTCACCCCCCCATACTTGATTAACACATTGTCCCTAATGTGTTCCATCAAAAGAAAATCTAACTAAAAGGGAAATTAAAATAAAATTAGAAAAATAAAAGGGAAAAGAAAAAAAATAACACCGTGCGAGTTCCGATTGATGAGGTCTGAATTCCGAGTCTACTCCGCACGTGCTGAACTTAATGCCAGTCTTAAACACAACTGAAAAAGAAAAAGTACAACAACAATCAAAGAAGCCCCACAAATGGCTTCAACTTCTTCACTCATCATCCGTAGGTGGTGGTTGGTACCACATGGGAGGTGGGTTGTATTCAGTCCACCCACTTGCTGCCTCGGAATTCTGCACATGATACTGGGAAGTGGCCATATAATCCCACATGGGCTGGTATCGCTGCATGTGGTACTGCGTGTAATCCCCAAACTGGTGCAAATCTGAGCGGGTCCTCTCGACCTCTGTTCTGAGCTGATGAACCTCATCATATGTCTCATCCACTCGGTGCCCAATCCTATACAATTCCTGCATCATAGGATTAAAATCAAACTGCCCAGGTTGTGGGGGAACTGCTCCCGCTGCGTTTGCATTACCCGCTTCTTCCTCATACTCTTCCTCAGCATCGTCACCCTCTTCCTCTTGCACATGACCAACATACACTCGGTTTGCGGTTACAATATTTGCTCGTTGCAAATCATTCATTGTAAACGTCTTCCATCCCACCGGTGTACCGCACCTTTGAATCCCCGCCTGATTTAGAATACCCAAATTCCTTGCAATCCTCGTAATAAAGTGGCCACAAACCATAGGCCCTGCAGCTTGTCGTCCTGACCCTTTATCGCTCATATACTCAACCAATGCCCACGGGGCATTCACAAACTGATTCGGGTCCCTCTTTGCGAAGAAAAACAAAAGCCACAAATCATCAAGATACACCTTGTCCTGATGCTGAAATCGGTGCAAGAATGAATTAGAGATACCTTTTTCAAGCACTCTAAGTATCGGATCCGTCAGATTGTTTGCTTTGTTGGTGCGTGCGTGAGGCCTATGTCCGGACAAATCAAACCATACCTCATCTTTCCTACCCCGAATTGCATTCCAGTCCCAACTTCCCTCACAAATATACTTTGGCATATTGGATTTATCCAAATATTCAGCTTCCGTGAATAAACCCGCCAAATACCCAAACTGTGGTAGGGTGACCTCATGAGCTCGCCCCCCTAACCGAAACTGAATTATCTCGGCACCATAAACTTCATGACTATGATCCGGAACCGGGTCAACTGTCAAAGTAGAGTAAAATTCGAGACAGAGTTCTCGATAAATTTTCTCCCGGACACTAAATGCTCTCCTCCAAACGTCCACCTCAAAAGGTGGCGCCCCTGCCCTGCTTATAAACTGAGTAGTCAAAAACGGATTCAACTCAGCAGTTATTCCCAAGTTATCTAGCATACCCCAATCTAAGAACTTCGGGGGATGAACCGCTTTATTCTGAAGCAAGGCCAAATTGTTATTAAACCGGACCTTTTCATCAGCTGTGCATCCCGGCCATTTTAGCCAAGGGTGCACTTCTTGTCTCATGAGCATGGATTCAGCGGATGGAACCGATGAGTGGGTCACTCGAGGTGCTCTGGATGATTCTCCCATCTCTGGCTCCTCAACAGCTTGACGTTTGCCCTACAAAAACAAACAACAACAACAACGAAACAAAACTACATAGTTAGAATCCTATTATTCTGTCTCGGGCTCTTTCTTGCGCCGCAGCTATTCCCTCTTGCGGCGCAACTGGGTGTTTTCTGGGCAAAAACTGCAGCAACAAGGAACCCCAAAAAGACCAAATCTAAACCTAAAAATCCTAACACTAAACGATATTAGGCCTAATTAACTTATGTTACTAATTAACTAATCTTAATACTAAAGAACCCTAATTAAAAACTTTCCCCCAAATTAATTGTACATCAAGAACCCTAATTAAAACTAAAATTAAGAATTTAAAAGGAATATACAACATACCGATCTCCTCATGAATGAATTGATTGATTTTTAAGAAAAGATTTGATGAAAATTCGAAGATGGAGATTAGTGTGTGTTTTTGTGTGTTTGCTGCGGTGCTAAGATTGTGTGAGAGAAATAATATGTGTGAGGGTTTTTTAAAAGATAAGAAACTGATGTTTATCCCCACATGAACGTCTTGCGGCGCAAGACATGGGAGTTGCGGCGCAACTGTATACACGCCATTTATCAACCACCCTCGAATCTGGACTTGCGGCGCAGGACAGAGGAGTTGCGGCGCAACTCTTGATCCGAGATGTTTTCCTTCTAATTGACTTAAACACTAATACTAAAACATACTATAAAAACTCCTAAGTTACTAAAATAACTAAAGTCAGTAAAAATAATCAAAATAAGAGAAGTTAAAAGAGAAATGATACAACAAACCGGGGTTTAATCCGGAAATGCTCGTTTTTTTTTCCTCGAGTCATGAGCTTGACTCCTCGTTGTGCCGAGAATCTAGAACGGGTAAAACCCATCCTCCATCGTCATACCGTTCTCCTCATCTTCCTCATGATATAGCTTGACTCTTTGACCATTAACAATAAATGATCCGCCCTCATCCGTTTCTAACTCCACATATCCACTCGAAAAGACCCGTCTCACCAAATACGGACCCGTCCACTTTGATCTCAACTTAGGTGCTTTAAATTTGTACTTCGATTGAAACAAAAGCACCTTGTCCCCTTCCTTAAACTCTTTCCGCCTAATTTTCAAATCATGGACCATCTTAGTTCTTGCCTTATAAAGAGCGGAATTCTCGTATGCGTTCCATCTTAACTCGTCTAGCTCATGGAGTTGTAAAAATCTAGTTTCGCCACTAGCTAGTAAATCCATGCTACATTCTTTAAGCGCCCAATATGCCTTATGCTCTATCTCCATGGGTAAATGACACGTTTTCCCATATAGCATCTTGAACGGGGTGGTCCCAATCGGAGTTTTGTAAGCTGTCCTAAATGCCCATAATGCTTCATCCAATTTCTTTGACCATAAGGACGGATTATTGTTGACCGTCTTTTCCAAAATCCGTTTAATCGCCCGATTGGTATTTTCGACTTGCCCACTTGTTTGAGGGTGGTAGGAAGTCGAAAACCGGTGTTGTACCCCATATCTTTTCAAAACTTTCTCCATTTGAGCGTTTGCAAAATGGGTTCCCCGATCACTTATCAAAGCTTTTGGCATGCCAAACCTACAAAACAAGCTTCGCAAAAATTCAATAACAACGTTAGCATTATTAGTAGGTAGTGCCTTTGCCTCGACCCATTTTGATACATAATCCACCGCCACCAAGATGTAGACATTTTTGTTTGACGGTTTAAACGGCCCCATGAAATCAATTCCCCAAATATCAAACACTTCGCACACTTGTATACTTTGTTGCGGCATCTCGTCTCGTTTTGTAACTGTTCCTTGCCTTTGACACGAATCACATGTCCTCACTAAGGTGCGTGCTTCCTGAAAAATAGTAGGCCAATAGAAACCTGCATCAAACACCTTCTTTCCCGTCACGGTTGGACCATAATGTCCTCCCGTTGGACCATGGTGACATTCATCGAGAATTCGCCTTGTATCGGCTCCATAAACACACCTTCTCACCATTCCATCGGCACACATTCTAAATAGAAACGGCTCCTCCCAAAAGTAATACTTGGCATCCGAGTATAGCTTTTTCCGTTGTTGATAAGTAAGCAATCTACTAACGACTCCACCCGCTAAATAATTGGCTATGTCGGCGTACCAAGGACCCCGTTCACCAACTGCTTTTCCAACAAATGCCAATCTTTCATCCGGAAAGGTGTCTCGAATATCCTCCTCATTCAAAGCTCCAAGACTCGGATTCTCCAAACGGCTCAAATGATCCGCAGCCACATTTTCTCTACCCCGCTTATCTTGGATCTCCACATCAAATTCTTGCAAAAGTAAGATCCACCTAATCAATCTCGGCTTCGCATCTAACTTTGAAAACAGAAACTTCAAGGCCGAGTGATCCGTGAACACTACCGTTTTACTCAATACCAAATAAGACCGAAATTTATCGAATGCGAACACAACAGCTAGTAATTCCTTCTCGGTAGTGGTATAATTTTGCTGAGCTTCATTCAATGTCTTGCTTGCAAAATAAATCGGCCTAAAATGTTTCTCAATCCTTTGACCCAATACCGCCCCTACCGCAAAATTGCTCGCGTCACACATCAACTCAAAAGGTAAATCCCAATTTGGCGAGATTAGAATGGGTGTGGTCGTTAATCTTTCCTTCAACAATGCAAATGCCTTCATACAATCCTCCGAAAATTCGAACTTTGTATCTTTCTCTAACAAACGAGTCATCGGCCTAGTTATCTTTGAAAAATCCTTAATAAACCGCCTATAAAACCCCGCGTGTCCTAGAAAGCTTCTAACTGATTTCTCGTTCGTTGGAGGTGGTAACTTTGCTATAACCTCAATCTTTGCTCTATCAACCTCAATTCCCGCCTTAGAAATTTTGTGCCCCAATACTATTCCTTCCTTCACCATGAAATGGCATTTTTCCCAATTAAGCACCAAATTTGTTTCTTCACACCGTGCTAGCATCTTATCTAAACTTTCTAAACAACCATCAAATGAACTCCCATAAACCGAAAAATCGTCCATAAAAACCTCCATGGAATTCTCAATCATATTCTGAAAAATCGCCATCATACACCTCTGAAATGTTCCCGGTGCATTACATAACCCAAATGGCATCCGTCTATAAGCAAAGGTGCCGAAAGGACAAGTAAATGTTGTTTTCTCTTGGTCCTCGGGGTCAATTGGAATTTGAAAATAACCCGAGAAACCATCAAGGAAACAATAAAACTCGTTCCCCGCCAACCTTTCTATCATTTGATCCATAAATGGCAATGGAAAATGATCCTTTCGAGTCGCCTCATTTAACTTCCTATAATCGATACAAACCCTCCAGCCCGTCACTGTTCTTGTCGGTACCAATTCATTCTTTTCGTTCAACACCACAGTCATTCCACCTTTCTTGGGTACACAATGTACCGGACTAACCCAGGGGCTATCCGCTATCGGGTAAATTATACCTGCATCCAAAAGTTTAACAATTTCCTTCTTGACCACATCCTGCATATTCGGGTTAAGTCTCCGTTGTCTTTGGACAACAGGTTTTACATCATCTAAAAAGTTAATTTTATGTTTACAAAAATCAGAACTTATACCCGGAATATCAGAAATACGCCAAGCGAAAGCCTTTTTATGGCTTTTTAGGACCGTTAGTAATTTAATCTTTTCGTCTTCCAAAAGTGAAGACGAAATAATAATTGGGAGACTAGAATTACCATCTAAGAATGCATACTCGAGATGTGCTGGCAATTGCTTAAATTCCAAATCCTTCGGAGGATCCTCAATAGAAGTCTTGATCCTCTCCCCGTCGTTAACCACCAACTCCTTCACTTCATCCGAGCTTCCCTCTTCATTCGCCTCTTCTTTAACAATGGAATTCAGCCTTTCCATTTCCGCCTCTGCTTCCAAAATGCCTTCCCAATCAAGGTCATAAGCTGCTTCATCTAGAACATCTATTCTAAAACAAGATTCATCTGTAGAATATGAATGTTTCATTGCTTGCTTCAAAGAAAATGTTGCCCTTTCATTACCCAAACCCAAAGAAATTTCGGTATCCCGAACCCGTATGATAGCATCCGCGGTGTTTAAAAATGGTCTACCCAAAATGAGAGGAACTTTTTCATCCTCCTCCATTTCAAGAATAACAAAATCCACGGGATATAAAAATTCTCCGACCCGTATGAGCATATTTTCGGCAATACCCAATGGATATTGATAAGATCGATCGGCCAATCTTATACTCATACGTGTTGGGGTTAAAACACTTGAAGACAATTTAGTGTAAATAGAGTAGGGCATTAAGTTAATGCTTGCCCCTAAATCCGCTAATGCACTAAAAGTAAGTTTATCATTAAAAGTGCAAGTTAAGAGAAAACTTCCGGGATCTTCAAGTTTCGGTGGAATAGATCTCTTCACAATTGCTGAACATTCGGCATTTAAGAACGCGGTGGTTTTCTCCATGTAATCACCTTTCCCACTCACAAGTTCCTTCATGAACTTTGCATAATTTGGCATACCCGCAATAAGATCAACTAAAGGAACATTAATCTTAACAGTCTTCATTAACTCGATGAATTTCCCGTATTGTTCCTTTTTCTTTTCTTTTCGAAGTCTATGCGGATATGGGATATGTGGCTTATATGGCCCTTTTTGTTCGATTTCCGGCTCTTTTCCTTTATTATCACCCTTTGGTTCCTTCCCAGGTCTCGACTCCATTTCTATCTCTTCCTCGTCGTCCGAATCACTATCTATGGGTTCCTGGCTCATTTTGAAATCTCGGACCACCAGTTGCGGCGCAACTCCATCCTCTTGCGGCGCAAGTGGTTGGTCATTGACAATTGGGTTTCCTTCGGATGACGAGTTGCGGCGCAAGTCCCTACTATTGCGGCGCAACTTGTCTGTTTCAGCTGTTTTTCCTGTTTTGTCTTTATTTAGCACCAATTCTCGGTTCCCCCCATACTTAGGTCCAGACCTAGTCTCCACAACGTTCACATGCTCATCACGATTATTTGGTGTTACATACTTCGACCCTTGGTTCGATGATCCTCCGGTGTTGTTTTGACTTTGCCTCGGATTTGGTTGGGTTGAACTTGGCATTTGACCCGTTGGTCGGTTCGAGAACTTTTCACTTAATCTTTCAAATTTTCGCTCCAAGTCTTGAATGTTAGCTTGGGTGTTCCGTTGGTTTTGCTCCCATTTTGCGGTGAATCCTTTCATGGAGTTAGCCATAATATCATTGGTAGCCTTTTGAGAGTAGACAAAATCTTTCATCATTTCCTCAAAATTCTGTTCGGTATGCTCCTCCTTTTGTTTCGATTGGTTGGGTTGAAATCTCGCCTCATTTCTGTTTCCCTGATTCTTATTTCCATACCCACTATTTCCCCGGTTTTGATACCCATAGTTGGCATAGTTAGCCTCCTCAGATTTCGGCTCACAATCATCCGTGTAGTGAGGTCCCCCGCATTTCCCGCAACCGTTTTTCACTAAGTGTACATCTTTCTCCAAACGATCCATTCGGCTTTTCATTTCCTTACCCAAGGCTTTAATCTCGTTCACCACTTCTTTGTTGCTACCACTACTACCTCCTTCTTCAACTTGGTTTACCGTTCCTCTGGTTCTCCTATTCCTATTAATCCGATCCCTAGCAATATGAGCTTGAACTTGATCTTCCATCATTCGGTGAGCCTCGTTTGGTGACTTGTATAAGAAACTGCCACCACTTGCCAAATCCAAGTCATGTTGAGAACGACTATCCAAACCGTAGTAGAAGATATCAATAACTTCATCCTTATCTAAATCGTGCCCATGGCAGTTCCTTAACAATTCCTTAAGCCTAATCCAAGCACTTGTTATGGACTCGTTGTCCCATTGTTGAAAAGAACGGATTTGGTTCAATAGCTTCCTGCGCAAGATGGGTGGAAAAAAATCTTGTTACAAAAAGCTCCCTCATTTCTTCCCAAGTTGCAATCGTACCCGGCTCTAATTCATTAAACCACGTTTTCGCCTCTCCCGTGAGAGACGATGGAAACAAACTTAGCATAACGCTTTCCTCGTGACCCGCTCCATATCGAAACATTCTACATGTCTCTATGAAACTCGCCACATGCTTGTGCGGGTCGGACTTGAAATGTCCGTCAAAGGTACTATCTTGAATCATCTTTAAGTGATGACCTTTAACGGAAAAGTCATCCCCCAAATCCGGTGCCACAATAGCCGACCCATTCGTCTGTGGTACCATCCTATTCCTATCGATCATCGGTATGTCAAAAGGATTGGGTTGGTTTTCTAGTCTAATATCATCATCTTCGTTTTCTGCCATTTCTTCTTCAAAAACTGGTTCAACTTCCTCCTCGGAGGATATGCTTTCACTATAAACTACCGAAGCGGCTGCTCCTAAACCCCGTTTCCTCAAAAGTTTTTCCGGATCCGAAAGAGGACTTTGCACTTGTTTCCCTTGGGATCTCGTGTACATACACAATCAATAATCCTGAAAATCACAACACAAACAAAAATACCCGTGAAAAATATTCAAACAAGTAATCAAACGATAAACTAAAAACTTCAACTAAATCAAGTCCCCGGCAGCGGCGCCAAAAACTTGATGCGTGATTTCTAGTTTTCCCAAAATTAACCTTTATTAGATTATAACACGGGCAGTGTACCCTTGTCAATTGTAAAATAGTATTAGCAAATATCGGGTTCGAACACAGGGACTATTTATAGTTGAAATATTAGTTAGTAAAAATGCGTAACGAGTAACAAATTGGTTTTAGTCTTAGTGAAGACTTGCTTATAAAAACAGTGAAAATATTCAAGATTTCAAATATGGATAAAAGATACGCTTGCTTGGACCGTGAATGACTATGAGTTATTCCTTAGGTATGAAAATATCGATAAACTTCTAATGTAAAATCCTAAGTTCCTTTCAAATACCGGATTTCTCCAATTACCTAACCATGCAACGATTCCTTTCGAATACCGTTAACACCTCAAGTAATAGTGCATAAAGTTTCAAGCTGATAAGTGAGAATTAATTTATAAGCTTCCTTTCGAATAGCTTACTAACTCCTAAACCGATTTCTCTTAATTTAGTAGCTAGCGTTTGTGTGAATATCTACTTATGAAAATTGTTGTTAATGACTCCTTTCGAATATCATTCACTTATAATCAACTAAAGACAGGCCGATTAATTCGTTCCTATTTTAGTAAAAATTACGGATTCCTTTCGAATACCCGTTTTTAGATTACCAAACAAGAGTATAAACAATTTTGACAAGATAATTAAGTTATTAACCCAAACGGATCCCCAATTAATCTCAACAAATCAATCGAATTTCCAACCCAAAATCTAACACATAAACATCACATAATCCAAGCAAACGTATAAAGAAATTAGCTACTCATGATTGTAACAAACACAATTGAATATGTAAAAGACATACTTTAATCTTGCTATTAAAATGATAGAAGATGAATACCAAATTGAGAAAGAGGTTCCAATGATCTTCAAAGTATCAAAGTAAAAACTTGAAGTAACAATTGTTCAATAGAAACTTATGATGATAATGAAAATTATGCTAAAGCTTGATGATGATGATTCTTGAATTATATCTTCAAGAATGGATGTGTGTAATATGGATGTTGAGTGTATAATGATATGAATGGATTTTCCTCTTGTGTGGATGTTGTGTTCCTTAAATACTCCTCCTGGGACATCAAAAAACGTCTAGCAATAATGTCCCATGATGTCCACTAACTCTTTAGCTTCCCCCTTAATGAGGAATAAAAACAGAGTGTGTAACTGCAAAAAGACCAGTTGCGCCGCAACTGAATGGTCTTGCGCCGCAACTCTTGTTCCGCAAGTGCCAAGTCCTGTAGCTTCTTTAGTTGCGCCGCAACTCTTGAGTCTTGCGCCGCAATTGGTGATCCGAGAAACCATGATCTGTAGCAACTTCTGTTGCGCCGCAACAGGTATGTCCTGCGGCGCAACTCTTGATCCGAGGCTGAACTGATTTGGGTGTAAAACTTTTGCTTTGCCCCTTTTGGTCCCAAATCTTTACAGCAACATGAGCAGATTTGATGAGCCTTTACCAAGTAGCTGCTCGCTCTTGGGCTAGCCAGTCTTTCTGGTGGAATAAGCATCACCCTGGGAGACTAGAACCCAGCCCAACTCTTAGAACGTGAATCAATGGTGAGTGGGGGTACCCTGATGATTTTAGGCAAACCATCACAGCCGTCAACGGATTTGATATGTCTTTACCAGAAGCCGTACCCTTCTGGACTCGATAATTCTTAGCAATGAAGCATCGGTGAATTGAACACCCTATAGCTTTAAGCAAGCTATTACAGCTATCAACGGATTTGATAAAATCTTTACCAAGAGCCGTACCCCCTTGGATTAGCCACTTTTCAGTCTAGGACCATGGCAAGTGAAAACCATCCAGTTTTGGGTAACCTGGCAACCATCAACGGATTTGATGTGTCACACCAAGAGCCGTACCCTCTTGGTGAATCAACTCTTTCTTGTCGGTAAGACATGGTGAGTTGAGAACCTATAAAACACATTTTACACAAAATATAAGCAATATGGGGTCTATCCATTACGTTTAGGACACAAAACATAACAAATATCGCTATGAAAAACTCGTATAAATGAGCGATATCATATCCCAATCACTCCTTTAAACTTGAAAACCAAATTTTTTCAAATAGAATCTAATCAAAACACACTCAAACTGATTCTAAACAGTCCTAACATGCATAATAACACAAAATCAGCAACTCAAACAAACATTTAACAACTTTTCATGCAAATCATGCAAATTCACATAAAACTCCAAATTAACTGAAAAATGAAAATGAAAATGATTTTTACCTCAAGGGACCTACATCCAGGTCCCTAGTGGTTGCAAAACCACCTCCGTATAGGCCCGGGCCTATGCTGATCTCTTGATCAAACTCCTTCAACAAATCTGCTAAGAGAAAAGTAGAAAAATACACAAAATATACACTATTCTTTTTTCTTCTTTCTTCTTAAAATCTTTCTTAAAAACTTTCCAAACAATTTTCCTTTCAAAAACACTTGACAAATTAATCTTTGATTCCTGATAAACCAATCCTGAATCAAGATTCACACAACAAATTTTCCCAATTTCAGAAACCTTGTTTCTGACTTTTCAAAACTCAAAAAAGTTTTGTAATATCAAGATGGAACTCAGAATTTCTAGCCAAACAATTACCAACTTTTAAATAATAATAAAAGGAATTACTTTTTAAACAAAACACCAACTTTATATTAAATCAAAAAGGGATTACACAATTTGCTAGAAAAACTGGAACAAGAGGAAATAGAGACACATGCGTCTCTATTTATACAACTAAAGAGAAACTACTAGAACTACTAAACCCTAGTATGTGGAATTCCTAAAAAGCCCTTGGTTGAGGTCTTCAAAATCAGTCAAAATTGCTCCATGTGAATGAGAGTGATGTGCCAGCTTGTACTTTTAATATTGAACGTCCATTTGAACTTGGGGACCAAGGGGAGAATCTGGGATGTTGGTTTGGTCGGGTTTAGGGTTTTGAGGTGAAAGTGATGGACAGGGGAGGGTCCTACCCTCACATGGGGTTGTCTAGGGTCACGTCTTTGGTGTGGGATTGGGTGAGGGTGTTGTGAATTACCCATCTGGAGCATTTGGGGTAAAACCCCTTTGGTTTGAGGTGAATTGGAGCTGGGTAGGATTAGGGTTTATAGGGTGATTAAGGTCGGTTTAATCCAAAAAAGGGAAAAGGTTTATTTAAATTTGTTGTTTGGTGGGAAAAAAAAGGGTAAGTTTGACTGGGGGTATTTAATTAACTTGGGTTTTGGGTTAATGGGTGGGCAGGTCGGGTAGGGTATGGGTAAATGGGTTATTGTGTGGGTATCATGACGTGGCATTGTCTGGTTGGTGGTGGAAGTTTGTTTGTTTGTTAAAAATGGCCCCCAAGGTTCTTTGCCTTCTTCACTTTCTATAAACAGCATAGAAACTTCTTTCCTTTTGATTTTAAGTTTCAGCTTTTGTCATTTTTGGCACATAAACTTTCCATACTTCTAACAAGGACTTCAAATGCAATTTTGGCATTCTTCAAGGGCTGTTATTGTATAATCTTCAAACATGGAGGACCATACTTGTACAAATAACTATTGGAGGGTCATTTGTGACAAGTTCTTCAAAGATGATGGACCAAAATTGCCAATCTTCAATTCTTCAAGGGCATTTTGTAAAATCCAAACTTGGGCCCGGTTCATTGTGCGGCTTCATTTCCCGTGTTCGTTTTTGAATGATTCTTGTGATCTTTTGCCATTTCCTCAATATCCGTACCTAAAAATACACAAGTAACAAACACCAGCATATATTTGGCAGTTTTAATGATATTTTATGCATTTAAAGCCCGATTTGGACGATGAGACCATGTATAAAAGCAGTCTCATCATAAAATCACTTGGAATTTCTTCAATCCCACGGAAATCTCCAACACCTTCCTTTCGTAACCTTAAACAAAACTCGAAAACTTCTTGTTTAACTCAAACAAATGATCATGAAAATTCAACTTCAATACTGAAATCTGTCATACAAACTTAAAAACCCAGACTTTTGCAAGATTTTAAACAACTGATATTTAAAAATGCAGAAAAATAAATTTGCAATGAAATTTAAAACTGGAACTCAATTATATTCAATAATTTGTCTCTTAGAAAATTATGAATAAAAATTGGAACAAATTACATTGAAGAAGAAGGCTAGTATTTATATTAGTACAAAATGAAAAGAGAGAACCTAACCCTAATACATGATCTTCCTATAATACCCTAAGCATATTCCCAAGTATATGCCGAATTTGAATGCTTGATCTTGAGCCCATGTGATTCACTCAGAGTACTTGGCCATCTAGGATCGTTCATCATGAATTGGAGAGCATAAAATTCATTATGGTTCGTTGATTTGGTCTCCTCTTCTGGAAATCTTTGGACTTTAGTAAGGACCCGTGACATTTTCTTGGCATGTAGCAAGCATGGGATGAGCTGGATTAAAAGGGGCCATGTGGATGTTTTTCTTAATGACCAATGACCAAACCCCCAAATGAATTAACTTAATTCAAGCTAATTAGTAAACTGGGTAATTAGGGTTTATGTCATATGAATGATGAACAGGGGATTGGTTTGATCAGGATTTGGGGATAAAACATGTTACCCTGGTTAATTATGTATTAAATAAACTTTTGAAAAGTTTATTAATAATAAATTAGATGGGTTAAGGGTAAATGGGTATTTGGGTGGGTTTAGTGAGGTGGCATGGTTTTATTGGTGGTAGAAATGGGTATGGGTTTTATGTCTGGGCAAATATGGCCCCCTAGCTTCTAAAAAGTGGTCACACAAAGTCTTTGGCAGAATCTCCCTTTTTCCATTTATAATAACTTTGGCCAAATTACAATTTTGGCACAAATACTTTGATAAACTTGTAACAAGGGCATTTGTTGTAAATTGAGTATTCTTCAAGGGCTGTATTAACAAGTCTTCATTCTTCAAGGATATTTCTTGTATAACTTGATTCTTGGAGGACCAAAGTTGACAAATCTCCAAAGATGAGGGACCAAACTTGTATAATCTTCAAACTTCAAGGGAATTTTTGCAAAATCAAACAAACGGTTCCGGTTCATTATGCAGCTTCATTTCCCGTCTTCGTTTTTGCTTTGTTCTTGTGATATTTTTGTCTTTTTCTCGATATACATACCTAAAACATACAACAAACGAATACGAGCATATTTTATGGTATTTTATGACATATATTAGCATTTTAAAGCCCAAAAAGAACGATGAGACCATGTATAAAAGCAGTCTCATCACTCCCCCATACTAAACCATTGCCGTGCCCTCACGCAATGCTAGAATTAAGTATCATAGCACTTCCAAAATTCATTTTATGATGACATTTATTGAAGACATAAACTTAAATAAACTACTACATGCGTTTTAGACATAATGTATCGTTTTCATCACGATTAAGTGACTTTTAGGGTCAAAGAATAAGAACACGTGAATGCCTCATAGAGATAAGTTTGTCATCCTCGATTTTCACTTGATTCCATGCTAAGCATGTAACGAGATCATTGTTATTATAAGTTAGCAACACAATCATATCTCATGAGTGTTAATTATGAACCTAAACTCCCTTATTCCTACTTGGTATCTCATATATTTTATTTTGTCTTAATGATCACGAGGATACATCATTGACTTATGCGTGAATAGAGATTTAGGTCTACAAATAGAGTTTTAACGGTGTAATCAAAATCATTAAATTAATTATCACCCTAATAGACAACGATGTCAAAAAATTAAGTCAACAAGAAGGATCGATAAACACGGTTTTATAACGGTTTTGAACATGAGACTTATTACCAAGACTTTTATACGCCCCCTAACGGAAGGGCCTTATTGTAACATCTCGAGTTTTCGTGTCTATTAAATTATGAATGAAACGCACAAAGTTATTAAACGTATTATGTTTTGCCGTGTGATTATTTGACGTACTTGCTGAATCCCTTGTGGTCACGCATACTTGTCTTTGATTTGGATCGTGTGTCAAATTGTTATTGAGTCGTGCATATTCAGTTTTCGCGTCTAAGACTTAAACATTCGACAAACCTGAGCCGAGTGGTATATTGGTGCATCATGTACAAACATTTAAATTATGAACCCTTATTCACTTTTATATCAAAAGCTTGTTTAGCAAGAGTCTATTTTCAGTCATAACTTAATTGCATTGTTTATTCACCACTAAGCACTACAATCCAGCACACATGCCAAGTTTACCCAAAATGGGTACATCACAAGCTTACCAAATTCAGTTTGAGACTAACCCTAAACTAATAATACAAGATTAAATACAGTCCAAAGTTTATCCAATGTCCAAACATAACACAAACAATATTCACAGTCCAAATATTACAATAATAGTTCCTGGACAAGTTTTCAAACACAAATCCTGGGTGAAAGTGAAGTGTAGTGTCAAGCCGATCATCCTTTCTCGTCCACACCTGCAAACCGAAACCTAATCATCCATTGTGAGTCTTTTAAACCATCTCTTCATTTTTCTGAATAAATCTTAGTTGTGCTCGTCATTGACCAAACCTGCGAAAATAAAACGAATGTGTTAGTCTTTATCACGGTTCTATTTTAATCAAAACTGAAAAGATAAACCATAGCATTTGTTTACTTGAACATGACCATGACCCCATTATTTCTGTCAACCAAACCGACCCAAACCGACCCAAACCGAGACCAAACCGAGAACCAAACCAAGTCAACCAAGGTCCTTGTTTTCTGCTGAAACCCTTACCACTCAAAGTCACCATAATCCAAGATTTTAACTAGTTTATTTTACAGAAACATCATAAAACCCTCAAATATGTCGCGGGTATAAAACCCCCTTTTAATTCGAAACCCTAAAAATTGTAAACCTTTTAAATAACGAAATTAATACTTTATACATTCCAAAAATGTTATTTAATTTTAAATAATCAACCGTATACAAAAACCCCCAATTTATATAAACCCTAATTTCATTTTATTAATTAAAACCCTAATTAAACCCAATCCAAACCCGAATCTATTAATTAATTTAATTGGAATCAAAGTATGAATAAACCCCTAAATTTGACGAAACCCTAATTTTTACAAATCGTTCATATGTTGAAATTAACATGTTTTTATGATAGAAAATGTTAATTAATTGTATTTAAACATGAGATTTAGAAAAACCCCCAAATATTTTCGAAACCCTAATTTGTTTCTTATTAAATTCGAGAGCCTTTTATTCACAGTATGTTTATACACATAATTTAAAACCACAAATCTTTTATAAACGAAAATCATTAGACCATTTTATTTAAAAGAAAAAGAGGATGAAAACTCATCTTTGAAAGATGATGAATAACTTGAATCCCTGGGGAAGAACACCATGAAAACCGAATCGGTTTGATGTGGGGATGAAACCCCAAATCCCACGCGAGTTAATCACCATAAACCATCCCAAATGATTGTTGTATTAAGCTGAAAAATCAATCTTAGCCATGGGAGATGAGATCCGATCCACTTTTTAGAGAGAGAGAAGTGGGGCGGTGGGAGTGTTTCGAGAGAAGAGAGAGAGAGATAACTGAGTGTTTTTGATATGTGTGTGTAACCAAAACACGTATTTACTCCTTCCCTTTCCTTGTTTGTATCGATAGTGGGCCGGGCCGGGTTAAATAACCCTTAGGCCGGATCATGGGGTGGGTTTATTGGGTATTTGTTGGGCCAGTTGGTGTATTGGGTATTTAAAAGCCCAAAACGAAAATTTGTAACTTAAACGTATAATTTAACCCGTAAACTTCGATCGTTTAGTAACCGACTTTATGTATCGTGTTTTTCCGTAAACGAAAGGTATTGTCAAGCACAACTAGGGTGTCGTGTCTTTTTACTAGTATAATTTTTAATATCGTAACACGATCCTTATAATTAAATAGGTCGCGGCTAGCGTAACCGTACTTTCGAGCTACCTTTATCTTCGTCATTTTTGCTGAATTACGAGGTGAGTTTATAGCCCCATGCTTAACTATTTTTACTGCTTTTTGGGGTGAGACATTGCTTGATTTAACGTATGAACACAAGTGCATTTACTGATTTATATATTAGTCTAAGTCCCACTAAAAACCCAGTTGCTTTGGCCCGTGATTCGTGAACCGTTAATTACTTTGTGTAAGCGCGAATGTTATGGATAGATCTATCGGGATTGACGTCCCTGTCTGTCTTGTCCAACAAGGGGACAAGCGGGCATAGTTTCATTTGAGTCTGAGATAGGATGTCGTGGGTTTAGGCATCCAGTTGGGCTACATTTATATGATTATACTACCGGTGTTGTTAACGCTTCGGTGTCACGAGCTTAGACTGTAATAAATACTTTTAGGATGACTTTGTATTTGTTATATTGTCATCACTTTTGGGAAAATCTTGTGGTTCATTAAACATTTCAAATTAACTAAACCTATGAACTCACCAACTTTATGTTGACGCTTTAGCAATGTTTTTCTCAAGTATTAAGAAGGAAGATGCTAAGTGAGGTCTCATGCATTGCCGTCATTTCTTTTGAAACAAAGATCATTTGTACTATTTGGAAAACTATGTTTTGTAACTGTGACCAGTTTTATGCTTCCGCACTATGTTAAAACTATTATTTTATCAATTACAAGTGATCCAATTTCCGAACGTCTCATTTAGAGGTCGTTCTTTGTAACTGTGTGTGTATGATAATCATGACGTCACCACTCCCTTGTCGCCATTATACTCTGATATTTTGGGAGTGTGACAGATTGGTATCAGAGCCATGGTTATAGAGAACTAGGTTGCATTTAGTAACTCTAGACTATAACTGCTATGTGTTTAATCGATTATCATACGGATTTTAAGTATTAAGTATATGTAGATACATGGACATAGATAAGTAATAAATGGGATACATGTGATTTAACAAATACGAGGTATATTTACATGGGTTACATGTGCAACAACAAAATCTGAATTATGTTATATGGGATACATGTGGATTCAACAATGATTGCTATGTTATGTTAATGTCCCTTTTTACGGACTAATTTTATAAGATATTTACACACATTTATTTTGTTTATGATTATAGCGATGTCTTCTTCTGATGATTCCACGTCTACAGGAGCGTACTACAACCGTAGTTCACAGTCAACTATCAGTTCATCAGTAGGACTACCTAGAGGATCACCATCAGGATATCCGTGGTACCGGATGATTTCAGATGATGATACTGAGAGAGAGACTGAGGAGGTTCATCGTTCACCGATCCGTATCCCTGATGCATCAGCCGACGATGTACTTAGCCTAGAAGGCGGAGGAGAGGATGACCTAGACGCTGATGTGGTGCAGTCACCAGGTCAGGCATCAGTCACTAGGGATGAGACGATAGAGGAGACAGAGGATGATGATATGGAGTTCACCGATAGGGAAGGTGAACCTATGGAGGTCACTGACACTGAGGACCCTCCTACTACATATGCTGCTACTCCTGAGGTTTCCCTAGCACATATCTCCTCATCTTCATCTGAAGACGAAGGGGAGAGGACTGACATCCCTGTTCCAGCACCTGGTACTCTACCTTTCTACTATGTGAGACGACGTCTTCGGGGGAGAGCTGCTCGACCACCACTTTCACCTTACCGACCCCTCATACCCTTCACTGCCACTGACAGGCATGCAGCCCGCACACCTGCCAGTCCTGTCCCAGAGGTACCACTACTGCTACCACCACCAGAGACTGTACCTGCTGTGTACCAGGAGATGCTTGCTGATGTTGGCATCTCTACTGGGCCGAGAGCTACGACTCCTCTTCCTAGGAGAGCTACATCGACAGTGGTGATGCTTGGGGCAGCAGATGGATGTGTGACGACACGATTAAACAGGTTGGAGGATGCTGTAGAGGCTTTAGGTGAGGAGTATAATGAGGTGCAGGATAAGCTGGAGGCACTGGCAAAGAAGAGTCCAGTTAGGGATGAGACAGTGTTGACGGTTTGTGTGACCCGTCTACGAGGACAGCTTCAAGCTGTTCTTGGTCAGATGGATACCATGCCGAATGCTCGTCTTGAGGAGATCGAGAGCCTGATGTCCCGTTGGGGAGTAGAGCCATTGGTTGAGACAGGCGGACTAGAGGCACCTGTGGAGGACCCTGTTGCAGACTTGGATAAGAGGTTTAGAGCCGCTTGTTATGATACCGATGTTAGGCTTAGAGATTCCCAGGCTCGTGAGATCGTGGTTGAGTGGAGGTTAGCAGAGTTGGAGAGAGAGCTTCATCAGCGCCGTGAGGGCACTAGTTAGATTTATCTTGTACCATTGACTTATCGTTGTATGACCACTAAGCTCTGAAGTTTATCTTAGCTAGTTGGTATTTTTTTATTATGTATGACAAGTTATGATGTACTACCAAACAATTCTATGAATGATATTATGGGTTACAAAAATTGTGAGATCATTATATATTGTGTATTATACCCTGGAGCATTTCATAATTGTATTGTGCGTGCCATGCATGTTATGTCTGGCAAAACTCATTGTCATATTACCTTTTTAGATTATGGCGCCAGTTAGAAGATCCGAAACGCAGAATCCACCAGCTACTATCGGTGGAATTGACACCGTCATGCTAAGTCAAATGATAGCCGAACGGGTGGTCGAGGCACTCGCAACAGCCGAAGCAAATCGTACAGCAAGCACACAGGAGGAGACCAACCAAGGAGCTACTAATGCTATTGCATGGACTTGTACCTACAAGGAATTTCGTGCAGTTACGCAAGTAAGTTTCCGCGGTACTGAAGGAGCAGTAGGTTTAACCAGATTGTTTGAGAAGCTAGAATCCCAATTTGGGATTAGCAATGTTGCTGAAGCTGATAAGGTGAAGTTTGCGTCAAGCACGTTAGTGGATGGTGCTTTGACTTGGTGGAACGTCTATGCTCGTGCAGTGACCATTGACGTTGCCCAAGCGACGCCCTGGAGTGAGTTTAAAGCTATGTTTGTGAGGAAATACTGCCCACGAAATGAAGTCAAGCAGATGGAGGTTGAGCTGTGGAACCTGAAAGTCAAGGGTACTGCTCTTACTGCCTACAATCAGTGCTTTCAAGAGCTGATCTTGTTATGTCCCGAAATGGTGCCCAACGACGACCGATTGTTGGAGCGATACATTGAAGGACTACCTTTGAGCATCAAAGGGAATGTGACTTCATCCAAGCCAACTGATTTGCACGAGGCAATCGACATGGCTCAGAGTCTGATGTACCAAGTGGTACAAGAGTTGGGAGAAAATACTGGGGATAAGAGGAAGTGGTCTGGCAACCACTACAACAACAATACCAACAATACCAACAACAGCAACAACACAAACAACTACAACCAGAACAAGCGACAAGAAGTAGCAAGGGTGTTTACTGCTGGACAAGGTAATACTGGAAACTACGCTGGAAGACTTCCTTTCTGCGGAAAGTGTGGCCGACACCACGAAGGAGCATGTCCCCCTACGTGCTACAATTGTGGGAAGGCCGGACATAAGGCAAAGGAATGTCGAGCACCACCTCGTCCTACTAACCAAAGAGGACCTGGAACACAAGGTGGCCAAGGAGCAAATGTCACTTGCTTTGGATGTGGAGAGAAAGGTCACTACAGGAACAAGTGTCGAAGCAGTGGGAACCAAGGTCGTGGTAACCAGATTCGAGGCAATCAGAATCACAACCAAGGAAACCAGAAGCAGAATCAAGGGAACCGGGGAGGGAATAACCGAGCCACAACTAGTACTCCTGGAGGATTCACGGCACCTAGCAAAGTGTATCATCTCTGTGCTGAAGCTGCAGTGCAAGACAACAATGTTGTGACTGGTACGTTTCTAGTCAATAACAACTATGCTTCAGTACTATTTGATTCTGGTGCGGATAGGAGTTTTGTGTCATCTGTATTTAGTGAGCGCCTAAATATTACCCCTACTGCGTTAGACGTTAAGTATAATGTAGAATTAGCCGATGGGAAGTCAGTAACCACCGACACTATTCTAAAAGGATGTAGTATAAGGTTACAAGATCGTTCGTTCAGTATCTACTTACTCCCCATAGAATTGGGAAGCTTTGACGTCATCATTGGAATGGATTGGATGTCGAAGCATCACGCGGAAATTGTATGTCATGAGAAGTGCGTCCGTGTTCCTTATGGAAACGATATACTAATCATACAAGGCGAAAGAAGTGGAGTGAAGAATGGATCAAGACTGGAAGTCATCTCATGTATTAGAACCCAAAGATACATTGAGAAGGGATGTCCAGTATTCTTGGTTCAAATAACACAAAAGGAAGGAGAAGAAGATCACGAAAAGAAAGTGGAAGACGTACCGATCGTTAGAGACTTTCCGGACGTATTCCCAGAGGACTTACCAGGATTACCACCAGCACGGCAAGTGGAGTTTCACATCGAGCTTACACCAGGAGCCGCGCCTGTCGCTAGAGCCCCATACCGCTTAGCACCAGCCGAGATGACAAAGTTAGCTGAACAAATAAAGGAACTTTCTGACAAAGGTTTCATTTGACCAAGTTCCTCACCTTGGGGAGCACCGGTCTTATTTGTCAAAAAGAAAGATGGATCCTTTAGGATGTGTATCGATTACCGAGAATTGAATAAGCTGACGATAAAGAACTGTTACCCATTGCCAAGAATTGACGATCTTTTCGACCAATTGCAAGGATCTAGCATATACTCGAAGATCGATTTAAGGTCAGGATATCATCAGCTAAGGGTTAGAGAGGAAGACGTTCATAAGACGGCTTTTAGAACCCGGTACGGACACTACGAGTTCCAAGTTATGCCTTTTGGTTTGACAAACGCCCCTGCGGTATTCATGGATCTCATGAACCGAGTTTGCAAACCATACTTGGACAAGTTTGTGATTGTATTTATCGATGATATTCTCATCTATTCTCGTAATGAAGAAGAACACAAGGAACATTTGAAGACTGATAGGTGTGAAAACACCCATCCTTTTACCACTTAATTCTGGCTAAAACAAGACCAAAACGCGTATTTAATATCATTTGTTTGGAATTATGCGTGGTTTTTGTGTTTATTGTGTTTTCAGAGTCGACCGGATGAATATTGAAGAAAACATGGGATTGCACGGGTTTTATCGAAGAAAAGGACTCAAGACGAAGTCTATTGTCCAAGAGGTGCAAAAGATTTGAAGTCGTTGTGCCTATTTGAAGATTTATCGAAGAATAGAGCCAAAGATGGAAGATTCATTTATGTCGAAGAACTCGAGTCTATTAAACAAAAGATTATAAGACGAGTTGGAATTATTCACCGACACTTCTCAAATCCAAGTCGGAAACGTTTATTTAAGACGCATGAAGACTAAAGAAGGAAGAAGAAAAAGGAGCCCAAATCAAAGCCCAATCACAAAGCCCACCACCATGTACACACCTATATAAAGGCCCTTACTTCACAAAAATACACACTTAGCTTAGCTTAGTTTTCATTTTCTCTAGTTTTAGAGAGAGAAAGTTTAGAACTTTCTCTCACTACTTTTCATCTTTTTCTCTTTCAAGATCAACTTTGTATTACCTTTTTCATTAATCAAGTTCAAGTTTTACCTTTTAATCTTTAATCTCATCCTTCCTTTCTTTTACTTTTATTGATTTTGGTACAAATCTCGTATGATCCGTGTTGTTCATCTATGATTTGTGATTAAAAAGTTGTTTACTTTTTATGTTTCCTTAAGTTTTTACATAAATAAGCTTTGAGATCCTTGTTCTTATTGGCTTATTTGTTGATTTAGCTTATTTACTTTTTGAAGTTTTTATGAAAAGTTCATCTTTTTATTGATTTGATTTAAAAGTTGTTTACTTTGAGTTGGAAAAGTTGTTTTTAGTGCTTATTTGATTAGCTTATTAATAGATTCGAGTTAGTTTTGGGTTTTGGCTTGTCCTAATAGCTTATTTCCCTTGCTTTTGTACCGATTTTGCACCATTTTCGGAAAGGGAAACTCCCTTTTCCGATTGTACTTTCCGACCAAGCAACATCCCCTCTTTCCGATCGGTCGATCGGAAGAGGGTTTAGCCTTTCCGATTTGCCCCAATTTCCTGGATTCCGATTGTAGCTTTTTCAAACATTCCGATTGATGTTATTTCGTTTATTCCGATTGGATCTTGCTCCACATTCCGATTGAGTTGTTCTTTTTCCATTATTCCGATCGGCTGGATTTAAAGTATTCTGATTGGGGTCCTTGCCCCACATTCCGACCATAGCTTGCCACATTCCGATCATTTGATCGGAATAACATTCCGATCACCCCTTTTTATGGTTATTCCGATTGAGTTGTTTTGCTTTGTGCCGTTCTTACTTTATTTTAGTACTTTTCAATTAAGTTCATAGTCTTGCCAAGTTTTCCAAGAGTTAGTTTTTATTGAATGTTCATTTATTTAATATTAAATCTTTAAGTTTTCAACATTTATTTTTAAACTCGTTTCTTACTTTAATCTTTCAAGTCTTTAATTTTACTCTTCGACACTTAATTTCTTGTGATTAGTTTAAAATAGATAAACAAACCAACCACTTTTTATTAACCAAGAACAAATCATTCCACTCAAGACCGAGATCAATTCGAGAGGATATCGAGAGAATAAATCTGAACCCATACAAAATCATAGTATCAAATGGCGCCGCTGCCGGCTCTTCTCGTTAAGATCAAAAGTTTTTTGTGAAAACTTGGATTTTGGGATCCGTTCTCCGTGAACGTTACTTTTTCATTAAAATTTTCAAAAACACAAAAAAAAAAAAAAAATATATATAAAATTTTCAAAAATCCTAAAAATTAAAAAACAATAAAAACCAAAAATATTTTTGCTTTGTTTTTCTTTGTTCGTTCTTTTGCAGGTGTATGCGCACTCGATCCACGTTATATCAAGAGCCCGAGCCTCTCGATCACTTAGACATGGCCGGTGTACCACCTCCAAACAATAATAATAACAACAACCCGCCTTTCAACAACATGAACAATAACAACAACAATGAGCACCTTCCGGATAATCGCCCGATGATAGAACTTCTTCAAGCTCATGTAGATGGCAACACGGATCCAATTGTCATACCTCCAATTGCCGCCAACAACTTTGAGCTAAAATCAGGCTTTATCCAGATGGTCTCCGCTCAACCATTTTTGGGACGAACCATTGATGACCCACATGACCACATCAAGAGATTTCTACAACTCACCAACACGGTCAAATTCAATGGTGTTCCACAAGAGGTTATAAGGTTACAACTTTTTCCCTTTTCTTTAGAGGGACAAGCCCGGCATTGGCTTGCTAAGGAACCGCCACAGAGTATTCTCTCGTGGACGGATTTGGAAACAAAGTTTATCAATTATTTTTTTCCACCCTATCGTACTACCGCTTTGCGGAATGAGATCATAAATTTTGAACAAAAGTACGATGAGTCATTCAGTGAATCTTGGGATCGCTTTAAAGATCTTTTAAGAAAATGCCCACAACATGGTTTTACCAAAGTACATAAAATCAATACTTTTTACAATGGTTTAAGCATGAGTGACCAAGATTCACTGAACAGTGCCTCGGGGGGTAATCTATTGGCTAAGACTTCCAATGCTGCTTGGGATATCATTGAGAACAAATCTCGTGTGCAAACCAAGAGTGTTCGGACCAATGTCGCTAGTGCTAGCACTAATGACAGCGACAAGCGTTTGGACAAAATCACTACGCTTCTTGAATCGCTTGTCACCCATACCGTCAGCAACAACAACAGCAACAACGCCAAAAATGCTCAAGTGAACGCTGTCAGCCAACCTTGTGAGATATGCGGTGGTCCTCACTCTTACACAACTTGTACCGCCACCTAAGATTACCCTGCTGAGAATGTGAATGCAGCATATGGCACCTATACTCAACCTGCTTATCAAGCAAAACCTCAAGGTGACCGCAACTTGCTTAGCTACCGTTCCAACAACTATATCTCACCACCTGGTTTTAATCCTAACAACCAAAACCAACAACAAAACCTCAACCGCCCTCCTCAACAACAACAAACTCGTACACCATACATCCCTCCTCACAAGCAGCAACAACCACCTCAACGAAACACCCAAGTTTACCAGCAACCTGCTTATCAACCACCCGCATACACTGCTCCTTCAAACCAAACCCCCGCATCACATCAAGACATTGGAACCTACATGAGGACTAACGATGTGATCGTGGATAATCTCCAACAGGAAGTGCGTAACTTGAAAGCAGATCTGATGAAACAAGGGAATGATCTAAGAGCTGATATGAAGAACACTATGGATAGTCAAACAAATGACTTGAGGAACATGATGGCTAGTTTCTTCAATGGTAATCAACCCTCTTCTTCGGGTACTCTTCCGAGTAATTCCGTTGCGAATCCAAGAGGGGAGATGAAAGCAATCACTACTCGAAGTGGTAAAGGTACTAAGGAACCCGAGCTTCCTATACCTCCACCGGTGGTTGTGACTAAGGAGAACGAGTCACCTGCTCCTATTCCTCATCCTTCTCCTTCCCCAATTTCCCCACCTCTTCCTTCTACCCCTCCTCCACCCAAGGATGTGAGTGATCCTATTCTTCCAAAGCCTTCCTCTTCTTCCAATATACCTTATCCATCTAGGTTGAGGAAAGAGAAGCTCAAAAGCAAGGATGATATTCAGGTTTCGAACTTCCTTAAAATGTTCAAACAATTGAATTTCAATATCTCCTTCGCTGAGGCTCTCGCTCACATGCCCAAATACGCGAAAATGTTTAAAGATCTTCTGAGCGACAAGGAAAAACTCCTCGATCTCGCCAACACCCAACTTAATGAGAACTGCTCTGCAGTGCTCTTAAGGAAATTGCCAATCAAGCTTGGTGATCCGGGTCGTTTTCTTATCCCTTGCAATTTCCCGGGAGTAGAGAATTGCATGGCCCTAGCCGATCTAGGTGCTAGTATTAATCTCATGCCTCTAAGTGTTTGGAAGCAATTATCTCTCCCAGAGCTAGTCCCCACCAAAATGACTTTGGAATTAGCTAACCGTACGGTTGCTTATCCAGTGGGGATAGCCGAAGACGTCATTGTAGGAGTCGACAAATTCACCTTTCCTGCTGATTTTGTTGTCGTCGACTACGAGATGGACCCCCGTGTGCCACTTATTGTTGGTCGTCCATTCTTGAGGGCCGGTCGCACTCTTATTGATGTTGAAGCCGGTGAGCTTATCATGAGAGTGGGTGACGATAAAGTAGTCTTCAACATGGGAAAGTTGTCTAAACAGCCTTATTCATATGAGAGCGTTAATTGTATTGATGTTCTTGATGAGGCTTGTGAAGAACACTTTAATGATGCTTGCAAAAATATTCCTACCTCTCTTCCCAATGTTGAGACCGTGTCCTCTATTGATTCATCGTTGTCTCTATTTGGAGATAGTGATTTATTTTGGAACAATCTTGAAGACACCATGGGAGATGTGAATTTAGCTACTAATGATTCTCCTATCGATGGGGATGAAGACATGAATTTCTTTGACAATCTGCTCACCGAAGACAATCCTTCGCCTCCATCTCCCACGGTCATTGCTATCGATACTCCGACTTTGAAAACGCCTCCCGTCGAAAATCCTCCGGATTTAGAACTTAAGGAGTTGCCGCCTCATCTCGAGTATGCGTTCCTTGAAGAAGAGAAGAAGTCACCAGTCATCATCGCTAAGGACTTGCAAGAAGAAGAGAAAACTCGTCTCATCGATGTGCTTAAAGCTCATAAGAAGGCAATTGCTTGGAAAATTTCCGATATCCGCGGAATTGATCCGAACTTTTGTACTCACAAGATTCTCATGGAAGATGATTTCAAACCCACAATCCAGAGCCAAAGAAGGGTTAATCCTAAAATTCATGACGTCATCAAACAAGAGGTTATCAAACTTCTAGATGCCGGCTTGATCTACCCTATTTCAGATTCGCCGTGGGTAAGTCCCGTCCATTGTGTGCCCAAGAAGGGCGGAATAACCGTTGTTCCCAATGAACACAACGAGTTGATTCCCACTCGTCTCGTTACTGGGTGGAGAGTTTGTATTGATTATCGCAAGTTCAATGACGCCACGAGAAAAGACCACTTTCCTCTTCCTTTCATGGATCAAATGCTCGAGCGTCTTGCGGGTAATGATTATTACTGCTTCTTAGATGGCTTCTCCGGGTATTTTCAAATTCCCATCGATCCCAAGGACCAAGAAAAGACCACATTCACTTGTCCCTATGGAACATTTGCTTACAAACGCATGCCTTTTGGTTTATGTAATGCTCCTGGGACATTCCAAAGGTGCATGATGGCTATCTTCCATGACATGGTGGAAGACACTATGGAAGTATTCATGGATGATTTCTCGGTCTATGGCGATTCCTTCTCTTCTTGCCTTGCCAATTTGGAACGTATGCTCAAGCGGTGCGAAGACACTCGCCTTGTTCTGAATTGGGAAAAATGCCATATTATGGTAAAAGAAGGCATCGTGCTGGGACACAAGATTTCCAAAGCCGGTCTTGAAGTAGACCGTGCTAAAGTCGATGTTATCGCCAAGTTGTCTCCACCTTCAACCGTGAAGGGTGTGAGAAGTTTCCTGGGTCATGCGGGCTTCTACCGTCGATTCATCAAAGATTTTTCTCAAATCGCTCGCCCGATGACCCACCTCTTGGAAAAAGATACTCCTTTTATCTTTGCCAAAGAGTGTCTTGAAGCCTTTGACTCGCTTAAGGATAAGCTTACTAAGGCACCCGTCTTGGTTACCCCTAATTGGGAGCTACCCTTTGAGTTGATGTGCGATGCTAGTGATTTTGCTATTGGAGCGGTTCTTGGACAAAGAGTGAACAAACACTTCCAACCGATCCATTACGCTAGCAAGACAATGACAGGGGCACAATTGCATTATACGACAACCGAAAAAGAGCTTTTAGCTGTTGTCTATGCCTTTGAAAAATTCCGCCCCTATCTTGTCCTTTCCACCACAATCGTTTACACCGATCATTCCGCGCTGAAGTACTTGTTGACAAAGCAAGATTCCAAACCAAGACTTCTTCGCTGGGTTTTGCTTCTCCAAGAATTTAAAATCGAAATTCGCGATAAGAAAGGAGCTGAAAACCTAGCCGCGGATCATCTCAGCAGACTTGAGGATCCTTACCAGGGGGATCATCCGAACAAAGAAATCAATGATTCTTTTCCCTTGGAGACCTTAATGTGTATCAACTCGACTGCTGACGAAACCCCGTGGTTTGCAGACATTGCAAACTACTTAGCGGGTGGAATCCTCGTTGACGGGTTAACATCCCAGCAAAAGAAGAAGTTCTTCAAAGACATAAAGACTTACTTCTGGGATGACCCGTATCTTTTCAAACAATGTGCCGACTTGATTATTCGCCGATGTGTTGATGGACCGGCAGCCTTAGAAATCCTTGATGCTTGCCACAAAGGACCCACTGGTGGTCACTTTGGTCCCAACTACACCGCAAAAAAAGTGTTTGATTCGGGATTTTATTGGCCCACCATCTATCATGACGCTCACGATATGGTTAAACGATGTGATGCTTGCCAAAAACAAGGCACGATCACACATAAAGACGAGATGCCTCAGAATTTCATTCAGGAATGTGAAATCTTTGATGTTTGGGGTATCGACTTTATGGGGCCATTTCCTTCTTCTAAAGGAAACAAATACATCCTTGTTGCCGTTGACTACGTCTCCAAGTGGGTTGAAGCCAAAGCTTTACCTACTAATGATGCAAGGGTGGTTTGTAACTTTTTGAAATCGCTATTCGCTCGATTTGGCGTTCCTCGTGCTATTATTAGTGATCGCGGGACTCATTTTTGCAACGATCAATTTGCAAGAGTCATGGCTAAGTATGGTGTCAATCACCGTCTTTCCACCGCTTATCATCCCCAAACCAATGGGCAGGCCGAGATATCCAACCGTGGATTGGAGCGAATTTTGGAGCGTACTGTGGGAGAGCATCGCGCCGCGTGGGCCGATAAGTTAGACGATGCTCTGTGGGCTTTCCGTACTGCTTACAAGACCCCGATCGGTTGTACACCTTATCGTCTTGTGTACGGGAAAGCATGCCACCTTCCCATCGAGCTGGAGCATAAGGCGCATTGGGCCTTAAAGTGGGCTAACTTCAACATCAACAAAGCCGGTGATCATCGCAAGATCCAACTCAACGAGCTCAATGAACTGAGGAATGAAGCTTATGAGAACTCGCTGATCTACAAAGAGAAGACGAAGATCCTCCATGACGCAAAAATCAAGAACCGAGATTTCCACGTTGGTGATCAAGTCTTACTTTTTAACTCTCGGTTGAAGATCTTCTCTGGCAAGTTGAAGAGCCGCTGGTCTGGTCCATTCACCGTCGCCAATGTCTTTCCGTATGGGACCATTGAGCTTTCTCAGCCAAATGGGCCCAATTTCAAGGTGAATGGCCAGCGTCTGAAGCTGTACTTTGGTGAGGACATCTCTCAGGAGATGATTCCATCCCTCACCACGTTCCCCATGAACTAATTTTGGGTCGAGTCAGGCTCGTGACTCGGTTATCAAAAACAAGCGCTCCTCGGGAGGCAACCCGAGTATCTATCTTTTTATGTGTTAACCTCCTAAGTGTAGGGGGACCTACATAGGTGTTTGTATTTGTGTGGTGATGTGATTACAGGGATAAGTGCACTCATGGAAACTTTGAAGAACCGTGCTCCCGTGTTATCCGAAATCCGGTTCTATCTCTCAACTATCGTGATTCAATTTTCTTCATATTCACATTTGAAGTTGATCACTTTAGTCGTCTCTTCCTTAACTTGAGTTAACCAACGTGCACAATGTCATAAGTGTAGGGGAGACTTTTCTCACATGCTTAAACATTGAGGACAATGTTTATCTTAAGTGTAGGGGGGACTTCTATCGAAGTTTTAAGTGGACTTTTCCATGAAAATGCCTTCATTTAACCAGAAAATCCTATTTTTCAACATTTTTCAAATTTTTTATTAACTTTGGCCATTTAGTCTTAATTTTTAAATTTTTATCGTTGCTTTCATATGTATATATTCCACAATAAAGTCAAAAATATTAATAAAATTGTGTAGCTAGTTTAGAAGTCTTTGACATATTAGGCCCGTTGCGTTTATTTTGACTCAACCCGAATAGACTTATCCAAGTTTATTCTAGCTAGTATCCTTAACCATGTAGACCTTAATCGGTTAATTAGGCTAAGTATCCATGAGTCTCATTATTTGAGATTTTAAATTGTGGAGGACGAGAAATGATAGAGTCAATTATAAGTCGGTATTCTTGCGCAAGCTCACTTGGTGTAATTATTTGCCTATTCTCCCATCACTTGCTAATAATTTATCTGCAATAAGTAAGGTCGTACAATTTGAAAAGTTACTTAGCTTCTAGCCCAAGATCGTTTAAAAGTTGCTCGGTAATGATAAGAGTTCATAGCCAAGGCATAACTTATGAAGCGGGGCGCGAAGATTGGCGAGTCCGAAAAGGCCCTAACAAGGCATGAGGATTCAATTTTATTGCTGAAGATCCAAAGTGATGTGAAAAGCATTATTCCTAAAATCAATATGAAGGATCAAGACTCACGACGAAAAGCAATCAACTCCCATAAAGATCATGGAGAAGTCTATCCAAAAAGACCCTAACAAGGTATGAGGATAAATAGATCCAAGTCCGAAAAGGAGGCGGATCGTTGTATCTCAAAATCCCAATTAGAGATTGAAGAATAATCATGAAGTCGTGGTCAACAAAGTTGGAGTACCCCTCAAAAGTCTCCAAGTGAAGAAACTCTATTACGATGAGAAGACCATTATCTCAAGAACGTCTCTCAAGATATGAAGTATGAAGTACATGCCAAATATCGGCCCGAGAAAGGTCTCAAATCGCGAACCAAGTTATGCCAAGATATGAACTTTTTGATATCCCGAGAAGCAGTTTTAAGAGATTTTGTCCTTTAGCTAACTATTGATCAAATCGTCCTACTTTGCTTTCAGCCTAAATAAACAATCGAAATAAGTCCAAAAATGCATCTTCATGATCATTCTAAGACAAAAATAAAATATAAGAGATACACCTAGGAATAAGGGAGTTTAAGCATTTAATTAAGCCATGTGTGTGAGTGTTTGAATTACTAACTTATAATAACAATGATCTCGTTTTTAAGCTTAGTTTGGGGAACGTGAAACTTGAGGGTGATAAATCTTCGCAGCACCGAAGCCCTAATGTAAGTCCTCGATCTCTTTACAAGTATTTTCCATCCTTTTGTTTACTTTAAAGTTTTAATTTCTCTTAGTATTTTTATTTTCGTTTAATAGTATATTAATAAGGCCAAGGTTGATTGATTATGAGAAAAGTGTAAATGAGCTTTGTCACTAAGTATTGCAGGAGGGCATGGCAATGGTTAAGTGTAGGGGATTTGATAGGTGTGAAAACACCCATCCTTTTACCACTTAATTCTGGCTAAAACAAGACCAAAACGCGTATTTAATATCATTTGTTTGGAATTATGCGTGGTTTTTGTGTTTATTGTGTTTTCAGAGTCGACCGGATGAATATTGAAGAAAACATGGGATTGCACGGGTTTTATCGAAGAAAAGGACTCAAGACGAAGTCTATTGTCCAAGAGGTGCAAAAGATTTGAAGTCGTTGTGCCTATTTGAAGATTTATCGAAGAATAGAGCCAAAGATGGAAGATTCATTTATGTCGAAGAACTCGAGTCTATTAAACAAAAGATTATAAGACGAGTTGGAATTATTCACCGACACTTCTCAAATCCAAGTCGGAAACGTTTATTTAAGACGCATGAAGACTAAAGAAGGAAGAAGAAAAAGGAGGCCAAATCAAAGCCCAATCACAAAGCCCACCACCATGTACACGCCTATATAAAGGCCCTTACTTCACAAAAATACACACTTAGCTTAGCTTAGTTTTCATTTTCTCTAGTTTTAAAGAGAGAAAGTTTAGAACTTTCTCTCACTACTTTTCATCTTTTTCTCTTTCAAGATCAACTTTGTATTACCTTTTTCATTAATCAAGTTCAAGTTTTACCTTTTAATCTTTAATCTCATCCTTCCTTTCTTTTACTTTTATTGATTTTGGTACAAATCTCGTATGATCCGTGTTGTTCATCTATGATTTGTGATTAAAAAGTTGTTTACTTTTTATGTTTCCTTAAGTTTTTACATAAATAAGCTTTGAGATCCTTGTTCTTATTGGCTTATTTGTTGATTTAGCTTATTTACTTTTTGAAGTTTTTATGAAAAGTTCATCTTTTTATTGATTTGATTTAAAAGTTGTTTACTTTGAGTTGGAAAAGTTGTTTTTAGTGCTTATTTGATCAGCTTATTAATAGATTCGAGTTAGTTTTGGGTTTTGGCTTGTCCTAATAGCTTATTTCCCTTGCTTTTGTACCGATTTTGCACCATTTTCGGAAAGGGAAACTCCCTTTTCCGATTGTACTTTCCGACCAAGCAACATCCCCTCTTTCCGATCGGTCGATCGGAAGAGGGTTTAGCCTTTCCGATTTGCCCCAATTTCCTGGATTCCGATTGTAGCTTTTTTAAACATTCCGATTGATGTTATTTCGTTTATTCCGATTGGATCTTGCTCCACATTCCGATTGAGTTGTTCTTTTTCCATTATTCCGATCGGCTGGATTTAAAGTATTCCGATTGGGGTCCTTGCCCCACATTCCGACCATAGTCTTGCCAAGTTTTCCGATCACCCCTTTTTATGGTTATTCCGATTGAGTTGTTTTGCTTTGTGCCGTTCTTACTTTATTTTAGTACTTTTCAATTAAGTTCATAGTCTTGCCAAGTTTTCCAAGAGTTAGTTTTTATTGAATGTTCATTTATTTTATATTAAATCTTTAAGTTTTCAACATTTATTTTTAAACTCGTTTCTTACTTTAATCTTTCAAGTCTTTAATTTTACTCTTCGACACTTAATTTCTTGTGATTAGTTTAAAATAGATAAACAAACCAACCACTTTTTATTAACCAAGAACAAATCATTCCACTCAAGACCGAGATCATATCAAGAGGATATCGAGAGAATAAATCTGAACCCATAAAAAATCATAGTATCAAAGACCATACTAGAGCTGCTAAGGAAGGAGAAGTTATATGCAAAGTTTTCCAAATGCGAGTTTTGGATAAACACGGTGCAATTCCTTGGGCATGTAATCGACAGCAGTGGTATTCACGTTGATCCTGCTAAGATCGAGGCCGTGAAGGATTGGGCGACTCCAACAACACCCACGGAGATCCGCCAATTTTTAGGTCTTGCTGGTTACTATAGGAGGTTCATTGAAGGTTTCTCCAAGATAGCTAAACCAATGACGGAGTTGACTCAAAAGGACAAGAAATTTGAGTGGAAAGAGGATCAAGATTTGGCATTCCAGACATTGAAGCACATGTTGTGTGAAGCACCTATACTAGCCCTACCCGAGGGTAATGAAGACTTTGTGGTGTATTGTGATGCATCCATAAAAGGGTTAGGTGCGGTACTGATGCAAAGGACTAAGGTCATAGCTTACGCATCAAGACAACTAAAAGTGCACGAGAAGAACTACACAACTCATGACCTAGAGTTGGGAGTAGTGATGTTTGCCCTGAAGATTTGGAGACACTACCTTTATGGTACTAAGTGTATTGTATTCACTGATCATAAGAGTCTACAACACATTTTGAATCAAAAGGAACTCAACATGAGACAACGACGTTGGCTAGAGTTGCTCAGTGATTACGATTGCGAGATCCGTTATCACCCGGGCAAGGCAAATGTCGTGGCCGACGCTTTGAGTCGAAAGGAGAGAGTTCTTAGGGTGAAGGCTTCGGTGATGACCATTGACTTAGACCTTTCATCCTTAATTCTCAAGGCTCAGAAAGAGGCAGTCGAGGAAGAAATTCTCAAGACTGAAGATGTTGAAGGCATGATAAAGAAGCTAGAAGCTCGCTCGGATGGAACGTTGTGCCTTGATAATAGGAGTTGGTTACCGTGCCATGGTGATCTACGATCTTTGATTATGCATGAGTCGCATAAGTCAAAATACTCCATACATCCGGGATCTGACAAAATGTATCATGATCTGAAGATGTTGTATTGGTGGCCGAACATGAAGGCGGATATTGCTACATACGTTAGCAAGTGCTTGACTTGTGCCAAGGTTAAGCCCGAGCATATGAAACTATCAGGACTGTTGGTCCAACCCGAACTGCCAAAATGGAAGTGGGAAAGGATCACTATGGATTTCATTACCAAACTACCTAAAACCTCAGCCGGATTTGACACCATTTGGGTAATCGTCGACCGACTCACCAAATCAGCTCATTTCATACCAATCAAGGAGACCGATGGAATGGATAAGTTAGCAAGAACATACTTGGAGGAAGTAGTCACGAAGCATGGTGTGCCTGTGTCTATAATCTCCAACCGAGACAGCCGATTTACTTCGCAGTTCTGGAAGTCACTGCAGAAGGCATTGGGAACGCAGTTGGATATGAGCACTGCGTACCATCCCCAAACTGACGGTCAAAGTGAAAGGACCATTCAAACCTTAGAAGATATGCTGAGAGCTTGTGTGATTGACTTCGGAAATAGATGGGATAGACACCTACCTATGGTGGAGTTCTCATACAACAATAGTTATCACACTAGCATTAAGGCAACACCGTTCGAAGCACTGTATGGTAGAAAGTGTCGTTCACCCGTGTGTTGGGCAGAGGTTGGTGAAGCACAACTCACTGGCCCCGAGATCATACACGAGACTACTGAGAAGATCTTTAAGATCAAGAGCCGTATGCAAGCCACAAGAGATCGACAAAAGAGTTATGCTGACATGAGACGCAAACCCCTTTGAGTTTGAGGTTGGCGATAGAGTCATGTTGAAGGTCTCACCTTGGAAGGGTGTGATTCGCTTTGGAAAGCGTGGAAAGTTGAATCCTCGTTACATTGGACCCTTCAAGATTATAGAGAGGATTGGCCCCGTAGCCTATCGTTTGGAGTTACCCAAAGAACTTAGCCGAGTGCATAATGTGTTCCACATTTGCAATTTGAAGAAATGTTTAGCCGACGAGACACTCTTTATTCCTTTAGAAGAGATTCAACTCGACGACAAACTCAACTTTGTAGAAGAGCCGGTAGAAGTTATGGACCGTCAAGTCAAACAGCTCAAGCAAAGCCGTATACCTATTGTAAAAATCCGTTGGAATGCGCGTAGAGGTCCAGAATACACGTGGGAACGTGAAGATCAATTCAAGAGCAAGTATCCTCATCTTTTCGCTAATCATCCTACTACAACAACGTCTTGATTTCGTGACTAAATCTCTAAAACATAGGAATACTGTGACATCCGTCAAATTTCCATCTTGAATTCTTCATATAGTAGGAGTACTTTAATTATTTACCGATGAGTTGTCGATATAAATGTGTTATTTACTTTGCTTTGCGGACAAAGCCCTTTTTAGGGAGAGCGAATGTAACATCTCGAGTTTTCGTGTCTATTAAATTATGAATGAAACGCACGAAGTTATTAAACGTATTATGTTTTGCCGTGTGATTATTTGACGTACTTGCTGAATCCCTTGTGGTCACGCATACTTGTCTTTGATTTGGATCGTGTGTCAAATTGTTATCAAGTCGTGCATATTCAGTTTTCGCGTCTAAGACTTAAACATTCGACAAACCTGAGCCGAGTGGTATATTGGTGCATCATGTACAAACATTTAAATTATGAACCCTTATTCACTTTTATATCAAAAGCTTGTTTAGCAAGAGTCTATTTTCAATCATAACTTAATTGCATTGTTTATTCACCACTAAGCACTACAATCCAGCACACATGCCAAGTTTACCCAAAATGGGTACATCACAAGCTTACCAAATTCAGTTTGAGACTAACCCTAAACTAATAATACAAGATTAAATACAGTCCAAAGTTTATCCAATGTCCAAACATAACACAAACAATATTCACAGTCCAAATATTACAATAATAGTTCCTGGACAAGTTTTCAAACACAAATCCTGGGTGAAAGTGAAGTGTAGTGTCAAGCCGATCATCCTTTCTCGTCCACACCTGCAAACCGAAACCTAATCATCCATTGTGAGTCTTTTAAACCATCTCTTCATTTTTCTGAATAAATCTTTGTTGTGCTCGTCATTGACCAAACCTGCGAAAATAAAACGAATGTGTTAGTCTTTATCACGGTTCTATTTTAATCAAAACTGAAAAGATAAACCATGGCATTTGTTTACTTGAACATGACCATGACCCCATTATTTCTGTCAACCAAACCGACCCAAACCGACCCAAACCGAGACCAAACCGAGAACCAAACCAAGTCAACCAAGGTCCTTGTTTTCTGCCGAAACCCTTACCACTCAAAGTCACCATAATCCAAGATTTTAACTAGTTTATTTTAAAGAAACATCATAAAACCCTCAAATATGCCGCGGGTATAAAACCCCCTTTTAATTCGAAACCCTAAAAATTGTAAACCTTTTTAATTACGAAATTAATACTTTATACATTCCAAAAATGTTATTTAATTTTAAATAATCAACCGTATACAAAAACCCCCAATTTATATAAACACTAATTTCATTTTATTAATTAAAACCCTAATTAAACCCAATCCAATCCCGAATCTATTAATTAATTTAATTGGAATCAAAGTATGAATAAACCCCCAAATTTGACGAAACCCTAATTTTTACAAATCGTTCATATGTTGAAATTAACATGTTTTTATGATAGAAAACGTTAATTAATTGTATTTAAACATGAGATTTAGAAAAACCCCCAAATATTTTCGAAACCCTAATTTGTTTCTTATTAAATTCGAGAGCCTTTTATTCACAGCACGTTTATACACATAATTTAAAACCACAAATCTTTTATAAACGAAAATCATTAGACCATTTTATTTAAAAGAAAAAGAGGATGAAAACTCATCTTTGAATGATGATGAATAACTTGAATCCCTGGGGAAGAACACAATGAAAACCGAATCAGTTTGATGTGGGGATGAAACCCCACATCCCACGCGAGTTAATCACCATAAACCATCCCAAATGATTGTTGTATTAAGCTGAAAAATCAATCTTAGCCATGGGAGATGAGATCTGATCCACTTTTTAGAGAGAGAGAGAAGTGGGGCGGTGGGAGTGTTTCGAGAGAAGAGAGAGAGAGATAACTGAGTGTTTTTGATATGTGTGTGTAACCAAAACACGTATTTACTCCTTCCCTTTCCTTGTTTGTATCGACAGTGGGCCGGGCCGGGTTAAATAACCCTTGGGCTGGATCATGGGGTGGGTTTATTGGGTATTTGTTGGGCCAGTTGGTGTATTGGGTATTTAAAAGCCCAAAACGAAAATTTGTAACTTAAACGTATAATTTAACCCGTAAACTTTGATCGTTTAGTAACCGACATTTATGTATCGTGTTTTTCCGTAAACGAAAGGTATTGTCAAGCACAACTAGGGTGTCGTGTCTTTTTACTAGTATAATTTTTAATATCGTAACACGATCCTTATAATTAAATAGGTCGCGGCTAGCGTAACCGTACTTTCGAGCTACCTTTATCTTCGTCATTTTTGCTGAATTACGAGGTGAGTTTATAGCCCCATGCTTAACTATTTTTACTGCTTTTTGGGGTGAGACATTGCTTGATTTAACGTATGAACACAAGTGCATTTACTGATTTATATATTAGTCTAAGTCCCACTAAAAACCCAGTTGCTTTGGCCCGTGATTCGTGAACCGTTAATTACTTTGTGTAAGCGCGAATGTTATGGATAGATCTATCGGGATTGACGTCCATGTCTGTCTTGTCCAACAAGGGGACAAGCGGGCACAATTTCATTTGAGTCTGAGATAGGATGTCGTGGGTTTAGGCATCCAGTTGGGCTACATTTATATGATTATACTACCGGTGTTGTTAACGCTTTGGTGTCACGAGCTTAGACTGTAATAAATACTTTTAGGATGACTTTGTATTTGTTATATTGTCATCACTTTTGGGAAAATCTTGTGGTTCATTAAACATTTCAAATTAACTAAACCTATGAACTCACCAACTTTATGTTGACGCTTTAGCAATGTTTTTCTCAGGTATTAAGAAGGAAGATGCTAAGTGAGGTCTCATGCATTGCCGTCATTTCTTTTGAAACAAAGATCATTTGTACTATTTGGAAAACTATGTTTTGTAACTGTGACCAGTTTTATGCTTCCGCACTATGTTAAAACTATTATTTTATCAATTACAAGTGATCCAATTTCCGAACGTCTCATTTAGAGGTCGTTCTTTGTAACTGTGTGTGTATGATAATCATGACGTCACCACTCCCTTGTCGCCATTATACTCTGATATTTTGGGAGTGTGACACTTATTATCTTTGGTTTACCTCCATCTTTTATTCAACTTCGCCATGAAGCTTTTATTATGACTTCGGTCTTGCCTTGCCTTTTATTATCCGCCTCATCGGTGGTTTTATTAGCCAAAGACGTATATCCTCACGCAAAAGCAAATTTTGGATCTTTAAAGCTTCAAAGATTAAGGCTTGATTCACTTTCAATTTTTCATAGATTTTTCGGCCTTGTGAGCTTCAAATTGTTTGCTTGATTTAGGTGAGCACTTGAAATCTTATTATTAGGTGAAGCTTTCAATTATTCGGGTGCCAATACTTCAAAACTGTGACGCTGGGGATACCTTAATGTTTTCCCAATTTAGTTACATGGAAGCTACTAAAATAAATTAGAAACCAACAATAGTGACTAAACCGCTAAATCAATATTTATTTACAATTTATTATACAAAAGCGTGGGGAGAATAAGCTAATAATTACTACACATGAGATCGTGAAAGATTACGAGACTTATTAATAACTCTATCATTTCTCGTCCTCATTTAAGAGACTTAGCCTAATGTGAAGTTAAGAAATCAAAGCTAAGTGCTCAACACGCACGGTCGAGTAAAAAATACTCTTATTCTCGCCATCGGAAAATCTACATTCGTGTCTTCAAACACTTATAAAACATGAGAAAATTTTTAAAATTTGGCCATTTTTAGCCTTATTTTGCAACAAGACGATAAACAAAAAGATAAAATTTGGAAAGCGTGAAGGTTTGGCAAGGCAAGTATCTATTCACCCCCCATACTAAAGTTAAACATTGTCCTCAATGTTTCGAGTCTAAGGGTTGGAAACCCCCATACTAGAGACGTAGTCGAATGCTTAATCTAGCATGGAAATGGTGTAACCGTTAAACTTTAAGCCGTTTATAAAGTGTGCTAAAAACCTAAGGTTAGAACATAAAAGGATATATCATGTGGATATCGAGAAATTCTTCAAAGCAAACGATCGAGTGCTCACGTAAAACGAACACGAGAGGCTCTAATCGTGAAGATCATGATCATATAAAAACCACAATGCACAAACAACCAAGGAACAAAGGTTGGAAGGGCACAAATCCTCTCATTAGGTTAATTAAAAATCAATAATATGTACAAGGATAAGCATGAGAATTCCCCCACGAGGCACCTTGTTTTAGATAACCGAGTCAAAAGCTCGACTCGAATCCCCATAAATGTGATCAATTAGGGATAATCATGGTTTGGTCATTTTTGGTGGGGCATACATGTAATCAAGGCCCAAAAGCATCCGTGAATAAAGGCAAAGCCTTTATACCGGGATCAAAGATCGTGTCCTCACATTTTGTTGAAAATAAAACACGCAAAACTGGAGGATACGTCTTGTAAGGAAGAAAACTCCTTACAACATATGAAAATTCATCATATCCTAGGGGGTGGGTTGGTATACTTTGAAGCGAAGGTGAAATTGAAAGAGAATTAATCAAATTAGGAGATTCAAAATTTCCCCCGAATCGAAGGCAAAAGCCTCATTAAAATCCTCATTCTCATCGAGAGGCGGTCCATCGGTGAACCCCTCGAGAATGGAAACATCACAAGTAGAAAGAGGAGTCTCATCCGTATGACACTTCAGGTGGGTGACTAGATAATTTGGCTCATCGAGTTTAGGATCCTTAGAAACCTCACTCTCGATGTCCTCGAACGTCTCATCAAAGAGAGGATTTACGTCACTAAAAATGAACGCGTCATCAAATTCGAATAAAGGGCTCAAAAAGATTTTAAAATCGGTATTTTGAACGTCCTTGTCGAGTAGTGACTCGTCATCACTAGCAGAAAAATCATCGTCATTGAAAAGCGGGTTCGAGAAAGTCGTTGATTCTCTCCTCGAAGTGTCAATCGGAGAGACATCATCACAAGAAATCGATTCACACTCACAATCATGATTTGCCTCGTTAGAATCTTCGTGAAAAAATTTATCGAGAGCAAAATCACTTACCTCATCTTCGGAGAAAACCGTAGGCTCACTTTGGATTAGAATAGGGATCTCAACACTAGGATTAGTGCTAAGATTCATCTCCCCCATACTTAGAGAGGCATCGGTTTCCGTAGTGGGTATAGGAGTAGTTTTTCCATGATAAGGGTCGAGGTTGAAAACATCGCTATCATCATCGTCGTATTGGTAATCATATGGAATCTCAAGAGACGTAGAGGCATAAGTATCTATATTTGACGCTTGCCATCGTTGCTTTTCCATTTCAATCTCTCCCCTTATACTTCTAAAAATGTCCATCACACCTTGCAAGAATTCTTCTTCATGGTCTTGTAAGAAAGCGCCAAAGGAATTTTGTCTTTCGTTACTTGACTCGTGAGAATTTTGGTGTTCGAGATCGTATGGTGGGGCCTCAAAATTATCAAAACCGGAATTATCGCATGAATTGGGTTCATCATAATCCATTGGTTGGCAAGAATAAGTATCGTGAGGCCCCCCACAATTGTCGCAACACGGATTTTGAGAAAAATCCGGTTTGTCAAGTGGATAACAATCCCTATTGTCGTAATTGTGATTCATATCATGTGGAGGTGATTCGTCAAATCCGTTGAATTGATTGTCGAAAGACGTATTGTGGTTCATCGGTTGACAATCATATCCATAATGAGGTGTTTCCATAATTCTCACATGAATATGATGGTGGGTATTGTGAAGATTGGTCATAGAAATTAGGATTCGGTTCATGGTCATTATAGTTATTCGTACAACTAAATCTGAAATCGTGCTCCAAACCGCAGAAATCACATGAATAAGACGAGGGCGGTTGTGGAGTATGGTCATATGATTTAAATCCATCACCATTGTTGTTTTGAAGAGAGTCGTATATATAACCCTCCCTTCTTCCTAAAATCTCACAATTATAAGAATTACCACCATCGGGCGGTCCTCCACAATATGGACACGAATAGTAACCATCATTTGACATGATGTAACACAAAAATAGTAATGAGAATTAAATAATTTAGAGGGTTAAAGAAGAGAATTATGAAAATAGAGGGAAAGTGGAAGATTATTTTTGTTGTTTTTGGTTTTTTTATTTTTTTTGGAATTTTGGTGTATTACGTAAAAATTAATCTACAAACATTATCCACTAATCAAAGGCCTCGACTAATGAATCCAAGAGGAGTGAAGGCAACTACGTGAAGTAAAAACCCTCGTCGACTTTGAAACGTTGGCGGAGCGCCAAAACGTTTCGAGGTTCAATAATTAAAACTCACAAAAATAGATTAATAATACTTGAGTTGGTAAACCCCTAATTAATCGTCACTTTCAAAATACGCACAAGCGAGCGGAGAAAACGAGGCGGCGCGAAGCACTTAAGAGCCTTTTTCTTAGGTCGTGAAATACAACCGCCTTATACCCATCTTATAGTTTGTATTTATCGAGATTAAACCAATTAAGAGTATTTATCTATTTTGCCCTTTGATTTTTGTTTGAATTCGATACAACAATAGTGACCGGAACGCTCAACTATTGAGGTGCGATTTCTCGCGTATTTGGATAATTATTGTGTGTTAATTGTTGTATGTAAATACAATATATTATGAACAATAAAACGAGAAAACGATTTTGTGTTAATTGAGTTCAATTTAACACTATTTATTTGTATGGCTAATAGTATAGAAAAATAAAAAGAAGTATTTACGATAAAAATGTAAACACTCAAACAAACACGATAAATAAATATGGCTAAACACACCTCCCCGGCAGCGGCACCATTTATGATTGTAGTATTTTTGTATATACTTTATTTTAGGTAAAAATAAAGAACACACAAATGTCGTGGGTAAGTATTAAGTATCACGTTTTGTGAAAAACGCGAATACTCGTCGTCGAGTTCGTTCTCGGTGGAGGTATGGTGTTTAGCCAACAAAATTAGACGTTATTTATTCAAGTCATATCGTTTTTGGATAGAAAGAAAGAAAGGAAAACGGAAACGAGTTACGTTAAAAACGGTTGAAAACGCTTAAACGTACGAACGTAAAAACGCGACCCAACGAAAAATTTCACCTAAAAAATAATTAAAAATTACTAAAAAGTCCTAAAAAATCTAATTAAGAATAAATTATAAACTAAAAAATTTGAAAGTTCTTAAATTATTTTATATTAATATTTAAAGTTAATTAAAAATCCTAAAAAATAAATTAACTAAGAAAAGGACAAAAATTCAAACTTTATTATTTGCAAACCTAGTTTATACTACTTAAAAACTAAAAATACTTTTTTGAAAATTTTTCTAACCTTTTTTCTATTTTTTATGACTTTTTTAAATTTTAGAATGAGAATAATCTTAGAAAATAAATAATAAAAAGAAAATTATGAAATTTAAACTATACAAAAGCAAATTTGTTTTTCCTACGTCCTAATTGACAAAATAAAATTTTGAATAAACGAATTATATTTTTTTGACTTTTAAATATTTTTTTATGAATTAAAAACGAATTTAATCTAAAAAAATGAATAAAAATATTAAATTAAAAAAAATGAAAAAATTATTTTAAGTCCTAAAGTTTATCTACTATATGGGAAAATTAAGGTGGACTAAGCAGCTTATTCAATAAGCTCGAAAAGTTACAAATAAGCTACAACTATTATATAAAAAAAACTAAAACGAAAATAAAAAAGGTATAAAACAAAAATAAAAGAAATGGTAAACACAAGGAACAATATGAGCAGATGGTAAAGAGAGGTGGTGTTGCGCTTGATTTGCTGGTGATGTCAGGGGTTCGAAACCATCAGCTGACACTTTTCATATTTCTTTTTTAATCAGCTTCAAAAAAACAATGTATAAAAGAAAAATGAGAGGGAAAATTAGCACAAAACACTGATAGAGCAGATGGTTGACTGGTGGGCTGTTGAGCAACAGGACTCAAGTTCGACCCCCATTGCTGCCCATTTTCTATTTTATTTCTTTTATTATCAGCTGAATAAAAAAACTGTATAAAAGAAAAAGGAAGGGACACTTAACACAAACTACTAATATAGCAGATGGTTAAATAAGGTGGAGTTATGTCTGCTGTTGTCTGTTGGTCCTGATTTCGAGCCTCACTGCTACTTTCTGTGATATTTTTTTTAGACAGCTTTTGCTTCTCAGCTTTTTGGAGTTAACCACAATTAAGCACTCAATAGTAGTTGGTTACTATTGAGTTATACTCAATATATACTCAGCAAAATGGAAGCAACAAACAACACCCAAAATCCATTTAGCACTCAATAATGAAAAGTAGCAAAAAAAAAATACTCATGAACAATATCAGTAACTTGCATTTGTGATATAGATGAACTCATGAGGGCATAATTAAGCTTACTTCTAGGCTGCCATTCAATTTCAAATTTTTCCGAACCTCAAAACAGATTAACTTGACCTTTACAACTATTGGTATCCTAAATCTAGTAAATCGGTCCACTCTTTGAAGATCAAAATTTGCACAGCCTATGTGTTCTAAAGCATACAATTAGATTAACAAACATGAGCAGGCACACCTTTATCTTGGTTTCACCTGTTTTGGTTGTTTGCTGTTGGTTTCCGCAGGCATAGGCACACAAAGCACAAACGGACAGTAGCTAAAAGAGCATCTAAAACCTATTTTTAAATCCTACACAATTATTCAAAGAATCTATGAAATTTTTGCCGAAAAATCATAAAGTACCTACTGTGTTAGTACTATGATGTTTTACACTATTACTTGGACTTGTAACCTATAACTATCATTAACCAACTAATTTTAAGTCTAATAATAACAATAAAAACACCAAGAACGAAAATCTTAAATCCTAAGCTATTCAAACAGTGGGTTTTCAAGTTAAACCTATGACTACTTTTTTTTTCCGATTTATGGATATTTGACTATCTAAATAAGCGTAACTAATCCTAACACAACTAATAGAAGAAACCTTAAACTAAAATCAATACCAACGACTTAGAACAAAGCATATACAAACACTACTTAACTAACCGAAAATGAATTTGCTCATGAAAGTCTAATTTAAAGCAAGAGACATTAAATAAACTACAAAACAATGAAACCAAATTCAAAGCAAGCAATAATAATAAGGATAGAACAATATACCAGTAACTAAAAAAACACATAAGCACATAAGAAAAAGAGATTAAGCTAGGCAGATTTAAGAACGATTAAAATGCAAAATGAGGAGATCACTTACTGAGGGTCCAAAGCTCTTATACTTTTAACACACTACCAACAAGTACCTCAACTAGCTTTCTTACACCTTCTTCAACTAGAAACCACACGAGCTCTCTTTTTTTTCTCACAACTTATGACCCAAATTATATCAACAATTCTTTCTCAAGATCTTCAATCAACCAAAACATTTACGCTATGAGACTCCCAACAGCCTTAGAACTTCTTCATTCGTGAAACAAAGACCGCCCTAAACCTGCTGCTTGGCAGTCAGCTTACCAAACTCAAAACCAAGAACTCGTAACAAAATTTCTTCAAAACATCAATATTATAAAATCACTTGGAATTTCTTCAATCCCATGGAAATCTCCAACACCTTCCTTTCGTAACCTTAAACAAAACTCGAAAAATTCTTGTTTAACTCAAACAAATGATCTTGAAAATTCAACTTCAATACTGAAATCTGTCATACAAACTTTAAAACCCAGACTTTTGCAAGATTTTAAATAACTGATATTTAAAAACGCAGAAAAATAAATTTGCAATGAAATTTAAAACTGGAACTCAATTATATTTAATAATTTGTCTCTTACAAAATTACGAATAAAAATTGGAACAAATTACAGTGAAGAAGAAGTCTAGTATTTATACTAGTACAAAATGAAAAGAGAGAACCTAACCCTAATACATGATCTTCCTATAATACCCTAAGCATATTCCCAAGTATATGCCAAATTTGAATGCTTTATCTTGAGCCCATGTGATTCACTCAGAGTACTTGGCCATCTAGGATCGTTCATCATGAATTGGAGAGCACGAAATTCATTATGGTTCGTTGATTTGGTCTCCTCTTCTGGCAATCTTTGGACTTTAGTAAGGACCCGTGACATTTTCTTGGCATGTAGCAAGCTTGGGATGAGCTGGATTAAAAGGGGCCATGTGGATGTGTTTCTTAATGACCAATGACCAAACCCCCAAATGAATTAACTTAATTCAAGCTAATTAGTAAACTGGGTAATTAGGGTTTATGTCATATGAATGATGAACAGGGGATTGGTTTGATCAGGATTTGGGGATAAAACATGTTACCTGGTTAATTATGTATTAAATAAACTTTTGAAAAGTTTATTAATAATAAATCAGATGGGTTAAGGGTAAATGGGTATTTGGGTGGGTTTAGTGAGGTGGCAGGGTTTTATTGGTGGAAGGAATGGGTATGGGTTTTATGTCTTGGCAAATATGGCCCCCTAGCTTCTAAAAAGTGGTCACACAAAGTCTTTGGCAGAATCTCCCTTTTTCCCTTTATAATAACTTTGGCCAAATTACAATTTTGGCACAAATACTTTGATAAACTTGTAACAAGGGCATTTGTTGTAAATTGAGTATTCTTCAAGGGTTGTATTAACAAGTCTTCATTCTTCAAGGATATTTCTTGTATAACTTGATTCTTGGAGGACCAAAGTTGACAAATCTCCAAAGATGAGGGACCAAACTTGTACAATCTTCAAGCTTCAAGGGAATTTTTGCAAAATCAAACAAACGGTTCCGGTTCATTATGCGGCTTCGTTTCCCGTGTTTGTTTTTGCTTTGTTCTTGTGATATTTTTGTATTTTTCTTGATATCCATACCTAAAACATACAACAAACGAATACGAGCATATTTTATGGTATTTTATGACATATATTAGCATTTTAAAGCCCAAAAAGAACGATGAGACCATGTATAAAAGTAGTCTCATCACATGTTTTGATTAAACTATACTAATTCGCTGTTAGGACTTGTGTTTATTTGATTGTGATTGACTTCTTATAACCCACTGGTTATAAGGGTGCCTTTGTGTTCCTTGAATCTAACAAAAATCCACAAAAGACAAAAAGTCAAGATAGTTAAACAGTGGCAACTTTACCTACTGCTGGACACCCAAAACTAGCCCCTGCTAGTGTTAATTTTCAAACAGCTTATTCATAAGCTATTTAGCTTATTCAGACTTGCAACAACTTTGTGTTTGTAATAAATCTTCCTTATTTGACCCATTGAACTAATCTGGAGCTTTTTAGGATTTGACTTTTAGGTTTGACTAGAAAACCAACTAAGTTGACTTTTACATTAAGTGCTTGTTGTTTATTCCAGCTTATTCATTGTGCTTTTTGGAAACCTTTTTGATTATTTAGTTTAGGTTTGTCATTTGAAACATTTTGCAACAAGAATCAGCCCTTGAAGTGGTCTAGAACTCAAAAACGACTATTTCGTCGTTTTATGTAGAGAGCTTTTGCTTATTTCAGGATTATTTCTTGGGCTTTTTCAAAATTTATTTTTATAGATCTCTTTGGTTTCCCAAAAGAAGCTTGTGTGTCAAATTAGAGCTTATGGCTTAATGGGCTAAAAAGCCCATTAAGAATAAGCTGTTGACTATTAAGCTATGATAAGAGCACTTTCAGCTTTTGGGCCTTTAGACTTTTGTTCTTAAAATCAAATTGTGAGTCAGATAGGTGATTTTGAGGCTTATTTGGACAACTTTTGTCTTATTGGGTCAAAAACCCAATTAGGTGGACTGTTTTTTATTTCAGCCCATTTAGAGGCCCATTAGGGGTATTATTGGTATTTCAAGTTCATTTTCTGTTTTAATTAGGTTAAAATAAACCAGTTTGCAACTTTTTAGATTTTTTTAAAATTCTGGATTTTTAATATTATTTTATTATTATTTTATTATTAAAAATTAAATTTAATATTTTTGTAACTTTTTCATTTTTCCTAGATTAAATACATTAAGTTAGGAATTTTAAAAGTTTAAGATTAATTTTCTTGTCATTTAATTAATTTTTAGAATTATTTTATGATTTGTATAGTTTTTAATCATTTTTAAATAGTTTTAATTATTTTTAAGTTTTTCAAAAAATCGTTTTTAATTTAGGTAAGTTATTTTAGAGGTTTACAAGTTGAAAAATCTCATTTTGAGCTTTGATTTTTTGGGCTTTAATTAGCAATAAAAAATTAATATTTAATTAAAAAACTGTTTGAGGGAATTTTGATTTCTTGTAAACTCTAATTACATTTTTTAGGATTTATTGAAATTTTCTAGGAATTTTTAGGTTAATTTTTAAATTTCGTCATATTTTACGGTTTTACGTGCACGACTTTTCGTCTTAGTGTAATTTTAATTCATAACCGTCATCCTTTTCTATTTTCTTTCTTCATAATCATAATCATAAACATTTAATCATCTCTCTACACAACACTCACGCCTCCTTGAGAACGAACTCTCCCCATTGGGTCATTTACTTGTGGTTTTTCTAAATGACCCAATGGGGAGAGTTCGTTCTCAAGGAGGCTTGTGTGTTGTGTAGAGAGATAATTAAATGTTTGTGATTATGATTATAAAGTGTTGGGAATCTAAACTTGTTAGATCCCCTGATCATAGATTTAAACATAATTAGGCTGTTAGATAGTCCCTTGCCTGTGCCTAGGAGGCAGGCAAGTTTCGCAAGACTCACAGAGATCCAAGTCTCTGTGAGCAACCTCAGAGGAGTCCATGTCAGAGACATTGTCAAGGAAGTCAAAGATTACTTGAAGACATACTCATTGGCTGTGATGGATAACAGCCAAGATTTATCAGGGACTCAGAGGGGTTGAGGGTTAACAGGGGTGGCAATACCCTGTTAACACTCAGCACACTTTGGACATGCCATTTGTGTGTTCGAGACTATGAAGAAAAAGGAATCTGTTTTGACAACTGTTTCCTTTTAGCATAATGGAAGACTACCAAGAATAGAAGGACATCATGTAACTGATGTGGGAACTTGTAAAAGCTTGTGTAGTCACCATCAAGTACTATTTAGATCAATCTCGTAACACTATAAATAGGATGTGTATCCATGCATTAATGTTCAACACTTTGAGATATTCATAACATTATTGCATATAACTTAGTGAATCAAACAGCTACGACTGTATTCATAAGTTAGGGTTTATAGTTGTTCAAAGTGTGCATAACACATTGTCATCAAACTGTGTTATCCATAACACTTGTAATTCTTTATTATACAATAATAAGATTACGTTTGAAAAGTAATACCTTGTGTTGATTAAGTTAAGATTAGGGTTTCTTGCATTGATTAGGGATTTACAATTGGTATCAGAGCGATGTTTGATATTAAAACCTTCAAGAAACATCGTTCTCAGTTTTATAATCAAGATCCACCATGCCAGAAACTTCTAACCCACCACAATCACCTTCCACAAACCCATCTTCACCAAGACTCAACCCTCCTGCTAATGACGATGATCTACCCTAACTTCTTGACTCAAGAGGTGGATCACACGTCACAAGTGTACCAGTCTTTGATGAAGAAGATTTTGCCAGTTGGAAGAGTCAATTTCTTCTATATCTTGATGGGCTTGAACCTTTTCTTCTAGAAATTTTAGAAATTGGACCTTATATTCCCATGGCGCTTACATCCACTGAAGAAAACCCTCTTCCCAAACCTCTCAAACAATGGACTCCAGCTGATAGGAAATTGGCAAACCAAGATAAACGTCTCAAAAGCATCATAATATCCTGTCTTCCCAAGCATATCATGAAGTCTGTCATTCAGTGTCCCACAGCTAAACAAATGTGGACAGACCTCATCCTTGGCCATGAAGGACCCTCTGAAACAAGAGAGACAAAGATCCAGGCACTCAGACTTCAGTTCAATGCCTTCAAGTCACTTGAAGGTGAAAAGGTTCAACAAACCTATACTAGGCTGAAGATTCTTCTCAATGACCTAGCAATGAATGATGTCACTATTGGTCAAGCTGAGATCAATGCCACTTTTGTCAACAGCCTTCCAAGAAAGTGGCTGAGCATGAATCAGACTCAGAGAGCTAACAACTCAATCAAAAATGATACCCTTTCTCAGCTCTATGGAAAGTACAATTATGAAGAAGGGCTGATTGATACTATTTACAAGTCAGAGACTGAAAGATTTGTTGTCCAAGGAGCATCTTCCAAAGCATTAATCTCTGCAACACATCCTCATGACAACGATTCTGATGTTGAAGAAGATACCCGTAGCAGCCAAGAGTTCTTGACAGACCTTAATGCAGAGTTCCATGAAAGAGCCTTGCTAGCCAACCAAAGAAGATACTTCAAAAGATCAGGAAGAGTAGGATCAACTAGTAAACCAATTGACAGGTCAAAAGAAACTTGCTTTGCCTGTGGAAAGCTTGGACATTTTCAAAAAGACTGTCCTTCCACCAAGACATCCTCACCCTCTTATCCATCATCTTCATCCAAACCTTACAAGTTCAAACAACATAATAACTCATCACATCAATCCAATTCATCAGACACTGAGAAGAAGGATTACAAAAATAAGTACAAGGCACTTAAAGCTGAGTTAGAACAAATGAACTTGAAGATTGAAGCTCTGTCCAAGAAGAAGGGTAGTGAGAAAAAGACAGAGAAAGGGTTGGTTGCTGAAACGTATGATTGGAATGATGAACCACTGACTTCAGATGAAGAAGATACCACCAGAGTCATGGCTTTCATGGCGATAGCTGAGGATGAACCAGCTGTTGGAAAAGGTGATGCAAGATCAGGACAATGGGTTGACATCACAATGAAAATGGCACACAGGCTTTTATCCATGTCTGATAATGATGAACGTAAGCATGTCCTTGATTACACCATTGTTGATTTACACTTTGTTGAGGAACAAAGAAAGAACCTACTTGATAAGTTTCACTCTGTTAAATCTGAAATGCTAAATGCTAAAGCTGAATGTGATACTCTCAGACGGGTTAATTTAGAGAAAATATCCCAGCAAAATGAAGTAGCTAGATTAACCTTGAAAAACATTGCTTTAAATGATCAAGTCTCTGAATTAAACAAGGTTATTGAAAAATGGCTGTGTGCTAGGTTTACTATAGATCAATTGCTTAGGGATGAAGTGCCTGCTGACTTAAAAAGGGATATATCTGCTAAGAAAAATAAGCTGAGAATTCTCACCAAACTCAAAGACATTGTCTTTAAATCTACAGAGACTATTCATATGTCAGATACCACTTTGACTAATGACCCTGTCTCTGAAGATGTGGCTGAGCTACCACCCTTGCCCAAACTCTCTGGAGTTGAACCCAGCAGTTCTTCTAGATCTGCTAAGGGTGAACTTAGGACAGATATTGAGAATCCTCCAGCTAAAGTTTTTCATGTGCCTGCTAAACAAACTGGTAAACAAGTAGCTTTTAAGCATGTTGCTACTAAAGCTATGAATAAGGTTGACCCTACCACTGAAGATCGCCTGTTGTCTCTTATGAAAGAAGTAGAACTCTTGAAACAACACATTAAGCCTTCCGCTAAATGCTCTACTTCTCATGAACCTAAGTCAGTCCTAGGTGAACCCAAAGGGGAAAGGTTAATCAAACCTTATTGCAATATATGTAAAAACTCTCACCATACGACTTTAGATCATGATAGAGACATGGCAGCTAAAAGAGCTCAGACACCCTCTAGGGACAGACCACAGAGTTCCAAAAGACAACAGGGAAATTACAAACCTTATCCTCCCTGTAAATTCTGTGGGTTCACAGACCATCACTCAGACGAGTGTGGTGACTTCCCTGGGTGTGATATCTGTGGAAGTTATAACCATGAAACAATGAACTGTCCCTCCCAACGCCAAAAGTTCTTCAGGAACACAAGAGTTGCTAATAAGCAATTCAGGGAACCCACTGGAAAGTAGGTTCACCATAGGAACTAACCTATTTCTATGTATCTGTGCAGAAATATCTCAAGGAATCGGTATGGTATCTAGATAGTGGCTGTTCTAGACACATGACAGGGATTCAACATAACCTGTACAGATACTCAAAGGAGCCAGGTCCTAAAGTGGTGTTTGGAGATAACTCTTCAGGTGACACAGAAGGATATGGCAAAGTGAACTGCAATGGGATTACATTCACCAGGGTTGCATATGTGAATGGTCTTAAACACAATCTTATTAACATCAGCCAATTGTGTGATGCTGACTATAAGGTTTTGTTTACTAAGACTCAAGGAACCATATTCAACAAAAATAATGATGTTGTGCTGATTGCACCTAGAAGGAGAGATATTTATGTCATCAACATGGCTGTGTGCTCTGAAGACAGCTCAAATTGTTTTCTTGCTAAAGCCTCTGAAAGTGTCAATTGGCTGTGGCACAAAAGACTGTCTCATCTCAACTTCAAGAACATCAACAAGATAGCCACTCAAAACTTGGTTGCTGGTCTACCTTCAGTAATGTTTTCCAAAGACAAGACTTGTTCTGCATGTGTCAAAGGAAAGCATCACAGGTCTTCATTCAAAACTAGGCAATCATTCTCTATTGACAAGTGCTTACATCTCCTTCACATGGATTTGTTTGGGCCTGTCAAACCTCAGACCATTAATCACAACAAATACACCTTGGTCATAGTTGATGAATTTTCAAGATACACATGGGTGTTCTTCCTCATAAGGAAAAGTGATGCAGCTGAAACCATCATGTCCTTCATTAGACAGGTTGAAAATATGAATGATGTTAGAGTCAAAGCTCTAAGAAGTGATAATGGTACTGAATTCAAGAATCATCAACTTGAATCTTTTTATGATGAAAAAGGGATTTCACAAAACTTCTCTTCAGCTGGCACCCCTGAACAAAATGGTGTGGCTGAAAGAAGAAACAGGACTTTGATTGAAGCTGCAAGAACTATGTTAAATGGTGCAGCTATTTTCAGCTGTTCACACTGCCTGCTACACACAAAACAGATCAATCATTATCAAAATACATGGTAAAACTTCCTATGAAGTTTTCAGAAAAAGATCTCCAGATGTCAGCTATTTTCATGTGTTTGGATGCCATGTGTTTATTTATAACTACAGGGATAAACTTGGAAAGTTTGATGAAAAAGCTGATGATGGTTTCTTCTTGGGATACTCTCCAACAACCAAAGCCTTCAGAGTATTCAACATCAGAAGACAAGAAGTAGAAGAAACATTCCATGTTAGATTCAATGAAGATGATGAAGTCATACAGAGAACAGGAACAGAGGATGATGAAATTGATTTTAATGAAAATGTATCTTTCCCAAGTGATGAGTTCACAGAACCCAGACCTACCAGTCATCATCACTCCAACACTCTCACTCCTTATGTCCCTGTCTTTGACCCTCTGTCTACTCACAACATAGAAGTTCCTACCTCTCAGGAACTTGATGAAGAAGAACATCAAATCTCTGGTAGTCCCTCTCCTTTTAATGCTATTGATGACTCACCAATTCTTCAAATCCCTGAAGACTCTCCTGCTGATAATGAAATAGCACCTCTTGATATGGCTGAAGAAAACTCTGACACTGAAGTAGTCTTTGAAGAAAGCCCTCCTAGTCAGCAGGATGAAACTCAAATTGTACCAGCTGTGCCCACAAGTGTTCCTGTCCTTGAGTCTCCAGCTCCTCAAAATAAGTGGTCAAGAGATCAACACATTCTTCTTGTCAACATTATTGGGGAACATAATGCAGGGTTCACAACTAGACAGTGAATCCAAGACCTAGAGTCAGCCTCAGCAAATGAATGTCTCTTTGCTGAATTTCTCTCACAAATTTAACCTAAAAGAGTAGCTGAAGCTCTGGTAGAAGAAGGATGGGTAGCTGCTATGCAAGAAGAGATCAATCAGTTCAAAAGGAACAAAGTATGGACACTAGTACCAGCTCCACCTGGAAAGAATATCATAGGCACTAGATGGATCTATAGAAATAAGATGGATGAAATTGGGAACATCATCAGGAACAAGGCCAAGTTGGTAGCACAGGGGTTCTCTCAGACTGAAGGAATTGATTATGATGAAACATTTGCTCCAGTTGCTAGACTTGAAGCCATCAGAATCTTCCTTGCTTATGCTGCCTATATGAACATCACTGTGTATCAGATGGATGTAAAAAGTGCATTCCTCAATGGTGATTTGGCGGAGGAAGTGTATGTTGCACAACCTGAAGGATTTGAGAACAGCGAGTTTCCCAACCATGTGTATAGACTTCACAAGGCAATGTATGGGCTGAAACAAGCTCCAAGAGCATGGTATGAAACTCTTTCCAATTTCTTAACTGAAAATAAATTTGTCAGGGGTTCTATTGATAAAACACTCTTTACCTTCAAGGATAAGAGTGATTTCATCATTGTGCAGATTTATGTGGATGATATCATCTTTGGGTCAACAAATGTCAATCTTAGTAAACGTTTTGCTAAATTGATGACCAAGAAATATGAGATGAGTATGATGGGTGAATTAACTTACTTTTTGGGCTTTCAAATTAAACAACGTCCTAAGGGAATTTCAATTTGTCAAGAAAAGTATGTTACGGATTTACTTAAAAATATGACTTAGCTGATTGTGCATCAGTGAAATGCCCCATGCTTCCACCCAACAACTTGGGCCCTGATGAGTCAGGGGTCTCTGTTAATGAGACTTTATATAGAGGCATGATTGGGTCACTCATGTATCTAACAGCTAGTCGTCCAGATATCCAATTCTCCACATGTCTCTGTGCAAGGTACCAAGCTAACCCAAAAGAATCCCATCTAGTGGCTGTTAAGAGAATTTTAAGGTATCTCAAAGGAACAACATCCCTAGTCCTATGGTATCCAAAGGAATCAGGCTTTGATCTCAAGGCCTATTCAGATTCAGACTATGCTGGATGTTGTATTGACAGGAAAAGCACTTCAGGCAGCTGTCAAATCCTAGGAGGAAAATTGGTTGGATGGAGTGATAAGTAGTAAAACTCTGTGGCTATGTCTTCAGCTGAAGCAGAATATGTCGCTGCAGCCAGCTGTTGTGCTCAGGTGCTCTGGATGAAAAGTCAATTGGCTGACTATGAAATTTTGTATGACAAAGTGCCAATCTTTTGTGACAACACCAGCGCCATTGCCATATCCAACAACCCTGTTCTTCACTCTCGTACCAAACACATTGATATCAGGTATCATTTTATCAGGGATCATATAATGAAGGGAGATATTGAGCTGCATTTTGTTCCCACAGAGCTGCAACTAGCTGATATCTTTACAAAGCCTTTGGCTGAACCTTCGTTCAACAGGCTAGTTGCTGAGCTAGGGATGCTCAATATCTCAAAGCCTGTAGCTTGATATTAAATGTGTTCATTAAATGATTGATTCTATATTAAATGTTTTTCACATGAAACTAGATAGTTACTTTCCAAGTAAATGCAAAAAACATTCTCAAATATTTAATCATTTATTTTTCGAATAACGAGGAGACAAATAAGTTTTGAAAGGTCAAGGGATCCACTTGAACAGTCATTTTCTCACTTTGCATTTAATGCGGTTGAATAACTGTTTACGTATTTTGAATATATATATTATCTCTTTTCTCTTCTCATCCACCACTATTCTCATTTCTCAAATCATTTCTCTCTCTAAGTTCTTCTCTCTCTTAACCTATCCGCCATTTTCTTTCACCTTCAACCTCGAATCCATGGCGTTTTCAGTTCCTAAAGCAGCAAATGTTAACTTCAAGATCAACGAAAGTATCCTCGCCTCCAACAACGCCATTGGATGGATTAAGGCACCCAATAGCACCTATTCAGATCTGGTCAGTTTCATGCAGAATTGTGACCTAAGTGAAGCCTTCACCAAATCCTCATCCACCTTTTACCAAGAATACCTTAGGGAATTCTGGTACTCTGCTGAGGTGGTTGATGACACCATAACATTTAGCCTGTCATGCAATGAACACCCTTTCGCCTTCTCCCTTAAAGATTTCTCAAGTGTGGCCAGATTAAAGCATGGAGATGAATGCCTGAAGGCAGTTGATAAAAAGGCTGTCAAAGAAGCCCTGGCCACACTCAAACTATGCCATGATGTAAACCCTGCCCTTACACCAACTGAGGTCCTCTCCAAATCTCCCCTGAAGATTAAGTATTTCACTCCCATGTGGCGTGTCCTATTCACCCACATTGTTAAATCCCTGGGAGAAATGCATGGATCACAGGATCAGATGTCTTTCAACCATCAGGCTATTGCATATGGATTAATCTGGGGAGATGATCTTGATGTTGGAATCATTCTCTTCTCCAACCTTGTAGAACAGTTGAAGGGAAGGAATCAAGTCAGGGAAAAGAATATCTGCTATGTGCGCTTCCTGTCTCTGATCTTCGAAAGTCTGCTGGGAGACAACTACCACAACAATGCTTTGACTGCTCTTAAGCCCTACCGCATCACAGGTGCCATCTATAAAGAAATAGGAGCTGAAGATGTCCATGTCACCGCTCATATGATGAATGTGGCCAACCAACTACCAACAGCTGAGAAGCCCTTGCTCCCTTCTTCTGAGAAGGTGAATACTTCTAGTGTGCCTGGCAAGTCTAAGTATTTGACCTCTGGGCAGCACACTACCAAGTCCAAGGCTTCTTCTGGCCAACAGCCTAAGAAGAAGAAAATCCCCTCTTCTTCCTACACCAAAGCTGTTTCTAAGGCCAAGGGAAGGAAGACTGACACCTCCTCTGGTCCAGATACTCATGTGGATTCAGATACATCTGCTGACAAACAACATGAGTCTAGTGTCTCAAAGTCAGCTAAGACGACAGGAAACCAGCCTGATCCAGCTGATATCTCACAGGTAATCAGTGTACATTTTTAGAGGTTCACAAGCAGCCACTCTCATTTGTCTGTAGGAGAGAGTGGTGAAGTTAGGGTAATCCTCGACCCATAGAAGTCTGTCAATGCACTTAGAATCCTTTAAGACTTATGTACACCATGTCTTTGCCCTAGGGAATGATTCATTTGTGTTTATAAAGCACCCCGATGACCCTGCACCCTCTAGACAGTATTCAGGCTAACAACAACCTGAATACACTAATGTCTCAACCTTGATCAGTTGTACTTCACACAGCCTCTTGGTTCCCTCCTTAAAAGAGTCCCAAAGGATTTATCCTTTCAGGGGGAGCTGAATCATCACCCTCAGCTTTCCTAGGGGCAGTGTAACAGGCGACCTTTAACCACATATGTTTCAATCTAAAAGAGTCCCAAAGGTTCTTAACCTTTTGGGGGGGGCTGAATAATCACACTCAGATTTCCTAGGGGCAGCGAATGGCGATCCATAACCAACATATGTCTCACAATCAAAAGAGTCCCAAAGGTTTTAACCTTTTGAAGGGGCTGAATAATCACACTCAGCTTTCCTAGGGGCAGCGAATGGCGATCATTAACCATATTTTTTTCACACTTAAAAGAATCCCAAGGATTTATCCTTTGGAGTGGATGAGTAATCACCCTCAGCCTCTCTAGGACAGCGAAATGGCGACCATTCCCCTTATTTTTTTCCCTGTTACTAATTGAAACAATTTGCAGGCTGAAATTGTACAGCCAGTCATCGAATCTCTGGTACAACAAGAAAAGGAGGCTGATACAATGACTCAAGACAAACCCAATGATGAAGAGCCTCTGTTAAATGCTGATGAAGAAATGCTATCATTGGAGGATTATGTCTCTGATATTGAGTCCATGCCTGAAGATGAAATCCCTGAAGGGATGTTTGATGAGGAGGATGAAGAAGATGAGGAAGACCAGCTGTCTGTCTCTCCTCCCAAAGAAATAGATGTGTCCACACCAGCTGACGATAAGACTTCTCCTCCCAAGGATGTTGTTGATACTCCAAACTCTGCTACATCAACAACAACAGTTTTCCAACGCCCAGCCTATGATCCAACAACGGAGTTTCTCTTGTTTGATCATCCTGCCCAGACGAACTTTGATCTCTTACCAAGGAGGGATGACTATGCTCAGCAAAGCCTCAACATCAAGAATCTTCAGCCCATTCATCATCAGTCAGACATTGAACGTTTATCAAGAAAGCTGGATGTGATCAAGTCTAAAATGCACAACTTCACAGTTACATTCCCTGGGATCATACAAAAGGCTGTGGCTGAGGCGGTTACTGATCCAATCAAGGATGGTTCCAGGAAAGGTGTTGCCCAAGGACTAAGTCACATTTCTACTAGAGTGAAGGATGTCATTGACACAGAGGTCCCTACCATGTTTCATGAACATGAGCTAACCATGCACAGGCAATTTGATGCGGTTCGCAACAGGCAATACCGTCATGCTAACTTTATTGTCAGTCGTGTTCAGGCCAATACTAATGCAAATGGCAACCTCCTGCTGAAGATTGCCAGGGCTTCAAGGAAAAGGCAACGTGCTATGGTTGCCTCTGTTGAACAGATTGCAAGGCATTTTCAAGCACGTTCATCAAAACGTCTGCGAAGCCAGGATGAACGTGAGGGGGAGAAAGATACAACACTCAGCCTTGTTATAATACCTGATGATGAGGATAATACTCAGGGGGAGCAACAATCTCAAATGGAGCTGACTCATCAAAGTCTCTGGTTTTGGTTAACACCAGCAAGCCTGGGGATGATGATGAACCAGCTGCCAAGAAGTTAAAGTTCAATGTTAGCTCCCTCCCCAAAGCAATTCAAACTCAGGCTCAGATAGCATTTATCAGAAGAGCTGATGTTTTGAAAAACATAAGTGTGGAGTCCTCTGTCTTGATGAAAGGAAAGGAGATAGTTTTGGTTGACACAGACACCAAACTCAAGAAGATAGCTGCGATGCTAGAGACAGGAGGATCCACCACAGACCTTTCCCAATTCTCAACCTTTACACATTCCAATGAGATTCCTTTAACCACTAAAGAAATAGAGAAACAGGCTGAGGAATTCAAGAGATTAAATGAACTCAAGACATCCAAAGAATTAAATGAAGCTATTCTGAGGAAGATGACACCACCTGAAAGAGAAAAGCAAAAACAAAGGTTGAGGGAAATGGAAGCAAAACGCGTTGAGGCACTAAGGAAAGTCAAAGCTGACTATGACGCCTGCGTAAACAATAGATATGCCCCTGGCAAGATAACCAAGTTTAAATACACCATTCATAAATCCACAAACACCCCACATATGATCTTATGGAGGGATAACCAACAGGGAAATATGAATGTGTTTGACAACTTCAGGATAAAGACACTTGGGTTATCAGAATGGTTCGAACTTGAAGCCTTAGCTGCCAAAAGAAATGGACAAGCAAATTTCCTTCTGCTGAAGACTATTAAGGCCAAGTTTACCTGGATCAAGGAAACAGCTGATAAACTTAAGAATAATCCCCCACCACAGCTTTTTGAACAAGAACCCCCAAAGACTGGCAACAAAAGAAGAAGAATTTCTCAAATTGTTAATGAAACTTTTGTTACTAAAGATGTTCAAGTGGATGGCATGCACAGGGATTTGATCCTCCCTAATGGTATTGTTGGCCCAGTTGATGGTCAGACATACACAGAGCCTGAAAGAGGAATGGCATTCATGAACAGGGCTTGTCAGTATGCTTTTGAAAGGGAAGATGAGTTGTGCTTAGCTTCAACTATTCAGCTACTTTGTCACAAGAAGTCACTCAAGATCAACACAGAGTATTCCAAGAAGTTTGCCAAGACTTTGTAGGATGAACTAGATAACAGATTGGACTTGGCTGAAGCTGAAGAAAGGATTAAAAATGATGACTATTGAAGATATTCACAGCCCTTTTTACCTTCATCTTTTATTTCGCTTATGTAATGTACTTGTAATTTTTCTTTAAGTATTAATAAAATCATGAGGTATGTTTGTTTAGATCTGTTATGAGTAAGAAGAAGCTGTTAACTCACTTACCTTAACTTAGTTAGATCTAGCATTATTTATGTTTAAATAGGGGAGATTGTTGGGAATCTAAACTTGTTAGATCCCCTCATCATAGATTTAAACATAACTAGGCTGTTAGATAGTCCCTTGCCTGTGCCTAGGAGGCAGGCAAGTTTCGCAAGACTCACAGAGATCCAAGTCTCTGTGAGCAACCTCAGAGGAGTCCATGTCAGAGACATTGTCAAGGAAGTCAAAGATTACTTGAAGACATACTCATTGGCTGTGATGGATAACAGCCAAGATGTATCAGGGACTCAGAGGGGTTGAGGGTTAACAGGGGTGGCAATACCCTGTTAACACTCAGCACACTTTGGACATGCCATTTGTGTGTTCGAGACTATGAAGAAAAAGGAAACTATTTTGACAATTGTTTCATTAAAGCATAATGGAAGACTACCAAGAATAGAAGGACATCATGTGACTGACGTGGGAACTTGTAAAAGCTTGTGTAGTCACCATCAAGTACTATTTAGGTCAATCTCGTAACACTATAAATAGGATGTGTATCCATGCATTAATGTTCAACACTTTGAGATATTCATAACATTATTGCATATAACTTAGTGAATCAAACAGCTACGACTGTATTCATAAGTTAGGGTTTATAGTTGTTCAAAGTGTGCACAACACATTGTCATCAAACTGTGTTATCCATAACACTTGTAATTCTTTATTATACAATAATAAGACTACGTTTGAAAAGTAATACCTTGTGTTGATTAAGTTAAGATTAGGGTTTCTTGCATTGATTAGGGACTTACATAAAGAAAGAAAATAGAAAAGGATGACGGTTATGAATTAAAATTACACTAAGATCAGTCGTGCACGTAAAACCGTAAAATATGAAGAAATTTAAAAATGAACCTAAAAATTCCTAGAAAATTGCCAATAAATCCTAAAAAATGTAATTATAGTTTACAAAAAATCAAAATTCACTCAAACCATTTATTTAATTAAATATTATTTTTTTAATGCTAATTAAAGCCCAAAAAATCAATTTAATTAACAAAAATCCCAACATGAGATTTTTCAACTTGTAAACCTCTAACGTAATTTAACTAAATTAAAAATTATTTTTTGAAAAATTTAAAATTAATTAAAACTATTTAAAAATGATTAAAAACTATAAAAATCTTAAAATAATTCTAAAAACTAATTAAATGACAAGAAAATTAATCTAAAACTTTTAAAATTTCTAACTTAATGTATTTAATCTAGGAAAAATGAAAAAGTTGCAAAAATCTTAAATTTAATTTTTAATAAAATAATAATAAAATAATATTAAAAATCCAAAATTTATAAGAAATTCTAAAAAGTTGAAAACTAGTTTATTTTAACCTAATTAACACATAAATGAACTTGAAATACCAAAAATACCCCTAATGGGCCTCCAAATGGGTTAAAATGAAAAACAGTCCACCTAATTGGGTTTTTTGACCCAATAAGCAAAAAGTTGTCCAAATAAGCCCCAAAATCACCTATCTGACTCAATATTTTATTTTAAGAACAAAAGTCTAAAGGCCCAAAAGCTGAAAGTGAGTATAACAGCTTAATAGTCAACAGTTTATTCTTAATGGGCTTTATGGCCCATTAAGCCATAAGCTAATGCCATAAGCTCTAATTTGACAAACAAGCTTCTTTTGGGATACCAAAGAGATCTATAAAAAGAAATTTTGAAAAAGCCCAAGAAATAAGCCTGAAATAAGCAAAAGCTCTCTACAGAAAATGACAAAAAAGTCGTTTTTGTGTTCTAGACCACTTCAAGGGCTGATTCTTGTTGCAAAATATTTCAAATGACAAAAATAAACTTAATAATAAAAAAGATTTCCAAAAAGCACAATGAATAAGCTGGAATAACCATTAAGCACTTAATGTAAAAGTCAACTTAGTTGGTTTTCTAGTCAAACCTAAAAGTCAAACCCTAAAAAGCTCCAGATTAGTTAAATGGGTCAAATAAGGAAGATTGATTACAAAAACAATGTTTTTGCAAGTTTGGATAAGCTAAAATAGTTGATGAATAAGCTGTTTGAAAATAAACACTAGCAGGGGCTAGTTTTGGGTGTCCAGTAGTGGGTAAAGTTGCCACTGCTTAACTATCTTGACTTTTTGTCCTTTGTGGATTTTTGTTGGATCAAGGCACACAAAGGCACCCTTATAACCAGTGGGGTATAAGGAGTCAATCACAATCAAATAAACACAAGTCCTAACAGCCAATTAGTACAGTTTAATCAAAACATGCCCAGATATGATACAAACATGAACATAAGCAGTTATGAACAATATAAGCAGATTTAGCAAGATTAAGCAAACCAAATTTCACCAAATGCATACACAAGCTATAACTACTTCAAATGAACACAAATAAACTTGTTTCATACACTGGATTAAAGATTAGACAAAGATTCATGCAAATCAAAGTTACTGATGAACAAACAAATGAACACAAGTGAGGTTGCTGATGTATTTGACCACAGATCCAATTTCAAACACTCAAATCTCTTAAACAGGTTATACAAACTTTGTTTAATCACTTTTTATCCCTAAACACGCATACACTCTATGTGTTTCCAAGATTTTATTTCAAAAATTGCAAAATCAAGCAAGATATAGCACTTAATCAGATTTGGTGTTTCAAAGAGCAAATTTCGCAAATATCATAACTCAAGCACTTGTATAACAGATATAAACACTTAACAACCACAAATCCTCACTCACACTCAAACAAGAAACTTAAAACAATAGACCCAAACACCCCTTTCACTTTTCAATCCAAGATTTAACAAAGCAAATGTGTATTTCATATTCACCCAAGCCTAATCTAGCATCATAACAACATTATCATGCTGTATTAAGCAGATTCAAGCATAAAAAGCAACACATACACCAGCAGAATACCAAATTATTTAAATCAAGTATTTTTAACATATTTTGGGTAAGAAGGCTCAAACCTCATGAATGTACATCCACATTCACGAATTTTTGAGCTTATGTGCCTAGTTTAACAAGGCACAAGCTTCCACAAAGCTGCTAAGAGTAACAAGGTTAGAACAAGCAGTTATATAAAATAAAAAAAAAATGAAAAAGGAAAGCTGATTAATTCAAACTTTGTACCCACTCCTTGATTATCCCCAAACCACAAGCTCACAACACCTTGATAATCTTCTTATCAGGGTGTTTAGATCACTTGTAATCCAAAAATTCCAAGGATGTACCAAAGACTTAGCAAAATATCAGTTTTGAGAAAACTTGGCAATTTCTTGCACAAGGATTAAAAATAGGTTTTGAAACTTCAAATTCATAAACATGTAACAATAACAAGCAAAGGATGAAGATGGAAATTGGATTTCTTAAACACATTCAAACTCTATTTCATAAAACTGAAAGTAGGATTTATAGAAAGTTGACAAAGGAAAAACCAAGAGCAAATGTAAATGAAGGACCCTATACCCTTTATATAGAGGGTGTACATGGTCTAAGTGAACTAAAAAACTGAAAACTCTAAGAAATGATCTTCCAGAAACGCCCTTGAGGTTTGAAAATATGCTTGATCGTGTGAAGGAGTGTTGGACGTTTGTGAAGGTGTAAAGCTGGTGCAATTGTGATCAATGGTCTCAAATAAGCTTGAGTTGTAAGCTTCAATATGGATGGTTGATTCTCTGCATTCTTTTGGCATTATCCCAAAAAAATGTGTGCATGGGGTTCATAATGTGATCTTTGGGGTGATGTGGCAAGGTAAAGGTGAGTTGGGTTATGATTAGAACCACCCTAATCATAATTTTAGACAAGATGATGGCCTAATTTTGGCTTAAACAAAAGTACCCAATTTGTGTTCATAAGTGAATAGTTGAGTATTTAATCCGGTTTGGTGTTTGAAAAAGTGTTAAGCGCCACTTTTATTAACTAATTAAGATTAGTTAAAAATCTGGTGTGAGTGGAGTGTGATGTGGCAAAAGGGATGGTTTTGATTTGTGGAAAATGTGAGTGGGACACATGGAAGCCTCTCACTGGTCTAGGTATCTTCTTTGTCTTGGCAACTTTTCCCCATTGTCTTCTATTCTTCTTTCAATTCAGGTTTAAATAAGCACAAATCCGAATCCCTTTGTTAATAAAGTTTGGTTTTTCATACTATTGCCCCAAAACTTTTGTAAAGGTTTATCAAAGCACTTGTTTTGCCAATTTATGATATTTGAAGGACTGATTTTGGCATTTTCTTCATTCTTCAAGGTCTTGACTTGTTTGTTGAATTCTTGGAGGACTAAAAATGACATGTCTTCATAAATGAGGGACCATTCTTGCCAATTCTTCAAAGTGGAGGATCCTTTTTGCAATTTGACAAACTTTAAGGACAAATCTTGTAATTATGAATAAACAAGGGTGTAAAGTGTCAATTCTTCAATATTGGAGGACCCTTCTTGCACAATCTTCAATTCATCAAGGGTTATTCTTGGAAAATCAACTCTAGAGCTTGTTTCATTGTGCGGCTTCGATTCCCGTGTTGGTTTTTGCTTGTTTCTTGTGATCTTTTGCCATTTTCTAAATATCCGTACCTAAAATACACATGGAACAAACACAAGCATATATTTGGTATATTTCATGATACTTTATGCATTTTAAGCCCATTTTGGACGATGAGACTATGTATAAAAGCAATCTCATCACTCCCCCATACTAAACCATTGCCGTGCCCTCACGCAATGCTAGAATAAAGTATCTTAGCACCTCCAAAATTCATTTTATGCACTTTTATTGAATGATAAACTTGCTACAGTACTACTACTTGCTATACTTGTGTTTTAGACATAATTTATGATTTTCATCGCAAAATGGGACGTTTAGGTTCAAAGAACAAGAACACGTGAATGCTTCATTAGAAATAATTTCGTCGTCCTCGATTTTCACCCCAATTCCATGCCAAGCGTGCAACGAGATCATTGTCATTATAAGTTAGTAATGCTAACACTACTCATATGCCCTAATCACGTACTTATACTCCCATTTTCCTATGTGGTATCTCTTATATTTTATTTTTGTCTTGAATGTTCACGAGGATACATTGTTTGACTTATGCGATGATAGAGATTTAGGTCTAAAAATAGAGTCATAACGGTGTAACCAAGACCATCGAATTAATAACCCTCCTAATAGACAACGATTTCAAAAAATCAAGTCAACAACAAGGATCGATAAACACGGTTTTATAACGGTTTTGAACATGAGACTTATGACCAAGACTTTTATACGCCTCCTAACGGATGGGCCTTATTATCATAGGTTTACCTCCATCTTTTATTCAACTTCGCCATGAAGCTTTTATTATGACTTCGGTCTTGCCTTGCCTTTTATTTCACCTCGCCATGAGGTGTTTATTATGGCCAAAGACGTATATCCTTACGCTAAAGCGAATTTTGGATCTTTAAAGCTTCAAAGATTAAGGCATAGTTCACTTTCAATTTCACATAGATTTTTAGGCCTTGTGAGCTTCAAATTGTTTGCTTGATTTAGGTAAGCACTTAAAATCTTATTATTATGTGAAGCTTTTGATTATTCGGGTTTCCAATACTTCAAAACCGTGACGCTGACGATACCTTAATATTTTCCCAATTTAATTACATGGAAGTGTTGGGAATAAAATGTAGCCAAGACACTTGGACGCTAACAAGAGGAAATTGGACGTTGATAAGAAGAAATCAAGCTTTGTCAAGACAAGCGTTGACAAGAAGAAGTCAAGCGTTGATAAGAAGAAGTCAAGCGCTGACAAGATACTTAGTCTACACGTTTTATGTTTCTAGTATGTTTCTAGTAAATATATGTTCGATAATGTATTTCTTATGTTTATATTTACCTAAAATAGTGATACGTAGACTCTTGTACAAGGTTCCTTAATCAATCAAAGGAGGCTTAGGTTTTAGTTTAATATATGTTTTTCACACTTTCATTATACGCAAGTTCGATTAATCAATCAAAGTGAAAGTTTGGTTTATCTGTTTTGTTTGTTCTTTATTCAAGTATTAATTCCGCATAGTACTTGAATTGTTTATACAACAATGTTTCTCTAAGTGTTTAACTTGATTTAATCTCGTTTACACAAAGCTAAATCGATCTAAGTTTAGGATCAACAAGTGGTATCAGAGCTTGTTGAGGAACTTCGATCCAAAGAACACAAAAACCCTATATCGCCAAAAACCCTAATTTTCAAGAAAACCCTAAAATCCAAACAACATTTCTACTCCAGAGTTAACCTCCTCCTCAAGCCATAACATCAAGATCCCAATGCTAGAACCAGACAACTTTGAGCTGTGGAAGTTCAATTTTGAGCAATATCTTCAAATCCATGATCACACCCTATGGGAAATTATTTAATATGGAAACACATTCGATAAGGCTGCCAAGATCAAAGCCGCAATCACTCTAAGATCAACTCTAGGATCAAGTGTGGAGGATCAAAAAGAAAAACCTGAAGATAGAAGAGCTGTCTCAGTTGAGGACATTGCAAAGAGAAGGAATGACATGAAAACTCTAAGCATCCTCAAACTTTCCTTAGGACAAGCAAATCAGCACAATTACATAGGCTATGAGTCTGCCAAAGAACTTTTGGCAGCCCTTCAAGTTACTTATGGTGGTATGATGATACTTCCTCAGAAAAAAAGAAGCAACTCTTGCATGAGTATGCTCTATTCAAAACTCTTCCTAATGAAAAACTAATTGGAGTGAGAAGCAAACTTCTTGACATTACAAGCAAGTTGTCATTTATGGGAACAGTGCATGATGATGTTGATATCATCACCACTTTCCTTAAAAGTCTTGGTGATGCATGAATGATTGAAGCAAGGTCTATGATTGCTAATAATACTCACAAAATTTCAACTTTGATGACGTCTACAATAAACTGAGGATTGTAGAGAGTGAAATCCTTTTGGATCAAGGAAGCAAGTCTACTAATGGAAATATGGCCTTCTTCTCATATAGTGAAGGTCAATTTGATCAAAGTTAGTCATACATGCACCCCGTTAATAGATCACCTTGTGTCAACGTTGGATCAAGTTTTGTCAACGCCCCACATTTAGACGCTGACACATACAATGTTGACTCACCAAGAGTTAAGGCTGCTGGTATTGATCTAGATACAGTATGTGCATACATAGCTTCATTCCCCAATGGTTCAGTGATTACATATGAGGACCTTGAGCAAATTAGTGATGAGCACTTGGAGGAGAGACATAAAGTGGAATATGGCACTTGCAAGCATAAGGGCCAATAGATGGAATAGAAGATTCAGGAAAAAGATGACTTTTAATGCTAAAGAAACTACTTGGTTTGATAAATCCAAGGTTGAGTGTTACAATTGTCATAGAATGGGCCATTTTATGAGAGAGTGTAGATCTCCAAGAAGATCTGTGCTGGAAAACCTTCAAGCCAAATCATCAAGGTTGAAGATACAAAAGCTATGGTTGCCATGCAAGAGATTGATGGTGTTGGCTGGGACTGGAGCTTTTTAGCCAAGGATGTGGAAGAGAACAAGGCCTTGGTTGGAGAAAAGGAGGAAGAGGAGCATGTTCAATATGCTCTCATGGCACATTCTTCATCTTCATCAGACAATGAGGTATATGATGATGTATTTTGTAGTAAGGGCTGTCGTCTAAACACTAAAAAGCTTAACAAAGAAGTTTTAAAATTAAAATCAGATGTTTTTGATGAAAAATGCAAGTTATCTAATTATTAGCTTGCTCTTACTCAAACTGAAAAGATTGTGGCTGAACATAAGAAAATGGAGTTTGACCTAAAAGATCAAATCAATATTTTGATTCATGATCTAAATGCTAGTGTTGAGGTTAGGAACATCTTGGAGAGAACCAATGGTGTTATACAAGCTAAGTTAGATGAGGCTATAAAAAACAAAGATAATGTAGATCTTAAAATTCAAAAATTTGATAAAGCTTCTCAAACCTTAGAAAAATGTGTGAGTCAACAAAGAGATTCTAGGGATATGAGTGGGATTGGGATGAAAGTATATGCTAGTGTTCCACCACCTGTTGGGAACTTCTATGGTGTCCTTAGAAAGGATTTGTCTTGGACTGGTATACCAGAACTCCAAGAAGAGGAATTTATTCCTCCACCAAGAGTTGTTACTCTAGTAGATGAGTACAAGCAAAAATTGACTGATTTGGACCAATGGAAGAAATCCAACCCTACTTTGTTTGTTAAGGGTGGCATGCTTAGTGACAGCCCAAATGAGTCAACACCCATAAAAGTGACAAATCCTAATACTGGAAAGACTGTTAACCTTGGCTTATACGTTGATAGAAAACCTAGTATTAAATATGCAGAAATATATAGAAAACCTAGGTCACCAAAAAGTCAAGTTAGTGATAATGGGACAGGTTTCTTTTCATCTAGACCTAGAGTTATGTCTAGAAAAGCCTGTTATACTTGTGGAAGCTTTTCACATTTGTCCTATAAATGTGTCAATGCTTCAAAGGTCAACGCTGATAGAAAGTCAACCATGGTCAAACCTAAACATTTTGTCTAGCAAAGTCCACAAATCATTAGACCAGCCCCATTCTTTACTAAAGGGTCTAATACTTATGGACAAAGGCTTTTTCAAAAGACCAATACATGGTCTAACAGACAATGGGTCCCTGTAGAAACCCCTAGGTTCAACATTGATAAAGGTAATTTCAGTGTTGTCAAGAACAATTTTAACGTTGACAGGAATGTTTCCAACGCTGCTATACCAAGTAATGCCAAATACTTGCAACCAAAGGGAAAGGGGTATAAAGCTTCTTCTAGCTTATCTTGGAGACCTAAACAAGACCAAAACCCTAATACAGATGGGATTTCTATGACCTGTAACAGATTTCATTATATTTCAAAGGTCATAACTTAACCTATTGGGGCTAACTCGGTGTTTAATCCAAAAAGGGATGAACAAAGGGTTGTCATAAGGACTAAGTCTGTTCTTGTTGAACAAACAAATGAATCCAAGTCTACTCAGGCTTGGGTTCCCAAAGAAAACTAATTTGTTTTCTTTATGCGCAGGGCATTCAAAAGCAGGTTAATGATTATGGATATTGGGATAATGGATGCTCTAGGCACATGACGGGGAAGGAAGATTACTTGACAAACTTTACCCCCATTAAAGATGGTGACAAAGTGTACTTTAGAGGCGGATATGGAACTATCACTGGCAAAGGCACTCTTATCACCAACAATTTGCGTTTTGAAAACGTATTTCTGGTAAAAGAACTCGATTACAATATGTTTAGTGTATCACAAGTCTGTGATAACAAAAATAAGGTTCATTTTACTGATACTGAATGCTTGGTGTTGAGCAAAGATTTTAAAATACCTCATGAGAAATGAATTGATTATAGAACACCTAGGCATAAGGACATCTATAATGTGAATCTTAATGGTATTAGGATGAATAGTAATTTGTCATGTCTATATGCTAAGGATTCAGTTGATGAGAGTAATCATTGGCATAGAAGGTTAGGGCACATTAATTTTAAAAACATAAATAGACTTGTGAGACATGGTTTAGTTGATGGTTTGCCTGAAAAGGCTTTCCACAATGATCATTCTTGTGTTGCATGCCTTAAAGGCAAACATCACAAAGTCTCCTTTAATTCTAAACCTATGCATTCTAGTTCTAAACCACTTCACTTGCTGCATATGGACTTGTTTGGTGCTACTAATATAGAAAGCTTAAATGGTAAATCCCTCTGTTTTGTCATCACTGATGACTTTTCTAGATTTACTTGGACTTTCTTTTTGTCTTTGAAAAGTGAAACTACTGATATTTTGATTAACTTTATTACCCAATTAGAGAAAAAGACTGGGAATGAGGTTAAAATACTTAAAAGTGATAATGGTGGTGAGTTTAGAAATAAGTTGTTAGATGACTTTTGTGCCAAGAAAGGGATTACTAGACAGTTTAGTATAGCTAGAACCCCACAACAAAATGGGGTGGCTGAAAGAAAGAATAGAACACTCATAAAAGCAGCTAGGACAATGTTGGCTGATGCTCACTTTCCCATTGCATTTTGGGCTGAGGCTTTGAATACAGCTTGTTATGTTCAGAATAGGGCATTGATCAACGAGATCCATAGCAAGAAACCTTATGAGCTATTTTGGAGTAGGAAACCTAATATTGGTTTTCTTAAACCCTTTGGCTATCACGTAGTTGTTTTAGACACTAGTGATGGCTTAGGAAAGTTTAGTGCTAAAGGTGATGAAGGCTACTTTATGGGTTATTCAGTGCAGAGTATAGGATATAGGGTTTACCTTAAGAAAGAAAAACGTATACTTGAAAAGGTACATGTTAGGTTTTTAGAAAATAAACCTAGTGATCCTGAGAGTGGACCAAATTGGTTTTTTGACTTGGAAACTTTATCTAGAACCTTGAATTATATGCCTATTACTAATCCAGACATTGTAAAGGTAACTTCAAATGTTGTGGAAGAACCAGTTGTTGAAATTTCAGGTATACAGGTTGATAAGGAGGTTAGATCACAAGCAAGCAAATCAGCACCTATACTGGAGTATGTTACCATTCCTATATGGACAGATGCTTTTGCTCCTACTGCTGCTGCTGGAAAGGAAAAAGGTGGTCCACAAGTATCACCAGTTGAAAACATGCATGAATCTTCAAGCGCTGATAAAGGAAAATTTGGCGCTGACAAGACAAATTGAGGCGTTGATGGCTTAAACGTTGACAGCCCTACTTCAGGTGTTGACAACTCTTTTGACCATTTATTCTCTTCCATTGTTTTTGAACAAGGTGCACCTTCAAAAAATAATGTAGAGGTTCATTCAGATGATGATGGAAGAGAATTTGAAGAAGATATTGGCAACTTGGAGACTGAAATTGATGATAACACAATAATTCAAGGAGGAGTACTTACATATACTATGAAGAATCACCCTTCTTCTCTAATCATAGGTGATGTGATGACTCTTGTACAAACTAGAAGGTCTCATCAGAATCATGGAGGATTTATTACCAATATTCATAAGAAGGTTAATACCCTCTTGTTCAAGCATGTTTGTTTGCCTATTTTCTGACTCAACAGGGACCCAAGAAGATTTTTGATGCTCTCAAAGAATCAAGTTGGGTGGAAGCAATGCAAGATGAGCTTCACCAATTTGCTATTCAATATGTTTAGGAGTTGGTTGATTGTCCCAGACATGTCAGACCTATTGGGACAAGATGGATTTTTCGAAACAAAAAGGATGAGAGAGGAATTGTGGTCAGAAACAAGGCACTTTTAGTTGCTCAAGGCTATACACAAGAGGAAGGGATAGACTATGAAGAGGTTTTTGGACCTGTTGCAACGATTGAGGCAATAAGGATTTTCCTAGCCTATGCTTCCTTCATGGGATTTATAGTGTATCAAATGAATGTGAAGAGTGCTTTTCTTTATGGCACAATTGGAGAGGAGGTTTATGTAATGCAGCCTCCTGGTTTTGAAGATTCAGAACATCCAGACAAGGTGTATAGAGTAAATAAAGCTATGTATGGACTTCATCAAGCCCCAAGAGCATGGTATGGCACATTGTCCACCTATCTGGTGGAAAATGGATTCAAAAGGGGCACCATAGATCAGACTTTGTTTACCAAGAAGACTGGTTAGGATTTCTTACTTGTTCAGGTTTTTGTGGATGATATCATCTTTGGCTCTTCTAATCCAAAGATGAGTGAAGACTTTTCCAAGCTCATGACAGACAAGTTCAAGATGAGTGCAATGGGAGAGATGAACTTCTTTCTAGGGTTACAAGTTCAGCAGAAAGAAGATAGTATCTTCATCTCTCAAGACAAATATATCATAGAAATCTTGAAGAAGTTTGGCTTTTATCCACATGAGAAACGGGCTAGTACACCCATGGATAGAGAACACCCTTGGGGAAAGGTTGGAGATGGAAAAGAGGTGGATGTCAGGCATTATAGGTCAATGATTGGATCATTGATGTATCTCACAGCTTCAAGACCTGACATTATGTTTGCTGTGTGTGCATGTGCACGCCATCAAGTGACTCCCAAAGAGTGTCATCTTCACGCTATCAAGAGGATTTTTAGGTATCTTAAGTGTTATCCTACCTTGGGATTGTGGTATCCAAAAGATTCTCTATTGGAGCTTATTGCATATTCAGACAGTGATTATGGGGGTGACAAATTTGACAGAATATCCACAACTGGTGGATGCCAATTTCTTGGGAGTAGGTTGATATCTTGGCAATGCAAGAAACAAACAGTGGTGGCCAGTTCTACAACTAAAGCAGAGTATGTAGCTGCAGCTGCTTGTTGTGGACAAGTCTTATGGATTAAGAACCAGCTGTTAGATTATTGGTATAATTTCATGCATACCAAGATTTTTGTAGACAATAACAGTACTTTATGCATTATTAAAAATCATGTACATCACTCTAATACAAAACACATAGAAATTAGACATCATTTTATAAGTGATAGTTTTGAAAAAGGTTTAATACCACCAGATAGGGTTGACACAGAAGAAAATGTGGCTGATTTATTAACTAAACCTTTTGATACTGGGAGATTTCAATACTTGTTAACAAGTATTGGAATGATCAATCTTACCTAATATATGTTTTTTAATGCTTTGTAAAAGTATGTACAGGATATGCATTGTTATTGGTCTTTATACAAAATTAGATTTTCCACTTTATTTGTCTAACGCTAACAAGGGTTATTTTAACGCTGACAAGTGTTAAATTGACGTTGTCAGCAACATGTTATTTTTGTGGTTTTTGATCTAATTATGAAGGCGTTGTTAGCATTGTACAAATGGATACAGAGTTGCTTATGGATTCTTGGAGCATTATTGGAGCATGTTAAAATTTATGGATGATGGTTGGAAAATTTATATTCCTATCTTGCATTAAATTTTTATTGCATACATTTTATTTAGCAACTTGTATATCTTATTTTAAGAGGAGGTTTAGGAAACCTTTAGGACTTTTTGGGTATTCATATAATACTCTTATCACGATTCTAGATTCCGTCCACTGGTGAGTACGAATTAGTTTACTAAATCGTGAGGCACTGTAGCATGCAAAGTTGATATACTATGCACGCTGCCAAGACTTATTGGCCTAGAATTGGATGTGGTCTGTTGGGAGACATGGGTATGATTTTTATTGGGCTTACCTAGGAAGTTACAAAGTATTTTATGAGATAACTTCACTGTTAAGAACTTTGGTTAGCAAGGGACACTTGAGGACAATGATGTCTATCTTGCTTAAGCAAGTGTGCATGATTGGACAGTGCTTGCCACCCTATGTTAATTTTAAGTCTATAGGTTATCTTAAATAGGATAAATTACTTTGTTAAGGTCCTTTCTCATTTTTATTATTTTTATTTTTGGACGTTGACAATTTTTATTTCCAAACGTTGTTAGGACCAATTTTGACGTTGACATGGCAATTTCCAACGTTGACAAGAATATAGCCGTTGAGCGTTGATAGGTCATTTTTTACCGTTGATAAACATTGGGTCCTACGCAATTGTTATTTTTGACGAAAATTTGGGCCGTAATTTTAGGAGTTGGTAACTTTTTATTAATGCACAATATAAGTTATATCTCTTCAAGATTTTAATCATTAAATTTTGAAAAATAATTGCCTCATTTTTTACCAATGACATGTGCTTACCTCTCCTATATATTTGGCTCATTAATTTGAAACATGGTAACTGCTTATTCTTGACTAACTAAATTTTCACACACATTCATCTTTCATAACATTTATCATAACTTTCTACATTAATGGCGCCTAAGTTTAAACTAAGTGATTTGGTATTAGGGTTAAGAAGTCAGCACAACATGGTTGCCTATTTAGAGGCTGACAACACTATGTTTCCTCAATATACTCGGATGGTGGAGTATTTAAATACATCCCCACTCAGGTATGCACTTTCTCATGCTCCTCTTATCCCTGTCACTCATATTAAACAGTTTTGGAATACTGTCACTTCCTCAACGATTAATAATGTGACTACATTGACTGCTACAATCCATGGGCTTCCATGGGTGGTTACTGAAGCCTTGGTTTGCCTGGCTTTGCATCTTAATGATGCAGATGGTATAACCACCCTACCCATTGGTGAGCTAGAACAAGGTCTTTAAGCTTTGGGTTATCCTTTCCCGGAAGAGGGAACATTAAACAAATATTCAAAACAAGAATTTCCCCAGCTGGGAAGTACTTGATACATCTCATTCTTCAATGTTTGAGTCCCAAATGTACTGCACACAATAAAATTAACAGATCAATTGGGAGTGCCATTGTGTGTATTGCTACTGGGCAAAAATATAATTTTTCTAAAATGATTTTGGATGGCATGTGTAAAAACAAGGGTAGCAAGATGACTCTTGCTTACCCAAGATTTTTGCAAATGGTTTTTGATGCACAAAGATATTGCACCAGGGACCATGATGATCTTTATACGATCCCTGTGCAAAAGAAAGCAATTTTTGGAAAGATGAATACACCCCCAAACAGAGACTTACCTATTACCCAAACCATGCTTGCTGTTATTGCTGCAGCACAACCTCAACCAGATCCACAACCACAACCAGACCCATTACCTGAACCATAACCATCACCCCAGCATATGGAAAGTGACCAAGATCCCTTCAACGTAGACGCGTTAAATATTGGCGTTGACACTCCAAATCCAAACGCTGACACCTTCTTTCAACAAACCCAAAAACCCCTTAACCTCCAAACTGAAACCTAATCCACATCATCCTCTTAACCCCCAGAGTTTAGGATGGAAAAACGCCAAAGGACTACTGGTGTGTTCTCCTCTAGTGGTCCTAGCCGTGTTGCAGAGAGAACCACCACCACAAGTGTGGTTGGTGACATGGGTGGGGCTCAGACTATTGGTATTAGCTTAGATGCAGGCCAAGCCAGTCCTAACATCATTCAGACCCCATCCATGCCCCATGACTTTACATTGGGAGGTCAAATTCCCATTCTAGAGGAGGGCAGATTGGAACCCTATACATTGTTAGAATTGATGGCTGTCTACATTTGCTTGCAAAAGCAAAATGTATACCTTGTACATACTGTCTCTACACAAGGCCTTGAACTCAAGCAATTGAGGGAGAGGATTGTTCTTTTGGAAGCTGTTGAGACCAGGAGAAGGCAGAAAAGAGTCCTTTCATCAGGGGAGGATTCTTACAAAGGGGAGGAAGCTGCTACTGAGCCATTTAATGCAAGTGACATAGGCTCAGGTGGTTCTGTTGGTGTGGAAATGGCTGAAGCTTTGACCAGCTTGAAAGAGAGGCCAATTATTGATGTTTCATTGGCTACTCCAACAAAGATTTCGTTTATGGAGATGCTGGAACATGTTTCTAAGTCAAGCGCTGACAAGAGTAAGGTGAGGGTTCATAGACAGGTTTTTGACGCTGACAAGCCAAGCACTGATAGGAGTAAGTTAGGCGTTGACACACAGGTTGTAACACCCCATTTTGGTAATGGAATGTCACGCGTAATCATGGCGTGTCATCAAAGCATACAAGGATAAATGTCTAAAACATTACATGACCATAAAAAGGAAATACCGGAATCAAACATCGGTAGTCCAAAAGTCAAGGTCATCACACATAAACATAAGTACTGTAAATGAAAGGACTAAAAAATGTCCATGGAAAGAGTATTAAAGTATAGATAATGCATAAAGTTAAGAAAGGCTAGAATTCTTCAAGTCCATATGCACGTACGCTTAAAGTCTACGAGCGTCCCTGAGTACCTACCGTTTTGGGAACATGAAAAGAAAAACGGCTGAGCAATACGCTCAGTGCACGGATGTACAATAAAGCATGAATAATATAAGCATACAAGCATATAACAGCGGAAGAAACTAAGTCCCAAATAACCTGGTTAATTCTTAGTAAAACTGGTTTTATAGTTTGAAAAGCCTTATGTTTATCTTATAAAAATTGTTTAACATATTTTACCATTAGCCAATATAGGTCATGAAAATCCACCGTGCATGAATACTTGGAGTGGTGACCTCATCATGCAAATTAGAGGGTCTGCCTCTAATTTAATATACTGGTTTTTGGGTAGGAGGGATCAGCTCCTTGTGAAGGATGCAAGGCACAAACCACATTCACACTGAGTAATCTGCTGAAAAACATGTAACTAGGATGCACCCATACGCCCCACATGATAAATATAATAATATGGCCAAAAGCTGAAGGGACGCCACGAGCAATCACTCCACCGTGGGGAAGTCATAACACTAGTGCCTCTAGTGTTATGGTTAGGGTACCTCCATAACTAGGTGAAACTAGTCATGCATGTATATGGATTTAGGTATTCTAATTAAACATAAGAAATCAAACATATAAACTTATACTACTGGAAAACAGTTGGCTGCATACGGGGAATCCTAATAAGGAAAGAATGTCCATACTGAAAGGACGAGAATCCGTACCTTATGTCTAGTGAACGAAGAAGACGAACGGAAGAGAGTCCTACTTCGGTATCACTAATGCTACATAAATACATACGTGTATAAGTATCTAATTACTGAATACGTAACTGGTTTTATATCATGTCTTAGCTTATTTTATACGTTCATGCCATGTTTTACTGTATAAAGCTTTATACTGTGTTTATCCTATATTCTGTCTATTCTAATTAAGTATTTCTTGTATTTCATGTATTATTATACTTACTGTGTAAGAATAAGTAACTTTCTAAAAATAGCAGGTTTCCTAAAATAGAATGTTTCCAAAAATAGAAAGTTACCAAAAATAGAAAGTTTCCGAAAATAGAAAGTTTCCAAAAATAGAAAGTTTCCAAAAATAGAAAGTTTCCAAAAATAGAGAGTTTCCAAAAATAGAAAGTTTCCAAAAATAGAATTACTGCTTAAAATAGATAAGTTTCTAAAAATAGAAAGTTTACATAAATATATTAGCTGCCTTAATTAAATAAGTTTATAAAAATAGAAAGTTTCCATAATTAGATATAAGCTGGTTAAATAAGCTAATTATATAAGCTTAAGTGTTTTCTGATTATTATTCTAAGTCATGTTGTTATAAAGTATAGTTTATTAATTATTACATGTAAATTAAATAAGCTATATGTTAAAAGTATTTAATTAAATATATCATGTTTTTAATTAAATATGGTAAAATACTTAGGTTAAAACATGTATTATTAATTATTATTAATATAACCTAAGTCATGTTAATTAATTAATTATAGTCATGGTTTTTAATAATTAATTAATTATAAAGTCTAGTTAAATATAAATACTTAGGTTAAAATTCATGATCTAATAATTAAATTTATAACCAAAGTCATGTTAATTAAATTAATCATGTCATATTTTATTAATTTAATTTTAACACATAACAATTAAAATCATAACTTTAAAAATATCTATGAACCGGACCCGTGACTAGAAACCATGAACTGGACTCGAAATCAACACCATACCCCGAATCAAGTCGGGGTTCCCCCTTGTTTGCTGCTGCCGTGGGACCACCACCACCATACCGAGACCATGAGGTCTCGGTGGTGGTTAATAAGCCAAGACGAGACCCCCCTTGGTCTCGGTTAAGCGTCGGCCAACATCAAGACACCCCTAAAAACGCTTGTTTGATTTACCCATGATCATTTACATGTTTTAATAATCGCTTTTAATTAGTTATTAAAAACAAAATGATTTTATATTTATTAAATCAAAACATAAAAGAAAAGGGTTAAAAAGGTTATACCGAATACGTGGATTAATTAAGGATGAACACACACGAATGCTTGCACAAAATCCAAGATCAAAATCAACCCGAACACCCTCTTGTGATGGTATATAACCGGCGGCCAAGGGACAAAGGAGGAAGGAGGAAAAACTTTTAGGGTTTTGTTATTTTTCTTGATTTGTGAAAAGTCAAACATGTTTTACCCCTTAACCCCTTGTTAGTAAAAATTAAAATGTGCTTGGCCCATTCTCTTGGTGTAGCCGCGGGTAGGGGCCCCACATGGGGTAACCCGTACCTTTTTCCGAGTCTAGTTATTATAGTGTGTTCGTGTTTTATCGTGTTCGTGTTTTATGTGTTCTAATTAATTATTGATCTTGACCTAATATATTTATTCGTGTTCATAATAAATATATATACATAATTAATATTCTCTCTGATTAATTTACGTTCATGATTTCATGATCGCATGTTCGTGATTATAATTATTATTTGAATAATTATCGTGTGTTCATACGTAATAAATACTTATCGTTTTCTAACACGTACGTAATACTTAAAATTCTTATACGTGAACGTAAACATGCTATAAAAGGAAAGTTTTAATCTTGTACGTACGATCTAAAGGGTACTATTCATGGTAAAAGCATGCGGGTTTTACAACTCTTCCCCCCCTAAAAAGAATAATTCGTCCCAGAATTATAGATAAAGTAAACTGGAAAAGAAGAACATACCCGAATTCAATATATGAAATGAGGGTAAGAAGCACAGATAGACTCCTCTGTTTCCCAAGTGGCTTCCCGCTCGGTTTGGTCCCTCCAAACGATTTTGACGAATGGAATCGTCTTCCTTCTCATGACTCGTTCTTGTCTGTCAAGAACTCGTTCGGGTTCTTCTATTAAAGTGAGATCTTCACGTATATGTTCTAGTGGATACGGAACCATGTGAAGGGGATGATATTGGTACCCTCTAAATAAGGACACATGAAACACATTGTGACACGCGAAAGTTGCGGAGGTAACGCTAACCAGTAAGATACTTCAGCGACTCGTTCAATGATATCAAACGGTCCGATGAAACGAGGACTGAGCTTCCCTTTAATCCCGAAGCGTCTAACACCACGTTCTGGCGAAACCTTAAGAAAGACGTTATCTGCTACGCTAAAATGTATGTCCCTACGATGCTTATCGGCGTAACTCTTCTGACGTGACCGTGCTTCTTGAAGTTTCTGCTTAGCTACTGCGACCCTCTCATTAGTCATCTCTATGATCTTTGGTCCTTCAAGTGTTCGCTCGCCAACCTGATCCCAGCAGATTGGGTCGCGACACTTTCTGCCATACAACATCTCGAAAGGAGCACACTTGATATTTGCGTGCCAACTGTTGTTGTATGCAAACTCCACATAACATATGTAATCGTCCTAATCACCCGTCTTCCAACGCACATGACCTCAACATGCCTTCCAATGTCTGAATCGTTCGCTCCAACTGCCCGTCTATTTGAGGATGAAAAGTCGTGTTAAGCTTAAGTTGTGTACCCCAAGCTTTCTGCAGACTCTTCCAAAATCGCGAAGTGAATCGAGGATCTCTGTCTGAGATGATGCTGGATGGAGCAACGTGGAGTCTTATGATTTCTCTTCTATACGTATCGGCGAGTTTACTTACCGAATCTTCCTTGCGGATCGGTAAGAAATGAGCTGATTTGGTAAGTCGATATACGATAACCCAAATTGCATCGTGCTTCCTCTTGGTTGGCGGAAGACCAGTAACAAAATCCATGGTGATTTTTTTCCACTTCCACTCTAGAATATCTAACGGTTGAAGGACACCGCCAGATCGCTGATGCTCGATCTTAACCTGCTGGCAGGTAAGACATTTGGAGACGTAAGTGGCAACATCCTGTTTCATACCACTCCACCAAAAGTATTGCTTGATTTCATGGTACATCTTAGTCGAACCAGGATGTATAGAGAGTGGGGAGCTATGAGCATCAGCTAGCAAGGCTTCCTGGAGTTCTTGATTGTCAGGAACACAATGTCTTGTGCCCTGCCATACGATACCATCTGCATCTACTCTGAATTCCGTCTGCTTCTCCAAATTCTGAATTATCGCCCATATTTCTCCATCATCCTTCTGAGCTTCCTTGATCTTAGAGAGTAACTCGGGTTCTACTCTAAGATTAGCCCAGTAATCGTGTTGTCCACGTACCATGATCTCTATGTCTAGTCGCTCCAAGTATCTTATGATTTTCTCCTCAATTTTAATGCCGTTGATCATTCCGGACTTCCTACTAAGTGCATCTGCTACTACGTTTGCCTTTCCGGGATGATACTGTAGATTAATGTCATAATTCTTCAACAGCTCTAACCATCTCCTCTGCCTCATGTTCAATTCACCCTGAGTGAAGATATACTTCAAGCTCTTGTGGTCCGTGAAAATGTCACATGATTCTCCATATAAGTAGTGCCTCCATATCTTCAATGCAAACACGACTGCAACAAGTTCCAAGTCATGCGTATGGTAATTTTCTTCATAAGGCTTAAGCTGTCGTGAAGCGTACGCGATAACTTTCCCATGTTGCATGAGAACACAGCCAAGTCCCTTCCCTGATGCATCACTGTAGATTTGAAATCTACCCGTACCAGATGGGAGAGTAAGAACAGGTGCAGATACTAGCTTCTGCTTCAGGTCTTCAAATCTCTTCTCTCGTTCTTCAGTCCAGACAAATTTCTCCCCTTTCCGCATCAGTTTGGTCAATGGTAGTGCTAAGCGGGAAAAGTTCTCCATGAACCTACGGTAATAGCCAGCTAAGCCTAAGAAACTGTAGACTTCAGTCGCTGATGTCAGCCTCAGCCATTTAGTAATAGCCTCAACCTTCGCTGGATCCATAGTGATTCTTTCTGCTGATACAATGTGACCTAAGAATGCCACCTTGTCTAACCAGAACTCAAACTTGGAGAATTTAGCATACAGCTGCTTCTGGCAAAGAATCTGTAGTACTGTACGAAGATGGTCTTCGTGTTCCTCCTTGGACTTTGAGAAAATCAGGATGTCATCGATGAAGACGATGATGAACTTGTCCAAAAATTCATGGAAGATTCTGTTCATCAAATCCATGAACACTGTTGGAGCATTTGTCAGGCCGAATGGCATGACTACAAATTCGTAGTGGCCATAGCGGGTACGAAAAGCAGTCTTGGCGATGTCGTGCTCCTTAACCCGTAGTTGATGATAGCCTGACCTAAGATCAGTATTGGATAAGTGTTTGGCCCCTTGGAGTTGGTCAAACAGATCGTCTATACGCGGCAATGGATACCTATTCCGGATAGTAATCTTGTTGAGCTCGCGATAGTCTATGCAAAGACGCATACTACCATCCTTCTTCTTAACAAATAAGACTGGTGCGCCCCATAGAGATGCGCTCGGTCGAATGAAACCTCGCTCTAGAAGTTCTTGCAGTTGATCCTTCAGCTCCTTTAACTCTATGGGAGCCATGCGGTAAGGAGCTTTAGGTTCAGCTCCTGGAATAAGCTCGATATTGAATTCCACTTCTCGTGCAGGTGGTATGCCCGGAAGTTCTTCTATAAATACATCTTGGAATTCCGACACTATTGGCTGATCCTGAATTGATGGAGATTCAGCATCCATGTCGTGAACCGTAGCTAAGTAACCCTCGCAGCCATGTGACAGTAGTGCACGTGCTTGTAGGGTAGATATGATTTGTACAGACCGTCCGGGTACGAACCCGTTATGAATGTACTCTGGTGCATTAACATCACCGAAGATGACTCGATATGAATGGCAGTCTATGGTAGCATGATGCTTGGATAGCCAATCCATGCCCAAAATCATGTTAAAGTCATTGATGTCCAGCAGAAGTGCGTCAACAGGACGAGCCTTATCATAAAACTCTAGGTGAAAACTCTTGTATACATGGGTTATGCTATAGAGTCTCTCAAGGGCGTGGAAATACTCAGTATATTATCTAGTGGCATGGGGAGCATCCTAATGTTCTTGGCATAAGCAGTAGAAATGACCGATTGAGTAGCACCCGTATCAAATAGAACACACGCAGCTTGACCATACATATACAAGATTCCAGTGATGGTACCTATAGACTTTTTGGCCTGACCTCGAGATGTCGTGTAGACACGTCCAGTGGTAGGAGGCGGCTTGGTATCAGCATGTCCCGATGTGCCCTCCATCTCACCCTTACGGCAGTCCTTCATGCGATGGCCAGGAAGACCACACTTGAAGCATGCGTTAGTGTCTCGACGACATGGCCCTGGGTGCCTACGGTGGCAAGTAGAGCAAAGAGGATGAGTATATCCTCCAGCGGGTGCTCTAGCTAGCTGAGGACCTGATAAAACATTTTACATGAGACATGATAATAGGGTACAAAGGACAATGCGGATAATCGTAAGATTGAATACCAGTGATAGCTGGACGGCTAGGCTGTGAACCTCTCTGGTTCTGGTCCCTACCGTTTCCATGGTTCCTGGTAGAAGATTTGCTAAAGTGTTAGAATTATGAGTTATAACATGAAATCATAAGAAAATTCGTAAGTATTAGGACCTGCTGCCGTTGGAGTGTCCAGCGTTGTTACGGTAATTATCATTACCGCCACGCCTATCCGTAGCAGAACGGTGGTTAGTCTGACCGTTTCCCTTGGGTTGATTAGGCTACTGTTGAGTAGCCGGCTGAGACCGGTCCCCAGTTTTCTGCCTGGATGATACGATTTAAAGAGATGAATAATTGACATAAATAGAAAGAATACGGATTGGTCACCGCTTGAATACGAATGTTTACCTCTTGTTGGGTTTCTCAGCTTCCCCGAACTCATCTCTCTCATGCAGCATCTCCAGCTTACGTGTTGCATCAGCCACTTGTGCTACTGTGTTGAACGTAACACACACCAGATTGTTTGCGGCTGATGTGCGAAGAGCCCACCTAAAGTGTTGTGCCTGCTCTTCAGGAGTACCTGCCGCTGCACCAAGGAAACCAGCTAAGCGAAGTGTTAATGCAATGATGCCTAAAAACGTTACTTGCATTTTTCGGTCTCTCTTAGTTTTGATTACGACGATATGTAAAAACAAGCATTTACGAAAACAACGAAAAACGAATTCTTGAGTTCAAGTATTTTTCATTTTACCCATTTTCACTTAAGGTATGGATAAACAAGTACTAACCTTAATCAAGTGATTAAGTGATTTAATCTTTTTCTTAAAACTCACTTTTTATTAAGTGTGACAAGTTTTTATTAAACTTTCTTTTTAAGAAAATGTTTTATTAAATTTTCTTTTTAAGAAAATGTTTTATTAAATTAATTATTTGAAAATTTGAAAATGGTATATTCTTATTTGGTTAGGAATATTCTATCAGGATATTTTTTAAACCAGATATGACCTCCACCACTAAAGGACAAAAAGGGAGCAGAGTCTAGTCCAGCGGTTCCTTAGCTCCTATGTGGTTCCTTATCGATAAGGTATCGCGGGATAAGATAAGGATTCGCGGGTAGATATAGCCGTTGGCCCTTTGTCCTATAAATAGTGGACCATTCTCAGCTTTTCAACTCACCTCTTTTGCACATCTATTTCCAAATTCAAACACTCTTCTTTAATCACTCAAATATTTGATCATTTGTTTGATTACTACTTGTTTAAGAAGTGAATCTTGTTCTTCCATCCCTTCCTCTCCTAGTGCAAAGAGAAGAACACTATCCTTGTGAAGTGTTGAGTCCACCACAAAAGATCCATTCAAGATCTAATTTTATACATTTGTTGTTGTGTCATAGTTGTGAAGATCCAAGTAGTTGTGTCTATTTGGAAGTTGTGTATGTACTAAGTATAGTTGTGTAGGTTGGTCTTAGCTACGATTAGGGCTTGACTTATAGCTTAGAGTCGGAAAATGGTTAAGCGAAGTGTACGGTTTTCTCAACCATAAAGAGCTTGTTGTGTATTGAACTCTCGAGTAAGGAGTATTCGAGGAGTGGAGTAGGAACGAGGAGTGAGCTTCGTTGCCGATCCACTATAAATCCTTGGTGTTCGGTTTGATCTTTCTTTACCCTTAACTCTTTACATTCTTTATTATTTGTGCATATATTTTTGTTAGTATTAGTTTAGTTACACTATCATTGTTCATATTGTGCATAAGAAGATTTCACATATTCACTCAAGCCTAAGTTTTTGAAAAAGGATTTTTTTGAAAACCACCTTTTAACAAGTAAATATAAGAAACTATTCAACCCCCCCCCTTCCAGTTTCTATAATTGGTATCCGAGCGAGGTTGCTCAAGAATTTTTAAAGTGTATTGTATTTTAAAACTTGAATCGATCTATGGATTCCAACAAATACCTAGAAGGGCAATCTATGCAAAGACCACCACTTTTTGAAACCGATAGTTTTATTTATTGGAAAAATAGATTTGAAACTTATGTGAAATCAAAAGATTTAGATCTTTGGCATGTTATTACCAATGGTGATTTTTTACCTTATTAATTTAATGAAGTTTATAAAATAAAAGAATTGGTCACTTTTGACAAAGCTAATGACGATACTAAAAAGAAACTTTCAAAAAATAATGAGGCTAAAATGGTGATTTATAATGCTTTACCTAAGAAAGAGTATGAAAGGATTTTTATGTGTGAAACCGCTAAAGATATTTGGAACACTATTTTAGTAACCCACCAAGTTAATAGCCAAGTCAAAGAAAGCAAAATCGTTCTTCTTGTCCAACAATATGAACAATTTGTCATCTTAGAAGATGAAACTATTAAAAGTGCATTTGCTAGGTTTAACACCATTATTACTTGTCTAAAAGCACTTGATGAAGGTTTTTCTTTCAAGAACAATGTTAGGAAGTTTCTAAGGGCTTTACATCCAAAGTGGAGAGCAAAAGTCACGGCGATTGAAGAATCTAAAGATCTCTCAACTTTATCACTCGATGAACTCACAGGCAACTTAAAGGTTCATGAGATGATAATTTTGAAGGACTCGGAATTAGTGAAAACCAAGAGTGAAAGAAAATCTCTTGCACTTAAAGCCAAGAACGCACAAGGTGACCATGATAGTTCCTCGGATAGCGATGACGAGGAGTATGCATTGACGGAGAGAGATTTCAAGAAGTTCTTCAAGAGACGAGGTCAACACGTTAGGCAACCCAACAATGACAAGAAGCCACTCTTAAAGAATCGGTTTGTCAAGAATGAAAAAGGTGATAGGAATTGCTTTAGATGTGGTGATCCAAATCACTTCATTGGTGATTGTCCAAAGCCTCTCGCGATAACAATCACACGACGTTCGTTAGTGGCTCTTGGAGCGATAGCGGTGAAGATGATGATGACAACCCCAAAGAGGAGAAATGTCTTATGGCTCACACTTCTAAAGAGGTACATTCCGAAACCGAATATTAGCAATGATAGCTCCACCTTTGATGATATTGAATTTGAAGGCAAATATGATAGTTTACACAAACTTAGTCTTAAATTCATAGAAAAGAATAAAACCTTAAAATCAACCAAAACTAAGCTTGAAAATGAGATCAATGAACCTAGAGAGAAATTGGCAATACTTGAAAAAAATAAAGAAGTTGATTTAGGTTGCTTAAGTTGTGAGAAACTTAGATTAGAGAATAAAAATCTCAAGAGTACCTCCATTAAATTGGAAAACTTCATGAAAGGTACTAGTGCTCTTGATGATATGTTAAACAAACAAGTTCATTCAAAGGAAAGACTTGGTGTAGGTTTTAACTCAAATGAAGCCTCAACTAGTGAACCTAAACAAGTCTGATTTTCACAAAAATCACCCACCGTACGCGGTCCCAGATTGTATAGGGCGGTTCCTTATCACTATGGAACCGCCGCCATAGATAAGGTACCGCGGCCAGAACATGAGTTTTGTGAAAATGATGAACTTTCTGAAAAGTCAAATTCAGGTGAAAAACCAAAAGCATCTTATTGTTAATAAAGTAAAATTACCCATACTTGACGACAACGCTATTGATAAGTTCTACAAGACATTAAGTAAACCTCTCATGGGAAATAGAAGTTTATCAAGACCATCTTCTACTCCACCTAGACTACGGAATGAGTCTAAGCCTAGAAGTAGAACGACAACGCCTAGAAGAGATAATCAAAACAATTCACGCTCTAGAAGTAAAACCCCAACACCTAGAAGAAATGATCATAACTCTAAACCTAGATCAAATACACCCAGGAGAAATAACGAACAACAAAATGGTTATATGAATTAATACCCTCCTCCATTTTGTTCTCCATGGGGAACCCCTCCTTCATTCATGCATCCCAACCAAATGCAAGGTATGTTTGGAACTAACAATTTTGGACCCATGAGATATTGGGGACCAAATGTTTGATCTTGTGTGTTGTTACCTAGATATGCTTGGGAATTGATTTGGAGCACAACAAGTGGATTAAGGATAGTGGATGTTCTAAACATATGACGGGTAATCGAAGTTTGTTCTCGCACTACAAAGCATATGATGGAGGTAACGTCACATTTGCAAGTAGTCTACGTGGTAATATCATTGGCAAAGGTACGGTTTCTCTTGACTCTATGACCATTGAAAATGTTGAGCACGTAGATAACTTAGGGTTTAACCTTTTAAGTATAGGTCAAATTTGTGACAATAAGTGTAAGGTCATCTTTTCGGAACATGACAGTGAAATCGTAAAAGATGGAAAAGTCATTGGAAAAGGTGTTAGAAAGCATGGGCTTTATGTCATGAAGGTCAATAAGAAGTCAAAAGACAACATATGTCTTGCGACTATAGATGATAGTTCTACTCTTTGGCATAGAAGATTAGGTCACGCTAATATGCGCTTAATTCAATCTTCAGTCTCTAAGGAGTTGGTAAGACACCTCCCCAAGATAAAGTTTGATAGTCACTTTTGTGATGCTTGCAAAGTTGGAAAGAAAGTTCACTCAAGTCACAAAACCAAGAATTTGGTTTCGACCTCTCGGTGCTTAGAGCTCCTACATATGGATCTCTTTGGACCTTCAGCCATACGGAGTTATGGAGGTAACCTTTATACCCTAGTTATAGTCGATGACTATTCTAGATTCACTTGGACTAGATTTTTGGCATCTAAGAATGAAGCTTTAGATCATTTCGAAATCTTTAGTCGAAGAATTCAAAATCAACTAGGATGTCCAATTGTCTCTATTAGGACGGATCATGGTAGGGAATTTGATAATGAAGTGCAATTTGGTGCCTTTTGTGAAGCTCATGGCATTACTCATAACTTCTCGGCTCCTCGCACTCCACAATCAAATGGGGTAGTTGTAAGGAAGAATAGGACTCTCCAAGAGATGAGTAGGACGATGTTAAACGAGAAATCTTTGCCTCAAAATTTTTGGTGCAATGTCGTAGACACATCGACTTATATTCTCAACCGAATTCTTATTCGACCTTTCCTAGGAAAGACCCCCTAAGAGATTCTTAAAGGTAAGAAACCCTCAATGGAATACTTTAGGGTGTTTGGAAGCAAGTGATTTATCCTCAACATCAAAGACTACCTTACCAAGTTTGACCCAAAGTCTTACGAAGGTATCCTTTTAGGTTATTCCCAAACTAGCAAAGCCTACATTGTCCTAAATAGAACCTCGGGGGTTATTGAAGAATCACTCAACGTAACTTTTGATGAAACCCCTCCTTCACCCAAGACACCACCATTGGTTGATGATGACTTGGATGAATTAGAAGTAGTTAAAGCCAAAGAAGTTAGAAAAATAGGAGTTGAAGACCTTAATGTTGAAAAGGAAGTAAAAATTAAGGAGTCTAGGGATCATACTCTCAATAATATCATTGGTGACTTAAATCAAAGGACCCTAAGATCTCAACTCCAAAACCAAAGCAACTTCTTTTGTTTAGTCTCCTTGATTGAACCAAAGAATGTTAAAGAAGTTTTGACGGATGAGAGTTGGGTCATTGCGATGCAAGAAGAATTGAATCAATTCGTTGCCAATGATGTTTGGGAACTTGTTCCTCCAACTAGAAGTTCTACCATTATAGGAACCAAATCGGTCTTTAGGAATAAGTTAGATGAAAATGGTGTTGTGTCTCGTAACAAGGCTAGACTTGTAGCTCAAGGCTATAATCAACAAGAAGGGATTGATTATGACGAGACATATGCACCGGTAGCAAGATTAGAATCCATTATAATCCGTTTAGCCTACGCTTGTGCCTTAGACTTTAAGCTTAAACAAATGGATTTAAAGAGTGCGTTTCTTAACGGTTTGATCAATGAGGAGGTATATGTGGCTCAACCTCCCGACTTCATTGATTTTGAGAAACCGGATCATGTTTACAAGCTTAAGAAGGCACTTTATGGTCTCAAACAAGCACCCAAAGCTTGGTATGATAGACTTAAAGGGTTTCTTGTTAAACATGAGTATTCCATGGGGATGGTAGACAATACGCTCTTTACAAAGAAGAAAGGTTCTCAGCTCATAATCGTACAAATATATGTCGATGATATTATATTTGGCTCAACTTGTCAAGAATTGTGTGATAACTTTGCCAAAATCATGCATGATGAGTTCGAAATGAGTATGGTGGGAGAACTTAACTTCTTTTTAGGACTCCAAATTAAACAAATGGACGATGGTATTTTCTTTAGTTAATCTAAGTACGCTAAAGAAATGCTAAAGAAATTTGGATTTGAAGAATCTAGACCAATGAAGAACCCAATGGCCTTGGATTCTAAACTCACCGTAGATGATGATTGTGAGTCGGTAGACAACACCAAATATAGAGGTATGATTGCTAGTTTGTTGTACCTAACGGCAAGTTGACCGGATATCATGTTTAGTGTTTGCCTTTGTGCTCGCTTCCAAGAGGCTCCCAAAACCTCTCACCTCGAAGCGCTTAAGCGTATCTTCCGATACATTAAAGGCACTATACATTTAGGATTATGGTATCCTAAAGGTACCGGCGTAGAAACCATTGTCTACACGGACTCGGATCATGCGGGAGACTATGTGGACCAGAAAAGCACTAGTGGAGTTTGTACCTTCATGGGTTGTTGTTTAACTTCTTGGTTCTCCAAGAAACAAACCGCTCCTGCAATATCCACCACGGAATCCGAGTATGTGAGTGCCGGAAAATCATGCCAACGAGCTCTATGGATGAAGCAAGCGCTTGTTGATTACGGGATTTCTCTTGATGATGTTCCCATCATGTGCGATAATAAAGGTGTTATAGACCTTAGCAAGAATCCCGTGCAACATTCGCGAACCAAACACATAGAAATTCGACACCATTTCCTTAGGGATAATGTTCAAAAGGGGAACATTTCAATTGAGAAGGTACCCTCCGAAGACAACTTAGCCGACATCTTCACTAAGCCACTTAAGAGGGAACCTTTTTATTACTTGCGTCTAGGTCTAGAATTAATGGAACATCTTCCTTAATTACCTTCTTTTCCTTTTGTGTGTTTTCTTTTACCACTTTGAGTCATTGAGTCTTCCAAACTCTTTTTGAAAAACCCTCTCTTCTCCTTTTCAAAATTCTCATAGTATCTTTCGAAAATGGTTGAAAAATGCATTTGACATTGTTAATTCAATCTAAAAACGATTTTTCATAGATTTCGCTATTAATCTAGAGCTTACATAATTCATATGTATGATTCTCTCAAACATAGCAAGAACAAGATAGAATCATGGAGGATCATTGTGTCATGACTTAAGGTCTTGTCTTACACACCTCCTACATCGATTTTTTAATCCATGTATTTTGGTAAAATCTCTATTTGGTAAGTTTGCATATGTTTTCTTTGTCTATCTTTGCTTTTAAGCATATCCCTATGATAAGTTAAACTAGAAAAATAAGATTTGCTGAAAAATCTTCCTCCAAACACCAAACACAGCCTCTGCAGGCGGTTCCATTTGTGAACCGCGGTGCCTTATTGATAAGGTACCGCCAGTCCTAATAAGGAACCGCCTACAGTGCCTTCCTTTTTCGGGTTTTTGTCTGAAACTCCAGATTTGCTCCAAATTTTTTGAGAATCTTTGTTTCAAACCCTCTGACCACCCCAAAAATACCTTAAGCCTTCCCTATTTAAACCATAAGCATTTTGCCATACTTCACATCCCAAAATGTCTTATTCTCCCAATGAAAGCCTTGAATCTCCTCCATGTTCTCCAATTGCTTTCAATCCCAACTCACCCAAGAACTATTACAATCTAATCTCACCCAAGAACACTCTTAATCACATCTCTCCTACCAAGAATGTTGATTGTGGAACATCTTTTCTTCCACCACCACTGGTTGTGGTAAATTACGACCTTTAGGAAAAGGAGCGTAAAAGCGGTAAGTATTAAACAAATTATTTTAGGAAAAATCAAGTGTTAATGACCCAATGAAGTTCCAAGTTCGTTTCCCAAGGAGGTATATGTGTGTGACTAAAATGTAGCAAGATTTGAGATTAAAATTGGTTAGAAGGGGATGAGAAAAGAGGATGACGAAGATGTGAAATTAATTACTACGACGACAAAACGTAAAACCGTAAAATAAGCTAAAATAAAAATTAATTCTAAAAATAACCAAAAATTCAGCAAAAATCAAAATAAATAAACTAAGAGTTTACCAATGATCAAAACTTTTTCAAACCTTTTAAATATTTAAATATTCAATTTTTAAATGCTAATTAAAGCCCTAAAAATCAAATAAATATCAAAAAACCCAAATAAAGATTTTTCAATTGGTAAACCTCTAAAATGACCCAAAAAGATTAAAAACTATTTTTAGAAACTTTTAAACTAATAAAAACTATTTAAAATGATTTAAAAACTATTAAAACTTAAAATAATTATAAAAATTAATCTAAAAGTGATAAAACTATTCTAAAAGTTGCAAAAATCCTATTTTAATGTATTTAAGCTAAGAAAAATATAAAAAGTTGAAAAATGTGAAATTTAAAAAATAATAATAAAATAATATTAAAATAATATTAAAAATCCAAAAATTATAAAAAATTCTAAAAATTTGCAAACTAGTTTATTTTAACCTAAATAAACAAAAAATGAAAGTGAAATGACCAGAATACCCCTATTGGGCCCTCAAATGGGCCAAAACCAAAAACAGTCCACTTAAATCGGCTTTTTAGCCCAAAAAGTCAAACTTGGCCCAATTGACTTGGAAAAGCCCAATCTGACTCAAAATTTGATTCTAAACACAAAACTCTAAAGGCCCAAAAGCTGAAAGTGAGCTTATCACAACTTATTAAACAAACAGCTTATCCTTATTGGGCTTTTTAGCCCATTAAGCAATAAGCTAATGCCATAAGCTCTAATTTGACACACAAACTTCTTTTGGGATGCTTAGGAGATCTGTAAAAATAAATTTTGAAAAAGCACACTCAATAAGCCAGAAATAAGCAAAGTACAATTTCACTAAAAGACAAAATAGTCGGGTTTGAGATTTAGGGCACCTTAGAGCTTGATTCAACTTGCAAAATGTCACAAATGAACTCAATAAGCCAAATCAATCAACAAAAATCCAATAAGCAACACCAATAAGCCAGAATGAACCAATAAGCACTTATGAAAAAGTCAATTAAGTTGGTTTTCTGGTCAAACCCTAAAGTCAACCCACCAAATGCTCCAGTATGAACAAATGGGTCAAATAATGAGCACCTATTACAAAATCCAAGTTGTTGCTGGTTAAAATAAGCTATTATAGCTTATTGATAAGCTGAAACTCAATTAACACTAGCAGGGGGAACTTTCAGTAGGAATTGGTTCCCACTGCTTTGACTATTTGACCAAGCTTTTTAGAGAGATTTAGTTGGATTCAATTGGAAACAATGGCACCCTTGTGATCAGTGAATCACAAGGAGTCAATATCAACAAGAAAATCACAATTTGGTTCACACAATAAGCCCAGATTAATCAAACAGTCACCAGATCTTGCTTAGACATAGAAAATAAGCAGTTATGCACAAATAAGCAGATATAGCATGAATAAGCCAACCAAATTCAACAGCATGCATACACAAGCTATATAAACTATGAATAAGCACAAACAAACTTTAATCAAACACTGAATCAAAGTAAATAAGCAGAATCAAGCACCAACAGTTACTGATAAGAACAAGGTGAATATGCAGAAACTTTTGCTGATCTAATTGACACTAAATCCAATTTCAAGCATCCAAATCTCTCTCCCTGATGTTATTAACCTAGTTTAATCACTTGTTAACCCTAGTATATGATTAGATCTAGGTGTCCCTTAAACCACAACCAAAATATATCAAGTAAACAAGATTTTATAGCCCTATTATGTATCTAGGTGTTTCAACCCACAAAACTTGCATACAAATGACCAAGTATACCAGTAAAGAAGATACCAACAGATAACAACACAAAACCAACACTCAACAAGTCTCAAAACCTGCTTATGCAGTTAACCCAAACACCCCTTAATAATCTGTTTATGTAAATTTTCAAAGGATTATCCAGATTTAACCCACAAATCAAGCTACTAACACTTCAATAACATCAAACCATCACAAATAAACAGGATTCAAGCAATAGAACACAGATTCAAGAACAATCAAGCAAAAATCATAAATATTCAGAAATTAAAAGAGAAAATGAAAAGGGAGAAGGATGCAAACCTCCAAGACCTACATCCAGGCCTTGGATTGTTTGAGCTGAGGTACTAGCAGAACAAGTACCAGCTTCCAAGCTGCTAAGAAGAACAAACCACAAAGTGAGATCAAATAACAAATACTTTCTGATTTTTGAAACCCAAGTTTTATCAATTAAAACCTTGCATCAAAAACCTTCAAACATGTAAATGGAACTCAGAATTAGGCTATTCTAACACCAACTTTTAATAAACAAGAACAAGATTTCACAAATTTCTTAAAATCAAATTTTATTAACTTAAAAAGGGATTACAAAGATTGATAGCCTAAAACTGGAACAAAAGCTCTCTCACAGGTTGAGGAGTCTTTTTATAGGCAAATGCTAGCTAAACACTGTTCACAAACCCTAGAAGTGAATTTCCTATTTTGTCCTTGAGCACTTGAGGCCGTTTGTTGTTGATGAGTTGTCCAAAATGATCCTAGACGTTCAAAATAGCTTTGGAGTGAAGCTAAGAGTCCCAGCTGTTAATTTTGACACGTCATCTTACTTGGAGAGGAAGTTGCGTTTTGATTGGTTGAAAGGGAATTGGGGGTGGTGTCCATAGTGAGTGGGAGAGAGGGTTTTTGGTGTGGGATGTGTTTCTGCATGTGTGAATCACACATGTGCCAAGGTAATTGAAAATTACCCTTTGTTTAAGTGGAGTAATTTCTGGGGGTGAAGAAAGGTAAGCAGTAACCTTTTTTATCCGATTTTAGGGGAAAGTTGTGTGTTTGGCGCAATTTCGTTTCAAATGTTTCATATGCACAACATTAGACCTTGTTCTTTGGCCAAACATGTATAATAAGAATTTCAGCCCTATAAAACGTATTCCTTTGTTATACAAGTTCTGATTTTCACACTTTTGGCACAAAACTTTTCCAAAAGTGTTTCAAGGGTTGTTTTTGCCAATTTTTGAATAGTAGAAGGACTGATTTTGGACATTCTTGATCTTCAAAGGTCTTCAATGTATCTTTGACTTCATGAGGGACCATAATTGACAATGTTGAATAGTTGAGGGACTAATCTTGCCATTTCTTCAAAGTTGAAGGACCTTTTGGGTAATTTTGACAAACTTAAGGGACCAAACTTGTAATTATGAATATATAAGGGTTTTAAGTGTCATTTATTCATTCATTGAGGATCAATCTTGCATATCTTCAAGTCTTCAAGGGTATTTGTTGGATAAATCATGATCTAGGGCCCGGTTCTTTGTACGACTTCATTTCTCGTGTCCGTTTTTCCTTGTTTCTTGTGATCTTTTGTATTTTTCATGATATCCATACCTAAAATACACAAGTAAACAAACACAAGCATATATATGGTATTTTATGACATTTTTGTGTATTTAAAGCCCGAAAAGAACGATGAGATCATGTATAAAGGCCATCTCATCAACCACCCTTTAGTGTTCTTCATCCTTCTCATGATAATGTCATGCACCATGGAACATATTGTCATTGTTGTCAATATCAACATCTTGTTATGGCACACATCTATGAAGAGTTGAGCTACATCAAGATTCTCTTAATCAAGCCTCCTCTTTACTATGATTATGAGATCTCCAACAAGCCACCACCACCACCCTCCACCATTACCTTGTCTTTCATATAAGCATTGGTTGCTTATCCTCAAGACACCAAATTCAAGCAAATCTTAGAATTCTAGAATAACTAGGATTAAATTTATGGTTTTGGCTTGTTTCTTTTTCCATACATCTTTGTATGATGTTTTTTTAGTAACCTATATTGGATCTTTGTCTTTTTATTTTCTTCTCTTTTATTTTGTGACCTATTGCTATATCTTGTTGGTTGTTTCTTTTGTTCAACTAACCCTTCTATGTAGCTTGTCACCATATCTCGATTCCTCGGTGCCCCAAGCTAGGGGGAGTAAGCACCAATGGGGAGTCTTTGCAAAGTCCGTCTCTTCAACACCGACTTGTGCAACCTTTTTGCTTCGACAAAGGGGGAGAAATGAATAAACTCGTCTTTGAAAATCTTGTTTTTTGTGTGATTGAGTTTATGTATTGTCGAAATCAAAAAGGGGGAGATTGTTAATGCAATGATGCCTAAAAACGTTACTTGCAACAAACATTTACGAAAACAATGAAAAACGAATTATTGAGTTCAAGTATTTTTCATTTTACCCATTTTCACTTAAGGTATGGATAAACAAGTACTAACCTTAATCAAGTGATCAAGTAATTTAATCTTTTCTTAAAACTCACTTTTTATTAAGTGTGACAAGTTTTTATTACACTTTCTTTTTAAGAAAATGTTTTATTAAATTAATTATTTTAAAATTTGAAAATGGCATATTCTTATTTGGTTAGGAATATTCTATCAAGATATTTTTTAAACCAGATATGACCTCCACCACTAAAGGACAAAAAGGGAGCAGAGTCTAGTCCAGTGGTTCCTTAGCTCCTAGGCGGTTCCTTATCGATAAGGTACCGCGGGCTAAGATAAGGAACCGCGGGCAGATATAGCCGTTAGCCTTTGTCCTATAAATAGTGGACTATTCTCAGCTTTTCAACTCACCTCTTTTGCACATCTATTTCCAAATTCAAACACTCTTCTTTAATCACTCAAATCTTTGATCATTTGTTTGATTACTACTTGTTTAAGAAGTGAATCTTGTTCTTCCATCCCTTCCTCTCCTAGTGCAAAGAGAAGAACACTATCCTTGTGAAGTGTTGAGTCCACCACCAAAGATCCATTGAAGATCTAATTTTATACATTTGTTGTTGTGTCATAGTTGTGAAGATCCAAGTAGTTGTGTCTATTTTCAAGTTGTCTATGTACTAAGTATAGTTGTGTAGATTGGTCCTAGCTACGATTAGGGATCGACTTTTAGCTTAGAGTCGGAAATTGGTTAAGCGACGTGTACGGTTTTCTCCACAATAAGGAGCTTGTTGTGTAGTGAACTCTCGAGTAAGGAGTACTCGAGGAGTGGAGTAGGAATGAGGAGTGAGCTTCGTTGCCAAACCACTATAAATCCTTGGTGTTCGGTTTGATCTTTCTTTACCCTTAACTCTTTACATTCTTTATTCTTTGTGCATATATTTTTGTTAGTATTAGTTTAGTTACACTATCATTGTTCATATTGTGCATAAGAAGATTTCACATATTCCCTCAAGCCTAAGTTTTTGAAAAAGGATTTTTTTTAAAACCACCTTTTAACAAGTAAATATAAGAAACTATTCAACCCCCTCCTTCTAGTTTCTACACGAAGAAAGCGTTGCATAAACTCATTGCTATTCTCCCCAGCTCTCTGTCAGATCCCATGGTACACCCTCTTGAGCTTGTCTTGCTCAACCTTGGGAAAGAACTGCTCCATCACCCTATCTCTGAACTGAGCCCATGTCAAACCAGCCACCCAATTATCACCTCCCTCAGACTGCTTCAATGCTAACTACTAATTTAACACATCGCCTTCGAACTGGTAGCATGCAAACCTTGCCTTAAACACGGGGTCAAAACCCATAGCATCGAAGATCTTCTCGATGTGAGCCAACCAGCTTTCAGCTTCACTGGGGCTATCTTTTCTCTCGAAAGCTCGATGGCGGAGCTTTTTGAATCTCTCCAGCCATATTGCCAATGTCACTGGAGGAGGAGGAGGAGGTGCTTGGTTTTGTTGCTGATTGTTGGCAGCCTGAACCTCAGCCCTGATGTCATTCCTCAGTTGAGGAAGCAAAGCTTGCATTGCAGCTTGGATTGCTGCATTGAGTTGTTCCTGCTCGTGTGTGAGAACCATCTGAAAAGTATAACATAAAACATATGATTAAACAAATCAAAACCTAAAATATATATATACATGAAAAAAATTTATACCAATAAATCAAGAGAAAAAAAGAAAAAAAATTATGCAAGAAAATTGTATATGAATGCATGATGCAGTTTTATGAAAACTTTTGTATGCTCGAGAGTGAACGCCTATGGTCAGTTCACCCAAAATAAAAGACATGGCGAGGGGACACCTATGGGTCGGTCCCAAATTTAAAAGTTTCGATAAAACACATGCGACTAAATAGGGCCAGTCCTGTACCAACAATTACTTAGTCATAAACCTGCGACAATGACATATATATGTATGCATAAAAATGATGAATGCATGAAAACGACTGTCAGTCCTAGGAAGACCATAGTGACTACCCACTAATCATAGGTCATATTTTGAGAGCCTACAGGTCGAAGCCTTGGCTCTGATACCATAATTGTAACACTCATTTTGGTAATGGAATGCCACGCGTAATTATGGAGTGTCATCAAAGCATACAAGGATAAATGTCTAAAACATTACATGACCATAAAAAGGAAATACCGGAATCGAACATCGATAGTCCAAAAGTAAAGCTCATCACACACAAACATAAGTACTATAAATGAAAGGACTAAACAATGTCCATGGAAAGAGTATCAAAGTATAGATAATGCATAGAGTAAAGAAAAGCTACAAAGCTTCCAGTCCATATGTACGTACGCTTAAAGTCTACGAGCATCCCTGAGTACCTGCCGTTTTGGGAAAATGAAAAGGAAAACGGCTGAGCAATACGCTCAGTGCACGGATGTACAATAAAGCATGAATAATATAAGCATATAAGCATATAACAACGGAAGAAACTAAGTCCCGAATAACCTGGTTAAGTCTTAGTAAAACTGGTTTTATAGTTTGAAAAGCCTTATGTTTATCTTATAAAAACTATTTAACATATTTTACCATTAGCCAATATAGGTCATGAAAATCCACCGTGCATGAATACTTGGAGGGGTGACCTCATCATGCAAATTAGAGGGGCTGCCTCTATTTTAATATACTGGTTTTTGGGTAGGAGGGATCAACTCCTTATGAAGGATGCAAGGCACACACCACATTCACGCCGAGTAATATGCTGAAAAACATGTAACCAGGATGCACCCATACGCCCCACATGATAAATATAATAATATGGCCAAAAGTTGAAGGGACGCCACGAGCAATCACTCCTCCATGGGGAAGTCATAACACTAGTGCCTCTAGTGTTATGGTTATGGTACCTCCATAACTAGGTGAAACTGGTCATGCATGTATATGGCTTTAGGTATTCTAATTAAACATAAGCAATCAAACATATAAACTTATACTACGGGAAAACAGTTGGCTGCATACGGGGAATCCTAATAAGGAAAGAATGTCCATACTGAAAGGACGGGAATCTGTACCTTATGTCCAGTGAACGAAGAAGACGAACGGAAGAGAGTCCTACTTCGGTATCACTAATGCTACATAAATACATACGTGTATAAGTATCTAATTACTGAATACGTAACTGGTTTTATATCATGTCTTAGTTTATTTTATACGTTCATGCCATGTATTACTGTTTAAAGCTTTATACTGTGTTTATCCTATATTCTGTCTGTTCTGATTAAGTATTTCTTGTATTTCATGTATTATTATACTTACTGTGTAATAATAAGTAACTTTCTAAAAATAGCAGGTTTCCTAAAATAGAAAGTTTCCGAAAATAGAAAGTTACCAAAAATAAAAAGTTTCCAAAAATAGAAAGTTTCCAAAAATAGAAAGTTTCCAAAAATAGAAAGTTACCAAAAATAGAATTACTGCTTAAAATAGATAAGTTTCTAAAAATAGAAAGTTTCCATAAATATATTAGCTGCCTTAATTAAACAAGTTTCTAAAAATAGAAAGTTTCCATAATTAGATATAAGCTGGTTAAATAAGCTAATTATATAAGCTTAAGTGTTTTCTGATTATTATTCTAAGTCATGTTGTTATAAAGTATAGTTTATTAATTATTACATGTAAATTAAATAAACTATAGGTTAAAAGTATTTAATTAAATATATCATGTTTTTAATTAAATATGGTAAAATACTTAGGTTAAAACATGTATTATTAATTATTAATAATATAACCTAAGTCATGTTAATTAATTAATTATAGTCATGGTTTTTAATAATTAATTAATTATAAAGTCTAGTTAAATATAAATACTTAGGTTAAAATTCATGATCTAATAATTAAATTTATAACCTAAGTCATGTTGTAAAATCCATGATTTTACCATGATTTTATGTAATGGATTTCCACCCAATAATCCTAGAACACAAACTAATATGTTACACTTCTATGGGTCATGTGTGAACTTGTCTAACATGTACATATACTTGTACATACACACTAGTTGAGATAAGACTCATAATGTAAACCTTGTACATACAACTAGGGCTAACGAGTAGTAAGATGTATACTTAGTATTGGAAATATTCAACACTTAACAAAAATTTGAAAAGCATACCACACCATATACATATAGCCGTATATATATATGTATGCTTATTATAGGCATCCCTAAACTTTCTTGGACTATCCCAATGTTACGTATTCCTTATGCTCTAGCCCAACTCAAGCCCACACAAGCCCAACCTTTTCTTTGGATAGCCTTACACGGCACACACATGCATATGTGGAAGAAGAAGGGTTGTCTTCGAAAGGGAAGAGCCTACACTTGGCATAAATGTCCTTACCAAGGCAATCATGCCTTTTGTATTCTCTTTCCCTCTCTCATCTTTAAGCCGAAACACACACATTCCCATCTCTCATACATGCAACTCACTTCTCTCTACACCTTTCTCTCTCAAACATTTTGGCCATAAGCCACAAAAATACAAAGTTGATTCATTAAATCAACTAAATCTTTGTCCCATCTTGATTACAAATCATTTTGTAGCATCATTTCTCTTGGAACCACTATAAAACAAGCCCTAGCCAAATCCTTAAGGCCACGTCTTGATTTATATTAGGGTTTTCTTCATCATTTTGAGTAGATCTTATATCTCCTTGTTCATCTAGATCCTCTTTGGTACATTTAGACAAGAGAGGTATACACATCAAAATCTTTCATTCATGCATGCATCTTCATACATCTATAAACACAAGTGAATAACATGTTAAAAATCAAGATTTAGTAAGGCTATGGCCCTTATGGGTCATTACATATTTATACAAACCATGATCATGATTCAAAATCTTTTTAATAAGAAACTTATGACTTATGTGTTATGTGTTAAACTTGATTTAAAAACCATATGAAACCCTTTTATAAATCTAAATATGGCATGGGTTACAAATCTTGTTTATGGGACTTTGGTTAACCAATCACCATAGATCTCATGAAAAGAACTTGTGAAACTTAAAAATCATGGAAACCCTAACCTTAAAGGTCACGGCTAAAACGAGAAAAGGCCATATGAATTGTCTACTAAGTATTGAATAATGGAACATGAAATGTACATGTTAAATGAGCTATTAAAAATCATCAAAGTAACTTATGTGAACATATATAGCCGTGGGTTACATATGACCCTAAAATGGGTTAGATGTACATGCATGCTTATAAAAACCTAGATCTAATGATAAGTGTTAACTTAACATGGTATACTTAAAATAAGCTAGTAGATCTAATGGGAATATTGGGAGGAAATAATATACCCATGGGCTATACATTGTTTCTTGGAACAATAGTAGCCTTGGAAACATGCATGTAACATAGATAATCATAATGTGTTTTTGTAAATATTTACAAGATTCAAAAACAAGTTAAAGTATACATCTTGGAAATACCAAAATCTAAAAACATAGCCGTGAGCTATATATGTAGGTACATGGATCTACTTTTGATTTCTAGGCCTAAAAATAGTTTAGATCTTATTTTGAACTTGTGATTTATTTTCTTGATGTGTACATAGTTAGATCTAATCTTGTAACACATATAAACTACATGCGACCTCAAAATGGGACTTGACCTATCTTAAAATGCTATAACTAATGTAGACCGTGGGCTATAAGCTCCTATTAGGGCTTATGACTTACTTGTAACCTTATGACACACCTAGATCTAATTTGGTATAACACATAAAATGAATCTTTAAGTTTTATTCATCTATTTAGATTAAAAACTAAATGTTAATAAGCTCATAATAAGCTTATAAGAGTATCCTAAGTAAAAATATACATAAAATGTAAAGTAGTGTTAATGGACTATTTAAGCCCATGAAAAGTTAACCTATAACTTAAGTAAACCAATAAGCCCATTTTATAAATTATGGTGACTTAAATGGACTTGGAATCACACTTAGGCCCATTTAACTAATTAAAAGGGCTTAAAAATGTATTAAGCCCAATAAATGATTTAAAGGCCCCTTTTTAGTAAATTAGTGGACTTGATATATATTTAATCCCGCTAAAATAGCTCATTAGATGTTTAGCCCATTTAATGAGCCCATATAAAGTTTAGATGTTAAAATATAAGTTTTTATAATAAAATATGACTTATAAAACTTTTTGGATGAAAATCACAAATTATAAAGCTTAAGGACTAAAACCGTAACTTATGAAACATATTTTGATAAACTAGTAAGCACAAGGACTAAAAATGTAAATGTCTAAAAGTCTAGGGTTTAATAATTATTTTTCATGGCAACTTAAACCCTAGCGACCATTTTGGGAAGTTTTTAAAAGTTATTTTGTCATTCTAAAACCATAAGGACCATTTTGGCAATAGTCTGAAACTTAAAGAAGCCCTAGGGGCTGTTTTGTCATTTTAGTAAAGTAACAAAACCTAGGTAATACTAGAGGGACCAAAATTGCCATAGGCCGAAACTATAACAAGCCCTAGGTGCTAAATATGTAAAATCCGAAAGTTATACTTGTTTAAAAATATGAAAGGACTAGTTTTGCCATAATCCAAAACATTTCCAAGCTGTAAACCTAAAATCTATTTTAATTATAACAAAACATAATTAAAACACTTAGACCATAAGAATTAAGGTATAAATTCTTAAGTTTAAATTATTTTTATAAAATGATTTATGGAAACTTTAAAGTTAAATAAAATAATTTATATGTTTCTTTTATATATATATATATATATATATATATAATATTTATGAATATGTATTGTTAATACATATACTCATATACTTTTAAGAAATAAAATTATGTGAACGTATATTAAACTAAATGTTACTACATAAATATATTATAAGTAAAACCCCTTATGTTTACTTAAATATAGAACGTGGTTATAAAGTTTAACGAGATGTTATTGATACAAGTACTATAAACATAGATTAATATCTTAAGTGAAACATTTTCTTTTATTTTTACTTGAAATGTAAAACTTGATTGTGAGATTGAATGATTACTATAATTACATGTATGCTACCTGATATTAATAGTTAAACATTTTATGTTTACTTAGCAATGAAACTTATATAAATAAGTTAAATGAATATTGATGCTACTTGAACTATGGATATTTTAAGAAATACCATAGTATGAATGAACTGACTAAAATCTGTATAAGCATACATATATGTTCTTTATACTATCTATTAAGACTGCACTATGTGATTAGGCATAACTTTGGTGTGAGCTCTAATTGGATACCCGTGTTAAACAAACAATTTCCCACTCCCAGGTGAGTTTACAGCCCCCTATAAACTTTGATAAAACATTCCCTTTTTAGGAAAGAAAATATGCAAACATATATTGGACATAACTGGATTGTATAAACTGGATTATGATTGCTTACTATTGAAACTGTTAAATTGTTGTAAATCACCCAAATGTTATAAATAGATCTATTAGGGATTGACCATCCCCGTCTGGGTGAGTCATGCTCACTCTGCCTTGGTCGGGACAACAGACGTATACCATGTTGGAACTGGAATGGGTGTCTTTTTGTAAGACAATACGTCCTCATCTGTTGAGGACTATGGGGTTAAGCTTTAGTTTCTAATAATAAACAAATATTATTTATATTTTAGTAAGAATGCTTTGTGCATAATTACTTCTATGATTATTGTATGTCCAAACTAATTAATTGTTAAAACCTATAAATTCACCAACTTTATGTTGACCCGTTAGTATGTTTTGCACAGGAATATGAAGTTAGTACGTGGTGTGTGCATGGTCTCCAGCATCTTAGTAATCTGCATTGTAGGACTCGTCCGGGGTTCTATTTGGGAAACTCAAACAAACACTTTTCACCATGTTTAAGACAATTTTTATTTATTTGTTTAAATAAATATGTAATATGTTTTGACTAACTCTTTATCTTATGCTCTATGGACTATATGCTATCGATCCACCCTTGTGACATCTCCGTGGGTATATTCCACATATTTTGACCCTACTCGGGGTGTCACAGAGAATGGTATCAGAGCATTAATTATAGAGAACCAGATAAATTCTTAAATAAAATAAAAATAGAAATGATTTTTTTTATTTAAAACTGGACTATAACTTATAAAAATCTTTTTGGGATTTTATTTTGGGACCGTATTAGTTAAGCACATAGATCTTAGGGCATGTTAAGCTATGTGAACTAATTGTATATATATATATATATATATATATATATATATATATATATATATATATATATATATATGTTTACTAAACTTGATTGTTATTACTGGTTAGTGAGATATTGCTATATGTTAGATGTGCTAAACTTGGAAAATTTTGCACTATATAGTAAAATACTGAAATGAGAATATGAGTAATATTGAACTAAACTTCACACTTACAAATTGATAATGAACTACTTACATGATAATACATATATATGTATAAGTATGAATATTTGTGACCTTAAAACATTCTAATAATTGTTTAAAAGGGATATATTTCATAAAGCATGTAACCTAAATAATATTGTTCTTTGTTTGTAAGCTCATACTCACTTTAAACTTAAAATGATATTATTTCAGAGCATCATGACTCCGCCTACCGTATCTATGACTCTTCTACCCTGAGTAGCTCCTACTCCAGTTGTTTGTTCATCCCCACGATCGACGCAGTGTAGATGGTTGTAAGCCTCAGATTCAGAGGATGACCCAGGCAGCGAAGTTGTACTCCCAGAGGACCCATTTTCTATCTTAGCATCAGCCACACTGGCCCCAACCTCTATGGAGGAGGACCGGGTCCCTTCTAGCATATCATCTTCCATGCCTCCGTCCTTTTCATCAGGCTATTTCTCCTGACCCGCACCCGTCTCCACTCATGAGACCGGGGAAGGATTTGGGGCAGGACATGTCGATTCCGTCCAAGCCCAGATCTCTGCATTGGCTGCACGCCATGAGCGAAAGATATCCGACCTCTGCAGCCAGTTGACAGTCAGTCAACAGAGCCATGCCGTCATCTATGAGCGTATAAACACCCTTTTTCGCACTAGGAGGGAAGACTTCCAGACTGCTAAGAGCATCCAGGCTAGGACGGACGAGGCACTAAAATGGTTATTGGATGAGAACTACCGCCTCCACAAGCGCATTCAGGTCATGGAAGGTCTGCAGCATCAGACCCAAGCTGCTCTTGCTACTCAGGAGCAATCCTTGTCCATCTTTTTTTTATCTCGCCACTGTCCGGCATGATGGGGTTACTGGGGAGATGGCTTATCTCCGAGGGGTCTTCGATAGGCTCCGGAACCAATAATAAGTGTGAAAACACTTATCCTTTTACCACTTATTTCCAATAATAACAAGACCAAAACGTGTATTTTATGTCGTAAAAGTCGGAATTATGCGTGGTTTGTGTTTTTATTGTGTTTTAGGACCAAAAGATGAAAAAGGAAGAAAACACGGGCTTTCACGGACTTTTATCGAAGAAAACGAGAAAAGACGAAGTCAGGAGATCAAGAGTGCTTAAAGAACGGATGTCCAAGACCTATTCGGAAGATTTATCGAAGGAAAAGTCTAAAAACGGAAGATTAATGAAGTCGACGAACTTAAGTCTAAATTAAAGAAGAAAATTATTAAGACAAGTTCAAATCCCGAGACGACGTCGAGAAAAGACAACGATTTAAATCGAGTCGAGAAGAAAAGAAAGAAGGAAGCACACCACACAGGCACTTCCCACTTAGCCTATAAATACCCTCCTAATCACATTAGGAGGGGAGTTAGCTAGTTTCACTTTTAATTTTTCTTTCTAGTTTTAGAGAGAGAATGTTCCCAACTTTCTCTCACTTAGTTTTTCTTTGTTTTCATCTTTCAAATTTTAAGCTTTCATTAATCTTTGTATTTGAGTTTCTTTAATCAAAAGTTTAAGTTTAAGTTTGTGTTCGTTAATCTCTTCCTACATTTCTTGGTTTCATTTTGCTTTTGATCCGAAAACTATAATCCATACGGATTGATTTCGTTTAATGTTTAAGTAGTTAAAAGGTTAATCTTTTTACTACTTATAAGCTTTCAATTGGTTTAGGCTATAAGCTCTTTATGCTTATTGGCTTATTTCATGCTTTAGCTTATTACTTTTCGGATTATTAAAAAGGTTTTAGTCATTTTAAAGTTCCTTTCATAAAGTTTATGATCTTTTATGTTTTAAAAGTTGTCAAATTTAAGTTTTTTTTTAGTTATTTAAGTTTCAGATAAGTTAGCTTATTGAAAGTGCTTATTGAGTTTTAAGCTTACCATCAATTTTGGATTATGTGTTGCTGTCATCGCAATATTGGGGATTTGCACATTCCGACGGATTACTTGTTTGGATCACAATAACCCATTGAGGGTTCTACTTTGCGATCACTTGGTTATTTCCCCCTTATTCCGATCTGGGATTGCGATCGCTCATTGCGATCGCATATTCCGAAGGGACTAAGGTTACTTTGAAACGAAACTCTGCCCAATTTTAGTTTATAACTTTCCGATCTGGACTTTGCGACAGAGGTATTTAGAATATTCCGATCTGGACATTGCGATCTAGAAAATTCCGATAGGCAACTTTGCGACAGAACCATATTCTGACAGAATTGATTTTGACATTCCGATGGGTATTCAGTTTAACATTCCGACAGGTTTACATTTGGTTATTCCGATGGTTTTCATTTTGATACATTCTGATAGAACATGTTTTTAAGTTTTATGTTTTAAGTGTTTATCTAAATAACATTTAGTTTAATTTTTTAAAAAAAAAACTTTAATTCACTCAACGACATTTTCATACTTGTTTTTAGTTTAAACTAGATAAACAAACAAACCATTTATTATTCCACCAAGAACAATTGAGTCGCACTTTCTACCAATAATCAATTCGGAGAGATTCAGACGATAAAGATTTTATATTTAGCCAAAAGCTTTTGTATCAAATGGCGCCGCTGCCGGCTCTTTTCGTTAAACGGTTTTTAGTGAGAGACGCGTTGGATTTTGGGATCCGTTCATCGTTGAACGTTATTTTCCTTGCTTTAAATTTTCAAAAAACCTAAAAAAATATAAAATTTTCAAAAATACAAAAAAAAAAATTAAAAAAAACATAAAAAAACCAAAAATATTTCTTGCTTTGTTAGTTCTTTTGAAGGTTTATGCGCACTCGATCAAAGTCTTATCCCGAGCCCGAGACTCTCGATAACTTAGACATGGCCGGTGTACACAACAATAATAAGAATCCACCTCAAAACAACATGAATAATGACAACAATGAACCTCTACCGGACAATCGTCCAATGATCGAACTTTTGCAAGCACATGTAGAGGGCAACCACGATGCTATTGTCATACCCGCGATTGGAGCCAACAAGTTTGAGCTCAAATCCGGCTTTATTCAAATGGTCTCTGCTCAACCATTCTTGGGGCGTACCATTGATGATCCTCATGACCACATTAAGAGGTTTCTTCAACTCACTAATACGGTTAAGTATAATGGGGTTTCACAAGAGTTAATTCGCTTGCAACTTTTTCCTTTCTCCTTAGAGGGACAAGCCCGGCATTGGCTTGATAAGGAACCGCCACAATGTATTCTTACGTGGACGGACTTAGAGACCAAATTCATAAACTACTTCTTCCCACCCTCTCGTACTACCGCTTTGCGGAATGAAATCATTACTTTTGAACAAAAGTACGATGAGACTTTTAGTGAATCTTGGGACCGTTTTAAAGAACTTTTAAGAAAGTGCCCACAACATGATTTTACCAAAGTGCACCAAATTAATACTTTTTACAATGGTTTAAGCATGAATGACCAAGATTCACTAAATAGTGCCTCAGGGGGTAATCTTTTGGTTAAGTCTACTAATGCCGCTTGAGATATTATTGAAAACAAGTCTAGAGTTCAAACCAAGAGTGTTCGGACCAATGTGGCTAGTGCTAGCACTAATGAGAGCGACAAGAGACTTGATAAGCTTACTTCGCTTGTTGAATCACTTGCTCTCCAAGTCGCCAACAATACCAAAGCTATCACCGCCCAAGCTAATGCTTTGACTCAATCATGTGATATATGCGGGGGATCTCACTCATACACCGATTGTCCTTCAACTCACGACAATCCGGAAAATGTGTATGCCTCCACCGGTAACTATTCCACGGGAGGTTATCAAGCACGTCCTCAAGGTGACCGCAATTTGCTCAGCTATCGCTCAAACAACTTTCTTTCACCTCCCGATTTCCCCCACAAAACCCTAACAACCTCAATCGCAACAATTAAAACCAACCACGTGCTCCAACTCCATATCAAAACCAAAGAAACCCATATCCACCTCAAAGAAACAACCAAGTTTACCAACAACCTGCTTATCAACCACCCGCCTACAATGCTCCTCCTCCCAACCAACCCACCGCATTACACCAAGATGTTGAAACTTACATGAGGACTAATGATGTGATAGTGCAAAATCTTCAGCGGGAAATGCTCAACATGAAAGCAGATATGGTAAACCAAGGGAATGATCTTCGAGCTGATATGCGAAACACTTTGGCAAGTCAAACGAATGACTTAAGGAACATGATGGCTAGTTTCTTCCCTAGTAATCAAGCCTCTGGATCGGGTTCTCTTCCGAGTAACACCGTCGCTAATCCAAGAGGGGAGATGAAAGCAATCACCACTCGCAGTGGAAAAGGTTTAAAGGAACCCGAGCTTCCTACACCTACACCGGTGACTGTGACAAAGGAAAACGAGTCTCCTTCTCCAAATCCTCCATCTTCTATTCCTCCAACTTCTACTTCTCCAATTCCACCACCTTCTACTTCTACCCCTCCACCATCCAAGGATGTGAGTGCGAATTCTATCCCAAAGCCTTCATCTCAACCCAATATACCTTATCCTTCGAGGTTGCAGAAAGAGAAATTGAAGCACAAGGATGATATTCAGGTTTCGAACTTTCTTAAAATGTTCAAACAACTGAATTTCAATATCTCCTTTGATGAGGCTCTCGCTCACATGCCCAAATATGCTAAAATGTTTAAAGATCTTCTCAGTGATAAGGAGAAACTTCTCGATATTGCTCAGACCCAACTTAATGAGAATTGCTCTGCAGTGCTCTTAAGAAAATTACCAACCAAACTTGGTGATCCGGGTCGTTTCTTGATTCCTTGCAACTTCCCTGGGGTAGAGAATTGTATGGCCCTAGCCGATCTAGGTGCTAGTATAAACTTAATGCCTTTAAGTGTTTGGAAACAATTGTCTCTACCCGAGCTAGTCCCCACCCGAATGACTTTGGAATTATCTAACCGTACGATTGCTTATCCTGTGGGGATAGCCGAAGATGTCTTCGTTGGCGTCGACAAATTCACCTTTCCGGCGGATTTTGTTGTCGTTGACTACGAGATGGACCCCCGTGTTCCATTAATCGTTGGACGTCCATTCTTGAGGACCGGTCACACTCTTATTGATGTAGCCGCTGGCGAATTAATCATGAGAGTTGGTGACGATAAAATTGTTTTCAACATGGGTAAACTTTCTAAGTAGCCTTCCGAAAATGAGAACGTTAATTTCATTGACGTTCTTGACGAGGCTTGTGAAGAACATTTCAAAGACGCTTGTAAAAGTAGTTCTTCTTCTCTACCCACTGTTGAGACCGCTGCCTCTATTGCTCCATCACTAACTCCATTTGGAGAAAGTGATTTCATCTTGAAAGAGTGTGAAGCAACTTTGGGAGATGTGGACTTGCAATATGGCGATTCTCCCTCCAATCGGGACGAAGACATTCGTACCATTGATAAAATTCTCAATGAGGACCATATTTCTCCACAATCTCCTAAGGATATCTCTACCGATGATCCGAATTTGACTACGCCGTCCATCGAAAATCCTCCGGATATTGAGCTTAAGGATCTTCCGTCTCATCTCGAGTACGTTTTCCTTGAAGACAACAAGAAGTTACCGGTCATTATCGCTAAGGACTTGAAAGAAGAAGAAAAATCCCGACTTATCGCCGTGCTGAAGAATCATAAGAAAGCGATTGCTTGGAAAATCTCCGATATTCATGGAATTGATCCTCACTTTTGCACACATAAAATTCTCATGGAGGACGACTTTAAACCCACTATTCAAAGCCAAAGAAGGGTGAATCCTAAGATCCATGATGTTATCAAAAAAGAGGTTATCAAACTTCTTGATGCGGGAATGATCTATCCTATCTCGGATTCACCATGGGTTAGTCCCGTCCATTGTATGCCTAAGAAAAGCGGAATCACCGTTGTTCCCAATGAAAACAACGAGTTGATTTCTACTCGTCTCGTTACAGGGTGGAGAGTTTGTATAGACTATCGCAAACTCAATGATGCTACGAGAAAGGATCATTTCCCCTTCCTTTCATGGACCAAATGCTTGAACGTCTAGCGGGTAATGACTATTACTGCTTTTTAGAGGGTTTCTCGGGTTATTTTCAAATACCCATCGATCCCCAAGACCAAGAGAAAACCACATTCACTTGTCCTTATGGAACATTTGCTTACAAAAGAATGCCTTTCGGCTTGTGCAATGCTCCTGGGACATTCCAAAGGTGTATGATGGCTATCTTCCATGACATGGTTGAAGAAACCATGGAAGTCTTCATGGATGATTTCTTGGTCTATGGCGATTCCTTCTCTTCTTGCCTTGCCAATTTGGAACGCATGCTTAAGCGGTGTGAAGACACTCGCTTTGTTCTGAATTGGGAAGAATGCCATTTTATGGTAAAAGAAGGCATTGTGCTAGGACACAAAATCTCAAAAGCCGTTTTTGAAGTTGACCGTGCTAAAGTGGATGTCATAGCCAAATTACCTCCACCTTCAACCGTGAAGGGTGTGAGAAGTTTTCTGGGTCATGCGGGCTTCTATCGTCGTTTCATTCAGGATTTCTCTAAAACGCTCGCCCGATGACCCATCTCTTGGAAAAACATACTCCTTTCATCTTTTCCAAAGAGTGTCTTGAATCCTTCAATCTTCTTAAGGATAAGCTAACCAAGGCACCAGTCCTGGTTACCCCTAATTGGGAGCTACCTTTTGAGTTGGTGTGTGATGCTAGCGATTTTGCTATTGGAGCGGTTTTGGAACAAAGAGTGAACAAACACTTCCAACCAATCCACTATGCTAGCAAGACAATGACGGGGGCTCAATTGCATTATACCACTACCGAAAAAGAGCTTTTAGCTGTAGTGTATGCTTTATAGAAGTTCCGCCCCTATCTTGTCCTTTCCACCACCATTGTCTATACCGACCATTCCGCGTTGAAGTACTAGTTAACTAAGCAAGATTCTAAGCCAAGACTTCTCCGTTGGGTTCTGCTCCTTCAAGAATTCGATATTGAAATTCGTGACAAAAAGGGAGCCGAAAACCTAGCAGCGGATCATCTGAGTAGACTTGAGGATCCTTACCAAGGGGATCATCCGGATCAAGAGATCAATGACTCTTTTCCCCTTGAGACCTTAATGTCTATTCATTCCAATCTTTATGACACCCCGTGGTTTGTGGACTTTGCAAATTACTTAGCGGGTGGTATTCTCATCAAAGGGTTAACATCCCAACAAAAGAAGAAGTTCTTTAATGATGTTAAGCCTTACTTCTGGGATGACCCTTATCTCTTCAAACAATGTGCTGATCTGATCATTCGTCGATGTGTGGATGGGCCGGCAGCTTTACAAATCCTTGATGCTTGCCATAAAGGACCCACCGGTGGTCACTTTGGTCCTAACTACACCGCTAAGAAAGTGTTTGACTCTGGATTCTATTGGCCCACCATTTACCGTGACACTCACGATATGGTTAAGCATTGTGATGCTTGCCAAAGCCAAGGCAAGATCACACATAAAGATGAGATGCCTCAAAATTTCATACAAGAATGTGAAATCTTTGACGTATGGGGCATAGACTTTATGGGGACGTTTCCATCATCCAAAGGGAACAAGTACATCCTCGTAGCCGTTCACTACGTTTCTAAATGGGTTGAAGCTAAGGCTCTCCCAACGAACGATGCGAGGGTGGTTGTGAACTTTTTGAAGCAGCTGTTTGCTCGATTCGTTGTTCCTCGTGCTATAATCAGTGACCGCGGGACTCATTTTTGCAATGATCAATTTGCAAGAGTCAAGGCTAAGTATGGTGTTAATCATCGTCTTTCCACCGCCTATCATCCCCAAACCAATGGTCAAGCCGAGATTTCCAACCGTGGATTGAAGCGCATTCTGGAACGTACTGTGGGAGAGCATCGTGTCGCGTGGGCAGATAAGCTTGACGATGCTTTGTGGGCTTTCCGTACCGCCTATAAGACGCCGATCGGTTGTACTCCTTATCGTCTTGTGTACGGGAAAGCATGCCACCTCCCCATCGAGCTGGAACATAAGGCGTATTGGGCCTTGAAGTGGGCTAACTTCGACATCAACAAAGCTAGTGATCTTCGCAAGATTCAACTCAATGAGCTCAACGAACTGAGGAATGAAGCTTACGAGAACTCACTGATCAACAAAGAGAAGACCAAGATCATCCATGACGCAAGGATTAAGGACCGAGAGTTCCACGTTGGTGATCAAGTCTTACTTTTTAACTCTCAGTTGAAGATCTTCTCTGGCAAGTTGAAGAGCCGTTGGTCTGGTCCATTCACCGTCACCAAAGTCTTTCCATATGGCACCATTAAGCTTTCTCAGCCAAATGGGCCTAATTTTAAGGTGAATGGCCAGCGGTTGAAGCTGTACTTTGGTGAGGACATCTCTCATGAGATGATTCCATCCCTCACCACGTTTCCCATGAACAAAATTTGGGTCGAGTCAGGCTCGTGACTCGGTTATCAAAAACAAGCGCTTCTCGGGAGGCAACCCGTGATCTATCCTTTACCGCTTTCATAATAAGTGTAGGGGGAACCCCGTATGTGTTGGTTGTCTTGTTCTTATTTTGTGCAGGGATTCAAGCCTAAAAGAGCACCTCGATGACTTTTGACGAACCGTGATCCCGTGTTCCCATCTTCCCGGTTCTATCCTAAACTGTCGTGATTCAATATTTCATATTTTATATGTTCACATTGAAATCACTATAGTTGTCCTTTCCTTAGCAAGATTTAAACAAAGTGCACAATGTCATAAGTGTAGGGGAGTTTACTCCCACATGCTTAAACATTGAGGACAATGATTATATCAAGTGTAGGGGGGACTTCTATCGAAGTAAGTGGTCTTTTCCATGAATTTGCCCTCATTTTAACCGGAAAATTGATTTTTCGACATTTTTCAAAATTTTTAATCTATTTTGGCCTAGTTGTATAGTTGTATTTTGCTTTGTTATGGTTATTCTCTTTCCTTGCTAAAATAAAGTTTAATAAAGTGTTTTTTTTTAATTTTTTCAAAGTCGTGAATATTTTGACTCAACCCGAGTTTACTTATCTAAGTTTACTCTAACTAGTATCCTTAACGTGTTTAAGTCAAGTTTTGCTAGGCTTTTATATATGGAACTTTAAAACGCGAAAGTCTTAACTCTTACGGATTAAGAACGAGAACTTTTCGCAAGTTCCTATAATTGATCCTAGAGAGTCGTTTATCAAGGGAACTTTAAAATGCGATTTCTAAACTAGAAAAAGTCCAAGAATTTGCAAGATCCTATAGATGACTCGAAAACCCAAAACTTTGATTTAATAGGCTAAGCATCCACGAGTCTCATTCCTTGAGATTTTAAACTGTGGAGGATGAGAGATGATAGAGTCAATCATAAGTTTGGTATTCTTTCGTGAATTTATGTGAGTTAATTATGAGCCTATTCTCCCATCGCTTGTTAATAAATTTATCTGCAATAAATAAGGATGTACGATTTGAAAAGTTACTTAGCTTCTAGCCCAAGATCGTTTAAAAGTTGCTCGGTATTAATTAGAGTTCATAACCAAGGCATAACTTATTGAAGCGGGATGCGAAGATTGGCGAGTCCGAAAAGGCCCTAACAAGGCATGAGGGCTACATTTTGTTGCTAAAGATCCAAAAGTGATGTGAAGAATCATTTGTCGAAAATCAATATGAAGGATCGAGACACACGACGAAAAGCAAAAACTCCCCAAAAGATCATGGAGAAGTCTATCCAAAAAGGCCCTAACAAGGTATGAGGATAAATAGATCCAAGTCCTAAAGGAGGCGGATCGTGGTATATCAAAGTCCAAAATAAAGATTAGAGAAAAATTAAGAAGTCGTGGTTCAAATATGAAGAATCTCTCAAAACTTCAAGTGAAGAAATTCCTATTATGAAGAGAAGACCATAATTTCAAGAACGTCTCTTAAAGATTTGAAGTATGAAGTCGCTGCCAAATATCGGTCTGAGAAAGGTCTCAAATCGTGAAGCGAGTTATGCCAAGATATGAACTTTATGAGGTCCCGAGAAGCAGTTTTAAAAGATTTTGTCCTTTAGCTAACTATTGATTAAATCATCCACTTTATTTTCGGCCTAAATAACTATCGAAATAAGTCAAACAATGCATCCTCGTGATCATTCAAGACAAAAATAAAATATAAGAGATACATCTAGGAATAAGGGAGTCTAAGTAAATAATTGGCCCACATGAATTCGTGTTGGTTTGCTAACTTATAATAACAATGATCTCGTTTTTAAGCTTGGTATGGGGAACGTGAAACTTGAGGATGATAAACGTTCATGGCAGCCAGAACCCAATGTAAGTCTTTGATTTCTTTACTTGTTTCTATCTTTTTATTTTCCTTAAATGTTTAGTATTTAATAAAGGCCAAGATGGGTTATTTAAGATGGAAAACGTAAACCGTGCTTTAAAAGTAATGCATTGCATGAGGGCATTGCAATGGTCAAGTGTAGGGGATTTAATAAGTGTGAAAACACTTATCCTTTTACCACTTATTTCCAATAATAACAAGACCAAAACGTGTATTTTATGTCGTAAAAGTCGGAATTATACGTGGTTTGTGTTTTTATTGTGTTTTAGGACCAAAAGATGAAAAAGGAAGAAAACACGGGCTTTCACGGACTTTTATCGAAGAAAACGAGAAAAGACGAAGTCAGTAGATCAAGAGTGCTTAAAGAACGGATGTCCAAGACCTATTCGAAAGATTTATCGAAGAAAAAGTCTAAAGACGGATGTTTAATGAAGTCAAAGAACTTAAGTCTAAATTAAAGAAGAAAATTATTAAGACAAGTTCAAATCCCGAGACGACGTCGAGAAAAGACAACGATTTAAATCGAGTCGAGAAGAAAAGAAAGAAGGAAGCACACCACACATGCACTTCCCACTTAGCCTATAAATACCCTCCTAATCACATTAGGAGGGGAGTTAGCTAGTTTCACTTTTAATTTTTCTTTCTAGTTTTAGAGAGAGAAAGTTCCCACCTTTCTCTCACTTAGTTTTTATTTGTTTGTCATCTTTCAAATTTTAAGCTTTCATTAATCTTTGTATTTGAGTTTCTTTAATCAAAAGTTTAAGTTTAAGTTTGTGTTCATTAATCTCTTCCTACATTTCTTGGTTTCATTTTGCTTTTGATCCGAAAACTATAATCCATACGTATTGATTTCGTTTAATGTTTAAGTAGTTAAAAGGTTAATCTTTTTACTACTTATTAAGCTTTCAATTGGTTTAGGCTATAAGCTCTTTATGCTTATTGGCTTATTTCATGGTTTAGCTTATTACCTTTCAGATTATTAAAAAGGTTTTAGTCATTTTAAAGTTCCTTTCATAAAGTTTATGATCTTTTATGTTTTAAAAGTTTTCGAATTTAAGTTTTTTTGAGTTATTTAAGTTTCGGATAAGTTAGCTTATTGAAAGTGCTTATTGAGTTTTAAGCTTACCATCAATTTCGGATTAAGTGTTGATGTCATCGCAATATTGGGGATTTGCACATTCCGACGAATTACTTGTTTAGATCGCAATAACCCATTGAGGGTTCTACTTTGCGATCACTTGGTTATTTCCCTCTTATTTCGATCTAGGATCGCGATCGCTCATTGCGATCGCATATTCCGACGGGACTAAGGTTACTTTGAAACGAAACTCTGCCCAATTTTAGTTTATAACTTTCCGATCTGGACTTTGCAACAGAGGTATTTAGAATATTTCGATCTGGACATTGCGATCTAGAACATTCCGATAGGTATCTTTGAGACAGAACCATATTCCGACAGAATTGATTTTGACATTCCGATGGGTATTCAGTTTAACATTCCGACAGCTTTACATTTGGTTATTCCGATGGTTTTCATTTTGATACATTCCGATAGAACATGTTTTTAAGTTTTATGTTTTAAGTGTTTATCTAAATAACTTTTAGTTTAATTTTTTTTAAAAAAGCTTTAATTCACTCAACGACATTTTCATACTTCTTTTTAGTTTAAACTAGATAATCAAACAAACCATTTACTATTCCACCAAGAACAATTGAGTCGCACTTTCTACCAATAATCAATTTGAAGAGATTCGGACGATAAAGATTTTATACTAAGCCAAAAGCTTTTGTATCAACCAGCTACTGTCTGCACTCCGTACGCTCAAGGAGACCCGAACGACAGTTCGGACTTTGTGGAACACCAGGAAAAACTCTGCAGCCCCACCAGCTTCATCCGCACCGTCAGCCCCGGGCATCTTCTAGTGGACCATCCAGGTAGGATTAGTATAGATGTACTAGACTTCTTGTACATCATGATAAGTTTGCGGGTTACATCCCGGCAGTCATGATATAGGGCCTTTGTACTTTTATCTCTTTTTCTGCTGTTTGATGTAATCTCGCACTTTATCTTTCCTTTTTCTTTGGGCATGTATATTGGATATGATGTACTTAAGACAATGTGTACCACTACCCGTAGCAGGGCTAGATAAACCTTGTTTCGGATTTGATATGCTTGACGAATGTTTGAAATTCCCTACGGAACTTTGCATGAAATCACTCTCTTATGTTATATCTGTGGTGCAATGTATTATATTATGAAATCCTGACAGTTTATCCAAATTTGTTATGAATTTTATGCATGAAACCATTCTCTTTCAAATAATATAAAAACTGCACTAACGATTGAATTAATAATCTCATATTGTGTATGATTATAGACAAATGGTGATTTCACAATCGAACCCCAATAATGCAACTGTCTTCAATACCGCTAATACCGAAGTACCTGAGGCTACTCATAATGTTACCGCTTCTCAACTCCGGGAGATGATTGGTGAAGGCATTTCAGCAGCCATGACAGCCAGAGAAGCCAATGTGGGTGATGACCCAAACCCCAACATACACAGAAACAACTTTAACATGGGTTGTTCGTACCCCGACTTCATGAAATGCAAAACCTCATACTACCAAGGAAAAGAAGGAGTTGTTGAACTAATGCAATGGTTTGAAAGACATGAGACAGTTTTCCGCATCAGCAATTGTGCTGACGAGAACAGAGTTAAGTATGCTACATGCACTCTACTCGATAGCGCCCTTACTTGGTGGAACTCAATGGTCGCCACCCTTGGACATGCCGCTACTTACACTCTCACTTGGGCCAACCTCAAGGAAAGAACGACTGAGAAGTATTGTCCCAGAGGAGAAATGAAAAAGTTAGAAGTCGAGTTGTGGGATCTCAAGTGTAAGAACAATGATATCATTTGGTACAACCAAAGATTTCAAGAGTTAAGCTTTATGTGGACCAGAATGTTCCCTCTAAGGAGTGACAAGATTGAAAAGTATGTCAGCGGACTCCCTGAAAACATTCATGACAGTGTTCTAGCTTCACGACCCACCACTGTGGAAGGTGCCATGGAATTTGCGACTGAGCTGATCAACGAACGAGCCTGCAATCTGTCCGAGAGGCAAACAGATAATAAGAGGAAATCCGATGAAAACTCTCGTAGCCAGCACCAGCAGCCTTCCAAAAAGAAAAACGTTGGGCAGACAGATGACACTACTCCTATAACCCGTACCAAGAACTACTCAGGGACAAAGCCCAAGTGTCCGAAGTGCAACTACCATCATGTTGCTGGAGGACAATGTCAAGGATGCTACAAGTGCGGCCAACAAGGCCATTTTGCTCGTGATTGTTCAACCAATGTTGCTACCCTAGGTCGACCCAACACCAATCCTAGAAATAGCAACATGGGCAAGTCCAACGCACAAGGGAGTGGAAGTGGGCAACAAGGAAACCCATAAACCACTGGCGGGAGCGGTAGCGGGCCGAAGAAAGTTGTGGTATGTTACGAGTGTGGAAACCCTGGGCACGTGAGACCTGATTGTCCCAAGAGGGCCAACTAGAAGAAGGACGACAAGGGAACTCCTTCGCAAGTGTACATGGCTGGCAATGGCCCAACAAACTCAGGCTCCAGCGTCGTACGTGGTACGTTCTTACTAAACTAGTGACATCAATCTATCTTGTCGGATACATGTGTAGACAAAAGTACTACAAATGCTAAATTTAGGAAGGTATTGGAAATCCCTCCGATAGTTCTAGACTTCTATTATACTATGGAATAGTCGTCGGAAAAGTTATGATAGATAAACACCCTCATCCGAGGTTGTTCCTTAAAAACTTTCCGAATCAGCCGTTTTACACCAATCAGATCATAGAAAGCCTTGATAACTTTAATTTCGTTCTTAGCACAAATTGGCTAGCAAGTAACATGCATTTATCCCTCATAGCCAAAAATGGGTTTGTGCACCTTGGTGAGATGAAACCTTGATTATACTGGGGAGCCATTACTCCGATATAGTTAACGCTAGATTTAGTGTCATCTCAAGCACCAACGGGCCAGCGACTACTTGGTCCGAAAATATCCCGTTTCCCTAACCTGTTTCTTCCCTGCCTAACCCTGAAGGACACCCCCAACTCACAATGGGTGTATTTTGTAGGGTTACTTCCGCCACCTAGACAACCCTAAACCTGAAAGGCACATCCAACTCACAATGGGTGTATTTTGTAGGGTTACTTCCGCCACCTAGATAACCCTAAACCTGAAAGGCACATCCAACTCACAATGGGTGTACTTTGTAGGGCTACGTTCGGCGTCCCCCGTGAGGAGATGTTGAATGTCCTATGTTTTTGGACACTCCTCTTTCCTCTTCGGGTCCAATTAGGTTCGACAATACCATCACCCGCTAGACGCTGGGAGATGAGAAATTCCACTATTTAGAAGTCAAAATTTGTACAAATTTTGAACCAGTAATAGTGAATGCGTGACCCCTGTTATGATACCTTGCAAGGCGCACACTTCTTTATTCTTGGTATCTTCTTTTATTTACACCATTTGAGGTACTTCTTTTCTGCGCCCCTCTCACGCGGCCTCACGACAAAGAAAGCAGATTCTTCGTAACTTCTCACGCAAACAACATCGACAACAATCTTAACCTCTTTGTTGGGTATAAACTTTAGTACCATTAACTAATATTTATACCCCGCTGCCTTGAGGTAAAGGTCGTGAGTCTTTTCTTAAAGCTGCTAATATAGGAGGGGTTAAAGTCAAACATGTTTGTTTTACCTTCAACCCCCAATTTTACACACGTGGGTATGGAGATATAACTTGTATCTCACCCATGAACAGGATGTAGAAATAGTGCGTCCCCAGATTCCCCAGCATATGAAACAAGCTGGAACGCCCTTCTCATATCATAAACCATTTGTAATGGATTTGCCCTCCTAACCAAATCCACAGCGCTAATGGTCCCCTCCCAGATCCGGGAAAAGTATGACTACAACGCCCATTGAGAAGCCCGCGCCTACTCATCCACAACAGCAGTCTCCTTTACTGCTCAATCGGATGTATAGTGCGATCCAGATAAAGATCTCCTTGCATTCCTCGTCTACCTATCCCCAGCAGCACTCTCCTTTACTGCTCAATCGGATGTATTGTGCGATCTGGATAAAGATCTCTTTGAATTCCTCGCCTACCCATCCACCGTAGCAGTCTACTTTACGGCTCAATCGGATTTATAGTGCGATCCAGATAAAGATCTCTTTGCATTCCTCGCCTACCCATCCACAGCAGCAGTCTCCTTTACTGCTTAATCGGATGCATAGTGCGATCCGGATAAAGATCTCTTTGCATTCCTCGCCTACCCGTCCACAGTAGCAGTCTCCTTTACTGCTCAATCGGATGTATAGTGCTATCCAGATAAAGATCTCTTTGCATTCTCTTCTGTTCGCCTATAATGACGGAAGCTTCCATAAATGCCAGATTAGACGTATAAGAATAACCTAAGTGTTGACCACTTCGCATTCATGCCGCCATCCGTACCTGGGAGAGAACCTGAAACAAATCATGTACTTAGAACATCTCTAACTTAAAAGGTAACTAGGTTTTTAGTAGCTTTGAGGACAAAGCAAAAATAACGGGGTGGTGCTGTAAATCCATGATTTACCATGATTTTATGTAATGGATTTCCACCCAATAATCCTAGAACACAAACTCATATGTTACTAATACTTGGCTTTTACACCAAATATGAAAGTTCAAGTTCGTTATAATTCCGAATCTTTTCGAATTGAAAACCGGTCTTAAGTGCGACTCAATCGTCTTTTGGTGAATCAAGAGAATGGTTTAGTTTGTTTGATTTAAACTACTAGCAAGTAGTTAAAGTGTCGTTGAGTAAATTAAAGCTTAGACAAAATTAAACTTAAAGTTAGTTTATGAAAATTCTTAAAACTTAAAGCTTTGAAAAACTAATAAAAACTTAAAAACTTAATCAATCGTAATAAAACAACTCATGTCCATCGGAATACACCAAAATAGTAACCATCGGAATATTACTAACATTATCCATCGGAATAATTAAGTTCAGATCGGAATACTCAAAAAGCACTTCTGTCGCAATATGGAATGCTGTTGTCGCAATGACTCTATCGAAAAACGAGCAGCACTTCGTCTTAACCAAGTCCTTAAGACCCGTCGGAATATGCGATCGCAATGTGCGATCGCAACCCAGATCGGAATAAGGGGATTAACCAACCGATCGCAAAGTAAAACCCTAATGGGTTATTGCGATCAAAAACCAAAGCTATCGCAATGTGGAGTAACCGTCGGAATGTATGTCAAAACCCTAAGATTGCGATGGGATGTAACTGATTCCGAAATTCGTGGCAAGAGTGAATCTCAATAAGCAAACGCAATAAGCAGATCCAAACGGATCTTAAGCAATTCAAAAATCTTAAATTTAACACTTCTAAAACATAAAATTAAGAACTTTATGAAATGAACTTTAAACTTATTAAATCCTTTAGCAAAATCCGAGAATCAATAAGCTAAGATTCGAATAAGCCAATAAGCATTATGAGCTTATGACCTAAACGTGTAAAAGCTTGTGTGTAAACCAAAAGATCAAACCTTTATTCACGAAAAGCATCAAATCATACGAGTGCGATGTGAAATTCGGATCAAAGGTAGAGTAAATCAAGAAGTGTAGAATGAGAATAAGGATCAAAAGCTTAAAATAGAACTTTGATTAATGAAATAAGCAATACAAAAAGTGTTTAATCTTGAAAGATTAAAAGAAAAAGATGAACTAGTGAGAGAAAGTTTAAGACTTTCTCTCTCTAAAAACTAGAAAGAAATTAAAGAAATAAAAACTAGCTAACCCCCTCCTAATGTGATTAGGAGGGTATTTATAGGGAAGTGGGAGGCATGTGTGGTGCTTTCTTCTTTCTTTTTCTTCTCGACTCGATTTTAATTCTTCGTCTTTGTAGTCTCGGGATTTGAACTTGTCTTTTAATTTTCTTCTTCTATTAGACTTAAGTCCTTCGACTTCATTAAACTTCCGTCTTTAGACTTGTTCTTCGATAAATCTCCAGAATAGGTCTTGGACATCCGTTCTTTAAGCACTCTTGATCTTTTGACTTCGTCTTTTCCCGTTTTCTTCGATAAAAGCCCGTGAAAGCCCGTGTTTTCTTCCTTTTTCATCTTTTGGTCCTAAAACACAATAAAAACACAAACCATGCATAATTCCGACTTTTACGACATAAATCACACGTTTTGGTCTTGTTATTATTGGAAATAAGTGGTAAAAGGATAAGTGTTTTCACACTTATTAAATCCCCTACACTTGACCATTGCAATGCCCTCATGCAATGCATTAATTTTAAGCACGGTTTACATTTCCCATCATAAATAACCCACCTTGGCCTTTATTAAAGTCTAAACATAAAAGATAGAAATAAGTAAATAAATAAATTAAAAACTTACATTGGGTTTTGGCGGCCATGAACATTTTTCATCCTCAAGTTTCACGTTCCCCATACCAAGCTTAAAAACAAGATCATTGTTATTATAAGTTGGCAAACTATCACGAACTAATGTGGGCCAATTATTCACTTAGACTCCCTTATTCCTAGGTGTATCTCTTATATTTTATTTTTGTCTTGAATGATCACAAGGATGCATTGTTTGACTTATTTCGATAGTTATTTAGTCCGAAAATAAGGTGAACGATTTAATCAATAGTTAGCTAAAGGACCAAATCTTTTAAAACTGCTTCTCGGGATATCAGAAAGTTCATATCTTGGCATAACTTGGTTCGCGATTTGAGACCTTTCTCGGGCCGATATTTGGCAGCGACTTCATACTTCGAATCTTCGAGAGACGTTCTTGAAATTATGGTCTTCTCTTCATAATAGGAATTTCTTCACTTGAAGTTTTTGAGAGATTCTTCATCTTTGGACCACGACTTCTTCATTTTTCTCCAATCTTTATTTTGGACTTTGATATACAACGATCCGCCTCCTTTTAGGACTTGGATCTATTTATCCTCATACCTTGTTAGGGTCTTTTCGGATAGACTTCTCCATGACTTTTGGGGAGTTTTTGCTTTTCGTCGTGTGTCTCGATCCTTCATATTGATTTTTGATAAATGATTCTTCACATCACTTTTGGATCTTTAGCAACAAAATGTAGCCCTCATGCCTTGTTAGGGCCTTTTCGGACTCGCCAATCTTCGCGCCCCGCTTCATAAGTTATGCCTTGGCTATGAACTCTCGTCATTACCGAGCAACTTTTAAACGATCTGGGGCTAGAAGCTAAGTAACTTTTTAAATCGTACAATCTTATTTATTAGCAGATAATTTATTAAGCAAGCGGAGGGAGAATAGGCTCATAATTAACTCACATAAATTCACGAAAGAGTACCGAACTTATAATTGACTCTATCATCTCTCGTTCTCCACAGTTTAAAATCTCAAGTAATGAGACTCGTGGATGCTTAGCCTATTAAATCAAAGTTTCGGGTTTTCGAGTCGCATATAGGATCTTGCAAATTCTTAGACTTTTTCAAGTTTAGAAATCGCATTTTAAAGTTCCCTTGATAAACGACTCTCTAGGATCAATTATAGGAACTTGCGAAAAGTTCTTGTTCTTAACCCGTGAGAGTTAAGACTTTCGCGTTTTATAGCTCCCTATATAAAAGCCTAGCAAAACTTGACTTAAATACGTTAAGGATACTAGCTAGAGTAAACTTAGGCAAGTAAACTCGGGTTGAGTCAAAAATGTTCACGACTAAGAAAAATCTAAAACCACTTTATTGAAAATTTATTCTAGCAAAGGAAACATAACAAGGGCAAATACAACTATACAACTAGGCCAAAATAGATTAAAATTTTTGAAAAATGTCGAAAAATCAAATTTTCCGGTTAAAATGAGGGCAAATTCATGGAAAAGACCACTTACTTCGATAGAAGTCCCCCCTACACTTGAGATAAACATTGTCCTCAATGTTTAAGCATGTGGGAGTAAACTCCCCTACACTTAAGACATTGTGCACGTTGTTTAAATCTTGCTAAGGAAAGGACAACTAAAGTGAATTCAATGTGAACATATAGAATATGAAATATTGAATCACAAGAGTTTAGGATAGAACCGGGAAGATGGAAAACACGGTATCATGGTTCGTCAAAAGTTATCAAGATGCTCTCTGAAGCTTTAATCCCTGCACAGCACAAGAAACAAGACAACAAACATATGCGGGCTCCCCCTACACTTATTATGAAAGCAGTAAAGGATAGAACACGGGTTGCCTCCCGAGAAGCGCTTGTTTTTGTTCACCGAGTCATGAGCCTGACTCGACCCAATTTTAGTTCATGGGGAACGTGGTGAGGGATGGAATCATCTCGTGAGAGATGTCCTCACCAAAGTACAGCTTCAGACGCTGGCCATTCACCTTGAAATTGGGCCCATTCGGCTGAGAAAGCTCAATGGTCCCATACGGAAAGACTTTGGCGACGGTGAATGGACCAGTCCAGCGGCTCTTCAACTTGCCAGAGAAGATCTTCAACCGAGAGTTAAAAAGTAAGACTTGATCACCAACGTGTAACTCTCGGTTCTTGATTTGAGCATCGTGGATCATCTTCGTCTTCTCCTTGTAGATCAGCGAGTTCTCATAAGCTTCATTCCTTAGTTCATTTAGCTCGTTGAGTTGAACCTTTCGATGATCACCGGCTTTGATGATGTCGAAGTTAGCCCATTTCAAGGCCCAGTGCGCCTTATGTTCCAGCTCGATGGGTAGGTGGCAGGCTTTCCCGTACACAAGACGATAAGGTGTACAACCGATCGGGGTCTTGTAAGCAGTACGGAAAGCCCACAGAGCATCATCTAACTTATCGGCCCACGCGGCGCGATGCTCTCCCATAGTACGCTCCAAAATTCTCTTCAAGCCACGATTGGAAATTTCGGCTTGCCCATTTGTTTGGGGATGATAGGCGGTGGAAAGACGGTGATTGACACCATACTTTGCCATGACTCTTGCAAATTGATCGTTGCAAAAATGAGTCCCGCGGTCACTGATGATAGCACGAGGAACGCCAAATCGAGCAAAAAGCTGCTTCAAAAAGTTCACAACCACCCTCGCATCATTCGTAGGAAGAGCCTTAGCTTCAACCCATTTAGAGACGTAGTCGACGGCGACGAGGATGTACTTGTTCCCTTTGGATGATGGAAATGGCCCCATAAAGTCGATGCCCCATACATCAAAGATTTCACATTCCTGTATGAAATTTTGGGGCATCTCATCCTTATGTGTGATCTTGCCTTGACGTTGGCAAGCATCACAGTGCTTAACCATTTCGTGAGCGTCACGATAAATGGTGGGCCAGTAGAATCCAGAATCAAACACTTTCTTAGCGGTGTAGTTGGGACCAAAGTGACCACCGGTGGGTCCTTTGTGGCAAGCTTGGAGGATGTCAAAAGCTGCCGGTCCGTCAACACATCGACGAATAATCAGATCAGCACACTGTTTGAATAGATAAGGGTCATCCCAAAAGTAAGTCTTAACATCATTCAAGAACTTCTTCTTTTGTTGGGATGTTAACCCTTGGATGAGAATACCACCCGCTAAGTAGTTTGCAATGTCCGCAAACCACGGGGTGCCATCAAGTTGGAGATTTATAGACATTAGAGTCTCCAGGGGGAAAGAGTCATTGATCTCTTTGTGCGGATGATCCCCCTGATATGGATCCTCAAGTCGACTCAGATGATCCGCGGCCAGGTTTTCAGCTCCCTTCTTGTCACGAATTTCAATGTTGAATTCTTGAAGGAGCAAAACCCAGCGAAGAAGTCTTGGCTTAGAATCGTTCTTTGTCATCAAGTACTTCAACGCGGAATGGTCCGTGTATACGATGGTGGTGGATAAAACAAGATAGGGGCGAAATTTCTCAAAAGCATAGACAACAGCTAAAAGCTCTTTTTCGGTTGTCGTATAATGCAATTGAGCCCCCGTCATTGTTTTGCTAGCATAGTGGATTGGTTGGAAGTGTTTATTCACTCTTTGGCCCAAAACCGCACCAATAGCAAAATCGCTAGCATCGCACATCAATTCAAAAGGCAGCTCCCAATTAGGGGTAACCAAGACCGGTGCCTTAGTTAGCTTGTCCTTAAGAAGATGGAAGGCTTCGAGACACTCTTTAGAAAAGATAAAAGGAGTATCTTTTTCTAAGAGGTGGGTCATCGGGCGAGCGATTTTAGAGAAATCCTGAATGAATCTACGATAGAAGCCCGCATGACCCAGAAAACTTCTCACACCCTTCACGGTTGAAGGTGGAGGTAATTTGGCTATGACATCAACTTTAGCACGGTCAACTTCAAGACCGGCTTTAGAGATTTTGTGTCCTAGCACAATGCCTTCTTTTACCATAAAATGGCATTTTTCCCAATTCAGAACAAGGCGAGTGTCTTCGCACCGCTTAAGCATACGTTCCAAATTGGCAAGGCAAGCAGAGAAAGAATCCCCGAAGACCGAGAAATCATCCATGAAGACTTCCATGGTGTGCTCAACCATGTCATGGAAGATAGCCAACATGCACCTTTGGAAAGTCCCGGGGGCATTGCATAAGCCAAAAGGCATTCGTTTATAAGCAAATGTGCCGTAGGGACAAGTGAATGTTGTCTTCTCTTGATCTTGGGGATCGATGGGTATTTGAAAATAACCCGAGAAACCATCAAGAAAGCAGTAATATTCATTACCGGCTAGACGTTCAAGCATTTGGTCCATGAAAGGTAGAGGAAAATGATCCTTTCTCGTGGCATCATTGAGTTTGCGGTAGTCTATACAAACTCTCCACCCAGTAACGAGACGGGTGGAAATCAACTCGTTGTTTGCATTAGGCACAACGGTGATACCACCTTTCTTAGGCACACAATGGACTGGACTAACCCACGGTGAATCCGAAATAGGGTAAATCATACCCGCATCAAGAAGTTTGATAACCTCTGTTTTGATGACTTCATGTATTTTTGGATTCACCCTTCGTTGGCTTTGAATAGTGGGCTTGAAGTCGTCCTCCATGAGAATTTTGTGTGTGCAGAAGTGAGGATCAATTCCACGAATATCCGAGATTTTCCACGCAATAGCCTTCTTGTGAGATTTCAACACAGCAACGAGGCGAGTCTTCTCTTCATCTTTCAAATTCGTTGCAATAATGACGGGCGACTTCTTGTTGTCGTCAAGGAACACGTACTCGAGATGTGGCGGCAACTCCTTAAGTTCCAAATCCGGAGGATTTTCGACGGGAAGCGTTTTCAAAGTCGGAGTATCGATAGCAATGACCATGGGAGATGGAGGCGAAGGATTGGCTTCGGTAAGAAGATTGTCAAAGAAACTCATATCTTCATCCCCCTCGGTGGGAGAATCATTAGTAGCTAAGTTCACATCTCCCATGGTATCTTCAAGATTGTTCCAGAATAAATCACCATCTCCAAATAGAGACAACGATGAATCAATGGAGGACACGGTCTCAATAGTGGGAAGAGAGTTAGGAATACTTTTGCAAGCATCATTAAAGTGTTCTTCACAAGCCTCATCAAGAACGTCAATACAATTAACGCTCTCATATGAATAAGGCTGTTTAGACAACTTTCCCATGTTGAAAACTACTTTGTCGTCACCCACTCTCATGATAAGCTCTCCGGCTTCAACATCAATAAGAGTGTGACCGGTCCTAAGGAATGGGCGACCAACAATAAGTGGCACACGGGGGTCCATCTCGTAGTCGACGACAACAAAATCAGCAGGGAAGGTGAATTTGTCGACTCCTACAATAACGTCTTCGGCTATCCCCACTGGATAAGCAACCGTACGGTTGGCCAATTCCAAAGTCATTTTAGTGGGGACTAGCTCTGGGAGAGATAATTGCTTCCAAACACTTAGAGGCATGAGATTAATACTGGCACCTAGATCGGCTAGGGCCATGCAATTCTCTACTCCCGGGAAATTGCAAGGGATAAGAAAACGACCCGGATCACCAAGCTTGATTGGTAATTTCCTTAAGAGCACTGCAGAGCAGTTCTCATTAAGTTGGGTGTTGGCGATGTCGAGGAGCTTTTCCTTGTCGCTCAGAAGGTCTTTAAACATTTTAGCGTATTTGGGCATGTGAGCGAGAGCCTCGGCAAAGGAGATGTTAAAATTCAGTTGTTTAAACATTTTAAGGAAGTTCGAAACCTGAATATCATCCTTGCTCTTTTGCTTCTCTTTCCTCAACCTTGAAGGATAAGGTATATTGGATGAAGAAGAAGGCTTTAAGGGAATAGGATCACTCACAACCACGGGTGGTGGGGAAATGGGGATAGAAGGTGAAGGAGGTGAGGGAAGTTGCTCTTTTTCCTTGTTCACAATCACGGGTGGTGGTGTAGGAAGCTCGGGTTCCATATAACCTTTTCCACTTCGAGTGGTGATTGCTTTCATCTCCCCCTTTGGATTCGCAACGGTATTACTTGGAAGAGTACCCGAAGAAGAGGGTTGATTACTTTGGATGAGCGAACCAATCATATCACGAAGGTGAAGAGCTTGATTGTTAAAAGAGTTTTGCATGTTGGCATTAATATCATTGCTGTGTTTGGCCATGTCATTCCTTAGCTCGGCTCGTATATCGCTCCCTTGTTTCACCATGTCATTCTTCAAGTTGACAAATTAACTCTGAAGATTCGTTACCAACTCACGATTGGTCTTCATGAATGTCTCGACGTCTGGACTTACTGCCATCGGTTGATTGAGAGGTGGAGCTTGAGAGTTTCCTTGAGTTGGGTATGGGTTTCTTTAGGATTGATATTGATTTTGAGCACGAGGTTGGGATTGGTTGTTTCGGTTGTAGCTTTGTTGTTGGTTCTGGTTTGCAGGAGGGAAACCGGGAGGAGCAAGATAATTGTTGGAACGATAACTTAGCAAGCCACGGTCTCCTTGAGGTCGAGCTTGATAGCCTCCCGTAGGATAAGTGCCGTAAGCTGCGTTAACGTCTTCAGAATAATTGCCGTGAGTAGAAGGACACTCATTGTAGGAATGAGGACCACCACATGTGTCACAAGAAATAGCAACGGCTTTAGCTTGTTGAGTTTGGTTAGAAGTCAAAATTTGGAGACTTTTGTTAATATCAAGAAGAGCACGTTCCAAAACAGACGAGTTGGTGGTGGAAGAAGTAGATGAAACATTGACTCTCTGATTAGATCTTGAGGATGCGGAAGAATCCCAATTCTTGTGGTGAGTAGTCATGTTTTCAATCAACTCTCGACACTCCTCCGGTCTCCTTTTCATAAAAGTACCACCGGCGGCGGCATTGATCGTGTCACGATCACGAAAGGTGAGACCATTGTAGAAGGTGTCAATGAGAGTGACGGGGAGCATATTGTGATTAGGACAGCGGTCGATCAAATCATTGTAACGTTCCCAAGCATCGAAAAGCGATTCATCATTCTCTTGCATAAATCCACTGATTTGGTTACGAAGGCTAGTGACCATGGATGGGGGAAAGTAGCGCCGATAAAAAGCATTGAGTCATGTCGTTCCACGTATGAATAGAATTCTTAGGAAGACGGTCAAACCATTTTTCGGCATGGTGAGAAAGCGAGTGTGGAAAAAGTTGAAGTCGAAGGTCATCCATAGAAACACCGGGGCACTTCATGCTTTGGGTAATGGTAATGAATTTGTCGAGGTGTTTGTTGGCATCATCATCTGGAATTCCACGAAACGGGTTCGTTTGCACTTGTTGTATCATATGATGCTTCAACGAAAACTCCTGAGCCGTGGCGTGCATTGGCGCAATCGGGCCTCCGCGTCCATTCATGGTGGGTTGGCACAATTCCTCCATGGTTCGTAAATCAGGTAGAAGGACATTGTTGTTGTTGTTGTTGTTGTTATTATTCAAATTATTTTGAGGTGGGTGATTATTGTTGTTGTTAACACCAGCCATATCTAAATCTTCAAGAGTCTCGGGCTCAGAATAGTTGGAAGATCTAGTACGCATACACCTGCAGAAGAAAAATATACACAAGGAATATCTATATAATCTTTTTGGTTTTTATAGGTTTTTTTAATGTTTTTGTATTTTTTTTTTTTGAAGAGTTTTATATATTTTTATTTTTTTTTGGATTTTTGGAAATTCTTATAGCAATGAAAATAACGTTCAAAGAACGGATCCCAAAATTCAATGCGTCTCTCACTAGAAACCGTTTATCTTAACGAAAAGAGCCGGCAGCGGCGCCATTTAATACTTGGCTTTTGACAACCAAAGTATCAAAGTTCAAGTTCGTTATAATTCCGAATCTTTTCGAATTGAAAACCGGTCTTAAGTGCGACTCAATCGTCTTTTGGTGAATCAAGAGAATGGTTTAGTTTGTTTGATTTAAACTACTAGCAAGTAGTTAAAGTGTCGTTGAGTAAATTAAAGCTTAGACAAAATTAAACTTAAAGTTAGTTTATGAAAATTCTTAAAACTTAAAGCTTTGAAAAACTAATAAAAACTTAAAAACTTAATCAATCGTAATAAAACAACTCATGTCCATCGGAATACACCAAAATAGTAACCATCGGAATATTACTAACATTATCCATCGGAATAATTAAGTTCAGATCGGAATACTCAAAAAGCACTTCTGTCGCAATATGGAATGCTGTTGTCGCAATGACTCTATCGAAAAACGAGCAGCACTTCGTCTTAACCAAGTCCTTAAGACCCGTCGGAATATGCGATCGCAATGTGCGATCGCAACCCAGATCAGAATAAGGGGATTAACCAACCGATCGCAAAGTAAAACCCTAATGGGTTATTGCGATCAAAAACCAAAGCTATCGCAATGTGGAGTAACCGTCGGAATGTATGTCAAAACCCTAAGATTGCGATGGGATGTAACTGATTCCGAAATTCGTGGCAAGAGTGAATCTCAATAAGCAAACGCAATAAGCAGATCCAAACGGATCTTAAGCAATTCAAAAATCTTAAATTTAACACTTCTAAAACATAAAATTAAGAACTTTATGAAATGAACTTTAAACTTATTAAATCCTTTAGCAAAATCCGAGAATCAATAAGCTAAGATTCGAATAAGCCAATAAGCATTATGAGCTTATGACCTAAACGTGTAAAAGCTTGTGTGTAAACCAAAAGATCAAACCTTTATTCACGAAAAGCATCAAATCATACGAGTGAGATGTGAAATTCGGATCAAAGGTAGAGTAAATCAAGAAGTGTAGAATGAGAATAAGGATCAAAAGCTTAAAATAGAACTTTGATTAATGAAATAAGCAATACAAAAAGTGTTTAATCTTGAAAGATTAAAAGAAAAAGATGAACTAGTGAGAGAAAGTTTAAGACTTTCTCTCTCTAAAAACTAGAAAGAAATTAAAGAAATAAAAACTAGCTAACCCCCTCCTAATGTGATTAGGAGGGTATTTATAGGGAAGTGGGAGGCATGTGTGGTGCTTTCTTCTTTCTTTTTCTTCTCGACTCGATTTTAATTCTTCGTCTTTGTAGTCTCGGGATTTGAACTTGTCTTTTAATTTTCTTCTTCTATTAGACTTAAGTCCTTCGACTTCATTAAACTTCCGTCTTTAGACTTGTTCTTCGATAAATCTCCAGAATAGGTCTTGGACATCCGTTCTTTAAGCACTCTTGATCTTTTGACTTCGTCTTTTCCCGTTTTCTTCGATAAAAGCCCGTGAAAGCCCGTGTTTTCTTCCTTTTTCATCTTTTGGTCCTAAAACACAATAAAAACACAAACCACGCATAATTCCGACTTTTACGACATAAATCACACGTTTTGGTCTTGTTATTATTGGAAATAAGTGGTAAAAGGATAAGTGTTTTCACACTTATTAGTTACACTTCTATGGGTCATGTGTGAAGTTGTCTAACATGTACATATACTTGTACATACACACTATTTGAGATAAGACTCATAATGTAAACCTTGTACATACAACTAGGGATAACAAGTAGTAAGATGTATACTTAATATTGGAAATATTCAACACTTAACAAAAGTTTGAAAAACATACCACACGATATACATATATCCGTATATATATATGTATGCTTATTATAGACATCCCTAAACTTTCTTGGACTAGCCCAAAGTTATGTATTCCTTATGCTCTAGCCCAATTCAAGCCCACACAATCCCACCCTTTTCTTTGGATAGCCTTACACGGCACACACATGCATATGTGGAAGAAGAAGGGTTGTCTTGGAAAGGGAAGATCCTACACTTGGCACAAATTTCCTTACCAATGAAATCAAGCCTTTTGTATTCTCTTCCCCTCTCTCATCTTTAAGCCGAAACACACACATTCCCATCTCTCATACATGCAACTCACTTCTCTCTACTCCTTTCTCTCTCAAACATTTCAGCCATAAGCCACAAAAATCCAAAGTTGATTCATTAAATCACCTAAATCTTTGTCCCATCTTGATTACAAATCATTTGGTAGCATCATTTCTCTTGGAACCACTATAAAACAAGCCCTAGCCAAATCCTTAAGGCCACAGCTTGATTTATATTAGGGTTTTCTTCATCATTTTGAGAAGATCTTATATCTCCTTGTTCATCTAGATCCTCTTTGTTACATTTAGGCAAGAGAGGTATACACATCATAATCTTTCATTTCTTCATGCATGCATCTTCATACATCTATAAACACAAGTGAATAACATGTTAAAAATCAAGATTTAGTAAGGTTATGGCCCTTATAGGTCACGGCATATTTATACAAACCATGATCATGATTCAAAATCTTTTTAATAAGAAACTTATGACTTATGTGTTATGTGTTAAACTTGATTTAAAACCATATGAAACCCTTTTATAAATCTAAATATGGCATGGGTTACAAATCTTGTTTATGGGACTTTGGTTAACCAGTAACCATAGATCTCATGAAAAGAACTTGTGAAACTTAAAAATCATGGAAACCATGACCTTAAAGGTCACGGCTAAAATGAGAAAAGGCCATATGAATTGTCTACTAAGTATTGAATAGTGGAACATGAAATGTACATGTTAAATGAGCTATGAAAAATCATCAAAGTAACTTATGTGAACATATATAGCCGTGGGTTACATATGACCCTAAAATGAGTTAGATGCACATGCATGCTTATAAAAACCTAGATCTAATGATAAGTGTTAACTTAACATGGTATACATGAAATAAGCTAGTAGATCTAATGGGAATATTAGGAGGAAACAATATAGCCGTGGGCTATACATTGTTTCTTGGAATAATAGTAGCTTTGGAAACATGCATGTAACACAGATAATCATAATGTGTTTTTGTAAATATTTTCAAGATTCAAAAACTAGTTAAAGTATACATCTTGGAAATACCAAAATCTAAAAACATAGTCGTGAGCTATATATGTAGGTACATGGATCTATGTTTGATTTCTAGGCCTAAACATAGTTTAGATCTTATTTTGAAGTTGTGATTTATTTTCTTCATGTGTACATAGTTAGATCTAATCTTGTAACACATATAAACTACATGCGACCTCAAAATGGGACTTGACCTATCTTAAAATTCTATAACTAATGTATATCGTGGGCTATAAGCTCTTATTAGGGCTTATGACTTACTTGTAACCTTATGACAATCCTAGATCTAATTTGGTATAACATATAAAATGAATCTTTAAGTTTTATTCATCCATTTAGATTAAAAACTAAATGTTAATAAGCTCATAATAAGCTTATAAGAGTATCCTATGTAAAAATATACATAAAATGTAAAGTAGTGTTAATGGACTATTTAAGCCCATGAAAAGTTAATCTAAAACTTAAGTAAACCCAATAAGCCCATTTTATAAATTATGGTGACTTAAATGGACTTGGAATCACACTTAGGCCCATTTAACTAATTAAAAGGGCTTAAAAATGTATTAAGCCCAATAAATGATTTAAAGGCCCCTTTTTAGTAAATTAGTTGACTTGAAATATATTTAAGCCCACTAAAATAGCTCATTAGATGTTTAGCCCATTCAATGAGCCCATATAAAGTTTAGATGTTAAAATAAAAGTTCTTATAATAAAATATGACTTATAAAACTTTTTTGATGAAAATGACAAATTATAAAGCTTAAGGACTAAAACCATAACTTATGAAACTTATTTTGATAAACTAGTAAGCACAAGGACTAATAATGTAAATGTCCAAAATTATAGGGTTTAATAGTTATTTTCCATGGCAACTTAAACCCTAGGGACCATTTTGGGAAGTTTTTCAAAGTTATTTTGTCATTCTAAAACCCTAAGGACCATTTTGGCAATAGTCCAAAACTTAAAGAAGCCTTAGGGGCTGTTTTGTCATTTTAGTAAAGTTACAAAACCTAGATAATACTAGAGGGACCAAATCTGCCATAGGCTGAAACTATAACAAGCCCCAGGTGCTAAATATGTAAAATCCGAAAGTTATACTTGTTTAAAAATATGAAGGGACTAGTTTTGCCATAATCCGAAGCATTTCCAAGAACTAAACCTCAAATCTATTTTAATTATAATAAAACATAATTAAAACACTTAGACCATAAGAATTAAGGTATAAATTCGTAAGTTTAAATTATTTTTATAAAATGATTTATGGAAACTTTAAAGTTAAATTAAATAATTTATATATTTCTTTTTTTATATATATAAAATATTTATATTTACTTTAGGAAATAATTGTATAAACAATTATGAATATGTATTGTTAATACATATACTCATATACTTTTAAGAAATAAAATTATGTGAACGTAAATTAAACTAAATGTTACTACATAAATATATTATAAGTAAAACCCCTCATGTTTACTTAAATATAGAACGTGGTTATAAAGTTTAATGAGATGTTATTGATACAAGTACTATAAACATAGATTAATATCTTAAGTTAAACATTTTATTTTATGTTTACTTGAAATGTAAAACTTGATTGTGAGATTGAATGATTACTATAATTACATGTATGCTACCCGATATTAATAGTTAAACATTTTATGTTTACTTAGCAATGAAACTTATATAAATATGTTAAATAAATATTGATGCTACTTGAACTATGGCTATTTGGAGAAATACCATAGTATGAATGAACTGACTAAAATATGTATAAGCATACATATATGTTCTTTATTCTATCTATTAAGACTGCACTATCTGATTAGGTATAACTTTGGTGTGAGCTTTAATTGGATACCCGTGTTAAACAAGCAATTGCCCACTCCCAGGTGAGTTTATAGCCCCCTATAAACTTTGATAAAACTTTCCCTTTTTGGGAAAGAATATATGCAAACATATATTGGACATAACTGGATTGTATAAACTGGATTATGATTGCTTACCATTGAAACTGTTAAATTGTTGTAAATCGGCAAAATGTTATAAATAGATCTATTAGGGATTGACCATCCCCGTCTGGGTGAGTCATGCTCACTGTGCCTTGGTCGGGACAACATACGTATACCATGTTGGAACTGGAATGGGTGTCTTTTTGTAAGACACTACGTCCTCATCTGTTGAGGACTATGGGGTTAAGCTTTAGTTTCTAATAATAAACAAATTTTATTTATATTTTAGTAAGAATGCTTTGTGCATAATTACTTCTATGATTATTGTATGTCCAAACTAATTAATTGTTAAAATCTGTAAATTCACCAACTTTATGTTGACCCGTTAGTATGTTTTTGCACAAGAATATGAAGTTAGGACGTGATGTGTGCATGGTCTCTAGCATCTTAGTAATCTGGATTGTAGGACTCGTCCGGGGTTCTATTTGGGAAACTCAAACAAACACTTTTCACCATGTTTAAGACAATTTTTATTTATTTGTTTAAATAAACATGTAACATGTGTTGACTAACTCTTTATCTTATGCTCTATGGACTATATGCTATCGATCCACCCTTGTGACATCTCCGTGGATATATTCCACATATTTTGACCCTACCTGGGGTGTCACACATGTTAATTAAATTAATCGTGTCATGTTTTATTAATTTATTTTTTAACACATAACAATTAAAATCATAACTTTAAAATTATCTATGAACCGGACCCGTGACTTGAAACCATGAACCGGACCCGAAATCAACACCATACCCCGAACCAAGTCGGGGTTCCCCCTTGTTTGCTGCTGCCGTGGGACCACCACCACCATACCGAGACCATGAGGTCTCGGTGGTGGTTAATAAGCCAAGCCGAGACCCCCCTTGGTCTCAGTTAGGCGTCGGCCAACATCAAAACACCCCTAAAAACCTTTGTTTGATTTACCATGATCATTTACATGTTTTAATAATTGTTTTTAATTAGTTTTTAAAAACATCATGATTTTATGTGATTTATTAAATCAAAACATAAAAGAAAAGGGTTAAAAAGGTTATACCGAATACGTGGATCAATTAAGGATGAACACACATGAATGCTTGCACAAAATCCAAGATCAAAATCAACCCTAACACCCTCTTGTGATGGTGTATAACCGACAGCCATGGGACAAAGGAGGAAGGAGGAAAAAATTTTAGGGTTTTGTTATTTTTCTTGATTTGTGAAAAGTGAAACATGTTTTACCCTTAAACCCTTGTTAGTAAAAATTAAAATGGGCTTGGCCCATTCTCTTTGTGTAGCCGCGGGTAGGGGGCCCCACATGGGGTAACCCGTACCTTTTTCTGAGTCTAATTATTATAGTGTGTTCGTGTTTTATCGTGTTCGTGTTTTATGTGTTCTAATTAAATATTGATCATGACCTAATATATTTATTCGTGTTCGTAATAAATATATATATGTAATTAATATTCTCTCGTGATTAATTTACGTTCATGATTTCATGATCGCATGTTGGTGATTATAATTATTATTTGAATAATTATCGTGTGTTCATACGTAATAAATACTTTTCATGTTCTAACACGTACGTAATACTTAAAATTCTTATACGTGAATGTAAACATGCTATAAAAAGAAAGTTTTAATCTTGTACGTACGATCTAAAGGGTACTATTCATGGTAAAAGCATGCGGGTTTTACACAGGTTTTGGACGTTGATAGACCTACAGGAATGGTTGATGTATCCCAGTCATCAGCTATCATCAAAGATGTGTCTACACAGGTACCATCATCATCTTTACCCATCATTGATATATTAGATAAGGGTAAAGGGATTATGGTAGAAACAGTGGTTCCCAAAGATGCAGCCCAAGTAAAATTTGATTCCATGTTGGATGCACAACTTGATAAAGAAGAAAGGATGAAGGAGACTGCTATTGAGAATAAGGAAAGAAGTGGTGATGAGAGCACAGATTTAAGTGTAATGATTATTGAAGAACCATAGAGGTTTGAATATGGTGATGAGTTGGCAAGAGAAAAGCTTGTAGAGTTGAAGAATCAGGTGGATTATGAGATGCCTGAAGTTTCTCAGATGTACTTTGCATGGGAGAATAAGGTGATGGAGAATCCAAACATGACTTTATTAGATCAAATTTGGGGTTTGGATATTCTACTAAGAGTTCAAAGGGATTGCAAGGTGATTCTGAAATATAAAGCTAGCAAAGTTCTTTCACAGACCAAGACAGAAAGAAGGGAGCTCTATTACATGTTGCCCAGATGTCATCAAACAGGTTGGACTTTTAGAAAGTTGCAGGGATTGTCCTTTGATGAATTAGAGTATAAGGATTATCCTATATGGGCAAGTGTGCAAGAGCAGAACACTATTTGACTTCTTTCAGATGAAAGAAAGGAAGAACTTGTATAAGAGATGGAGATCCAAAAGGCTTTGGTTACACCAAGACCATTGAAGAAGGGAGTTCCACTTGAGTTTCCAGAAAATTTTGATAGAGTGAATCCTAGTGAAGCTATTATTAGAAAGAGTATTAAGCTCTCACCCTTGGATGGAGTGTTACCTCATGATTCCAGAAACCATTTAGTTAGCTATGAGGAAGATGCAAGTGGGTTTTGGATGATTGGCAGATATGGAAAGAAGGTACATACTTTGACTACTCTTATGTCTTTGTTTGCAATCCTAGATAGGGAAGACTTGGCAAACCTTTGGAGGTTGATGCAGGCCAAGTATGAGACTGAAGCACCTATTTCAGTCAATGGAATAAAATTTTTTTGTCAACATTTAAGAGAATGTGTGCACCAGATGAAGAAGATCCAGTCTGGAAGGATCTTGATGATGTCAGTGGACTTCAATGGCGTCTACATTCAGCAGCTGGTGTGTATCATTTAAGTACTACAAAGTTTTCTAAATAACTTCTTGTGGATGCTGAATATCCTATGTCCAAAGAAGTTTTGAAGAAAATGGTGTCAACACAGCTGGAGATGGATTATACAAGTTACGTTGGCAAAGATTTGATTAAGTTTATTTATTTCCAACTTAATAAGATTTGTAAGAATCCTCCTTGTACTTAGTTTTATTCAGAAACTTGATTACTAAAGTAGATATCAAGTTTAGGGGAGGATTGTTGGGAATAAAATGTAGCCAAGACACTTGGACGCTGACAAGAGGAAATTGGACGTTGATAAGAAGAAATCAAGCGTTGTGTTGGAAATTAACTTTATGTGACGACATTTAAGAATTCCCGTTAGTTATCATAGTCACACACGCATAGACTAGACTAGGTACAATGTATAGTTAAGTGTTTGGTGTGTGGCTATATATACCCCTCCTAGGCTTCCAAGGAGGGGTGTTGATTGTGTTTTCATTTCTTGTTCAATACACATTTTCTTATTTCACACACAACCTCTCTTCTCTCTCCACTCAACAAAGGCTTCCACCTTCCACCACCCACCTAGACCACCGGATTAGCTAAAAGCAAATCCACAGTTGGCATCAGAGCCTCGGTTCCATCCTTGGATCGTGTGATTGTTTTCGATTTGGTCGTCTAAAATTTTTTTTGTCTCGTTCTATAAATTTTTATGGTCCAATTTGTTAACTTTTTGTCACGATTGGTCATCATTTCTGTCATAATATTATATCTTTGTTTCACAGTCCAATATCTGCTTTCATCTTATTTTATCTCATCTGTCAATGGAGTCCTGTCCTGGTCAAAAGTTGTTATGATGGTCAGTCTTATGGCTCATTGTGTCTAATCTGTTATCAGTATTATCATTCTCATTTTCGATTCATGGTTTCATCTGGTATTACTTTTTTGAAGATAAAGATTAAGTTAAACCCATATTTACCCAGTATACCAGATTCAGAAGATGCATGATCCCAAAATATCGGAAATAGTACAGATAAGATGTCAGATGCACATTCAGATCGGAATATTGCGATCACAAAAACAATTGGTTTCTACATTACGATCGAATATTCCGATGGAACACATTCGATGCATTCCGATGGAACACATTCCGACGGATGCATTCCGACGGATGCATTCCGACGGATGCATTTCGACGGATGCATTCCGATGGGGTGTTGTGTAGACATTGCGATGGCTTTAATTTTTTTGAAACACTGTGATGGAATCTTTTTTTGGTTGCGATGGGTTTATAAAAATAGAGACATTGCGATGGGTTTTTATAACAGACTTCATTGACCTCGACTTTACGATGTTGTTTAAATGTACAAAACTGTGACAAGTTTAATAAAACCCAAGTACTTTTAAAAAAAACAGACAGAGACCAAGATTTGACCAGTACCAAAACCAACAGTTCATTTCCACCTTATAACTCCACAACAAATCGAACATCAATCTAATCCTAAACCCGTCGACACCTATCCCATCTATTAGCCAATTAACAAAAACAATTAATTGATCTCAGATTCATTTAGTGATTGACATGCATGTCAAGATCTGTTATAGATCTGTTCACGAAATTGAAAATCATCACAGATCTAATTTTATTTTCGAAATCAAATAAGGATTAATAACAATTATGTTATAATCAATTTATTTTGTTTCGTTTTTTAGTCAAAAGCCAACATGCAATCTGAACCAACTCAACCTTACCTGAGACCTCCCACATTGGAGACCTTGAAGTCGCGTCTTCGTGGTGTTTCGACCAAAGTCGAATTTGATAGGTGGTTTGATGATTACAGTCACAAACGAACCTTATTTGATTCGTGTGTAATTACTTTAGGGATTCATACGGTGGCTTTTATTCAAGATGATTTATTTAGGGGTCACATGTATCGAATTAAGGATTGATTGAAAGATTGCAGTAGATGATTGTTTTGATCTGATGGAGGCTGAGAGGATTTCGATGGTGATGTGGTGGATTTAAGAAGATTGGATTAAGGTTGTAAAAGTTTGATGGTTGAGAGTCAATGGAGTAGAAAGGGGGCGGAGGTTTTTAGGATTAGGATAACTGTGTGAGAGTTTTTAGGGTTAAATGATTTTATATAATCTTCACGACTACATTTGATTAGGGTTATTCGGTTGATGGGCTGGCAACATTTGGTGGATTCCAAAGTTATTAAACATTTGGCAACAATTTATGAAGTGGGCTTGTTGTAATTGGGATTGGGTCGTGTGTCAAGACAAGATGGACTGTGTATATTTGGACTGGAAACATGTCATTTCTTAAAATGCAATTTTTTTAATAGACACTCATTTACGAATGTTTATTTTAAAATGGCAAATTTTTGAATAACTTACTTTGTGGGTTGACATGACGAGAAAAAGTGACAAAAGTGATGTAACCAAGTGATAAAATTTAATTTGACGAGACGAAGAAAAATTTGGTGATTTTTTAGTGGCTACGGATTTATTTGACCGGGTATTAATTACGTGAAGTTGAAGACGGATTTTTCGAAGGCGTGTATTTATCTTATCTTCAAAGATAACTTGCTCGTGCTTAATCTTAGAATGAAGACTTGTTTATCTTGTTTCCGGGTTCGGGGTGTAATGAGATGGCATTTATACATGATATCATCGTTCTTTTCGGGCTTTTAATGCATAAAAATGTCATAATATACCATATATATGCTTATGTATGTTTACTTGTGTATTTTAGGTTTAGATATCGTGAAAAAGACAAAAGATCACAAGATACAAGGAGAAAACGGACACGAGAAACGAAGCCGTACAAAGAACCGGGCCCTGAATCATGGAATATTCAACATTTATCCTTGAAGACTTAAAGATGTGCAAGTTTAATCCTCAATGAATGAAGAAATCACACTTAAAACCCTTGTATATTGATGATTACAAGTTTGGTCCCTTAAGTTTGTCAAAATTACACAAAAGGTCCTTCTACTTTGAAGAAATGGCAAGATTAGTCCCTCAACAATTCCAAATTGCCAACAATAGTCCCTCATGAAGTTAAAGTTGCATTGAAGACCTTTGAAGATCAACATTGTCCAAAATCAACCCTTGAAATATCTCAAAATGGCAAAAACAACCCTTTGAAACCTTTTTTCCAAAAGTTTGTGCCAAAACTGCCAAGTGGTGAAAGTTAAATACAAAGGAAACACGTTTTATTTGCAAAATTAACTTGTTATACAACTTTTCCCAAAACACAAGGACCAAAACTGCCAATCCCAAAGTTTGAATTCCTAAACATGTGGGAAACAATTACTGTTGGGATTTTTACCAGCCAAGAACAACTTTTACCCAGGTTTAAAAAAAGAGGAAAACAAAGGGGAAATCAAAATTGGTTATACCCACGTGTGATTCACATCACCTCAATCATATCCCACACCTTAAACCTCAAATCCCACTACCAGAATGATACCCCCATCCCCACTCACAATACGACACCTGGCATTTGATCATGACTTGGCAAAATCAAGGGCTGCAAATCATTACTTGGTCACAAAGCACTCAACAAACGTCCAAGATTCTCCCAAAATAGCTGGCAACACACCTAGAAGGTTCTGCAAGGATAGAATAGGAATTTCAGTTGCTAGGGTTTGTGAATAGTGTTTAGCCAGGCATTTGCCTATAAAAGGAGACCTCAACATGTGAGAGTCCCTTTGTTCAAGTTTTAGGCTATTAAATCTTTCTATTTCCTTTTTAATTAATAAAATTTGATTTTCTGAGTTTTGAAAAATCTCTTTTATATTTTGTTAAAAGTTGGTGTTAGAAAAGCCTGATTCTGAGTTCCATATTCATGTTTGAAGGTTTTTGAGGCAAGGTTTTAAGTGATAAAGCTTGTGCATCAAAAATCAGAAAGTTTGGTATTGTTTGATCTCACTTTGTGGTTTGTTCTTCTTAGCAGCTTGGAAGCTGGTACTTGTTCTGCTAGTACCTCAGCTCAAACAATCCAAGGCCTGGATGTAGGTCTTGGAGGTTTGCATCTTCTTCCCTTTTCATTTCTTGTTTAAGTTTCTGATTATTTGTGATTTTTGTGGATTTGTTCTTGAATCTGTGATATTGTGGTTGAATATTATTAATCTTGCTTGGTTTGATGTTTATGAAGTGTTGTTAGACTGATTTGTGGGTAAAATCTGCATGAGCCTTTGAAAAATTGTGGAAACAAGTTTTTATAGGGTGTTTGGGTCTACTGCATAAGTTGGGATTGTGGCTTGTTAAGTTGTGGTATTGTGTTAGCAAGTGTTGGTATCTGTTATTTGGGTGCTATTGTTCATATGTTTGCAGGTTTGAAGGTTTGAAACACATAGATTCATAAAATATGGTATAAAATCTTGAATACTTGGTAAAATTGGCTAGGATTTTGAGGACACCTAGATCTAAGCTTAGGATAGGGCTAAGAAGTGATAAAGCTTAGTTAATCACACCAGGGAAGAAGGATTTGAGGCCTGATATTGGATCAAGTGTCAAATAGATCAGCAAACTTGTTTCTGCATATGTTCATTGTTCATCAGTAACTATTTGTGCCTAGATCTTGTTGTTTGCTTTGATCCAGTGTTTGATTTAAGTTGCTTTGTGCTTATTCAGAGTTTATATAGCTTGTGTATACATCCTGTTAAGTTTGGTTCGCTTATTCAGTCTAAATCTGCTTATTAAGTGCATAACTGCTTATTTCCATGTCTGTGTGGTATCTGGTGACTGTTTGATCATTTGTGGCTTATTGTGTGAACCAAATTGTGATTTTCTTGTTGCTATTGACTCCTTGTGATTCACTGATCACAAGGGTGCCTTTGTTTCCAATTGAATCAAACCAGAACTCTCTAAAAAGCTCAGTCAAATAGTCAAAGCAGTGGGAACTCCTTTCCCCTGCTAGTTACCACTGCTAGTGTAAAATTGGGTTCAGCTTATCAATAAGCTATAATAGCTTATTTTAACCAGCAACAACTTTGATTTTGTAATAGGTGCTCATTATTTGACCCATTTGTTCATACTGGAGCATTTGGTGGGTTGACTTTAGGGTTTGACTAGAAAACCAACTACATTGACTTTTCATAAGTTCATTTGTGCTTATTCTGGCTTATTGGTTGTGCTTATTGGAATTTTGTTGATTGATTTGGCTTATTGAGTCCATTTGTGATCTTTTGCAAGTTGAATCAAGTCCTGAGGTGCCTTATTTCTCAAAAACGACTATTTTGTCTTTTAGTGAAATAATACTTTGCTTATTTCTGGCTTATTGAGTGTGCATTTTCAAAATTTCTTTTTACAGATCTCATATGCATCCCAAAAGAAGGTTGTATGTCAAATTAGAGCTTATGGCATTGGCTTATTGCTTAATGGGCTGAAAAGCCCAATAAGAATAAGTTGTGTGCTTAATAAGCTATGATAAGCTCATATTCAGCTTTTGGGCCTTTAGAGTTTTGTTCTTAGAATTAAATTTTAAGTCAGATAGGGCTTTTCCAAGTCAATTGTGCCAAGTTTGACTTTTTGGGCCCAAAAGCCCATTAAGGTTGACTGTTTTTGGTTTTGGCCCATTTGAAGGCCCAATAGGGGTATTTTGGTCATTTCACTTTGATTTTCTGAATATGTAGGTTAAAATAAACTAGTTTTCAAGTTTTTAGAATTTTTTATAATTTTTGGATTTTTAATATTATTTTAATATTATTTTATTATTATTTTATTATTATTTTTCAAATTTCACATTTTTCAACTTTTTACATTTTTCTTAGCTTTAATACATTAAAAACAACTTTTAGAATAATTTTAGCACTTCTAGATTAATTTTTATAAATATTTTAAGTTTTAATAGTTTTTAAATAATTTTAAATAGTTTTTAATAGTTTAAAAATTTCTAAAAATAGTTTTTAATCTTTTTAGGTCATTTTAGAGGTTTACCAATTGAAAAATCTTTATTTGGGTTTTTTGATAATTTATTTGATTTTTAGGGCTTTAATTAGCATTGAAAAATTGAATATTTAATTAATTAAAAGGTTTGAAAAAGTTTTGATCATTGGTAAACTCTTAGTTTATTTATTTTGATTTTTGGTGAATTTTTGGTAATTTTCAGAATTAATATTTATTTTTGTAGTTTTTACGGTTTTACGTTCTAACTTTCTAGTAGTAATTTTTACGTCTTCGTCATCTTCTTTTCTCATCCCCTTCTAAACCAATCACTAATCACAAACATTTAACAAGTTTTTCACACACATATACCTCCTTGGGAAACGAACTTTCACACCATAAGGGTCATTAGTGCTTGATTTTCCTAAATCATCACTCGATACTTACCGCTCATTTACTCTCTTTTGTTTTCCTAAACAAGAGGTGTAATTTACCACAATCAGGGTGGTTGGTTGATGACTCGGATAACTATCACTTAAAGGGGTTACATTGTTGTACTCGGTGTCACGCGCTTAGTCGACGTGGATAATTTCAAGAGGTGTTGTGCTTATAGACTTCTTCAGTGATGCATTGAGTACTTAGAGATTTCTCCACCATTCCTCATTCAACAATTGTGCAAGCTTAAGTCGCAAGATCGAAGGATTCTTATTCAGTTTCACGTTTGATGTATCTGGTTCATTCTATCAGTGTTCACTTCAAATTGCTTTCACGTCGGTTGGTAAAGATGGCCATGGAGAGTTTATGAGTAGAGAATTTCGATCAGCAGCTGATTCTCACAAAATATATAATTCAGCTTATTTATTATTCTCACGAGATTTTAGGTGCATGTGCGTACGATTTATTGATGGTTCCGAGTTTCGAAACCATCAAGGGGGAAGAAGAAGACACATTAAACACACAACGAGTACACGTGATGAACTTCATACCTTCTTTTGATTTGAAGACATTCCGGGATGACATTTGTCATAGCCGTAGAGAATATCAGTGTTTTAACTCGTGGCGTTATCAATCTCTAAACGGTACACTACTGATTCGATGTTTAATTGTTTGGTTGTTGCAATTATTCATCATCATTATCCTATATTGAGAGATATGCATTCCCGGGACTTAATTGACTCTGGTGCATCTCCAGAAGAAGATATGTGCATTTCTGGGAGACTCGATACTTACCGCTCATTTACTCTCTTTTGTTTTCCTAAACAAGAGGTGTAATTTACCACAATCATTTTTGGCGCCGCTGCCGGGGAGGTGTGTCGTGATTAATTTGCATTGTTGTTTTTAATATTAACCATAAATAGTATTTGTATTAGTAGAAATCTACCAATACGTATTATCGGTTTTCTTTGTTTTTCTTGTAAAAATATTATTACTATATTGTATTAAGTATCACAACAAATAAACAATATCTCCAAAAGTGTGAAAACAAAATCTTAATTGGGATTTCATCACTCAATTATTGTATTCGAATCTCAAACAAAAAGAAAAAGGCAAAAATAGATGAATACTTTCGTGAAGCTCGATTTTGAAAAATACAAACTATAAGGTGGGTATAAGGCGGGTATTATAAAATATACCTTAAGGTAAAAGGCTCTTAAGTGCTTCGCGCCGCCTCGTTTCCCCGCTTGCTTGTGAGTATTTTGAGATTGAAGGCTAATCGAGGGTTTTGCCGCCCAAAGTATTATTACGTATAATATATTTTCTTGGTTTCTTTGTGATTAAAACCTCTTCAACAATTTGGTTTTCACCAAAGTTCTAAAGTCATTCGAAGGCATTCACTCCACGTGATCGTTTTCATTCCTTTGAGGCTTCTTTAATCAAGAATTTGATTCCAGGAGAGATTTTGTAGATTGTTGTCTACGAAGATACACCAAAAACCAAAATAATTAAATACAATCAAAAACACAAAAAAATTGAAAATTCACAAAACACCCAAAAAGAATCTTCTTTGCTCACCTCCCATTCTTCGTGAAGTTTATGATCACTCGTAATCAAGCAAAACGAGCTCGTAAACGTCTTCAAAAGCAAGCCAATCAAGAGACGTTGATTGAAGAACAACCTCCAATTGTTGAACCTATTGTAGAACAAGAAGTCGTCATGGCTAATCGTACTATGATGGAGTTGCTACAAGCACCCACCGAGGGTTTTGGAGAGGCTATTGTGATTCCCGCCATTCTTGCGGAGAATTTTGAGATTAAGACGGGTTTAATGTCGATGTTGCAAGCAAATAAGTTTAGAGGTCATGAGAAAGACAACCCGCACTACCACATTAGGAATTTTAACCGTCTCACCGCTACTAGCAAGTTTAAGGATGTTCCACATGGCGCCATTAAGATGATGTTGTTTCCATCCTCTTTAGATGGACCCGCTAAAATTTGGCTTGAGAAAGAACCGCCAAATTCGATTTTGACATGGGCCGATCTCGTTTCTAAGTTTGTGAACAAGTTTTTTCCACCATCTAAAACAACACATTTGAAAAATGAGATTTCACGATTTGTGCAAAGAAATAATGAAAGTTTTTCAATGGCATGGGAACGCTTTAAAGAATGTTACATGAATGTCCACACCATGATTTTACGGAATTGCATCAAATTGATACTTTTTATAATGGGCTTAATGATCATGAACGAGATTATTTGAATGCCGCCGCGGGTGGTAATTTTTTGTGCAAGACGACAAATGAGGCTTTACAAATCATCGAGAATAGATCTAAGGTTTATAGCCCTCGTAACACACCGAGTGTTGCCAATTTGGGTTCGTCATCGTCGCAATCGTCTCGTAGCATTAATGCCTTACATGATGAAGCTAATGAGGAAAATCGGTTTTTTGATAGATTTGCTAATCTTATGTCCCATTGGAAAGCTCAAGAAGCTTCAAATTCCGCTTCGGTTAAAGCGGTTGCTAAGAGTTGTTTGTCTTGTGGTGGAGCTCATGATCTTTCCGAGTGCATTACCGCGGATGGTAACACTTCGAGTGCTTATGTAGCAACGGGAACTTACAACCAAAACGGTCAAGGTTCCCGCCAAAATCAAGCTCCACCAAATCAAAATGCTAATAATTATCGAAACAACAACCAAGGTGGTAATTACCAAGGCAATTCACGCAACTACAACAAGGGGAATTATCAAAATGGGAATGGACAAGTCACTAATCAAAATCAAAACCGTGATTTTCAAAACACTACACAAGGTTTTCAAAATGCTCACACTAAAAATCTTCAAGGAGAATTTTTGGATTATGCTAAAGCAAATTATGCTAAATTCGATAACATGCAACGTGAGATGATTAGCTTAAGATCCGAGTTGAAAAACGAGCTAAAAAATGAACTTGCTAATGAACTTAAAACTCATGCAAACAAAATGGAAGGAAATGTCCAACGTATTCAACAAAATCAACAAAAGATGGAATTAGGACAACATGAGATTAAGTTGATGGAATTAGGACAACATGAACTTAAAACTCAGAAGCTCTTTCTTCACAAGTCCTAGCACCAGTAGCAGCATGATCATTCAACTTGGAACTTGTAGGTCTTGACTCTTCACTTGAACCACGAGATGCAGAGTCATTGGCTTTGTCACTGAAAGTACACGAGACAAAGTCATTAGTATTAGTAGAACTTTTTGGGGACTCATGCATCTGTGATCCATCCAAGTCATTATGCCAGGAAGTTGGCATAAAAGTTCCAGTAAGAGGAGGAGGGACAGCATGCATTTTTGCTGCTGGTTTAAACCTATTGTAACTAGGTTTTCCCTCGTCCTCTTTGTCAGCATCAAAGACACTTGAAAAAGATAAATCAAACACATCTTCTGAATCAATATATTTTTCAAATCCTAAGCCTCTTTTAGTTCGACCAGACATGCTACTATCAATTAATTTCGAAAGGTTTTTAGGTGCCTTTTGCCATTTTTCAAATCTCAGCATTGTAGCATCTAATTTTTCTTGCATCTCCTGTTTTTCTTTGATACTGGTATCTCTTACTGTTTCTATATATTTAAGCATATTAGTTGTGTTTTCTAAATCGATGCTTAGTATCCGAATTTTATCCTCATACTCACGTTGAGTATTTTGTAGCCACCTCTTTTGTTGTTCCAATGTGTTTAAAGAAGCCTTATAGGCTTGTACCTCTAAAAAGTACTTATCATTTTGATCATTTACTTCATTAAATTGGGACAACAATTCTGAGTATTTGTCATGACAACCAAGAGGACAATGTTGTACCTGAGGTGAGATGCCCATAAGAGCAAACTCATATGCTTCTTCTGCATCAGAGAGATTCCCAGCAATCATTGCAAACACGTCAGTCAAGGACTCGGCAGATTCCAGAGTAGAAGCCTGATGATGATTCCAGTTGACCATAGAGTCAACAGATACCAGTGCCTTCTTGTCATCTTTTATCTCCTGAACCTTAAAGGCGGAGTACCTGCTCTTCTCCTGGTCATTCTTGCTAGGGCACTCCCATGCAAAATGACCTTGTTGCTGGCAGTTATAGCATCGAACCTTGCTTCTGTCGAATCTTGCTGGCTCCCGAGGGTTGTAATTGAATTTTCGACCTGCTTTCTTCTCAAACTTGTGAACCCTAAGAGTAAGCATGGCCATCTTCCATTTAATATCCATTTCATCTAGGTCAAGTTTATCGACCTGTTTGAAGTCATCAAAAGCAAGTTGTTGTTGAGCATCAACATCAGCCACAAAAGAATGGAGAACAGCTTCTACCATACTACCAGACTTGGCAGTAGGATTAGGAGCAGAAGTATGCTGAAAAGTATGATGAGAGGAGACAGTATTGCTTGGGCTACTAGCATATGACATGGGACTAGATGCCATAGAACTCACAAAGGCAGAATTAGCAGGAGTGGGAAAAGAGTCACTCGAAAATCCTCTCACATGAGGTTCGAAAGTTCTGAGCTTATGAAACAGATCATCAAAGTTGAGATAGTCATGCCCACCTTTGGCTTTGAGAGAGATCACCACCTGATTCCATGAGTAGGGTAAGGCTTTAAGAAACCTTGCATTAATATCACCATCATCAGGCTTTGACCGAAGTTGATTCAATTGGCTCAATATCTTCTGGAACCTATCATACCCTTGATGTAAACCTTCAGTTTCTAAGATTTTGAATTCTGTGAATTCATCTCTCAGCATGGATCTTCGCATTTTCTTTGACTCCTCATTCCTACCAAACCTTGCTTTTATGCCATTCCAGATCTCTCTGGCATCATCCAAATGGTAGAAGTCACAAATGTGATCTTCAGGAAGAGATTGAAGCAAAATCGTTTTTGCTTTGACCTCCTTCTGAATAGCTATGATTTCTTCATGAGATTTAGGGTCACAAAGAGTAATATTACCATTCTTTTCTCTTTCAGTAAGCTTCCTGCTGTTCCCATTCAGAATGATCTTCCAAAGATCTTGATCAGTATTGGTGATCCACCATTCCATCTTCATTGCCCAGTTATCATATTCACCCTTTTTCAAAAGAGGGAATTTACCATTTGTGTTTGAAACCGTAGCAACGATCTGCTGAGGTTGTACGATTTTAGGAGTGCTGTCTTCTCCTGTTTGAGTAAAAGTTGAGGCAGACATGATAACACAAAAATGTCAGAAATAAGAAAACTTGATTCTTCTTGTATAGAGACCCTCCCAGGCTTTGATACCACTTGTTGGGTCTACTAGATGTAGATCTTGCAGCCTGTCAGGAACGGTGAATGACTTCTGTAATCACAAATCAATCCACGGAGAGACTCTATACACAATATGAATGTAGAATACAAATATAATAAAGAAGAACAGAATAACTATAAAGACTTGATCCTTTCTAAGGATTTCTAATATTGATAATGACTAGAACTACGTTTGGTGAAGGTGTGTATAACCCTTCTGCCTAAGGTTCCGTTTATACTACGAGGAAACCCTAATACAGCATTAAACAAAACGTGTAAAACTGATATGCATATCCTTTCCTAACATATCTCATGCATATCCTAACAGAATAATAAACAAATAATAAAGATTGACTTTGACCAGGACCAGGAGCACGACTTGCTCCTACTACTACTAGGACCAGGAGGAACTGCATACCTCCTAGTCTACCTATTACATTTAACTATTACAATGGTCCTAACAGTTATTAAAAGCGGATGCTAGGCAATCAAAATTTGAGGACCGAATGGCTAAGATGTTTGAAGCAATCATGTGTGAACCCTCTTCCTCGGGTGGTCTTCCTAGTGATACCATTGCAAACCCGAAGGGAGAAATGAAGGTTATTACTACACGAAGTGGTAAAACTTTCAAGGAACCAATCTCTCGTCCAAGTACTTCTACGGAGAAGGAAATCGAGAAAGAACCCGAGGTGATGGTCAAAAAGGAGCACATTACAATCCCACGATGTACCGCTCAAACCACACCTACGGTTGAACCAATACCAGTTGTGGAACCCGAGTTTCCAAGGCCGTTGCCTAATGACCAACCCACACCACCTTTGCCCTACCCGTCGAGACGAAACAAAGAGAAATTGCAAGAACGTAACAAACAACAAATCGAGCTTTTTATAAAGATGTTTCAACAAGTGCATTTTGATGTGAGTTTATGTAAAACCCGTAAAAACAAGGTCATAATTTAATTCTATTTTCAATTATTTTGAAGTATTTTATAACGTTAAATATTATTATGTTTAACGGTTTAAGTTGAAACCGATATTAAATATTATATTTTAATATTTTGACGAGCAACGAGGACTACTAGTGATCGCGATACCGACGGATGCCAAAAATTTTATATTTTATTATCGATCGTTTCGATATTCAATATTTTCGACGATATCGTTTTAATTACGTATCGAGTCGTTATATTATTATTTTTTGTGTGCGTTTAAACTTTTAAGTATTTTTACGAAACCCGAGTCCCGTAAATATTTGTAAAATTGACTTTTAGTCATTTCCCGCTTTTTAACTAATAATTACATTTTAGCCCAAAACAATGCACTATTTACAAAATCTACCCTAAGCCTTACTAAAATAATTTTCTTTACCATATACTTCCACTAACTCTTCATTTAAAAAAAAAACAAAAAGTTCATCCAAGTCTTCTCTCTTTCTTTTCTTAGCCAAAACTTACACCACCTCAAAACCCCATCTTTACCCAATTTTTCCTAGCTTATAACTTTGATCCATCCAAAAATAAAAGAAGACCACATCTTAAAATCAAGAGGTGATTCTAATGATACCATTTTTATTAACATGCATGAACATTTATTTTCAAAATTTTTTATGATGATCAAATCATGTTTGATCCAAATTTGTTGTATGCATGTGTTAGTAGTGATGATCAAATGGTGTTTATGCCATGTTTTTGTTAAAAAGTTGATTTTTAATTTTTGGGTTTTTAATTTTGATGATGATGCAACTGTTAGGATTAATATAGGATGATATTAGGGGTGTAGGATGATGAGCAAAATTGTTAGAATTGATCAAAACATGATTTTGTGGGAGATTTTGAAAGGTGATTTTGGGCAGTAGGTTAGAGGCTGTTTTCGGGGGTCTTACTGTTTATTAATCTCTTAACTAATTGGATAGGGTTGTTGAGAATTTCGTTAGCTTCGATTTCATATAAAGTAGGCCTTCCAACTCCAAACGAGGTGGAAGATACACTAGTTTGATTTTCGTGTACCGGGAGACGAGTGTCGACACAATCCGAAAATTGTTGTCGATATTTGGATCGAATCTCGGGGACTATAACATGAGTTTCAAAATAATTCAAGGGCTGTTCTCAGGCTCCATGTTTAGTATTTTGAGTCTATTTTTAGAATCAAGTGTTGTTTTTACAAATGGAGTTGTTTAGAATGGTCAAAATGGTTTCGTAAGTCAAGGTCGCTAAACTGTCCGGATTTTGTGATTCAAAAATGAGTCGGGCAGGGAACTTTAGAAGTAAAATCTTTTAATGGGCTTTTGAGAGGACTTTCTATATATAGTAAGTAAGTTCTCTGAGTAGTATCATAAAAATTTGATATGTTTAAGTATGGGAAAACGGCTTGGACATTCGGTATGTTCCGGCAGATTTTTATTAAAGGCATATAATAATAAAATGAATATATAGGAAAGTATAATAGAACCACTTGCATCGTTTTCTCTCGAGTTGTCGTGATTTTATACTTGAGTTTGATTTTATTAAGTATCATTTATTTCTCGAGTCTATTATTAATGTACGCACCTTATTTGCTAGGTTGCGGTTGTCGTGTTTTTCGGGCATCTACTATCATCGGCGATCGTTTTCAACTACAATAAGTACTAAGGTGAGTCTATAGCCTCATTTGAGCTCATTCAAATATTTTAAAACCCGCGAGGGGGAATACATGTTTTGTAAACTTAGAACACAAGATTTTTATGGTATGCTTGTCCCTTTATGAATGGACCCGTGGTTGCCTTGATTGCCTTAGTTAAAGCCTCAATTATGGACCGTTAATTAACCTATGATGGGTTACCGCTAGTACAATTAACAGATCTATGGGGGAAGCCGCCCCGGTTCAGTTTTTGTGGACTTGTCATAGAAGCTTAGGCCCGACCTCCACACTGTTTGAACATATTGTATTAAGAAGTCAGGTATACGGCAATGTACCAATAATCTGGAGGTAACCGACAATTAATAAATCTCTCGTCTTATTAGACTGATATGGGAGTGTCTAAGGGCTCGGTTCCATGAGCTTATTGCAATTTATGCTAAATACAATTATTATTGTTGATGCAAATTATTAGATGCTTGTTGCCTTTAAGCATGCCACAAACTTATAATCTTTGCTTGTGTTCAAAATGATTATATAAACCTATAGATTCACTCGGCATTTTTGCTGATGATTTTCTCACATGTATTTCAGGTAATCAAGAAGGCTGAAGCTTGGAAGCCACGGGAATGAATGTTGTGCACTACTTTGCAATATAAACTCTTTGAATATTTGTCGTTCCTTTTGTTCAAAACAATTTAAATCTTTTGTTTTGGTTGTACTTTGGTTACGATGTCTTGGGACTACGCTACTCTGACAAATGTTTTAGGAACGATAAATCTAAAACGTCTCTTTTTTAGTCGTTCTTTATAAATTATGTGTTGTAGTATCATTGTTTAGCACCCAAAGATGTATTCCGCTGCGTGTCAATTTGGGGGTGTTAAAGATTGGTACCAGAGCCATGAGTTATAGAGAACTAGGTCTTTTTCTAAAAACCTAAACTATAACTGTCGGTTTTTTTTATTTTTCAAAGAGTCGGTGCACATGATTTCGCGTGACTTCAGGTTCAAACTACTTCTGAGATTACAATTTTAGTATACGTTATTACGTATACCTTATTGCCAAGTATTTATAAATAAATACTATGATCCATTTACGGATATATATTTATATCTAGGATCCCTTTAATCGATATATATATTTATGTCGTTAAACTTTTCGATAAAAGTTTATCATTTATTAATGATTAACTTAAATAAATACATTGAATTTTCAAGATCTTTCTGTATTTATTTTTGAAGTATTTAAATTGCTTTTATTGCAAATTTTATATTATGACCTTACATACCTTCATCTGCGCACGTTAATTTCATTGTTTAACCCTTTGTGATATCTATATAGATATCCAAATCGTCTTTCGGCTGTTTGTGCTTGGACGTCTTGAAACGTAGTGTCTAGACCATTGTGTAGCTCAATGTGTCCTTGGAATAGACTAACCGCTATCGTGTGAGTCACACATTTTGAAACATTTCCTATAATCGTGTTGAATAATATCACGGTTTTCATAATATTTTGTTGATTTTTATCACCGTTTTATACGACATGTGAAGATTTAATTCGTTGACATTTATATGTATCGACTCCGAAGTGTATTGTTCGCTTATATCTTGGTAACGTCATTCACCGTTTTGCTTCCTAAATTTCGTGTTGAATACCTTGAAGCATCTTATGTCATTCATTATACTATATTTTTATTTGATGCTCATTATGAGATTTATTTTTCATTGTTGTAAAATCCACAAGACATGTGTGTATATATGTATATATTTTGAGCCGTTAAGAAGTGTCGAAAAATGTACTTTATGCAGAAACTGTAGGGGCAGTATAAACAGGTCAAAACTTAAAAGTAAAACCTGCATTTTTAAAATAAAATAGTCAAACCTGCACAGAACTTGCAGGTGTATTTTGGTCATTTTACATTGGTTTTCAGGTCTCGGGTAAAACTAGAAAGTCGTCTGAAACGTCGTTTTGCATCAAAATGCTTTAGACTCTGAGTCGTGGAGATGTCGTTTATCGGGTCAATTAATCGGCTCATATTTAAAAGTTAAATCTGATAGAAAATTCAGAACATGAGTTTTTAATGTTTCTAAGCTGTTTTGATTTCATTTGAGATCGTAAAATTTTAAAAAATATTATTTTACAACTAAGGAATACTAGTTGCATGTGAAAAAGTTTTTTAAAAAAATAGAAACAGTACAGGATTAGCAATTACCGGAATAATGGGGTAATCTGAAAACGAATAATATACTTTCTTAAAAGCATGTTGTGTCGAGTATCTTACATAGAATACACATGTGGATTGTTTTATTCTTTTCATATATATGACTCATTTTTCATTCGATGTTGTTCTATTTTTATTTTCTTCTGACCTTCCACTGATTTGGGTTGAGTTTTGAAGTTTTGTCTTCACATTCTTCGTCGATATTTTATCACATGTCTCATGGCATTTTCGTCTAAACCTTATAACCTTTTGAAACTTTAACAACTTGTAACCATTTCATTAATTGTTTTACGAGCTACTATTTGCTACTTTTTGCAAACCTTTAGCTACTTTATACGTTGTCATGATGTCACCTTATAAATAAATCTGCTATTATTTTATGATTATTTTCACCAATTTTTTTTACTTTGGTCTTAATACTTTTCGTAACATTAAAAGTTTCTTACTGATTATCTCACAAATTACTTGTATCCTATAAATTTATAAATTATTTTTAAATTCCATTTTACAAATGGCATGGTTTATATAAACATAAGAAACGTAATACTTTTCGACGAAATGAAGCACTGCATTGCTAGCCCTAAATTATACATGGCCTGATCACCTATGTCTAATTTAGAAGGAGCCATGTTAGGCTGAATAGTAGTCACCTTAAAAATCTTGATAATAAAGAACTTTTTACTTGTAACTATGATAAAGATAGATAAAATGAAATAAATTGAAAAGATGTTTTGAAAACCTTTATATTTCATGCAAGTAGCACAATTTCTATGCATCCGCATATGTTTTCTTACCTTTTGTTAAACGAATTACGTGATTATAAGTACGTTTTTACTCGACGATCGTTTTTTTCTACTTGTTACTTCATTTTGTCTTATAACTGATTTCTTTTGACCGTTCTTCTAATTACTGACTGTTGATAAATGACTTGAAAGTCTCAATGTTTTATCCTTCCTTCTCGTCCAATCTTCTTTATGCGACTGGGTAGATCTTTGGAATGTCTCCGCACGTGAATAATGAATTATCACTAGAGTGATTTCCGTATATCCGGGATGACGTCCGTCACTCTCGTTTGTCTCGAAATCCACTCTTATGAACTGTGCTTTGACTTCTCTCTTTAAACACTAACATCGTTCATTTGATTTGTTTTAATTACAAGTGATTATTAGGAATTTTATTTATTAAAATTTTTGTATGGATCTTCTCTCCGATCATGTATCGACCACCGCTAAGTTAACGAGCTGATATTGGTGAATCATCAACCGCACTAACAAAATTGAAAACTTGTTTAATCTATTATTTCTTATCGTCTTACCATCAACGCCTTTATTTATTATTCTCTTTAAGAATTCATACGACATTTGCTTCGTCCCCTTTTGTACCATTGATTTCGTACTAATTGTTGACTATTATTTCCATTCGTATTCGTTTGTTATCTTGTCACATTTAGAAACCCGAATGTAACCCATATTTATTTTGGAATGATAAACACCTTTATGTATTCCTACAAGGTATTATAAAATTTTTATGGAACTTTTATACATTTTTCCAATGATTCTCAGTTATCGAAATAACCATCACATGTAAAAGGTCAAATTTATACATCATATTTTGTATAACTAAAACTAATGTTTAAATTGAAATTATGTTTTTATCTTTTGAAGTAATTGACTTATCATACTTTACTTTTAATGTAATGAAATTGCCAATTTAATTTATATTCCTAATAGTGATTTAATTTGGAAATTATATTCTCTAATTGTAACCATCAGTATGAGTTTAATTAATAAATTTATGTCATTCTTTCAAAGTTTCTTAAGACGACCAAATAAATTTTGAAACTATTTTACTTCTATTTTTTATGTATCATCTTTATCAAGAAAGTACCTCAACTGAGTTTTAAGGTAATACCAAATCCGGGATGGATAATTGTGACAAATGTTATTTTAATGATAATGTATAATTTATTCTTCGCTCTCATTTTTCTAGTATTGTGATTTATTATGTTTTACGGTTACGTGAGTCGAGATCCCTCGTCGATCGTCAACCTTAAATCATTTTACCACATCTTGTCCGTTTATGCGTTTATTGAATTCATTTTTATCTCGTTATGTTCCTCGTATTGAAGATTATTATTTTGTTCTGAGTTTAATATGAATCTTGGGAAGCAGTGTATAAGAAGAAACGATAAGTGTCACCAGGATTTATGCGTGTACTTGTGGAATGATTGAGGACCGAATCTCTTAATGAATGGAGTTAATAAATTTGTTACAACCTCGAGGAGCATGTTGAAGCCGACACCGCAAGTGGAAAGACTCTTGTGATCAAGTGGTTATTATCAAGGGTTCGTTCAAGGTTTTCTCGATGATTAATGGTGGAGATCTATACTCGATGTTTATGTTCGGCCTTTTCTTTTATGTACTTATATGGTGTGTGATCTAGTCAAATGATCGTAAGTTGTGAGAACTTGAGATGACATCATCCGATGACGTCCGATCATATAGAACACATATTATGTAATATCTTTTTGACTTTCAACGACGATGTTTATTGAGACTTTAATGCGCGTTGGCGAAAGTGAGATGGTGTCTTTGTATTATCTTTTGAAGTAGGGACCCGCGTGTGAGCACCCTCCGATGACGAAAATGTTTTTCTTGTTAATTCTTTTTTATGTGTGTCCATGGCTATCCGGCCAGTGGCTATCCTTTAAATTGCAACATTCTTTTTAACTGGACTTACCCGAAAATCCTGTCACCTATTCTTGTCGTCGAATGAGCTTCGTGTGATTCATAAAATTTTCATGTGTCGAACTTGACGGGTGACTGGTGGATAAGGATTTATTTATTCCTTTATGGTGAGATACAACTTGACGACAAGTTGCGTTTTGTAAAAGAACCAGTGGAGATCGTGGATCAAGATTCACGTAGGAACGTGAAGACTTCTTTATAAGGAATGCCCTCATCCTTCCGGGTAGTGAACAACTCGTGTATGAGGCGAGTTGAGCGTCGGGACGTCGCTCCCTTAAGGTGGTGAGGATGTAAAACCCGTAAAAACAAGGTCATAATTTAATTCTATTTTCAATTATTTTGAAGTATTTTATAACGTTAAATATTATTATGTTTAACGGTTTAAGTTGAAACCGATATTAAATATTATATTTTAATATTTTGACGAGCAACGAGGACTACTAGTGATCGCGATACCGACGGATGCCAAAAATTTTATATTTTATTATCGATCGTTTCGATATTCAATATTTTCGACGATATCGTTTTAATTATGTATCGAGTCGTTATATTATTATTTTTCGTGTGCGTTTAAACTTTTAAGTATTTTTACGAAACCCGAGTCCCGTAAATATTTGTAAAATTGACTTTTAGTCATTTCCCGCTTTTTAACTAATAATTACATTTTAGCCCAAAACAATGCACTATTTACAAAATCTACCCTAAAGCCTTACTAAAATAATTTTCTTTACCATATACTTCCACTAACTCTTCATTAAAAAAAACAAAAAGTTCATCCAACTCTTCTCTCTTTCTTTTCTTAGCCAAAACTTACACCACCTCAAAACCCCATATTTACCCAATTTTTCCTTGCTTATAACTTTGATCCATCCAAAAATAAAAGAAGACCACATCTTAAAATCAAGAGGTGATTCTAATGATACCATTTTTATTAACATGCATGAACATTTATTTTCAAATTTTTTTATGATGATCAAGTCATGTTTGATCCAAATTTGTTGTATGCATGTGTTAGTAGTGATGATCAAATGGTGTTTATGCCATGTTTTTGTTAAAAAGTTGATTTTTAATTTTTGAGTTTTTAATTTTGATGATGATGCAACTGTTAGGATTAATATAGGATGATATTAGGGGTGTAGGATGATGAGCAAAATTGTTAGAATTGATCAAAAACATGATTTTGTGGGAGATTTTGAAAGGTGATTTTAGGCAGTAGGTTAAAGGCTGTTTTCGGGGGTCTTACTGTTTATTAATCTCTTAACTAATTGGATATGGTTGTAGAGAATTTCGTTAGCTTCGATTTCATATAATGTAGGCCTTCCAACTCCAAACGAGGTGGAAGATACACTAGTTTGATTTTCGTGTACTGGGAGACGAGTGTCGACACAATCCGAAAATTGTTGTCGATATTTGGATCGAATCTCGGGGACTATAAAATGAGTTTCAAAATGATTCAAGGGCTGTTCTCAGGCTCCAAGTTTAGTATTTTGAGTCTATTTTTAGAATCAAGTGTCGTTTTTACAAATGGAGTTGTTTAGAATGGTCAAAATGGTTTCGTAAGTCAAGGTCGCTAAACTGTCCGGATTTTGTGATTCAAAGATGAGTCGGGCAGGGAACTTTAGAAGTAAAATCTTTTAATGGGCTTTTGAGAGGACTTTCTATATATAGTAAGTAAGTTCTCTGAGTAGTATCATAAAAATTTGATATGTTTAAGTATGGGAAAACGGCTTGGACATTCGGTATGTTCCGGCAGATTTTTATTAAAGGCATATAATAATAAAATGAATATATAGGAAAGTATAATAGAACCACTTGCATCGTTTTCTCTCGAGTTGTCGTGATTTTATACTTGAGTTTGATTTTATTAAGTATCATTTATTTCTCGAGTCTATTATTAATGTACGCACCTTATTTGCTAGGTTGCGGTTGTCGTGTTTTCGGGCATCTACTATCGTCGGTGATCGTTTTCAACTACTATATGTACTAAGGTGAGTCTATAGCCTCGTTTGAGCTCATTCAAATATTTTAAAACCCGCGAGGGGGAATACATGTTTTGTAAACTTAGAACACAAGATTTTTATAGTATGCTTGTCCCTTTATGAATGGACCCGTGGTTGCCATTAAATTGCATTAAGTGATTGCCTTAGTTAAAGCCTCAATTATGGACCGTTAATTAACCTATGATGGGTTACCGCTAGTACAATTAATAGATCTATGGGGAAAGCCGCCCCAGTTCAGTTTTTGTGGACTTGTCATAGAAGCTTAGGCCCGACCTCCACACTGTTTGAACATATTGTATTAAGAAGTCAGGTATACGGAAATGTACCAATAATCTGGAGGTAACCGACAATTAATAAATCTCTCGTCTTATTAGACTGATATGGGAGTGTCTAAGGGCTCGGTTCCATGAGCTTATTGCAATTTATGCTAAATACAATTATTATTGTTGATGCAAATTATTAGACGCTTGTTGCCTTTAAGCATGCCACAAACTTATAATCTTTGCTTGTGTTCAAAATGATTATATAAACCTATAGATTCACTCGACATTTTTGCTGATGATTTTCTCACATGTATTTCAGGTAATCAAGAAGGCTGAAGCTTGGAAGCCACGAGAATGAATGTTGTGCACTACTTTGCAATATAAACTCTTTGAATATTTGTCGTTCCTTTTGTTCAAAACAATTTAAATCTTTTGTTTTGGTTGTACTTTGGTTACGATGTCTTGGGACTACGCTACTCTGACAAATGTTTTAGGAACGATAAATCTAAAACGTCTCTTTTTTAGTCGTTCTTTATAAATTATGTGTTGTATATCATTGTTTAGCACCCAAAGATGTATTCCGCTGCGTGTCAATTTGGGGGTGTTAAAGTTTAGCCGACGCGTTGTTGTATATGCCTCATTTCGCTTCCACTTTTAAAAGTATGATGAGCGATAAGGAAAAGCTTTCAAAGCTTGCTAATTGTTCTTCGGTTTATCTTAACCGCATACCGGAAAAAGTTGGTGCCCCGGAAAGTTTCTCATTCCTTGTGACATACAAGATATGAAAGAATGCCTCGCCTTGGCCGATCTTGGTGCGAGCATTAATTTGATGCCATTTTCCATTTGGAAATCGCTTTCGCTTCCGGCTCTTATTCCTTCGAACATGTCTATCGAGATGGCCGATCATTCTATGATTTTAGCATGTGGAGTAGCCGAAGATGTTTTCGTGAAAGTGGGGAAGTTCTACTATCCCGTGGATTTTATAGTAGTTGACATCCCCGCGGATCCTCAAGTTCCTCTAATATTAGGTCGTTCATTTTTAGACACTTCGAGATCGCTTATCGATGTTCATGCAAGAACTAACACTTTGAGATTCAACGAAGAGGAACTTGTTATAAACTCTACTCAAAACTCAAAACCTTCTCATGTTTATGCAATCGCTACCATCAATCACATTGACATCGTTGATGTGGTTTGCGATGAGTTTTCATAAGAAGTGTTAGGTTTTTCCGATAGCTCGTCAAGTGGCAATCCCACTATTTTGGATCCGATTCTTGCTAATTCCACACCAAATCTCACTCCATTCCAAGGAGGCGATCTCACTACAAATGAAATCGACAATGAAGATGAGGTGTTGATTAGTGATGATACTTCTATTCCACCATTTCTTCCGCCGATGGAAGTTATGAGTGTTGAACCAAAATCTTCAATCGAGGAACCACCTATCCTTGAATTGAAAGATCTTCCTTCTCACCTTGAATACGCATTCTTGGAAGGTGATGACAAGTTGCCGGTTATTATTGCAAGAGGTCTTGCCAATGATGAAAAAACCGAGCTCTTGAAAGTTCTTAAGGCTCATAAAGGGGCAATTGCATGGAAAATATCTGACATTAAGGGTATTGACCCAAAATTTTGTACTCACAAGATTTAATGGAGGAGGACTACAAACCCGCAATTCAAAGTCAAAGAAGGGTGAATCCCAAAATTCACGATGTCATTAAAAAGGAGGTCCTTAAACTCCTTGACGCGGGAATGATTTATCCTATATCCGATAGCCCATGGGTGAGCCCAATCCATTGTGTCCCTAAAATGGGAGGAATGACCGTTGTGCCTAATGAAAACAACGAGTTAATTCCCACTCGTGTTGTGACCGGTTGGAGGGTGTGTATTGACTACCGAAAGTTAAATGACGCCACTCGTAAAGACCACTTTCCATTGCCCTTCATGGATCAAATGTTGGAGCGACTCGCGGGAAATGAATTCTATTGCTTTTTAGATGGTTTTTCCGGTTACTTTCAAATCCCTATCGACCCTCATGATCAAGAGAAGACTACGTTTACGTGTCCTTATGGAACGTTCGCTTATCGTAGGATGCCTTTCGGACTTTGTAATGCACCGGGTACGTTTCAACGGTGTATGATGGCGATTTTTCACGATATGATCGAGAAATCGATGGAAGTGTTTATGGATGACTTCTCAGTGTTTGGCAATTCGTTCACGTCGTGTTTATCTAATCTCGAGCAAATGTTAAAACGTTGTGAAGAAACCAATCTTGTGCTTAATTGGGAAAAATGTCATTTTATGTGTAAACAAGGAATCGTCTTAGGACAAAAGGTGTCGAAGGCGGGGATTGAGGTCGATAAAGCTAAGGTAGACGTCATCGCCAAGTTACCTCATCCCAAAACCGTTAAGGGAGTTAGGAGTTTCCTAGGCCACGCGGGCTTTTATCGTCGTTTCATCAAGGACTTTTCGAAAATCTCTCGACCTATGACACACCTTCTCGAGAAGGATGCTCCTTTTAAATTCAGTGAGGATTGTGTTATAGCTTTCGAAACTCTCAAAAGGAAACTTACCGAAGCTCCCATTCTTGTTGCTCCTAATTGGGAATTACCCTTTGAAATCATGTGCGATGCAAGTGATTATGCTATAGGGGCCGTCTTAGGGCAACGTTATGACAAGCATTTCCGTCCTATCCATTATGCTAGTAAGACGATGACCGAGGCTCAATTAAAGTACACCACAACGGAAAAGGAATTCCTTGCCGTGGTCTATGCTTTTGAGAAATTCCGACCTTATCTCGTCTTGACTAAAAGCATCGTGTATACCGACCATTCGGCTATCAAGTATCTCTTAGCTAAGCAAGATGCTAAGCCGAGATTGCTTCGTTGGATGATCCTCCTCCAAGAATTTGATGTCACCGTGCTTGACAAAAAAAGGAGCCGAGAATCTAGCGGCCGATCATCTCTCTCGTCTAGAAGATCCTCACAAAGATGTTTTCGAGAACAAGGAAATCACCGAAACATTTCCTCTCGAGACTCTCGGTGTAGTGAATTCTAAAGACACCACCCCATGGTTTGCCGACATTGCAAATTACCATGCGGGCAATTTCATAATCAAGGGTATGACGACACAACAAAAACGAAAATTCTTTCGTGACGTCAAGTTCTATTTTTGGGACGACCCTTATCTCTTTCGGGTTTGTTCGGATCAACTTGTTCGACGTTGTGTTTTTGGTGCCGAAGCTTCTAATATCCTTAGAGCTTGTCACGAGGGACCCACAGGTGGTCACCACGGTGCTAATCTCACGGCTAAGAAAGTGTTCGATGTCGGCTTCTTTTGGCCTTCTATCTATCGTGATGCACACGCACTTGTGAAGTCGTGTGATTCGTGCCAACGTCAAGGAAAATTGTCTCAACGTGATGAAATGCCGCAAAACATAATTCAAGTGTGTGAGATTTTCGACATATGGGGAATAGACTTTATGGCGCCGTTCCCATCGTCTCATGGCAACAAATATATCCTCGTCGCGGTGGACTACCTTTCTAAGTGGGTGGAAGCTAAGGCTTTGCCTACTAATGATGCTCGTGTGGTAGTGAAGTTTTTGAAGCAACTATTCTCTCGGTTCGGAACCCCTCGTGCTATTATAAGCGATCGTGGAACCCATTTTTGTAATGACCAATTCGAAAAGGTTCTAAAGAAATATGGAGTTACTCATCGTCTTTCTACGGCTTATCACCCGCAAACGAGTGGGCAAGTCGAGGTTTCGAACCGAGCTTTAAAGAGGATTTTAGAGAGGTCAATTGGAGAAAACCGTGCTTCATGGTCCGACAAACTTGATGACGCTTTATGGGCCTTTAGGACCTCTTATAAGACACCTATCGGTTGCATTCCTTATAAGTTAGTCTATGGGAAGAATTGTCATTTGCCCATTGAGTTGGAGCACAAGGCATATTGGGCCCTTAAGCATGCAAACTTTGACTTGAAGACCACGGGAGATCACCAGAAAATACAATTGAATGAATTGGATGAATTAAGAGATAATGCTTATGAAAATTAATTAATTTTTAAAGAAAAGACTAAAAGTTTCATGATTCAAAGATTTAAAACCGGGTTTTTAACGTTGGTGATCAAGTGTTGCTTTTTAAACCTCGTCTTAAGATATTTTTCGTGAAATTGAAATCTCGTTGGTCGGGTCCGTTCACCATTACACAAGTGTTTCCTTATGGGACCATCGAGCTAGCTTAAGATGATGGTCCTAATTTCAAGGTGAATGGACATAGGCTTAAGCACTACTTTGGTGGGGAAATTCCTTCAATGGTTGCCCTCGACCAAGTCACCTTCCCCAATGATAATTAGCATTGAGGGGATCGAGTCGAGCTCATGACTCGGTAATAAAAAACGAGGTGCCTCGTGGGGGAGATCCCATGCTTATCTTTTATGCTTACTATTCACTAATAAGGGGACTTGTACCCTTCCAACTCGTTGTCTCGTGGTTGTTTGTGACTGTGTTATCTAGATCATCATCATCATCTACGATTGAAGACTCTCGTGTTCGTTTACGTGAGCCTCCATCGTTTGCTTGAAGAAGTTTTTCACGAATCCATGACATATCCTTTATTGTTCTAACAATTATCTTTTAGCATACATAATAAACGGCTTTAGATATATTGTTGATCACCCTTTCCATGCTAGATCCTAAGCATTCGATTCTTCGTCTCTAGTATGGGGGTGCTCCACCTTTAGACTCGAAACATTGAGGACAATGTTTGATTTTAGTATGGGGGGTGAATAGGTACTTTCTTTGCTACGCCCTCACGTTCTCCAACTTTCAATGTTTTGTTTTTATTGCTAATAAGGCCAAAAATGGCAAAATTTTAAATTTTTCTTAGTTTTCATAAGTGTTTTTAAGACACGAATGTATATTTTCCAATGGGTAGAATAAGAGTTAATTTTTGACTTGATGGGCATTTGGAGCCATTTACATTCCTTAACCCGCTCAATTCAAGTTTTGCTAGACTTTTATATAGGGAGCTTTAAAACGCGAAAGTCTTAATTCATTCGAATCAAGAACAAGAACTTTTCGCAAGTTCCTATAATTGATCCTAGAAAGTCACTTATCAAGGGAACTATAAAATGCATTCTCTAAACTTGAAAAAGTCCAAGAAAGTGCAAGATCCTATAGGTGGCTTGAAAACCCAAAACTTTGATTTGATATAGTCTTAATGAAAGTTAATCCAAATTTGGCTTAATTTTGACTTGCATGGCTATGTTTTCACGAGTCTCTTTAATTAGAGGTCTTTATATAGTGAAATGAAAACTTGAAAATTAAAATACATGAAATTTAAACTAAGTCGAACGAGTAAAAATAACACTAAGAAAATTGGCGGGAAAAACAAGTTCAAAAATCAAATTTAAAATAAAAGGAATTAGTTTCGCAATATGAAAATTGAGTATAATTTCGCAAATTTGAAACCAAGATTTCGCAACTTTGAAACCAAGATTTCGCAATAGCAAATGGAACAAATCCGCAATCCTTAAAATCACATAATTTCGCAATTAAACCCTAATTCCGCAATGCTTTGAAAAGATCGATTTCGCAATCAAAATAAACATCAAATTCGCAATAAACCTGGAAGAATGATTTCGCAATACCAGTTAAGTTCAATTCCGCAATGCACGACAAAGATCAATTTCGCAATACTAATAATGTTCAATTTCGCAATACAGAAAAGGAATGAATTCGCAATTAAAAATATTCAAATTCGCAATACCCCAAAATGAAAGATTTCGCAACTTGGAAAATGTTCAAATCCGCAACTTCAGAAATATAATTCAATTTCGCAATCAGAAAAGGTGAACAAATTCGCAACTTTGGAAAAGTTGCAAAATCGAATCAGACGCTCCTAAAAAATAGGATCTCGGACAAAGACGATTTTTAGCAACTTTTTAGTAACTTTTCAATGACAATAAGCCAAGAAAAACTCCAATAAGCTATGAATAAGCTAAGGAAAAGATCAAGACTTGTAAAAACATCAAAGTAATCACACGAAATTTAAAAAGACCACAACTTTAAATAAGAATATGATGAAAAAGATGACGAAATCAAGAACACAATTAACAAGAAAGATTAAAAGATGGAGATTAAGAAAAGATTAAGCTTGAAATGTTAAGATTAATATTAAAAGCAAGAATTTTAAAACAAGAAATGAAGGTTTTCTAGTGAGAGAAAGTTAAGCTTTCTCTCTCTAGATTTTAAAACTACAAAGTGAAAAAAATGAATCTAAAACTAACTAGGTGTATAATTTTTGTGAAGTGGGATCTTTATATAGGCGTGTGATATGGGCTTGTAAATGGGCTTTGGTATCGGGCTTCTTTTCTTCTTTCTTCTTTAGTCTTCTCGTCTCTTTAAATAAACGTTTCCGACTTTGGATTTTGAGAAGTGTCGGTGAATAATTCCAACTCGTCTTATAATCTTTTGTTTAATAGACTCGAGTTCTTCGACATATATGAATCTTCCATCTTTGGCTCTATTCTTTGATAAATCTTTAAATAGGCACAATGACTTCAAATCTTTTGCATCTCTTGGACAATAGACTTCGTCTTGAGTCTTTTTCCTCGATGAGTCTTTTTCCTCGATAAAACCCGTGCAATCCCATGTTTTCTTCAATATTCATCCGGTTGACTCTGAAAACACAATAAACACAAAAACCACGCATAATTCCAAACAAATGATATTAAATACGTGTTTTGGTCTTGTTTTAGCCAGAAATAAGTGGTAAAGGGATGGGTGTTTTCACACCTATCAACTTTCTTTATGGAGTTAGCAATATTTGCATCATACACCTTGAGGCTCTTTAAGATGTAAAAGTGCTCCTTACCTATGATCCACACCCTAAGCCTCCTTTGACATAAACAAGGGAATTGAACTTCATCATACAACCTAAGGCTCATAATGATGAAGCAAGTTTTATTAAACACTTCACCATGCCATACACCCTAAGGCTCTAATGACAAGGCTAGTGCTAGATGACTCCCACCCAAAGGCTCATAGAGAACATATTTTTATTTATTCTTCTTTATTAATGATATATATAGTAAACCAAATTCCGCAATCCCATGATCAAAAATTCCATGACGCTGACACCCTCAATGTGTTCTTACTTAAATTACAAGGGAAGAAAAAGAAGGAGTTAAAAGTTAAGATATTGAGCCCAAACCGCTAAAAACTTCATTTATTAAGCAATTAAATATTCAAGCATAAAAAATAAATACGAGGAGAAAGAGTAACACAAAAAACTTATACAAGGAAGACTTAACCTCAAAACTTATGATCAACTCTATCATCTCTTGTTCTCTATATTGTAAAATCTCAAAGTTGTGAGACTAATCGATGTTTAGCCTATTAAATCAAAGTTTTGGGTTTTCAAGTCATCTATAGGATCTTGCATCTTCTTGGACTTTTTCAAGTTTAGAATTTGTGTTTTAAAGTTCCCCCTTATAAATGACTTTCTAGGATCAATTATAGGAACTTGCGAAAAGTTCTTGTTCTTAAACCCGTAAGAGTTATGACTTTCGCATTTTAAAGTTCCCTATATAAAAAGTCTAGCAAAACTTAATTTAAGCATGTTAAAGAATGAGCTAAGGTAAAAACCAGTCGAGTCAAAAACTATTCTTATTTTCACCAACGGAAAGCCTACATTTGTGTCAAAAACACTTATTTTCTTTATTATTAAACACAAAATTGCACTAAAAATTTAAAATTTTATAAAAAACGAGAAAAACGATTATGTTTGAACACGACAAAAGCAATTGAAAGCGATTATATGGATTGACTCCCCCATGCTAAACCCAAACATTATACTCAATGTTTCCTAGCTCAAGAGTAACACCCCCTTGCTAGAACACGAAGAGTCGAATGCAAAAGTCCTAACTTGGTAAGAGTACGCAATCTATAAGTCGTTTATTAATTATGATTTAAGATAAAACGTTAGTCGATAAAAATCAAAGGATAACAAATTCCCCATTTGACAATCAAAGTATCGAAGCTCGAGTGGACCGGGCAAAAACCAAACACGAGAGTCTTCAATGATCAGGGTCAAACCTAAGATTCACATTACAACAAAAACACGAACACGAGCTTGAAAGATCAAGCCTTATTAGTGTTAGAAAATAGAAAAAAGATAGAATGTATGGGACTCCCCCACAAGGCACCTTATTTTTGTTAACCGAGTCATGATCTCGACTCGATCCCCGAATTCATTGGTCCTTAGGGTAAGTTGTGAAAACCGACATAATGGAATAAAATCGATCATAAAGCACGATGTCGGGGTCAAAGATCACATCCTCGTTGTCGGATGACAACCAAGAGGATGAAATTCCAACAAAAATCTACAAAAGGAGATGGTGGTCAATGTCACACATCATGAAATGAAAATAGTATGCTCCCCGAGATAAACTCGCACCAAAATGATCGAAAATTCTTTCAATTATTGCATCGGTGAAAGGCCGAGATTTCCCTAAATCAATGATTCCGGGATCGAATACCTCGTCCCCGGGAGAGAAAGGAATAGAAAACACAGTGTCTTCCCCCATGCTAATCCATAATCATATAAAGCACATGGTAATGGTGGGGTAAAGGTCTCATCCATAGTGGTATCAACTTGCATAACCTTGTTGACCTTGTCACTCTTTGGAATGTGAACAAAGAGGTCATGATACTCAAAGTGAGTCGCATGAAAAACTCGCACATTAAGATCAAAGCGAGTGGGAGGGAGATTTGGAGTAGAATTATCAAACGGTTATTCCCTAAAGAAAATTTCTCCCTCCGAGTCAACATTATCATCATCATAGATAGGAAATTCGACACACTCTTTTTCTTCATCATAAATCGGGTGATCAAACCAAGGGTTTTCAAAACTGTCATTAGAAACGTTCCCAAGATAGATAGTGTTTTCCTTTGATTCATAAGACTTTTCATCCAATTCCGAGGAAATGTCTATGGAAAGAAACTCATCAACCTCCTTAAAGAAGAGTTCATCATCACAGAGGGTGAGAGATGAGGGAGGTTCGATGGTTTGGTGAAGATCCATTGGAGAGTTCTCAATGTTAATTACATTAATATCTTCCTTAGGATTGGTGCTCTCAAAATTCTCTTTAAACAATCGATTATCGTGCCATAAAACTTCAAAAAGAGGATTCGAGTAAGTCACATAAGTGCCATCATTCTTGTCATCACGAGAAATATCCGACAAAGTATCGAGTGTGTCACACTCGGATACAAAATCATCATTCTCACTAGAAGGAAGTTCATCGGAGAATTCCTCGAGAATGGAAGGTAAATTAAGAAAATTACGCTCTACACTTCCCGGTGGAAGTGGATCAAGAAGAGCAACAAGATCATCGACAAACTTATCTAATGAATAGTCACTAACCTCACTTGGTGTAAATTTAGGAATCAAAGGCTCTTCAATTGAAGAATTTGCCTTAGTATCATCTATTTGGTCCTTCAGAGGGATTGGAGGCGAGGTAATATTAAAACACGTTTCAACAGAACAAGCACCTCCCTCCGTAATTAACTTTTCACCTTCCCTAAATGAGGGGTCTATGATTTTCCTTACACCCTTGTAAATGAGAAAACCTTTTTTGTAAATGATTTTCCTTACACAAGGTATCAAAAATTGGCCCGGATCTACATATTTCTCGGGATAGAAATCAAGGAAAACCGCGGAACAAGTCACATCCAAAGTAGCCTTGGTAACATCAAGAAAGGTCTCTTTAGGTGGAGGATTAAACTCGATCACATCTTTTGGTTTAGGAACCGAAGTGATGGGAATAACCGGAGGTGGGGTATGAGAAACATTTTTGGAAATGTGATTCTCTTCCATTAAAATCTCTGGGTTCCTTTCCACCTTATAAGAAACATAAGGTTGAGGTTGAGAAACCAAATTCGTATCCAAAATATTATCATTGTGAACTGTGATGGACTTGATCTCTCACTCCGGGTTTGGAGTGGTGTTACTAGGTAAGCCACCCGAAGAAGAGGAGGGTTTGCTCATTATCGCTTCAAACATCGAAAGAATTTTGTTCTCAAACTTAGCTTGATTTCCCTCAATACGGTTTTGGCTTTTCTCTAATCGATTTTGATTAAGCTCAATCTTGTTATTTTGCCCCTTGATCGTATTTTGAAAATCGAGTTTCAAAGTGTTCATTTGTTCTTGAAGATTATTTTGAAAAGCTTTCAAATTTTCCTCATTTGTTTTGATGTAGCTTGACAAATCATTTTGATTGTTATTTTGAAAACTTTGATTGTTTTGGTTTCCATGAAATCCATTTCCTTGATTATATTCCCTTGGTTACCACTGGTTAAAATTATTCCCATTGTTTCCATTGTTGTATCTATTTTGAACCGGTGGAAAACCCGGTGGAGCAACATGGTTTTGACGAGGAGCTTGACGGTTAGGGCCATAAGTTCCCGTCGCCTCAAAAGCACTAGCTTGATCAAACCCCGTGGTTGAACAAGCATAATTCGGATGTGCTCCACCACACAATACACAAAAATTCTCAACCGCATTAATTGATCCATGAGGATTCTTCCTAATCTCATTCAAAATCGTATTAATCTTAGAGTCCAATCTAGCAATCTCGGGACTAGATGAATTCACGTGAGAAACAACCGGTGTGTTTCGTGAATATTGAACTCTAGATTTATTCTCAATGATACCCCACGCGTCTCCCGGAGTTTTTCTTAAAAGATTACCACCCGCGGCAACATTTAAAGAATCTTGTTCAACCATATTAAGTCCATTATAAAAAGTATTTATTTGGTGTAACTCCGTGAAACCGTGGTGCGGACATTGTCTCAACAAATCCTTAAACCTTTCCCAAGCATCTCCAAACGATTCATGCACTTTTTGTTCAAATCTAGTTATTTCGTTCTTAACGTGAGTTGTTTTAGATGGTGGAAAGAAATAATTCATGAACATAGACACTAGATCGTCCTATGTCAAAATCGAACCTGGTGGTTCCTTTTCATACCAACGTTTAGCGTTTCCCTCGAGTGAGTACGGAAAAAGCATGAGCTTAATCGCGTCATTTGGCACATCTCTAAACTTGAGAGTCGAGGTGATACGAAGAAAATTTCGAATGTGAGTATGCGGGTTATCCGTATCATTGCCTCGAAATTGGTCGGCACGAATGAGTGATAAAAGACCCCTCTTAATCTCATAATGATCCGCCAAAATAGTCGGCACAACGATTGCTTCCCGGTACCCTTCGGTGGGTGCACGGAGCAATTCCTCCATTGTTCGGTTATTGGCCATATTAACAACAATAGTTGAAAGCTCGGGTTCCAGTACTCGTTGTTGGCGATTTCTATTTCTACGAGGAATGTTTTCAAGTCTATCGTGATTAATCAAAAGTTGAGTAGAACGTAATTGCATAAACCAAACTGATGAGAATTTAGAGGTTTGAAGAAAAGAAAATAGATTAGAAGAAGATTATTTTTGGTATTTTTATTTTTCAAATCAATCTACGATTGATAAAAACAAGGAGTAAGGATAATTACTATGGTAGTAAACTACCCTCGTTCGACTTTGAAATGTAGGTGAGAACCTAGACGTCTCGAGGTTCTATAAGTAAACAACGACAAAAATAAAGTTTATTACTACTTGAGTTGGCAAACCAATAATCGGTCGTCCCTCTCAATATACGCACAAGCAAGCGGGGAAACGAGGTGGCACAAAGCACTTAAAAACCTTTTTCCTTAGACGGCCTTTTATATCACGTCGCCTTATACCCACCTTATAGTTTGTATAAATCGAGTTCAAACTTTTTATTAGTATTTATCTATTATGCCTTTATTTTGTTTGTTTTGGATTCGAATACAATAACTAGGTGATGAAATCCCAACTATGGTTTGCGTTTTCACGCTTTTGGAAGTAGGTGAATTTATTGTTCTACATAATATAATACATTAGCAACAAAAAACACGAAAAGTGATATTTATATTATATATAGAAAAATAACAAAACTTTCCAAGGATGAAAAGTGTCTTCAAATCAACGATCAACAAATCGCCACGAAAGAATCGTATACAATTTCCCCGGCATTGGCGCCAAAATTTTTGATGTGTGTGAAAAGTGTCGGTGTATTTTAATATAATACGTTATAGAGAAAATTAAGGAATTACCTTTAGGAAAAAGTAATAGTCTAAAATTCGCTAAAGACGGATTAATTCAACACGAGAGTGATCCCGGTTCGTTGTACACGAAGAAATTGTGAATTTGAGAATTTCGTTTTGAATTGGACAATTAATTTGAATAGGTTTCGGTTTTTTATCTAAATTAGTTCTACAAATTATATTAAAGTGCATGAATCGCTACCCAAAATAAATCTAAAAGACGAAATTTAAACTATATATATTTTTTTTACTTTTTATTGTAACAAAATTATTAAAACAATATTAATTTTAAAAGTAATTAAATAATTATTTTTATTTTTTTTAAACTTTATTTATTTAAAATTTAAACTAATAATTTGAAACTAGTTTATATTAACAAATTTTAAAAGTAATTTATTATGTATTTTAACTTTTTAAAACTTTTAAACTTAAGTATATTGAAAACCTTTTAAATAAGAAAGCTCAAATAAAGTTTATATTAAACTATGAATGCGTAATAATAACAAAAAGGGAATCAAGACCAGACTATGAATGCGTAATAATAACAAAAAGGGAATCAAGACCAGTTGGTTGAGTCATTTAACTAGTGAAAGGCAGGTCTCGAGTTCGAGACCTGCAAGTGACAATTTTTTTATATTATTTTTATAATAGCTACACGAATTATTTTTTTAGTTCATTTATAATAATCTAATATCACTAAGATTAACAGCCGATTAATTAAGATATCACAGCTAGATCAGAATCAACATTATAGCAACCCAAGCACACTTAATGAATTGAATTAAAAGCAACAAAGAACAGTTATATAAACTCTAGATTCAGCAATCATGTCCAATCAAAACATCTAACAGCAACTAAATCTAACAAGCCAAATATCACATCAAGCGACAGATTCACAAAATCAACTATCAACATTCAGTATCTAAAAATACTAAATTACAATGCAGCCTAAAAAAATATGATAAACATTCATCTTTCAGGAACAAAATATCAGCAAGAATAAAACATCACACTCACAAAGGCAGCATGCATAAGGGAATACATAACAGACCATCATCTAAGATTCATACAAACTTCTAAGTCCTATATCTCATTCAGTTTCATACAATCAAATGAAAACAACAGTCAAAATCAGTTCCTTAAAATTATGAATCAATAATCAATTTATCATATCAAGTTCCACTAGCAGCCCTCAATCTTTTTAACAGAAATCAGTACCTAAAATCAGCTATATCAGTTATGACAGAAAACCAAACGTATATTCAATCAAAGCAGCTCTAACAGAAACCAAAGTTTAGCTAAATCCTTTCATGACAACAGATAAACAGATAACCTGCTAAGTCAAGGTCTGTATCAGGTTAACTAACTCAGAGAATAAGACAACAATTATAAACCAAGCAGATTCAAAGACATTATAACTTGTAACAATTTAATTATGAACTAGACCCAAACATCAGCTGAGCTACCTATTCTAACACAACTCCAAAATGATCAAAATCACCATTAAAACACCTTTACCACCTTAAAATCTTACCTAACAAGCCCCTCGAACCACAAACAACATCACGAACCACAACTTCAATTTTATTATTTATCCAGTGGGATAAACAAATTCCCTTATTCTACTTAATTATTCAGACAAGCTATGATTTCAGCTAATATGAACAATACTCAATCCTGATATCAATTTATAACTTTAGAATATGCAAGTAAATTTTGACACAATAATAAAACATGAGATAAAGAGATAACAAAATTGAAATCAACTTTTATTATATTAAATCAAACATTACAAAATTTATAAAAATGAAAACTACAATTTCTAACTACAATTTAACATCATAACAGTAAGTAAAATAAGGGGATATAAATTACAGAATAAATAGGGGTTTTAATAGCGAACCCGAGAGGTGAGGGGTGGCTGATGAAGATAATCTTGGCCCTTAATTCAGCATCTTCCCTTTCTCTTTCATCCTTGTTTTGATCCAAATGCTGAGATACGCCCTTGATCACACGGATCGCCGCAGTGGCACTTTTTGTGCTAGTATGGGACTGACGTGGCAATCCTTGATTTGTTCCTTGACTGGATAGCAGTGGTTTGGCCAATCAGAGGGAGGCTATGACGCATCCAAGTGCCAGGTTGGCACTTGGTGCTTGGCATCTTTGCACTCTTCTTTGCCTATTTTCTTGCTAATTAATATAGGAGCGTGAGCTTCAATCGCCCATCCTAAATAATTAGGTTTCTTGACTGCTCTTGGTGTTCTTCCCCAATTTATTTCTCTCTCTTGACTTTATTTTCCTTGTTTATTATTTTCTTTAACCGCCCTTGTTTTACCACAAGTATATAAAACTTCCTCTCGTCTCATTAGTTATATGTTGGGCCTGGACCGAACTTGGACCTTCCAAGTATAATATGTTTAACCGTCTTAATTTTTTGGTTCTTGGGCTTGGAATAAATATGGGCCCAATATGATAATCATTCCATCCGTTTATTCATTATTTGGGCTTGACTTGGGCCTTTCTAAAAAGATTAATCAAAATAACTTCATAATCCCATAAATGGGCTTTAAGGCCGATTTAGCATATGGACCTACTTGGCCCATTAAACTTGAATCTTCGAATAAAAACGAACTTTTCTTTTTGCTTTGATAACTTCTTCAATCGCATGTCGGTTTTTTTCCGTTTTTTGTAAACTTAATACCTACACACATGAAACAAGAAAACATGCAAATACAATACCATATTTATATGTTTTATGCATTTTAAGTCCATATTGTGATATAAATGATATGATTAATTACACTCATATGACTCCCCTATCTAATGGTGACCAAATTTGATAGCCCTTAACCCCATCACCGTATCCCATGAAAATGCCTTTAATGCCTCTCGGATCTATGTTTCCGTCACTAACATGATAATACACAGAGCATCCAAAAACACGAAGATTCGAATAATCTACGGGCTTCCCAGACCAAACTTAAATCAGATTCTTACAATCAATAGCAGTGGCGGGAGATATATGACTAGATAGCAAGTTGTATCGAGTTCTTCATCCCAAAAACTTCTATCTGATCCGGCATTCAACAATAAACATCGAGTTCTTTATAATAGAGTCCGGTTCATCCGTTCAGCTACCCCATTTTGTTGAGGAGTTTAACGAATCGTATAATGCCTAGCAATTCCTTTATCTCGACAAAAGTCTTCAAACTCTCTTGAACAAAATTCCAAACCATTATAAGTACGAAGACGCTTAATCTTCCTTCCAGTTTGGTTTTCAATCAAAATCTTCCAATGCTTAAATTTCTCAAACGTATGACTCTTGTTCTTTATCATAAACACCCACGTCATCCTTGAGAAATCGTCAATGATAGAGAGAAAATACCGAGCACCACCAAGAGAAGGTACTCGAGAAGGCCCCCAACAATCAGCATGAAGATAATCGAGAGTACCTTTTGTTTAATGATTGCTTTCGAAAAACTTACCCGCTTCTGTTTCCCCATAACACAATGCTCACAAAACTCCAATTTAGCAACCTTGTGGTTGTCAAGCAGTCCTCTCTTGCTCAATATGACTATGCCTTTCTCACTCATGTGACCAAGACGCATATGCCATAACCTCGTCAAATCTGAGTTACTTTTCACTGAACACGAGATGGAAGCAGATCCTGTGATGGTTTCACCTTGTAAAGTGTAAAGAGAAGAAGTACCTTTGGTTGCTTTCATAACCACCAATACTCCTTTCAAAAACGAAGTACACCATTCTCACTGGTGTATTTGAAACCTTTCGAGTCGAACACACCTAGCGAGATCAAATTTTTCTTAAGATCTGGAACATGACGAACATCAGTGAGCGTTCTAACAACTCCATCATGCATCCTGATTTGAATTGTTTCAATGCCAACGACTTTGCATGGTAAATCATTGCCCATGAAGATATTCCCGCCATCAAACTCTTCATATGTCACAAACCAATCCCGATTGGGACTTATATGAAAAGAACAAGCTGAATCCATGATCCAAGCAAGCGATGTACCTTTATTGTCAACAACTGACAATACCACATCGCGTTCCGAACCCGAGTCATCTTTAGAAACCACGGAAACCTGGCCTTTCTCCTTAAGCTTCAGGCAAGGATTCTACCCTCGAGGTCTTGACTTCGATCTACTATTATATCTACCTTTTCCTTTGCCTCTTTGTGTTCGATGTCTTCCTCTATCCTGATTACCCGAAACTGTTAAGCCAACGGGTTGAGTTTCCAAAATTTCCGATGCTTGATGGCGAAGCTCTCGGGAATGAAAAATGGATCAAACATCTTCCAAAGTAATAGTCTCTTTACCAACGACAAAGGAATTCACAATGTTCTCGTATGAGGGAGGTAACGAAACAAGTAGAATAAGAGTCACATCTTCATCATCAATCTTGACGTCAACATTTTTCAAATCAATCAAGATTGAGTTTAACGCATCAAGATGGTCTTTCAAAGCTGAGCCCTCTTTCATTCTGAGTGACAACAAACGCTGCTTCAATAACAAATTATTCGTCAACGACTTGGTCATATAAAGCTTTTCTAACTTCTTCCATAGACTCGCAACTATTTCCTCATCCGCAACCTCATAAAAAACCTCATCCGATAAAGATAGCAAAATAGTAGAATGCGCCTCTTCATCTAGTGTATTGTATTTTGCATCGGTCATATCAGCCGGTTTGGGTCCGGCTAGAGGTGCCCAAATACCCTGTTGTTTCAATAAAACTCGAACTTTAACTCGCCACAAACTAAAATTGATTTTTCCATTGAACTTCTCAACAACACTAACTAATGATGATGGTTGAGAGGACATGATGATTCAAACGGGATTTCTAAAGGCTTTTCTAAAGTTCTGATGTCTAACGAAAAACTCCAAACAAAACAAGTTTTCACAAACTAATTATCCAACTTCCATAACAACCCCCTCAATTAAACAAACAAGAGCAACAATTGAACAAAAGAAAAATCAAAAAGTCATAAACATGATATCTTTGATTTTTCGGGTTAACAAGGTATCAAACACAAAACAAATTCTAAATATTGATTCTTGAAAGCAACTAACCAAAATGAATGAATACAACCTGAGTTTATTCAATAACCCACAACAAAAGCTGCTCTAAATTAATCAACCAACCGGCCTTGATACCAATTTGTTAGGAATAGGGATAAATAAGTGGGAATAAGTGTTTTATTTGGGACAAAAGAACTGCTATTATATTATCATTCTAGAAAGTATGTTACAAAGATAAAGAAGGATGCATTTTATAACAAAAACCGACATACACCATTTCCTAGTACTGAAGTTACTACTAAAGTGACTAAAGTGCCCATCAGACTTAAATTACAGAAATACCCCTTAGAACTAAAAGTCACAGTTCTAACAGATAGGATTTATTCTTAGGGAAAATTCTTGAAATGCCCCAAAGTGCAACTCCATTTCCCAAAATGCACCGACCAAATGAAAAATTCTCAAATTGTCTTATGCAAGCTATGCAACTTATGCAACTTATGCGACTTGAATAAAAATCTGAAAAGTGTACTTTTATTCCTTATGACACATGTCAGAATGCGTCATAAAAACTACATGTGTGTAAGGGTTTGTCTCCTATGCAACCTTTTATGTTTTTCATGCGACTTGAATAAAAAAATGTTTTTTTTCAAAAAAAAACTTTTACTAAAATCTTTTTTATTTACTTATTTTATATTATTTTTTATGCAACTTGTACTATTAGTAGACAATGACGTGACATTTGTGTACGACACTTTTTGCCAAAATTTATGAACACACTTTTATACTTTTTATACAACATTTATATATTAAAAATAATAAAAGGTACCATGGATTTAAGTGTCAAAGTATATGTATAAGTAATATTTTATGCAACCTTTATTAAAAAAATAAAAAGTACCATGGATTAATGTGTAAAAGTAGGTATATGTAAGTAACATATTATGCAACCTTAATTTACTTTTTATTCAACTTTTATTTATTAAAAACTAAATGATAAATATATAATTTTTATAATTTAAAAACAGAAAAAAAAAAGTTAATAAAAAAATTTTGTTTATAAAAAGTATAAATAAATCCTTTTACAAAAATTATTTAATTATTAAAAAAATAATTATTATATTCAATCATTAATTTTATAATAAATTAATAAATTTTTATAATATTTTAAAAATATTTATTTTTTATTTATTAAAAAATTAAAAAATAATTGTATAATTTTTATAAATTAAAAAAAGAAAAAAAGTTAATAAAAAAATTTGTTTATAAAAATTATAAATAAATCCTTTTAAAAAAATTATTTAATTATTAAAAAATAATTATTATATTAAATTATTAATTTTATAATAAATTAATAAATTTCAAAAAATATAAATATTTACTTTTTATTTATTAAAAAATTAAAAAATAAATATATAATTTTTATGATTTAAAAAAAGGAAAAAAAGTTAATAAAAAAATTTGTTTATAAAAAGTATAAATAAATTCTTTTACAAAAATTATCTAATTATTAAAAAATAATTTCTATATTCAATTATTTATTTTATAATAAATTAATAAATTTTTAAAAAATTTAAAAAATTTTATTTTCTATTTATTAAAAATTGAAAAATAAATAAATAATCTTTATAATTTTAAAAAAGAAAGAAAAGGTTAATAAAAGAATTTGTTTATAAAAAGTATAAATAAATCATTTTACAAAAATTATTTAATTATTAAAAAATAATTATTATATTTATTTATTAATTAAATATTAATTTTAGAATAAATAAATAAATTTTAAAAAATTATTTTCTATTTATGCGTAATTGTCCCTTTGTTTCTCATATTTTATTTTAAGAAAGGAAAAAAAAATTAATTATGTTTTTTTAACCGAAAACACATACAGAACTAAAAACACTAAACAAAACACAAAACACATACAGAACCCAGTTATCAATGTTTTATTAACCCAAAACACTAAACAAAACACAACACCGCCATTTTCAAAATCAAACCTCTTTCACAATCAAACCACTTTCACAATCATTTTCAGCCATTTTCACCATTGGGGTTGATTGTTGATGGTGAATTAGTCAACTAATGTTTCAACTTTTTAAGATCATAATTCCAAACTCACAACAAATTGATTGTCCAGGTGATTTCAAGTTAATAATTGTTTTTGGTTTAAGATTTTAAAAACGTTTTTGGTATCTAGGTCTAATTCAACAAATCACGTAAAAAATGGTAAAAACAATATCACTACGTAACCGTACTACACTAAAAACATATTGCATGTACCACAAGTAAAGCAAAATGTACAAGTTTTTAATGCACAAATAGTAAACTAGAACAAAATGTAAGGAATTAAAAGGGAAAGGACTAAAACTATAAATTCTCAAAGTAAAGGGACTAGAAATGAAAATTTAACAAACTAATAACCAATTAATAACAAACTACCAGACTATCTAACCAAATCTAACAAACTCTCAAATCCAGGGACTTAAACTTGCAAACCCTAAAAAATGTAATTTCCAAAGCTGATTACACTAACTACCAAAGTACAAAGACCTAATGGCAATTAATACTAAGTTTTCAAAGAAAATGGGCAACACACATCCAATAAGCTCGTTTGAGCTTATTACTCAATCAAATAAGCTCTAGTTTCTTTTAAACATTCTAAAATACAAATTTAGTTAGACTTGTCAAAGGAAAATAGCTGAAATAAGCTAGAACTCAAGATAGCTTTTTGTGATAAGCTCAAAATAAGCTATAAGCTGAAATACACATCCACAACTTGATTTTTTAACTGAAAATTATTACTCATGCTATTACAAGATTGGAATGTCAAAAATTATTGAAAATGATCTAGTAAATAAGCTGGAATCTCAAGATAAGCAAAAGTAGCTTATCGTTGACTTTTGTTGACCGAAATTTGACAAAAAGCTGAAAAATTCCAGAATGCCTTAAAACAAGTTTGGTAACAATAATGTGCAAGAAAATTACTAAATTTGTGAAGTGGAAAAGTGGGAAATGCTAATCAGTCCATACTCCATCAAAGAAACTGATCATGATCTAGCCGCTTATTCAAATGCTTATAACTTGCTTATTTATGAAACCAGTATGGTCTCCCTTAGTGATTATGAAAGCTTATATGTTCAGCTTAACTCAGAACCAAGAATCAGCTTCTAACATTAACTGATGAAAAAATGGCAAGTGTTTAAAGTTGACAAGTTTTTGCTGATGAAAAGAATTTTATGGCAATTTGTCTGTTTGATAAAAGTGTTGACCTTGAAAACTTGTAAACTGACTAAAGTTGGACTAATGAACAAGTGAAAAACAGATTTACTCAAATCCTTTAACTACAAAAGCAAATGGACTCAAATCCAAACACTGGTTACAACAGTTTGTGAGAAATTTATAAAAGGACCTCTACTCAAATGATTATGAAATCAACTGAAATCTATGAGAATATAACATGCTGACCAAATGCATCAGAAAGAAACCAAATACAGACTCAATAACACTAGGAATGAGTAATGTACCAACTATGATAGATTAATGCAATTAAAACTAAATCAACAAGTCTCAAACTAATCAACAAGCTATAAAATCAATAGACATCTATCAGTTCATATCTAGTAACACCAAAAGTACCACAAATCAAGCAAGATCAAGCAGTATAACTGGTTATCTAAGAATTGAACATGCAGAACAGTTTAGAGGAACAAAAATAGGAATTTTAATGCCTTTTAGCACTGAAGCCTCCTTTGGTAGAGTAGTTAGGCGCTGAGCCTACTAGAATCAACAACAAACACCAAATATCATCAATCAAAACCCATTAAATCATCATCAACATCAAGAAGTAATCAACTCTACATAAAACTGAAATTTTGCCTAGGAATCTGAACTAGTATACGTCTGATAACAAGCTATCACTCCAAATCAATCACAACAACTCCATTGATCAAGTTTGATCAATGGAATCAAGCAGTAACAGTGATAGTAAGATTATGAAGTGAAGTAGAAGAAGAATTGAAGTGAATTTTAGTTTATTAATGGTATAAGGTTGTTACAAAGTTGTTACAGTCTAACTAACTCTCTCAAGTGTTTGTCAGAAACTTGAGAGTAGTTACTAACTAATTTGGTAACTGAAAATGAGAGGAAATTCTAAAGTGTGTGTTTTTCACACTTAAGCTACAATACAGAAATGAAGAACATAACAGGGTATTTATAGAGAAAGATTGAAGTTAGTTAATGATGAGTGACGTGTGGGAACCAATCCCTAGCTTCCACGTGTACTGGTTTGCTCAATTGATTTTTCTAGATGAAGAACCGATTTGGGCTTTTCCTCTTTAGTGATTTTTAGCTTAATTGATCACTTGGAATGGATTCCTCTCTTGATTTAGAGCACTTTTGATGTTAAACACTTGCTCTGAAAATCACTCCTTCTCATTCTTGAATCTGGGCTCGTTTGAAGTTTGAATGGATACGTGTTAAGTTGGTATTGGGTGTGAACCAGTCTCACGGATCATTATCCAAACACTGAAATTTGATTGGTTGATTTATATAATATCCACTCAGTCTCTTTCCTCTTTAATAGTGCTGAGGTGGTGATCCTTGGTTATGAAATGGGAGCTCCTCATTGGTTGAAATCCATTCACACGGATCAAGCATAGATAGAACTTTCAAACTTGGCAAAAATCGACCTTGTGTTTAGCAGATTTGTAATTTGAGATAGAAGCTTCATTAGTTTGTCATTTCTGGTCCTTTGAACTTCAAACTTGAACACAAATGATCCTTTTACTATTTGACTTGTAATTTGACCATATTTGACTTTGTTCTTTACTTTTCCATAATTACACTTTAAGTCCTTCACTTTGCAAATTGTCAAGAAAGGTCCTTTGACTTTGATTGACTTGTCACTTTTGTTGTCCCTAATTTGTGAAGATCAAACAAGAAATAAAGAAGAAAGATAGACGAAGTATATGAATTCTAGAGAGATAAAATAGAGAGAGAAAAGATAGAGAAGTGTGTGAAACTTAAGGAAGATTAGATTAGAAAAATGAACAACCAACACCCACACCTCTCCTTACATGCAAGGAAAGGTATTTATAGCCTTGCCTACATGTGGCATAATGGGCTATATGTTTGATTGGGCCGGGCTTGAATAAATGCTTAGTACCTTGAAAAAGGCCTTTTAAGCTAACCATTAAGCCCGTAATGTCACGACTATTATACTACCTATTATAACGTTCTAATAAATGTTATAATAATAAACTATGACCGAGCATTCTTGTTTGACTCAATATTTTGAGGCAAAAAATATCCCCCAATGTGAGGTCATTCCTCTTTGATATTTATAGTTCAATGGATATTACGAATCTCGTCATAAATTTGTCTTGAACGTGTAATAGTAGTCTTGTTCCTTCATGCTGTGATCTTTGAGCCTTTGTTGTTGTCTTTCGACTTAGTCTTTAAACTTGAGATCTTCAAATAATTCTGGACTTTTCTTTGACCTCTTGCGATCTTGTGTCTTTATCCACATGCTCATACTTTTCACAATATTTAAAGCTTGCTAACAATCTCCTTTGAAGAGAGGTCATTCCTCAACTTTAATTGATAAGGAAGATTTTGATCATCAGAGTTGTGGAAGTCTTTAGCTTTCTTGATTGTTGAATGTCTTTGGGCATGAATATGTGGTTTTGAATCTTCGACTTTGCTGAGTACACCGTAACGCCACCTTCTTGAGACAAAACATAGACATGGACTGTATGGCTTTGACATTCGTCCTAACTCGGTAGCGTTTTACCTCTGATCTGTGAAGAAAGTTAGACTATACTAAATATCATACCTATGATTAGATAGATTCAATTAAGAACCTCCTTGACAGGATTTCGCGATTGTACTAGCTGTTCTCTTTGCTCGACCGTCTCAAAGCAAGACAACGAACATAAAGAGTGAATCAATTGGATAAATATCCTCTTGATTAAAGTTGTCAATTCAAATTCCTGGAACAAGTTTGATTCATTAAGAATCTTACCATTGTTGCTTTCCAGTTGACACAGGCTTGATTCATAAAGAATCTCACAAGTTACCTACCGTAGCGCTGTTTGATGTTGACGCTAGAAGGATTTCCGTTCGTCACTGTGAATATTAATGAATATCACTCTGAATGTTCTGGCAAGACCATAAAGATATTACGGAGACACCAGAAATGAGTTTGAATCAATTCAGAATCAAACCACTGTTGCTTTTCAGTTTACACATGTTTAATTCTAAAAGAATCTTACACATGACCTACCGCAGTGTTGTTAGATGTTTACACTGGAAGGATTTCCACTCATCATTGTGAATACTAAGTAGTATCACTCTGAGTGTTCTAGCAATATCGCAAGGATATAGCGTAGGACTCTCTTTATCGTCATTCCATGTGTCCTAACGAGATTTGATTGATCTCTTGGCTCTAGACTCGATTTGTGCACTTTTAGTGGTCGGAGGCTGGAGCAGATGCCACCTATTCAATATCAACTATCTTAGAGTGAGAAAGTCAATAGAAGTCGTGATGATCTCCGTGACAATAAAACAAACTTCTTTTGAAAGAAGCCTGAGTTAGTTTGGGAAGGGTTGTGCATTACATCACTGGGTCCATGATGTGTAATCTTCATGATGTGTTGACCCGATTTTTGCCTAAGTTGTATGGAGGGCTTCTTTGTTTTCACCCTTTACCCGTACATTTCTTTTTCATTCTTCAACCCCTTCAATGCTTACCAAGTCATCATTACTAACAACTTGTTGTGATTGTTCCAGTGTTAGCATCAGTACTTAGTCGGCATTCAACTACGTTCACATTCTAATCCATCTTTCCTAAGGACTTCTAATAATCTATTGGATTGTCCATGGGAAGATCGCTCCGGTTCTGGTTGGATCATAGGACTTAAACCTAACCACCTTTTTGACACCAATAACGTCATTGATTAAAGATGTTATGGGTATTTGATCGTAACCATAAGTGTTTGAGTCTTTAGGTCACATTTTAATCACATTTTCTCCCCTATCTCTAATATATAAAATCGTTTGATATTAGAGATACCAAATTTGATTAAAATATATTGTGAATAATAGTCTTGAAAACTTTCGGGAGAAAAATGTGTCAAACTTAGCAAGACTTAGGAAAGCTCCCCATCAAAAATTGATCCAATTGAATTGTCATTGTGAGGATGTGATCTACATTTTGCTTTTTGAGGATGGGAGTTGTTGAACACACAATTTTTGAAAGATTTTGAATAATCATTGAGAAATTATTGAAAAAAGTTGTGTTCAACGCTTTTTGAAAAACTCTATTTCTTTTTGGCGAAAAGGTTTTTCTAAAGCATAAACTTGAGTTCATAGACTTTGAATGTCTTGACAAATCCACTCAAGTGTAAGAAGATTTAACTTCTTTTGCTGAGGGTAAGCGCACTAAATCGTACACCCCACGTGAATATCGATCGGGGTTGCAATCTGAAAGTGATTACAAGCCATTTTGTTGAGCTCAAAATGTTGAATGTTTTGTGACAAGCTCAACCCAAGATAGATTGCTCTACCCGTTGTATGGAAATATTGTCCAAAATATACAATTTCCTTTATAAAATAGAAATGACATGTTTTGAAAAATATTTACAACTTTCATTCGAGCTTTATGTACACAACCGTGTCGTTATTGAGCGACATTTCTAGGTATGTCCATATTATCGATACTGAAAGACATGTCGAGAAGAATCTTTTTGGATTATGAAAGATTTTTAATTTTGTATTTTGATTTTTTAATAATATATACATGTAGATGTTTGATAGGTGAATCAAGCAGGCTTCTTTTCCAGAATCTCCAGTTTTGCTGAAGTCAAACATCTCATACCAATTTGCCTAACTAGATACGCAAACCTCTCTTTCGAAAGAGCTTTTGTAAACAAGTAAGCTAATTGGTAATCAGTTCCAACAAAGTATAGTTCAACAATACCCCTTTCAACTTGTTCCTTAATGAAGTGATATTTGACATCAATGTGCTTCGTGCGGGAATGTTGTACCGGATTGCAGGAGATGGCTATGGCGGACTTTGAGTCACAGTACATAGGTACTTTATCAAAGTGGAAGCCATAATCTGTGAGTTGTGTTCTCATCCAAAGAACTTGAGCACAACACGCAGATTAAGACACATACTCCGCTTCGGCTGATGACAGTGACGTCTAATCCTGCTTCTTGGAAGACCATCCCACAAGCTTATCTTGACCTAGAAATTGTACACCACCAGAAGTACTTTTACGTGTATCAAGACACCTTTCATGATCAGAATCTTAATAGGCCATTAGAAAGAAACCGGTTTCCCTCGGATACCAGAGTCCCAAATGAATGGTATTATTGAGATACCGAAAGATCTGTTTAAACTCCTTGAGGTGATTTTCAGTGGGTCGTGCTTGATATCGTGCACAATAACACGTAGCATGTGATATATCTTGTTGGCTTGCTGTTAAGTACATGAGGGAGCCGATCATAGAACGATATTTTGTTTGATCTATGGCATCTCCCTCCAAATCAGCATCTAGGGATATGGTTGATAATGCTGTCCCAACGGGGTCACATGAGGTCATACCATGCTTTTTTATTATCTCTTGAGAATACTTAGCTTGGTTAATAAAGATACCACTTGGGGATTGGTGAACTTGAATTCCCAAAAAGAATTTTAGTTCGCCCATCATTGACATTTCAAATTTTTTGTGCATGACCTTTTCAAATTATTTTGAAAGTTTTGGGTTTGTAGACCCGAAAATAATGTCAACAACATAAATCTGCACAAGCAAAATTTCATCCCCGTATTTATAAGTGAACAAAGTTAGATCAATGGAACCTTTTGAGAAACCTTTGGATACCATAAATTTCGAGAGCTCGCCGTACTTGGAGCTTGCGTGAGTCCATAAAGTGCTTTGTTGAGACGATACACCTTGTCAGGATAATGAGGATTGATGAATCCTTCCGGTTGCGTGACAAATACTTCTTCCTTCAAAGGACTGTTAAGAAATGTTGTCTTCACATCCATTTGATAAACAGTGAATCCCTTATGTGTAGCATAAGCAAGCAAAATCCTGACTACTTCCATACGAGCAACTGGTGCAAATGTGTCTTCAAAATTAATTCCCTCTTTCTGGCCATACCCCTTAGCCACTAGCCTAGCTTTGTTCTTGATGATTGTGTTTTCTTCATCCATCTTGTTTTTCTAGACCCATCGAATATTTAATGGAATTACATCGTATGGTCTGTCAACAAGTTCCCAGAATTTAAGTCTTTCAAATTGAAGAAGTTCATCTTGCATCGATTCAATCCAATCATGATCAGTCATGGCTTCTTTGATGTTTTTCGGTTCAACTTATAGGTGATTATCCATATAAGCATGATATGAATAAATTATAAGCGCAGGGAAAGATCACCTATTAACGGATCCATATTGTCATATGATAATCGAAAGAATAAACAATAAAAGCATACATTTGTAGTGTGATTCGGTAGAACCGAATTGAGAAAAGCACCAACAGATGATCTAACCAAGAAACCAAATGATCAAAATAGATCATCTATATGAATATGATCCACACTACACGTCACTGTATACCAAATGAATGCTAGTCCAATAACTCGTAACTCGTCAAAAATTCTTGAATCATCTTTTTCAAGATTTGTCGTATAAGAATATAAAAAACCATTTTTCTATTCTTTATTTTGCCGTAACATATTGAGAGTCAAAATGGACCATGCGTTTTTATTTGAATGGTATATTCCACATGTCATATTGACTACAATCAGAATCATATCAATGCCATTCTAAAACGCATGTCTTGCCATTTCATTAAAGGCTGATTATAGCCTCATAATTGGATTTTTATATTTACTAATATTATCTAATTACTAAGTACTAGGTTAGATATTTAGAAGCCCAATATACATTCCAAGTTACGTAGGTTATATATATATATATATATATATATATATATATATATATATATATATATATATATATATATATATATATATATATATATATATATATATATATATATATATATATATATATATATATATATATATATCATAAATACTATACTCACGATATATTAAGTGGTACCTATGTGTATATGTGTGTGACACCATAGGCTCAAATGTGTTTAGCCGTATAATTATTTATTATGACACGAGCATACTCCAACAGCTCCCACTTGCGTACGTCATAATAATCAAGTAGTTATACAAGGAATGGTTAGCGTCTAGCAACATGCCAATGCCCCTAGAAACATATGAGGATAGTTTCTTAAACATCTCATTTAAATGGTTTAGATATCAGTCATCCTTTTATTACAGATACCCTGTTAAACTTTAGACATGGATCATAAGTCATTATTAAGTTTAACTATTCTGTTTCTCGATATTCATATTGAACTAGATTTCCAAATTAATCAAGCATCATCTTAATTACATTTGGGTGTGGCCACACATACATATGTATAATTCATCGAAGGGCCCAGTAGTATCTAATTCCAATACATGTGGAGGAACAAATTCTATTTTGACTGCACGTATCATTCATGTGTTTCAAATCGCACTTGAAAATGGTCTTTATGGCAGCCTTGTTAAGGACAACGTTGAACCATATCAAATATTGACATTCCACACATACAAAACCTACTTGCATCTCAAGTCTAAGGATGAGAGATTCAACTACTTGCGAGATTCACTATTGACGCCGATCCATGAAGTGAATTATCGTAGGTTGGGTCAATCCAATGCTCATCCAATGAACACATGTGAGTTTGGCGGCATCATCAATTAATATTCATTCCAAATGAATATGACCAACTCACATTTTTCTTAATTCAACAATACTCCCGTATCATCAACTGAAAATTGATAATTTAGAATAAATAAATTATTCATGGATTAAACATGCTAATATAGAACATAGTAGTACAAATAAGGACGATCATACCAAGTATGCCAATTCATTATTTAGTAAAACTGTTTAACGTTCTGTTATCCAAATACTTAAAAAAACAGATATACATGAGACTACTAGAAGGTCAAAGTCCAATGTTCCTAGCATGATTAACATGTTTGGTTACAAGACATTGACTTTTACACAAGGACCTATTGAGTTGTCATCTGAGTGAACTTTGAGAATACTTATTTCAGAAACTCACAAATAGTGAAGATAACGAATAACACGGTGATTGTCATTTTGTATATGTGTGCTCAAGTACTAATACAATAATAATAGCATCGCCATAGTACATTACGTAGGTTGTTGGAAGCAAGTAGAACACCTATTTAAGACAATCTTCTTAACAGCTTCTCAAACTGCAAAGTATTCTTATTTTACTAATGAGTAGTGCAACAGTGCTTTTCGCCAAACACGTCTAGGTAGTAGTGTTATCATTTAAAATGAAATTCTACTATGACTAGACTTAAGTATCATCTCAATCAAAGTATGAATTAGTGTATAAACTCAACACTAATCTCCTTACCTAAAATCCGTAAACGATGAACATGTCTATAGTAGTCTAATGACTTTCACTTAGATACTTTTTTATCAGCTCATCTTGCATTCATGCAAGTATTAAAATTAGTCTAATACATAACATATCATATGTAATGAATCTATTAGCTAAACTAAAGGTTTCCATGTACATGTTCAATCTAATCAAGTGAGATAGAACTTTGAAATTTTCTCAATGATGTATCATATTTAGACTTATTAACCGCATATGACTTATCATAATAAGCATATGTTCCAAGGTTATATGATTTGTCTCTTATATCTCTCAATATAATATATTCCAAGCCAAGGATTAAAATCTATCTTAGATGGAATAATATTTCCAATATGTCAACAACATATGAGATTTAAGAACGAACAAAACAAAGATATACTCAAGAGTTATCTTTGTTTTAATCATGATCATATCCTTGATTTAAACATAAGATTCCAGCTCCTAGATGCATGCTTTTATCCATAGTTAGATTTCTAGAGCTTGTACACTTTCTAAAGATTAGGTGGATTTATAAACCTTTTTTATTACACAACGTCCTCTCAAATGTAAGCATTCATGAGGATTTTGAGATCCAATTGCCATATTTCATACTAATGAAATCAAGTATGGTAATTAATATCTTTATTAAATTAACACTCGTAAAGAAAAGAAAGCTTTAAACATGATCAATTGCTTGAGCATGCCTTAAAATCTATTCAAAGAGAGTGCGTACAAATGTGTACAATTGTGTCCATATCTATCTTCTCGTAGAAGACCATTTATAACCTATCAGTAAAACTGATTTGTTAACGATAATCAACTTCCAAATTGGTTTTCTTTTATGGACTATATCTAACCATTCATAGTATTGATTCATTCATCAGATTCAAGATCTGATAATGTGTCACGGTAGTTATTTGGTTCACTATGATCCTCTAACTGATATTCCTCAACATTCACATGAAACACATATCTTTCAGGTGCTTAGGTATCCTTGCGGATATGCGAATGGGAGTTACAACAATTTGTGGCTTTGTATTTACATGCTCAGCCTCATTATGTCGTTCACTAGTGTATTCAGAAGATTGTATTTTATTTCTTACTTTCTGCAAAGATGCACAAAGGCTCCTACTTGCTTCTTGTAAGAGGAGACTTTCTCCAAGTACACAACATGTCGAGCAACAATGAATTGTTCTCGTTTGGGATGTATAAAATACACTGGCAGTTCTTGATTCTAGTTTGTTAATAACACGTCTAACATGATTTCAACAAATTCAAGACTTTAACTAAGACTTACTGGGAGTCATCCCATTCCATAACTTGATGGTTTCTTATTTTCCTTCTTGTTTGGAACTATATTGAATAAACATGTGGCTCATTCAATTTTTTGGTAACCTTAATAAGATAAGAGATAATAGTTAGTGTTATCAAGGATCAAATAATAACATAGTATTTGATTTTACATGAGACCTAGTGTTGCAATTGTGAGACAATATCATAATTCTTTAGATAAACTAATACTCTTTGGCTCATATATTTATAATTTCGTCAAACCAAATTGCATAAATAATATATTCAAGCCAATTGCATGCTATAACGTATGATTGTTTTAGCAGTTCAAGAACTTCAAGTTCATGTTTTTACAAGAAACACATAACATGTTAGTCGCTAAATTTACTTTATAAGGTATTGAACACTTCAATAACTTCATTTAATATGCCCTAACAAGAAAACATAACATCTCAAGTACTTAATTTATTTTATAATTCTTTGAAAAATTCAAAGAAGTTCACGTTTATGCCTTTACTTGAAGATATAAACATATTATAAATAAAGTATTAGTGAATGCCTACTTTTAGTTTCAATAGTATTTTCAAGTTAATTTACATACTTCATGTTTATGTCTTTACAAGAAGACATGCATATTAGCTAAACCATTTAGGTAATGTGAAGTAGTTTTTATTATTTCTTGACATTAGTTCTATATTAGGAAACATACATCAATATGTAAAAGTCCTAGTAGAATATTATTAGCCATATTATATTGTGCCTTGCACACTCTAATATTTATCCCATTTGAGCATGGCGCAACATCATATATGAATAATATTAATGTGTCACAGATATAATATGATTTAAGTCATACTCAAATCAAGCTTGTATAGAAGGGTTATGTAGAACTTTATCATTTAATAAGCAATCATGCATAACTATTTTTAGATAACATTTCGGGAAGCAACATCAGAAAAGTAACTAGTTATCTTTTAAAATAATATGCAATAAGGCTTAGAAAACTATGATGTTATTTCCAGACAATCTAGAAATTAAGTGGGTCACTTACAAGGTGCTAAGCTCATAGCTCCCACTAAATAAGACAACTTTACAAGTGTGTCCTACGGTTAAAAATGCATTGCTCCCATTAGTTTAGACAACATTTTGAATGTATCTATACTAGTGAAAAAGCAAGTATCAATTTGTATATTTTCTAGTTCTTTAAATGTCTACAAATTATAGCGAATGTGAGTCTCATAGACTAGTAAACATGTGCATAGATATTCAAAGAAAAAGTATCAAGTTCTACTATATTTCTGATGGGATTTCCATCTATGCCATTAACTTGAAAGTTTTACATGCAATTCCTCTTTCTACTTTACCTCAAAGGTGTGTAGAATCTTATGAAACTTATTTGAGTAAGGAAAATCTACTAGAAAAACATGCTAGTAATTTCCTTTCCCCTTGCGATTTACTGAGACATCAATTTCTAATCATGACTTACACAATATCTGAACACTACAAGATGTGTAATTTTGGTAGCTATAAAAAACATGTTCTCTAGTTATCCAAATATCTTAAATATCTCAAGATTTCTAAACCGGAATAAGGGTTATGAAAATTACTTGAAATAGTAAGATGTGCAACCGTACTTAATCATTTTGACTTACAAGACAATGTGATTTCTTGAGTAGGTGTGTTTTAAGTTTGATTAGAATTGAGAAGATTCAAGTGTTCCTATTATAGCTTTCTCATACAAGGAGAAAGGATGGGAACGAGTCTTATTCCCACAAGGGAAGAGGACTTTGTTTGTATTCCTCTAGCACAAAAGGAAACAAACTTTGTTTACGGTTTGTGTTGCTTAAAATCATTAATAGAAATACAAAATTTATATTTAGTACTTTCGATAATTATCCTTTTAAAATTAACTACCCAAGTTTATAAAAAAGCAAATAATTTTACGAAAAGACTAAGATCCTCATTGAGGTTCCACCATCACATCATTTGATCTGCTAGCAATGATAGGTTCAATAGGTAGATGACGTTCATCAATTGCAAATCTTGAACAATTCTTAGATCCGTATGGGACTCATGACACAAGTATATATTTCACTAAATGTCAAACTGGCATGTTTAGTCCCATCCTTGCCTCGGTCAAGGTCTGACCGTTGTACCGATTAAGTCATCCAATTTGAGAACATGCGAGAATAAGTCTAGGTCTCACGCATAGATAATAATCACCATGGGTTACAATTCACATCCGTCTCACAAGAAGCAAAAAGTAATTGCAAGTGATCTCAAACGATTGGACGACATGAATTAAATTTGGTACGGGTATAAAAGTTTGATTTACAAATCAAAAGGGTGTACGAGGAAGCATGAATTCATCCATCGTAGCACAAGTAAAAAACATTTTCTTACTTAAGTCTAATCTTGTTTTAATTTATGCGTGTCAAGTTGTCCAAGTTAAGGACTAATATAAAACCTAAGTGGAATTAATATTAGATTATACAATACATAAAAGAAATAACATTCATAACACGTTACGAGTTATTATGAAAACAAGATTTTAGTTTTAAATCATATTTAAACATTAAAATAAATCAAAGATTTAGTTTTATAATTGGTTTGTGATTATTTTTAAGTTTTAATAAAAACATTTGCAAGTTATAGCAAGATATCAAGCAAATAAGCAACCACAAAACCACAAGTATGCAAAAAGCCTCAAACCAATGAAAAACCTATGCTTGATCTCATGAGCCATCACGAGGACCAAGAGGTCAACTAAGCGTAAGTCAACACAACCACAAAGTGGGCTCCCACTTACTCCAAGACCATCAAGAGCAAGTAGAACCCAAAGTGAACATGAGGCCCAAAACTGCCATATAATTTAAGTCGACTTTTAGGGCCCAAAACCCATATAAGGAGTCTTCCCTAGCCTGAGCTCCAGTTGAGAATTTTGAAGGCCTATGAGTTGTGAACCAGCACACCAAATTTGGGCTTCTATCTCCTTTTAGAACTCCGGGAAATCACGTTTTAGTGCAGGTCACTCAGTAGATCCGAATTTCACAATATGTCTTTAATACTTTAGCCATTCCCATCCAAGCATCGGTTACAATTGGTATATGACTAACAACAATTACCCTATCATTAAGCTACTGTAAAGTGCCCAAACAATGGCTATAACCAACATCAAAAACATATTAATTTAGCCGAAACAATGGCAAACCCCAAAACTGAAATTAAATGCAAATCAATACACAACATGTCACATTTGGTCTAGGTTTTCATCGGCTTTGCATACGAAACATAATAATACAATAAGATTATGAATATAACAAGGTGTTGGATAATTCCATGACCAAACATTCATGTATTTGCTATGGATATAAAATAAACAACAAGATACACTTGTTAACCAACGAAATCGAAATAATAATCAACAATTAATTAAACCCCCGATTGGTACGTGTAACCAATGACCTTATGGCCTTTGATTATGGTAAAATTACGACCTTTAGGAAAAGGAGCGTAAAAGCGGAAAGTATTAAACAAATGATTTTAGGAAAAATCAAGTGTTAATGACCCTTATGGTTTCCAAGTTCGTTTCCCAAGGAGGTATATGTGTGTGAAAAACTTGTTAAATGTTTGTGATTAATGATTGGTTTAGAAGGGGATGAGAAAAGAAGATGACGAAGACGTGAAAATTACTACTACGACGACAAAACGTAAAACCGTAAAACTACAAAAATAAAAATTAATTCTAAAAATTACTAAAAATTCACCAAAAATCAAAATAAATAAACTAAGAGTTTACCAATGATCAAAAAATTTTCAAACCTTTTAAATAATTAAATATTCAATTTTTAAATGCTAATTAAAGCCCTAAAAATCAAACAAATTATCAAAAAGCCCAAATAAAGATTTTTCAATTGGCAAACCTCTAAAATGACCTAAAAAGATTAAAAACTATTTTTAGAAATTTTTAAACTAATAAAAACTATTTAAAATGATTTAAAAACTATTAAAACTTAAAATAATTATTAAAATTAATCTAAAAGTGATAAAATTATTCTAAAAGTTGCTAAATTCCTATTTTAATGTATTAAAGCTAAGAAAAATGTAAAAAGTTGGAAAATGTTAAATTTGAAAAATAATAATAAAATAATATTAAAATAGTATTAAAAATCAAAAAATTCTAAAAAATTCTAAAAACTTGCAAACTAGTTTATTTTAACCTAAATAATCAGAAAATCAAAGTGAAATGACCAGAATACCCCTATTGGGCCCTCAAATGGGCCAAAACCAAAAACAGTCAACCCTTAATGGGCTTTTTGGCCCAAAAAGTCAAACTTGGCCCAATTGATTTGGAAAAACCCTATCTGACTCAAAATTTAATTCTAAGAGCAAAATTCAAAAGGCCCAAAAGCTGAATGTGAGCTTATCACAGCTTAATAAGCAAACAGCTTATTCTTATTGGGCTTTTCAGCCCATTAAGCAATAAGCCAATGCCATAAGCTCTAATTTGACACACAACCTTCTTTTGGGATGCTTATGAGATCTGTAAAAAGAAATTTTTAAAAAGCACACTCAATAAGCCAGAAATAAGCAAAGTAAAATCCACTAAAAGACAAAATAGTCGGGTTTGTGATTTAGGGCACCTCAGAAGCTCTAGTTTGTTGCAAAAGCTCACAAATAGCTTAACTAAGAATAATCAATCTAGAAAATCACAAAAAGCCAAGTAGAATAAGCTGTAAGAACAAATAAGCTGGCTGAAAAAGCCAAATAAGCTAGTTTTCTAGCAAAAGCTTAACCAAAAGACTTGTAACCTTCCAGATTTGATATTAAGCTAAGAAAAATGATTTCTATTACAAAAGACAAGTTGTTGCATGTGCCAATAAGCAGTTCTAAAAAATAAGCCAATTTGGGCTTATTTGACCAAAAGTCAAAGTACTCCAAAATGCACCAAATGATCAGGAATGGTATATGGGCTTGTTATAAGCAAATTTTGTGAAGGACTCAAGGATGAGGCCTTGTGAATCAAGAGGTCAGTTGACCTTTTGATGGCAGATTTTGGCAATAAGGGCTTAATAAGCCAGTTAGCTTATAAGCCAGATACAAAGCACAACAAATAGCAAAATCTACTCACAAGCAGCACATAAACAAGTTCCAAGTAGCAAAATCACAAGGCATACACTAGGATAACAAATGCAATCACAAAATGAGGTGGTCACTTTGCTGATGCAAATGACCACTTCAGCAACTTTTGATAAGCTATAACAATCACAATAAGCCACCAAATTCAACAACCAGATAACCAATAGATAGCTTATCACCTAAACTATTCCCAAATCTGATTTCAGACCTTAGATCCAACAAAAAAAAAATATTGGATCTGATGTGTTTGACCAATTTCAAAAGCACTTTTATCAGATTTTTGCAAAACTTCAAATCCCTTTTCCAAACTTTTAGAAACTTAACCAATGACTAAAACTTGTATATTAAGACTTGTTTATACCTCCCAAACCCTAAGAACCAAGGCCACAAGGCCACAAGGCCTTATGAACCAGTAATCCCAAACAATCCTTAATCAACCACTTTTCAAACAAACTTCTGATTTTTACACACAACCTGTTGATTTTAGTGATCAAATAGCTACACTAGGTGACAACTAACAGATTACAACCATTAAACACAAAGCACAAACACAAGAACACCAAATCATATACCAAAGTACAAAATAAGCAGAAACATGAAATTTTGAGAGGAATCTTAACAAGAGGTTATACCTGCCCTCCAGAACATCCTAGGAGGGCTAGCTATGCTCCTTGGACCTTGTTCAACAACTAGAACAAGACCAAGGTACTTCAACAAGAAAGATGATGAATTCCTTGGTTGATGTTTCAAAGCAGAAACTCAAGGACTTGATTTCTTCAACACAAGCAGCAAACAACTCAACCAAGGGCTCTAATCCCTTCACAAGCTTGGTGTCAACAAGCTTGTAAGAGCTTATAGCTTATGGCCAAGGGTTAGTAAACAAAAATATCAAAATCAGAAACCTTCTTTCAAGCTTTTTCAAACTTGAAAAACTTACCAAACATAAACGTCCTTGAACCAAATGATTCAAGCACACTTATAACAATCAATGGAACTCAGAATCACCTTTAAACAATACCAAGTTTCAAAAACATAAAAAGGAATTACAATTTTCTCAAAATACAAACTTTTATATCTTTCAAAAAGGAATTACAAGTTTTAAAGGTAAAGACTGGAACAAAGGGACTCTCACATGTTGAGGTCTCCTTTTATAGGCAAATGCCTGGCTACACTATTCACAAACCCTAGAAGTGAATTCTCTAAAATGCCCTTGAGCTCTTGAGGCATTTTGTTGTTGATGAGCTGTCCAAAATGATCCCAAACGTTCATTTTAGCTTTGTGATGAAGCAATGAGTCATAGCTGTTGATTTTGCCACGTTGGATGACTTGGAGGGCAAGTAGTCACATGATTGGTGGACGGGTATTTGGGGGTGGGGTCCATTGTGAGTGGGAGTGAGGGTTTTGAGGTTGGGATGGGATTTAGAGTGTGTGAATCAAATCAAAGTTTTGGGTTTTAAAGCCACCTATAGGATCTTGCACTTTCTTGGACTTTTTCAAGTTTAGAGAATGCGCTTTATAGTTCCCTTGATAAGTGACTTTCTAGGATCAACTATAGGAACTTGCGAAAAGTTCTTGTTCTTAACCCGAATGAATTAAGACTTTCGTGTTTTAAAGCTCCCCATATAAAAGTCTAGCAAAACTTGAATTGAGCGGGTTAAGGAATGTAAATGGCTCCAAATGCCCATCAAGTCAGAAATTAGCTCTTATTCTACCCATCAGAAAATATACATTCGTGTCTTAAAAACACTTATGAAAACTAAGAAAAACTTTAAAATTTGGCCATTTTTAGCCTTATTAGCAACTAAAACAAGACATTGAAAATTGGAAAGCGAGAGGGTGTAGCAAAGCAAGTATCTATTCAACCCCATACTAAAAGCAAACATTGTCCTTAATGTTTCGAGTCTAAAGGTGGAGCACCCCCATACTAGAGACGAAGAATCGAATGCTTAGGATCTAGCATGGAAAGGGTGATCAACAATATATCTAAAGCCGTTTATTAAGTATGCTAAAAGATAATTGTTAGAACAATAAAGGATATGTCATGGATTCGTGAAAAACTTCTTCAAGCAAACGATGGAGGCTCGTGTAAACGAACACGAGAGTCTTCGATCGTAGATGATGATGATGATCAAGATACACAATCACAAACAACCACGAGACAACGAGTTGAAAGGGTACAAGTCCCCTTACTAGTGAATAGTAAGCATAAAGGATAAGCATGGGATCTCCCCCACGAGGCACCTCGTTTTTGATTACCGAGTCATGAGCTCGACTCAATCCCCTCAATGCTAATTATCAATGGGGAAGGTGACTTGGTCGAGGGCAACCATTGAAGGAATTTCCCCACCAAAGTAGTGCTTAAGCCTATGTCCATTCACCTTGAAATTAGGACCATCATCTTGAGCTAGCTCGATGGTCCCATAAGGAAACACTTATGTAATGGTGAACGGACCCGACCAACGAGATTTCAATTTCCCGGAAAATATCTTCAGTCGAGAGTTAAAAAGAAACACTTGATCACCAACGTTAAAAACCCGATTTTTAATCTTTGAATCATGAAACTTTTTAGTCTTTTCTTTAAAAATTAATGAATTTTCATAAGCATTATCTCTTAATTCATCCAATTCATTCATTTGTATTTTCCGGTGATCTCCCGCGGTCTTCAAGTCAAAGTTTGCATGCTTAAGGGCCCAATATGCCTTGTGCTCCAATTCAATGGGCAAATGACAATTCTTCCCATAGACTAACTTATAAGGAGTGCAACCGATAGGTGTCTTATAAGCGGTCCTAAAGGCCCATAAAGCGTCATCGAGTTTGTCGGACCATGAAGCACGGTTTTCTCCAATTGACCTCTCTAAAATCCTCTTCAAAGCTCGGTTTGAAACCTCGACTTGCACACTCGTTTGCGGGTGATAAGCCATAGAAAGACGATGAGTAACTCCATATTTCTTTAGAACCTTTTCGAATTGGTCATTACAAAAATGGGTTCCACGATCGCTTATAATAGCACGAGGGGTTCCGAACCGAGAGAGTAGTTGCTTCAAAAACTTCACTACCACACGAGCATCATTAGTAGGCAAAGCCTTTGCTTCCACCCACTTAGAAAGGTAGTCTACCGTGACGAGGATATATTTGTTGCCATGAGACGATGGGAACGGCCCCATAAAGTCTATTCCCCATATGTCGAAAATCTCACACACTTGAATTATGTTTTGCGGCATTTCATCACGTTGAGACGATTTTCCTTGACGTTGGCACGAATCACACGACTTCACAAGTGCGTGTGCATCACGATAGATAGAAGGCCAAAAGAAGCCGGCATCGAACACTTTCTTAGCCATGAGATTAGCACCGTGGTGACCACCCGTGGGTCCCTCGTGACAAGCTCTAAGGATATTATAAGCTTCGGCACCAAAAACACAACGTCGAACGAGTTGATCCGCACAAACCTGAAAGAGATAAGGGTCGTCCCAAAAATAGAACTTGACGTCACGAAAGAATTTTCGTTTTTGTTGTGTCGTCATATCGTTGATTATGAAATTGCCCGCATGGTAATTTGCAATGTCGGCAAACCATGGGGTGGTGTCTTTAGAATTCACTACACCTAGAGTCTCGAGAGGAAATGTTTCGGTGATTTCCTTGTTCTTAAAAATATCTTTGTGAGGATCTTCTAGACGAGAGAGATGATCGACCGCTAGATTCTCGGCTCCTTTTTTGTCAAGCACGGTGACATCAAATTCTTGGAGGAGGAGCATCCAACGAAGCAATTTTGGCTTAGCATCTTGCTTAGCTAAGAGATACTTGATAGCCGAATGGTCGGTATACACGATGATTTTAGTCAAGACGAGATAAGGTCGAAATTTCTCAAAAGCATAGACCACGACAAGGAATTCCTTTTCCGTTGTGGTGTACTTTAATTGAGCCTCGGTCATCGTCTTACTAGCATAGTGGATAGGACGGAAATGCTTGTCATAACGTTGCCTTAAGACGGCCCCAATAGCATAATCACTTGCATCGCACATGATTTCAAAGGGTAATTCCCAATTAGGAGCAACAAGAATGGGAGCTTCGGTAAGTTTCCTTTTGAGAGTTTCGAACGCTCTAACACAATCCTCATTATAGTTAAAAGGAGCATCCTTCTCGAGAAGGTGTGTCATAGGTCGAGAGATTTTCGAAAAGTCCTTGATGAAACGACGATAAAAGCCCGCGTGGCCTAGGAAACTCCTAACTCCCTTAACGGTTTTGGGATGAGGTAACTTGGCGATGACGTCTACCTTAGCTTTACCGACCTCAATCCCCGCTTTCGACACCTTATGTCCTAAGACGGTTCCTTGTTTACACATAAAATGACATTTTTCCCAATTAAGCACAAGATTGGTTTCTTCATAACGTTTTAACATTTGCTCGAGATTAGATAAACATGACGTGAACGAATTGCCAAACACCGAGAAGTCATCCATAAACACTTCCATCGACTTCTCGATCATATCGTGAAAAATCGACATCATACACCGTTGAAACGTACCCGGTGCATTACAAAGTCCGAAAGGCATCCTACGATAAGCGAACGTTCCATAAGGACACGTAAAAGTAGTATTCTCTTGATCACGAGGGTCGATAGGGATTTGAAAGTAACCGGAAAAACCATCTAAAAAGCAATAGAATTCATTTCCCGCAAGTCGCTCCAACATTTGATCCATGAAGGGCAAAGAAAAGTGGTCTTTACGAGTGGCGTCATTTAACTTTCGGTAGTCAATACACACCCTCCAACCGGTCACAACACGAGTGGGAATTAATTCGTTGTTTTCATTAGGCACAACGGTCATTCCTCCCTTTTAGGGACATAATGGATTGGGCTCACCCATGGGCTATCGGATATAGGATAAATCATTCCCGCGTCAAGGAGTTTAAGGACCTCCTTTTTAATGACATCGTGAATTTTGGGATTCACCCTTCTTTGACTTTGAATTGCGGGTTTGTAGTCCTCCTCCATTAAAATCTTGTGAGTACAAAATTTCGGGTCAATACCCTTAATGTCGGATATTTTCCACGTTATTGCCCCTTTATGAGCCTTAAGAACTTTCAAGAGCTCGGTTCTTTCATCATTAGCAAGAACTCTTGCAATAATAACCGGAAACTTGTCATCACCTTCCAAGAATGCGTATTCAAGGTGAGAAGGAAGATCTTTCAATTCAAGGATAGGTGGTTCCTCGATTGAATATTTTGGTTCAACACTCATAACTTCTATCGGCGGAAGAAATGGTGGAATAGATGTAACACCCCCACAATTGCTATGCGCAGCGGAACTACAACAATGGGTGCTACACAGTATTCATTGCACACAAGATATATCAAACGACGCTAAAAAGACGCCAACTTAAAACTTGAATTAAAAATTGTTAGATGATACATGTCCATGGTTTTTCCAACCCCACTTGGTACAACAGAGTTTAGCGTTTTCGGTCCCCATGAATCTCAACCCAAAAATTTCAGTTTCACAACAACATTACATTAAACTTTAAAAATGTTTAAGTAGAAAAAGGAGGAAAAACAAGCGGACTCCAAGCCATACACACAACATCCATCCCATGCATGCTCCATTCTACACTTCAGCGGTTACCTGAAACACATGCCAAAATTTTGGTCAACGAAAACGTTGAGTGGAATTCATAGGTTTTTCAATCCATTTGAACGTATATATAATAAAAACCATTCGTGATCATTTATAGACTTGTCGATCAAACAATCTATATTCAGGATACTGACAATTGTGTTTAAGCTCATGACACTAATCCGTTAACTCAATCACCCGCGTAATAAATACCGGCGTGATTCAGATGAAACCAGTGCCCCTTCTAAAGGCATCAGTTGCAATTATACCTTATTTCTCATACAAAATAATCTACCGCAGAACTTACTCAACGTACAGCTTCTCGGCTAGCATTGGGTCGTTAGCCCCGTAGTACTACAAATTGCATAAGCGGCTATTTCCCCCTACTCGAGGGCAGGACAATAGTTAATAGTTCATGAATTTAGGGACTTTGGCAACTTGGTACTCAACACAATTTCTAAGGCAACTTTCGGGTCTAACAATCATTCATGATATACGTTCCTTTTAAAAACTAGCATGCATTTCCCTCGCGGGTAAAACAATTTGAAATAAATATAAGCGAGGCTATAAATTCATACCTTATATCTTAAGTAGTCGGTAGTTCGAGGGATGATCACTGACGACGAAACGGATGCCCGGTTAAATCAACACCTATCACAAATAACGCGTAATGAGTAATCTCATTTTAAATACTTACGGTACTGTATAAAATACATATATACTAGTCACTTAGGACAAGTATCACTCACGCCAAAAACAAAACAACAAGCACCACTCATTTTACACCATTCGTTCTCATTACTTACGTTGTCCATTTTTACCCATTCTCGCCGGTACTTGACTAAAGTACGGGCTGTTTTACCATATTTAACCACACTTATAAAATTTGACAAAATTCTAAAAAATCCTATAAGACCTGTAGTAACATATTTTTAAGCCCAATAAAAGTTTTTGCTTTTACGACCCGTTACGCAACGTTTTTCCAAAACTACATTTTACGGGCTGAAATTGTACTTCGACCAATTTTGACCTCTTTGACCTATATGAAATACACCTTTGACTTCGTTGACCCCTAAGTCAACTTATAGACTCATTTATACAGGTTTGGGACCAAATTTTGACCCTTGACCATTTACCAATTCATACTTGTGACCCTCGGGATTTGACTAAAACTTTACATAAATTCGGATTATGAAAGTCCTCGTCTCCCGGTACTCGATCTTTAAAACCTTATAACTTTTAGCTCGTTTTGAGTCACGGGCTCTACCTTATACCAAATTAAAGACAAAAAGACCCTCTATAACTACATTTAGTTTTCAAGACCTGGAAAAAAAATAATTTTTATGAAATGAGCTCAAAGTTTCTGCCTAAATTTGGCTACTCCAAAATCACGCTTAGACTCGATTTCAAACCTTCTAACCACCACTAGGCATCATCCTAAGCCTCCCTAAACATATCCAAACACAAAAATTCAGTCCTACCCCTATTGATCAACCAAACTCAAAATCCTAATCATCTAAAAATGAACATGCAACTCCTTATACCCATTCAAACACACCCAAAACACCCTCATAAACACAAACCCATGACATTTCATCAAACACCTTGAACACACCCAAAAACCCCCAAAAATTCGTGGCTTTAGGGGCTGTGGAACACAAGAATCATATACCCCATTATGTTTTATAGGTGAATTAACAATATATACACATGAATTAAACATGCATCACAACAATTAGCCTCAAAAACGAATTTGGATCATCTTGAAAATTTTTGGAAAATTTACTTGAATGCATGTGGGATTTAAGTACATAGAAATGTGGGGAATGACAAGATTAGATGTGGTCTAACCTTAATTTGAATGAAAATCAAGTGAAAAAATTTTTTTTGATGGTGTTCTTGGTGGTTTGGGGGTTAGCCGTCGGCTATGGAGCAAGAGAGGAGAGAGTTGGATTTTGTTTTTGTGAAATGAATCTATGTGTTTGTGTTTGTGCTCTTTTGGTATATTGGGAGGGACCAATTTGGTAAATTTTGCTTTCTTTTGGCCTTAAGTAAAAACGTCCTCAAAACTTTGCGGTTCGACTCACTAGTCCATTTTGAAAATTTTACGGGAGTCGGAAATCATCCCGAACACTCCAAAATATTTTTGGGATACTTTAAATGTACTCGGAAGGCTATAAAACTCACCCGACTCAACTTAACACGAATCGTAAGTAAAATTCTCGAAACATTACATTATCGATAAATCGTCAATAATTATAGAAATTTGGGCATCCATCGGTATCGTAGTCGTTATCGGTTCTTCTTAAATCGTCAATCGTTAAATTACGACCGTAAACGTCGGTTTCAACTTAAACCGTCAAATATATAGCAAACGAAATTTCTTAAAAATTTCAAAAATATACGTAAAATAGGATTAATAAATGACGTTGGGCTCGGGATATCACATCCACAAGTGAGCCACAACTTAAGAGAGATGCTCATACTGAACAGCTCTTGAGACAATAACTTAGCGTCATACGGCACTTTCACGGGTGTTACATCCTTCCCCCCTTAATGGAGCGACGTCCTGGCGCTCTCCGGTTCTTATACTCGCATTTTGTACTACTAGGAAGATAAGGGTACTTCTTCCTAAAGAGGTCTTCATGTTCTGTTCTGGACTTCGGTTCACGTCTGGTGTTCCATCACACCTTCACCATGAGTATTATACCCTGCTTCAATCTCTTAACATCTTGAACCTTGATCTCCACTTCAATTTCTCAAACCCTTCCTTCGGTTATTGACACGTCTCTTCTCACAGCTTCTCGCGGTTAGCAATTGATTCTTAATCTACACCATCTCTTCCGTAGCCTCTCGAATCATTTCAAGTCCATTCAACTGTCTTTTTCCTGCTTCATTCTATCCAACTGGTGATCTACCTTTTCATCCCATAATCCTTCAAATTCGACACATGAAGAGTATTGTCATTCCCACGGAGTTCATCCAGCAGTTCCAACTGGTAGGCAACTGGTCCAGCATACCTTTGGACCCACCTTTCTTATTCTTCAAAACAAATCACGCCCTTCCACGATCTTAACTTCCACCAAAATCAAACACATGCGCTCGGAGCACGTCTTCCAACTTTTGAATCGTCCTTTCACTTGGTTCATCGCCTCATAAAAACAATTAATCATAAAGAAAATCACACGGGTCGCACATAACCCCATCGGAAAATGTTCAAAATATAAAAGACGAAGTAATTAACACTAGTCATACAAAATCACCTTATCGCAATATTACGTACATACAACCCTAGCTCGTCAAAACGAATTCATCGATACGCTAATCATTCGACGTATACATAACTATCTCGAAAACGTCACAATCCAACCAAATACAAAATCCATTATGAAACACATACCACCAAATTACAACATGTTTGCAACATAGCCAAACCATGCCAAACCAATCAGTTCAATCAGTTAACCCACGCTTGCTAATCAGCCAAGCCAAGATAAAACAAGAATATTGACATAATTCTCGGATGAGTCCAGTCAAAAGAAAATTGCAAGTTAAAGAAGGTTCAAGAGCTTGCTAGCTATGGATGCATATCCAAAAAGAAATAAAATACTTACATGTCATCGTGGGGTGCTCACACACGGATCCATACCCAAAAGATACTACAAGAACACCATCTTACTTCCGACCCAAACGTGGTCAAAATCTTAATAAATATCATCGTTCACAGTAAAAAAAAATACATTACATGGCACGTGTTATCCATGATCGGACTTCATTGGACAATGTCGTCTCAAGTTCTCACAACTTACGATCACTCGACCAGATTACTTACCACACAAATACATAAAAGGCAAGGGTTTACCACAAAAACATCAACTAGGGATATCTATCGTTTAACCATCGATAATCAAGGATGGTTGAGTCAAGCAAAGAGGATTCCTCACTTAAATAAACGAAAACGACAATGGAATTGTCTTCCAATTACTGATGCACAGTTTGTAAACTTCAACAATTTATCGCGTGTCATAAAACATATCAAAAGAACAAGAAAGAAAATATATAAGGTACGATACATTTGATGTAGGAGAAGTCTTCGTTATTTCCCTTAGAGTTATTCGAACTCTGATTTCCTCTACTTCGGCATTTTTCCATCTTTATTAAAAACTCTTCTCCCGGTGACGATACGAGCCCCTTTGGTATTACATCAACGCCCTAGCGATTCCGATGAAATTCGCACGTTACACACAACTCATAAAAACATTTTCCAAAATTACTCGGTCGCAGTGACTTACTAAGTCAACGCCAAACAGAAGAAAAGATTTCAGCGAACACAAGAAAATTCAATAATTTTCTTTAAAAATCAAAGAAAATACGATTACTTGCATAAGGATCCACCATTTTTAAAAAAACGTCCTCTTCCAAACATTTATCAAAAACACTACCGGTTTTTAAAGACGACCAATTTATTTGAAACTACATCGCCCTTCCAAAACTATGCATAACTAGCTAGATTATGCATACTTGAGGATCAAGCAACAACAACCAACAAAACAGGACTCTTCCCGAATTATGCCTAGTTAGCTAAGCTGTGCATAATTGAGGATCGAGTGACAACACAAACATTATTATTACATACCAAACACGACTATGGAAGTTTTCGACCTAATCTTCAAAATAATTAAACCATTTGAAATGAAATTCGAAATGGGAAAATATTGTTACCATCGTTTTAAGAAACACATCCAACATTTTTCGTTCACTTTGGAAACATACCTTTTGCTTTGCCTTTCTATGAGAAAATAAATAAATAAATAAATAAATAAATCGTCACCATTTGCATTTAGTTCACCAAAACATTTGACACACTCATACCTATTTTCACAATGGACTATTCACAAAATAACGGTAAGGTGGTTCATGATTAAAGATCATTGCAAGCACAACAAGTAATAAAATTAAGATCAATGAGATCGAACGAGGTAAACGAGCAATATAATTGCCAACAGAAATTAACTACATTAGAAATGAAAATACTTCAAATATATGACGAAAGTCTCAGGATAATAACAGCGATCTACGAATACATGGAGTGAAAGTTGAATATCAACACAAGCGTCAAAAATAAAAATAAAAATAAAACAACGATCATAATTCCCATCGTCTCGAGTTGCACACACATTCCACGAAGTGTATACGGGAAGAGAAGAATAATCACTTGGTTAAATAGAAACAATTTCACCAGAAGGATCGAGTTCTTTCACCTCTACAATTTGGTAAAGTGGCTTCGCCTCCTCGCTTTTGTTCAATATAAATAAATAACCAATTTAATGAAGATTTATAGCATCATACAAGTAAATACAGAATTTTTAGGTTCCATTAACCGAAAGAAGAAAGTTACGGCGTCCATGATCATGACAAAATACACCGGGTGACATACCCTCATCATCAAGTACTAGCGATGTAGCGATACAAAAATAAATATAATAATAATGGTTTCATACCATAGACAATATTAAAATGAACAATCACATGACGGGACTCATGTTTAGATACAGACTCACAAAATCAAAGAAGGGATGTCGGACGATCGAACCATCGTGACTCAAAACATTATATATACATCTTTATTAAATAATATACAAGTAGGCGTGTGTTTTGTAATCCAGTTGCGTATAATAATTAGTGTTACCTTGTACATTGTAAAACCGAACATTTACACATTTTCAATTTGAGTTACATCATTAAATAATTTATACCTTTCATTTCTCAATCTATACAAAGTTTTCATTTCTGGAAAAATTTCAATCTATCGGAAATTATTAACATTAGTAGACGCGGTGACTCGGTTATCATAATTGACAAATCATTAGGTTTGAAAATCTCCATACTTGTGTCAAAACCTCATTAATGTTCATATCTTATGTACCAAAAACATACGTAGTAAGAATTTCCCAAGTTTTACGTTTTTATTATTACGACTTATATTATCACATATATACACATATCTAACACGACTCATCCTAGTCCCATTAACTCTTAAAAATTCAACCTTTGACTTTTATTACACACATGTTTTCCCCAAAACTGTTTTGTTAAATCATATTCGCGTAATTCGACTCAATTGATAAAGAGGTTTCACGTGGTATTATCTCGGATACTTACTGATTTTTGTCGAGACTTAAATCTCAATAATAATAATATAATAAACAATCAAAATGCTTATCTCAATAATTTTAAAATATATAAAATTCAACTTTTAATCCTTAGCCCATTGTCAAATGATTTTTAAAATTAACACATCTTGTCGCGGAATAAAACAAAAGATTTTTCAAACGATTTTAAACAAGCCTCATCAAATTACACATATTGATTCTCTATAACGACAATTAAACAAACAAATGATTTCCAATGATGTTCCATCAATGTTTAAAATTTTATTTCAAGCATTATAATTTCATACTTAAAGTGTATATTCCGATTTTATCCCAGTTTATTTACTACAACGAGTGACGAGTTCTAGTTTACACCAATGCATACGTATACATAACCTTATGTTTAAAATAAACCAATTTTTACAAAGTTTCTACCTCCAAAATATATGAGCAATTTCTACTCTATATTACAAATTATGCCAAAAGTTTGCCACATTGACCCGAAAATTAATTCATACTAAATCCGAGTTACATATACTCAATAGTCATCTCACAAATTTTATTATAAAACTCCTTTCTCGAACTAATTTAAACAAATTATTAACAAGTCCATCACAATCTTTTAGTATCAAATTTTAATATATGAAAACAAGGATTTTACGAGTAATAATAATTACTTATTACGATTTACCAACCAAGGTTGAAGGAAAATAATTTCACAATGTCCGTTTATTCTCTACACGAATTTTACTTGTTACAAAACACATCATACGTCATTTTTATCCGAAAGTTTCATTCACCAAATATTAAATATATAAAACACTTTATGTTTAAATCATTCAATCAACAAAGTTCGATGCTTACTTAACTTGCACAAATACCGGACCTCGTCATGTAAAATATTAACTTCAAAATAATGAAACAACAAAACGAAATGAAATAGATGGAACGAGAATACGTATGTCAACTAAATGTTGTTATCGGCCTCGGATGAGTCTCGAAATCGTACTCCACAAAATTAACACAAAAACCAACCAAATTCCAAGTTATCGCGCTTGTTCACAACGCTAGTCTATTTTTAAAACACATCTTTAAAATTTAAATAGAATAGTAAACAACGATTAAATGGCAAAACGCCTCAACCACGTTTCATAATATACACACATGATTCGCCGCCCCAACGTACGCATCGTCGATTATACTTCGTCTAGGTTATAGTTACGTGAACTAACATATCAAACCCATAGGAATAAAGGAAATAAAGTAATACGTAAGTAAATTATGTTTCAAAAGAAAATGTCCAAAATGACACATCACGGTGCGATAACGACAATCGAGATCGACCTAGTCGATATAAAATATGTTACGAAGCATCATTTACGTATCTAGAGTATCAAACGAGGTTCATATTCGGTTATTCGAACAATAAATTAATTATCAAGATTGATAATTTGCGGTGAGGCCGAATTCTCAACAAAACCGCATTATAACTTGTACGATAATCACTCAAGGACCATTGCTTCACGTGCAATGCCTTTAAACACCATAGTATATACATACTTTTACATAAAAATCATTCCTACATACACGTAGGATTACAACGCGATGTTGCCATGTAATGTAATGTAGCCCGTTATGCCAATTACATGCAACATATACGATAATCTTTACAGGAATTTGCAAATTACGATGATAAGTACTCAACGTACAAAACAATATATCTCAATATATATCTCAAAGTATTTACTTACTAAATACTTAGGGAATTCATATCAATTTCGAGGGATACATCTAAAATATAAAGCAATGCTAAAGAATTCTTACCGGAGCCATGCAGGATAGTTGTGTGTGCTTGGACCATTTCTTACGACACCAAAAGTTATAGTTTAGGATTTTCAAAAACGACCTAGTTCTCTATAACTCATGGCTCTGATTACCAATCTGTAACACCCCCACAATTGCTATGCGCAGCGGAACTACAACAATGGGTGCTACACAGTATTCATTGCACACAAGATATATCAAACGACGCTAAAAAGACGCCAACTTAAAACTTGAATTAAAAATTGTTAGATGATACATGTCCACGGTTTTTCCAACCCCACTTGGTACAACAGAGTTTAGCGTTTTCGGTCCCCATGAATCTCAACCCAAAAATTTCAGTTTCACAACAACATTACATTAAACTTTAAAAATGTTTAAGTAGAAAAAGGAGGAAAAACAAGCGGACTCCAAGCCATACACACAACATCCATCCCATGCATGCTCCATTCTACACTTCAGCGGTTACCTGAAACACATGCCAAAATTTTGGTCAACGAAAACGTTGAGTGGAATTCATAGGTTTTTCAATCCATTTGAACGTATATATAATAAAAACCATTCGTGATCATTTATAGACTTGTCGATCAAACAATCTATATTCAGGATACTGACAATTGTGTTTAAGCTCATGACACTAATCCGTTAACTCAATCACCCGCGTAATAAATACCGGCGTGATTCAGATGAAACCAGTGCCCCTTCTAAAGGCATCAGTTGCAATTATACCTTATTTCTCATACAAAATAATCTACCGCAGAACTTACTCAACGTACAGCTTCTCGGCTAGCATTGGGTCGTTAGCCCCGTAGTACTACAAATTGCATAAGCGGCTATTTCCCCCTACTCGAGGGCAGGACAATAGTTAATAGTTCATGAATTTAGGGACTTTGGCAACTTGGTACTCAACACAATTTCTAAGGCAACTTTCGGGTCTAACAATCATTCATGATATACGTTCCTTTTAAAAACTAGCATGCATTTCCCTCGCGGGTAAAACAATTTGAAATAAATATAAGCGAGGCTATAAATTCATACCTTATATCTTAAGTAGTCGGTAGTTCGAGGGATGATCACTGACGACGAAACGGATGCCCGGTTAAATCAACACCTATCACAAATAACGCGTAATGAGTAATCTCATTTTAAATACTTACGGTACTGTATAAAATACATATATACTAGTCACTTAGGACAAGTATCACTCACGCCAAAAACAAAACAACAAGCACCACTCATTTTACACCATTCGTTCTCATTACTTACGTTGTCCATTTTTACCCATTCTCGCCGGTACTTGACTAAAGTACGGGCTGTTTTACCATATTTAACCACACTTATAAAATTTGACAAAATTCTCAAAAATCCTATAAGACCTGTAGATAACATATTTTTAAGCCCAATAAAAGTTTTTGCTTTTACAACCCGTTACGCAACGTTTTTCCAAAACTACATTTTACGGGCTGAAATTGTACTTCGACCAAGTTTGACCTCTTTGACCTATATGAAATACACCTTTGACTTCGTTGACCCCTAAGTCAACTTATAGACTCATTCATACAGGTTTGGGACCAAATTTTGACCCTTGACCATTTACCAATTCATACTTGTGACCCTCGGGATTTGACTAAAACTTTACATAAATTCGGATTATGAAAGTCCTCGTCTCCCGGTACTCGATCTTTAAAACCTTATAACTTTTAGCTCGTTTTGAGTCACGGGCTCTACCTTATACCAAATTAAAGACAAAAAGACCCTCTATAACTACATTTAGTTTTCAAGACCTGGAAAAAAAATAATTTTTATGAAATGAGCTCAAAGTTTCTGCCTAAATTTGGCTACTCCAAAATCACGCTTAGACTCGATTTCAAACCTTCTAACCACCACTAGGCATCATCCTAAGCCTCCCTAAACATATCCAAACACAAAAATTCAGTCCTACCCCTATTGATCAACCAAACTCAAAATCCTAATCATCTAAAAATGAACATGCAACTCCTTATACCCATTCAAACACACCCAAAACACCCTCATAAACACAAACCCATGACATTTCATCAAACACCTTGAACACACCCAAAAACCCCCAAAAATTCGTGGCTTTAGGGGCTGTGGAACACAAGAATCATATACCCCATTATGTTTTATAGGTGAATTAACAATATATACACATGAATTAAACATGCATCACAACAATTAGCCTCAAAAACGAATTTGGATCATCTTGAAAATTTTTGGAAAATTTACTTGAATGCATGTGGGATTTAAGTACATAGAAATGTGGGGAATGACAAGATTAGATGTGGTCTAACCTTAATTTGAATGAAAATCAAGTGAAAATTTTTTTTTTGATGGTGTTCTTGGTGGTTTGGGGGTTAGCCGTCGGCTATGGGGCAAGAGAGGAGAGAGTTGGATTTTGTTTTTGTGAAATGAATCTATGTGTTTGTGTTTGTGCTCTTTTGGTATATTGGGAGGGACCAATTTGGTAAATTTTTCTTTCTTTTGGCCTTAAGTAAAAACGTCCTCAAAACTTTGCGGTTCGACTCACTAGTCCATTTTGAAAATTTTACGGGAGTCGGAAATCATCCCGAACACTCCAAAATATTTTTGGGATACTTTAAATGTACTCGGAAGGCTATAAAACTCACCCGACTCAACTTAACACGAATCGTAAGTAAAATTCTCGAAACATTACATTATCGATAAATCGTCAATAATTATAGAAATTTGGGCATCCATCGGTATCGTAGTCGTTATCGGTTCTTCTTAAATCGTCAATCGTTAAATTACGACCGTAAACGTCGGTTTCAACTTAAACCGTCAAATATATAGCAAACGAAATTTCTTAAAAATTTCAAAAATATACGTAAAATAGGATTAATAAATGACGTTGGGCTCGGGATATCACATCCACAAGTGAGCCACAACTTAAGAGAGATGCTCATACTGAACAGCTCTTGAGACAATAACTTAGCGTCATACGGCACTTTCACGGGTGTTACAATAGAAGTATCATCACTAATTAACACCTCATCTTCATTGTCGATTTCATTTGAAGTGAGATCGCCTCCTTGGAATGGAGTGAGATTTGGTGTGGAATTAGCAAGAATCGGATCCAAAATAGTGGGATTGCCACTTGACGAGCTATCAGAAAAACCTAACACTTCTTGTGAAAACTCATCGCAAACCACATCAACGATGTCAATGTGATTGATGGTAGAGATTGCATAAACATGAGAAGGTTTCGAGTTTTGAGTAGCGTTTATAGCAAGTTCCTCTTCGTTGAATCTCAAAGTAATAGTTCTCGCATGAACATCGATAAGCGATCTCGAAGTGTCTAAAAATGAACGACCTAAAATTAGAGGAACTTGAGGATCCACGGGGATGTCAACTACTATAAAATCAACGGGATAGTAGAACTTCCCCACTTTCACGAAAACATCTTCGGCTACTCCACATGTTAAAATCATAGAATGATCGGCCATCTCGATAGACATGTTCGAAGGAATAAGAACCGGAAGCGAAAGCGATTTCCAAATGGAAAATGGCATCAAATTAATGCTCGCACCAAGATCGGCCAAGGCGAGGCATTCTTTTATATCTTGTATGTCACAAGGAATGAGAAACTTTCTGGGGGTCACCAACTTTTTCCGGTATGCGGTTAAGATAAACCGAAGAAAAATTAGCAAGCGTTGAAAGATTTTCCTTATCGCTCATCATACTTTTAAAAGTGGAAGCGAAACGAGGCATATATAACAACGCGTCGGCTAAACTCACATCAAAATGCACTTGTTGAAACATTTTTATAAAAATCTCGATTTGTTGTTTGTTACGTTCTTGCAATTTCTCTTTGTTTCGTCTCGAAGGGTAGGGTAAAGGTGGTGTGGGTTGGTCATTAGGCAACGGCCTTAGAAACTCGGGTTCCACAATTGGTATTGGTTCAACCGTAGGTGTGGTTTGAGCGGTACTTCGTGGGATTGTAATGTGCTCCTTTTCGACCATCACATCGGGTTCTTTCTCGATTTCCTTCTCCGTAGAAGTACTTGGACGAGAGATTGGTTCCTTGAAAGTTTTACCACTTCGTGTAGTAATAACCTTCATTTCTCCCTTCGGGTTTGCAATGGTATCACTAGGAAGACCACCCGAGGAAGAGGGTTTACACATGATTGCTTCAAACATCTTAGCCATTCGGTCCTCAAATTTTGATTGCCTAGCATCCGCTTTTAATAACTCTTGCTTAATCTCATGTTGTCCTAATTTCATCTTTTGTTGGTTTTGTTGAAGACGTTGGACATTTCCTTCCATTTTATTTGCATGAGTTTTAAGTTCATTAGCAAGTTCATTTTTAAGCTTGTTTTTCAACTCGGATCTTAAGCTAATCATCTCACGTTGCATGTTATCAAATTTAGCATCATTTGCTTTAGCATAATCCAAAAATTCTCCTAGAAGATTTTTAGTGTGAGCATTTTGAAAACCTTGTGTAGTGTTTTGAAAATCACGGTTTTGGTTTTGATTAGTGACTTGTCCATTCCCATTTTGATAATTCCCCTTGTTGTAGTTACGTGAATTGCCTTGGTAATTACCACCTTGGTTGTTGTTTCGATAATTATTAGCATTTTGATTTGGTGGAGCTTGATTTGGGCGGGAACCTTGACCGTTTTGGTTGTAAGTTCCCGTTGCTACATAAGCACTCGAAGTGTTACCATCCGCGGTAATGCACTCGGAAAGATCATGAGCTCCACCACAAGACAAACAACTCTTAGCAACCGCTTTAACCGAAGCGGAATTTGAAGCTTCTTGAGCTTTCCAATGGGACATAAGATTAGCAAATCTATCAAAAAACCGATTTTCCTCATTAGCTTCATCATGTAAGGCATTAATGCTACGAGACGATGACGATGAAGACGAACCCAAATTGGCAACACTCGGTGTGTTACGAGGGCTATAAACCTTAGATCTATTCTCGATGATTTTCAAAGCCTCATTTGTCGTCTTGCACAAAAAATTACCACCCGCGGCGGCATTCAAATAATCTCGTTCATGATCATTAAGCCCATTATAAAAAGTATCAATTTGATGCAATTCCGAAAAATCATGGTGTGGACATTCATGTAACATTTCTTTAAAGCGTTCCCATGCCATTGAAAAACTTTCATTATTTCTTTGCACAAATCGTGAAATCTCATTTTTCAAATGTGTTGTTTTAGATGGTGGAAAAAACTTGTTCACAAACTTAGAAACGAGATCGGCCCATGTCAAAATCGAATTTGGCGGTTCTTTCTCAAGCCAAATTTTTGCGGGTCCATCTAACGAGTATGGAAACAACATCGTCTTAATGGCGTCATGTGGAACATCCTTAAACTTGCTAGTAGCGGTGAGACGGTTAAAATTCATTATGTGATAGTGCGGGTTGTCTTTCTCATGACCTATAAACTTATTTGCTTGCAACATCGACATTAAACCCGTCTTAATCTCGAAATTCTCCGCAAGGATGGCGGGAATTACAATAGCCTCTCCAAAACCCTCGGTGGGTGCTTGTAGCAACTCCATCATAGTACGATTAGCCATGACGACTTCTTGTTCTACAATAGGTTCAACAATTGGAGGTTATTCCTCAATCAACGTCTCTTGATTGGCTTGCTTTTGAAGACGTTTACGAGCTCGTTTTTCTTGATTACGAGTGATCATAAACTTCACGAAGAATGGGAGGTGAGCAAAGAAGATTCTTTTTGGGTGTTTTGTGAATTTTCAATTTTTTTGTGTTTTTGATTGTATTTAATTTTTTTTAATTTTTTTTTTTGATTTTGGTGTATCTTCGTAGACAACAATCTACAAAATCTTTCCTCGAATCAAACTCTTGATTAAAGAAGCCTCAAAGGAATGAAAACGATCACGTGGAGTGAACACCTTCGAATGACTTTAGAACTTTGGTGAAAACCAAATTGTTCAAGAGGGTTTAATCACAAAGAAACCAAGCAAATATATTATACGTAATAATACTTTGGGCGGCAAAACCCTCGATTAGCCTTCAATCTCAAAATACTCACAAGCAAGCGGGGAAACGAGGCGGCGCGAAGCACTTAAGAGCCTTTTTCCTTAGGGTATAGCTTCACGAAAGTATTTATCTATTTTTGCCTTTTTCTTTTTGTTTGAGATTCGAATACAATGATTGAGTGATGAAATCCCGAATCAAGTTGTGTTTTCACACTTTTGGAGATATTGTTTATTTGTTGTGATACTTAATACAATATAGTAATAATATTTTCACAAGAAAAACCAAGAAAACCGATAATACGTATTAGTAGATTTCTACTAATACAAATACTATTTGGTTAATATCAAAAAACAACAATACAAATTAATCACGACACACCTCCCAGGCAGCGGCGCCAAAATGATTGTGGTAAAATTACGACCTTTAGGAAAAGGAGCGTAAAAGCGGAAAGTATTAAACAAATGATTTTAGGAAAAATCAAGTGTTAATGACCCTTATGGTTTCCAAGTTCGTTTCCCAAGGAGGTATATGTGTGTGAAAAACTTGTTAGTTGTTTGTGATTAATGATTGGTTTAGAAGGGGATGAGAAAAGAAGATGACGAAGACGAGAAAATTACTATTACGACGACAAAACGTAAAACCGTAAAACTACAAAAATAAAAATTAATTCTAAAAATTACCAAAAATTCACCAAAAATCAAAATAAATAAACTAAGAGATTACCAATGATCAAAACTTTTTCAAACCTTTTAAATAATTAAATATTCAATTTTTAAATGCTAATTAAAGCCCTAAAAATCAAACAAATTATCAAAAAGCTCAAATAAATATTTTTCAATTGGCTAACCTCTAAAATGACCTAAAAAGATTAAAAACTATTTTTAGAAATTTTTAAACTAATAAAAACTATTTAAAATGATTTAAAAACTATTAAAACTTAAAATAATTATAAAAATTAATCTAAAAGTGATAAAATTATTCTAAAAGTTGCTAAATTCCTATTTTAATGTATTAAAGCTAAGAAAAATGTAAAAACTTGGAAAATGTGAAATTTGAAAAATAATAATAAAATAATATTAAAATAATATTAAAAATCCAAAAATTATAAAAATTCTAAAAACTTGCAAACTAGTTTATTTTAACCTAAATAATCAGAAAATCCAAGTGAAATGACCAGAATACCCCTATTGGGCCCTCAAATGGGCCAAAACCAAAAACAGTTAACCCTTAATGGGCTTTTTGGCCCAAAAAGTCAAACTTGGCCCAATTGATTTGGAAAAGCCCTATCTGACTCAAAATTAATTCTAAGAACAAAACTCTAAAGGCCCAATCGCTGAATTTGAGCTTATCACAGCTTAATAAGTAAGCAGCTTATTCTTATTGGGCTTTTCAGCCCATTAAGCAATAAGCCAATGCCATAAGCTCTAATTTGACACACAACCTTCTTTTGGGATGCTTATGAGATCTGTAAAAAGAAATTTTGAAAAAGCACACTCAATAAGCCAGAAATAAGCAAAGTAAAAATCCATTAAAATACAAAATAGTCGGGTTTGAGATTTAGGGCACCTCAGAAGCTCTAGTTTGTTGCAAAAGCTCACAAATAGTTTAACTAAGAATAATCAATCAAGAAAATCACAAAAAGCCAAGTAGAATAAGCTGTAAGAACAAATAAGCTGGCTGAAAAAGCCAAATAAGCTAGTTTTCTAGCAAAAGCTTAACCAAAAGACTTGTAACCTTCCAGATTTGATATTAAGCTAAGAAAAATGATTTCTATTACAAAAGACAAGTTGTTGCATGTGCCAATAAGCAGTTCTAAAAAATAAGCCAATTTGTGCTTATTTGACCAAAAGTCAAAGTACTCCAAAATGCACCAAATGATCAGGAATGGTATATGGGCTTTTTATAAGCAAATTTTGTGAAGGACTCAAGGAGGAGGCCTTGTGAATCAAGAGGTCAGTTGACCTTTTGATGGCAGATTTTGGCAATAAGGGCTTAATAAGCCAGTTAGCTTATAAGCCAGATACAAAGCACAACAAATAGCAAAATCTACTTACAAGCAGCACATAAACAAGTTCCAAGTAGCAAAATCACAAGGCATACACTAGGATAACAAATGCAATCACAAAATGAGGTGGTCACTTTGCTGATGCAAATGACCATTTCAGCAACTTTTGATAAGCTATAACAATCACAATAAGCCACCAAATTCAACAACCAGATAACCAATAGATAGCTTATCACCTAAACTATTCCTAAATCTGATTTCAGACCTTAGATCCAACAAACAAAAAAATTATTGGATCTGATGTGTTTGACCAATTTCAAAAGCACTTTTATCAGATTTTTGCAAAACTTCAAATCCCTTTTCCAAACATTCAGAAACTTAACCAATGACTAAAACTTGTATATTAAGACTTGTTTAGACCTCCCAAACCATAAGAACCAAGGCCACAAGGCCACAAGGCCTTATGAACCAGTAATCCCAAACATTCCTAAATCAACCACTTTTCAAACAAACTTCTGATTTTTACACAAAACCTATTGATTTTAATGATCAAATAGCTACACACTAACAGATTACAACCATTAAACACAAAGCACAAACACAAGAACACCAAATCATATACCAAAGTACAAAATAAGCAGAAACATGAAATTTTGAGAGGAATCTTAACAAGAGGTTATACCTACCCTCCACAACATCCTAGGAGGGCCAGCTATGCTCCTTGGACCTTGTTCAACAACTAGAACAAGACCAAGGTACTTCAACAAGAAAGATGATGAATGCCTTGGTTGATGTTTCAAAGCAAAAACTCAAGGACTTGATTTCTTCAACACAAGCAGCAAACAACTCAACCAAGGGCTCTAATCCCTTCACAAGCTTGGTGTCAACAAGCTTGTAAGAGCTTATAGCTTATGGCCAAGGGTTAGTAAACAAAAATATCAAAATCAGAAACCTTCTTTCAAGCTTTTTCAAACTTGAAAAACTTACCAAACATAAACGTCCTTGAACCAAATGATTCAAGCACACTTATAACAATCAATGGAACTCAGAATCACCTTTAACCAATACCAACTTTCAAAAACATAAAAAGGAATTACAATTTTCTCAAAATACCAACTTTTATAACTTTCAAAAAGGAATTACAAGTTTTAAAGGTAAAGACTGGAACAAAGGGACTCTCAGATGTTGAGGTCTCCCTTTATAGGCAAATGCCTGGCTACACTATTCACAAACCCTAGAAGTGAATTCTCTAAAATGCCCTTGAGCTCTTGAGGCAGTTTGTTGTTGATGAGCTGTCCAAAATGATCCCAAACGTTCATTTTAGCTTTGTGATGAAGCAATGAGTCATAGCTGTTGATTTTGTCACGTTGGATGACTTGGAGGGGAAGTAGTCACATGATTGGTGGACGGGTATTTGGGGGTGGGGTCCATTGTGAGTGGGAGTGAGGGTTTTGAGGTTGGGATGGGATTTAGAGTGTGTGAATCAAACGTATGTCAAGGTAATTTAGGTTTACCCTTTGTTTTAAGTAAAGGTAAAACTGGGTTCATAAGGGTGAACAGTAGTAAGTTTGATCTGAAATTGGGGGAAGTGGAGTTGTTTGGCGTAATTTCGTTTCAAATGTTTAACCTTGGTAACTTTGGTCCTTGTATTTTGGCGAAACATGTATTAAACTTTTTCCAGCCTAAAAACTTCCATCCCTTTGTTAATATCTTTCACAACTTGACATTTTTGGCACAAGACTTTTCCAAAAGAGTTATAAGGGTTATTTTTGGAACTTTTGCATAATTCAAGGGCTGATCTTGGACATTCTTGATCTTCAAAGGTCTTCAATGTATCTTTGGCATCATGAGGAACCATTATTGGCAATTTGGAGTTGTTGAGGGACTAATCTTGCCATTTCTTCAAAGTTGAAGGACCTTTTGTGTAATTTTGACAAACTTAAAGGACCAAACTTGTAATTATCAATATACAAGGATTTTAAGTGTCATTTCTTCATTCATTGAGGATCAATCTTGTATGTCTTCAAGTCTTCAAGGATAAATGTTGAATATTCCATGAATTAGGGCCCGGTTCTTTGTACGGCTTCGTTTCTCGTGTCCGGTTTCCTTGTATCTTGTGATCTTTTGTGTTTTTCACGATATCCATACCTAAAATACACAAGTAAACAAACACAAGCATATATATGGTATTTTATGACATTTTTATGCATTAAAAGCCAGAAAAGAACGATGAGATCATGTATAAATGCCATCTCATCAGCCTTAAAACCACATTTTATAAACCTTATAATTATCATATAATTACAGAAATAATGGTCATAAGGGCTGTTGAAAAACCGATTCAAAAATCGTTCCAAAAAACGTGTTTTAAGTCATTTTACACGTTCCCGGTAACAAACCCATTAAAGTATGTGTAATCCGTGGCTATTAGACCATTAAAAACAGATTATATGACCTTCTAAAAATATTTAATAAGTCAAAAATAAGGCCATAGAGGATTTTTTAAAATTGGTTTAACAAAACCATCAAAAACACTTATTTTTAGCCATTTTTAAGCATACCCGATAATCATATGACATCTATGATGGCTCGTGATACCACTATAGGTGAAAATCCATATAAACATGATATGAATAAATAATAAACGCAGCGGAAAGATCACCTATGAATGGATCCATAGAGTCATATGATCAATCAAAAGAATAGACAATAAAAGCATACCTTTGTAGCGTGATTCGATAGAATCGAATTGAGACAATCACCAACAGATGATCTAACCAAGAAACCAAATGATCAAAATAGATCATCTCTATGAATATGATCCACACTACACGTCACCGTATACCATATGAATGCTAGTCCAATAACTCGTAACTCGTCAACAATTGTTGAATCATCTTTTTCAAGATTTGTCGTATAAGAATATAAAAAACCATTTTTATATTCTTTATTTTGCCGTAACACATTGAGAGTTAAAATGGATCATGCGTTTTTATTTGAATGGTATATTCCACATGTCATATTGAGTACAATCAGAATCATATCAATGCCATTCTAAAACGCATGTCTTGCCATTTCATTAAAGGCTGATTATAGCCCCATAATGGGATTTTTATATTTACTAATATTATCTAATTACTGAGTACTAGCTTAGATAATTAGAAGCCCAATATACATTCCAAGTTACGTAGGTTATATATATATATATATATATATATATATATATATATATATATATATATATATATATATATATATATATATATATATATATATATATATATATATATATATATATATATATATATATATATATATATCATAAATACTATACTCACGATATATTAAGTGGTACCTATGTGTATATGTGTGTGACCCCATAGTGTGATACCCTGAACCCGAGGTCATTTATTTTACCCTTCATTACGAATATTTTTGAAATTTTTAAGAAATTTCGTTTATTATATATGTGACTGTTTAAGTTGAAACCGATGTTTAAGGTCGTGATCTTAACGATTGACGATTTAAGAAAGACGACGACGACTATGATCTCGACGGATGCCCAATTTCTATGTTTTATTATCGTTTTGTCGATATTAGAGTTTTTGAGAATTTTATTTTTGGTTCGTGTTAAGTCGAGTCGGGTGCGTTTAATTTCATCCCGGGTGCGTTTAAATTGCTTTAAAAGTATTTTCGAGTGTTCGGGGCGACCCCCGACTCCTGCAAATTTTCAAAATCAACAAGTAAGTCGTTTCCCGCTACTAAGTTGTGTCGTTTAAAAATGAGGGCAAAAGAAAACCAAAATGGCAAAAGAGGCCCCTCTAATTTTTATAAAAGGGGAAGGAAGGAACACACACATCAAAAATTCAATCAAAAAAGTTTCTTCTACTCCCTTTCCTCTCTCTTTGGCCGTCGGCCTCCACACCACCACCACCACCAAAATTTTTCTCCTTTTGATTTTAACAAATCCTAGTTTAGACCACATCCTAGTTTTACTTTGTAAGTGTTTTGATGTAGTTTATAACAACATGCATTAACAAAATTTTTTCAAGAATCAAAGATTTTTCAAAAATATGTTTTGATGTAATTAGACTAGTTTCATGTTTGATTGATATTTGGGTAATGGGTAATCATCCACAAAACCAACCAAAATCAATTTGGTTAGGGTGTTTTGAACACCAACACCCCACGGCCAAATGGGGGTGTTTGGTTGTTCATGGTGGTTGATGATTTGTGTTGTGGGTTTGTGTTTAGAGTTGTCTTTTTGATGTTTTTAAATAGGATAAACATAATGCATGTGTGATTAAGGATTTGAGTTTTTATGAAGATTTGATTTTAATGGTAGTATAGGCTGATTAGGTTGTTTGGGAATGTTTATAAGTGGTTAGGTTAGGTCTAGATGATGTTAGAACGGATTGGAAACAAGTGTTGGTTTGATTTTGAGGAAGGAAATTTTAGGCAGATTGTTTAGGCATGTTTTCGTGGGTTTAACTTTGTAAACAGGTCATGAGGCTAGGATTTAGTTGTAGAGCATTGTCTTAGCTTCGATTTGGTACCGGGAGATGAGAATCAACATAATCCGATATTATGTTTGGTTTTAGGTCAAATCCCGGGGACCATAGATAAACTTTTATTAATAATTGAAAGTTTTTCTTTGGTTCCAAACCTGCATTTTTGAGTCTGTTTTTAGACTTAAGGGTCAAATTATCTAATGGTACATTTTAAACCAGTCAAAAAAGTCTGACATGGTAAAAGTGCAAAATCAGTCCGAAAAGTTTACGTCTAGTAATGTAGTGAGTAATGGGTCACAAAAGTGAAAACTTTTTATGGGATTTAAAATGGGTTTTCTACAGGTTATAAGGTATTTTTACAAATTTTCTTGTAATTTATAGAGATGCTTAAGTGATAGAAAACAGCCCGTACTTTTGGTAAGTACCGGAAAGTTATAAAATGGGAAACGTTTCTAATTACATAGATAGATAGTACGAGTTTAGTAATGATCACATGTATAAGTTTTGGCGTGAGTTTTTATAAGTATTAAGTTTTTTATATACGCGTGTTTAGTACAATAATGTACACGGAGTATTGACTCGGTTTTCGTATTTTGATTTCTAGGTCACGCATTAGATTTTCCAGGGCAACCAAATCGTCGGTGATATTTTCGTTACGTCTTCGATTGAACCACTACTACTACGCAAGGTGAGTTTATAGCCTCGCTTATTACACTTTTAAATGGTTTTACCCGCGAGGGGGATGCATGTTATTTTAAATAAAATGAACATAAGTCATGAATGATTGTTGGACCTGAAAGTTGCCTGAATTGTGTTGAGTACCTAGTTGCATAAGACCCTATATTCATGAACTATTAACTATTTTTTAATACTTGCATGGATTGTAAATAGCCGCTTATACAATTGATAGTACCATGGGGTTGACGACCCTATCCGAGACGAGAGCTAGTACGTTGAGTAGCCTCTGCGGACGGATAACTTGTGATAAGAAATAAGGTATAATTGCAACTAATGCCTTTAGAAGGGGCACTGGTTTCATATTAATCATGCCGGTAAATGTACGCGGGTGATTGAGTTAACGGATTAGTGTCATGAGATTAAACACAATTATTAGCTATTGCTAACGATAATAACCTTTAATGATAGATTGTTTGATCCATAATTCTATAAATGATCGTGATTGGATTTATACACTTATGTTCAAAATGAGATTGTAAAACCTATAAATTTTGGTCAACATTATTTGTTGACCCCTTTAAGCATGTGTTTCAGGTAATCAATGATATTGTAGCAACGAGCATGCGAGGATGGAAGTTGTTGTGGCTTGGCGGTCTACTTTGTCTTTCCTCCATTTTATAAGTTAAAACTTTTATATTTTGTCATGTTAAACTAGTAATGTACTTTGGGTTGAGATTCAGTGGGGACCTAAACACAACTCTGTTTTGTATTATCTTTGGGGTTTGGGAAGCGGTAGACAATGATGTTTTTATCAATGTTTAATTTATGTTTAAATCTCTACGTCTCTTTGAGTCGTTCGAAATAGCTTGTGTGTGATGATAACTGCCTAGCACATAAATGTTGTAGTTCTGCTGCGCATATCATTTGGTGGGTGTGTTAGAGATTGGTAATCAGAGCCATGAGTTATAGAGAACTAGGTCGTTTTGAAAAATCCTAAACTATAACTTTTGGTGTCGTAAGGAATTGTCCAAGCACACGACTATCCTGCGTGGCTCCGGTAAGGTTTACTTTTAGTATTGATGGAAATAGATGTATCCCTTCTAAATTGAAATGAATGAATGAGTATTTATTACGTAAATACTGAACTACTATATGTAAGCGTTGAAATTGTACATGGAGTACTCGATACCGTAATTCTTGTATTGCATATGCATGAGCATCATATTATCGCATTTTGGGCATGTGTACCACCTTTGCATTGCATTTGCATGCATATAATTATAAATATTGAATAATGACCTTACGTACCCTCCAAAATTTTCTGTGATTGCAGAGGCCGAGGAACCGCCTAACGGTAACGGAGACGAATTTGTCGTAGGTTATGAAGGGGGACCGTTTCCTCCAATCCCACCGGATGAAGATAATGGATGGATAACTTAAGAATAGGAAATAGAGCCGGCAAACGATAGTCATGAAAGTGATGTAGACAACTTCAGTGTTAGTGACGATGGCGAAGTGGATTCTGAGGAGGAGGATCCGGTGGATGACGGAATTCCAGCAGATGCCATCGGTCAAACTGAGCCCGATTTGGTTCAATCCCCTAATTCACGAAATGGATACGAAGTGCCTCCAACAGGCCGTTACGATCAGAAACCTATTCGTCCCCCAATGACTACTTGTAAGGATTATCTGAGGATTGTGTCGGGGTTTGCTCGGATAAGTAATGAGTTTGGTGAGGAGTCCAGTGCTGCAGCTAGATCGCGTTCTCTTCACAAAAATATTGCGAAGGTTTACTTTCCAAGGCCAAGGAACTATATGGTATCTGAAAACCGTTTGAGAAGGATTGATAGGCTAATGTACGAACCTTACGTGGTGGAGACAAGAGTGATAAAGAGGTTTGACGAGAACGAAAGAACACATCAGAATTTATTGACAAGGACTGCAAGGGCTGAGTACGATGGAGTATCGACTAAGAATGATATTGACAGCTTGAGATCCATGATAGCAAATTTGAGTGCAAGTCTTGAGCGGGTTAAGGAAGACCAAACTAGGTTAGTCAGGATGCAGAGTTGGGAGCACCGTGTAAGATCATCCCTACCGCAATATTGGAGATTCGTATATGACTCTGAGCTGGAGGCCAATGATTTCATGGTTCAACCGCCCGCCAGGGGTGAGTGTATTGCTTTTGGGATTCAAGTAGCACCGGAGTTAGGGTCTACTTCTAGAAGGGAGAAGGTGGAAGAATGTGAGCCGAGCGACAAAGGGAAGAGAAAGATGGATGAGGAAGAAGATAGTGATGAAGAGACCGAGGAGGATGAGGAAGAACCACCGTCCAAGAAGTCATGTGGATCACCATGTGGCTAGTTACATGTATTTCATTTTTATCTTTTGATCATTGTAATCGAAATTATTTAGACTCCTGTATGATGGCATTGTTATGAAAACTTGATTACTTAAGTTTGTAGGTGTATGGTTGTAGTGGCATTACTTTTCATAGATTTTGGTTGATCTATCAATGCAATCCATGTTTACCTTTCATAATCTATGATAAGTCTTGAATTTGCTCTTTTGTGATGTGATTGACGAATATTAGTAACCTTGTTGAGTGTTGTTGTACTTATATTATGTCCTGAAAGTGAAATCCTTCTTAATCTTGATATGTATACTTACCTTGTTTTCTATTTCCTTGTCATTGTAGAGAGGTGTAACTAAGACTTCACCATGCCTCCAAAGTTGACAGCTACTCGTGTAAACACTATGATTCAAGAGGCAATCGCTAATGCTCTTGAGGCAGATCGTGCGAACAGAGACCAGGGTCAAGGTGGAAATGTGGAGAGGCAACCAGCCCCAAGGGAATGTTCATATACCGGTTCGTGAAATGTGGTCCCACACAGTTTCGTGGTACCGGTGGAGCTTTGGAACTCCGTAGATGGGTGGAAAATATTGAGAGCACTTTCGAAATCAGTGGGTGATCTGAGGCAAACAAAGTTAAATTTGCAGCTGCTACTTTCTAGGATGATGCTTTAAGCTGGTGGAAAAACCAGGTGGCTATTGTCGGATTGGTAGTAGCAAATATAAGAACTTGGGCTGCAATCAAGGCACTTTTGACTAAGAAATTTTTCCCTTTGGAAGAGCTGGGTCAGTTAGAGGACGAGTTGAGACACTTGTCGTTGAAGAATAATGACATCACTGCTTATACAAGAAGGTTCAATGAGTTAAGCCTATTGTGTCCTGATGCTTTCGTAGACGATCGTAAGAAGATGAAACAATATATCAAGGGTCTGTCGAGCAACATTAAGGGTGAGACTACTTCGTCAAAGCCCGGATCATTTGATGAAGCCGTTCAGATGGCTCATGCACTGATGGATGTTAAGTTGTAAGACAAGAAAGACTATATTGCTGAGGGAAACAAAAGGAAATGGGAAGCTGCCCAGGTGAATGAATCGCAAGGACAGAATCGTGGGGGTAACCGCAACAACAATCAAGGATCGAATCGTAACCAACAGTTCAACCAAAGGAGGAATGATGGGATGAGAGCCGCTACTGCCCCTAGAGGAGTTAAGGTCAATCCTTATTGTGGCCGTTGTAACTTGTACCACATTGGGAATTGTCCTCCTGCATGTGGTAAGTGTGGGAAGGATGGTCATAGAGTTGCAGATTGTCGATCTAGAGGTGTGGCTACAGGGAAAATGCCACTAGAGTAATGGTTTGTTTTGGTTGTGGAGAAAAGGGGCACAAGCAAGGGAACTGCCCGAAAGCTGGGAATAGGCAGGGAGGAAATAATGTTGCTGCTGTATATAGAGTGGGTACCGCTGAAAAACCGCAAGGCCCGAATGTGGTGACCGGTACGTTTCTACTTGACGCTCGTTATTCTAGTGTATTATTTGATTCTGGATCCGACAAAAGCTTTGTAGACGTAAATTTAGTCGCCTTATCAATAGAGAACCGGTGATGCTAACGACTAACTTTAATGTGGAATTAGCCGATGGAAAGATTGTTAGTACTAATTCTATAAGAGGGTGTTCCTTGAAGTTACGGAATTATGCCTTTGATATTGACTTAATGCCTATAGAGCTAGGATCTTTTGACGTGATTATTGGGATGGATAGGTTAATGGCGCATAGTATGGTGATTGTTTGTGGAGAAAGGTTGGTCCAAATCCCGTTGAGAAATAGGGTATTGACTGTGAAAGGTAATGAATGTAGTTCTCGTCTGAGAGTAATATCTCGCTTGAAGATGATGAGGTATAAGGAAGAAGGATGCGATGTATTTTTTGCGTAGATTTCTAGTGATGGTGATGTAGAGACAAAGTTGGAAAAGGTGTCTGTGATTCGAGAGTATACAGAAGTTTTTTCTGATGAGTTGCCGGGTTTACCGCCATCTCGTGAAGTGGAATTTCGGATCGATTTGATGTCAGGAGCTGCACCAGTTTCCCGTGCACCTTATCGATTGGCACCGTCAGAACTGAATGAGTTATTTGATCAATTGAAAGAATTGATGGATAAGGGGTTTATTAGACCGAGTTCATCGCCATGGGGAGCTCCTGTGTTATTTGTAAAGAAGAAGGATGGGTCGTTTAGAATGTGTATCGACTATCGGGAGCTTAACAAATTGACGGTTAAGAATCGGTATCCATTGTCGAGGATTGACGATTTATTTGATCAGTTGCAAGGATCCTGTGTGTACTCGAAGATTGACTTGAGATCAGGGTATCATCAATTGCGAGGTAGAGAGGAGGATATTCCAATAACTGATTTTTGTACGCGATATGGACATTTGGAATTCCAAGTGATGCCTTTTGGGTTAACGAATGCGCCTGTAGTATTCATAGACCTTATGAATCGAGTATGCAAGCCGTAGTTGGATAAGTTTGTCATTGTATTCATTGATGATATTCTTATTTACTCCAAGAGCAAAGAAGAACATGAGAAGCACTTGAGGACGATATTGGAGCTGCTGAAGAAAGAGAAGTTGTACGCAAAATTCTGTAAGTGTGAATTTTGGTTGGAATCTGTACAATTTCTTGGGCATGTGATTGACAGCAAAGGAGTTCGTGTAGATCCTGGCAAGGTGGAGGCAATTAAAGAATGGTCGGCACCGACAACGCCGAATGAAGTTCGAAAATTTCTTGGTTTAGATGGTTATTATCGGAGATTCATCGAAGGGTTTTCGTTGATTGCAAAGCCGTTGACCAAGTTTACTGAGAAGAATCGGGTGTTTGAATGGGGAAATGATGAAGAAATCGCTTTCAAAACACATAAGGAGAATTTGTGTTCTGCTGCGATTTTGTCATTGCCGGAAGGAATCGAAGACTTCGTGGTTTAATGTGACGCGTCTCATAAGGGTTATAGAGTTGTTTTGATGCAGCGTGAGAAGGTGATCGCTTACGTGTCGAGACAATTGAGGAAGCATGAGGAAAGCTACACTACGCATGATTTTAAACTGGGAGCTGTAGTTTTTGTGCTAAAGTTGTGGAGACACTACTTGTATGGGACTAAGTGTGTTGTATTCACTGACCACAAGAGTTTGCAGCACATATTAGACCAGAAGGAGTTGAATATGAGACAAAGACGATGGGTGGAGCTACTGAGTGACTATGACTGCGAAATTCGCTACCATCCTGGCAACGTGAAAGTTGCAGCGGATGCACTTAGTATGAAGGATAGAGAGAAACCTTTGAGAGTCAGAGCAATAGTGATGACTGAGGGTATTGATTCGCTACCATCCTGGCAAGGCGAACGTTGTAGCGGATGCACTTAGTAGAAAGGATAGAGAGAAAACTTTGAGAGTCAGAGCAATAGTGATGATTGAGGGTGTTGATTTGACCGAAACGATATTGAAGGCTCAGGAGAAGGGGTTGATGAAAGAAAATATTGGCGCCGAGAATCTGGGAAGACTGTAGAAACCTCTTTTTGTGGTAATGTCGGACGGGCCGAGATATTTTGAACATCGGATTTGGTTACCGCTCTTGCCATCTAAGGCATGAGCGCTTGGAGTACGAGATTTGGTTATGAATGAGTCTCATAAGTCGAAGTACTCGATACATCCTGGAGCGGATAAGATGTATCATGATATGAAGAAAGTCTACTGGTGGCCGAATATAAAGGCAGAGATTGCTCGTTACGTCACTAAGTGTTTAACTTGCGTGAAGGTTAAAGCTGAACATAAGAGACCGTCTGGGTTGTTGGTACAACCTGAGATCTCATAATGGAAATGGGAAAAGATCGCTATGGATTTCGTGACGGGTTTACCGAGGACTCCTAGTGGTTGTGATATGATTTGAGTGATCGTGGATAGATTAACGAAATCTGCTCACTTTTTACCTATGAAGAAGACGGATAACATGGAGAAACTTGCCAGTGTGTACGTGAAGGAAATTGTTTGCCGACATGGAGTACCTTTATCGATCATTTTGGATCGCGACAGCAGATTTACTTCGGAATTTTGGAAATATCTTCAACGTGCAATGGGCACCGAATTGAGTTTGAGCACGTCCTATCATCCTGAAACTGATGGCCAAATCGAACGAACCATTCAAACGTTGGAGGACATGCTCCGAGCATGCGTGATTGATTTTGGAGGAAGGTGGGAACGCCACTTGCCTTTAGTGGAGTTTTCGTATAATAACAGTTATCATGCGAGTATTAAGGCTGCACCATTTGAAGCGTTGTATGGAAGGAAGTGTAGATCTCCCGTGTGTTGGAGCGAAGCGGGAGAAAGTCAGTTGACTGGTGTGACAACCATGGTTTTGAGGTTCGTCACTCGGTCTTATTTTTAGGTTATTTTATGTGTGACTATGTGTTTTGTGTGTTTACATGTTTATTTTACGTGAATGAAGTTGGTGTGGACATCGTTTATGGGTATATGGTACTCATAAGTAAATCGAGGAACGGTTATTTCATGTTCATGAGGTCACAAATTGGTGACTATAAAATGAAATGGTGTTATTTTGGTGTTTACGTATACGTATAAGTATTATAGTAAATCGTATTTTTTTACGATTTGGGGTTTAGCATTTAGAGGTCTCGGGTAAGGTGTTTAGTCATGGGAGTATTTTTCGGGATGGTTTTAAATCATTTAGGACATATTTTAAAAGTTTATTTAAAAATTCAAGAGTTTTTTTAAAACTGTATATTTTACGTTTTTTTACGGTATACGCGTAAATTGACTAGTTTTATTTATTTATTTTTAAATTTTAAATTTTAATTTATTTATTTTTCGTAAATTGACTAGTTTTACGGTTTTTAGGTTTTAGGAGCTGAAATAAATTAAGGTAACTTAAGGTAATATTAATAATATATTAATAAGTCTTAAAAATATATATATATATATATATATATATGAATCGGGTTTTAAACCGACTAGAAAAGAAAAAGAAAGGATAATGGGCCAAAAGACCCAACTTGAGCCCAATTGGAAAAGCCTTTTTAATAAAACATATAAATACCATGTTTATATCACAAAAATCAGTTTTTCACTAATTTTCTCCCCTTTTGGCCGAATTTTTACAAGCCCTAATTTAGGGATTCATCAAAAATAATTTTCTTGAAGATTTGAGGTAAAAATCTTGATTTAATTCTTATAGTTTTCTTGTTATATAGCATTAAGGCTTCAAGTTTTATGTAATTAATTTATATGATGGATTAGGGTTCTTAATAGATCTGTAATTAGGGGTTTTATAACAATTAACATGATTAGGATAATGATTGGTGATTATTAGTGATGTTAATTAGGGTTTAATCATGTTTAAATTCGTTTTTAAAAACTGGGCAGATTTTTGAGTCACTTGTTTTGATCATATCTAGAGTTCTATGAACTTTTATTTTGCGACCCAAGCATCCTTGAATAGGTAATTTAAGTGGATTTAAAATGCAAGAAACTAGAATTAAATTAGAGGTCGGGAGGTGGGTCAAAAACAGGTTACAACAGTCGGAGGTCAAAACAGTTTTGAAATCAGTAGGGTTTAATTTAACGTTTTAAGGTGATTGGGGTACTTAGGAGTACACTTGATCCCAATAATGAGCATGGGTGTTGGTTTATATATTAAATAAGAGAACTGAAGGGTGGCTAAGAAAATAGGTTAGGTTAAGACCCCCAAATCATAACAAACTTTTTGTATGTTCAAAATCGATAAATGCGGATAGGCAGAAGTATATATATGTATATCGGGGCCTTAACAGTAGCTTTAAGGTTGGGGCTAAAAGGAAGAGTTAGAAAACATATGTATGGTCATAGGGTTTCCTTTACAGAGATCATGTCTGTGTTTAGGTGACCCTTTGGCTTATAGTTTGGAAACCTAAAACCAGGACTGTTTTGGGTAAAATGTTAACGGGACGGGTTATGAAGTAAACTAAGTTAAGGGCTTTATAGAGGGGTGTAATGAGATGCTTAGAGCATATAAATGAGGTATATATATGGGAGAAGGATAGATGTCCGTCACTGGGTTGATGAGCCATCATAGTGTTTGGTTCATGTTTTGTTTGTGTGCTTTTGTTTGTTAGCTTTTTGCTAGTGCGCGGACTTTTGGAGAAGCTCAATCAGGTGAGTTTCATAGTCCCATGTCTTTTAATGATTTTGACTTCCAAATGGGATGGAAGAGACACTTTTTGGTTTTATAACTTATGTTGTGAATGTTTTATGATTGGTAATGGACTTGTGTGTACACTTATGTGATTAATTCTATGTGATTCTTGATTGTGTTTATGATTTGGATCAGGGGACACGTACCGTCTCAGTTATTGTAGTTTGACTTGGTACCAAGGGGATGTTAACAAGGCGGGGCCTTGGGGAGGTACATAGATGTGTGAGCATCTATGGGACCAATGGATAATGACAAGGCGGGGCCTTGGGATTGGTACATAGGTGTATGGGCGCCTATGGTACCATGGTGTTTGGTAAGGCTGGGAGCCTTGGATTTTGTTTGGAATGATAGATCTTGAATGTTAGTTGTTAATGCATATTTGTAGCACATTGTCCATATGTTTAGTGGTTTATGGTGGTTCACAGCTTATTTTAATCTGTTTTCGGTTGGAGTCTAAACTTATGACTCTCACCAACATTATATTGACGTGTTTTAGTGTCTCTTTCAGGTGATAAAGTGGTTAAGCGTGAGAACATATGTGGCTAGGATTGGAGTCGCGTAGGAATGCATTTAGAAGGAGATCCGTGTTCCTTCTTAGTTTATTTTTCTGTTTGTTTCAATAAGTGATACTATGAACCTATATGTTGCTTTGTTTGTGTTATTTGTTTGTCTTGGGTAAGAGGTAGGACTGTTACCTACTTACCTAGACTCCTGCATTGATGAGATATTGTCATGACATTTGTGTCATCTTTTATGACATTTTTAATTCATATAGTTCTCTCTATAGACAAGTTGTTGTTGTGATGATATCCATACGTCGCGCCCCATATTCCGCCATGGTGGGGTGTGACAGAATGGTATCAGGGCCAATGGTTATAGAGAATTAGGTTGCCTAGTCTAGCAGCCTAGTCTATAACTTAAGGGTCCCTGCATATAGGCGTCATAGGAGTATGTGTGCATTTTATATTAATTAAATTTTTCTGGATGTTATTGGTTTTTACTTGCGATGTTTGTTAAGTTTTGACTAGTATGGGTTGAACCATAGTAGTTACTTAGCCACATGTTATTTTCTTTTCGGGTTGTGACTAGTGAAGGTTGAACCATAATCATCCACGCTAGTCATTGTTGTATTTTGCTTAAATTGTACATTATAGTACATAATCTGGTACATGGTAGTTTCTGTCTTTTGTTGAGTTATTTTATGTACCTGTGGTATAGTATTTTTCTTTTGATATTTAAGTCATGTCCCTAAGAATCATGTGGTGGTTCGAGTTAATAGGAGTAGGTAGATATGAAGGATTTTAAGCTGTTTCCACTCTTATGGGTGACATGACTTATAACAGATTATGTTTTCGTTTTGGATTTAGTCCATGTTGTTTTTGCTAGACTATGGATTTATGTATTCCAATAGTTTGATTATATTTTTTTTAATGGATGGAGTTTTGGACTTTATTGTTTATGTGGTTATGAGCTTATGTGAGTAGATGGATATATGTGTTATCTGTTGTATTAATTCTTATAAGTGTCATCATAGGAGGGAGTGCATTGGGTAAAGGGTAATTTTATAGGTATGGTGGACAACATAGTTATACAAGTACCATAACTCCAATGGATTTATAAGTATGATTGCATGAAAGAGGGTTAATACATGCGTGTATAGTATATGTTAGACGGATTTAAGTATATGTATCCCGATATGCCTATATATGTATGATCCCCTATAATTATCGATTGTATCCTTAGGAGGGTGGATGGCTCGCTTCTTTTTAGATATTTAACCTCCGTTGTGGCGTATTCTTCGAGTTTCCTATTTCACGTGTCCGTTTTAAAATGGTGTCCTTGGTGTTAAGTATATTGAAATAAATGGAGATTTCTTTTGGGATAATGAAATCTTTTGTGTTGAGTCTTACATTCCTTTTCTCGGTATATATTGAATAGACTTGGAAATCTACGATAGGGTTGGATAGTTGGTTGTATACGGTAACATAAGGGTAAGGTGTTGGAATCGTGTTTGAAACAAGATGTAACATAAGAATTCTTAATCAACAATTATTTATTTCAAAATTCTAAAAGACTTTTTTTTAAATAAAGCGAAATAAAATTTCTTTCTACTTACATAGTTTATATAATTGAGTTTAACCAATATACGTCACTTATAATTATTTATGCAATACTAAACAAAGTTCATGAAAATTTCACATACATTCATTTCTTTTCATTTAAAAAGGATTACGTTAATTACTAAGAGGATTCTTTAGTTTTTTTTTTAAAAAAAACAACTAGTATAAAACTGTTTTGGTCATAACTTGTTCGTTTTTAAAGCTTTTTTGGTGATTCAAAAGCCTTAAATTATGTACTCGGAATGTACTTTTCAAATATTTGGTATGTATAGTCATGGGGTGTCAGTAGCTTGATCGATGTTTTGGTACAAGTGACGGGTTCAAGGTTGAGTTTTGAATAGTAGTTTTTTTTATGATTTGGGATGCACGGGATACCTAGTCTTTGAGTTGAGTTTTGAGATCGTCTAGAAGGTTGTTTGTAGATTGTTTGAGTCACATAGATGTGGTGAGGAAAGAAAAAAAATATTCTTTTGGAAAAGTCGATCTTGTGCACGGTTTAAATAATATGTCGCGGGGCATAAGATGTTTTGGTTGCCACCATTAAGTGTTTCTTGGATCATTTTTCGTTGTCATGAGTCATTTGAATTGGTACATGTTTGAGTTTTCCTTTTGAGTTTTCGTGGTTTTGGTCTATTTTAACTCGTGCACGTGAAATGTTGTTAGTTATCCGTGGGTTTGATTCGTCGATCGTATCTAGTGGATTCAGGATGTAGTTTTGGGTTCGTATTGATTAGGAGCATTGAGGTAGACATATGAAAGAATTGGTCGCGCTTACACGATTAAGTAGTTGGCCCTGAGAGAATGGTCGGAATGCCCTTACTGGCGATGAAAGAGTTAAAAGTTCGTAGACGAACTAATGTGGTCATGAGGTCTCTTAGGAGTGCCAAGGGAGATGAATAGAGATTTGTATAATCTATGGATATTGGCACAAGTAACGCGCCATAGAGAATGTTGGAAGGGGATATAATACCTCAAAGGTATTTATGATTGTTCGTAAGGCATGTAAGTTTTCCGAAAATTTCCTGAGATTTAGTAGGTTTGCCTATTACTGTGAGGTAGAACCATAAATAGAGCAAGTAGGAGAAGTGAGAGGAGTTGTAGTTAGTGCCTTTCCAAGGAAATTGTTGATGGAATGATTTTAAGAGCAAGAGTTGTTAGAAATTGCAACGGATGCAAGGTAAAATTTGAGTTGCTTAGTAGTAGATTGGATGTGGAAAGCGGTTGAATAGTTTGATAAGAGGAAGTATTGGTCTTTTAGAATGCGTGTAGAATTTTGCGAGTAGAACGAGGTAGCAATTTATTCGTATTGCCACTAAGAGAGGGTGCAAGTAGGACGTAGTTTAAAACTGCTAAGGATGTTGTATGAATGCTTTGGGTTACGGTTATACATTTAGCTTCGCCAGAGCACTAGCGGTTTTCATGGAGTCAATGAACCGAGTGTGCATGAAAGTATATAAACGAGTTGTCATAGGGAGCATCGACGACATCTTGATCTACTCAAATCTAAGAAGGAGAGTGAGGAGAATTATGAGTTGGTTTTGGAGTTGTTAGGAAAGGAAATTATAAGTGAGATTTTCAAGTGTGAGTTTTAGGATTAAGTTGGCCAGGACGAGTAGTCAGAGATGATGGCATATCGTGGAACCAGCAAGGGGCAAAGTGAAGAAGGGTGAGGAAGCGTTTTGGAGGCTGAAGAGGTGGATTGGATAATGAGCAGATCTTGGAATTATCGGAAGGACTGGATGAATTCGCGAAGCATGATGATACGTGGAGCAAGGATTCGGATGTATACGATAACGACATAGAAAGGCGGTTGTTTATACGTTGTGGGAACTAAAGATTTTGAAGAACTAGATAGACTTAGTTAGTGGAGTTGGATTGTTATATCTACCTAGAATGCTAGAGGCATTTGGGGTACGAGACGTAGAGAATGATCTATACAGATCATGAACGTCTCCAACACATATTTAATCATCTTGATTCAACATTTGGAAAAGGTGATGGGTGGAGTTAAGTGATGAAAGAAAATTGCAAGGCCAAGTACCATCTGGGAAAGGCAAGCATGGTTGATGAGACATGGAATAAGAAGAATGAAGTGAAGTTGAGACGAACTTGAACAATATGGATGACATATTAGGGTGGTTTGGATGAAGGATGTAGGTTGCACGAGTTGAGTTGTCTAAAGCAGAGAACGCGTCAACATGTATGTTGCGTGGCTTGGACAATCATATGGAGAAAAGGGACGTAGACTATACTTCCTACATAGATAGGAGTAGCTTAGAAAGGGCGATGTAAGGACGAAGTTGGTGAAAGGGATATATAATAGGGTGGAGGAATAAGTACGACGAGAGTTGGGTGTTAGTCGATAGACTGACTAATTCATCTCATATTTCAAGAGGAATGAGAAGTCACATAGTTGAGAAGTTGGAAGGATTGCGCACAAATGCGATGGAATAGGAGGTTTTGTGTAAAAGTTAACCTAATAGGTATGGAATGCCTTATGAAGGATTATGGCAAGGGAAGAAACGAGGCGAAGCAAGCGTAGTATATCGTTGATAGACTAATGGTTGGTATGAGCATACTATAGAGGTAATTGAGAAAGACGCATAGAGCATTGGCGTGAGATTTGGAGATAGTTGGAGAACGCGTTATATTAGGAAGAATTCTCCTACAAAAAGAGAGTCACCGGTGATAGGGGCATGTTCCCCATTGATGAGGATGTAGGGAGTAAGGGAGGAAACGCCTAAATTATAGGCTGAAGACGGGATATAAGATGGTATGGAAATTAAGATTGTGGAAATATAAGCGAAAAGTAGTATGGAGGAAGAATGATTAGAGGGAGCAAGAGGTTGTCAAGATGGTGGGGTGATATTGAAGGGAAAACCGTTATAGTAAGAGGTTAGTAGTCACGAATAATGGAACGTTCACCTAGAGAAAAGGTGTAGCACCTGTTAGTATGAAGGATTGTTAGTTACTTGGTTCCGAGCATTGGAAAGCAAGGATGAGGTGGTGGTTATGACATGTTTCATGTGAATGTTATGGGATGGTTTTGGTTATGCAATCCTGCATATACCATTGGATGTAATAAAGGTCGGGAGAACTTCTGAATGATGGAAAATTCGTAGAGGACAGAAGCCGTTATGTCTGGTGATAGGAATTGTAGTAGAAAATGTTGGGGTTAATTCATAGGAGATGAGGTGGATCACCGTTATAGTGGGATGAAGTTAGAAGCGGCCAACGTATTGGACCGGAGGTAGATCGGTAAACTATGGAGGTGGTGGCAGTGCTTAAGTAGAGGTTGAAAATGGCAAAGAACCGACAAGAGAGCTGTGCGGACGAGAGGCATAAGCCGTTGGGATTTAAGATTGGAGGTAAGGTTATGCTAGAGGTTTCACCATGGAAAGGAGTGATGTGGTTTGGAAAGAAAGGGAAGTTAGCACCTAGACTAGTGGGTCCATTTAAAATCCTTGAAAGGATTGGGCTAGTGGCGTATAGGTTGAGATTACCGGAGGAATTGAGTAGTGTGCATGATGTATTTCATGTATCAAACTTGAGGAAATGCTTAGCAAGAACCGACTTGCAAGTACTGTTAGATGATATTAGTATCGATACGAGTCTTCGTTTCATCGAAGAGCCGGTAGAGATTTTGGTTCGTGAATCTAAGACGTTGGAAAAAAGGGTAATATACCGTAGTTATGGTAAGATGGAATTTGGAACATGGACTAGAGTTCACGTAGGAACGGGAAGGATTTATGAGGAGCAAGTATCCTCAGCTATTTGATAATGACGATCCTAAGGAGTAAATCTCGGGACGAGATTTCTATTAGGAGGGAGTGATGTGACAACCGTGGTTTTGAGGTTCGTTACTCGGTCTTATTTTTAGGTTATTTTATGTGTGACTATGTGTTTTGTGTGTTTACATGTTAACGAAGTTGGTGTGGACATCGTTTATGGGTATATGGTACTCATAAGTAAATCGAGGAACGGTTATTTCATGTTCTTGAGGTCACAAATTGGTGACTATGAAATGAAATGGTGTTATTTTGGTGTTTACGTATACGTATAAGTATTATAGTAAATCGTATTTTTTTACGATTTGGGGTTTAGCATTTAGAGGTCTCGGGTAAGGTGTTTAGTCATGGGAGTATTTTTCGGGATGGTTTTAAGTCATTTAGGACTTAGTTTAAAAGTTTATTTCAAAATTCAAGAGTTTTTTTAAAACTGTATATTTTACGTTTTTTTACGGTATATGCGTAAATTGACTAGTTTTACGGTTTTGAGGTTTTAGGAGCTGAAATAAATTAAGGTAACTTAAGGTATTATTAATAATATATTAATAAGTCTTAAAAAGAAAAAAAAATAAAAAAATATATATGAATCGGGTTTTAAACCGACTAGAAAATAAAAAGAAAGGATAATGGGCCAAAAGACTCAACTTGAGCCCAATTTGGAAAAGCCTTTTTAATAAAACATATAAATACCATGTTTATATCAAAAAAATCAGTTTTTCATTAATTTTCTCCCCTTTTGGCTGAATTTTTACAAGCCCTAATTTAGGGATTCATCAAAAATAATTTTCTTGAAGATTTGAGGTAAAAATCTTGATTTAATTCTTATAGTTTTCTTGTTTTATAGCATTAAGGCTTCAAGTTTTATGTAATTAATTTATATGATGGATTAGAGTTCTTAATAGATCTGTAATTAGGGGTTTTATAACAATGAACATGATTAGGATAATGATTGGTGATTATTAGTGATGTTAATTAGTGTTTAATCATGTTTAAATTCGTTTTTAAAAACTAGGCAGATTTTTGATTCAATTGTTTTGATCATATCTAGAGTTATACAAACTCTTATTTTGCGATCCAAGCATCCCAGAATAGGTAATTTAAGTGGCTTTCAAATGCAAGAAACGCGAACTAAATTGGAGGTCGGGAGGTTGGTCAAAAATAGGTTACAACAGTCGGAGGTCAAAACAGTTTTGAAATCAGTCGGGTTTAATTTAACGTTTTAAGGTGATTGGGGTACTTAGGAGTACACTTGAGCCCTCTAATGAGCATGTGTTTTGTTTTATATATTATATAAGATACCTGAAGGGTGGCTAAGCAAATGGGTTTGGGTAATACCCCCTAATCATAACAAACTTTTTGTATGTTCAAAATCGATAAAATACGGATAGGCAGAAGTATATATATATATATATATATCGGGGCCTTAATAGTAGCTTAAAGGTTGGGTCCAAAGTTAGTAGTTAGCTAACATATGCAAGGGCATAGGGTTTCCTTTACAGATATCATAGGTGTGTTTAGGTGGGAGTTTGGCTTATAGTTTGGAGACCTAAAAATCGGGATTGTTTTGGGTAAAATGTTAACGGGACGGGTTATGAAGTAAACTAAGTGAAGGGCTTTATAGAAGGGTGTAATGAGATGATTAGAGCATATAAATGAGGTATATATATGGGAGAAGGTTAGATGTCCATCATAGGTTGATGATCCATCATAGTGTTTGGTTCATGTTTTGATTGTGTGCTTTTGTTTGTTAGCTTTTTGCTAGTGCGCGGACTTTTGGAGAAGCTCAATCAGGTGAGTTTCACAGTCCCATGTCTTTTATTGATTTTGACTTCCAGATGGGATGGAAGAGACACTGTTTGGTTTATAACTTATGCTGTGAATGTTTTATGATTGGTAATGGACTTGTGTGTACACTTATGTGATTAATTCTATGTGATTCTTGATTATGTTTATGATTTGGATCGGGGGACACGTACCGTCTCAGTTATTGTGGTTTGACTTGGTACCAAAGGGATGTTGACAAGGCGGGGCCTTGGGTAGGTACATAGATGTGTGAGCATCTATGAGACCAATGGATATTGACAAGGCGGGGTCTTGGGATTGGTACATAGGTGTATGGGAGCCTATGGTACCATGGTGTTTGGTAAGGCTGGGAGCCTTGGATTTTGTTTGGAATGATTGGTCATGAATGTTAGTTGTTAATGCATATTTGTAGAACATTGTCCATATGTTTAGTGGTTTATAGTGGTTCACAACTTGTTTTAATCTGTTTTCGGTTGGAGTCTAAACCTATGACTTTCACCCAACATTATGTTGACGTGATTTAGTGTCTCTTTCAGGTGATAAAGTGGTTAAGCGTGAGAACATATGTGGCTAGGATTGGAGTCGCGTAGGAATGCATTTAGAAGGAGATCCCTGTTCCTTCTTAGTTTATTTTTCTGTTTATTTTAATAAGTGATACTATGAACCTATATGTTGCTTTGTTTGTGTTATTTGTTTGTCTTGGGTAAGAGGTAGGACTGTTACCTACTTACCTAGACTCCTGCATTGATGAGATATTGTCATGACATTTGTTTCATCTTTTATGACATTTTTAATTCATATAGTTCTCTCTATAGACACGTTGTTGTTGTGATGATATACATACGTCGCGCCCCATATTCCGCCATGGTGGGTTGTGACAACTGGGCCCGAAATGGTTTTGGAGACGACAGAGAAGATTGTGTAAATCAAGAACCGTTACTTGCTGCGAGAAGCCGACAAATGAGTTACGTCGATAATAGGAGGAAATCGTTGGAATTTAAGGTCCGAGACATGGTCATGCTTAAGGTGTCACCATGGAAGTGTGTGATACGTTTTGGGAAGAAAGGAAAGCTGAGTCCAAGGTATATTGGTCCGTTCAAGATTGTTAGATGAATTGTACTTGTAGCTTATAAGTTGAAATTGCCGATAGAGCTTAGTGCTATTCATGACACGTTTCACGTATTGAATTTGAAGAAAAGTTTGGCGGATAAGGAATTGGTGATTCCTTTGGACGAGATTCATTTTGACGATAAAATGCATTTTGTGGAGGAACCAGTGGAGATTATGGACCGAGAGGTTAAGAGATTGAAGCATAGTAGAATTCCCATTGTGAAGGTACAATGGAATTCTAGACATGGACCGGAATACACTTGGGAACGTGAGGACTTCTTCAAGGAGAGATATCCTCATCTGTTCTAGCGGCACGAAATGTGAGTATAAGAAGAGGCGAGCGCCATGACGTCGCTCTCTTTAAGGAGGGGTGGATGTGATACCCAGAACCTGGTGTCATTTTTTTTACCTTAAATTACGAATATTTTTGAAATTTTTAAGAAATTTCGTTTATTATATATTTGACTGTTTAAGTTGAAACTCATGATTAAGGTCGTGATCTTAACGATTGACGATTTAAGAAAGACGACGACGAATACGATCCCGACGGATGCCCAATTTCTATGTTTTTTTATCGTTTTGTCGTTATTAGAATTTTTCCTGAATTTTATTTTTGGTTTGTGTTAAGTCGAGCCGGGTGCGTTTTATTTCATCCCGGGTGCGTTTAAATTGCTTTGAAAGTATTTTCGAGTGTGCGGGGCAAACCCCGACTCCCGCAAATATTCAAAATCAACTAGTAAGTCGTTTACCACTACTAAGTTGTGTCGTTTAAAAATGAGGCCAAAAGAAAACCAAAATGGAAAAAGAGGCCCTTCTAATTTTTACAATAGGGGAAGGAAGGAACACACACATCAAAAATTCATTCAAAAAAAATTCTTCTCCTCCCTTTCCTCTCTCTTTGGCCGTAGGCCTTCACACCACCACCACCACCAAAATTTTTCTCCTTTTGATTTCAAAAATCTAAGTTTAGACCACATTCTAGTTTTTCTTTGTTAGTGTTTTGATGTAGTTTATAACAACATGCATTAACAAAAAAATTTCAAGAATCAAAGATTTTTCAAAAATATGTTTTGATGTAATTAGACTAGTTGCATGTTTGATTGATGTTTGGGTAATGGATAATCATCCACAAAACCACCCAAAATCAATTTGGTTGGGGTGTTTTGAACACCAACACCCCACGGCCAAATGGGGTGTTTGGTTGTTCATGGTGGTTGATGATTTGTGTTGTGGGTTTGTGTTTAGAGTTGTGTTTTTGATGTTTTTAAATAGGATAAACATAATGCATGTGTGATTTAGGATTTGGGTTTTTATGAAGATTTGATTTTCATGGTATTATAGGCTGATTAGGGTGTTTTGGAATGTTTATAAGTGGTTAGGTTAGGTCTAGATGATGTTAGAACGGATTGGAAACAAGTGTTGGGTTGATTTTGAGGAAGGAAATTTAAGGCAGATTGTTTAGGCATGTTTTATTGGGTTTAATTTTGTAAACAGGTCTTGAGGATAGGATTTAGTTGTAGAGAATTTTCTTAGCTTCGATTTAGTATAAGAAAGAGCTTACGACTCCTAACGTGTCAAAAGTTATGCTACTTTGAAAGTTCGTGTACCGGGAGATGAGAATCAACATAATCCGAAATTATGTTTGGTTTTAGGTCAAATCCCGGGGACCATAGATAGAATTTTATAAATAGTTGGAAGTTTTTCTTTGGTTCCAAACCTGCTTTTTTGAGTCTTTTTTTATACTTAAGGGTCAAATTAGCTAATGGTACATTTTAAACAAGTCAAAGAAGTCTTACATGGTAAAAGTGCAAAATGAGTCCGAAAAGTTTACGTTTAGTAATGTAGTGAGTAATGGGTCATAAAAGTGAAGAATTTTTATGGGATTTAAAATGGGTTTTCTACAGGTTTTAAGGGATTTTTACAAATTTTCTTGTAATTTATAGAGATGCTTAAGTGATTGAAAACTGCCCGTACTTTTGGTAAGTACCGGCAAAGTTATAAAATGGGAAACATTTCTAATTACATAGATAGATAGTACAAGTTTAGTAATGATTACATGTATGAGTTTGGCGTGAGTTTTTTTATAAGTATTAAGTGTTTTTATATACGCGTGTTTAGTACAATTATGTACACGGAGTATTGACTCGGTTTTCGTATTTTGATTTCTAGGTCACGTGTTAGATTTTCCGGGGCAACCAAATCGTCGGTGATATTTTCGTTATGTCTATGCGAGAACCACTACTACTATGCAAGGTGAGTTTATAGCCTCGCTTCTTACACTTTTAAATGGTTTTACCCGCGAGGGGGATGCATGTTATTTTAAATAAAACAGACATAAGCCATGAATGATTGTTGGACCCAAAAGTTGCCTGAATTGTGTTGAGTACCAAGTTGCATAAGACCCTATATTCATGAATTATTAACTATTGTTGAATCCTTGTATGGATTGAAAATAGCCACTTATACAATTCATAGTACTATGGGGTTGACGACCCTATCCGAGACGAGAGCTAGTACGTTAAGTACCCTTTGCGGACGGATAACTTGTGATAAGAAATAAGGTATAATTGCAACTAATGCCTTTAGAACGAGCATTGGTTTCATCTTAATCATGCCGGTAAATGTACGCGGGTGATTGAGTTAACGAATTAGTGTCATGAGCTTAAACACAATTATTAGCTAATGCTAACGATAATAAACTTGAATGATAAATTGTTTGATCGACAATTCTATAAATGATCGTGATTGATTTTATACACTTATGTTCATAATGAGATTGTAAAACCTATAAATTTCACTCAACATTATTTGTTGACCCCTTTAAGCATGTGTTTCAGGTAATCGATGATATGGTAGTAAGGAGCATGCGAGGATGGAAGTTGTTGTGGCTTGGCGGTCTACTTTGTCTTTCCTCCCTTTTATAACTTAAAACTTTTATATTTTGTCATGTGAAACCAGTAATGTACTTTTGGGTTGAGATTCAGTGGGGACCTAAACGCAACTCTTTTTTGTATTATCTTTGGGGTTTGGGAAGCGGTAGACAATGATGTTTTTATCAATGTTTAATTTATGTTTAAATCTCTACGTCTCTTTGAGTCGTTCGAAATAGCTTGTGTGTGATGATAATTGCCTAGCACCCAAATGTTGTAGTCCGCTACGCATATCATTTGGTGGGGGTGTTACAGATAGGCTCAAATGTGTCTAGCCGTATAATTATTTATTATGACACGAGCATACTCCAACACAGTTGTACTCACAGCGAGTGAGAACATACAAACATCGTCATCGGTTTCAAGCTGTCGTCTTGTACGAACGGGCTGTGAAGGGTTTCCAGTTACATAAACCAAAGGATGATCTCGGGTCCAATGATGTGTTGAAGGATGTCATTGGTAGAACGTATGCATATTTGACGGATCAACATGGCGAGTAGAAGACTCTCTAGTTTCATGTACCAATGTACTGAATGGGTTGTGAATATCGTCATCGTCAGATAATGCATTGTCTGCTTGATTTGTGTACTCTGGAGCAATGACAGTAGTTGTGGATGTTTTTGGATCGATTATTGAAGTGATATTCTGATGAGGTAAATCTGCAGCAACCTGTGTTGAAGTAGATGGAGTTGTATCCTTTTGTTGATGACGATCGGTATCATCATTCTTATCATGAGTGTCAGCAGAAGACTTTGATACAACATGTTTCTCCCCCGTGGAATATTCATCAAACATTGGTCTATATAACATTTCCAAATCTTCAAGTGTTGTGTCCACTATCATATCTGCTCTTGGAACATTTCCTTGAACCAGCTTTGAATTTGACGGTTCATTGTTGTGGTCTTGAGTTTCGAGTTCCGTGTGGTTGTGCACAGGAGTTTTTTTTGTCGTTGTGGATCGGGACTTAAACTGTTTTGTTCAAGTGCCATTTCTTGTAATTCATCAAATCTGACATGAATAGTCTCGACTATCATTTTTGTTCTCTTGTTTTAAACTTTATATCCCTTAGACTGAGTTGCATATCCCACAAGAATGCTTGCATCACCTTTCTCTTTCATCTTGTCCAGATTTTCACCATCACGAATAATGTACCACGTACATCCAAAAACATGAAGGTGTTTGAGTGAAGGTTTTCGATCATGAATTATGTGATGTGGTGTCTTTTCGTGTCTTGGATAAGTAAGGATCAGTTTTGTGTGTAGCATGTGGTTGACACGGCTTCAGCCCAAAAGAATAGTGGTAGTTTTGAAGTGGATAATAATGTTTGAGAAGCCTCAACTAAAGTACGGTTTCGTCTTTCAACAACGCCGTTTTGTTCGGGTGTTCGAGCAATAGATGTTTCATGTTCAATTCCTTCGGCTTTAAAATAATTCTTTAGAGTTGAATTCAAAATTTCTGTTCCTCTGTCATTACGTACCACATTTACTTGAGCTTGAAGACCACGTTGTATAAGCTTAAGGAAGTTAATGAGAACCTCAGGTGTTTCATCCTTGGACCTCAAGAAGTGTGTCCATGTGTACCTTGAGTAGTCATCGATAATTACCATAACATATTTCTACCCATTGATGCTTTGAACACGCATGGGTCTACACAAATCAATATGAAGAAGATCTAACCGTCCTTTAGAGCTTGGGGTAGTCTTTGTCTTGAAACTACTCCGTTTAGCAATACAAAGATCACAAAAAGAACAAAGATGATCCTTGATGGATTTCAAGCTTGGAAGGCCTCTCACAATATCTTTCTTGGAAAGCAAGTTGATGGTATCAAAATTAAGATGAGATAGGCGTTGATGCCATAACCATGCCTGAGTCGTTGAAGCTTTAGCCATGAAGCAAATTGGAGTTGTAGAAGTGGTGTCTTGAAGTGAAATAGTGTAGAGATCAGTACCCCGTGAACCGGTAAGTAAGTCATTTCCATCATAATCACGAACAAAACATGTCTTCTTTCTGAAAGCAACCTCCAAAGCTGCATCACAGAATTAACCAACCGAGAAAAGATTGTGATTGAGCCCTTTGACGTAGTATACCCTTTCTATCGTTATATTCCCCTGAACCAAATCTCCATATCCTAGGGTTGGTGGAAATTGCTCATTTCCGAATCGGAACTTCTCCACGAAGTTAATTAGAAGCTTGAGATTCCCTGTCATGTGCTTCGTGCATCAGGAGTCAAGTATGAAGAGAATTATTTCTATCATTTGCAGAAGAATTAGAACACGATGGAGCATTTGCTAAATTGGATTTCATGTTAGTTGTGATTTCCGATACATTAGTTTCCCTAGTTTCAGCACTTAAAGGCACACTAACGCTCTTTGTCATGTTTTCTTTCCTAACCTTAGGCATCCATTTATATCCTGGAGGACATTGATTATCAAATCACCATTTCCATGACTTGCTAGCAAACTCATATAATTCCCTAATTCTTCTTCTAGGGTCCTTAGTGGTGGAGTCTGATGCAATAATTTTCCTAGTGGGGGTTGCACCAGCATGGTTCACTTTGTGTTTGGGTTTACTAGCACTAATAGGCAACTTGCTTCTTAGTTCTAGTATATGCTCCTTTTACATTATTCATAGCACTGATGAGACTACAATAATACATAGTCTCATCATCCAAATCGGGCTCAAAATACTTAAAATATCATTAATATACCCCAAAATATGCGTGTGTTTGTTCATTGTGTATTTTAGGTACGGATATCGTGAAATCAACAAAAGATCACAAGATTCGAGCAAAAACGAACACAGGAAACGAAGCCGCACAAAGAATTGGACCTGAATCATGAATTTCTAAAGAAGTCCTTGAAGTCTGAATATTTGGCAAGATTGGTACCTCAATTTTGAATACTTGTCACATTTAGTCCTTGAAGAATCATCATATTACTTTACAAGTCCCTTAAAATTTAATCATGGCATGAATAGCCCTTGAAGAATGCTATAAGTTACATAACTAGTCCTAATTTCAAGCTTATAAAGGAGAAGGACTGGTTTTGTAATTTGGTCTATCTTATTAACAAAGAGAAAACCCTAAATGCTTCTAAAAACATGTTGTGACAACTTTATACAAGGTGAGGGTGAAAACTTGGACAAACCAAACTCATACCCGGTCAACACTAGTCAATAGCCCACCTAAACTACTAAGCCCATCTCATAAACCCCCCATACCCGATCCAACCCGTCTAATATCCCACACCCATGGCCAGTTTATTAAACTGAGTCAATAAAAGTCAAAACCCCGCTTAATCGCTCCTAACACCACTTTAAATAACAAAACAAATTAAAATCACTATTTACCCACCCCCACATCTAAAAACCCTAATCCCCACCCTACTTTTAACCAAAGGGTAATATAAAATTACCTTCACCATTCTACCATTTACCCTACACCAAATACATTGGCCCACCTAGAAAACGACGTTTTCACACTTTTGTCCCCTCACCAACTAATAAGTGTGAAAACACTTATCCTTTTACCACTTATTTCCAATAATAACAAGACCAAAACGTGTATTTTATGTCGTAAAAGTCGGAATTATGCGTGGTTTGTGTTTTTATTGTGTTTTAGGATAAAAATATTAAAAAGGAAGAAAACACAGGCTATCACGGGCTTTTATCGAAGAAAACGAGAAAAGACAAAGTTAAAAGATCAAGAGTGAAAAAAGAACGGAAGTCCAAGGCCTATTCTGAAGATTTATCAAAGAAAAAGTCTAAAGACCGAAGTTTAATGAAGTCGAAGAACCAAGTCTAATTAAAGAAGAAAATTATAAGACGAGTTCAATTTATATCGACAAATCCCGAGACGACGTCGAGAAAGACAAATAATTTAAATCGAGTCGAGATGAGAAAAAAGAGAGAAGAAAGCATCAACACGTAGCCTCCCCACCTCCTATATATACCCTCCTAATATGTCATTAGGAGGGTGTTAGTTAGTCATTAATTAATTTTTTGTCTTTAATTTTTAGGTAATTAGTGTGTTTATTTCTCTCTCTAGCTTTCTCTTCAAGTTTTCTTAATCTTCATCTTAATCTTGTATTAGATCTTAATCTTAATCTTAATAAAGCTTTTCAATTTAATCAAGTTTATTTCATAAATCTTATTCTACTTTTCTTAATCTTGTGGTGATTTAATTAATCATGTAGTTGATTTCATCTATTTGATTGTGTGATAGATTTATTCATGTGATTGATCTTATCGTTTTGTTGTGGTGGATGTTTTTAGCTTTGTGTGTTGATTTACTAGTGTTTGGCTTATTCTTGATTAAGTTGGTTTGATAGATTAATAGATTTGATTAAAAGTTGATTTTAATAATTTTGATTATTAGTGTTTTTAAAGTTTTTGATTTGTGGTTGATTTAATTTTTCTTAAAATTGTTTTAGATTAAGTTTTGGTTAATTGCTTAACTGATTGTGCTTAATCTTGGCTTATGTTGGAAACTCACTTTATGTGATGACATTTAAGAATTCCCATTAGTTATCATAGTCACATACGTTTAGACTAGACCAGGTTCGTTGTATAGTTTATGTAGTGTGTGTGACTACATATACCCCTCCTTAGCTTCCAAGGAGGGGTGTTGCTTGTGTTTCTTTTTCACTTTCTATTACATTTTCTTTCTTTCATCTTACACACACAACCACTCTCTCTCTCTCTAAGCTCAACAATGGCTACCACCACCATATTCCACCATGTTAGACCACCGGATCATAAATAGCAAATCCACAATTGGCATCAGAGCCTCGGTTCCATCCTTTGATCGTTCTTGTTTTCAATTTAGGTGGTCTATAAATTTTTTTTTTGGTCCGTTTGTTTATTTCTTTGTCACGACTTGTGTTTTTCTTTCAATGTTCACAAGTTTTTTTCACTGTCTTGTTATTCTTGTCCACGGTTTTATTGTCTGATTGGTTTGGGTCCAAAGTATGTCATCAGTCAAAAGAAATATTGCCATGGTCAAAAGATGTTTCCTTTTTTTGTTTCATTGGTTTCATCAAAAACATATTCATCCATGGTCAATATGAGAAAGTCAAAAGTGTCTCGTATCTAGTTTTATATCTACTGTTTCTGGTCTAACTTTTTCGTATCTGGTATCATTTTTTCTGGGCTTATCTTGTTGTTTAGGATGATGAAGTTACCCAGAAAAATAGTCAGATTCACATTCCCGGATTTTCAGGAACAAGGACAGATTTGGATAAGATTCTACCTCCTGGTACATTGCATTGAGTGCGATGGGTTGACTACGATGGTACCATTACGATGGCTCCATTGCGATGGGTAACATCGTGATGGGACATCATGATACGATGGGACATCATCACGATAGACTGCGATGGGTTAAATTCTTTTTAGACTTCGATGGGCTTAAAAAAGTTTGACTGCGATGACCTTTGTTTTTTGTTGCGATGGGTGTAAAGATTGACTGCGATGGGTTAAATATTTGACTACGATGCAGTTTCAAAAATTCATGACCATGTAGTTTAATCTAAAACTTGACTGAAACCATCTCAACCGAGTTGACTCAGTTAACTCACTGAGTCGACTCAAATGCCAACCTTATATCAACACAACTCCATCATAACTAACCTATCCCATCGTCACTGATAACTAGATTTTTGCTAGGTTCAATTGTTGTTCTCGGTATCTTAACGAATTGATCTAGGTTCCCTATGTGACTCAGTCGTTCTTTGGTGAAACAAATATTTTTGGTTGTTTTTAAATAAATGTGCAAAACAATTAAAGTAAAAGTGCTCTTAAAGTAAATCTAAGTCTAATTAAAATAATGGTGTAAGTATTTAAAACGTGACTGAAATTAAAGGGCGCTAAAGTAAATGACGCAAACTTAAATCTATCTAAGGCAAACTTAAAACGCAACTAAAACTTAAACTAAGGCAAGGCTAAAATAAAGCTAGGACAAATAATCTTAAAGTTCAATTAAATAAAAAGGCGGGAAAAATAAAGCTTGAAAATAAAAGACTGAAATTTAAAAGCAGATAATAACAAAAACCTGTAAGAATCCTTGATTCGGAAGTTCAAAACTTCCGAATGAAAGGCCTTGATTCGGAACTTTTAAAGTTCCGAATGAAGCTACCTTGAGTCGGAAGTTTGGTTCGGAAGTATTGATCCGGAACTCTTCCGGATGAAGCTTGACTCGGAAGTTTGCCCTTGGTTCGGAACTTTTGAGTTGATCCGGAACTTCGTTCGGAAGATCTGGCAGATTCGGAACTTTGTCCTTCGTCCGGAACTTTTGAGTTCCGAATGAATCTCCTTGATCCGGAACTTTTTGAGTTCCGAATGAAGTATATTGATCCGGAACTTTTAAGTTCCGAATGAACAAAAGCTTGAGTCGGAAGTTTTCGTCCGGAACTTTGAATGTTCCGGATGAAGCCCCTTGAGTCGGAACTCTGAATGTTCCGGATGAACCCCACTGGTTCGGAACTTTGAAAGTTCCGAATGAACAGCCTTCCTTGTCTTGGCTCGGATGTTTTCTTGGGAACAAAGATCAGAAACAAACTCCCCGAAGAACAAGGGATAACAGTAACAATGATCTAAACACAAATCTAACCAGAATCAACCAAACGATTTAGCTAAACTTATAACAAATCAACAGTTAAACATAAACAAACAATTTAAATCAACAAAACAAACAAATTTAACCACAATAATCAAAAACCCACTTGATCAAAATAAAAGCATGAACATGAACACAACCATAAACATAAAAACCAAAGATTTAGAAAGGTAGATAAGAGATTAACAAGATAAAGTAAAGATTGACAATAATTAAATAAAAACTTACTTGAAATTAAATGAATTTAAGGTGCAAGACAAGGTAATTAAATTGGACAAGAAATTAAATGACAAGGTAATTAAAAGTGGAAGACTAATTGTCACACTTAGCCAACAAGAAAGAAATGATTAATGATCTAATCTATATATAGGGGAGGATTAGGAAGCTTCCTCCCCTCCTTCATTTCTTCTTAATTGTGTCATTAGGTCCCTCCTTCTTTTAATCTTCATTAATTGCATCATTAGTCCTTCCTTCTTTTAATCTTCATTAAACTTGGACTTTAAGGACTTTTTGGCTTGGGATTTCTTTGAACTCGTCTTTAAATTCTTCAATGAAATAGACTTGAGTTCTTCAGCTTTTGATAAACTTCCTTCTTTTGACTTTTTCTTTGATAAATCTTCAAAATTGGTCCTGGACTTCCGTTATTTTTGCACTCTTGACTTCTCGACTTCGTCTTTCATCTTTTTCTTCTATAAAAGTCCGTAAATGCCCGTGAATGTCCGTGTTTTCTCCACTTTTCACCTTTTCGTCCTAAATCACAACAAAAACACAAACCACGCATAATTCCGACATAAAAGACATAAAATGCACGTTTTGGTCCGGTTATTATTGTAATTAAGTGGTAGAAAAGATGTGTTTTTACACACATATCAGTCACCTAAATCCCCCTCATTTCTAGACTCAAACAAACTGAAAAGCAAATGATCTCAGATTCATTTTTTCGTGTAAATATGCATGTTGAGATCTTTTAAGATCTATTCACGAAAATCAAACATCATCACAGATCCTTGTTTGGTTTTTTTAACCAATGTTAATATACGAAATTAAAATAAGATTTATAACAAAACTTGTTATAATCATTATTCTGTTTCGCTTCTATAAACAAAAACCAACATGAAATGCTAATCTAGACCTACCTGAGATCAATTCGACTTGATCTTGATGTCGTGTATCTTTCGTCAAAAATCACAGAAATCGAATAATTGTTGTTCGAAATGATTTGATGATTTTTGTTGGTTGAGATTAGATAGATTAAGATGAGTTGGATTAAGTGTTTGATGAAGATTGAAGATGAGATTGGGTGAGATTAGATGATTTGGGGGGGGGGGGGGGGGACGGAGATGTCTATGTTTCGGTTAGGAGAAGGAGTTTTGTGGGGGCGGAAGTACCTATGTGACTGATTAGGTTTAGGGTTGGATAGTGTAGAGATCAGTACCCCGTGAACCGGTAAGTAAGTCATTTCCATCATAATCACGAACAAAACATGTCTTCTTTCTGAAAGCAACCTCCAAAGCTGCATCACAGAATTAACCAACCGAGAAAAGATTGTGATTGAGCCCTTTGACGTAGTATACCCTTTCTATCGTTATATTCCCCTGAACCAAATCTCCATATCCTAGGATCGGTGGAAATTGATCATTTCCGAATCGGAACGTAACGAGGAACTTCTCCACGAAGTTAATTAGAAGCTTGAGATTCCATGTCATGTGCTTCGTGCATCAGGAGTCCAGTATGAAGAGAATTATTTCTATCATTTGCAGAAGAATTAGAACACGATGGAGCATTTGCTAAATTGGATTTCATGTTAGTTGTGATTTCCGATACATTAGTTTCCCTAGTTTCAGCACTTAAAGGCACACTAACGCTCTTTGTCATGTTTTCTTTCCTAACCTTAGGCATCCATTTATATCCTGGAGGACATTGATTATCAAATCACCATTTCCATGACTTGCTAGCAAACTCATATAATTCCCTAATTCTTCTTCTAGGGTCCTTAGTGGTGGAGTCTGATGCAATACTTTTCTTAGTGGGGGCTGCACCAGCATGGTTCACTTTGTGTTTCGGTTTACTAGCACTAATAGGCAACTTGCTTCTTAGTTCTAATATATGCGCATTTTACATTATTCATAGCACTGATGAGACTACAATTATACATAGTCTCATCGTCCAAATCGGGCTCAAAATGCTTAAAATATCATTAATATACCCCAAAATATGCGTGTGTCTGTTCATTGTGTATTTTAGGTACGGATATCGTGATATCAACAAAAGATCACAAAATTCAAGCAAAAACGAACACAGTAAACGAAGCCTCACAAAGAATTGGACCTGAATCATGAATTTCCAAAGAAGTCCTTGAAGTCTGAATATTTGGCAAGATTGGTACCTCAATTTTAAATACTTGTCACATTTAGTCCTTGAAGAATCATCATATTACTTTACAAGTCCCTTGAAATTTAATCATGGCATGAATAGCCCTTGAAGAATGCTATAAGTTACATAACTAGTCCTAATTTCAAGCTTATAAAGGAGAAGGACTGGTTTTGTAATTTGGTCTATCTTATTAACTAAGAGAAAACCCTAAATGCTGCTAAAAACATGTTGTGACAACTTTATACAAGGTGAGGGTGAAAACTTGGACAAACCAAACTCATACCCGGTCAACACTAGTTAATAGCCCACCTAAACTACTAAGCCCATCCCATAAACCCCCCATACCCGATCCAACCCGTCTAATATCCCACACCCATGGCCAGTTTATTAAACTGAGTCAATAAAAGTCAAAACCCCACTTAATCGCGCCAAACACCACTTTAAATAACAAAACAGATTAAAATCACTATTTACCCACCCCCACATCTAAAAACCCTAATCCCTACACTACTTTTAACCAAAGGGTAATATAAAATTACCTTCACCATTCTACCATTTACCCTACACCAAATACATTGGCCCACCTAGAAAATGAGGTTTTCACACTTTTGTCCCCTCACCAGCTAATAAGTGTGAAAACACTTATCCTTTTACCACTTATTTCCAATAATAACAAGACCAAAACGTGTATTTTATGTCGTAAAAGTCGGAATTATGCGTGGTTTGTGTTTTTATTGTGTTTTAGGATAAAAATATGAAAAAGGAAGAAAACACGGGCTATCACGGGCTTTTATCGAAGAAAACGAGAAAAGACGAAGTTAAAAGATCAAGCGTGCAAAAAGAACGGAAGTCCAAGGCCTATTCTGAAGATTTATCGAAGAAAAAGTCTAAAGACCGAAGTTTAATGAAGTCGAAGAACCAAGTCTAATTAAAGAATAAAATTATAAGACGAGTTCAATTTATATCGACAAATCCCGAGACGACGTCGAGAAAGACAAATAATTTAAATCAAGTCGAGATGAGAAGAAAGAGAGAAGAAAGCATCAACACGTAGCCTCCCCACCTCCTATATATACCCTCCTAATATGTCATTAGGAGGGTGTTAGTTAGTCATTAATTAATTTTTTGTCTTTAATTTTTTAGGTAATTAGTGTGTTTATTTCTCTCTCTAGCTTTCTCTTCAAGTTTTCTTAATCTTCATCTTAATCTTGTATTAGATCTTAATCTTAATCTTAATAAAGCTTTTCAATTTAATCAAGTTTATTTCATAATTCTTATTCTACTTTTCTTAATCTTGTGGTGATTTAATTAATCATGTAGTTGATTTCATCTATTTGATTGTGTGATAGATTTATTCATGTGATTGATCTTATAGTTTTGTTGTGGTGGATGCTTTTAGCTTTGTGTGTTGATTTACTAGTGTTTGGCTTATTCTTGATTAAGTTGGTTTGATAGATTAATAGATTTGATTAAAAGTTTATTTTAATAATTTTGATTATTAGTGTTTTTAAAGTTTTTGATTTATGGTTGATTTAATTTTTCTTAAAATTGTTTTAGATTAAGTTTTGGTTAATTGCTTAACTGATTATGCTTAATCTTGGCTTATGTTGGAAACTCACTTTATGTGACGACATTTAAGAATTCCCATTAGTTATCATAGTCACATACGTTTAGACTAGACCAGGTTCGTTGTATAGTTTATGTAGTGTGTGTGACTATATATACCCCTCCTTAGCTTCCAAGGAGGGGTGTTGCTTGTGTTTCTTTTTCACTTTCTATTACATTTTCTTTCTTTCATCTTACACACACAACCACTCTCTCTCTCTAAGCTCAACAATGGCTACCACCACCATATTCCACCATGTTAGACCACCGGATCATAAATAGCAAATCCACAATTGGCATCAGAGCCTCGGTTCCATCCTTGGATCGTTCTTCTTTTCAATTTAGGTGGTCTATAATTTTTTTTTGGTCCGTTTGTTTATTTCTTTGTCACGACTTGTGTTTTTCTTTCAATGTTCACAAGTTTTTGTCACTGTCTTGTTATTCTTGTCCACAGTTTTATTGTCTGATTGGTTTGGGTCCAAAGTATGTCATCAGTCAAAAGAAATATTGCCTTGGTCAGAAGATGTTTCTTTTTTTGTTTCACTGGTTTCATCAAAAACATATTCATCCATGGTCAATATGAGAAAGTCAAAAGTGTCTCGTATCTAGTTTTATATCTACTGTTTCTGGTCTAACTTTTTCGTGTCTGGTATCAACTTTTTCTGGGCTTATCTTGTTGTTTAGGATGATGAAGTTACCCAGAAAAATAGTCAGATTCACATTCACGGATTTTCAGGAACAAGGACAGATTTGGATAAGATTCTGCCTCCTGATAATCGCATTGAGTGCGATGGGTTGACTATGATGGTACCATTACGATGGCTCCATTGCGATGGGTAACATCGTGATGGGACATCATGATACGATGGGACATCATCACGATAGACTACGATGGGTTAAATTCTGTTTAGACTTCGATGGGTTTAAAAAAGTTTGACTGCGATGACCTTTGTTTTTTGTTGCGATGGGTGTAAAGATTGACTGCGATGGGTTAAATATTTGACTACGATGCAGTTTCAAAAATTCATGACCATGTAGTTTAATCTGACACTTGACTGAAACCATCTCAACCGAGTCAACTCAGTAATTACCGAGTTGACTCAGTTAACTCACTGAGTCGACTCAGCTGCCAACCTTATATCAACACAACTCCATCATAACTAACATATCCCATCGTCACCTAAATCCCCCTCATTTCTAGACTCAAACAAACTGAAAAGCAAATGATCTCAGATTCCTCTTTTCGTGTAAATATGCATGTTGAGATCTTTTAAGATCTATTCACGAAAATCAAACATCATCACAGATCCTTGTTTGGTTTTTTTAACCAATGTTAATATACGAAATTAAAATAAGATTTATAACAAAACTTGTTATAATCATTATTCTGTTTCGCTTCTATAAACAAAAACCAACATGAAATGCTAATCTAGACCTACCTGAGATCAATTCGACTTGATCTTGATGTCGTGTATCTTTCGTCAAAAATCACAGAAATCGAATGATTGGTGTTTGAAATGATTTGATGATTTTTGTTGGTTGAGATTAGATAGATTAAGATAAGTTGGATTAAGTGTTTGATGAAGATTGAAGATGAGATTGGGTGAGATTAGATGATTTTGGGGGGGGGGGGGGGGGGGGGACGGAGATGTCTATGTTTCTGTTGGGAGAAGGAGTTTGGTGGGGGCGGAAGTATCTATGTGACTGATTAAGTTTAGGGTTGGATAGTGTAGAGATCAGTACCCCGTGAACCGGTAAGTAAGTAATTTTCATCATAATCACGAACAAAACATGTCTTCTTTCTGAAAGCAACCTCCAAAGCTGCATCACAGAATTAACCAACCGAGAAAAGATTGTGATTGAGCCCTTTGACGTAGTTTTCCCTTTCTATCGTTATATTCCCCTGAACCAAATCTCCATATCCTAGGATCGGTGGAAATTGATCATTTCCGAATCGGAACGTACCGAGGAACTTCTCCAAGAAGTTAAATAGAAGCTTGAGATTCCCTGTCATGTGCTTCGTGCATCAGGAGTCCAATATGAAGAGAATTATTTCTATCATTTGCAGAAGAACTAGAACACGATGTAGCATTTGCTAAATTGGATTTCATGTTAGTTGTGATTTCCGATACATTAGTTTCCCTAGTTTCAGCACTTAAAGGCACACTAACGCTCTTTGTCATGTTTTCTTTCCTAACCTTAGGCATCCATTTATATCCTGGAGGACATTGATTATCAAATCACCATTTCCATGACTTGCTAGCAAACTCATATAATTCCCTATTTCTTCTTCTAGGGTCCTTAGTGGTGGAGTCTGATGCAATACTTTTCTTAGTGGGGGTTGCGCCAGCATGGTTCACTTTTTGTTTGGGTTTACTAGCACTAATAGGCAACTTGCTTAGTTCTAGTATATGCGCCTTTTACATTATTCATAGCACTGATGAGACTACAATTATACATAGTCTCATCGTCCAAATCGGGCTCAAAATGCTTAAAATATCATTAATATACCCCAAAATATGCGTGTGTTTGTTCTTTGTGTATTTTAGGTACGGATATCGTGAAATCAACAAAATATCACAAGATTCAAGCAAAAACGAACACAGGAAACGAAGCCGCACAAAGAATTGGACCTGAATCATGAATTTCCAAAGAAGTCCTTGAAGTCTGAATATTTGGCAAGATTGGTACCTCAATTTTGAATACTTGTCACATTTAGTCCTTGAAGAATCATCATATTACTTTACAAGTCCCTTAAAATTTAATCATGGCATGAATAGCCCTTGAAGAATGCTATAAGTTACATAACTAGTCCTAATTTCAAGCTTATAAAGGAGAAGGACTGGTTTTGTAATTTGGTCTATCTTATTAACAAAGAGAAAACCCTAAATGCTGCTAAAAACATGTTGTGACAACTTTATACAAGGTGAGGGTGAAAACTTGGACAAACCAAACTCATACCCGGTCAACACTAGTCAATAGCCCACCTAAACTACGAAGCCCATCCCATAAACCCCCCATACCCGATCCAACCCGTCTAATATTCCACACCCATGGCCAGTTTATTAAACTGAGTCAGTAAAAGTCAAACCCCACTTAATCGCGCCTAACACCACTTTAAATAACAAAATAGATTAAAATCACTATTTACCCACCCCCACATCTAAAAACCCTAATCCCCACACTACTTTTAACCAAAGGGTAATATAAAATTACCTTCACCATTCTACCATTTACCCTACACCAAATACATTGGCCCACCTAGAAAACGAAGTTTTCACACTTTTGTCCCCTCACCAGCTAATAAGTGTGAAAACACTTATCCTTTTACCACTTATTTCCAATAATAACAAGACCAAAACGTGTATTTTATGTCGTAAAATTCGGAATTATGCGTGGTTTGTGTTTTTATTGTGTTTTAGGATAAAAATATGAAAAAGGAAGAAAACACGGGCTATCACGGGCTTTTATCGAAGAAAACGAGAAAAGACGAAGTTAAAAGATCAAGAGTGCAAAAAGAACGGAAGTCCAAGGCCTATTCTGAAGATTTATCGATGAAAAAGTCTAAAGACCGAAGTTTAATGAAGTCGAAGAACCAAGTCTAATTAAAGAAGAAAATTATAAGACGAGTTCAATTTTTATCGACAAATCTCGAGACGACGTCGAGAAAGATAAATAATTTAAATCGAGTCGAGATGAGAAGAAAGAGAGAAGAAAGCATCAACACGTAGCCTCCCCACCTCCTATATATACCCTCCTAATATGTCATTAGGAGGGTGTTAGTTAGTCATTAATTAATTTTTTGTCTTTATTTTTTTAGGTAATTAGTGTGTTTATTTCTCTCTCTAGCTTTCTCTTCAAGTTTTCTTAATCTTCATCTTAATCTTGTATTAGATCTTAATCTTAATCTTAATAAAGCTTTTCAATTTAATCAAGTTTATTTCATAAATCTTATTCTACTTTTCTTAATCTTGTGGTGATTTAATTAATCATGTAGTTGATTTCATCTATTTGATTGTGTGATAGATTTATTCATGTGACTGATCTTATAGTTTTGTTGTGGTGGATGTTTTTAGCTTTGTGTGTTGATTTACTAGTGTTTGGCTTATTCTTGATTAAGTTGGTTTGATAGATTAATAGATTTGATTAAAAGTTGATTTTAATAATTTTGATTATTAGTGTTTTTAATGTTTTTGATTTGTGGTTGATTTAATTTTTCTTAAAATTGTTTTAGATTAAGTTTTGGTTAATTGCTTAACTGATTGTGCTTAATCTTGGATTATGTTGGAAACTCACTTTATGTGACGACATTTAAGAATTCCCATTAGTTATCATAGTCACATACGTTTAGACTAGACCAGGTTCGTTGTATAGTTTATGTAGTGTGTGTGACTATATATACCCCTCCTTAGCTTCCAAGGAGGGGTGTTGCTTGTGTTTCTTTTTCACTTTCTATTACATTTTCTTTCTTTCATCTTACACACACAACCACACTCTCTCTCTAATTTCAAAAATGGCTACCACCACCATATTCCACCATGTTAGACCACCGGATCATAAATAGCAAATCCACAATTGGAATCAGATCCTCGGTTCCATCCTTGGATCGTTCTTGTTTTCAATTTAGGTGGTCTATAAATTTTTTTTGGGTCCGTTTTTTATTTCTTTGTCACGACTTGTGTTTTTCTTTCAATGTTCACAAGTTTTTGTCACTGTCTTGTTATTCTTGTCCACAGTTTTATTGACTGATTGGTTTGGGTCCAATGTATGTCATCAGTCAAAAGAAATATTGCCATGGTCAAAAGATGTTTCCTTTTTTTGTTTCACTGGTTTCATCAAAAACATATTCATCCATGGTCAATATGAGAAAGTCAAAAGTGTCTCGTATCTAGTTTTATATCTACTGTTTCTGGTCTAACTTTTTCGTATCTGGTATCATTTTTTCTGGGCTTATCTTGTTGTTTAGGATGATGAAGTTACCCAGAAAAATAGTCAGATTCACATTCCCGGATTTTCAGGAACAAGGACAGATTTGGATAAGATTTTGCCTCCTGGTACATCGCATTGAGTGCGATGGGTTGACTACGATGGTACCATTACGATGGCTCCATTGCGATGGGTAACATCGTGATGGGACATCATGATACGATGGGACATCATCACGATAGACTGCGATGGGTTAAATTCTTTTTAGACTTCGATGGGTTTAAAAAAGTTTGACTGCGATGACCTTTGTTTTTTGTTGCGATGGGTGTAAAGATTGACTGCGATGGGTTAAATATTTACTACGATGCAGTTTCAAAAATTCATGACCATGTAGTTTAATCTGACACTTGACTGAAACCATTTCAACCGAGTCAACTCGGTAATTACCGAGTTTACTCAGTTAACTCACTGAGTCGAATCAACTGCCAACCTTATATCAACACAACTCCATCATAACTAACCTATCCCATCGTCACCTAAATCCCCCTCATTTCTAGACTCAAACAAACTGAAAAGCAAATGATCTCCGATTCATCTTTTCGTGTAAATATGCATGTTGAGATCTTTTAAGATCTATTCACGAAAATCAAACATCATCACAGATCCTTGTTTGGTTTTTTTAACCAATGTTAATATACGAAATTAAAATAAGATTTATAACAAAACTTGTTATAATCATTATTCTGTTTCGCTTCTATAAACAAAAACCAACATGAAATGCTAATCTAGACCTGCCTGAGATCAATTCGACTTGATCTTGATGTCGTGTATCTTTCGTCAAAAATCACAGAAATCGAATGATTGGTGTTCGAAATGATTTGATGATTTTTGTTGGTTGAGATTAGATAGATTAAGATTAGTTGGATTAAGTGTTTTATGAAGATTGAAGATGATATTGGGTGAGATTAGATGATTTTGGGGGGGGGGGGGGGACGGAGATGTCTATGTTTCTGTTAGGAGAAGGAGTTTGGTGGGGGCGGAAGTATCTATGTGACTGATTAGGTTTATGGTTGGATAAATGTGAGTGAAATTAGGGGTGGTGGAGGGTTATAAACCAATTGATGGACCGGGTACAAAACATTGCAAATTGGGCCATGACACACGTTTGTTTAAGAAGACTTGGGCCTTGGACTCGAAGTTTTTAAACACTGCTTTGGGCCGTATGTTTTAAAACACAATATACACGAATTTTCATTTCAAAATGAATTATTTTGAATAAAATTTTGTGGATATTGTCGGGATTTAAATGTGACATCGTGTCGTGACAAAGTGACGTAACAAATGTGACGAGAATTTATTTGAGACGAGACCAAAGAAAAATTGGGCGATTTTTAGTGGCTACAAATTTTGTTTGATCGGGTATTAACTACGTGACGTTAAAGACGGATTTTTCGAAGGCGTGATCTTATTTTATCTTTCAAAGATAACTTGCTCGTGCTTCATATTAGAATGAAGACTTGGTTATCTGGTTTCCGGGTTCGGGGTGGTTGGTTGATGACTCGGATAACTCTCACTTAAAGGGGTTACATTGTTGTACTGAGTGTCACGCGCTTAGTCGACGTGGATAATTTCAAGAGGTGTTGTGCTCATAGACTTCTTCAGTGATGCATTGAGTACTTAGAGATTTCTCCACCGTTCTTCATTCAACAATAGTGCAAGCTTAAGTCACAAGATCGAAGGATTCTTATTCAGTTTCACGTTTGATGTATCCGGTTCATTCTTTCAGTGGTCACTTCAAATTGCTTTCACGTGGGTTGGTAAAGGTGGACATGGAGAGTTTATGAGAAGAGATTTTTGATCAACAGCTGATTCTCACAAACTATATAATTCAGCTTATTTATTATTCTCACGAGATTTCAGGTATATGTGCGTACGATTTGTTGATGGTTCCGAGTCTTGAAACCATCAAGGGGGAAGAAGAAGACACATTAAACGCACAACGAGTACACGTGATGAACTTCATACCTTCTTTTGATTTGAAAACATTCCGGGATGACATTTGTCATAGCCGCAGAGAAAATCAGTGTTTTAACTCGTGGCGTTATCAATCTCTAAACGGTACACTACTGATTCGAGGTTTAATTGTTTGATTGTTGCAATTATTCATCATTATTATCCTATATGCATTCTCGGGACTTAATTGACTCTGGTGCATCTCCAGAAGAAAATATGTGCATTTCCGGGACTTAATTGACTCTGGTGTTACGATGTCAACTTCATGAATGGGATAAAGTGTCCCTTCAGTATTTGAGCTTCATAATTGGGATTGATTTACTTTCTTCAACTATGTGGGGGAAGAAATGTCTTGATTCTTTCTGGTATGCATAACTTGAACTCTCAGGGGGAAGAAAAATTCAGAAGAATTATTCAAGCGTGAGAAGAAAGGTTGTTGATCTACTTGGTGTACCCCTTACTTTCAATCCCTCTTAGCAACGTTATCATGTTATATGATGAGATTTGCTTGTTAGATTCCGTTGTGCGCTTAATCATTCTAAGCTTTATTGAAAGCTTTGAAGTTGCTTACGAGGATTGTCGGATTTAGGGGGAAGCTATTTAAAAGCTTCTACATCAAGTTTATGTGGCATGAATTAGGGGGAAGTTAATTCAGAAGCTTCTCCTTAACCAGAAGTGTATGGGTTACATAGCTCGTGCCGTTACAGTATTTCTACTACAAGTTAAAGATGAGTCGTGTTGAAGTCAAAGGCCTCAGAAGACATCATCAGCATTGGACGCTTCATGAAAGCTCTTGTTCTTAATCATTATGTACTTGTTAGGAAAAATATTGTAAGGAATTCTACACGTCGTCCCATGGGGGAAGATTGTTGGAAACTCACTTTATGTGACGACATTTAAGAATTCCCATTAGTTATCATAGTCACACACGTTTAGACTAGACCAGGTTCGTTGTATAGTTTATGTAGTGTGTGTGACTATATATACCCCTCCTTAGCTTCCAAGGAGGGGTGTTGCTTGTGTTTCTTTTTCACTTTCTATTACATTTTCTTTCTTTCATCTTACACACACAACCACTCTCTCTCTCTCTCTCTCTCTAAGCTCAACAATGGCTACCACCACCATATTCCACCATGTTAGACCACCGGATCATAAATAGCAAATCCACAGCTTATTTTAGTTCGTATCTGTATTCTGTTTATCTGTCCTAAAATATTTTGAAAAGGGTTTTCATATTTCGAAGATTCACATTCTGAAGATTTCAGTTAATGTGAATTTGTTCATTTCTCTCAAAATACTCCATTTCTCTGAAAAACTTCATTATTCAGAAAATACTCCATTTCTCTAAAAATCTTCATTATTCCGAAAATATGCCATTTCTCTGAAAATCCTCATTATTCCGAAAATATGCCATTTCTCTGAAAAACTTCATTATTCCGAAAATACCCCATTTCTCTGAAAATCATCATTATTCCGAAAATATGCCATTTCTCTGAAAAACTTCATTATTCCGAAAATACCCCATTTCTCTGAAAAACTTCATTATTCCGAAAATACCCCATTTCTCTGAAAAATTTCATTATTCCGAAAATACCCCATTTCTTTGAAAAAATTCATTATTCCGAAAATACCCCATTTCTCTGAAAATCTTCATTATTCTGAAAATACTCCATTTCTCTGAAAATATTTATTATTCCGAAAATATGCCATTTCTCTGAAAATCTTCATTATTCCGAAAATACCCCATTTCTCTAAAAAACATCATTATTCCGAAAATACCCCATTTCTCTGAAAAACTTCATTATTCCGAAAATACCCCATTTCTCTGAAATTGTGTGATTTTTCCGAAGATAGTGTTATTCTGAACTTGTTGATTTTTCCAGATATTCAGAGATTCAGTTTACACAGTTAATCAAGGTTAGACTTCTCAGTTATTTTTATATATTTAGTTTTTATATTTACAAGTAGATTAGTCAACCAAAGCTCCCCCTTTTAGTGACCAACACCAATAATTCCACTGCTAAGCCGTGATCAATTCGGATTGAATCGAGTACGAATAACACTTCTAGAGCACACACAAAACGCTAATATCAAATGGCGCCGCTGTTGGCTTTTTTTCGTTAAGATTAACGGTTTTTTGTGAGAAAAGTTGAATTTTGGGATCCGTTCTTTTGGGAACGTTATTTTCAAGCAAAAAAATTTTCAAAAAAAAAACCCCAAAAAAAGTATAAAATTTTCAAAAATCCAAAAACAATAAAAAAGATAAAAAACCAAAAATATTTTATTTCCTTTTAGTGTATGCGTACTCGATGTACGTCTTATTCTGAGCCCGAGACTCTTAGAGACATAGATATGGCCGGTGTGCATAACAATAATAACAACAATGGCCCACAACCCGACTTACGAACAATAGAGGAGCTTTGTCAGCCAACAATGAACGGACGCGGAGGACCGATTGCGCCGCTGCAAATCACGACTCCTGAATTTTCATTGAAGCATCACATGATCCAGCAAGTTCAAAACGCTTGCCCGTTTCGCGGATTACCGGATGATGATGCCAACAAACATCTCGACAAGTTCATCACCGTCACTCAAAGCATGAAACTGCCCGGTGTTTCGATGAATTTTCTTCGCCTTCACCACTTTCCACACACTTTATCCCACCATGTCGAAATATGGTTTGATCATCTTCCCAAAAACTCAATTCATACATGGAATGACATGAATCAAAAATTTTTGGCGCGCTACTTTCCACCATCCATGGTCACTAGTCTTCGCAACCAAATCAATGGATTCACTCAAGAACCTGATGAGTCACTTTTCGATGCTTGGGAACGATATAATGTCTTGATCGACCGTTGTCCAAACCATAACATGCTCCCTGTTACTTTGATTGATACTTTCTATAATGGTTTAACTTTCCGTGATCGTGATACGATTAATGCTGCCGCCGGTGGTACATTCATGAAGAGAATACCCGAGGAGTGTAGAGGGCTTATAGAGAACATGACCACTCACCACAAAAATTGGGATTCATCTGCATCTTTAAGGAATAACCAGAGGGCCAATGTTTCTTCTACATCATCCAACTCAGAGATAACCGAACTTACTCGCCAAGTAGCTGAGATGAACAAAAACTTCTTAACCATGGCTACAAACCAATTTCAACAAGCTAAAGCTGTAGCAACTTCTTGTGAGATTTGCGGGGGTTCTCATTCATACACCGATTGTCCTTCTACTCATGACAATCCGAAAAATGTGTATGCCGCTAACGGTAACTTTTCTACGGGAGGCAATCAAGCACGTCCTCAAGGAGACCGTAACTTGCTAAGTTATCATTCCAACACCTTTCTATCTCCACCCGGTTTTCCTCCTCAAAAACAAAACCAAAACAATTTCAACCGCAACAGTCAAAGCCAACCTCGAGCTACCAATCAATATCAATCCCAAAGAAACCCATATCCACCTCAAGGAAATAATCAAGCTTACCAAGCCCCACCTCTCAATCAACCCACGGCATTGAACCAAGACCTCGAAACTTACATGAGAACCAATAGAGAGATGGTGACGAATCTTCAAAGCCAATTCATTAACTTGAAGGGTGACATGGCGAAACAACGGAACGATATTCGAGCCGAGCTAAGAAATGACATGGCGAAACAAGGGAATGATCTTCGAGCCGATATGAGAAATTCTATGAGCAGTCAAACGAATAACTTAAGGGATATGATGGCTAGTTTTTCCCAAGTAATCAAGCCTCTGGTTCGGGTTCTCTTCCGAGTAACACCATTGCTAATCCAAGAGGGGAGATGAAAGCAATCACCACCCGAAGTGGCAAAGGTTTAAAGGAACCCGAGATTCCTACACCTACACCGGTGATTGTGACAAAGGAAAACGAGTCCCCTTCTCCAATACCTCCACCTTCTACTTCCACCCCTCCAACACCCAAGGATGTGAGTGAGAATTCCATTCCAAAGCCTTCATCTCAACCCAATATACCTTATCCCTCAAGGTTGAGGAAAGAGAAGTTGAAGAACAAGGATGATATTCAGGTTTCTAACTTTCTTAAAATATTTAAACAACTGAATTTCAACATCTCCTTTGCCGAGGCTCTCGCTCACATGCCGAAGTATGCTAAAATGTTTAAAGATCTTCTCAGTGACAAAGAAAAGCTTCTTGATATCGCCCAGACCCAACTTAATGAGAATTGCTCCGTAGTGCTCTTAAGGAAATTACCAACCAAACTTTGTGACCCGGGTCGTTTCCTCATTCCTTCCAACTTCCCCGGGGTAGAGAAATATATGGCCCTAGCCGATCTAGGTGCTAGTATAAACTTAATGCCATTAAGTGTTTGGAAACAATTATCTCTACCCGAGCTAGTCCCTACACGAATGACATTGGAGTTAGCTAACCGTATGGTTGCTTATCCAGTAGGGATAGCCGAAGATGTCTTCGTCGGTGTCGACAAATTCACCTTTCTGGCGGATTTTGTTGTTGTTGAATACGAGATGTACCCCCGTGTTCCATTAATCGTTGGACGTCCATTCTTGAGGACCGGTCGCACTCTCATTGATGTAGCCGCGGGCGAATTAATCATGAGAGTTGGTGACGATAAAATCGTCTTCAACATGGGTCAACTTTCTAAGCAACCTTATGAAAACGAGAGAGTTAATTTCATTGACGTTCTTGATGAGGCTTGTGAAGAGCATTTCAAAGACGCTTGTAAAAGTGGTTCTTCTTCTCTACCCATTGTTGAGACCGTTGCCTCTATTGCTCCATCACTAACTCCATTTGGAGAAAGTGATTTCCTTTTGAAAGAATTTGGAGCAACTTTTGGAGATGTGGACTTACAATATGACGATTCTCCCACCGATTGGGAAGAAGACATTCGTACCATTGAGAAACTTCTCAATGAGGACCATATTTCTCCACCGTCTCCTAAGGATATCTCTATCGATGAACCGAATTTGCCTACGTCTTCCATCGACAATCCTCTGGATTAAGAGCTTAAGGATTTACCGTCTCATCTCGAATACGTTTTCCTTGAATACAATAAGAAGTTACCCGTCATCATCGCAAAGGACTTGAAAGAGGACGAAAAATATCGACTTATCGACGTGCTGACGAATCATAAGAAAGAAATTGCTTGGAAAATTTTCGATATCCGCGTAATTGATCTGAACTTTTGTACTCATGAAATTCTCATGGAAGATGACTTTAAACCCGCAATCTAAAGCCAAAGAAGGGTTAATCCTAAAATTCATGACGTCATCAAGAAAGAGATTATCAAACTTCTAGATGCCGGAATGATTTACCCTATTTCGGATTCGCCATGGGTTAGTCCCGTCCATGGTGTGCCTAAGAAAGGAGGAATAACCGTTGTTCCCAATGAAAACAACGAGTTGATTCCTACTCGACTTGTCACGGGTTGGCGAGTTTGCATAGACTATCGCAAGCTCAATGATGCCACTCGCAAGGATCATTTTCCTCTTCCTTTCATGGATCAATTGCTCGAGCGTTTAGCGGGTAATGATTATTATTGCTTCTTAGACGGCTTTTCCGGGTATTTTTAAATTCCCATCGATCCTAAAGACCAAGAGAAAACCACATTCACTTGTCCTTATGGAACATTTGCTTACAAAAGAATGCCTTTCGGTTTATGCAATGCTCCTAGGACTTTCCAAAGGTGTAAGATGGCTATCTTCCATGACATGGTTGAAGAAACTATGGAAGTTTTTATGGATGATTTCTCGGTCTATGGTGATTCTTTCTCATCTTGCCTTGCCAATTTAGAACGTATGCTAAAACGGTGTGAAGACACTCGTCTCGTTCTTAATTGCGAAAAATGTCATTTCATGGTAAAATAAGGTATTGTGCTTGGTCATAAAATCTCCAAAGCCGGTCTTGAAGTCGACCGTGCTAAAGTCAAAGTGATTTCTAAATTACCTCCACCTTCAACCGTGAAGGGTGTGAGAAGTTTCCTTGGTCATGTAGGCTTCTATCGTCGTTTCATTCAAGATTTTTTTAAAATCGCTCGCCCGATGACCCACCTCTTGGAAAAAGATACTCCTTTTATCTTTTCTAAAGAGTGTATTGACTTTTTCAATATTCTTATGGATAAATTAACTAAGGCACCGGTCTTGGTTACCCCTAATTGGGAGCTACCTTTTGAATTGATGTGTGATGCTAGCGATTTTGCTATTGGAGCGGTTTTGGGACAAAGATTGAACAAAAACTCCAACCAATCCATTATGCTAGCAAGACAATGAAAGGGGATCAATTGCATTATACCACTATCGAAAAAGAGCTTTTAGCTGTAGTGTATGCTTTTGAAAAATTTTGCCCATACCTTGTCCTTTCCACCATCATTGTCTATACCGACCATTCCGTGTTGAAGTAATTGTTAACCAAACAGGATTCCAAGACAAGACTTCTTCGTTGGGTTCTACTCCTTCAAGAATTCAAAAGTGAAATTCGTGATAAAAAGGGAGCGGAAAACCTAGTCGCGGATCATCTTAGTAGACTCGAGGATCCTTATCAAGGGGAGCTCCCAAATCAAGAGATTAATGACTCTTTTCCCCTTGAGGCCTTGATGTCTATTAACTCCAATCTTGATGAAACCCCATGGTTTGCAGACATTGCAAACTATTTGGTAGGTGGAATTATCAAGGAAGGGTTAACGTCCCAACAAAAGAAAAAGTTCTTTAAAGACATTGAACACTATTTTTGGGACGACCCTTACCTTTTCAAAGAATGTGTGGATCTTGTCATTCGTTTGTGTGTTGATGGGCCGACAACTTTACTAATCCTTGAAGCTTTCCATAAAGGACCCACCGGTGGTCACTTTGGTCCTAATTACACCGCAAAGAAAGTTTTAGACTCTGGATTTTATTGGCCCACCATTTATCGTGGTGCACACAAAAGGGTTAAGCATTGTGATGCTTGCCAACGACAAGGCAAGATCACACATAAAGATGAGATGCCTCATAATTTCATCCAAGAGTGTGAAATCTTTGGGCATCGACTTTATGGGGCCATTTCTGTAACACCCCCAAATTTACACAATTCAATACTGTGAAAGAGTCGTTGGTGTACCGGGATAGCACATTACTCACATCATAGACAACGCTTAAAAATCGCGTTGTTTAATAATATAGCATTTCCATTCCTAAATATAAAATTTACATAGGTCGCAAGTGATAACATTTCATACAATTTTTACAAAGCATTTGAATGGAAATTTGTTATTCAAGTGCGGGCCATAAATTCTTTTCGTCTTCCCGAGAATTACCTTCAAGTACCTGAGATAAAACATGTTAAAAGAAAAGGTCAGCGAAAACGCCGAGTGAATTCATAGAGTTTAATAAAACCATTCATATATCATCGGTATATAATTATTACCGAAAATCATTTTGTACAAATCTTTTTAATAGGCCATAAAATAGCCAAAGTCATCTTATACAAATCCAAGTCAAAAATCATAATATAGGTTTTTGCCTTGAAAATCATTATTCGAACCATTGTCGTAAAAAATCATACAATACGTTTTATAACGTTGTATAGAGTTAAATAAAAACCGTTATATGAATATGGTTATGGAAAACCAAAACACGAACATAATATCAATAATAATACCACGTATTGTTAGTCATGCAATATATTGTAATTCAATGCATAAAGCAGTATTTTCGTTGTTGGATTATTATAAGCCGCATGACATTGTTACCTTACTATAACAAACAACGGGTAGCTAACCCGAAACTCATTTACCCACCAAAAACAGCGTGTCGTCACAATAATCATGCTTATTAAATCTTCTCATACATAAATTCGCTTATGCGTCTAACAAACAACGGGGATCAACCGTCAAGGCGCGAACTGGGGTGATCTTCCCCAAATAGTACTATTATATGCATATGCGTCTACCAAATCCCGGTAGTTCACAATTCATGCTAATGGGACTTTTAGTGACATAACCTAACTATAATAATCCATTTTATTTCAAATATCGGGTCATATAATCATTCATCGGGTCATAAAATCGTTCGGGTCCAAATCAATAAACAAACAATTGGAAGAACTGGTGTCCTATTTTATTAAAACTAACATGTTATCTCCCTCGCGAGTTTATAAAACATTTCATAAAAAACATTTAAAAGAGTGCGAGGCTATAAACTCACATTGATTGGGAAAGGCGGTTATCGGCGATTTGGATGTACGGTACGTGCTTCTATCACGAAAACCTAGACAAATAATACCCGTCTTAGACTCTTGTCCAATGACAATGTATATATATATGATTATTTTATAAATATGATGATGATCAAGTGGGATTGTACATCTTTATTCACTCATTATAGTGTTATGTGTTGGTAAATTTTTATACTAGTTTCACTAGTTTAACTTGTTTACATGTCAAGGCCCAATAAGCCCATTATAAGCCCATTACATTCTATTAGTCCAATTTTATACTTTTCAACTCAGCCTTATGCTTACATATTGGGTGATGACGTATAGTCCCCAGCCGGGTCATGGACCCGGCCCAAGGGTACTACCCGTATCCGGCCCATCACAAAGGGGTGGGATAATGTCAGTCAGGCTTATGGGCTTGGATGAACAGTAACCGCACACATGTGTGCGGCCCACGGCCCGGTACGGCCGACACGGCCGACATAGGGTTAGACAGAATAATATTCTGTCTAGGAATATCTTTACCCCAATAAGAGAGGATATTCACTACCAAAATTAGAAGATAACAATCATTCTAATTCTGGTGCTTATCTCTTCCTTGGGGCCGAAGTATCAGTGAAAGCCCACTAGGGTTTTACTGCCTATAAAAGGAACCCCCAAGGGTTCCACAAAGGTATTACGACTTGTACTCTAAACTCACATAAACCCTAAACTGATTACTTACTCTCACGCCGGAGTCTAATCGTGGGAAACATTCCCACGGTAAGCTTAACGCGTGCTGTTTAGTGTGCAGGATCCCAACCAGACGATTCACTTGGTGCAGGAGCCGGAGCCCAGCCAACCCGAATTAAGCCTAATTCGGGTCTATCAAGGATCAACCAACTTTTGCATCAACAAGTTGGCGCCATCCGTGGGACCATAACACTAAGCTAGAACAAAATCTCATTCGAATCTCCAATGACGAAGGGGCATCCGCCAACTAACCCTAGGAATGTGAATCCTGGGAACCGGAAGTCCCAAGGGGAAGGGATCCTCATCCCCAACCAATCACCTAACCGCCTCGCAGGCGGGCTGGGTAACCGTAGCGGTTTTCAACCCGCGGGGTGACGAGCACGATCTCGGTGACACCCCCGCCTACTTCAACCCTGGACAACCCTGATCCAGGGAGTGCGCCAGACCCTCCTAACAAGGAACCGCGCAGACCCTCGACGGAGGAAGAGGTGGAAGCCCTACCACTCAGTGAGGAGGATCTTACTCGAGTTCTCACTCAGAACTTCGAAAGGATCGTCCCAGGGATCGCGCCAAGATTGAGTCTGGGGAGGAACATCCAAGCCAGACTCAACTTTGGTGACAGTGGACCAACCACCCCCTCCCAAAACCGCAGAAAAAGGAGAACTCGGCCTCAGGAGCAGGGAACCTTTGAGGAAAACCCTCAACCCCGGAATGTGTTTGAGCGCATAGGAGATCGCCTTATACAGGAATTAACGCAGTCTCAAGAAGGAGAAAGGTCGGATGGCTCACCCGAGAGGCCAGATCGAGAGCTGACCAGAACCACACGCCGCCCAAGCGTGTGGGATAGAATGAACACTGGGAGAAAAGCTCCTGGTTCGTCTCAAAAAAGTGGTCCCTATTCAAAAGGCGGGGCACCACCACCGTCCCCAGATCCGTCTGGGGAGGACTCAGATGAGCATCCGCCTAAGCGCCGTCGGCCTAGGCGCACGCCTCCACCACCAAACAATGAGGAGTATTATGGTGGCCCTTACTATCGGGATACGGAAGAAGAGGACCTCTCGCGTCCATGGTGTGAACCATGGGATGACCCTAGGCTCACACGGCCATGGGCGGATCCCAGGGAAGATCCGTTCACCCTCCGCATACGGAACTATTCTGAGGACACCAAACGTCGCATGCCGGCATGTATCAAGACTTATGATGGGTCCGGTGATCCTGTGGATCACCTCAAAATATTCGATACTCAGGCTAAAATTGAGCGATGGCCCATGCCTATATGGTGCCAAATGTTCAATTCGACCTTGATTGGAAACGCCCGTGACTGGTTCGAGGCACTCCCCCCACGGAGCATTGATAGTTTCACGGAACTACGCACTGCGTTTGAGAACAATTATACTCAAAGGAAGAAGTATAATAGGGATCCGGTCTCATTGGTAACTGTCAAGCAACGGCCGGGGGAGTCCACAGAAGCCTTCACTGAGCGCTTCAATGATGAGTGCACACGCACAAGAACCATGACAGAACTCCTGAAAATCTCTTACTACATGCACGCCATAACAGACAGAGAACTGATCAGGCGTGTCAACGACAAGCGCCCAGAGAGATATGATGACCTCATGGAAAGGGTCAGAAATTTCATAGAGGGAGAAACAGCTGTTGCCGCGGCCTACCCATCCCGAGGAAATGGGTACCGGTCAAATGACCAGTCCCAGAGACAGTCGGGCGGTCAAGGCAACCAGAATAATAACAAGGGCTCGGACTATAAGAGCCAAAGCAAAGGCGGACGGTCGGATGACAAGTTCACTCCCCTAAAGATGTCCTACCGGGAGATCTTGTTGACTGAAGGGGCGAACTTTCCAAGGCCTCCCCCAATGACCACTCCCCCGGAACGTCGGCAAGGAAGTTGCTTCTGCGAGTTCCATAATGACAAAGGACACGACACGGAGGAGTGTATCCAGCTCAAGAAGCATATTGAGTCGCTAATCAAATCAGGCAAACTCAAGCACCTAGTTAAGGATTGGAAAGACGGAAAAGACAACAACAAGAAGTATGATAAGAAGGATCCCCAAAAGGACAAGCCTTCTACCATATACATGATCCAATCCAAACAGCGCCGCACGAGACAGAAAATTGGCCAAAAATTTTCACGCGGCAGGGAAATCTCATTCCCTCCCATTACAGCAAGCGATGTGATTGATGCGCCTCTCACTATTGAGATAAGCATTGGAACACACAATGTTCGTCGTATGTATGTGGATGGAGGGTCGTCAGCAGAGGTACTGTATGAACACTGCTTTGTGTAGTTATGCCCGGAAATAAGAAGCCAATTAGTACCGGCAACGTCGCCGCTTACTGGCTTTAGTGGAGACACTATCTGGCCGATAGGGCAATTGCGTTTGCTTGTCACCATTGGGAATGAGGAACATTCCACTACGACGTGGATGAACTTCATGGTGATACGTTCACACTCTCCGTATAATGGAATCATAGGCAGACCAGGCATTTTGGCTACCCGGGCAGTACCCTCTACGGCACACGGAATGATCAAATTCCCCGTTGAGGGGGGAATCGTTACTATTTACAACACAGTCGTACCAACATCCGAGTGTCACACCGTGACAACACCGGCACCACCTATCCCACCCAAGGATGGGGCACCACCACCCAATTGGAAGGTGGCCATTCACCCTGACTATCCGGAACAGGAGGTATCCATAGGAGGGGCGCTCTCGGATAGCGGCAAAAGGGCCATGTGATCTCTTTTAAGTGCAAACCTGGACATATTCGCATGGGAGCCAAAACATATGACGGGTGTGCCCCGTGCGATAGCAGAGCATAAGCTCCAGATCCGCCAAGGGTACCAACCCATCAAGCAAAAGAAGCGCGGCCAGGCGCCCGAGCGCAGCCAAGTTATACTGGAGGAAGTGCGGAAGCTGGTGGACGCAGGCATCATGCGCGAGGTATACTACCACGAGTGGTTATCTAATCCGGTCATGGTCAAGAAACATGACGGAAGTTGGCGCATGTGTGTGGATTTCACGGATCTGAACAAGGCCTGCCCACAGGACTGTTACCCGTTACCAGAAATCGACTGGAAGGTAGAGTCCTTGTGTGGATATCCTTTCAAATGCTTCTTGGATGCATATAAAGAGTATCACCAAATCCAGATGGCGGAGGAGGATGCAGAAAAAACGGCGTTCCACACGAGCCAGGGCGTATATTGTTATACGAAAATGTCGTTTGGATTGAAGAACGCCGGCGCTACATACCAGCGGTTGGTGGATAAAGCTTTCGAATCACAAATAGGACGCAACTTGGAAGTATATGTTGATGACTTGGTGATAAAAAGCCACACGGAGGAGGCACTTCTCCGGGATGTCCAGGAGACATTCGACACGCTGAGAAGGATTAACATGAAGTTAAATCCAAAGAAATGTACGTTTGGTGCAACAGAAGGAATGTTCCTGGGATATTTGATTGACCCAAACGGCATCAAGCCTTGTCCAGAGAAGACGGACGCAGTGATACGACTACCGTCCCCGTAGACACGGAAGGAGGTGCAGTCCCTGAATGGGAAGTTAGCCGGGCTGAATAGATTCCTATCTAAATCCGCAGAGAAGTCATTACCCCTATTTAAGACACTCAAGAAGTGTATTAGAAAGGGAGACTTCCGTTGGACGAAGGAAGCTGAGGAAGCCTTTTGCCAACTCAAGCAGCATCTCGCATCTCTCCCCATGCTAGTAGCTCCCCGGCCAAAGGAGGAACTCGTTATGTATCTCTCAGCTACTCATGGCGCAATAAGCGCGGTACTGATGACGGATAGAGATACAATACAAACTCCGGTCTACTTTATAAGTAGAACACTACAAGGGGCGGAGCTGAATTATTCCTCCATGGAAAAATTGGTGTTAGCACTAGTATTTGCTACAAAGCGGTTGCGCCGGTACTTTCAGGCGCACCCAATTGTGGTGATTACGGATCAGCCAATCAAGCAGGTTATCTCTAGACCAGACGTGGCAGGGAGGCTGGAGAAATGGAGCATCCTATTGGGGGGGCACAATATATCTTACAGACCAAGGACGGCGGTTAAAGGCTAGATCTTGGCAGATTTCCTGATCGAGAAGCCAGATGAGGAAGAACCAGTCATTAAGCAAGACGAGATCCCAGCAGAACCTTGGGTGCTATTCACGGACGGATCCTCATGCACAGACGGGTCCGGGGCAGGTCTCATCCTCACGAATCCAGAAGGAATGGAATTCACATACGCCCTCCGTTTTGAGTTCACGGCCACCAATAACGAAGCGGAATATGAAGCATTAATTGCGGGTTTAAAAATCGCCGCTAGAATGGGAGTCCGCAACCTTGAGGCCTACGTGGACTCACGGCTTGTCGCGAACCATATTCTAGGTGGGTATGTGGCTAAGGAGGACAACATGGTCAGGTACTTGGAAAAAGTCAAGTCGTTAATCGCGACTTTCAGTAAGTTTTCCATCAAGCAGGTGCCAAAGGGAGAGAACAAGAAAGTGGACGCTCTTAGCAAGATCGCATCCACGAGCTTCGCCCACTTGTCTAAACAGGTTTTGGTGGAAATACTCAAGGAGAAATCTATCACGTAAGGGGAAGTAGCCGCTATAGTTGAGGAGGAGGGACCTACGTGGATGACCCCAATCATCAACTATTTGACTAATGAAACCCTTCCAGACGAGGAAAAAGCAGCAAGACGCATCAAAAGGAAGTCACGACATTTTGAACTCCGAGAAGGCATCCTTTACAAGCGTTCTTTCTTGCAGCCGTGGCTGCGGTGTGTTGGGCCGCGCCAGGCGGCTTACGTCATTAGTGACATACATGAAGGGTTGTGCGGCATGCATGCAGGCCCACGATCCGTGGTAGCCAGAGCCTTACGAACAGGTTATTATTGGCCCACCATGCACAGGGACGCGCGCGACATGATTCGCAAGTGCAACGATTGCCAAGTGCATAGGCCAGTTCCGCGACACCCGCAGCAGGAGCTTACACCTATCACGTCCCCATGGCCATTTTACAAGTGGGGAATTGACATTGCAGGACCATTTCCTGTAGCTGCGGGGGGGGGGGGGGGTTAAATTCTTGATTGTTGCAATGGACTACTTCACACGATGGATAAAAGCCAAGGCAGTCAAGTCTATCATAGGTAAGCAGGTCAAAAAGTTTGTGTGGGAACACATCGTGTGCCGTTTCGGTCTACCAGGAGAAATTATCTCGGACAACGGCAAGCAGTTTACGGACAACCCATTCAAAGATTGGTGTGCATCATTGAATATCAAACGGCGCTTCGCGTCCGTTAAGCATCCACAAACGAACGGCCTTGTCGAACGAGCAAATAGGAGCTTGGGGAATGGAATCAAGGCGCGGCTGGATGAACGACAGGGCAAATGGTTCGATGAGTTGTCACACGTGCTATGGGCACATAGAACCATGATCAAAACAGCCAACGGAGATACTCCATTTGCATTGGCTTACGGCACTGAAGCCGTTATACCAGCAGAAATAGGGATGCCTACCATCCGCATGGCAGAGGTTAACGTTGTCACAAACGATGAACAACTGCGAATCAACCTGGATCTATTGGAAGAGAAAAGGGAAATAGCAGCCATCAATGAGGCTAAGTCCAAGGCTAAGATGAAGGCTTATTATGACGCCAAGGTCAAGGGTGTTTCTTTTCGACCGGGAGACTACGTCTATCGTGCTAACGAAGCGAGTCGAGTGGAGAATACAGGAAAACTGGGCCCTAAATGGGAAGGACCGTATGAAGTCACTGAAACCTTGGGACGAGGCGCGTACAAGTTACGTGATATGGATGGCCGCGACCTAGAGCGCACATGGAACATCTCCAATCTCAAAAGGTGCTATCTTTGAAAGCTACGGCTTCCGCATGGGCACTTCGCTATAGGCGGCCTTAATAAAGAACCATGCGGGTTATTTGTTTTGTTTGTTTTTCTTATGCTTGTTTAAGTTTCCTTTCTTGTTTCTTAGGATTTGTCGTCATTATTCAAACAAAAGTGTAAACGTTCTAATAAAATGCTGTGGTGCCTAGCTAGCTCCACAGCCTGTTTCGTGCAAATCATTTTCCTTTCTTTGTTAGATTCTTTGTTAGCCGTATGAATTTTACTTGTATTATAATATGCCATGTTTCATTCGTATGCATTCTCTCAAATTACCGTACATGTACTATACGCCCCCAGGTGGGGTAAGAGGATTAAGTGAACCTACTAATTCAACTTGCCGCGTAAGAGGGATGCAACCCCAGCCGCACGGATCACGTATCCTTACTAGACACCTTACTCACAAGACGTTGGGGTAAGTTTCATATGCTATAGCCATACGGTGCTCCGCATAGCAAAGACGCACGTCGCATGTCTGGTAAATTATAGACTTGTATGTATTTTCTTTGTGTGTAAGACGTGATATATCATGCAGTATTGAGCTACAATATTTCAAACACAAGTAAAAATACACAGGTTTCCAAACGTATCAAAATTGCCGTGGTTACTCACGGACTTATATACGAAACACAAATATTGTTAGCCGTGTACATGCACGGACGAATAAAACAATACATATTCATAAATTACAAAACAAAAGTGTCTGATCATGAAGAAGGAACATCCTAAATAGAGGGGAGAAACCTACCCATTTCTGCTTGCTCTTCAATCAGACGCGGCAACCATTCATCACCTTCTCCCCGCTTCTGGGCTTGAGCCGCAGTTCTTTCCAACACTACACCTAAGGGTTCCTCGTCAAGAACGACCCTGGTTACGTCCTCGTATATAGGAAGGGTTAGCGGAAAGGAAGCGTTGGAAGGCATGCTAAGACTGAGTTTTTCGATAATTTCAGTGTTTGGGGCATCTTTGGTGGCCTCCAGCTCATCTAGGAATGGGTAGTGTAGATCTTGCATCGCGGCCATGGAGGCAGTCATCTTGCTGGCAGCTTCAGGTTTAAAGAAGGTATGACGGGCGATGTCTCCCCCCTTCGTGATCAGCTCAGCGGCCTCAACCATTCCCTCGTGTCGTCCGTGGTCAATACCATCAGACACGAGGTTAGCGAATTGTTGTACAAAGGACGGGGCCTCTAACACCTTCATGACGGCTAGGCGTGCTCCATGCCCAACCATCCACCTACGGCCGGCAATGGCTGTTAGCAGTTGGGGGCATAGTACATTGTCACGTTCAGCGGTAAGGGCATCAATCATCAACTCTTTTTGGGCAACTGCCTCTTTCAGTTCTTGGATGACGGCCCTCTCCTCAGCAAGGTCTGTCTGCACTTTTTCCATGTTTTGGACGACCAGGCGCGCATCCTCTAGCTTCTGGTTAAGCACTTCTACTTGGCTAGAGTACGAATGGGCAGAAGCTTCCGCCGTGGCTACCTATAAGGAAAAAACGTGTTAGCACATTCATTTTTTTTTTTAAAATATGGATGGCGCGGCACGGGTATGTACCTTGGTGTTTGCAGCATCTAGTTGAGACTCAAGGTTGGTTACTTGCTGGTCGTATTCACTTGCGCGGGCTGATTGTTTTTTGATGGTCGCCTCGGCATTAACTAGTTGGGATTGGAGGTCAGCGATCAGGGCTTCATTATCTTCAATCATTTTTTCCCTCCGTCCAACTTTCCTCTTGAGAGAGTCAACATGCCCAAGCGCGGCTTCAAACCTAACCCTCATTGAGGTTCCCATCGCCATTTGGTGTACCAGCGTGCCATTATACTCATCCGCCAAATCAGCATGACTGAGCGAGTTTACCTCTTGCACCAAGCTTGGTGGTATGCAGTTGTTGAGGTACTCCCGGCACTCATCAGCGTTCCTCAATCATGACGCCGTGGTAATAGTCCATACTGGGTTAAAAGGTTGAGGGACGCCGGATGTGGGGAAGTCTTGGGAGGCTATGGGTGAACCATCTTCAAATACGGGACCGGACCTTGTGGGGGCCGTGGGGTTTTCTTCCATTGCTTTTCCTTTCCCCTTATCCGCTAGGGTGTCAGAAGGAGGCGCGGCACCAGCCCGGTTGTCCCTGTGAAACAAGTATTACGAGAAATCTTAAGTATTACTTACAAGAAAACTTGTCATTCTTACATATTAAGATGGGTTCTTACATATTGCTTCTTGCTATTTCGGAGGCGGTTGGGGCAATTTGAGTGACGGGATCGACATGAGCGGCCCGGTTAGCCTCGGAACCCTGGGTAGCACTCCCAACAGATTGATACATGGGGTGGTCTTCTCGAAGCCTCTTGGCGGGAGCATTGTGTTCGCCAATCTCGACCGAGGCAGTCCCTCTCGCACGGTTGCCTCTCTTCCGGGTACGCCTGGCGATGGGCTGCGTTGTTAGTTCAGCAATCTCCTCCTCGGCTTCTTCTTCTTCTTCCAGGTTGACATGTTGTTGCACTTCATCATCATCATCGCCCATCAGTCGGCGAATGCTGGAGTCGGTTCGTTCGATATTGTCCCCTTGTTGTTCCCTATGTGGTGAGGAGGGCCCGACCCCTCCTTCGTTCATCTGATTGTCAGCGTCGCCGTTGTCTCCATGCTCCTCGTCAGAATGGGGATCAGGCACGGCTTCCAAGGCAACCGTCACGGGTCGGGTGTGCTCGAGAAGGGGTTGTTCATTTTCACGGAGAGGACGGAGACCTTCCGGCACAAGCCTTGGATCTCCCTGGCGCAACAGTCCAAAAAAGTTCATTTCTGTCCAGCACAAAACAACAAATGTTAGTTATTATGCAAATACATATATACATTCTTCTTGGCGTACGGATGATTAGCCTACCTTCGCCCTGCCTTCTCCAAAAAACGGGATACCTATTGGAAGGACCAAAGTAATTGCGGCTAATTCCTAGCAAGCATAGGAATGATTCGGGTAGGTTTCTGTGGAATCCAGTCCTATTTAGATCTAAATCTTGGGCGTGGCGAGGATTGTACGTACTGGTGTGCGGCTTGGGGTCGTGCGGAATCCTAGTTCTAATGGCATAATCACCCGGCCATACCACTGCGTCAATAAAAAAGTAGTGATCATACCAATTTTTTAGTGAATCCATGGGTTTGTTGTGTGATTGGGGACTGTTGGAGGCTCGTTTCTTGAAAGATACCCAACCGTTCACTAAGTTGGGGGTATAAAACAACCTAAATAACTCTACGGTTGGGGGGATTCTCCTAGCACGGCAAAGAATCTCGAATTGGCTAATCTTACAGGCGCCTATGCAGTGGAGTTGGCTAATGTGTACATCATAATATCCTAGCAGATCTACGAGAAAATGGGTGAAAGGGATGCGGTAATTAGCCGCATCAAACAGGCGAGTATAAAGGCCTATCTTACCCGCTGGAGCCTCAGTTATGAGGTCTCCGGCGCCAGGAAGTGAGGGGTGTAGGTTGGTAGGGATAAAGTAATTTGTACAAAAATGGTTTAATTGGTCTTGGGTCATGACATTTAGCACGGATCCAATGGTAGGGCTGTTTCTATGAGCCATTACTAAAAAAGAGTGTAAGGACGTGGTGTTCTAACCTGCGTGTGAAGGGATCCGTGCGTATTTGGTTCAAGATAGGAAGAAAGCTTTAATGGCAGAAATGAAGTTTATGAACTGTGTGTTTCACACAGCCGTAGGGGTGGCTTATTTATAGGGTTGCCTCATGGGTCACAGCCTGTTGGATGTGTGACACGTGTCTGCCACTATTCTTAATCGTGTGGCTAGGGGGCAAGTGGCAAGTGAAACGTCAGGTGGGACCCACGGGTCATATCTGATACACACGATTGCACTGCTCAAGGTTCTGACTGTCTGCACTTTTGTCAGTCAAACAAGTCAGATGAACAGTTGTTCATGTCGGGTTATGCGGCTCTTACGTAAGACTTGACATTTAATGATATATTTAATTTGTCTCGGCTGCTATGTATGGCTGAAGTAGTGATAAGATAACTTCTTAAGCCAGGTTGCCACGTGCGGCCAACATAAACTCTTAAACAAATTGGTCCTTTGCTATGGTTTCCTTGGCACGTCCGGGAGCATCTTTGTAGTCTAGAGGTTCCACCTACGGTTGTAACAACTAGACTGGGGGGACATGATGACGTATAGTCCCCAACCGGGTCATGGACCCGGCCCAAGGGTACTACTCGTATCCGGCCCATCACAGAGGGGTGGGATAATGTCAGTCAGGCTTATGGGCTTGGATGAACAGTAACCGCACACATGTGTGCGGCCCACGGCCCGGTACGGCCGACACGGCCGACATAGGGTTAGACAGAATAATATTCTGTCTAGGAATATCTTTACCCCAATTAGAGAGGATATTCACTACCAGAATTAGAAGATAACAATCATTCTAATTCTGGTGCTTATCTCTTCCTTGGGGCCGAAGGATCAGTGAAAGCCCACTAGGGTTTCACTGCCTATAAAAGGAACCCCCAAGGGTTCCACAAAGGTATTACGACTTGTACTCTAAACTCACATAAACCCTAAACTGATTACTTACTCTCACGCCGGAGTCTAATCGTGGGAAACATTCCCACGGTAAGCTTAACGCGTGCTGTTTAGTGTGCAGGATCCCAACCAGACGATTCACTTGGTGCAGGAGCCAGAGCCCAGCCAACCCGAATTAAGCCTAATTCGGGTCTAGCAAGGATCAACCAACTTTTGCATCAACATTGGGCCCAAGTGGGTTAAGCCAATGAGTAAGTCCATTAGAGTTAAGCCAAACTAGTCGGGTTAATAGTCCAATAAGGCTATTTTGGCCCGTTAATGTCTACATGTTATAAAGCTCGGGTTTTATCGATTTTTACTTGTAATATGTACTTATATATCAGTATGTGAGTTTATAAAAAGTTTACATTAGACGGGTCCGACCGTATAAGGTTTATTTGACAAAAACGTTTATCTTTCAGCTTTAGCCGAAAAGACGTAAAACTTATGTATATAGTTTTTATAACTTGTAAAATATTTGTACCTGTAAATTATATAAAACGTATCATTTTAATATCATAATATATAATTCTCATTTATAATTATTATTAGTAACTAGTGGGTTTTTATATATGTATATTTTATAATTACATAATTTGAGTGCTTATATTATATACTTTTTATTTTACAAAATCTGATCCTAAATATTCAGTCCACTAAAACATCCATATCTAGAGTTTTATAAGGAGATAGAACCCCAAATTTTTATAGCAGAAACCAAATGATATGTGCTTCATTTAACTATCTAATAGCTACTGATGAATCATCCTCTAAGTATTTTAATAAATTCGTCCAAAACAATTTATGCAGATTTGTACTCCAATATTGTTTTGATCATATCTCACTCATTTTAAGGATTCCATTGTATGGTCAACTCTCACATGTGTATAAGCCATATACCTTACTGTATATTAAATAATCTATGGCATTTTAACATGTTATCATATGGTTATTCTCTGTTTTATACAGCCTACACTTTTAATCATGATTTTATCATTCTTTCATATAGCTCTTAATCATTTTAATCAAGTTTATCAACACATGATCCCTACACAATACTTTTATCATCATATATCATCATATAAATATACATCAAGAAGGAAAATAAAATTTACATTTACAAAAATAACAAGGAAATGGGAAGGTTGATCTTGTTACCACCAAGATTATGAAAGTTAAGATCAAGGCTTCACTTTTGATGATAAAACTTGTGGTATACCAAAATCAACTTCAAGACTACCAATCTTCAAGAACTTCTTGTAGAAAATCAGCCCCAAGACTCGATAGAAACTTCTCTTTGGATGTTAAAATCCCCAACAATCAATAGAGCTTCAAAAGGGCTTCATCATATGTATGAATAACATATGATTTCATGGTTAACTTTTGATAAAAATTAGTGTTTTATGGTGGTGGTGGACGGCAAAGATGGAGGAAGTAGAGAGAATTTGGTGGTTTTGCATGTATGAAAGTGAGAGAGTGGTTTGAGTGTTAGTGGTTTTGGATGTTTATCTAGCTTGCAAAGTTAAGCAAGACATGTGTTTTGCTTACTATGTAAGCTTGACACCTAAGGGTGTGTTGTTAGCTAGTTTAGCCGTCCCATGAGTGGGGTGAGGCAAGTGTAAACTTGTCTCATCCCACTAATTTACGGGTATTCCTTGATTCTAGTCTCCTCGATTTGCGTGCCCTCGGGTCGTTTTACAAAAAACGTTTTTATAAATTATGAACCAACGGCACAAAACGAATGTAATAAAAATTGTCTCATAAAAAACGGAGTTCAAAAACGTAAATACGTAAACCTAGGGTTTCCGCTTTAGTCGTAAAGGACGTTAAATTATGCACGTAACTTCTAATCTATTCTCGTAAATTTGTGAGTTTATGAACCAACACAAATTTAAAATTCCAAAATAATATTCACGGATAAATTTATTTCCTGAAGTGTCGGGCTGTCACCAAAAACGGTATATGTTAACGTAAGCACGTAACGTAGAATTCTCTGGTTTAAACGTAGTCGATGCTACTTCAAGACGTAAACCAAATTTCTTCCCATAAATGAGTGAGTTCATAATATGACATTAAAATAATGTTTTTAAATAATACTTGATAATAAAATATCAACCATAAATTGACGGATTGTCACATCATTTACCCCTAAATAGGATCTTTGTCCTCAAAGATCGATTTATCTTACTACTCGCTTCTTATAGAGTTAAAGCCATGTGGGTATTTCCTCCACATTCGGTCTTTCTTTACAAGTGTAATTCATTATGATACGCGAGTTTCATCAAACATAACTACGAGAATACGATCAGGCTTAATGTTGACTTACTTCCTCTATCCATGATGTTCACGAGTTTTTGATGAATGCAACTTTTTGCCGATCCAAAATTAATTAAGGAATAGTCAGATTTTCACTTGATAGACATTTTATCAAGTTCGATATACGAAACATAATTCACGCAGCCCTTGAAGTCCTAGGGTAGATCCAGCTTATATGCCTTTCAAACCAACTTTTTACATCATCTCAATGGTCCCATACAACGGGGACTTATTTCTCATGATCTTTTAGATCATCTATTCATTTTTTTCCTAAGTGAAATTTTTCTTCATAACTTCGCTACCCATCCTGCACTTCAAGATCAGATCCTAATTTCAACAAGCGTAAATGCTATAAAATAGCCACGTACTCTTCATATTGTTCAAATATGGTAAATGTACTATTTTATGTACTCATTTGCACAATGTACATTCAAATTTGACTATGTTATGACCAATATGACAATGAAATGACTAAAATACCCTTATAAATGACTAAAATACCCTTTTATATTTTTTCATTTCTTGTTCTTTTATCCCATCTGTTTTTTGGCTGAGCGGGTTGGGATTTACAAAATCACCACAATCTTAGTTTGTTCATTTTAGGCTAATCCATTGCTTCAAATTGCGTCATACAGTTAATTTTATCCCGAAAAAACTTAAACTCATTAAAACTAAACAAAAACCATTATTCAGAACACAAGAACAATCAAAACCCACAAAATTTTAAAAAAAAAAGTGAATTTTTTAATTGAGGAATTTGATCAAACAGTTGGTATACACCCACTTTTATTCCAAAAAAACTCACACCCATAAAAATCAAACAAAAACCCATTATAATTAAGCAAAAACCCATCACAAATATATAATTGTTGGCACTATGAAATCGAGGTTCATAGCCTTGGTACAGACCAATGGAGAAGTTTAGAACTCCCCAAATACCTCGAAAGAATGCACCGCGACCACAGGATATTTATCAAGGGCCCTGTTTATTGGATTCTTGATCATGAACATCTATTTTCTTTTGATCTAGAGAACGAGCCATTTCAACTATTTCCATTCCCTCCTCTCCCTAATGGTGGAAACTGGATTCATGGATTCCAATATCTAGCAGTTCTAGCTAAAAGGTTGCCTCTGTCTATTTTTTATGACTGGTTTTGAATTCGGTATTTGGTTGATGAAGGAACATGGCGTTGAGAAACATTGGCAGATTGAAACTTTCAATAACCATTGTCGTTCTTTAGATCTGTATAACTTGTATCCTACATGCCTCGTTGATGGTTTAAACGGTAGAAGTATTTAGATCTGACCAATACCAAGAACACGACGACGGCCGACGCCACCGGAGGGCACTGTGTCTTGAGACAGGTAGAAGTGAATTGCACGTTTAGGAACACTACAATAGTTTATTGATGATGAAAAATTTATAAGGGTATTTTAGTCATTTCATTGTTATATTGGTCATAATATAATCAAATTTGAATGTACATTGGGCAAATGAGTACATAAAATAGTACATTTGCCATATTTGAACAAAATGAAGAGTACGTGGCTATTTTATAGCATTTACCCTTTCAACAATCATTTCAGGTCTCGCGGGTCGGGATTTTGTAAGGTTAGGTTTTTCATCATAGGAAACCTTAAACCTAAAAGACATGTCCAACTCACAATGGGTGTATGTCGGATGTCTTCATCCCAACTCCTGCTTATAGATGCTCTCATGTTTATATCCTCACAAGATTCGATCTCGATCCTAATACGATAATTATCAATGATAATCTCTCCAAAGGAAAAACGATTATACGGTTTATTACCAAAGGTCAATTATTCAAGCATAAAACAACACTTCTAGTGCTTTGTATCGTTATTTTACCTCGTCCCTTCGATTGGGATGGTAAACAGTACTCTCATCAAGGTTCGTTCCCAATGACTTCTGAGCAAATCTCAAGAAATTCGATGCGAAGCGAGGATCTTGATAGAGATGATCGATACAGGCACACTATGTTTACACAACTCCTTTAGATACAAAAGAGTCAATTTCTTCATCGAGAATCTATCATTAACAGGAATGATATTAGTAGATTTGGTCAGTCTGTCGACGATGACCCAAATCGAATGAAATTCAGATGATGACCTTTGCAATAGTTAGACGTTTACTAATGTATGAGGAGATGTGTGCCTTCATAATTTGCCATCAGTACAACTTCTTCAGTTAAAGATACATTAAATCAGAAATTGCATGAATAGAATACTTAATCTTATGAGATTCCAACATAACTAAATCTCACAATCCTCCATATTTAGGCAATCACAAGCGGCCTTTTATACATCTAATGCCATCGGCTTCTCAATTCTAATGGTTCACATTAGCCGCGAGCCCCTTTTATTATCTATATTATCCTTTTTACAAGCATCGGCTATTTTTAAATTGTTCGGGCAAATCATTTTGCATCGTCATTACTAAGGAACGCATCCTAGTTGGTTCTTTATCCTTTTTACATAATGCGTTAGTATTTACATTCAAATTTCCTGATGAAATAGTTATCATGACCACAATTCACTCAAAAATTCATTCTTCAAATTTTCTAAGTTTTAGTTTCGTCTCAACTATCATTTTTATCAGTTTTGCTCAATCCGACGTCTAAAGCGTCGATAGTTATTACAAGAAAATTAAATAATAAATATTTAATTTTATGAAATGTAAACGTAAAAAGTTTTAAACTTTCTCAGTTCGTCCAATTATAGAAAAAATTTCAAAATAAATTTGAATTTAATTACAAGATTTTTGTTTATTTATCGATAATAATTAAAATAATTAATAAGATCCGTAAATGTTCGAAACATCTTTGTTTATACTTTGGTCAAAATTTTCTTAGTTGAAAGCAAAATTTGTCGTTTCAAATTTCAAGTCATGGTTTAAATGATTTTCCTCAATCCTTCTTAAGTTGTCTGGTTTTCCTCAATCCTTCTTACTGACTCAATTTTTTGACATCGTTGTCTATTAGGAGGGGTTATTGATTTGATGGTCTTGGTTACACCGTTAGGACTCTATTTTTAGACCTAAACCTCTATTATCGCATAAGTCAAACAATGTATCCTCATGAAACATTCAAGACAAAATAAAATATAAGAGATACAACTTAGGATATTGGGAGGATAAGTACGTGATTAGGGCATATAAGTAGTGTTAGTATTACTAACTTATAATGACAATGATCTCGTTGCACGCTTGGCATGGAATTGGGGTGAAAATCGAGGACGATGAAATTATTTCTAACGAAGCATTCACGTGTTCTTGTTCTATGAACCTAAACGTCCCATTTTGCGATGAAAATCATACATTATGTCTAAAACGCAAGTAGTAGTAATGGTAGTAGTGTAGCTAGTTTATCATTCTATAAAGTGAATAAAAATGAGTTGTGGAGGTGCTACGATACTTTATTCTAGCATTACGTGACGGCACGACAATGGTTTAGTATGGGGGACTGATGAGACTACTTTTATACATAGTCTCATCGTCCAAAAAGGGCTTAAAATGCATTAAATATCATAAAAAATACCCCAATATATGCTTGTTTTTGTTGCTTGTGTATTTTAGGTACGGATATTGAGAAAATGACAAAAGATCACAAGAATCATGCAAAAACGAACACGGGAAACGAAGCCGCACATTGAACCAAGCCCTAATGAAGAATTTTCCAAGAAAACCCTTTAAGATTTGAAGATTTATGAAGAAGGGTCCTCCAATATTGAAGAATTGACACTATATACCCTTGTATCTTCTTAATTACAAGATTGGTCCCTAAAGTTTGTCAATATTGCGAAAAGGGCCCTCCACTTTGAAGAATTGGAAATTTTAGTCCCTTAACAAAACTAAAATGTCAACGTTAGTCCTTCTCAAAGTAAAACATACCATGAAGAACTTCAAGTTACAAGAAATTAAAAGTTTGGTCCTTCAAAAACGATAAATTGCAACAAAGACCCTTGACTTTGAAGACTTGGCAAAAATGGTCCCTCATTAATCATGACTCGGCAATTTCAGTCCTCCAAAATGTCAATTATACAAGTGATGAGATGGCATTTATACATGATCTCATCGTTCTTTTCGGGCTTTAAATGCATTAAAATGTCATAAAATACCATATATATGCTTGTGTTTGTTTACTTGTGTGTTTTAGGTATGGATATCGTGAAAAAGACAAAAGATCACAAGATACAAGGAAAAACGGACACGAGAAACGAAGCCGTACAAAGAACCGGGCCCTAATCATGGAATTTTCATCAAATACCCTTGAAGACTTGAAGACAAAACAAGATTGATCCTCAATGAATGAAGAAATGACACTTAAAACCCTTGTATAGTAATAATTACAAGTTTGGTCCCTTAAGTTTGTCAAAATTGCAAAAAGGTCCTTCAAGATTGAAGAAATGGCAAGATTAGTCCCTCAACAATTTCAAATTGCCAATAATGGTCCCTCAACAAGTGAAAGACTCATTGAAGACCTTTGAAGATCAACATTGTCCAAGATTAGTCCTTGAAAAATCACCAAATGACAAAAATTGCCTTTGAAACATCTTTATGGAAAGTTTGTGCCAAAATTGTCAAGTGATGAAACTTAAATACAAGGGAGAGACGAATTTAGGGCTTAAAAACCTTTAATGCCAAAAATCTGAAAACAAAGGGACCAAAATTGGCAAGTGAAACATTCAAAACCAGAAAAGTGCGCCTAACACTTTACCACCCCCAAATTCGGATTAAAAGGACCACTGTTCATTGTTCTTACCACCCAGAATTTACCTTCACTTTTCCTTGGGTAAAAACCAATTAAACTTGCACACAAGTAATTCACACACTCACAAACCTTTCCCACTCCTAAAAACCTGCATCCCACTCATGTGCACCAAACCCCAATTCCCCAATCCACCAATCACATCATTCCTTAGCCCCCAAGCATCATGACGTGTCCCAATTGAATGGCCAAGATTATTTGCTTCCTCCCAAAGCAAAATAAACGTTCAAGATCAAGAAAGGACAAAATGCACTCAAAATCATTCAAGGGCACATTTGGGATTTTCTTATGATTAGGGTTTAGTTTTTTCTATTCTAGATTGTTCTTAGGACTCTATAAAAGGAGCTCACAACCTGTGTGAAGCCCTTGTTCCAGTTTTTAAGCTTGCACATGTAATACCTTTTTAAAGAAATAAAAAGTTTGGTTTTTGAAATATTCAAGTGTAATTCCTTTTTTATTGTTTTTAAAAGTTGAGTGTTGTGTTAAGCTTAATTCTGAGTTCCATGTTTGATTTGGTTAAAAGTTTTTGAGGTTTCAAAATATTTTCAAAGTTTGAGATTTTGAGAGATTTTGGTAAAATCTTCTCAAAAGGTTTATGTGTTAGGAGTTCATGTTTATTGGTGATTTAAGTGTTATAGAAACATTTTAAGAAGATTGAAAAGAGTTTTGGAAGAGTTATAAAAAAAAAGAAGAGAATAAAAACAAAATATTGATATATCTTGTTTTATCCATTTTTTTGTTTGATTTGTCATAAGCAGGTGTCAAGGATTGGTGTTCAAGGATCTGCTCCAACCCGAGTTGGATTGGAGGAGGGTTATACACCCTCTAGGGCTTTGGATGTTAAAGCCCTAAGGTATTTTCCTTTTACCTTGAAAAAGTTCAAAAATAGCAAGTTGTATGCTCTTATGAGATTTGGTGCTTAAGTGTGTTTAATAGTGTTTGATTTGTTGTTATTTTGTGTTATGACACATGATTGATGCTAGTTTGATCAGTTTGCATAGGGTTTGTAAGGTTTTTCTTTGTTAAAAACGTTTTTAAAATTTTAAAAGGGTGTTTGGCAATACGTTTTAGCAGGGCATAATGTTTTGATTAGTGTTATTGAAGGTGTTAGAAGTTTAAAATAGGTTGAGTTAGGTGTTAGATAATTAGTAAATTGGTTTGGGAAGGGTTGCAAGCAACTTGGAGTGATTTAAAAAGAAAAGAGTAAGCAAAATCTGTGTATGCCATATCTGCCAGTTTTGATGAAATTTTGGTGCATGATTTCTTGAAACCTGTTGAGGATTAGGTTGTTTTAAGTTGTGTTTAGGTTTGTATGTTAGTTTGAGGCTTTGTGTGCTCAATTGGTGCATTTGAAATTGGTTAGGTTGCATTTGATAGCTCATAACAGTCCACAAGTCTATCAATTTCACATCAGCAACTTGATTAGGGTGTTGTGTGCCTCATTTTTGATCTTGTGGTGTGCTAAGTGCTTACATTTGCTTGTGCTTGACTCCTTGAGCTTCAATAAGCTCAAGGGTGCCCCTATTGTTCCATAATATCCCATCAAATAAGCTCACAAGCCAATCCTTTGGCCTCTGAAATCTGTGAAGAAAAGCAAAACAAAGTTCAAACCTGCTTGTGTATTATTGAATGAATTGGCCACGTTTTGCATAGAATTGCGCCGCAAGACCTAAGCGTTGCGGCGCAACTGAAGGAGCTTCTGACCAAAGGTATTCCCGTTTCACTAGTTGCGGCGCAAGACAAAAGCGTTGCGGCGCAACTAAGTGATAAAAAGGGGGGGTTACACGCCTCGAACCCGTGACCAGCCGTTCAACAACCCAACGTGTTAACCAAATGCGCCCTGGGGACTTTGATTAAGAGTTGTGGTTTGCATATTTATTTAACCCGTTTCTATTTTTTAGCTTATTTAAAAAACGTGGCTTATTTACTTCTTTTCAGCTTATTTGTTGGGCTTATTTTCTTTTGCTTATTTTTCCTGAGTTACTGTTAGGGTTTTTGATTTTTCAAAATTGGTTTCACATTTTTCCTTTTATTTGTTTATTTTCTAGAATTTAATTAATAGCCGTTTTTATTAAATCATAAAAAAATACCAAAAATAGTTTTTATTTTTAGGAAAAATACTTTTTAGGTTTTAAAATATATTTTTGAGGTTTACATCTAGTTTTGGTTTTAAAAACTTTTATTTTTAATTTTATATTATTTTAAGGTTTTTCATAAACTTTAAAGATTTTTATAAAATTATTAAAAAAGGTTTAGAAGCTTAGATTTGTGTTTTTCTCTTAATTATATTATTTAGGATTTTTAGAAATTTTTTATTTCAAATTTTAGAAACTTTTATTTTTTAGTATTATTTTAATAATATTTTATTATTAATTTTTCAAAATTTTATTTTTCCTTCTTTTTCATTTTTCCTAGGTTCTTTGTCATTAATTAGGACTATTTCTATTTTTAGAATAATTTTCTAGCTTTTAGATTTATTTTTATAATTATTTTAAGTTTAATTAGTTTTTAATTAGTTTAAATCATTTTTAGAGTTTTAAAAATAGCTTTAATAGGTTTTAATTTTTAGAAAATTACTTTTTAGTCTTCTAATAATATAAGTTAAGTAATTGTTCAATAAAATCATATTTTTGACATTTGAATTAATTAAATTTAATTTTAGGGCTTTAATTAGCATTTAAAATTAATTATTTAATTAACAAAAGGTTTTAAAATATCTTTGTTGGATTTTTAACTTTATTTATATTATTTTAGACTTGTTTTTATCTTTTTCTTGATTTTGTTTTTGGTCTTAGCTTAATTTTTAATTTTTGTGGTTTTTCTACGGTCTTACGTTTTCGTCGTAGTTTAATTTTCACGTATCCGTCTTTTCTTCTTCTCACCCCCATTCTTCTTAATATTAATCTCAAATAAATACAAGTTAATTCACAACACCATACCTCCTCGAGAACGAACTCACTTTTAGGGTCATTCACACACGGTTTTCCTAAACCGTCGTGCACGCTTACCCCTATATACGTTCTTTTGTTTTCCTAAACAAGAGTCGTATTTCACCCCCCATACTAAAAGTAAACATTGTCCTCAATGTTTCGAGTCTAAAGGTGGAGCACCCCCATACTAGAGACGAAGAATCGAATGCTTAGGATCTAGCATGGAAAGGGTGATCAACAATATATCTAAAGCCGTTTATTAATTATGCTAAAAGATAATTGTTAGAACAATAAAGGATATGTCATGGATTCGTGAAAAACTTCTTCAAACGAACGATGGAGGCTCACGTAAACGAACACGAGAGTCTTCAATCGTAGACGATGATGATGATCTAGATAACACAATCACAAACAACCACGAGACAACGAGTTGGAAGGGTACAAGTCCCCTTATTAGTGAACATAAAGCATAAAGATAAGCATGGGATCTCCCCCACGAGGCACCTCGTTTTTGATTACCGAGTCATGAGCTCGACTCGATCCCCTTAAAATTAACATTTAGGGATATCATGGTATGGTCAATTTTTGATGGGGCTTACATGATAAACAAGGCCCAAAAAGCAACCGGTAAAAAGGACTAAGTCCTTAGATGATGCAAAATACCGGGGTCGAAGATGGCGTTAAAAATAAAAGTTTTTAGAAGCTTAGATTTGTGTTTTTCTCTTAATTATATTATTTAGGATTTTTAGAAATTTTTTATTTCAAATTTTAGAAACTTTTATTTTTTAGTATTATTTTAATAATATTTTATTATTAATTTTTCAAAATTTTATTTTTCCTTCTTTTTCATTTTTCCTAGGTTCTTTGTCATTAATTAGGACTATTTCCATTTTTAGAATAATTTTCTAGCTTTTAGATTTATTTTTATAATTATTTTAAGTTTAATTAGTTTTTAATTAGTTTAAATCATTTTTAGAGTTTTAAAAATAGCTTTAATAGGTTTTAATTTTTAGAAAATTACTTTTTAGTCTTCTAATAATATAAGTTAAGTAATTGTTCAATAAAATCATATTTTTGACATTTGAATTAATTAAATTTAATTTTAGGGCTTTAATTAGCATTTAAAATTAATTATTTAATTAACAAAAGGTTTTAAAATATCTTTGTTGGATTTTTAACTTTATTTATATTATTTTAGACTTGTTTTTATCTTTTTCTTGATTTTGTTTTTGGTCTTAGCTTAATCTTTAATTTTTGTGGTTTTTCTACGGTCTTACGTTTTCGTCGTAGTTTAATTTTCACGTATCCGTCTTTTCTTCTTCTCACCCCCATTCTTCTTAATATTAATCTCAAATAAATACAAGTTAATTCACAACACCATACCTCCTCGAGAACGAACTCACTTTTAGGGTCATTCACACACGGTTTTCCTAAACCGTCGTGCACGCTTACCCCTATATACGTTCTTTTGTTTTCCTAAACAAGAGTCGTATTTTACAACAATCATTTTGGCGCCGCTGCCGGGGAGGTGTGTCGTGATTTAATTTGGAAAATTTTGTTTTTGATATTATCCATAAATAGTATTTGTGTTAAGTGGAACTCCCTTAACACGTATTATCGGTTTTCTCGGTTTTTCTTTGTGAATATTATTAATATATTGTATTAAGTATCACAACCAAAATACAATATCTCCAAAAGTGTGAAAACACAACCTTGATTCGGGATTTCATCACTCGATCATTGTATTCGAATCTCAAACAAAAAGAAAAGGCAAAAATAGATAAATACTTTCGTGAAGCTCGATTTTGAAAGATACGAACTATAAGGTGGGTATAAGGCGGGTATTATAAAATATACCCTAAGGAAAAAGGCTCTTAAGTGCTTCGCGCCGCCTCGTTTCCCCGCTTGCTTGTGAGTATTTTGAGATTGAAGGCTAATCGAGGGTTTTGCCGCCCAAAGTATTAATACGTATACTATATTTGCTTGGTTTTCTTTGTGATTAAACCCTCGTGAACAATTTGGTTTTCACCAAAGTTCTAAAGTCATTCGAAGGCGTTCACTCCACGTGATCGTTTTCATTCCTTTGAGGCTTCTTTAATCAAGAGTTTGATTCGAGGAGAGATTTTGTAGATTGTTGTCTACGAAGATACACCAAAAACCAAAAAAATTAAATATCATCAAAAACACAAAAAAAATTGAAATCCACAAAACGACCAAAAAGAATCTTCTTTGCTCACCTCCCATTCTTCGTGAAGTTTATGTTCACTCGTAATCAAGCTAAACGAGCTCGTAAACGTCTTCAAAAGCAAGCAAATCAAGGATCGTTGATTGTTGAAGAACCTCCAATTGTTGAACCTATTATAGAACAAGAAGTCGTAATGGCTAATCGTACTATGATGGAGTTGCTACAAGCACCCACCAAGGGTTTTGGAGAGGCCATTGTTATTCCCGCCATCCTTGCGGAGAATTTCGAGATTAAGACAGGTTTAATGTCGATGCTACAAGCAAACAAATTTCGAGGTCATGAGAAAGACAACCCGCATTACCATATTAGGAATTTCAACCGTCTCACCGCCACTAGCAAATTCAAAGATGTTCCGCATGACGCCATTAAGATGATGTTGTTTCCATACTCATTGGATGGACCCGCAAAAATTTGGCTCGAGAAAGAACCGCCAAATTCTATTTTGACATGGGCCGATCTCGTCTCTAAGTTTGTGAACAAGTTTTTTCCACCATCGAAAACAACACACTTAAAAAATGAGATTTCACGATTTGTGCAACGTAACAATGAAAGTTTTTCAATGGCATGGGAACGATTTAAGGAGATGTTACATGAATGTCCTCATCATGATTTTTCGGAATTACATCAAATTGATACCTTTTATAATGGGCTTAATGATCATGAACGAGATTATTTGAATGCCGCAGCGGGGGGTAATTTTTTTGTGTAAGACGACAAATGAGGCTTTACAAATCATTGAGAATCGATCTAAGGTTTATAGCCCTCGTAACACACCGAGTGTTGCCAATATGGGTTCGTCATCGTCATCACAATCGTCTCGTGGAATTAATGCCTTACATGATGAAGCTAATGAGGAAAATCGGTTTTTTGATAGATTTGCTAATCTAATGTCCCATTGGAAGGCTCAAGAAGCTTCCAATTCCGCTTCGGTTAAAGCGGTTGCTAAGAGTTGTTTATCGTGTGGAGGAGCTCATGATTTATCCGAGTGCATTACCGCGGATGGTAACACTTCGAGTGCTTATGTAGCAACGGGAACTTACAACCAAAACGGCCAAGGTTCCCGCCAAAATCAAGCTCCACCAAACCAAAATGCTAACAATTATCGAAACAACAACCAAGGTAATTACCAAGGCAACACACGCAATTACAACAAAGGGAATTATCAAAGTGGGAATGGACAAATCTCTAATCAAAACCAAAACCGTGATTTTCAAAATACTACACAAGGTTTTCAAAATGCTCACACGAAAAATTTGCAAGGAGAATTTTTGGATTATGCTAAAGCAAATGATGCTAAATTTGATAATATGCAACGTGAGATGATTAGCTTAAGGTCCGAGTTGAAAAACGAGCTTAAAAATGAACTTGCTAATGAACTTAAAACTCATGCTAATAAAATGGAAGGAAATGTCCAACGTCTTCAACAAAACCAACAAAAGATGGAATTAGGACAACATGAGATTAAGCAAGAGTTATTGAAAGCGGATGCTAGGCAATCAAAATTTGAGGACCGAATGGCTAAGATGTTCGAAGCAATCATGTGTAAACCCTCTTCTTCGGGTGGTCTTCCTAGTGATACCATTGCAAACCCGAAGGGAGAAATGAAGGTTATTACTACACGAAGTGGTAAAACTTTCAAGGAACCAATCTCTCGTCCAAGTACTTCTACGGAGAAGGAAATCGAGAAAGAACCCGAGGTGATGGTCGAAAAGGAGCACATTACAATCCCACGAAGTACCGCTCAAACCACACCTACGGTTACACCAATACCAATTATGGAACCCGAGTTTCCAAGGCCGTTGCCTAATGACCAACCCACACCACCTTTACCCTACCCATCGAGACGAAA